>CM077081.1:84010053-85254272 GCA_039513925.1 Platanthera zijinensis | reverse complement strand
TTTAGTGTCACGATTTATAGCATGTCAGCTTATTATCTCAGGTTGAGTGCATGATCAAGTGGTGTGTGAGTGGTGTAGTCATTATCGTAAATAAATCCTCACACATACTTAGAGGCGTAGACAACGTACACCCACATTAATTTTCGCACTCAATAGCTAGACAAAAATTTAACTTCGCTCATCATGACCGGATACCAATGTGCCGTACAAATTGACAAGAAGATTAGCAAACATTGTATATACTTGAAAATATACCACGACTCGGTCATATGAGCCCCAAACCAACTTGTCAGTTTTTTTTGTTTTTTAATTTTTGGAAACAATTTTAGCCACAAACAGGGAACAACCAAAAACAACACGAGCAGGGAATAAAAAACGAACAGAACATATTTTTTTTTTGTTTTTTTTTTTTGTTTTTGGAGTTACAACTTTGAACAGAACAAAAACGAAACCAAAAAAAAACAAAACTACAAACACAAAAAAAAAACACATATAACAAAAAAAATTAGGACGATAAATCAAGAATCCCAAGTTCGAGTCGTAGAAGTGAAAAACGAGCATCCGGAAGCGGTTTAGTAAGAATGTCCGCGAGTTGATCATCGGTCCCAATAAAGACGACACTCACATTCTCTTTCTTAATGTGGTCGCGAATAAAGTGATGTCGAACGTCTATGTGTTTGGACCGAGAGTGATGCACCGGATTATACGTTAAGTCTATCGCACTCTTGTTGTCGCACCTAAGTGTAATGTTGCGAAAAGAAAGACCAAAGTCTTCTAAAGTTTGCGACATCCAAAGTGCCTGTGCACAGCAACTTCCTAAGGCGATATACTCGGCTTCGGCAGTCGAAAGAGCCACCGAGTTTTGCTTACGACTTGACCACGAGACAAGTGCCGGGCCTAAAAAATGACAAGTACCGCTAGTGCTCTTGCGGTCAAGAGAGCAACCGGCATAATCGGAGTCAGAATATCCATGAAGGGTAAAATCATCCGAGTGAGGGTACCACAACCCGAGGTGTTGCGTGCCAAGGAGATAGCGAAAAATATGTTTTACCGCTTTAAAGTGAGACTCCCTAGGGTCAGCTTGATAACGGGCACACATACCTACCGCAAACGTGATATCGGGCCGTGACGCACTCAAGTATAACAAAGATCCAATCATGCCCCGAAACATTGTTTGATCCACAGAGATTCCACTCTCGTCTTTTCCTAATTTAAGGGACGCACTCATCGGAGTTTTGACTTGTTTTAAAGACTCAAAACCAAAACGTACAAGCATATCTTTTATATATTTGGATTGATTTATGAAAATTCCGTCTTGTCGTTGAGAGATTTGAAATCCTAAAAAATAATTGAGTTCTCCCACAAGGCTCATTTCAAATTCAGATTTCATTAAACTCACAATCTCTTCAACCAACCTCTCATTAGTCGCTCCAAAAATAATATCGTCAACGTAAATTTGGAGGATAACGAGATCCGAATTTTTGGCTTGTACAAAGAGAGTTGTGTCCGCACTACCCATCTTGAACCCATGATCTAAGAGGAACGTAGTTAGCCTATCATACCAAGCACGGGGTGCTTGTTTCAATCCATACAAGGCCTTTACTAATCTGTACACATGATGAGGGTGGGCGGCATTTAGGAAACCGGGTGGTTGCTCGACATACACTTCTTCTTTTATATAACCATTTAAAAATGCGCTCTTAACGTCCATTTGAAACAACTTTATTTTCTTATGGCTTGCGAATGCCAAAAACATTCGAATGGACTCAAGACGAGCAACCGGTGCAAAAGACTCCTCAAAATCCACACCCTCAATTTGTGAATATCCTTGTGCTACCAACCGAGCTTTATTCCTCGTGATCCTAGACTCACCATCAAGTTTATTCTTGAACACCCACTTTAAACCAATCACGGGATGGTTGTCCGGACGATCAACTAGAATCCAAACTTTGCTACGCTCGAATTGGCTCAATTCCTCATTCATGGCAAGGAACCATGATTCATCTTGAAGAGCCTCGGACACGTTTTTGGGCTCAATATCCGATAGAAAGCATAAGTTGGAGAACGCCTCATGAAGAGCAGATCGGGTTCTAACTCCATGGGATGGTTCTCCAATAACTAGATCACGAGGATGTTGTTTCGTAAACGTTAGATCCTTAGGAGGCACATATGCGTGCGACTCACTCTCCTCGTTACTCTCAACCGGAACACTCTCCTCAACCTCTTCTTCGGACATCCTAGGCTCACTAGATGGTGGACTCTCATCAAAATGCACATGAGCCGATTCTTCAACCACTAAGGTTCTTTTATTATAAATCCTATAGGCTCGACTTTTGCTAGAATATCCTAAGAATATGCCTTGATCGGATTTTTCATCGAATTTTCCTAAGTGATCCTTAGTGTTCAGAATATAGCATGGGCACCCAAAAACTCTAAAGTACGAGACGGAGGGTTTTCTATCAAAGTAGAGCTCGTAAGGGGTTCGCTTAAGAAGTGGGCGAAGCATGACACGGTTCATCACATAGCTTGCCGTGTTGACCGCTTCGGCCCAAAACGATCGAGGTAAGCTGAACTCCGCGAGCATCGTACGTGCTAGCTCTTGAAGTGTGCGATTCTTTCTTTCTACCACTCCATTCTGTTGAGGCGTGCGAGGAGCGGAGAATTCGTGCTTAATCCCTAAAGTTTCACACAACTTCGAAAAATCCTCATTCTCAAACTCTCCACCGTGATCTGATCTGATACACTTAATGTTTAGTTCTTTCTCATTTTGAATACGCGTGCATAAAGTAGAGAATTCCCTAAACGTGTCAGATTTGTTGGCAAGAAATATTGTCCAACAATAACGAGAAAAGTCGTCTATGATGACGAATGTATATCGCTTTCCTCCTAGGCTACATGTGGAAAGCGGTCCAAACAAATCCATGTGCAAAAGTTCTAACGGTCTAGAGGTGGAAATCTCTGTTTTACTTTTAAACGAGTTTTTGACAAATTTTCCCTTTTGACAAGGCCCACACATAACGTTAAAACTACCGCTTAGAGACGGAATTCCTCTAACAAGTTTCTTTCTAGATAACTTAATAATTAGCTTGCTACCCGAGTGTCCTAATCTCCTATGCCAAAGGTCTAGTTCTTCATTCTTAGTTACTAGGCATTTTAGATTGGACGAAGAGAAATCATCAAAATTAACTGTGTACACATTGTGATTTCTATGGGCTACAAGCAATACATTAGAGGTTTTAGCATCAATGAGTTTGCACGTGTTCGATGATGATTCAAAAATAACATCTATACCTTTATCTCCTAGTTGACTTACAGAAATAAGGTTATGTTTTAAACCATCAACAAACAGCACATTTGAAATAGAGAAAAACTTGTTACCTATTGTGCCGATTCCCAGAATTCTTCCTTTACCATTATCTCCAAACGTGACCACTCCACCTCTCTTCTTTTCCAGGCTAAGGAACTTATCTTTATCACCCGTCATGTGCTTGGAGCATCCAGAGTCCAAGTACCACACGTTCTTTGTGTCCCTTGCCTGCCAACATACCTAAAAAGGAGATGAGAGTAAAGATCTGGTTACCCAAGTTGTTCCACCTATTTTGTAGGTAGTAGACTTTGGTAGCCAGACTTGCGCATTTTGTTTAGCACCTTTCCTCCCGCAAGAGCTTGAAGCATGTCCGAACTTATTACAGTTGGCACATAGAGCATAAGCTGAGGAAATGACTTTCATCACCTCACTCGATCTCTTGCTAGAGGAAGGAGATAATGTATTCAGATTTTTGATCTTATTTGTTGACTTAGGCGTGGATAGAGTGCTATAGTCCTCCAATGGTGATGATGGACTTACATAGCCGATGCCAAACTTTCCAGACCCATGACACTGTGCGCCCAATAGCATGTTTAGAGATTTTTGGCCTACACCAAATTTTTGAACCGCACAGTTGAGATCATGGATCCTCGCTTTTAGAGCGGTGTTCTCAGTTACTAACATCACACATCGATTAGCAAACTGTTTCTTTCCTTCCTCAACTTTAGCAAGGGAGATATGAAGCTTCTTCTCCAAGACATTCTTCTCATTTTTGAGAGATACTAGTCTCAAGGATGTCTTGGAGAGACTTGCTTTACCCTCCTCGGTGGATGCTACCAAGTGAGGACATTCAAGGCATTCCACCTTCTCTTTCCCAATTTTAATTACTTCTTTCTTCAGCTTTTCTAAACTCTTGTTTAGACGTTTATTTTCAGCTCTTAAGGAATTTTTCTTAGATGTTACTTCTTCTAACCTACCAACTACATGATCATAAATCTCAAGTAATTCAGAGTAAGTAGGAGGAGTTACCTCAGTGTCGCTTTGGACACTGGACTCAGCATCAGATTCAGATTCCTCTTGACCTTTTCCTATGAGGCACAGATTTGCTTCGTTGTCACTTCCCGAGTCGGTGCTACTTGAATCTTCCGATCCATCCTCATCCCAGGTCAGAGCCTTCAGTACTTTCTTCTTCCCTTTATACTTGTTGTCCTTTCCTTTCTCTTCCTTCTGGAGTCTTGGACAGTCTCTTTTTAGATGTCCCAGCTTGTGACAATGAAAGCATTCAGGCTGATACTTTTCATCATCGCTATCGGTCTCCTTTACCGACTTGTTCCACTTCCTACCCTCTTCAACTCCCTTCTTCAGAAACCGTTTGAACTTCCCTTGTTTTCTGGGGTTCTTCATGAATTTTTTGAATTCCCTTACATAGAGACTTTCCTCTTCATCTTCTTCAGAGAAATCAGATGTTTTCCTCTCTTTTGAAGCCTTCAAAGCCAATCCCTTTTTCTTCATTTCCTTGGGATATTCCTCGGCTTGTATCTTCAGTTCCACTTCATGAGTCTTCAGGTTTCCGATAAGACTCTCAATCTCCAAGGCGCTGATTTCATGAGATTCAGCGATAGCAGTCACCTTGGGGTTGAAGCGGGGAGGTAGAGATCGCAGTATCTTCCTCACTAGATCACCATTTGGAAAGTTCTTTCCAAGAGATCTTGATGCGTTGACGATCTTGGTGAACCTTGTGTACATGCTGTCAACATCTTCATCGATCTCCATCCGGAACTGTTCATACTCGGATTCAAGCCGAAATAGCTTTGATTCTTTCACCTGCGAGGTACCCTCATGAGTAAGTTCAAGAAGTCGCCAAATATCAAAGGCAGTTTCGCAGTTACATATTCTATTAAATTCCGTCTTATCTAATGCACAGAATAGAGAATTCATAGCCTTGGCGTTATTAGTACATCTAAGCTTGTCCGCATCGTCCCACTTATCGCGTGGTTTTTCAAGAACGACTTCTCCAACCGTGGTAGTGGGTGTGGTGTACTTAGTCTCTATCATGGCCCATACGTCCATGCTGTGCGTCATTAGAAAGATTTTCATCCTTGTCCTCCAGTGACTATAGTCACTCCCCATAAAGAGTGGAGGACGACTCACACCTTGTCCCTCAGTGAAAGCATGCACTGGGTTGGCCATCTTACTTCAGGTGGTTAAGCCTATTCGAAGTAACCTGGCTCTGATACCACTTGTTGGATCCGGAGGCCAACCTTAGAGGGGGGGGTGAATAAGGTTTTATAAATTTCGCTTGAATAAACGGAATCTTAACGTAAACCACACCACAAGTGAAGATTTAAAACACAAGTATTAAATTCAATAACAATCAATTTCATACAAGTACAAGATGAATGTTTTACAGTACGATCTTCATGACGTCGAAGATCAAAGACGAAGAGAAGAAAACTTTGGGTTTTCTATACCGACCCAAAACCCGGACCGGTTGGCTCTCTCACTTTCTCCCCGAAAGGTCTTAGAGCCGCTCTTCACCTCCACACCCGGAAGGGTCTTAGAGCACCGCTAGATCCCCGATCTAGACGCCCCAAATCCCGGGACGATTTTCCACGGAATCCAACCCGGATTCCGACGACCTTCCCGGTCGATTTCCCTTACCACTTACAATAATAGAAGAAGAAAAAGATACAAAAAGAGATTACAAAATATATTCGTTAAAGTTTAGGTTCTCCTCTTGAGAAGTTCTCCGGATAGATCTACGGCGGTGCTTGTGATCTTCGATGGAAAGCACCCGGTCGCTAGACGTAGACGATGCAAAGCCTTGATCGCCGGAGTTCTTCGATCTCGAACGGGAGGAAGAAGCCTTGCTTTTTCTTAGACGAAGATGAGTAGAACGGTCGTAGGAAGACGGCCGAACTTGGTATTCCTGGAGCACTTCATCAATAATCTCTGGAGGCTTAGGTCTTGAGGAAACGGCGCTGCTTTTTATACGTCTTGGAGAAAATAGACTACCGCCTGCGATAACTCAATCGTCGGGCGGTAAGTTCGCGCGTAACGCCTGCCAGCTGTCTCCACACGTCTCCCGAAACGGCAACTATAACTGCTCATTAAGGAAACTGCCGTTTCAAGAGAGCTATCGCCGGGCGGTAATAGTTATCGCGCCCAGTCAGAGCGATAGCGCCATTTCGCCAAATAATTCTTACCGCCTGCGATAAGGACTATCGCCTGAGCGGGTAGGTACCATCGTCGACGATAGTCCCCTTGATGCACGTCGACCGGATACCGCCGCGGTAGCGTCCTTCGCCGGGCGGTAGCTTTTGATTTGTCGACGATCCTTCATTAGCTGATATTGGTGCCGTCGACCATCGAACCGATTTTTTTATGCGTCGATCGAGATGTTTACCGCGCTGCGATAAGGTTATCGCCGGGCGGGTAGTAACCTTTGAAGCTTTCTCCTTTCCTTTCACCTGTCAGCCTGCACACTCTATCACACAACCAATCTCATCAAATACAAGCAGGGAGTTGATATTCTCAAAACCTAAGGAGTTGTGAAACCATGTTCCAACAGAATTTGTTGACCTCTGAAACAGATTTCGTCGACTGGAGTTCCAAGTTCATCGACCTAAGAATTCCTGTTCGTCAACCTGAGCTCTGCGAACTGCATACTAAAAATAACTTGCTAATTCTATGCTCTAAGTTCGTCGAGCTGAGAATCTGTCTTAATGAAGAGGTCATCGACCTGAGCTCGAATATCATCGAGCTCAACTCAGAGAAAGATTTCTGAGTTCGCCGATCTGAGATTGACGATCGTCGAGCTGAGTTCATTTAACTTTGAACTGATAATTTTGAACTCTGAATTCTTCTAAGTTTGAGTCTACTGAGGTCCTCTTTTGGCTGGTCCATGAAGGTTGAACCTAAAGACTAGCCTAAACTCTAAGACTAATAGACTTGACCCTGGCTATACAATGTGGGTCAAACTCATCCTAATTAGTGAACCTAGCCCAAATACAAACTAGGGATCCAACAATCTCCCCCTATTTTGGTGAGGTCACTAATATAAACAAAAGAAAACAATCACAAAGCAGAATAAAATATATCTGGCAGAAAATAAAACATCCAGCAGATATGTACAAAGGTGCTTCATGATTAACAGATAGAGTTCAGAAAATAAAAACGAAACACACAGTCATTTGTTCTTCTTTACTTCTCTTTCTTAGAATTGTCAGAAGTCTATTAGAAAATAATTTCTCTGTTTAGATTTGCAGCTTCTTTCTTTGACATTGTCATATATGATCCTCTAATTATATTGCATGAGGTTGCTCTTGGTACTATTGCTTCAGGATGCAAGCTCATATAATCATCTACATTAAAAAATTTATTAGCTTTAATATACCTCTTGAGTTCTTCTTTTCTATAAGATGATATTGTAGAGTATTGAGATGGATCTTTTACTTCAACTTTAGCCTTGTTGATCATAGAAAGTCCAATCATCTCTTGAAACCTAGCCATGTTTGTAGTTATTTCATGTTCTTGATCTACAAATGGGAAAGGTGGAGATTCTAGCCTTTTAGGACTAGAGTCCTTCTTTGAATCATCAGTAGATGCTGAAGTACCTTTCTTTTCTGTAGCAGGAGGAGGCTTTCTGTGAGAGAATTGCTGCTGACTGCTGCCATGAGAACTAGGCTTGGAGTGTTTCTGATATGTTTTAGTAAATGGTGCAGATTTGAGAGAAGCACTTCCAGATGCCCCCAACTGATGGAGGAGGAGGAGGAGGGTCTTTCTTGAAGTTCTTAGGAGGATACCTATACCTTCTCTTCTTCCTTTCTTTTTGCTCATTCTTTGATAGCCATATCCACTGTGGCATCCCAGGATAAGGTGTAATCTTTTGCAAAATATAGTAGGGAGTATCATGTGTAGGATTTAGTTTTGGAGCAGCCTTTGGAATAGCTTTCCTTTTCTTAGCAATCTTCTTCTTGGCCTTATGATCATCAGATTCATCAGAGTTTTCATCATCATTATCTTCCTCAGAAGATTCTGGAGGATTGCCATATATAACATCAATCTCTTCAATCATCTTAGATTGATCTTTCTTAAGATATACTTGCTGTACAATCTCAATTTCTGTACCAGCCTTATCAGAAGCATTCTGAATATTTCCAAGTTCTTGTGCCACATCTTCAGCAATCAAATCATCCAAATTGGGAATTGGACTTTCATCCAAGATATAGGTTGGACAGGAAGAGCTTGGCTCAACTTTATAAGTTGTAATATCTGATGGTTCCCAAATTATTTGAGCAGCAAAACTTTCCTTTAGTTGATTAAAAACTTTAGGGCTTATTGGTGAAGTATAACATACTATAGCCAAAGATGGCTCTGGGAAAACTGCTCGAAGATAATTCAAGTAAGTTGTATCAAAAGAATTTAACAAACTGAAAATATATACTGTGGTATTAACACAACAATCACCAACAGTCAAAACTTCTGGCAGGTCAACTTGCTCATCTATATAAAACATATCAAAATCAACTGTCTCAATTTCTGTAATCATATTTACATATGCATCTGCATCTACTAGCTCAACTATCTACAAAATTGATGCTACTTGTACTATTGCTGGAGGAGAGGAGACTGGAGCTTCTTCACTGGATAGCTCCCCCTACCTGGTTTCTGAGGGTCTTGAAGCTAGGCCCCCAGAAGAAGGGACGGTAGGGGCAGCAAAAAGGAGAGCAGATAGGGATGAGATAGATTTAATAAGAGGTTTAATGTCCTCTGCTATAAGATTTTTTAGAAGTGGAGTGATGAGTTCTAGAAGGGAGGGAATCGAAGGGGAATCCATTTGCATAAACTCAGAAGGTGTCTGAGTTGATACAAAAGGATGGAGTATGGATGATGAGGGGAAAGGAGTGGTGTCTGGCATGGTCTCATCATGAGGTGAATGAGTATTGATAGGAGATGATAGCAGAAGGTAAAAAGATGGAGTGGATAAGAGGTTATGGAGGGGAATGTCAGCAAGATGATAGGGTAATGGGGATTGAGGTGGTGTGGTATGCTCTGGAGAGTGAACTGGTGTTTGTAGATTTTTAGGAGATTGATTTGGTGTTGGTTGATGTACTAGAGATGTAGGTGGTGTTGGAATATGAGCTTGAAATGTGGATGGTTGTTGGAGGGTTGATGAAGGAATTTGAACTAGGTTAATGAGATGGTGGTGTTGGAATCTGGGTGGATGGAATTCTGATGGAGGGGAAATTTTCTGGGGGTGGGGGATCAGCTATCACAGCTCTGGTATCCTCAGAAGGTCTGGAAGAGGAAGAAGCCTTAGAAAGCTTTGAGATAGTCCTCTCCCATCTTCCAAACAAGGCACATGTTAGCCTTTTGGAAGCATTAATGAATATGGTCTGTAAGACCAGAGATTCAGTTTCCTTTTCCTGAAGAAAAATTCCCAAGATTCTTCCAAAACAAACATCTTTCTTACTGTTCTTTTTCTTTATCAAATCAAACAGAATCATATCCAAATTCACAGGTTTCTTATTTATAACAGCACACATTACTAGAAGTTATTGCCTGGTAATATAATCATGGGCAGTATGCTTTCCTAGCAATACTTTGCTCACCACATCGGCTAAAAACATTTATTTAGAAGACAAATGTTTCTTTAGCAGTTTATTAAGGTTCTCTCCAGTGTGACCCATTATATTCAACATTTCATCAAACCCAGAACTATCAATTTCTAAATCTTCTTCACCAATTTAGTTAACACTGCGGGGGTTAAAGAAACTTGATTACTAGATATAGTGTTTGTCATCGTGTCGGCGCCTAGAGTTGAGGAGGTGAACACCCATTCTCTGATCTCTGTAGCAGCAATCTTTATTCTGGTTGTCATGAAGTTCTTCAACTGTTGTTCCTCAAAGAGCTTTAGTATGTCCAAGAAAATTTGATCAGAATATTGAAATGATTCAAAGTCTATATCGAATCCCGTGTCAAACTTCATTGTGGAAAGAGAGCTCGCCTGCATCGACATTGATTGCCTGTAAAAGGAAATAGAAAGATCAAGTGCAAGGGGAACAAAAAGCGCGGGATGGAGCTCGAAGAAAACCTAGTTATAAGATTTTCAGAATATTAAGCGTCAAACTCCGTCCTGTGAAATAAACAAAGTTCTTCGATATGAGGTCGACGAAATATTTTATTGACAAAAGAGTTCGTCGATCTCAGTCCGAAGAAGGGAAAACTTTTCGTCATTCTCAGGTCGGCGAAAAATTTTCTGAAGTAGTATCGCCGCTCTCCGGTCGACGAATAAAACTTCACACAGAGAGTTCATCGATCTCAGGTCGATGAATTTTCTCAAGAACTGTCCTCAGATCGTCGATCTCCGTTTGATGAAATGTGACAAATTCTTCGACTGCAGACATAAATTAAATTAATGCTTCTCCATTGATCATACCTAGCTGATTCAGAAAGAACAGATGGTTCCTCTCATCCAAGGGTTTGGTGAAGATGTCTGCTCTTTGCAAATCGGTGTAGATGTAGACAAGATTAATTTTCTTTTTGTCAACACAATCTCTAATGTAATGATGCCTTATTTCTATATGCTTAGTTCTACTATGATGCACTGAATTCTATGCAATGGAAATTGCACTTGTATTATCACAAAGTAGGGTTGAATTATTTAAGTTGAACCATAATCTAAGAGGTTGTTCTGAATCCACAGTATCTGTGAACAATAATTGTCAACTGCTATGTATTCAGCTTCTGTAATTGAAGTAGACACATATGTCTATTTTTTGCAAAATAAGGACAGAAGTCTAGCACCAAGGAACTGGCATGTACCTGAGGTGCTTTTTCTGTCCACTCTACATCGAGCAAAGTCAGCATCTTAGTATCCAGTAAACTCAAAATTCTTTTTAAGAAAATAAGGTGAGATTCCTTAGGGTTCACCTGGAACATAGCACAAAGACAAGTAGCAAACATAATGTCTTGCCTACTTGCTGTGAGATATAATAGGGACCCAACAATGACCCTATATAGTTTCTGATCAACAGGTTTCCCATGTTCATCAGAATCAATCACAGCATTTATAGCCATAGGTGTTTTCTTAACTGAAGCATTAGCCATCCCAAACCTTTTTATTACCTCCCTAGCATACTTGGATTGGGATATAAAGATGCCATCAGGGGACTGCTTCACTTGGAGGCCAAGGAAGTAAGAGAGCTCACTTATGCTACTCATTTCAAAGTTAGAATGCATAAGGTCAGAGAACCTTTTTCATAATTTTGAATCAGTAGAACCAAATATAATGTCATCTACATATATCTGTACAAATAAGATTTTATCATGATGATGAATAATAAATAAAGTTCTATTTACTATGCCTCTAGAAAAGTTATGCTCTAAGAGAAAGCTAGCTAAGGTTTCATACAAAGCTCTTGGATCTTGATTTAGACAATAGAGGGCTTTATGTAGTTTGAAAATATAAGATGGAAGAGATGAAGAGATAAAACCTGGTGGTTGTTCCACATAAACCTCTTCTTTGAGTTCAACATTAAGGAATGCACTCTTGACATCCATTTGGTATACTATGAACTTCTTGTAGGCTGCAAAAGCTAGAAATATCCTGATTGCTTCTAACCTTGCAACAGGGGCAAATGTTTTGTCATAATCTATGCCTTCCTCTTGTATGTATCCTTGAGCAACTAATCTTGCTTTATTCCTGATGATAGTACCTTGAGAATCTAGCTTATTTCTAAATACCCATTTAGTTCCAATAACTGAGTAGTCTTTGGGTCTTGGAACTAAATCAAAAACTCTACATCTCTCAAACTAGTTGAGCTCCTCTTGCATTGCAATGATCCAGTGTGGATCTTGCTCAACATCTTTAATGGATTGGGGCTCAGTTTGAGATATGAAGCAGGCATACATCATGTCTTGGTAGAGTTGATGCCTTGTCTGCACACCCACTGACATATCTCCAATCACTTGAGATACAGGGTGATCTCTAAGTGTGACTAATTTAGTAGGAGGAGTTGATTCAGCAACAGCTTAGGGAATTAATTCCTCTGGTGGAATTATAACAATTGTTGGCTCTTCGTTGAGTTCAGTGACATCATCTTCACTTTCTTCAACAACATGTGGAGAAGTATGTATAATAGCCTCATTGGTGAGGGTCAATTCATCCAACTTCTCACACAAATTTGGTATCTGCAAAGTTTTACTGGTAGAAGGGATCTTCTCCTTATAAAACATGTTAGATTCATCAAAAGAAATATAAATAGACTCTTTAATTTTCATAGATGATTTATTATATACCCTATAAGACTTTCTTACTTGGGAATATCCAAGAAAAATTCCAATTTCACCCTTGGCTTCAAACTTTCTAATGTATTTCTTGTTGTTATTATGAATGTAACAAACACAACCAAAGACTCTAAAATAATCTACTTTAGGTTTCTTCCCTTTGAGTAGTTCATAGGGGGTCTAGCCCTTAAGCTTATGAATCAAACTTCTATTCAGTACATAGTTTGCTATGCTCACAACCTCCGCCCAAAAGGATAGGGGCAAGTGAGCATCTGCAATTAATGTGCCTGCAGCTTCAATGAGTGTTCTATTTTTCATTTCAGCTACCCCATTTTGTTGAAGAGTTCTAAGAGTAGAGAAGCAATGCCTGATACCTTCCTTCTCACAGAATTCTTGCATGGGAAGAGACTCAAACTCAGTACCATGATCACTTCTGATCAATGCAATTGGAGTAGAGTACTCAATCCTTTTGCTCTTAAGAAAATTTGTAAGAACCTTGAAGTTATCTAACATATTTCTCAAGAAGAACACACAAGTGAACCTAAAGAAGTCATCAACTATCACTAAGGTATAAGACTTCCCTCCTAGGCTCTGTACAATAATGGGTCCAAAAAGATTCATGTGTAGCAAATATAGAATCCTAGGTGAATCGCTCTTATTAAGTGACTTAAATCTATTTTTAGTTTTCTTGCCTAATTTACAAGACCTACAAAGGCTTTTCTTCTTGTAGGGGCAAGAAGGAAATTCTCTAACAAAGTTGTCCCTATAGAGTTTAGCAATGTTTTTTTAGATTTACATGACCTAACCTCCTATGCCAAAGTTCATTATTATTACTAGTTTGGTTAAACAGGCATATTTTAGTTTTAACTGACTTAAAATTACCTACATAGATATTACCTACTCTAGTACCAGTTAACACTACTTGGTTATCTACAAAAGTAATAATACAGGAGGTTTTGTTAAATGATACCTGAAATCTTTCATCACATAACTGCCTTATGGATATAAGGTTGTGCTTCAGTCCACTTAAATAAGCTACCTTCCTGAAGATGACTGCTCTAATTTTGACCTTCCCATATCCTTCAGTCTGGCCACAATTAGTGTCACAAAATATTACTTTTGGTCCTAGCTTTAACTTATAGTTGATTAAGTTATCTTTACTGCCAGTCATATGCTTTGAACAGCCACTATCCAGATACCACTATTGCTCTGTGATGGGATAGTCTTTCACCTGCAATAAAACAGATTAGCTATTCTTGACCCAGGTCACCTTGGGTCCTTGTTTATTTACATAGTTAAAACTGGAAATGTAGGAATATTCTAGTTAATTTTTATAACCTAGGGGGTGAAATCATTTAGGTGGAATTATCCACTGGGTAAATGGATTAATGTATTCTCTTTGTTGATTAACTGATCTATAAGAATTAAAGTTTCTGTTATTATGAACTAGGGTCGACGAATTCTGGTAATTTCAACAATCTAAGGTCAATGAATGGGGATGAGTTAATCAAACTCCACTCAGAGAATGAAAATCTTCATTTTTTGGGCCCCAATATCGTCAATCTTGGGTCAAAGAACCATACTGGTTTCGTCGATCGCAGTTCAAAGAAAAATTATAATAAAAGTTTGCTTTCGGAGTTCGTCGACTTGAGTTCGACAAACTGTACATATTTTGTCGATCTGAGTTCGACGAAATTTGCTGAACATTGTTATAGTTAGGCTTTTTCTTATTCTTTCTCTTTTTCCTATTATTTTGTTTTAATTCTGTTTGTTTAACATTATTATCATCTATCTTTTCCTTACCTTTTTCAATAACAAATTTTATTTGAGTTGTTAAAATGTTTTTCTGAATCAGTAGGGGTTGGCTTGATGAAGCACCTAAGCCCAGCTTGCCATTAAGCCTGACATTCCCTGTACTGGTGATGTCCATCATCTTGATACTTCTCCCATTTTATTGGAGTTTTTAATGTTTTTTGAAATGAAATTTTCTTGTTTTGTTAGTTTTTCTCTAAGTTGTTTAATTTCTTTTTCAGATTTAATTAAATCAATACATAAATATTTAAATTCTGTTCTAAATTCATCTGAATCAAAATTAAAATAAGAAAGTACCTAATCTTCCTCAGATTCAGAGTCTTCACCCCTTAACTTATCATCTTCTGCTTTTGAACAGTTGCCTGATGCATTGATGGCAATTCGACACACTTCTTTTTCTTTTACTTCCTCTTCATCTTCACTGGAGCTGGAAGATGAAGATTCATCTTCCGTTTCACTTCTGGTTTCAGCCACAAAGCCTTTCTCCTTCCTTTTATGTTGGGTTTCTCGTGAGGGTTGGCACAACACTTTGTGCACGCAGCGGAAAGGAAAAAGATGAGAACAGCCCATGAGAACTGGATCTGGCCATGATCGTTGTATCAGGAAGTAAACAAAATAACTAGGGCAAAATACCTTAGTTGCGTTGAGTCACAACTCAACGAAGATGCTCCGAGCTCCGGGTCCTTGTAAGTGGCGAGTTCTACGTGGAATGATGTCCACGTCTCTACAGAAGTCCACACGAGCGGGAGAACTCCCGAGCTTCGTCACACGAAGGATCGGGTAGAAGATCGACCGCACCTCCACACTTCCACGGACTGCTAGGTCCGCGCCAGGAAGGGCAGCACCAGCGACTGTCGCCAGAGAGGAGGAGGTCGGCGGAGCGATTCCGGCGGCGGAACTCTTCCGCCCGGCGGGATTCGGGATTCGGCAGAGCGAACGAGCGGCGGAACGATTCCGTCGGCTTCGATTCGGTCAAAGGAGAAAAACCCGATTCCTCTCATTTTCCAAAACCCTAAGAGTCTATTTATACCCAAAGCATAAATAAACCTAGATAAATCACTATCCGCAGACCACGCAGCACATCAGGGTTTCAGAATCGGCGAGAATCAAATCCAGATTCGGCGAGAATGACCTGACAGAATCGTCGAGAATCGAGGCCTTAGTCGGCGAGTCATACTCGATGACTTTGCCGTAGTCGTCGAGACAATCCCGACGACTCTGTCTCGACGATCTTGACTTGGTCGTCGAGACATTCTCGACGACTTTGACTTAGTCGTCGAGACATTCTCGACGACTCATTCTCGATGATTTTTCGACGAACCACCTTGGCAACATTTGCCAGACCCCATATCTATGGTGATTGGTAACATTTACCAACACAGTCAATCTTCCAATTTCTCCACATGCTCTTATGTGCGACCCTGCAGGCTCATATCGTGTTGGCAGTGAGATTAACTGTTTGACCACTTCTAGATCACCATGGTAACTCCAACAGTCTCCCACTTGATCTTGAAAGTATCAAACCAAAACCTCACAAACAATGAGCGGCATCTAGCAATGCATCATTGCTCCCCAAGCAATAAGAGTTTATAACTCATAAGCCTTCATGACCAATGTCCCAGCGTTGTCTTTGTCCCTTTGTCCCTTACATCCGAAAAGAACTAGAGGCATGGACCGTGTCACCCTCATAATGCTCAATCCAAGTTTCCTGATCTAGAACGAACATCCAGAGAATGGTGAGGCCAATATCACATATTGACTCCACCAAGCATGGCCATGCATTTCTCAGTCCAGTTCCATCAAGGGGCCCATGGATGCAACTCCTGTCATATAGGAGGACAAATTCCATATCTGCTCACACACAAACATCCAAATGATTCGTAACGTGCCCAACAACCACCCTTATCATCAACCTTTCTCAAGGAAGACTTTAGATGGCATCAAAGCATGCTCTTCCTCACTTGATGAATGCTGTGACTTCAGGTCAAAGGACCACAACACCATCGTCAATAGAGACCTACTTGTGACACGATTAGATAACAATCCACAAAGTAGTCTCTTGTTGGGTCTGTCCAGTACAACTTATTCACTAACAAGTACCCACGTGATGACTTGATATCACAATATCATGACTTGTGAGAACTGGTCATCAGTCAACGCACGTGCTAGTCTTCATGTATCATCATTACCCTTAGATCCTATGATGATACCACGACCAGGGACTTTTAAGAATGAAGCTTCAAATGAATCATAGGCTCTCACATTCAAGTCATGTACTTGATGTCCTATGGAAGCGAACATTCTAAGGGTATTCATTATGTTAACATTTAACTATCATATAGAAAAACCATAATAACGGAATATGCCATTAATTGTAAAAAGAAAATCTAGGTACACAATTCATCATATGAATAAACAATAAACAGCCAACAGAATATATCTTTACATGCAACCCACAAGACTCCCACTAGAGTTGATCATTCAGGCATCGTATACCCATTGATCTAGTATGACCATCATGCTTTCTCTGCGCGAGAGGCTTTGTCAGTGGATCCGCAATATTCTCCTCAGTCGGCACTCTGCAAATGTTCACATCTCCTCGTTCGACAATCTCACGAATAAGATGGAACCGCCGAAGTATGTGCTTGGAGCGCTGATGGGATCTAGGTTCCTTAGATTGGGCAATTGCACCATTGTTATCACAATAGAGAACTACGGGACCAACAATGCTAGGAACTACATCAAGCTCGCCGATGAATTTCCTAATCCATACAGCCTCCTTCGCTGCATTAGCTGCAGCGATATACTCGGCTTCCGTTGTAGAATCAGCAACTGTCTCTTGCTTGGAACTCTTCCAGCTCACAGCTCCTCCATTCAGGCAAAACACAAACCCTGACTGAGACTTTGAATCGTCCCTATCAGTTTGGAAGCTAGCATCCGTGTAACCACTTACAACGAGCTCTTCCTCTCCACCATACACCAAGAACACATCCTTAGTCCTTCTCAAGTACTTCAGGATATTCTTAACTGCAATCCAGTGACACTCACCGGGGTCTGACTGATACCTGCTAGTCATGCTTAAAGCAAAGGAGACATCGGGTCGAGTACATAACATTGCATACATGATTGATCCAATTGCCGAAGCATATGGAATCAACTTCATGCGGTCCTTATCTTCACAAGATTTTGGACACTGGTCCTTAGAGAGATTCACACCATGAGACATGGGCAAAAATCCTTTCTTGGACTCAAGCATATTGAACCGCTTCAACACCTTTTCGATGTATGTGCTCTGGGTCAAACCCAGCAACTTCTTCGATCTATCTCTATAGATCTTAATACCAAGTATATAAGTCGCTTCACCCAAATCCTTCATTGAAAAGCAGTTCCCTAGGTTGTTCTTAACAACTTTCAGGGTAGGAATGTCATTCCCAATCAACAGTATGTCATCTACATACAATATCAGGAAGACAACAATGCTCCCACTAATTCGCTTGTAAACACAAGGCTCATCTTCATTCTTGATGAAACCAAACTCTTTGATTTTCTCATCAAAACGAAGATTCCAACTTCGAGAGGCCTGTTTCAGTCCATAGATGGACCTATTCAGCTTGCATATTTTAGTGGCTTCACTTGGGGATACAAAACCCTCGGGTTGTGTCATGTACACTTCCTCAAGGAGGTTTCCATTAAGGAAAGCCATTTTGACATCCATCTGCCAGATCTCGTAGTCATAATACGCAGTAATAGCAAGTAATATCCTTATGGACTTTACCATGGCAACAGGGGAAAAGGTTTCATCATAGTCAATACCATGAATTTGTCTAAAACCCTTAGCCACCAGTCGCCCTTTGAATGTCTGTACATTCCCATCCATGTCGGTCTTCTTCTTGAAGACCCACTTGCACCCTATGGGTCGTACCCCTTCAGGTGGTTCCACCAAGTTCCAAACTTGGTTTGCATACATGGAGTCCATTTCGGATTTCATAGCCTCAAGCCATTTGTCGGAGTCCGGTCCATTCATAGCCTCTTGGTAGGTTGCTGGCTCATCATCATGATCCATAAGCAACATATTGCCTATTTGAGACATGAGAAATCCATATCTCTCAGGCTCAAACCTCGGTCTACCAGATCTACGTAGGACTTGTGCTTCTTGAGCAGGTTCTCTAGCTACAACATCTTGTAGTCCTGTCTCAGAATCCAATTTCGGTTCATTCACTACCTGTGGGTCTTGAACTTCTTCAAGCTCTACCTTTTCAGTCTTTCTAGATAAGAACTCTTTCTCCAAAAAGACGCCAGTCCTTGCGACAAACACTTTGCCCTCAGACGGCAGGTAAAAGTAATACCCTTTCGTTTCCTTAGGATATCCCACCAGATAACATTTATCTGATTTGGGTTCCAGCTTGTCAGGCATTTGACGCCGCACGTATGCCTCACAGCCCCAAATTTTAATGAACGACATACTAGGACGCTTCCCAGTCCATATCTCATATGGTGTCTTTAGAACCGTTTTCGTTGGAGCGCGATTCAGTGTCATTGCAGCAGTCTCTAAAGCAAAACCCCAAAAAGAAACAGGCAAGTCTGCATGACTCATCATCGAACGTACCATGTCTAACAGAGTACGATTTCTCCTCTCAGACACACCATTGTGCTGTGGTGTTCTAGGTGGAGTGAGCTGTGATACAATACCACACTCTTTCAGATGATCATGGAACTCGTGACTCAGGTATTCACCACCTCGATCGGATCGGAGTGCTTTAACCCTTTTGCCCAACTGGTTTTCTACTTCATTCTTGAACTCTTTGAACTTTTCAAAGGTCTCGGATTTGCACTTCATAAGATACACATATCTGTATCTACTGAAATCATCAGTAAATGTGAAGAAGTAGAAATACCCACCTCTAGCCATGGAACTCATGGGTCCGCATACATCACTATGTACAACACCCAAGAGATCCTCAGCCCTCTCAGTATAACCAGTGAAAGGAGCTTTTGTCATTTTGCCTAACAAACAAGATTCGCATCGCTCAAATGATTCATAATCAAATGAGTCCAAAAGTCCATCCTTATGGAGCTTGGATATGCGCTTCTCATTTATATGGCCCAAACGATAATGCCAGAGATACGTAGGGTTTGAGTCATTTGTTCTTAGTCTTTTATTATTTTCTACATTATAGATCATATGGTCTAAGTTCAAAACATAAAGACCATTAAACAGTTGGGCTACAGCATAACAAACATCATTCTTAAATATGGAACAACAGTTGTTCTTAATTATAAAAGAAAATCCAATCATGTCCAGACATGAAATAGATATAATGTTTCTAGTTATGGCCGGAACAAAATAACAATTATCTAGTTCTATTACAAGCCCACTGGGCAAAGAAAGACGGTAAACCCCTACGGCTACAGCAGCAACTCTTGCTCCATTGCCGACACGCAGGTCCACCTCCCCTTTACTCAGCAATCTTCTCCTTTCCAGTTCCTGCACATTTGTACAAATGTGAGAACCACATCCGGTATCCAATACCCAAGATGAAGGAGCAGAAAGGTTTATCTCTATAACATAAATGTCTGAAGCGGAAGTCATACCTCCCTTCATTTTCTGCAGACCCTCAATATAAGAAGGACTGTTCCTCCTCCAATGACCAGCCTTGCCACAGTGGTGGCATTTCCCTTCCTTCACCGTGCTTTTCTTCTTCTTCAGTGCAGAAGACTTGGGCTCAAGATGTGACTTAGGTCCCACCTTCGTCTTCTTGAAGCCTTTGGCCTTGCCTTTGCCCTTATGCACCATCAGTATGGGGCTGGTAGGCTTGGCCTTCTTCATATTGATTTCGGCAGTTCTCAACATGCCTAGGAGTTCGGGCAGTGTCTTGTCTATTTCATTCATGTTATAGTTCAAGACAAACTGCTCGTAGCTGTCCGGCAACGATTGCAGGATCAGATCTGTGGCCAACTCTTGACCCAGAGGAAAACCCAGCCTTTCAAGGTTCTCTATATACCCAATCATCTTGAGTACGTGAGTCCCTACTGAGTCTCGAACTCCCATCTTGCACTGAAACAACGCTTTCGTGACGTCGAACCTCTCTTGACGAGCCTGCCCTTGAAACATTTTCTTGAGATGCTCGTCAATCTCCTTGCATCCCATGTTCTCATGTTGCCTTTGGAGCTCAGAGTTCATGGTGGCAAGCATGAGGCATTCGATGTCTAAAGCATCATCGGTATACTTCTTGTAAGCATCCTTATCAGCACGGGAAGAATTCCCGGTCGGCACCTCGGGGGATTCTTCTTCCAAGATATAGAGCTTTCGCTCTTGCCTGAGAACAATTCTCAAGCTCCTGTACCAGTCCATGTAGTTAGTCCCATTGAGCTTATCCTTCTCAAGGATGGCTCTCAGAGACAAAGTGGAGTGTGAACCACTTGCCATGGAATTCTACAAGAATTCATGCAGAATAAAATCAGTACCAAAGTTTCAAAATACAATTTATTTTAATTTGGACTCTAATTAAAACTCCCACTATTTTATTCGAACCAATAGCCCTCACTATCAATTCGGAGAGTTCATGCGAGCTACTCTCTTAGTGGACAAGATCCGTATTTCACCAACACAATGAGTCAGCTTTGGCTTTCCTCTCACGATGTAGTTATTTAGGTAGGCAACGCTTGCCAATTGCATCCTCATGCAATTCTTGTATGGTGGGTGAATAACTCTTTATTCGCATCCATCATATGGTGCATGCCAACCCTATGCCTCTAGGCGCTCAACCTTTGAGGTCACCTAGTTAAGTGGGGCCCGATGTCGACAGTGGGATATCACAATTATCCGCTCGCACCCTTACCAAGATAGATTAATGCACCTTGCTTTGGCAAGCCCACACTTCATCGATCGAGGCAGGAAGAGTGTCATCCATCGGAAGGCATCCGAACACTTAATGTTTGATCAAGGGATTTAAATTTTTGATAGTATGTTAACAATTAACCATGATCAACATTTGATCAATGTGCACATCTAAATAAAATAAAACATTTCTAGAATCCTCATGCATCCCTTATGTGCACAACAAAACACTATCAACATTTGATAGAGCAAAGGGCTAAATCTGAACATATGGACATTTCCAAATATTCAGGTTTACATGCATTGGACAAAGGGGAAAGGCAACTCAACTTAAAGCAGTAGACAAGCTCATCTCTCTTTGTTGGATTCAAAATCCAAAACAAAATTCGAGGGATGGTTACTGCTAAGGAGACAACAACTTCTACAATTAGAAATTGCTACGAAATCCCAGACGTTCCTGGCGGGGTTCCAAGGGGCAGCGCCCCTGGCGGTGGTCGCGCTGACCGATCAGTGGGCGGGGTCAAGGGGCAGAGCCCCTGCGGGGTGCGGGGCAGCGCCCCGACCAAATTTTGCAAAATCACCACTGATTTCCCTTGGAAAAATCATCAACAATTGATGTTCCAGGAATAAATCTAGACATTTAGAACACTTCTAAATCCCTAGGTTTACACGTGTTGGAATTCCCTAACTTCCAATACAATAATCATGGCCGCAACCTCCCTCTGATACCACTATTGGGTTTCTCGTGAGGGTTGGCACAACACTTTGTGCACGCAGCGGAAAGGAAAAAGACGAGAAAAGCCCATGAGAACTGGATCTGGCCATGATCGTTGTATCAAGAAGTAAACAAAATAACTAGGGCAAAATACCTTAGTTGCGTTGAGTCACAACTCAACGAAGATGCTCCGAGCTCCGGGTCCTTGTAAGTGGCGAGTTCTACGTGGAATGATGTCCACGTCTCTACAGAAGTCCACACGAGCGGGAGAACTCCCGAGCTTCGTCACACGAAGGATCGGGTAGAAGATCGACCGCACCTCCACACTTCCACGGACTGCTAGGTCCGCGCCAGGAAGGGCAGCACCAGCGACTGTCGCCAGAGAGGAGGAGGTCGGCGGAGCGATTCCGGCGGCGGAACTCTTCCGCCCGGCGGGATTCGGGATTCGGCGGAGCGAACGAGCGGCGGAACGATTCCGTCGGCTTCGATTCGGTCAAAGGAGAAAAACCCGATTCCTCTCATTTTCCAAAACCCTAAGAGTCTATTTATACCCAAAGCATAAATAAACCTAGATAAATCGCTATCCGCAGACCACGCAGCACATCAGGGTTTCAGAATCGGCGAGAATCAAATCCAGATTCGGCGAGAATGACCTGACAGAATCGTCGAGAATCGAGGCCTTAGTCGGCGAGTCATACTCGACGACTTTGCCGTAGTCGTCGAGACAATCCCGACGACTCTGTCTCGACGATCTTGACTTGGTCGTCGAGACATTCTCGACGACTTTGACTTAGTCGTCGAGACATTCTCGACGACTCATTCTCGATGATTTTTCGACGAACCACCTTGGCAACATTTGCCAGACCCCATATCTATGGTGATTGGTAATATTTACCAACACAGTCAATCTTCCAATTTCTCCACATGCTCTTATGTGCGACCCTGCAGGCTCATATCGCGTTGGCAGTGAGATTAACTGTTTGACCACTTCTAGATCACCATGGTAACTCCAACATTTTATGCCATCTGTACGAGGGCTTGCTGTAGTGCTGCTTCCTGGTTTCTTTTTCTCTTCTTCTCTCCTTATTTTAGTTCTCTGGAAACTCTGAGATGAAGTGTCCAGGATTCCTGCAACCAAAATAGACAACTTCTTTAGTTGGTGTCTTATTATACCTTGGCTAGTCATCTTGCCTAGATTACTTTCTTCAGAAATCCCTCTTGCCCATCTTATAAAATCTCGTGGCTAAGAGACTCAGAAACTCTTCACTGGCCATTGGAGCTTCTAATTCTTCAGATGCCTTGAATGCAATGCTTTTCTCCTTTCTTGCTGCTGAAGGAGTCTTCTGTTATACAGCTTTTCTAGTCTTTATCAATGTTCATAGGACTTGAGCTTTCTAAGTAGAGATTCAGTGGAAATCTCATTCAGACTTCTTGCTTCCTTGATTGGCAAGATTCTGGAATCCCATGAGCTGGGGAAGTACATGAGGATTTTATCATTGACCTCTGTGAGAGTTATGTCCTTGTCCAGAGTCTTTAGCTCATTAATGATTGAGCTTAGTCTGTTGTACATGTCACTGACAGACTTTGACTCTTCTTTCTTGAAGTTTTCATATTGAGAGATAAGATTGGATCTCTTGTCCTTTCTCTCATCTACAGATCTAGCAACCATCTGGTAAAGAGAATCCCAGATAGCCTTGGCTGATGTACACTCTGCCACTTTCTGGAAGATGTCATTAGACATTGTCTGAGCCAGAATATTCATGGCCTTGGCATCGGCTATTTTGGCCTTCTTTTGAGCATTTGTCCACTCAGGTGGTGGAACAGCATGAGTGTTGGAACTTACAGTAGTTTTAGCCACTAGAGTTGGTGGCCCAGTCAAAATAGAATTGAAAATGTCTTCATCAATAGAGTTCTATATATAACTTGATTCTGCCTTCCAGATAATAATTTTATTCAAGTTACAGACTAGAGGTCTGGTGCTTGCATAATCTTTGTTCTATGCCATGATATAGAATAAACAGAAAAATTAGGGAAAAGAGATCAGATCTAAGAAGGACCTTTTGGTTCACTTATCTTGTACAACCAAAAGAACACTCCTTTGATACCAATTGAAAGATAGGGGTTAGACCTGATTTACTCTAGAGGTGGTGGTGAATAGAGTAATTAAAACTTTTGGCTATTTTAAAATTTATCAGAGTAAAATAGGTGATACCAATAGTAGTAATAGGAAATGGAAACAGTCTAAGCTAATCTATCGCAGCACAGCAAGAATAAGAAAGAAAATGATCACGCAAAGACAACACAAGAACTTTATAGTGGTTTCCCAAACTAGGTACATCCACTCTTCTATCACCCTGGTAGGAATCCACTAACAGGTTTTGATCAGGTGACTTCCACCATAAGATCAATTTCCAGGGAGTTCTCACAAGCCTTTAGGCTTTTGATCAGGTGCCACAAAACCAACAATAAACTTTTGAAGGGAGTTAATAAACCCTTTTTACAGGAGGTGAGAGAGGTGATGATGTTTTCTCTTTTCTCTATATAACAGAGAAGACTTATGAATTCTATTGTCAAGACTCCTTCTGAAATGTTGAATGGTTCAGAAAGCTTGGAGCCTTTCTTAGGATGTAGGTCTTCAGCCTTTTCTTGAAAGATCAAGGAACTTGTAGACTGATTCAAAGTTGTTATCCTTAAAGATTACTGGAGTAGAAGTAGAAGAAGACTCTTGATATTGATGGTTGTTCTTCTTCAGTCTTCAAAAAGAATAAGGGAAAACAGAATGTTTTCTTGCACAGAGAAAGAGAGATTTTTGTATGTTGTTCTGTGTCTCTTCTCTATATTCTCAGTACTGTCTTGTCTATTTAGGCATGCAGTGCTTACTTTTGTTTCAAAAGAGAAAATCTCTTTTATATTCTGCTGTCCAAATTCTTCTTTGAAATTTGAATTCCAAGCATTAATTACTGACTGATCTGGAGAATAAAATTACTGGAATATTTATCTTAAATGAGTTTCCCCAACTGTCCTAATAAAACAAGCAAGTAATTAACCCTGATGAAGACCATAATTAATGATGCCAATAACGGCTATATTCAGGAGAAAATGTGCATTAATTACTCAGGAAATCACTGCTAAATAATATAATGAATAAGGAAAGAAATAAGGAAATCTTCTAATTCTAGCTTGGGACAGAATTCGTCAACCTCTGAACAGATTTCATCAATTGGATTTCCAAGTTTGTTGACCTGAGAATTCTTGTTCGTCGACCCGAGCTCTGCGAACTGCATACTGAAAATAACTTGCCAATTCTACTCTCTAAGTTTGTCGAGCTGAGAATCTGTCTGAATGAAGAGGTCGTTGACCTGAGCTCGAATATCGTCGAGCTCAACTCAGAGAAAGATTTCTGAGTTTATCGATCTGAGATCGATGATCATCGAGCTAAGTTCGAAGAACTTCGAACTGATAATTTTGAACTCTGAATTCTTCTAATTCTAAGTCTACTGAGGTCCTCTGTTGGCTGGTCTATGAAGGTTGAACCTAAAGATTAGCATAAACTCTAGGACTCATAGACTGACCCTGGCTATACAATGTGGGTCAAACTAATCCTAATTAGTGAACCTAGCCCAAATCCAAACTCGGGATCCAATAGAATCAAATCTTCGCATAATAATTGAAAATCTATTTTAAAATGTTCTGAAGTAAAATCAAAAGAAGAGATTACCTGGTCTTCTTTTGACTCAGATTCTGAATTAGAATTGCTGCAGGATGCATTTATTGCCATTAGACAGAATTCTCTTGCTCTTGATTTTTCTTAATCTTCAGTTGTATAGGATGAAGTTTCTGAATCTGATTCACTCCATGTTTCAGCAACCATTGCTATGAGAGAGTTTCAAATATCCTTTGCTGAAGAGCATTCAACAACTTCCTGAAAAATGTCATCAGACATTTATTGAGCAAAAATGTTCATGGCTTTGGCATCTACAATTTTCAGTTTCTTCTGAGCATCACTCCACTCAGGTGGTTGAACTACACTTATGCTTGTTGTTGTAGTTGGTGTAGGGGACATGTTAAAATAGATTTGTATATGTCTTCTTCAATAGAATTCATATAAAGCATGATCCTTACCTTCCAAAGTGCAAACTTATTCAGATTGCACACTGGAGGTCTGGTGCTTGAATACTCCTTATTTTGTATCATGATATAAAAATATACTAGAGTAAATGGGATCTATCAAAGATCTTTTGGTTCAGGTGTTATCCTTTGAAACCAAAAAACCTTACCCTCTAATACCAATTGAAAGTGAAGGGATAGATCTTACTTACTCTAGAGTTTATATATATGTATATATATAAAGGAAACATTCAGCACAGAAATAGAAAGCAAAGGCAAACCAGACGATACAAGGAGATTATAGTGGTTCTCCTAAAACTTGGGTACATCCACTCTTCTACCACCCTGATAGGAAACCACTACAGGTTTTTGATCAGGTTCCCTGCCACCACAAGATCTATTTTCTAAGGGAGATTTAGCAACCCTTTGAGCTTTTGACCAGGTGCTCAAAACCCAAACTAAGTCTTTTGATCAGGAGACTTAACAACCAAAGGGATAACTTTTGAAGGGAATTAAAAACCCTTTTATAGTGGTGAATGAAAATAAAGATGATGTTGTTCTTCTCTGTCAATAATCTGAGAGAAGACTAGTGGATTTGTTGATGTTGTCAAAGCTCCTCCTGAGATGTAGAATAGTTCAGGAGAAAGGAAGCTTTGCTTTAGGGTGTAGGCCTTCAAAGAAAACTTCTTTTTCCAGTATATGTATCTGAGTGATTGTGTAGGTTATCTCAGAATGATGATTGTTTGCTAGAAGAAAAGCTTGAGGCAGAAAGTTTGATCAGTAAGTCTGTAACTATCTTTGTCTAACTCTCTTAAGGCAGAAAAACTTCAGATAAAATTATATATCTGTATGCTTGAGAAATTCAATTATTTGAATTCATTCTGAACAGCTAGAGAATTCCCTAGAATGGTAACTGCCTTGGAAAAAGATTAGCATTTAACTTTGTGATAATATCCACATTTAATGTTGCCTCTAAATTGCTATATTCATAAGAATATATTGCATTAAATGTCAGAGCCACAGCTGTCTGAAATTTATCCCATTAGAATATTCTGCCTTCAAAATAATTTGCCTAAAATTAAGCCTTGAAAATAATCTGTTTCTGGAAAGAAATAACTGCCTAAAACTCTGACTGGAAATCGTCGAACTGAGCAAGAAATTCGTCGACCTGAGCTAGGAGATTGTCGAGCTGAAGATGTTTGGTCGTCGACCTGAGCTCAGAGATCGTCAAGATTAGACTTGCTATCGTCGAGCTGATATGTCTCCTTCGTCGAGCTGAGATTCTGATATTACCTCATAGTTCTTCGATCTTAGCTGGACTTTCGTCGAGCTCAACTCAGAGAAGGAACTCTAAGTTTGTCTATCTGAGATCGATGATCGTCGAGCATAGTTTGACTATCATCGAACTGAATTTCCTGAACATGAAATCTTCAAAGTCAAAACCATGGAAAATCATATGACCCTAGACTATACAAGATGGGTCAATCTAAGCATCCTAATAGTAATCCTTGCCCAAATCAGAACTAGAGTTCCAATAGAGGGGCCGCCTGAAGATGGCGTTGTAGCTGCTCGGAGCATCCACAATGATGAACCAGCAGTTCCGGGACTTTCCCCCAATGTCACATGAAGTCTGATCCCTCCTTCCACTTACTTCCTCTCTCTTGATAACCAAATAGCAGATTGTCTGAGGATAACACCCTCCTTGACTTCACTTTTATCTCATTGAATGCCTTCTTGAAGATGACGTTGACTGAGCTTTCATTGTTGACAAGGATCTATAATACAGTGAAGTTCGCGATGGTGGTCTGAATCACTAGCGCATCAACGAATGGATCCTCATGATCTGGAAAGTCCTACTGAGAGAAGGTGATCTTCTCCTCTAGGGATGGGTCATGGGATGTCGAAGCTACACTCTGACGGTACATGGTGTGTAGGCTCGCCCTGCGGGTGGCCTCGATCCCTACCCCTCTATGGATCAACCAAATCCCTCTTCGGGTTCCCATATTTGCCCTATCCACACACCAGTCCTCTTCCTCCGCTCCCCCGGTTACCTCTTCTATCCTCATCGGTGGCTGCTTCTCCCGTAGGCCTCTTTCCCTCCTGATTTCCAAGAATTCGGGGCAGGTGGTCGTCGCGTGAACTTTCTCCTGATGAAAGTTATAGTATGGCAATGCCACCCCTATCCTTCAATCTCCTTCACCTCCCTTTCCATCAGCTCTTTGAAGGACAAGGGTATCATCTGATTCAAGCTAATTTTGAAGAATCCATCGTGCAGCCCCACGGTGAATGTGAGCTAGAGGGATAATCTTGGCACCTCTTGAATGAGCAAGATCTCCTCCTAGAACCTGTCTACATAGCTAGCTAGTTACTCCTCTACTCCTTACTAGATCTTAAAGAGTGACTAAGCTTTTTTCTTCCTCTTCTTAAATGTTGAGAAACGTAGTTGAAAACTTTGGCACAAGTCCTCGAACGCATAAATCGACCACATCAGGAGCTAGTGAAACCAGTCCCTTGCTTTCTCTTTCAAGGTACCTTAGAGAGCCTTTAAGGCTAACCAAAATTGACCAGACGAGGAAGAAGCCAAAAAATTGGATCCCTCCAAAGGTAACCCTCAAGGTCTATTTATAGTTTTTTCTAGAGGGGCATGCCAATAGCTCAATCTCATCTGTTGGTTTTACTAAATGCACCCCAAATTAGCCTGCCAACAGCCAAACTCTGCTGTTTGGAATGAATACCAACAGACAAATAAATATAATATTGCACGGAGAATATTCCTGGATGGCGAGTGCCCTGATGGAACCAACACCTAGCCTCCGGCTCACCTCGCTCTCTATGGTGAGTGCCTTTACAAACGAGCACCCACCTAGATTAGTGTGTGTCTGATGAAACCAACACTCCTTCGCCTATTTGGAGTGGTGAGTTCCTGATGAAACCAACACTCGCCCGCCTCTTTAGAGTGGCGAGTGCCTGATGAAACCAGCACTCGCCCGCCTCTTCAGAGTGGAGAGTGCCTGATGAAACTGGCACTCTCCCGCTTCTTTGGTGAGTTCGTGAACACTCTCCTACCTAGGGAGAGTGTGGTCCTACTTCCCTACTTGCCCCACTGACTAGGTACTTGCCGCTTTATGCAAGCACAAGCCCTCCTCATCGGCTTGCCTATAGTTGTGGAGTCGCTATGTTTCATTCACTCAGCAAACACGGGGTTGTATAACTTGACCAAATGAAAAGAAATATGGGGGAGGTACTAGCTGGTTTTATTAGAAGGGAAACCAAATTCCCAATTTACAAAACTGCCCCTAGAGTAAATCTTATCATATTATTGTTTTTTCGAGTTATTACACTACCGGAGCTTTGGAGTTCTGTGCCTTGCCATTTTCATCGTTAGAAGGGATGAGAGCGGAACTTCTCTCCTATGCTAGGATTCACAGAGTCTCGGGAGCAAGCGAATCATTTGTTTAAAATCTCTCTATTTGTGGAGGAGAAGCGCTTGCGGCTGTGTAGGCTTTCAGCTGATTCTAAGCGCGTTGTGGAGGTGTCAATAGCTTATAATCGGAAGAGAAAGCATGCCTTGATGGATGCTAGCGGAGGGGATATGGTTCCTCGGCCTTCGTTGAGGTAGAGAGATTTTCAGACTGAGAAGATTCCTCAAGATTAGGTTGCATCAACTGATCTTGATGTTGAAGTGTTGGAGTCTTCTGCCCCCTGAGTCCTTTGTTCGGAGATGTCTGTCCCCCAAGCGTCTTCCTCTTTAAAGGAGATGGGTGAATTGGTAAGTGAGCCCCTTTGTTTCTGGATTTTAGTTTAACTACTATGTGTAGTTCTGACATTTCCCTCCTTTTTGGTTGCAAATTGATGCTCAGGCACATATAGCATTCACGTGGAATCACCATTACGTGAGCTTGAAAGATGGGCACTTGGCCCTTCAGGAGAATCTCCGAGTGGCGGAGAGTTCATTGATCGTATTGAAGGAGGAGTATGATCGATACATATCTCGATTGCAGCAGATCGGTTCAGAGATAAAGGTAGAGCTTGAGGGGGCTCGGGAAGCTTTGCTGATGTAGAAGTCTTTAGTGGATAGCTCTGCACAGTTATTGAAGACTACCCAGGAGGAGGTTTCTCATTGGAGATAGAGCTGGGGGCTTAAATGGCAGAGTTGGAGCGACTTTCCTCAGAGGATCGAGTTGTAGCATTGAAGGCAGTCGGGCTTGCTGAGTACATGGACTCCTTGGAATATATGCGTGATCATTGCTTGATTTACGAGGAGATCCACAAGGATGTTTGGACCAGAGAGGTAGACCCCAGATGGAAGATATATGAGAGGTTGCTCTCAAGCGTTGAGTATCGAAGGCACTCCGGATGGTAGCTAGGAGGCTTGGTGTGATATCTCAAACCATGGATTTGATGATCTTTCTGATTATGATGGTTCGGATTTCGATTCTGACGTGAATGTAGTATGCCAGTAGTCTTTTGGCCTTAGTCTATTTGTACTTTCTTTGTAAACTGAGTCTTGTATGTAGTTGCTACCCCATGGGGCTTTGTATTTATCTGTACTTTTATTCTTGTACTTTATATAATTTATTGATGATATGTATATGCTACTTATGTAACATACCATTTCCAGCTAGAACCCTAGGAGTGGTTTTCTCATGACTAGGTCATGACAAAACCCTAAGAAGCCCAAGAAGACCAAGTGAGCTTAGGCATGAAGGTGGAGATCACCATGGTCTGCAAATAGTATAATTCTAAACACTAGTTTAGGATGACCATTGGGCTTCAACATGACTCCATGACCCCACCACAATATCCCTAAACTATTGGAAGGTCCATTAGAGCCCTAAGGGTCTATTGAAATCAACCTAGGGTGGCCAAGTTAACCTAGGATCATCCTAGGCCTAAAATGGGCAAGGTGCCCTAACTAAGGTCAATGTGCCTCTAATGTGCCCAACCAACCCTACGTAGGTCTTCCCAGACCTAGGGTGAAGTCAATGGGTCACCAAAGACCCATTAGGATCAACTTTAGAGGATGAGTTGACCCAAGTCAACCTTAGCCCTAAAAAGGTCAAAGTGCCCTAACTAAGAGGCAGGTGACCTCCAATATTCCCAACCAACCCTACCTAAGTCTTCCTAGACCTTAAGTGAGGTCAATGGGTCACCAAGGACCCATTGGGGACAACCCAAGTGGCTAAGTTGACCCAAGTCAACTCTAGCCCCAAAGTGGTCAAAGTGCGCTTACTAAGGGTCAAGTGACCTCCAAGGTGCCAATTCAACCCTACATAACCCTACCTAGACCTTAGGGGAGGTTAATGGGTCACCAAGGACCCATTGGGGTCAACCCAAATGGTCAATTTGACCAAGTTCAACTCAATCCTTGAAATAGGTCAAATTAGCCTAAATGGGCTAACCTAAGCTCAAACCCATTTCTCCCACTTGGGCTAACCTCGTTATTATTATTCATATGGGTTATGGGCTGCCAATAGGCTAGGTAGATGAACAAATTTGCCTTGATGACTAGGAGAGAGAAAACTCCATTTTACCCTTTAATGGAGGAGAGAGAAAGTGGTTTAAAGGGGCAATTCATGGCCAAGGGAGACCAAGGGCCTCTCCAATTGATTCCAAGGGCTGAATATATTCTCCCTCATCATTTTTGAGGACTTTAATAACCATAACTAGCCAAAAAAGTTGTTGATTTAATTTCTCCCATAAGGAAGAGAGAGAAAGAGGGGAGAGAAAACCATTAATGGCCATGGGAGAGCAAGAGTTCCTCTCCAATTGATTCCAAATCCTTGATTCATCCTCACCCCATTAGTTAAAGGAGACCAAGGGTTTTCCCCAGCCTCTAGGTGGCTGAATACAAGGGATATATCATGGCCGAATTTAACCTTTCATGGCCATAAATGGCTTTGAAGCCTAGGCCCTTCCCCTCCCCCATTTGATGACTTTAAAAGCTTTACTAGGCAGAGGGGAGGAGATTCTACATTTTTCCTGAAGGAACCGAGCCCTCCCACTGCATGGTTGTAACATACCCAAAGCTCCAAAATTCGACCATGGTGCACTACCACCAAACCTGTCTGCAAGTACGGCTAACGGTCCTCCTCTACTCCTCTATTCGTGGGCTAGATCTTTAAATCTTTTAGGAGATAAATCGGGCTCAATTGAGCCAGATCGGGTGAGAGAAATTTCAGAAATTTCATGGATTTTACACCTTGTGAGTTTGTCGAAAACCGCCCCTCCGGTGGCTGTGCCGCCGCCTGGCAATAGCCCCCACCTCAACGAAGGTGGTGGCGGTGGTGGCCGACCAGGGAGGTGGATGGGTGGCCGGGAAACATGGCTGGAAATAGCTCTAGGTTCGGCCAATCCCAGTCCTTGGCTGGAGGAAGAAGATGACCAGGATCCCTCTGATCTGCTTTAAGATTCATGTTGCATCATTTTATATTTAGTTTTGATTTTTGTATTTTATGTCCTGTATATTAGGCTGTATTAAATTAAATATTAAAAATACCTAAATTCACCTAAAGAAAAACTGGCCAACATGAAAATTGTAGCACGTGAAGACTAGTTTAATTTAAATTTTATTTCAACTAATTTGGGTAAGTGGTTTGACAACAGAACTCATTTTGGTGAGGTCTATACCTAGGATAGACCAGAGATTATTTTGAGTGCCCCCATCAATCCAGCCATCCAAATTACTTTGAATTTTGGATGAACGTCAATATTATCTATACCTAAAACATATCCAAAAATGGGAATTTTTGGATAACATTTTGCTATAGTTTTTGTAATTATTTCATAAACCATGATTAAATTAATTAAGGAACCTAATGACCTCCAATTGCTCCCAAATTTTAGAGAAAGGTTCTTGGGGTCATTATGGGCCTCTGTATAAATTTTCATCCGATTTAGTGATTGTTTGGTTTGGTTTTTAATAAACCCTAGCCTTGCCTTAAGAAGGGTAATTTGGTCATAGTACTCCTTGTGGGTTTAAGTGGTCAAGTCACCTCAATAGAGGCTGGGACTTTGACCACTGGTTTGATATGACTTTAGAAACCCTCCCAAAGATTATGGGGTGGGTTGGGGTAGATTTTCCCTAGGATCCAAACTCAAACCCTAGGGATGGGCTTTGGAGTTTTGTTAAGGGCATGGGGTCAAATGCCCTTGAATGATTTTGAAACTTGGTGGAGAGGACTCTAAGGTAGCTAAGGTCCTCTTGTATAAACCTTATTGGATTTAGTGAGGGTTAAACCCCTCAAAGCCCTAACCCTAGTTTAGGTCACAAACCTTAAAATGATAAGTTAGATAGTCAATATGTTGTTGAAAGTTGTAAAACTTGGGTGGTGTAGTCACAAGGTTTGTCAGAGCTTTTGGTAATTTTATTGGGAGATTTGGAAGCATATTTTTAGTATCTCCTTTACAATACATGAATTATCCTCTATTACATATTTGTTTATTATAACCTCACTGTTCACTGGAATGTTATAAAATTGAAGCAGAGGAAGTTTTAGACTATTATACTCATATTTGAATTTTGTTATAATTTTTAGATGTATATTACAAGCACTTACTTCACAAGTTTATAGATATGGGTATATGTTCAATAATAAATACAGAGCTCCACACTTGTTGAAAAAAATTGTGAAACTTGATCAGTAGTGATTCTAGGTCAACAGTTTCATTTGGAAATTTTATTACAATTTTTAGATGAATAATTTCTATACTTAGTGCAATAATTTATCAATTATTAATTATTGTTCAAAATTATGTTTAGAGTTCTTTATTAACTGGAATATTAGGAAACTTGACCTGGAGTGTTTATAGGTCATTATGTTCATTCTTGAATTTTCTCAGAATTTTTGGAAGTGAATTTGCAGCACTTGTTTCTTTAAATTGATATAAATTGGCTATGTTCAAAATTATGATTAGAGGCCTAAATCTTGTTGAAAAATTAGGAGACTTGGAATTTACTGTTATATAGTCATCTTGTATTTATCATAAATTTGTGGAGCATTATTTATGCCTAAAAAAGGTACTTCATGTTCAAATTAGGAGATTTGGATTTCTTAGAAAATTATATAAATTATCAAATAAATTAGGAAATTATGAATTTCTGGATTTAGCCTAATCATGTCATGATAGACTCCAAGTAAATAAGTGAAGGCTTTTTTATGAATATTTGGAGTACCTCCTATCATGTACATCATATAGTATAGGATGGTCTGCATATAACAAACTACTAAAATTGTGCTAGAATATGAATTGGGCTATGGGTCGGAGTTAGTGGATTTGCTGGTTATGATAAGGTATAATGAGTTCATCATCTTGAGTTATTATGAGGAATAAAGAGGGGTTGATTAGTGTAGGTGGTGCTCGGGGTCGACGAAACATCGTCTTCCCTGTAGAGAGAGGAAGAGTCTTAATACGCTAGTGTTAGATCCAAAGTAATATAAAATGGATCGGGTAATGGGTAATAACCAATAAAAGTAAGTGCCTTGCGAAAGGGAATGATGGGCTTCAGCTACCATTATAGTTCCTAGTGCCCTTTGAAAACCCTTCACCGGGTATGCCGGGGGCAGTCCTGGGCTAATGTAAACCATGGGGATAATATGGATAAGAGTAACCTCAATAATACCTCCACTTTACACTCACACTTGTACACGTAGTGAGACAAATTGGTAATGAATTGATAGCATATACCCATGGTCGATGGGCTTACTGGTAGAGTTAAATGGACTTGGAATCGATTTGGTAGTCCGGGGAGCTGTATGCTCGAGGACTAGTTTTAGACTTGATGGTTTGGTGAGCTGGAGGCTCAGAGATTTAACTATGGTATAATATACAAGCTTGTATGTGCATAACAGTGGTGGGTCCTCGTTATTGGACGATCGATCACACCGTCGTCGGTACGTTGACTCGGGGAGACTAGCTAGTTTGCTAGGAATAGTACGAAAATGTACGAGAGGGGCTAGGCTGGGTAGTGTGATTACAAGTCTAGGAGTGGAGAGGCCCAACCCACTGTCTCTGTTGGCCATGACGAGAGGCTCCTGAGAGTTTAGCTAACTCCAAACTGGGGAACTAAAGTTCTGTGTGCATAGAGTCGAGTGGGTGAGTTGCACTTGCATGTTCACATCATGGCATAATTGCATGTCATAGCATAATCATTTCATATAACCCTGAAACCTATTATATAAAGTGGTATGGGACGCTTTATATAATAGGCTCTGCAAAATGACCCCTTTGTTTATAAGTTCGAGCAAGCGTGCTTATAAGTTAAGGTCTATTCAATAGATTTATATGTATACTTGCTAGAAAACCGACACCCTATCATATAAATTGGTATGAGACTTTTTATACGATAGGAGCTTTGTAGAAAATCATTTAACTTATGTGTTTTCATATAAGTTAAGGTTACATATTTCATGGTATGTCTTTCATACTTTTATTACTGTTGCTTATTCTCATAGAACTGCTAGATTAGTTCTGTCACCACCTGCTTACATTTCTTACTCTCCACCTTCATAGCTTCCCTTTCCTTCACCCCGCTCGGTACCTAGGAGCCATGGGGGAGGGGTGGGGGATGATAGGGCTTAGTCTTATAGACTAACGGTTTTCGAACCACATCATTTTAGGGGACCGTGGAGCCCAACATGGAGGAGCGGCCCCGGTGGTCGACCCGCTTGGAGGTGGGGTAGTCTAGTACCGGAGATCAGACGGCTGGGACTGTGAGTCCCAACTGCTAGTAGTTTATTAGTTTTGCTTCAGCTTGAGAGACTCTTGTAGTGAGGATTTGATGTATTGGGCATGAGCCCTGATTTCAGTACTTTATTATTTTGTGGACACTCCCTTCGTGGAGATATTTACAAATGATATATGATTTCTGTAGACTTGTGTTTACTCTACATTACTACTTTTCTGTGATCGAATTGGTTGGCAGGATCGACGTTTTGTAGTGGCGACCTTCCCGGGTGTTAAGGTGTCACCGAAAAGTGGCGGTTCTGGGCCTAAGACCTCAGGGTTTGAAAAGAAAAAAAAGGGGTCTTACAACTTAAGAGCACTCTTTTAGATTGCCTTTTGCAATACTCTTGAAGCATTAAGCTTAGCTTGTGTGATGATTTTGGGTATATTGTCATCGTTGACTGGTTGTCTGTTGAAGGTTGAGACCTCGTGACATCTTGACTTGCTGGCTAGACAAAGATTAAGATATCTGGACTCAGGGGTTCCACTTATTGTAGTGTCTTACCGCGGGGAATAAGGGCACGCCTTTGATCCGTGGCAGTGCGAGATCCATTGATGATAGTGAGGGGTATACCCTACCAGTCATTCGTTGATTATGACGATGAAGTACCAACCTTAAACGAGGCAAAAGCGCCGGGGGGGGGGGGGGGGGGCAGGCCCTGACGGCGCCGTGACCTACCGCGGTGGATGATGAGTCCTTTTTATATAGTGATTTTCGGACTCATCTGGGCTAGTTTTCTTTCACTTGCACTTCCCTTTTAGTTCGTTATCGTATATATTTCATCTAATCTTTATTTCCATAGGAAGTGTACATTTAGGCCCGTGGTTGTGTATTTTTGTAATTTTATTGATTGTACTCCTTTTTTGTGATTGTCTGGAATGTCTGCACATATCAGTGTTGGTACAGGGGCCATGTGCGTGTTCCGGGACTATTTGGACACAGGAATAGTGCGCACGATCATCGGATCTAGTGCGCATGACCACAGGTCATACGCCCCTGATCGTGTGTACTATTCTTCATTTTCTAAGTTCTGCCTAGGGAAAACACACGACCACTGGACACAGTGCGCACGACCATCGATTGTGTGCATTGATTCCATTTTTCCTGGAGTTCAGTCTGGGGTAATCGCACGACCACTGAACATAGTGCGCACGACAACCGATCATACGCCACTGCTCGTGCGCATTATCACTGTTTTTTTTTATTCTGTCATGCCAGTACGCATGATCACTAGCCATAGTGCGCACAACCATTGGTAGTGCGCCCGTGATAGTGTGCCCATGATCGTGCGCATTATTTAATTCTGCTGTCTATAAATATGCAGGTTCCGCCCTAATTCGGGAGATCGTCATTTTTCTCCACTGTTTTAGTCTTTGAGGAGGGATTCTGTCATACTCCTTCATCTTCCACCGTAAGTACGTGCTCCGGGCAAGCTTTTACCGCCAAATCTAAGCCGGAGCTTCCTCTCGGCCTTCTCCTTCATCCTTTAGCTTTAAGGAAGGTTTTGACGTTGTATCCAACAAGCAAAAGGGATGCTTGCAACTTTCTTCTGCAATCGTTATATGAAGAAGATGGTTCAATTGGAAGGTAGTGACATCCCTTCTATACCCTGGACGTAGTTGAGGACCGTGTTAGGACGCAGATTGACAACCCGACGATTCCTTCCGTGAACCCTCAGAAAGACTTCGGATTCGGTCGATCTCTTGACTTGTACTTGCTATCTTGTTTTATATTTGTGTTATAACTTCATTTATAAATGTTGTTACACTTTAGTTGTATGCTTTATTAGATTCATGTCTATGTGATTCTGTATTGCTTTACTTCTTTAGTTGCTTGAGAAGCGTCATTATCCTTCCATCCTCCACCACATCCAGTTTTGCCGCACTAGCAATTGCTAGTGGAGTGCGTAGCGAAGAGGTGCTCTCGACCCTCATTATGCCATTCTCACAACCTCATCTACAAGCCTACTCGTCCATCCACCCAGTGATTCGATGCATAGCGGCCCGTGTAGTCTTCCATCTCTCCTAGCGAAGCATGGCATAACGACATTACATAAGAGTAGTTTGTAGCATTATATTTTCTTCATTTGTAACAATCAAATCCCCCCTTCGTTAACTCCGACCTAAGGACTTCAATCTCAAGTCCACCTTGAAATTAACATCACCTTACTGTGTTCGATGATACTTGGGAAAATTCGCCCATTTTATATTACTTGTGCGACCGGTACACTTACCGTTCAAACGCATCAGTGGAAGTGGGCAAACCTTTGATCTAGGGAGGTGCAAGGCCACTTGGAAATGGCAAGGGGTAGACCCTATATTGGTACCCTAGTTTGGATTTGTGTTAAGTCTTCTCAATTAGTTTCTTGACCCAAGATTTATCTATGGTCAAAGGTTAGATTTAGGTTAGATTCCATCAGTTGTGTAGAGTTATTGTTTATCCAGATTGAAAATCTGGTTAAGTGTTTTTAGTTCAACTATAGTCGAATGCCGTTCGGCTATCGTCTATCAGTTGATCGACTATCGTCTATCAGCAGATCGACTATCTCTGAGTTAGTTCTTCTTTGTTAGCTCGACGATCTGTTGTCTCAGCATCGTCGATCGTCGAGCCCTGCTCGACTTCTTTTGTCCAGACAGATTTCTTGTAGGTCGAATATCTGTTCTTATAGGTCGACTATCTGTTCTTGTAGGTCGACTATCTGTTCTGATAGGTCGAATATCTCTTCTGATAGTTCGACGATCGTCGTGATTCGTTCGAATATCTTTTTGTCTACATTTAGAGATATTGTACTCTTTCTCTTCTGTGAATTATTTCTTATATATCTGGCTGATTTTATTAAATATTATTTCATTTATTTTATGCTTATATATCAAGGAAATCTTTGCCTCATTCTTTATGCATAAGTCAAGTTCTATCTGACAAAGTCTTTTTTCTTATTAGTTGACAAATCTGTGTGCTTTATCTGCCATACTGTCCTTTATAGCCGTTAGACACAGATGTCTTTCTTTGGCCGTAAAGAGTTTGTTTTTGATGTGACTTTCTCTAATATCTTTTGGACTTGCAGAATGGATAAGCAGCTTCTAAGAAAGCTTTATCTCCTTATAGGATGTCTTTCTGCAGGCTATTTGTACTATGTGTTATTTGCAGCCCAGATTGCAGATCTCAGAAGAAGACAAGTTTCAAATTAAGAGAAAGATAGAAGCCGTTACAATGGCATATACATAAAAGCTAGAGAGAATAGTTAAAGAGGATACAACATACACTCATATACAACAAGAACAAGAAGATACAGCTCTAAGATATTTTTTAGATACAGCTCAGAAGAATAACTCTCTTCAGAATTCTCTTCTTCAATCCTGAGTTCATCCTGCTCACAGGAACATTCTTACTCAAAGCTTCAAGAAGAAGAAGAAAGAAAAGCTGTTGAAGAAGAACATCCATTTCACATCAAGAGTCTTCTTCAAGCTGCTCCATCAAGAACTTCAAGACAACAGATCTTCTCTGTCAAGAGTTCTGAAGAGATCCTGTACCCTGAAGCAAGGCTTCTTCTTGGATATTCTCTAAGCCAGGGGGAGCTTTGATTCCATCAGAGCTTTCTATAGCTCAGTGCAATCCACTAGCTTCTCTAATTTTGTTTAACAATAGAGAAGACATTCTAACTCTCTCAACCTCCTGTACAAAGGGTTATTACTCCCTTCAAAAGTGAACCTTGGTGGCAGGGCACCTTAGCAAAAACCTATGATGGATTTTGAGCTCCTGATCAAAAGCTCAAAGGGTTTACTTGATCTACCTAAATCAGATCAGTTGGTGGCAGGGCACCTGAACAAAAACCTGTAGTGGATTCCTACCAGGGTGGTAGAAGAGTGGATGTACCTATTGAGAGGGAACCACTATAAATCTTCTTGTGTTGTCTGTGTTGCTTATTTTAATTACTGCACTGTGGCTGTGAGTAGAATTAACTAGGATTGCTAGTTGTTGTGTTAGGACTAAAGCTTAAACTGTAATTATAGTTAGCTTTCTCTTGTGCACCTCACTTTGTGTTAGGCTCTAGGGTTTCATATATCTATATACTTATTCCGCAAATTAACTCTAAGGGAGTTGAGTAGATTGTCATATTTTTGAATAATCTATTCACCCCCCCCCCCCCTCTAGAGTTGTATCTATCCTCACTTTCACCCAACCAGCCATTTTGGCGTATGTGAGGGGGGCATGCCCTGTCATTCGGGGCGTGGCCCTGCAGTGTGTCCTTACCGTGGGGGAGAAGGGCGCACCTTCAATCCGGGGGAAAATAGGGACTACCATGATGCTGACTACTGGTGGTTAAATAGGGGTGCTCCGACTACTTTCCTAATAATAAAGTTAGGGAGCAAAAATAAACATTGCATTAAAATGAAGTGTGAATCAAAGTTTGTACAAACATATCTTGTTGAGTTTGAGAGTTAGAAAAATAGGAGTGAAACTATGAGGTTGACTTATAGCTTAGCGCTCTCTATATGATATCTGGCTTCTTGTTTAGTTACATCAGTCGGAGAAATGTCGGTGCGTGCGAGCGTAGAAAACATCCTGGAGTGATTGTTGAAGTATCACGGTATAGTCATACTCTGTTTGAATGACAACGAACTAAACATCATAAGTTTCTTGCATGGGTCCTTCGCCTAAAGTTACTGGAAGAATGATGGTGCCCAAGACCAGAATGGGAGCGCTTCCTGGGATGCATGTGCTTGTCGATTTAAGTTCGAGGCTCCTACTTGTTAGTTTAAGCTTGAGCAATGTCGAAAAAAGAACACGTTCACTATGATCCCTCTATCTTCCAAAACTCTTATTATTTTGGTCGAGGATTCTTCGACAACTATTGTAATGCTGCTTAGGCTCTAATGAGGGTCTTTTTCCTTTTTTCTTTGTAGAAATCGATCTATTGCCCCTAGGTTAGTGAATCGTTGAATCTCCTCCTTCAAGTGATTGCATTCTTCTGTATCATGGCCAGACCACTGATGGTATTCACACTATTTTGATAGATCGCCTCGACTTGGAGCGAGTGGCCTGGGTCTTCGCAGTGCAGGATGATTGCAAATGGCTTGAAATATTTCATCTTGAGTAGCGTTGAGCGGCGCATAATTTTGGCGTCGGCGATGTATTTTTTTTTGACAAGCATTTTTGTAGCGTTCGTTATTCTTCATGGGTTCTAAATGAATATTATCCTCTAGCTTCCTTTTCTTTGTCTATGGCTTACTTAACTCACTCGAGAGGGTCCTCCTATTTCTATTTGAAGAGAATTGATTAGAAAAAAGATGTGTCAACTCTACAAAGCTATCAATTCTTCCTTATTCTAATGATTGAAACCAATCCAGGACTTGTCCTTTTAGTGTAGCAGGGAATACTTGACATAACAACTCATTCGAGACCAAGAGAACATCATGTCAGCCACATAATGCCTTATATGCATGAGCGGATTGCCTGCTTTGTCGAAACGTTTGATGTCTGGATACTTGAAGCCCTTTGGAATGGGGCATTCAGGGAAACATGATATGAATGGAGAGTGTGGGTAAAAGAGGCTAGGATTCATCAAAGTGTGATTCCTGCTGCGACCTTCTTCCATAATATACGGGCTATGAACTTCTTCGTATCCGAATCCATTTCATCTTGTGTTTTTGTGGATTGGTAGGTAGTGAGGTAATCGCTTACCGTGTCCTGAATTGATTCTTCTTGAGTTGGTGAACTGCTCAGCTCAGAGAACTCCTTCTCTATGTCATATGTCTTTTTGTGAGCAGTGTTTAATGGAAAGTGCTCGTTGCTATGATAGATTAGTGGGTTGATGGACTGCCGCACAACTTTGCCTCATTTCTTGGTAGAGAGCGAGAATTTGGTCTTGCAATTTGTTTATCTGGAATACATGCTTGTTGAGCATGCTTGTACTCATGTTGGTGGATTTATGCTGGTCGGATATGGCAATGCAGAGGGGAGAGGGGATGGTGAGTCTTGGGCCTCTTCTTACTTATTTCTGAATAACTCTAGCTTTCTTCCTTGCCATAGTCTCGAGTATCGCTGGGTAGAGGACATTGTCTTTAAAATCTCTTATAAAACTTTATCGAGCTTTGGGGGAAAGTCTTGTATGATCTTGAGGCGCCCTTAGAGGGGGGGTGAATAAGGACAAACTCTAATTTTTGAAATTAACAAAATACATAGCCAAATTGCTCTAGAATCAAAAAAGCTTAGTCATAACCAAATACTTATAACAAATTACTTTGAGATTTATGATAAAACAAAATGCAAATATATTTCAAAAGTGATCAGAAAATTATAAACAAAAGATTTCAATAAAGCTTGAAATCGAGGCTGTGATGAAAAAGCTAAAATCACCTTTTTGAATTTACCGGCCCTTCTCCCAAGGACCGGCCGGCTAAAGCCTATCTCTCCCTAAATACAACAATTAGCCTCCCCCTAGAACCCATCACGACCTAGTTGCAGCACACACGACGACACTTTCTCCCTAAACCACACACGGGCCTAGTCGCCACTCACAAGGCGGTGAATTCTCTACCGATTACAAAGAGAATGAAAAAGGAAACATAATATGAGAATAAAAACTCCCTCAGGTCTTGAGTGCTGAATAGGCCGGAAAATCCTTGTGATGATCACCGGAGATGAGAACCATGAACGGTCCCTTCTTCGCTCTTGAGATATCACGAACACTTAGGAATTTTTCTAGTTGCACAGAGTTATCTGGCTGGAGATGCACACAATCAATGCTCCTGGAAGTGTGTAACATCAAATTCCCAAAGTTCAGCCCATTTATAGTTTTCCACTATCGCGCGGCGGTAGCGCGATATCGCCTGTAATAAATCCAATGGTTGACATGTGTCCCACTCTGCAATAACCGTGTTGCGGTGCTGGAGATCGTGTACGCTTGAGGTACTATCGCACCGCGATAGCACGATATAGTCGGGTGGTATCTCTGATAATGTGCATCATGGCAATCGTTATGAATCGTGGCTTACGTCACGGCTGATGTCATCACGCTAATGTGGGGTGGTAGTAACTATCACCTATGATAGCTCAACTTTATAAAATCTGATGTACGTCGCCCATCCAAAATTATCAGATTGTTATACCTGTTATATCTGCACACCACAAACACACTATGATCAAATACATTTGGGATTTGTTATTTTCAAACCAAGGAGTACGGAACGTATGCTCCAACATGTCTTCCCACAGACAACGTCAAACTATTGCGACCAACTCAAACCTCTTGGTAGACCAGACAAAACTAGATTGCCTTAGCCCGTGGAGCGGTCCAGTACGCACATAGTCACAGAATAAGTAGAAACACACACGATAATTTTAATTTGGAAAACCCCCTTAAATGTGTAAAAAAAACTCGTGACTAGTATGGTGCCGGTCAAACTTCACTATTGACAGTTGTTTATAGATTGCATGGAGAATTGAGGGCGACAAGCCGCTACTCATCACAATAGTGAGATGAAAGATTGAGAGTGCTCGATGGGAGACAGACATCCTCATACGAAGCTGGTACTTCTCTATGCTCTGATGGTGTGTTCCCGGATCCTGCTTGCCGAACTTTGCAGCGAAGCGAACAGAGATGCGGGGGAGATGACTTGAGTAGCGTTACACACGTTGGAGGCTTTGCAGAATGTCGCGCATAACGTCTTCTTCTTGGGAGCGTCGTGGACTTAAACGGGTTTTCGGGCGGTCCGGCTGGTGGAGGAGGCTCATAAGAGGATTTCGACAGAGCTCCAATCTGAGGAAGAAAAAGACTCATAGAGAAAAAGTTAGAAATGAGGGGGGTCCTGGGGCCTTTTTATTGGCTCGAGGAGGTGGTTACGGTGGTTACGCGGCTATCCGCACACCATAACCACCCATAATTACTATTTTTAGACCACATTTAATATAGTTTTAGGTGTATATAATGTGTGTAATTTTTACTAAATATAGGCCGATTTTTAATTAATGATAACCCCCACTAATCATGATAGTTAGTGGGTGGTTACCCACAAAATGGACGGCGGTGATCGTGGCGGAATGATCAGATAGCGGGGAAGGTATGCTACAATAGAGAGGCCACCTCACCGGCAGACGGTCGCCGGTGAGGGGAGAGGAGTCGTGTCCTGCGGGACGGCTGACCATTGCAGGAGAACCTACGGGGAGGGGCGGCTAGGCGCGACCGCCCCTCGCGGGCGGTGCCCCGCGGCCGCAGAAGGCAGCTGCGGGGTGGGGCTGGCGGACTCAGCCGCCGCTTGCGAGCTGCATTCCGCAATCGTGGGAGGCGGTCGGACATGGCCGCCCCCTGCGGGGCGGAGGGAGGCAGCCGCCGGGAGGGTCGGTCGGACATGGCCTCCCCTTACGAGTGGCACCCAGCGGTCGCGGGAGGCCAACGCGGGGAGGGGTGGTCGGGCATGTCCAGCCCTTCTGGGTGGCGCACCACGGCCGTGGGGAGGGGTGACTGGGCCTGGCCGCCCCTTGCGAGCAAAACCCCACGACTGCGAGAGACGGCCATGGGGAGGGGCAGTTGCGGCGCGGCCCCGGCGTGGGCGACCGGTCGTGGTGGTGGATTAGACGGTGCATGTGGATCGTGTGTGGCGATCGCGTGTGTTGCGGTCAAACCCATGATCCCACCAAGTTAGTGGGGGATCATGGGAAGGAGGCTATACACACCTCAAATTTTCTATAAATTTAGTGATGCCCTCGTCAATTACTTATTCTTTTTTATATTTTTTGCTATCCATTTTATAAATAATGTTTTAAATATTATTATAAATAAATTTTTTTTTTTTGAGATCATGTAAATTGTAAATAGAGCACGAACAAAAGTGGATTTAGCCTCTGTTTGAAAGTAGAGCATGAACCTAAATTAAGGTTCGATTCATGCGAACGTGACAGCTTGACCGGTGAAAATAAGTCCCCCCAAACGGAGCCTTAACTTGAGCCCCTTCACGGTCACGTTATCAATAGAACTTTTTAAGTATTTGACCCTAATGGGCCCAAGAAGCCACTGATGCCACATTAGAATAATTATTCTTTTAGTTTATGAAAGGAACGTTGAAAGACACTATGACATTATCATGTTTCTACTATTTTTAACACAATTACTTAGAAAAAATAGTAACTTAGAATATAGATGGTTTGAGAAGGAAGTGGGGGTGAAATTTAAGGAGTTGAGTTATTCTTTGGGATTCAGATTTCGGATCTGTTTGGTGGGGCTTATTTTCACCGATCAAGCAGTTACGACCACATGAACCGGACCTTAATTAAGGTCCGGTTCATGCGGTTTAAGGTCCGGTCCATGCGATCATAACTGCTTGACCAGTCAAAATAAGCCCTCCCAAACGAAACCTTCATCTAAATAAAGAGGGCACACTTTATAGTGAAGAGGGACAAATTTGAAGAAGAGAAATATAAAGAATAACAAGAGAGAAATTTTTTGTTAAAGTAACAAAAGACACGTGCAAAAAAAGACTGTTTGACACAAGTACTTATATTCCATTTGTGGGTGGCTATGCAATGAAAATATAGAATAGTTGCTTAAAAGCACTCCTTCATATGAAAAAGTACATCTTTTCATTTTCTATGAGCAGAATTTATCTAAGCGTAATTTCACTTTTATTTTACATAGTGATGTCATTTTAGAAGAACACTTCCGTTGGATGGATACACAGAAGAGGATCATCTCTTTAGAGCTAGCCAAAGGAATGGCTAGTTAATGAGACTAGGGCTCCATTTGGGAGGACTTATTTTCACCGGTCAAGCGGTGACGACCGCATGAATCGGACCTTAATTATGGTCCGATTCATGTGGTCGTAACCGCTTGACCGGCGAAAATAAGTCCCCCCAAATGGAGCCTAGGTTGTCCCTTGAACAGTGTTCAACTAAGGAGACTTGTCCACACCTTATTCAAAATCAATATGGATTTGACTCTCAATTTTCATTCTTTTTGCTTCTATTCAAAAAATTATACTAATCTATGTTCTAAAATCAAAAGAAATACATAATCAATGATAACACAAACTAGTTTTTGAACAATTAATGATAGAGCTTATGATCAACCTTTAACCATTGTCCTGACATCATCATCATCTTGTTTAAAAATACAATGTGGTTTTCCATAATTGGTGGAATAAGCCTTTATTAAAGAAGCCGTTGAAATTCTCAAGCAAAAACTGCAATATAGCACTAAAACACAACCTACATTCCTCACAATGATTAAGGAGATGATGGAATATCATAAGGGTAGGAATGATGTCATGAAGAGAGGTGTATAAACAAGCAAGGATTGCGGACTAGGAAAAATGCAAGTTCAAAAGTGGGTTAGGAAAGGAATGCACGTTTGATCAAACTAAACCTAATGAATATATAGTCAAGAAAGGAAGACCATTTTGGCACATCAACCATAATGGCTATCTCTGCCTAACTTAGGGTGCGTGCCTAGGGTGCGTTTGGGAAAACTTATGCTGATGAAATGCTGCTGATAGGAAAAGTGTTGCTTCTGAAAAACACTGTTTTATTTAAAAACTGTTTGGGTGAAATGGAGTTTGCAGAGCTTTTTGATAAGCTGTTTTAAAAAAACTATTTGGCAAAAATGGTGTTTTCATAGGTGAATTTTTTTTCTAATTATTTTAATTTTTTTGTTTGATACCTGAAATAGTTTTAAATGTATAAGACCAACATTACACGACATAACATAATAAAATTTGATTTTTTTCAAATATTAATGTTACAAAAATTTTAAACTCTCGTCGCACGAATCCATCAGCTGCATGCAAGTAGTTCAGTATATCACATGCATGATTGAAAATATTTTAATTAGAATCTTATATTAAATTAATTAAAATATAAAATATGATAAATAAATATTACCTTCTTGCCTCATAGAGGTTTTGCGTTATAGACTCACGCAGTGTTATCATCTCATCTACACCACTTGATGTAGCAATGCATGTATCATGTTGTCGTTGCGAGTCTACTCCGCCCTGCATATGCATTCTTTCACTTTCTGTAAAATCAGGATCTATACGTGATGGATGTCTCCATATAAAATTATGCAAAGCCATTATTGCCAGGAAAATATGTGTCGGTTTCTCAAAACTATAGTTTGGCATATCACGCAGTATTGCCCACTTTTTCTTCCATACACCAAATGTGCGTTCAATCACACTCCTAAGGGAAGAATGTGCTTGATTAAAAATCTCTCGAATTCCTTCAACTGGACGATTAGCACGAGCAAAATCAGGAAGATGGTACCGTGTATCTGAATATGGTTCTATATACCCTCTTTGTAGTGGATATCTAGCATCTACAAAATAATACTTTCCTACATGATCGAAACACAATTTTAATGACGAAATATTGAGGAAAAATAATATATAAATTACAATTATAACTTCATTACCTCTGGGGGGTGCGGAAAGTTGTACTTGGGATTGCTTATAGCAAAATTAAAAATTCGACTATCATGCGCAGATCCCTCACAACCAGCCATGGCAAAAGTAAAACATATGTTGAAATCGCAAACAACCATTACATTTTGTGTAGTAGTTTCATGATGCCCAATATATAGTACTTGATTTTTAACCAAATTATGTGCATTAACATGTGTTCCATCTATGGCACCAATGCAATCTTTAAAAAACGGCATGTAACGCGCATCTTGTATAATTTCTGGTGGAGTAGTAGCAAAATATCCCTCTTGTGACACTATAATATCTTCTGCGAGCCGCAACAGAGTACGAAAACCTTCGCTAAAATATCTGCTAGCAGTCTCAGTTGACTGATGAAATCGCTCAGTTGCTTTTCTAATAGTTTCGTTATGTGACTAAACATATAATGTAATTGCAAGGACCTCTCTACTTGCGGTCCTTCGCGAACCTTTCAATCCATAGTTTCATTCAAAAGTTTACAGTAGATCAAAAAATATTTGTTTTGGCATTCTAAAAGCATTATGAAATCTAACTGGATGTCCACCAACTAATTCGGTCAACCATTTATCACCTGTTTGTTTTGACATCATGCATGGTATGTTAGAATTGAAAAAACTAGTGCGTTCAGCTAATACATATATTGTTGAAGTTAAAACTTGATGGTAGGCAGCAACATGAAGCCTTCTACTGTCTCACACTGATCACTAGAATAATCTGAGTCATCACTAGACATTCTCTGCTTCACACATAAAGTAAAATAAAACTAGTGTAAGGATATGCAAATGAGAACATAAAGATGCAAAAACATTACTTGTGCTCAATATCTATGATGTAAAAAAATTAGATTCATGAGACAGCATAACATAGCAAATGAAATAATGTAGATCATTCTCAATAACAAAAACATATTCAGAGCACTGAAACCATGAACATGAATGCATCAGTTAAACTCGATGAAACAGGGGATGATCCTCACAGAACCATGAACAATTCATAATGGGGAAAGATTAAGGGTGTGTTTGGGAAAGCTTATTGCCTCCGGTGCGGCAGCCTAAAAATGTTGTTTTGATCAAAAGCTCTATTTGGTAAACAAAAGCTCAAAATGATGTTTATAATTATCTGCTCCTTTATACCTAGGGCTCAATCGCGGATTATTTCTCCAGCTCCATCGCACCGCAGCTCTTCTACGACCCACGATTTTCACCACCTGCGACATCTTCGGCAGTTCCCTCCCGATGATGCGCTCCCAACGCTGGGCAATTTCCTCCCGAAGCCGCAACTCCTCCGCCTTCTTCCTCCTCCACGAAGGCCAACAAGCTTTCGACGAAGGCCAATAAGCTTCCTTCAGTGACCTCCTTTTCGGTAAAGCAACAACCCTCCTACCATTTTTGTACATTTCTCTCATTTCTCTGTACATTTCTGCCATTGGGGTAGAAGATCTTCCCTAAACAGATTTCTCCCATTTTGCTAGACGTATAATTTCTAGAGCTCTCATTTCACGATCTAAAGAAAGACCCAACTCTTCTGCAACCTCAAGTATCTATCTTCCATGTATCTCCCATTTTAAAATGTATTGATTTGGCATTATTTGGATCTCTCGATTCTCTAGATTTCTATGTATTCAAGCTCTGGTTACCTTTCTCTCTCGATTTATCCCATTTTAAAATGGTATTGATCTTCCAGCTCTTCTGCAACAGCCCTCCTCTTGATTTGACATTTTTCCTCAAGCTCTAGTTACATTTTTTCCTCAAGTTGTGATTATATATGTGTGTGTTTGTATATGAGTCTGTGTGATTGCATATGTGTGTGTGTGAAGTTTGTTTGTGTATGTGTATGTGTGTTTGTATATGAGTGTGTGTGTGTGTATGCGTTTATATGTGTATGTGTGTGTGTGTATGCGATTGTATGTGTATGTGTGTGAAGTTTGTGTATGTGTGTTTGTATATGAGTGTGTGTGAGAGATTGTTTATGTGTGTGTGTGTGTGTGTGTGTTTGATTGTATATGTGTGTATGTGTGTGTGTGTGTGTGTGTATGAGTGTATGTGTTTATGATTTTATGTGTGTGTGTGTGTGTGTTTGTGTGTGTGTGTGTGTGTGTGTGATTGTATATGAGTGTATGTGTGTGTGTATGTGTGTGGTTGTAAATGTGTGTGTTTGTATATGAGTGTGTGTGTGTATGTGTGTGTTTGTAGTTGTATATGAGTGTGTTTGTAGTATGTGTATATGCAAGTGGTATTTTGAGGAGCTAAGATCACATGACCAAGTTGGAGCACATGTATGGCGCTAGGTCTGTGACGTCCATCCTACTTTGAAGCCTTGTTAAAACATCAAAATCCAAAACAATAACAAAGTGAAGTAGTACCATTAATCCTTAGCATCATTTCCTATATATCTATGTTATTATAAAGACAACTTCCCTTGTCATGTGCAATATTTTTTCCTTAACTCGCCCTCTGTATAAGTGTGAGAAGAATAAAAAGAGTTCTCATGTATTCTTATTCAAATTGTGGCAATGTTATTATTTCTGTTCATCACTTATCCTGTACATGAAATAAGATGGTTTTCTAATAAAAACATGCCACCCAACATAGTATTGAAGTTTTTATAGGAAGTGATGATGATCTAAAAAGGTATTATTTGCATTGATGAGATGAATTTTATAGTACAACTGTATTCTTTTCTTACATTAGGGGTTTTAATATACGCATATACATATATGCACACACAAATATGAGTGTAAGTGCGTATGTTTATGTATGTGTGTGTGTGTGTGTGTGTGTGTGTGTGTTTATGAGTGTGAATGTGTGTGTTTGTAGTTATATATGAGTGTAAGTGTGTATATGTATGTGTGTGTGTATGAATGCATGTGTGTGTGTGTGAATGCATGTGTGTTTGTTGCATTAAAGAGAAATTGGGTTAATGAGTGCGTAGGTTTGTTTGTGAGTTTTTTATTTTTGTTTGTTTTTCAAATTTTAAAAAATTGTAGATGGGAAAATCAAAGGATGGAGGGATATCAGCTATATGGGATAAAAATGATACATTTGTATTTTGTGACCTATGCATTATCGAAATTGAGCTCGGTAATCGGCCGACTACACATTTCAACAAAGAGGGCTGGAACAATCTAGTTGTGAAATTTGAGGAGAAGACCAAAAGGAAGTACGATCGGATTCAAATGAAAAATAAATGGGATCATCTAAAAAAAGAGTGGAAGTTGTGGGTTGAGCTTAAAAGAGGGGAAACTTGCCTAGGGTGAAATGCCTCCAGAAAAACCATTGATGCTTCAGATGAATGGTTGGATGAGAGTTTGAAGGTAAACTTTTAAATTAAACATGAATTATTTTTAAAGTTTTTCATTAATAAATTTAATAAATTTCTTTTATTAGGTTGTACCAGCCGCAAAAAAGTTCAGGTATGTAGGTATAGTCCCAAAGCTTGAGGAAAAAATGAACATGATGTCGCCATTGGAGTGCATGCGTGTGCCCCGAACACTACTTCCCAAGCTCGTGTGCTAATTGATGAGCGAGCTATGTCTGAGGATGATAATGATCCGATTGACATCAGTGAGCATGTAGACAGTATTGATGCATCAATTGCAATTGAATCTCATAAACATCGGAAGAAGGGGAAAAACAAAGTAACCATCTCAGTCTTAATTGATTTCGTGGAATCTACTAGGGAGATTGGTGCATCACTCCGGGAGCCGCCAAGAAGGACTTGCCCATTCTCAATTGCCCAAACTTTAAAGAAAGTTGAATCCTATCTTGAAATATGCAAAGATTATGATTTTTTCGATTTTGCTACAATGTTATTGATGGATAAGAACCATAGGGAGACCTTTATGTGCCTCAGGGACGAGATCAGAGTGAAATGGCTACATACCCGCTACAAGAAAGGGTCACAGTAGGATTTGTTATGCTCTTACTATCTATCTACAATGCTGGTAAATGTGTCTCAGGGGGGAACTTTAAATAATGTGCTCCTAAGGCTGTCTTTTTTGTTATTCCAGTGTGGTGTCTGTTGAACTATGCAATCAAGTCAAGTATTTTAATTCAACATGTGTTTGAACGGTTACAAATTGTAGATGGTGAAGTGGATATACTAAAATTGATCATCATTAATGATAGGGGCTTCAAATTTTCTTTATTGTTTCAACTTAGGATTATGGACCTAGTATTTGCAGCTTCTTATGGCTTTAGGCTCTGTTTGGTGCTGTGATGGTTGTCATGAACGTAGTGGTTACGAACCATAGTTCGAGAACACCTGACATCACCTAAGGAACTTCATCCACTTTAATGTTAAAAACTAGTTTTCTTTTCTTAGTGGCGGTAATAACCGTTCTCGTGCCAAACATATATTCTATGACATTGATGTTTTTGCTCAAACACACCAGAGCTAAAACACTTTGTCAAATAGAGCCTTAGACTAATTATATAATCCTAAATTGTCATCTCTATGAAAATAAAACATTACCTATATGTTATAAAAAAAATCAAATACTTGAAATAAAAATATATAGAACTAAATAGAATAAATAAAAAAATAAATTATAATTATAGTCATCTTCCTAATTAAACTGAGCAGTGATGTTAAACGTGCACTTTAGTTCAAGCTTTATTAAAAAAATTGAAACTGCATAAAAAATTGGAGTAATTTCTTTTTATTTTAGCTTCATTGTAATTTTTTACGAATCTTTATATCATTTTTTATTTTTATTTTTTGTATGAGTCAAGTTAGTTATGTGTTTCAAAGTTGAATATTTTGTAAGGATCTAAGACATTATCTGAATAATCCCAATTGAACTAGTTTTCTACATTTGGATAATCCATATTGTCAACTTCATTAATTTTATAGGGAATGTGCCTCAAACTCCATTGTTTAGGTTGTAGCCTTCCCCAAATTGCAGTTTGTCAATTTGTTCCTACAACAAGTTCTTGAACCTCTCCACTCATCATACTTTGTCATTTCTATTTTAATCTTTCTCTACTCCATTGAGCACCACTCTAGAAACTTAAGCCAGTGTTCAATCGTTCAACCATTAGCTATCATTGAAGATATAAGGAAAACAAGCGGAATTCTAATCCTTATCAATGGGTCATAAGAATTTGGTATCAAAGCTTGGCGTCATCGTTGATTCTACTGATCAATTAGATCAGATGATGAGAATGACGAAGAAATTTAAGATTTATCAAACCTCAATAAGTAAATAAGATGTGTTTGCTTCTCTTTCAATGTGTATTACTTGATTAACTTCTTATCTTGGTCATCTATGGTGAGTACCTGATCAGAAAGTAAGTACAAAAAGGAGTACATAAAGCCATATACTATAAAATCTTCTTTAAGGGAGGCCAATCAGTCATTTGTGTCTTTCTCAAAGATATATAATCACACTTTCCAATATATGATGGGAAGAAAGGTCTGATTAGTTGAATTACTAAATGTTAACAATTACTTAGTAATTAACAAACTCGTTGCTACGAATGCATTTTATTAATATCTTCTTAAGGAAGGACAATCCGTTGTAGTTACCATTTGGTTAGCTGATATCATTAAGCAAATCTAATTTATGGACGAGTGCACATCAAAGTTTAAGATTTTATCGGCCCTTTCAGCTAGTGTACTACATGAACAAGTTATTATAATGATTGGATGTGAAATTTCATAACTTACATAATTTGATAACAAAAATTAGTTTTGCGATATTCTATAAGTGACGAGTCCAAATGGACAATAAATTGATATGAAAATGTTCACGTGGAAATCTTAACTATTCATATAGACCAATGATTCTCTGACAAGTAACAACAAGTGTGCTGGTCACTTAAGTAATATAAAACTGAGAGAATTTTCCCAAGTATCGAACTCACAAGGAATACAGTAAGGTGGAGTTTGCTTTCGAGGAAGGACTTGAGATTGAAGTCCAAATGGTCGGAAGGGTTGCGGGAGGCCTTGATTGATTTTCAGAAAACAAAATAAAACTAAATTACTAAATTACTATGCATGCCGCTATACACTGCTTCACAAGGAGGATGAAGACTATGCATACGTCTATGCACTGCTTTGTAAGGAGGATGGTAGAGAAGGCTCGCGGATGGAATAGAAATGCTTTGCGAAATTGAGGGTCGTAATCACCTCATCACGAAGCTCACACCTAGCAATTGCTAGTGTAGCAATCCCAACCACTCACACCACAAATCACAACGAGAGCACGCCTCAAGCAACTCATACAAGAATAATAACATTGCATAATAATGAAATGAAGATTTAATCCAATGTAGAGTGCAAACATCATCAAAATATAGAGAAACTAGCTACGCACATCAAAAGGAGTGGAGGAAGAGCGAAGGATACAACCACATCTAGAGGCTCATTGAGATTCACAATAGGTGTCGTCTGGTTATCAATCCACATCCTATCTTGGTCTTCAACTGACGTTCGGGGTCTAAATGAGCCGAAACCTTCTTCAAATATACTCATCTTCACCGTCTCACAATCCGTCCGCGTCCAAACCCGCATCCTCCTTCCTCGACAATGAGAGTAGGACTAGAATCTCCCCTTGAAGTGCTCGGATGATGCGAGGTGGCCTCGATCAAGAGGGGGAGGAAGAGTGGAAGAAAATGGAGCAAAAGCCCCCTCTGACGGAAGAAAATTCGGGTCTGGTTGGGAATGCGGAAGACCTAAAAATCGCAACTTAAATAGAAAATTTTCAGAATTTTGTTCATGCACGACCGTGCGTTTTAGAAACACACGACCGTGTGCGAAAAAAATAATGAAAAAAATTTTAAACAAAAAGAGGAGGTCGTGCGATTTTTCTCGCGCACTAGCAAAACCAACCGTGTGTGAACAAATGCACGACCCGGGGCAAATTGCAAAAAAGGGATGCAGAACGCACGGTCCCAACAATCTTGCTTGAAGGAAATGGACGACCGTGCGATTTCTACAGGTTAAAATTTCAACAGAATGGAGATTTGCTTGCCTGCAAAACAAACCACAAACTGCGGTACATGACACCAACACACAAAACAATAGGAAATATCAAAATAAAGATATGAGGAGCATAATGTGCTTACCCCAAGCAGAATAGTGTGCAATTGCACACCACAATGGGCCAAAGAGTGAAGGTGTAAATAAGTGTATGTACAACCCCGTGTTCGCCCAGTGGACCCGGCTAGGAGAGCGAGCCAAGGCGATCAGCCCGCACAAGTGTGGCAGGCGGGTGAGTCCAGAGGGCCGGCTCGCTCTCGTCAAAGCAAGGTAGGCGAGCTGGGCGAGCCAGACCCAGCCCGCGCCTGCCCAGGCGACCTGGTCGCCAGTTCGCCTCTATAGAGTGGCAAGCCGACCTGGCCAGGTGACCTGGGCGCCAACTCGCTCCCGCCCAGTAGGGTGGCAAGTTGACCCAAAGGCTAGGAAACTCATCCTCGTGGGGTACAGAGGAAAATTACCTGGATACCCTTGTAGGAGGTGCAAATATCCTTCTAGAACAGCGGAGCTATGCTATTGGCAGACCCAATTGGGCTATGCATAACCATTTGGAACAGCGGAGATTGGCTATATGCAGGCCGTTTTCAGAAAATTAAAAGTAGACCGAAGGGGTACCTCAGAAGGCATGCTCACTTGTGGCCCGGTCTTCTTATACTTTCTGAGGTATCCTTAGCTCGACATTTGGTTAGGGAGGGGAAGTGCTCTAAGATCTTTCGGGTGTGTGGTGGGTTCTCCACTGAAAGTGAGGGGATAGATCAGTCTTAACTCTAGAGGAGGGTGAATAGATTGTTTTAAAAACTTTGATTAGTTTTTATTGCGGAATTAAAATAAATGATATTAATGTATATAAAGAGAAGTAAAAACAAAATTATCACAGCACAGCAAAACAAGAAATAGAACAACCAGACGACAGAAATAAATTATAGTGGTTCCCGAAAACTAGGTACATTCACTCTTCTACCACCCTGGTAGGAATCCACTAACAGGTTTTTTGTTTAGGTGCCCTGCCACCACAGGTTTTTGCTCAGGTGTCCTGTCACCACAAGATCTATTTTAAGGGAGATCTCACAACCCTTTGAGCTTTTGATCAGGTGCCCAAAAACCAACCTAAGTCTTTTGAAAAGGAGACTTGACAACCAAGAGAAACTTTTGAAGGGAGTTATAAAAACCCTTTATACAGTGAGGTAAAGAAAAATTATGTTGTCTTCTCTTTCTCAATAGCACTTAAAAGACTAGTGGATTGCTGTGATGTTAAAGCTCCCGCAGAGATGAAGATTTGTTCAGGAAGTTGGAAGGTTTGCATAGGGTATAGGCCTTCAACTTGGATTGTTGATCTTCAGGATCCTTTAGACCGATATTGATTGTTGTCTCTTAAAAAGTTTGAAGAAGAAAATGAAGAAGATTGAAGATGTGTGTAAGCTATTCTTCTTCAATTTCCTGTATGCACAATAGCAAAAGTCTCTTCTCTGTGTCATGTATCGGTAGTTGAGTCTTTTGTCTGGAGAGAAAAAAGTCTTTTATATTCTGAGTAGATTTCAGCCTTTGAATTTTGAATAATATCCTTGATTCACTGCTGAAATCCTGGGAGTTGAACGGCTGGAATTTTTCTTTAATATGTTTCCTCAACTATCCCAGTAAATAAGCCAAGTAATTAACTCTGTGAAAGCCATAATTAATGCTACCATGAAATGGCTATATTCTTGAGAATATGAGCATTAATTATCAAAGAATTACTGCCTTAGAATAATATAATTTGAAGTCATGCTGATAGTAAATATGACAAACTGATTTTGAAAAGTAATTAGTCAAACTCAGGACAAATTTCATCAACCTGAACTCCAAGTTCGTCGATCTGAGAAATCTTCTTCGTCGAGCGGAGCTCAGAGATCATCGTTCTGGAAAATAACTGTCAATAGTGAGTTCCAAGTTCGTCAAGCTGAGATAGACTTTCGTCGATCAGAGAATCTGAGTAGAAGATGAAGGATCGTCGACCTAAGCTCGGATTTCGTCGAGCTCAGCTCAGAGTTGAAACTCTGAGTTCGTCAATCTGAGATCGAAGATCGTCAAGCTGAGTTCGAAGAACTTTGAACTGATTTTCTGAACTCTTTAAAAATATATTTCTTCTAAGTCTGAGTCTCTGAAATCTTTTGAAGGCTGGATCAAAGTAGTCTAACCTAATAAGACTAACCTTAACTTTAGAACTATAGATGACCCTAGGCTATACAAGTTGGATCAACAAACCTAATAGTTAACCTAGCCAAAATTCAAACTGGGGTTCCGACAATCTTCCCCTATTTGGGTGAGGTCACTAAGGGTTCATTTGGTTTAGCTTATTTTACCAATTTTGTTTTGTCAAAACGCGAACATGCGACTGGATCCATTTATTTTTCTGCCGTCTTTTCCAAAAGCCAGGCGTTTCTCCATGCTCAAAACATTGCGGGAGTAAAAGGAGCCTGCCGCCTCTAGTTGGCCGCATTAAGGAAAAGGTAATCAAGCTTCACTATGCTGCTGTGAAATCACGAGCATGCAGCCCCTTCGCCGCCACTGTCAGGGCAGAGGGCCTCCACACAACAGCATCCGGCTTGTTCACTAGAGGCAAGCGCACCTCCCGGCGGTTGTTCGGCGGCTTAGAGCTGCCGCCGGCCACCAGGAGGAGATTTGTAGAGAGCTCAACTCTCGGGTTCACCAGAGCCAAGTTCTTGGGTTCGCCGGAGCCCAATTCTCGGGTTTGACGGAGTAGGGCAGAGCAGGGCTGTGTAGGGCAGAGTAGGGCGGAGCAGGGAGGAGCAGGGTGGAGTAGGGAGGAGCAGGGCGGAGCAGGGCCAAGCAGCAGGCGGAGGGAAGCGGAGGCAGCCGAAAATTTTACAAAAACTTTAAAAAATTACAAATATATTTATAACTATAGTTTAAACAGTAAATTTAATTACAAAAAAAGTATATAAAAGAACCTTTATATATATATATAAGATATATATATATACTAAAAAAAATTAATACATATATTAATACAAAAATAATTTAAAAATATTTATAATAAAAATTATTTTATAATAAAAATTATTTTTAAAATGACATCGTTGTTTTGCCAAATGGTTCTCTGTTCTGAACAGCTCTGCAAACACAGACGATCCAAACAGATCTCCATTTCAAGCATCCAGTTTCCAACAGCTCCCTTTACAAACCTGCATTTACAATAGCTCTTTTTACAATTGTAACCGCTCAACCAAATTAAGCCTAAACCAAATAAAGAAAGCATGAAAACACAAAGTAATATAAATATCTGACAGAATTTAAACTATTCAGTAATGCATTTTCTGCTTCAAACTTTTTAGGGTTCTCTAGTAATGCCTCCTCCCAAGGCTCAACCAAATGAACCTAAGCTGGATCTAGTTTACAGGATGGCCATACTAGAGGAGACTATTGGTCTATCTCAAATCAATAAAGCTAGAGAAGAAGGAGAAGATATATCTAAATATACAACAATGTCTTCATACAGACAGGAAGAGTTCAACAGGTTTCAGGTAAATAGAAACTTATTTAATCCTAATGCATCCATGCAGATCCATCCAAAAGCTGTAGTGCCAAGAGTTGCATCTGTGAAAATTCTTGGGGCTCAAGGCATGAAAATGACTCAAAGGGAAGCTGAAGATCTAACCAAGATAATTGTTTTTGCTAAATCATCTTCTGCTCCTCCCTATGATGGTTCTTAAACTTTTTTTTGTTTTGTTATTTACCTATGAATTTTAGGTGTAATGAACTTAGCTATATCATATCTACTAAATAGTTTAAATTCTATCAGATATTTATATTGCTTTGTGTTTTCATGCTTTCTTTATTTGGTTTAGTGACCTCACCCAAATAGGGGGAGATTGTTGGAACCCCAGTTTGGATTTGGGCTAGGTTCACTATTAGGTTTGTTGACCCAACATGTATAGCCTAGGGTCATCTGTTAGTTCTAAGGTTAAGGTTAGTCTGATTAGATTAGACTACATTGATCCAGCCTTCAGAAGATTTCAGAGACTCAGACTTAGAAGAAATACAGTTTTAAAGAGTTAAGAAAATCAGTTCGAAGTTCTTTGAACTTAGCTTGACGATCATCGATCTCAGAATGACGAACTCAGAGTTTCAACTCAGAGCTGAGCTCGACAAAATCCTAGCTCAGGTCGACGATCCTTCTTCTTCTACTCAGATTCTCTGGTTGACAAAAGTCTATCTCAGCTCAACGAACTTGGAACTCAGTATTGACAATTATTTTCATGCTTTCCAAGTTCGTCGAGCTGGGATAGACTCGTCGACCAGAGAATCTTAGTAGAAAAAGAAGGATCATCGACCTGAGCTTGGATTTCGTCGAGCTTGCTCAGAGTTGAAACTCTGAGTTCGTTGTTCTGAGATTGACGATCGTCAAGCTAAGTTCGAAGAACTTCGAACTAATTTTCTGAACTCTTTAAAACCGTATTTCTTCTAAGTCTGAGTCTCTGAAATATTCTGAAGGCTGGATCAAAGTAGTCTAACCTAATCAGACTAACCTTAACCTTAGAACTAACAGATGACCCTAGGCTATACATGTTGGGTCAACAAACCTAATAGTTAACCTAGCACAAATCCAAACTGGGGTTCTAACATCCACACCGAGCCCTTGGGTCTGTCTCCTGTTCTTTTTCCTTAAGTATTTTGGCTCGCGAGAGAGAAGTAAGTGTGCGATCACCCCTTTACCAATGGTGAACTCCATAGAGAGCAAGTTTTATGTTTCAACATTTTTGGTGTGGTGAGCGTGGTCAGCACAGAAAATCTTTAGCAGGCTCGATGACTGGAGGAGAAGGACAAGGTTCAGGCAGGACCGACTCACCACCCCCTCCCCCTCTCACCACAGTGGGGATGTTTGAGGAGTTCAATCATGAGGTCCTCGGCCTCATCAGGTATGCACTTAGTGTGCGTGCTGAGAACTCGACGCACGTTGTCCCAGTCACTATCGACCCAGCCCTAGGCGAGGATGCCCTAGTGCGGCGAGCTGGGAAGGAGGTTGCAGTAGAGGGGAGCGAGCGTGAGCTCCCCGAGCGAGTGATTTTCCAGGGCTCGGTGAGCAGAGGTCAGTTCGGCAATATAGGGGTGCAAGACCCTCCGGCTAGCCAAACAGGAGGAGGCAACCCCTTCAGCGAGCTAGTTTCTTCTGCCCCATATATAAAGGGGTTCGAGAGCCGGAGATGTCCTATTACACTTGGAAGGGCAACCCGGTTCAGCACATCTAGTGGTTTGAGGATGTGGTCTCGATCCGACAAATGTCGGACGGGTTTAAGTGCAGACTCTTTGCCATCAACCTTAAGGAGAAGGCGAGAGAGTGGTTCCATAAACTCCCGGTCGTATCCATCTATGGTTTTGAGGACCGACGCCGGGGGTTCATGCTGAGATTCACTACTTTGAAAAAAGAGGAAGGAGTCTGAGTCTCTGTTCTGCATCAAGCAAGGCATGAACGAGACCTTGGGGAGCTACTTGGATAGGTTCTAAGAGGAGGTTCTCCAGGTGCAAGTGGTGATAGGGCATACCATGATGGTGGCCTACACCCTCGGGCTTCTGCCGTGTTTCTTTGCGATGAAGATGAAGAGGGTGCCTCTGATGTCCTTTGAGGAGATGATGGAGATAGCGGCAAGGGAGGTCGATATGGAGGCATCGAACCCGGAGTTTGCCCAAAAGCTGGCCAAGTGGGCCATGAAGTAAGAGAAGCTAAGAGGTGGCAGAGGTCAGGAGGAAAGGAAAGTTGAACCCCGGTAGAGGGAATAGCAGCAGTAACAGCCCAGGTGGGGGCACTAGGAGCCGAACCATCAGCTAGGTTGGAGGCCGGAATGGCAGGACCAGGGGCCGCAGAGAGGTTTTCATGGAGGAGACTACCGCTAGGGGGGTCAGGGTCAGTTCTACCCTCCAGGTAAAAGGCAAGGACAGAGAAAACCTCTCCCCGACCAGAATCAGGCTATGGCAATAGCTATGGTTGAAAGAAGGAGAGCTGGGCAGAGGAGAAGGCAGGAGGTTAGGGTGGAGTTACCATACTATGACTTCCATCAAGAGGAGGGGCATTCCACAGCCAAGTGCCCGGAGTACCTTGAGATGAGGGGAAACAGGGAGCAACGGCAGTAGCAGCAGGACCATCAGGGGGTACGAATCGAGGAAGTCTTGCCTCGAGCAGAGGAAGATAGGTGTGAGGATCGGGTTGATGTTGGAGCCCGAGGAGGGATCAGAGTGATCCATAGGGGTGGGAGTCGAGGCTTTATGGAAGGCGAGCCTCCACACCACGTATCGCCGAAGCGTTGGCTCCAAATACCAACCCCCCCCCCTTGATGAGAAAATTACCTTCTCGAGGAAGGATATGTCGGATCATGAGGATCCCTTTTGTGATGCGCTGGTCATCCAAACAACCATCGAAAATTTCACTGTCTCCCGGATTCTCATTGATAACGGGAGCTCGGTCAACGTCATTTTCAAAAAGGCATTCGATGCGATGAAGGTAGAGGCTAAGAGGGTGCTGACCTCGGATGGGCCTCTGTTCGGATTTTTCAGGGAGAGGAGGAAGTGGAAGGAGGAGTGGGACTCCATGTTACTCTAGGGGTAGTCCCGTACTTGAAGGTTCGTCATTGTGGACGCCCTTAATAGCTACAATTCCATCTTTGGACGGCCCCTCATCAAAGCCTTCTGATGTGTCCCCTCATCTTTCAATCAGTGCTTGAAGTTCAACGCTGATGGGATCCAGGTTCGGGTCCGGGGAGGCCCCAATGTGGCAAGAGAGTGCTACGACACGACGGTGAATTCCATCTCTTGGCAGGAGGGGTCTGAGGAGATGGATAGGAGAATGGGGGAGATGTTCGGGACAGAGGCCGAGGAAGAGGTGGACGAGATGGAAGTGGGGGAAGAAGTCAGCGCCAAGGTAGTGGCGGCGGAAGCTATTCTAGAAGAACCGGTCGAGGCAATGGCCGTGGAGGAGGCTGAGGAGGTCATTATCCCAAGGGAAGGGGACAGTTGGGAATGGGGGGAGCAGTCCCGCTTGGAGGCCGCGGAGGAGGTGGTGGAGATGGAAGTTCTCACTCTCGGGGGCAGGGTGGAGAAGGTTCATATCAGTGAGGGGGCTGACCCCGGTGGACCAGGAGTGGATGCTGGCGTGAATCCAGAAAAATGTGGACATCTTCTCCTAGAGCGCTGCAGATATGCTAGGTATCGATGCGAACGTCGTCTGCCACCGCCTCAACCTAGACCCAGAAGCTCGCCCCATCTAGCAGAAGAAGAGGTCCATCGCGGATAAGCTGGCCAAGCCCATCAAGGAGGAGGTGACCAAGCTCCTCAAGGCTGGATTTATATCCAAAATACAATACCCCGGCTGGGTCTCCAATGTATTAACGGTTAAAAAAGGAGATGGCCCATGGCGTATGTGTGTTGATTTTTCTTTGCTTAATAAATCATGCCCTAAGGATTGTTATCCTTTGCCTTTGATCGACGCGCTGGTTGACTCAGCCATCGGTTTTCCTGTAATGAGTTTTTTGGATGCATTTTCAAGTTACCACCAGATCAGGATGCACCCTCCGAACATAAAAGATGTCTCCTTCATCACAGGGGATGGGTGCTACTTCTACAAAATGATGCCCTTTGGGCTGAAAAATGCATGAGCGATATATTAGAAGATGATGGACCGTGTCTTTCGGGAACAAAAGGGAAGAAACCTTGAGGTATATGTATATGATCTTATGATCAATAGTCATGATATGGACTCTCATCTCAAGGACCTGGAAGAGACCTTCGGCACCTTGCACGAGTACAAGATGAGGTTGAATCCCTTGAAGTGCATTTTCGGGGCTAGCGGGGGGAAGTTCTTGGGATTCTCCTTACCCCTGCGAGTGTAGAACCAAATACAGACAAGGTCAAGGCGATCATGGAGTTGGGGTCGCCTCAGAATGCTAAGGAGGTGCAGCGGTTGAAAGGAAAGTTGGCCGAGCTGAGCAGGTTCCTCTCTCAGACAGGAGAGTAGTGCTCTCCCTTCTTCAAACCACTGAGGGGAGGGGGGTCAGAAGTTTGAGTGGTCTAAGGAGTGCGAGGAGGCATTCCAGGCCCTTAAGAGACAGTTAACTCAGGCCCCCTACTCCAAGGGCCAAAGGAGGGGGAGGACCTATCTTGGTATATTAGGGTCGGAGCAGAGGTCCTGAGCTCTATTCTGGTTCGGGAAGAGGGGAAGAAGTAGTTGCATGTTTATTATGTGAGTCGGGTCCTGAGGAAGGCAGAGCTCCAATATCCCATCTTGGAGAACCAGGCCTTCGCTCTGTTCATCTCGGCTAGGAGACTCCGACCCTACTTCCAAGCACACTCCATCCGAGTGGTGATTGACCACCCCCTCAACAACATCTTCGAGTGGGTGGAACATTCAGGCAAATTGGCTAAGTGGTCGGTAGAGCTGAGTTAGTTCAATATTTCTTTTGTCCACCGCCTCTCGATCAAGGCCCAAGCGATGGCCGACTTTCTGGCTGATTACGTGCTGTAAGTGGCGGAGGCAGAACTCACCCGCATAGTTCCTTGGATGTTGATGGTGGATGGTGCCTTAGTTAAGAATTCCTTGGGGGTGGGGGTGATCTTGGAAAGCCCCCATGGAACAAAGATAGAGAAAATAATAGTTGTCTATTTCTCTATTACTAACAATCAAACCGAGTACGAGGCGGTTATTGCTGGGTTGCGACTAGACAGAGAACTAGGAGTGCTTGATGTGGAGGTTCTCACTAACTCCATGGTGGTGGCCTCCCAGATCAATGAGGAGTTTGAGGTGAGGGAGTCTACTCTCCAGTCATATTTAGTAAAGTTGAAGGGGGTAATCGGCATGTTCCAGACCTTATCCGTCCGACATGTGCCCAGGGAAGAAAACAAACAGGTTAACCAGCTGGCCAAGCATGGTCCCCGGGTGGGGGGTACCATCACTAACCTATTTTGCCCATCCATTAAAGAGGGAGAGCTGATGGATGTGGACCAACACCCCTCATGGATGGACCCTTTCACAACGTTCCTTTTCACTGGGAAATATCCGGAGGGGATGGACAAAAAGAAGTTCAAGTACAAGTCGGCATATTATCTCATGCGGTATGGACAGTTGTATAAAATACCCTCTCTGGAATGCTGGCACATTGTGTGGTTGAGGAAGAAGTTTAGGGGATCTTGGAATAGGTCTACTCTGGGGAGTTTGGTAGTCACTCAGGGAGTTAGACACTAGAAGGAAGGATTGTCAGGCAAGGATACTTCTGTTCAACCCTGTGCCACGATGCTGCAGAAATCACAAAGAAGTGCCACAAGTTCCAGATGTTTGCCCCCCCCCCCCTCTAACTACAACCAGCCCAACGCCTCAGAAGCATCACAGCGCCCTGTCCCTTTGCCATTTGGAGGATGGATTTGATTAGACCCTTTCCCCAGGCCAGCGGGCAGAGGAGGTTCCTGTTGGTAATGATAAATTATTTTTCTAAGTGGTTGGAGGTGAAGGCGCTGGCTAAGGTGACCTTCCAGGTAATCAGGAACTTTGTTTGGGGAGATATCATCTGCTGACACGGGTTACCCTAGGCCATTGTCACGAATAATGGGCCTCAGTTTGCTAGTATAGAATTCATCAGTTTTTTTGGGCAGCTTGGGATTAACCTCAGGTTTGCGTCGGTCAATCACCCTAGGAGCAACGGGCAGGTGGAGGTAGCGAACAAGATCATCGTCAATCTCCTCAAGAAGAATGTGGAAAATTTGAAGGGTAGCCAGGTGGAGCAGCTTCCTTCAGTTCTTTGGGCCCTTAGAACTACTCCCAATATGGCCACGAGGGAGACCCCCTTCATTCTCTCCCATGGATGCGAGGCAGTGCTTCCAGTAGAGTTCAAGGTCCGAACGCCTCGGGTGGTCGAGGTAAAGGCAGTGTAACGCCCCTGATTTTCCGATGTTTAGTTAATTCTTTTATTTGGCTTATTTGTGACGTCAGAGCGTTATGTTAACGCATGATTGGCACGTGTCATTGTTAGAGCGTGGGTTTTAGCTCTTGGGTTTTTTGTGTGTGGCTGGGTTTAGCCTGTTTGCAAGATTTCCTAGCGAGATGGGTCTGTTTTGGTGACTCGGTGGAGCTTCTTTGGGAATGCTTTTGTTTTGGCTTCGAGAGGTGTTTACCCGAGATTGGTTAGTCAGATTTTGATTTCAAGTTCGTCGTTTGATTCGTAGCGTCGGTTTTTAGCTATAGTGCGATTTTCATAGAATTCTGGGTATGTTTGGTTTTCGGGTCATTTTGACGTTTTATTTAATTATTTATGATATTCTATTATAATAATCAGATAAAGAAGTATAAATAGAAACCCATCATGTCAAAACCTTATTTATTGTCTCCCAAGTGAAACCGTCGGCCTGTTGCAAAAGAACGAGAGCGGCGGATATTCCTAAGCCTTCGACCGCCGATTTCTGGAGCTTTGGTGCTCGATTTTCGTCTTTGGACAGTGGATCCGGGTAGATCTCGCCTAGATCTACGGTAAGCTTCTCCAGTTTCTTTGATTTTTAGAGGTCTAGGTATGCAGTTTTTACACTATTTTCCTCTAAAAAATTTCAGATTTTGTTTCTTAAGTGTTCTTGCGGCCTGATCTGTGAGGTGGGGCATTGCTTGGCCAAAGTTTTGGAGATTTGAGGCAAGTGGTGATTTTCCCCTTACTTGTTCTTCCTTTTTCTTTTGTTTCCATGACCTGTATAAGGAATTATTTCCTGTAGGATTTCCAAACTTTCAAAAATCGGTTGGATTAGGGTAGGATTTCCCCCATGTAAAAAAATGATTTTCTATAGATATTGAGGCAAGTGGTGCTTACACCCTTGCTAAGCTTTTTGCCCTTCGGTTTTCTGTTCTAGTAGGCCAGATGAGTCTTATCATGACAGTAACAAAATCTCTAGTCTAGGCTAGACATAGTTAGTAATTGTTAGTATGGTACTGTTGGGATGATAACCCTCTAGCAGGTTTTTGTCTAAAAGCTTTGAGTGTAATCTTAGTGTAGAAGTTTAGTTTTTAGTCTAAGTGTAAAAGCGTTGAGTGTATTGAATGCACTCAATGCCTTGCTGAGTAGTCTGAGAAGCTAAGTTAAAAGCGTTGAGTGAGTGGAACTCACTCAATGCGGCGTTGAGTGAGCTTAGCACACTCAACTCCATTCTATAAATTCTAGAAGCTAAGTCTAAAAGCGTTGACAGTGTTGAGTGGGCTAACTCACTCAACGCCGTCACTTTGATCGGCAACATTGACAGCGTTGAGTGAGCTGAACTCACTCAATTATGTCTCTTAAGTCTGTTTAAGCTAAGTGTAAAAGCATTGACAGCGTTGAGTGAGCTGAACTTACTCAATATCGTCGCTTAGATAGAAAAGCATTGACAGTATTGAGTGAGCTGAACTCACTCAACGTCGTCGCTTTAACACTGCAATCTAAGTGTTAAAGCGTTGACAGCATTGAGTGAGCTGAACTAACTCAACATCGTCATCGGATTTTGGTAGCTTAGTGGTAAAGCATTGAGTGAGCTAAACTCACTCAACGCCATCGCCCGTTCTTATTGCTGTGTTTAAGTGTTGAGTTTGTTGAGTTATGGCATCGAGTGCGTTGACTGCAATCGACGTGGAGTCGAGTGTACTCGACGCGGCGTCGAGTGTACTCAAAGCTTTTCCCTTAGACTCATGTCATTTCACCGATTTGTCATGTATCTCTAAAGGCTTAGTTTTGCCGAGTTAGAATCATCGGGTTTCTGCTGAATTTGTCGAGTTTGGGTTTTATGGGTATTTGGGATATGAGGTTTGGTTTGGTTGGCTTAGTTTCGTGAATCATTACACTCGGGCATTTTTGGGTCTTATTTTTGGGCTGTTGGGTTGTGTTGGACCAGATGGCCACCACCGTAGTCCCGTTTTTGAGACATTTGGGTCTGTTAGTTCGAGTTTGACCGGTTGGTCCCGACTCAGATCCAGTTGCATTGCGGCATTAATGATTCACGTGTTTATTGAGCCTTTGTATCGTTTTTGTATCATATGGATTAAACTTATGCAATTTCTGCCTATTCTCGTAGATGTTCTCGGAGTATGACTCCGTTCGCACTTGGTGCAAATTTCATTACCTTTTAACTTATAAGTTAACTCTTTCATTCTTAATCTCTAGTTAGTTTGCTGTATTTTTGACATCTATTCAGGTTTGGATTAGTAATCTTACTACTCCCTTGTTTACTGACAATTTTGTTTACCACTTGTATTTTTCTTGCTGAGGTTTTCTTTCTTTGAACGTCTTAAGTTCAGGATAATAGTCTGTTGAGAGGCTAGGTTTGTTGTGTATGACCCCCCTCCCGGAACACAAGACACGGCACGAGAGGGGTCTTATGCCTAGAACAGCCACCTTACGGTAACACTAGCACTCGGGCTAGCCTGTACCACAAGGCGCCTATTCTGCCGGCAACAACCAATATCAACACATAATTGCCAACCCAACCATAATAATTATAAGAAAGTTAATCCACACTAAGCATATATCCATAAGCATAACAAAAGAGAAGCTAACAAGCTTCTACATAATCAGAGTACGTGAATATATTTGCCTCGAAGGGCTACAACAAAAACTCTCTCACTCACATCTGTAACCGACGGTAGCGACGGTACCATCCCTTCAGGCCCTGTCGTCCTGGCCTGGCTGTCCAACTACATAGCCTGCTGCTCCACCTGCGGGGTTTCCTCCTAAAAAGGAAGACGTAGCAACCGTTAGTCATAAAGACTAAGTGGCTTCACATCCGCTCCCCCGGCGACTCCTTGGCACCAGGCGGAGAAAGGAATAGGTACAATATATAAATAACAATAGTACAACAGGTGAAGTGAGTATATATATCATAAGAAACAACAGCAGAAGTGTATAATAAACAAGCTCTTATTTTACAAATCTACTATCTACAGTAGCAAGAGAGTATATAGCTATAACAGTAAGTAACTCAACTTATATGGATGCTCATACAAGCATATAAGTTGAGGGTCATTCAGCAATAAGTAACTCATCGTATAGGAGTTCCCATACAAACTTATACGATGAGGTTCTTATGTATGCAATGAAGTGTAATGCTATGAATGCAATGCAATGACACACCCATGATCAGGCACATGCAATCGCTATGTCGACACAGACTTATAGTTCCCACTATTCGAGCAGGTAGCTAACCTCTCAGGCATCAACCGTCGTGGCCAAACGGTGACAGTAGAGCGAGCATCTCCACTACTAGGCTGGTCTCCACACTACCTGGCCTATGCCTCCGTACGCCTTAATACTAAGGACACAACAGCGGAGCTCACATGCGTACTATGGCTCAGCGGGTTCTCTTGGGCAAGTGAGCACCAAGATCCTAGCCCCGAACTGGCCTATGCGTGACACGGAAAGAGCCTCAGAAATGAACACGAGGACCAAGCCCAACCGTTCACTTGGTACGGAAGGAGCCTCGGGACATGAACACCGAGGACCAAGCCCAACCGTCCAAGGTCTAGCTGCCAACCCCCATCGGTGTGATGATTGGCGAGCCCGTAGACCTGCCACACTATCCTTAACCCGGGATTACGACACCGTATGTCGACTCACACCACATGCAATTTCATAATATCGCGGCATAGAAGGAGCCTCGGGACGTGAACACCGAGGACCAAGCCCAACCATCCATCGAATGCGGAAGGAGCCTCGGGACATGAACACCGAGGGCCAAGCCCAACCATCCAACTTTACCCATCTCAATCTCAATCCAACTAGTGACAGTCAACACCGCACTTGTTACTTCCACAATGTTACCCACAGGGAGACGACACTCTAAGTATTGGGTTACTAATTCCCTTTTTTCCATCCAACATGTATCATGGCCATAGTTAAATCATTTAGACATTTATCCAATTACATCTGTTGGTACCCTAGTTTGGATTTGAGTTTAGTCTTTCCTTTTAGTCTCTTGACCCAAGATTTATCTATGGTCAAAGTCTAGTTGTAGAGTATTTTCTTTTCCAGTGAAATTCTGGCTAAGGAATTTCTAGTTCGACTATAGTCGAACGCCGATCGACTATCGTCGATCAGCCGATCGACTATCGTCGATCAGCCGTTCGACTATCGTCTGTCTCTTGTCAGCTCGACGTTCTGCTAGATCGTCGAGCTCTGGTCTACTATCTGTCTAGATAGTTCGACCATCTGCTGTGTGATAGGTCGACTATCTATTGATAGTTCGACTATCCGCTCTTGCTTTAAGCTCCGGTCGACGCTTTAGCGTTGAGCTAAAGCTCGACGTTTTCTGTCAGCTAAGCTCGACGTTTTCTGTCAGCTTCGCTCGACGCTGTCTGTTTTGAGTCGGTCGACTATCTGCCTGGATAGTTCAACTATCTGAGTCGGTCGTCTATCTATCTGATAGGTCGACGATCTCAGTGGGTCGGTCGACGATCTCTGAGGATCGTTCGACTATCTCTTTCCTGCTTTTATTTATAATATTATATGCGTTCTTTTCTGTGTTTTATTTCTTATTTTATCTGATATATTTATTATATATTATCTGATAGATTTACTTCATATACTTCTAAGTAATCCTTGCTATTCTTATGCTTAAGTCTTTCCTATCAGATAAAGTGTTTGTCTTATTAGTTGACTTTCTGACTGCTTTATTTATGCAGCTGTCCTTTATAGCCGTTGGCTGTAAAGAGTTTTCTGATATGACTTTATCTAATATCCTTTATCAGATTGCAGCTGCTGTAGCCTTATGCTTTATATAGAAATATATATCTGCTAGATATGTTTTGTCTTTATGTTAATTGCAGCCCAGATTCAGGATCTGAGATGAAGACAAAGCTCAATTCAAATATTAGAGCTGTTGCTGCTGCTCCTATTTAAAGAGTTCTTTTACAAAAAGAACCAGGACTGCTACCAGCAATATACAGCAGTAGAAGGAAGAAAGCAAACAGCTGCTCTCAGGATTCAACTGAGAAGAGACAGCTGCTCTCAGCAATCATCCATTCATCTGAGAAGATATCTCTTCACTCTTCTTCTACCTGAGTGCTCCTGTTCCAGGAAGATACACTCAGAGATATTGAAGAAGAAGAAGAAGGAAGCTGAAGAAGAACATCCATCCATATCTCTAGTCTTCTTCAAGCTTTTCCTTCAGAAATTCAAGACAGTATTCTGTCTTGAATTCTGAAGAGGCCTTGTGATTCTCTAATCTATTGTAAAATAGAGAAGACATTCTAACCCTCTTCCCCCTCCTATAAAGGGTTGTTTACTCCCTTCAAAAGTAAAGCTTGGTTTTTAGACACCTGATCAAAAGTCTAAAGGGTTTCTAGATCTACCTGAAGCAGATCTTGTTGGTGGCAGGGCACCTGATCAAAAACCTGAGTGGATTCCTACCGTATCGGTAAAAGAGTGGATGTACCCAGTGTTTGGGGAACCACTATAATATCTTGTGTCGTCTGGCTTGCTTAATTTAATTAATTGCATTATGGCTGTGATTAGTTTTAACTAGGATTGCTAGTTGCTGATTAGGATCCAAGCCTTAACTGTAATTACAGTTAGCTTGAGTTTGTGCACAACACTTGCATTAGGCTTTTAGGGTTATCTCTTCACTATCTATAATCTTTAATTCCGCAATCGTATCTATCCCTTCTCTTTCAATTGGTATCAGAGGGAGGTTGACTGACTGAATAGGCTAACACTTAAGTCACAAGATCCTGATAGATACCAAAGGTTATAGATATTCACATTCACTTTCATGGCCCAGTACAATGATTATTTTTGCACCAGACCTCCAGCTTGCAACTTAGCTGAGTTCAGCATCTGGAAGACAAGAGTCAAATTATATATGAACTCTTTTGATGAAGAAATATTTTCTTCTATTCTGACAGGTCTTTCAACATCGGCAACAACAACAAAAAGTGTCAGGCTAGCTGATGCCCGAGCAATGAACATCCTATCTCAGTCATTATCTGATGACTTATTTCAGGATGTTGCAGAATGCTCAACAGCTAAGGAGATGTGGGAATCCCTTCACCAAATGGCTTCTGAACCCTTGGATGCAATATCAGAAGGAAGCCACATCATCTCATCTGAAGGAGAATCAACATCCCTAGATGTTATCTGGGATGTCTCAGATGATGACTCATCATTTGAAGATGAAGAGGAGGAAGCAAGGGCCAAAGAATTTTGCTTAATGGCCATAAATGCCTCCTGCAGCAATTCAGAAGCTGAACAAACAGAAGGAAAATCAAAACCTGAAAAGGTTCAGGTAATATCAAAATCTGTTTTTAGTTCAGTCAATTTAGATATTCAAAATTGTTGCCAAGTTTTAACTAAACCTGAGAAGGAACCAACACTTCTCAGAGAAATGTTTTCTTTATATTTTAATGAGTTCAGTTTTGAGAACTCAGTTTGCTTTTTCATAAATCTGCTTTATAAACAAAAGGATAAATTACTTAAAATATTTTCAAATCCTTTTATTATTTGGAACAGATTTATTAGGAAGCATTTTCTTTTCTTATAGCTGATTATATCTGATTGATATTGTGTTCAAATAATTTGTTTGGATTTCTGTATGAGAATTCTTTGTCAGATAACTCTATTTCTTATAGATCCTATTCTAATTTCATTTAGATTGAGTCCTCTACTCTAGTTGCATTTGTCAACTGAGTTTGAATCTCGTCTAATGAAAAGAAATTCTATAGGAAGGAAGATATCTGATTTTGTTTTTCAGATCCAGAATCTAAATTAAATTTGCTGGACAAAATATCATTTTTGCTGCTAACATACCCTTTTTCAAGGAGAGAGCAATCTCTACCATAAGCTTTCTGCAGGTACTATTTATAAGAGTGTGCTGGATGACTCAATCAAAACTCAAAGTCATCTCAGCTTTCTTCAATCACAAGTACTGCATCAACATAGGGGGAGATTGCAAATGCCAGCAAGCAGCCAGCTTAGCAAAGTTTTTTTTATATAGTTTATGCTTTGCTTTATTTGTTTTGCTAATAAGATCCTCACCCAAATAGGGGGAGATTGTTGGAACCCTTGGTTCTGATTTGGGTTAGGATCTCTATTAGGTTGTTTTAGTTTAGTTTAGCTTATTTTCAGTAGTTTTAGTTTTTGAAAGACTTAACTCAAATAGGGGGAGATTGTAGGTACCCTAGTTTGGATTTGAGTTTAGTCTTTCCTTTTAGTCTCTTGACCCAAGATTTATCTATGGTCAAAGTCTAGTTGTAGAGTATTTTCTTTTCCAGTGAAATTCTGGCTAAGGAATTTCTAGTTCGACTATAGTCGAACGCCGATCGACTATCGTCGATCAGCCGATCGACTATCGTCAGTCAGCCGTTCGACTATCGTCTGTCTCTTGTCAGCTCGACATTCTGCTAGATCGTCGAGCTCTGGTCTACTATCTGTCTAGATAGTTCGACCATCTGCTGTGTGATAGGTCGACTATCTATTGATAGTTCGACTATCCGCTCTTGCTTTGAGCTCCGGTCGACGCTTTAGCGTTGAGCTAAAGCTCGACGTTTTCTATCAGCTAAGCTCGATGTTTTCTATCAGCTTCGCTCGACGCTGTCTGTTTTGAGTCGGTCGACTATCTGCCTGGATAGTTTGACTATCTGAGTCGGTCGACTATCTATATGAAAGGTCGACGATCTCAGTGGGTCGGTCGACGATCTCTGAGGATCGTTCGACTATCTCTTTCCTGCATTTATTTATAATATTATATGCGTTCTTTTCTATGTTTTATTTCTTATTTTATCTGATATATTTATTATATATTATCTGATAGATTTACTTCATATACTTCTAAGCAATCCTTGTTATTCTTATGCTTAAGTCTTTCCTATCAGATAAAGTGTTTTTGTCTTATTAGTTGACTTTCTGACTGCTTTATTTATGCAGCTGTCCTTTATAGCCGTTGGCTGTAAAGAGTTTTCTGATATGACTTTATCTAATAACTTTTATCAGATTGCAGCTGCTGTAGCCTTATGCTTTATATAGAAATATATATCTGCTAGATATGTTTTGTCTTTATGTTAATTGCAGCCCAGATTCAGGATCTGAGATGAAGACAAAGCTCAATTCAAATATTAGAGCCGTTGCTGCTGCTCCTATTTAAAGAGTTCTTTTGCAAAAAGAACCAGGACTGCTACCAGCAATATACAGCAGTAGAAGGAAGAAAGCAAATAGCTGCTCTCAGGATTCAACTGAGAAGATACAGCTGCTCTCAGCAATCATCCATTCATCTGAGAAGATATCTCTTCACTCTTCTTCTACCTGAGTGCTCCTGTTCCAGGAAGATACACTCAGAGATATTGAAGAAGAAGAAGAAGAAGGAAGCTGAAGAAGAACATCCATCCATATCTCTAGTCTTCTTCAAGCTTTTCCTTCAGAAATTCAAGACAGTATTCTGTCTTGAATTCTGAAGAGGCCTTGTGCTTCTCTAATCTATTATAAAATAGAGAAGACATTCTAACCCTCTTCCCCCTCCTGTAAAGGGTTGTTTACTCCCTTCAAAAGTAAAGCTTGGTTTTTAGACACCTGATCAAAAGTCTAAAGGGTTTCTAGATCTACCTGAAGCAGATCTTGTTGGTGGCAGGGCACCTGATCAAAAACCTGAGTGGATTCCTACCGTGTCGGTAGAAGAGTGGATGTACTCAGTGTTTGGGGAACCACTATAATATCTTGTGTCGTCTGGCTTGCTTAATTTAATTAATTGCATTGTGGCTGTGATTAGTTTTAACAAGGATTGCTAGTTGCTGATTAGGATCCAATCCTTAACTGTAATTACAGTTAGCTTGAGTTTGTGCACAACACTTGCGTTAGGCTTTTAGGGTTATCTCTTCACTATCTATAATCTTTAATTCCGCAATCGTATCTATCCCTTCTCTTTCAACATCCACCCAATTATATCAGGTTCTTTCCTTCAATTAAACTTGTCCACAACTCGTTATATGAATTTAGATTCATAACCTCAATTTATCACGTCACTATGATGATTATGTCAGAAGAGTCCACCCAAGCCTCGAGTTGGATGGCAACATTAAATTCCACCACATCGCATTCCACGTTACACAAGCCCAGAATTTAGGTGCAGCCTTAATCCGGGCAGCCACTTCGACCAAGGATTCCCGAGGCTACAAAAATATGACGAGTACGAGTAACCACTCGTTGGAAAGATAATTTCGTGGGCTACAACTTTTGTGTTTAGTCGAAAGCCCAGATTTGATCGCATCGCACCAGAAATCCACTCGAAGCCTGCTGCATACAGGGTACAAATTTCCTGGGTGGAATTGCCCCCAACCGCAGCAGATTCGAACAGACTTTCCTGTGGCTACAGGTATCGCCTGGGAACTTGCAACCACTCGTTGGAAAGATAATTTTGAGGGCTATGACTTTTGTGTTTAGTTGAAAACCCATATATGACCATAACACCCCCGTAATTGGCCACGAAGGTCGCTGCGTGCAGAAAACAGATTTCTGCACGCATCTTAAGGCGAGGTGAACGGCATCCGTTCATCTTTCTCCTTGCACCAAACTCCCAAAATCTCCTCCAGAAAATTATTCACCCTCACGAAGCCATATTTCTCCACGAATCCTTCTCTCATCTTCACTTTGAAGGATGAAGAGGTTGGAGGGGGCTAAGCCTAGAAAAAAAACCTAGGCATGGCTTTCCTAGGAAATCTCCTCCTCACCATCAAAACTCTATGGAGTCGATATCTCTCCTAGAATATATCTACAGATCTAGCACCAAGGGAGAGGGGAGGAAGCTCACATCATTTCCAGTAGTACCACCGTTCCCGGCAATGGATCTAGTCATTCTCCTTTGCGGCATCTCTCGCTTGGTGCGGTTGTTCTTCACGGCAAAGGAAGGAGAGGGAGAGAGAGAGAAAGAAGGCCGCCTCCAAAAGCTCCGCCTGCTTCTGCCGGCTCCATCAGTTTCGTGAGATCCACGATGATGGCAAGGGTCAATCGGCGCAAAAGCTAGGGTTCGGCTTTATCTCCCTTTTTATAAGCCGATGTATTAGGTTACATCTTCTGCCACGTGTCAACGCCTCATTGGACCGCCCATAATGGGTCATATTGAAGTGACCCGGTCCAAGGAACCATCCAGCGCGAATACCGAAATCCGGTTCGGTCCGCCTGTACAAGCCGACGAATCTTCCTGGGCGAAGAAAACACACAAGTCAAATTCGGCGGGAATCATCTGTCATTCTCGACGATCGGCGAGAATCGTCAGGCATTATCGACGAATTCGTCGGGTATCAACAATGATACCCGGCGATTTTCCCTTAGCCTAACTTATCGGAAATCTGGTGTTGAGATCGTTGAGTATTCTCATCGATACTCGACGATCGGCGAGAATCACCAGGCATTCTCGACGATTTTCCCTTGGTCCATTCTTATCGGAAATATGGCGTTGAGTATTCTCATCGATACTCGCCGATCGGCGAGAATCACCAGGCATTCTCGACGATTTTCCCTTGGGCCATTCTTATCGGAAATCTGGCGTTGAGTATTCTCATCGATACTCGACGATCGGCGAGAATCACCAGGCATTCTCGACGATTTTCCCTTGGGCCATTCTTATCGAAAATCTGGTGTTGAGAGCGTTGAGTATTCTCATCGATACTTGACGATCGGCGAGAATCACCAAGCATTCTCGACGATTTTCCCTTAGGCCATTCCCTTTCGATCCGTTGGATATCACTCAACCATACTCTCCATCCAACGCACTTGACACCTTTTGCCAGTGCGCCCCGAGCCCGAGTCAAGTCTCTTGACTCAAAACTCGTGCGAGGGGCCTAGCGCGAATTGGGACGTTACAAATCCTATAAACAAAATAAAAGATTTCATCCCCGAAATCAGGTTAGGGCCAATCTTTTCCACTATGAAATAGGGTCCAACATACCGTGGGCTGAGCTTCTTCACTCCTCGTACTCATGATACTCCATGCATCGGTCGGATTTTCAGAAACACCTTGTCTCCCACTTGAAATTCCACCATTCGGTGTTTAGCGTTGTAATACTTCGCCTGCCAACTTTGAGCCTCTAACATATGATCCTGTATCAACCTAACCACCGCATTCGTGTCATCTATATATTAAATACCCAAAGTCTTCGGGTCTTCATCTTGCACCCAAGACATAGGGGTTCTACACCTCCTTCCATTTAGGGCTTCATGGGGTGTCATGCAAATGCTAGCTTGATGGCTGTTGTAGGAGAATTCCACTAAGGGTAAGAGTCTTTCCCATGGCTCTCCCCTATCTTTCACACACAACCTCAACAGATCCTCCATTGTTCGGATGGTCCGCTCAGACCGCCTGTCTGTCTGTGGATGAAATGTGGTGCTGAAAGTAAGGCGCGAGCCCAAATATGCATGTACTGCCTTCCACTCCTTGGAGGTAAAACGACCATCACGGTCTGAAACTATCGTCTTAGGTACGCCGTGATACCGTACAAACTATTCCACAAAAAGACGTACTAAGACGTCCACATGAGCCTCCTTCTTCATAGGAATGAACCGGGCAACTTTCGTCAGGCGGTCAACGATCACCCACACTGAATCATTTCCTGAGCGGGAGCGAGGTAGCCCATGTACGAAGTCCATGGAGATATCCTCGAACTTCCATTCGGGGATTGGCAACGACTGCAACAGGCCACCGGGGCTCCTACATTCTGCCTTCACTCTTTGGCAGGCTTCACAATGCGTGACAAAGTACCGGACATCTTTCTTCATTCCTGGCCAACACATCGTCTTCCGTAAGCCGGCGTACATCTTTGAAATTCCTTGGTGCACGGAATATTGAGAGCAATGTGCTTCTCTCATAATATCCTCCCAGATTCTGCCACCTTTGGGAATGTAGAGCAAGCCGCGAAAGTAAACGAGGCCGTCCTTTAGTGTGTACTCATCGGTAGTCCCGTCTTCGATTAACTTTATTGTCGGGGCCAAATCTGCATCCAATCCTTGCTCCACTCGGATCCAGTCCCGGATATAACAAACTATGCTCATGCTGGACAGGTACTCCGTATATTCCGAAGAAGCCTTAAATATTAAGGTGATGTCCATCTCCTCGATCATCCGTGCCAACACCATGCTCATCAATCGAGATTCTGGGCTCGAGCCGGGTACTTTCCTACTCAACGCATCGGCTACCGAGTTTGCTTTTCCGGGGTAGTAGTTCAAGGTGAACTCATAGTCGCATAGAAACTCTAACCACCGCCGTTGTCTTAAGTTCAATTCCTTCTGGGTATGGACGTACTTCAAATTTTTATGATCCGAGAAGATTTTGCAGTGGACACCGTATAGATAATGCCTCCATACCTTCAAGGCGAACACCACCGCTCCTAGCTCCAAATCATGCACCGGGTAATTGATTTCATGCTTCTTCAATTGTCTTGAAGCATAAGCAATTACGTGCCTGTGCTGCATCAGCACCGCTCCCAACCCCTGATAAGACACGTCCGTGTAAACTTGGAATCCTTCCTTCCCAGACGGAAGGACAAGGATGGGGGCGGAGGTAAGTCTATCCTTCAATTCCTGGAATGCCGCTTCACACTGGGGTGTCCATTCAAATGGAACTCCTTTCTTTGTCAAGGAAGTAAGCGGAAGGGCAATCTTGGAGAATCCTTTTATGAACTTGCGGTAGTATCCGGCAAGTCCAAGAAAACTCCTCACATCGGCCGCCGACTTCAAGGGCGACCACTCCTTCACGGCACGCACCTTGGCCGGATCCACAGCTAGTCAAGCCCCACTGATTACGTGACCCAAGAAAGCCACCTCCCTAAGACAGAATTCACACTTGTAAACTTAGCGAACAAGGCGTGCTCTTTTAGCTTCTCCAGAACTAAGGCCAAATTTCCGGCATGTTCTTCCTCCGTCTTCGAGTAGACTAGGATGTCGTCAATGAACACAATGATGAAGACATCTAAGTAGGGCTCAAACACTTTATTCATCAAGCTCATGAAAGCTGATGGGGCATTGGTGAGCCCAAACGGCATCACTGTGAACTCATATAAGCCGTACCTCGAGCTGAAAGCCGCTTTCTATATATCATCCTCCTGTATTCCCAATTGGTAGTACCCTGAGCGCAAATCTAGCTTGGAGAACTAATGCGCTCCCACCAGTTGGTCGAACAACTCATCGATCCGAGGTAATGGGTAGGTGTTCCGTACTGTCAGTCGGTTGAGTTCCCGATAGTCTATACATAAACGCAGGGTTCCATCTTTCTTCTTGACGAATAGAACAGGGGCTCCCCAAGGTGACGAGCTGGGGTAAACAAAACCTGATTCTACCAGCTCCTGTAGTTGAACTCTAGACTCCGCGAGTTCTTTTGGGGCCATCCGATAAGGGGTCCTGGAGACAGGCTTAGCTCCTGGTACAAGCTTAATCTGAAAATCCACTTCTCTATACGGGGGTAACCCTGGCAATTTCTCAGGAAAAAGCTCAGGGAAATCCCGTGCTACCCACACATCCTTCACATCTACCTTCATCTCTTTTAGTTCGAAACGTATCATGTAGACTTCATCCCCTCTCATATGAGCTTTCAAGGTCTGGATTGAGGATAACAATATTCGTGGTGCGAAATTTATACCTTGGAAGACTACATCAGTATCCCCATGTCTCAAATAGATACGCTTCTCCGCACAGTCGATTCTTGCATGGTGCCAATCTAGCCACGCCATACCCAGGATGAGGTCGAATTCTGGTATTCTCAAAATTGTGGCAGGGGTATCAAAGGTTTTTCCCCCAATGGTTATCTCTAACTAACACTTTGCGGTTGCCGTCATCTCCGATCCGTCTGGGAGGCGTACTCTTCGGGCAATACCGGTGAAATATTGCACTTCGGGTATATTCTTGATGAAGTCTTCGGACATGAAAGAATGTGAGGCGCCGGTGTCAAATAACGTATAAGTCGGTTTCCCGCCGACCATCACGGTGCCTAAGTGTCATTTAATAATACTCAAGCTAGACGTCTAGTATATCTTAAGCCACTAGAGAATATTAAGGGAAGCAAAATGACTAATTCCAATCGTACCTGCAATCATCTCTTGAGGATTCCGCTGTTGAGTCATGTCCAAGGCATACACCTGATCTCGAGCAGGTCTGGGGTTTCTTCCTCGTGGTCCTCGTCCTCGACCATGCACATACCCTCTCCCCCGCGAGGCTGCTGGAGGGAGAGCGAAAGGCGCATCTCCAAATAGTTGCAGGCAGTAGCGTCGAATGTGGCCTGGTTGGTTGCATTCAAAGCACACCCGTTCCTGCCTTCCGCCGTGTTGCTGAAATTTTGGAGGTGGAGGTAATGCTGGCGGTTGTGGAACCGGGCGCTCCTCTCTAAAGTTCTGGGGGAAACGCCCGCCACCCCTACGATATCCTCTTCCTCTTTTATTGTCGAATCTCCTTCTGTTGCTAGGGCCGGATTCCATCACTCCCTCTGCTGGCCTCTTACCACTTCCCAATTGGTCCGCTTCCAATCTCTTTGCCATATCAATAATCTCTGCCAGACTAGAGTCTGCTATAAACAAAAGGGCTTGCCTTAGGGGATCTCGCAAGCCTTTGTAGAATCGTTTGACGTACCCTTTATCATCCAGCTCATAGGAGTCAGCGAATCTAGCCAGGTGCTGAAACTCCCGTTGGTACTCCGTCACCGACATGGACCCTTGCTTTAGTTGCAAAAATCTCTCTTCCAGGCCATCCCGAGCGGCCGAGGGGATGAAATGTTCTAAGAAGGCTTCGGAGAATTCGCTCTAACTAATGTCTGTGTACACTCTTCCACGAAAAGTGGAGCCCATGAGGGACTTCCACCACCTTTTGGCGTGCAGCTCTAAGAATGTCACCACAAGGGTCACCGCCATGTTGTTTGGACATCTTATTCCTGCCAACAACTCTTGTATAGTGTCGAGCCACTCTTCCGTATGCACTGCCGACTCTGTCCCAATATAAGCGGGAGGGGAGAGAGCTCGAAAAATGCTTAACCAACTAGATCCCGGACCCTGTTGTTGTATAGGTGCCTGCTGAGATTCGGACCTAAAGGCGTCCAGAATAGCTGTGAGCATCTACCCCAGCTCTGATTGTTGGAATTGTGTAGGTACGGACGGGGCGGGGGTGCCCCTTACTGGCTCAGCATGTGCTGGGATCTACACATAAGATACAAACCTAGGGTTAGGTTGGCTAATCTAAGGTTAAAGATGGAAAACTTAGTGTGAATTACATATGGGCACACCACTGCTTCCGCTAAGTCAGCTTGTCCCCAAACTGACTAATCAAACGGGGGTGGCCCCATTGTTAAGTGACTTTCGCCTTGGAGGATCGTAGCAAGCTGATACCATTTGTAAGACCCCCCTCCCGGAACACAAGACACGGCACGAGAGGGGTCTTATGCCCAGAACAGCCGCCTTGCGGTAACACTAGCACTCGGGCTAGCCTGTACCATAAGGCGCCTATTCTGCCGTCAACAACCAATATCAACACATAATTGCCAACCCAACCATAATAATTATAAGAAAGTCAATCCACACTAAGCATATATCCATAAGCATAACAAAAGAGAAGCTAACAAGCTTCTACATAATCAGAGTACGTGAATATATTTTCCTCGAAAGGCTACAACAAAATCTCTCTCACTCACATCTGCAACCGATGGTAGCGACAGTACCGTCCCTTCAGGCCCTGTCGTCCTGGCCTGGCTGTCCAGCTGCATAGCCTGCTGCTCCACCTGCGGGGTTTCCTCCTAAATAGGAAGACGTAGCAACTTTTAGTCATAAATACTAAGTGGCTTCACATCCGCTCCCCCGACGACTCCTCGGCACCGGGCGGAGAAAGGAACAGGTACAATATATAAATAACAGTAGTACAATAGGTGAAGTGAGTATACATATCATAAGCAGCAACAGCAGTAGTGTATAATAAACAAGCTCTTATTTTACAAATCTACTATCTACAGCAGCAAGAGAGTATATAGCTATAACAGTAAGTAACTCAACTTATATGGATGCCCATACAAGCATATAAGTTGAGGGTCGTTCAGCAATAAGTAATTCATCGTATAGGAGTGCCCATTCAAACTTATACGATGAGGGTCTTATGTATGTAATGAAGTGTAATGCTATGAATGCAATGCAATGACACACCCATGATCAGGCACATGCAATCGCTATGTCGACACAGACTTATAGTTCCCACTATTCGAGCAGGTAGCTAACCTCTCAGGCGTCAACCGTCATGACCAAACGGTGATAGTAGAGCGGGCATCTCCACTACTAGGCTGGTCTCCACACTACCTGGCCTAGGCCTCCGTACGCCTCAACGCTAAGGACACAACAGTGGAGCTCACATGCGTACTACGGCTCAGCAGGTTCTCTTGGGCAAGTGAGCACCAAGATCCTAGCCCCGAACTGGCCTATGCGTGACACGGAAGGAGCCTCGGAAATGAACACGAGGACCAAGCCCAACCATTCACATTGCACGGAAGGAGCCTCGGGACATGAACACCGAGGACCAAGCCCAACCGTCCAAGGTCTAGCTGCCAACCCCCATCGGTGTGACGATTAGCGAGCCCGTAGACATGCCACACTATCCTTAACCCGGGATTACGACACCGTGTGTCGACTCACACCACATGCAATTTCACAATATCGCGGCATGGAAGGATCCTTGGGACGTGAACACCGAGGACCAAGCCCAACCATCCATCGAATGCGGAAGGAGCCTCGGGACATGAACACCGAGGGCCAAGCCCAACCATCCAACTTTACCCATCTCAATCTCATTCCAACTAGTGACAGTCAACACCGCACTTGTTACTTCCATAATGCTACCCGTAGGGAGACGACACTCTAAGCATTGAGTTACTAATTCCCTTTTTTTCCATCCAACATGTATCATGTCCATATTTAAATCATTTAGACATTTATCCAATTACATCCACCCAATTATATCAGGTTCTTTCCTTCAATTAAACTTATCCACAACTCATTATATGAATTTAGATTCGTAACCTCAACTTATCACGTCTCTATGATGATTATGTCAAAAGAGTCCACCCAAGCCTCGAGTTGGATGGCAACATTAAATTCCACCACATCGCATTCCACGTTAAACAAGCCCAGAATTTAGGTGCAGCCTTAATCCGGGCAGCCACTTTGACCAAGGATTCCCGAGGCTACAGAAATCCGACGAGTGCGAGTAACCACTCTTTGGAAAGATAATTTCATGGGCTACAACTTTCGTGTTTAGTCGAAAGCCCATATTTGATCGCATCGCACCAGAAATCCACTCGAAGCCTGCTGCGTACAGGGTACAAATTTCCAGGGTGAAATTTCCCCCAACCGCAGCAGATTCGAACAGACTTTCCTATTGCTATAGGTATCGCCTGGGAACATGCAACCACTCGTTGGAAAGATAATTTCGAGGGCTACGACTTTCGTGTTTAGTCAAAAACCCAGATATGACCAGAACACCCCCGAAATTGGCCACGAAGGTCGTTGCGTGCAGAAAACAGATTTCTGCACGCATCTTAAGGCGAGGTGAACGGCATCCGTTCATCTTCCTCCTTGCACCAAACTCCCAAAATCTCCTCTAGAAAATCGTCCACCCTTATTCACCCTCACGAAGCCAAATTTCTCCACAAATCATTCTCTCATCTTCACTTTGAAGGATGAATAGGTTGGAGGGGGCTAAGCCTAGAAAACAAAACTAAGCATGGCTTTCCTAGGAAACCTCCTCCTCACCATCAAGACTCTATGGAGTCGATATCTCTCCTAGAATATATCTACAGATCTAGCACCAAGGGAGAGGGGAGGAAGCTCACATCATTTCCAGCAGTACTACTGTTCCCGGCCATGGATCTAGTCGTTCTCCTTTGCGGCATCTCTCGCTTGGTGCGGTTGTTCTTCACGGCAAAGGAAGGAGAGGGAGAGAGAGAGAGAAAGAAGGCCGCCTCCAAAAGCTCCGCCTGCTTCCGTCGGCTCCGTCGGTTTCGTAAGATCCACGATGACGGCAAGGGTCAATCGGCGCAAAATCTAGGGTTCGGCTTTATCTCCCTTTTTATAAGCCGATGTATTAGGTTACATCTTCTGCCACATGTCAATGCCTCATTGGACCGCCCATAATGGGTCATATTAAAGTGACCCGGTCCAAGGAACCATCCAGCGCGAATATTGAAATCCAGTTCGGTCCGCCTGTACAAGCCGACGAATCTGCCTGGGCGAAGAAAATGAACAAGTCAAATTCGGCGGGAATCATCTGTCATTCTCGATGATCAGCGAGAATCGTCAGGCATTCTCGACGAATTCATCGGGTATCAACAATGATACCTGACGATTTTCCCTTAGCCTAACTTATCGGAAATCTGGTGTCTAGAGCGTTGAGTATCCTCATCGATACTCGACGATCGGCGAGAATCACCAGGCATTCTCGACGATTTTCCCTTGGGCCATTCTTATCGAAAATCTGGCATTGAGTATTCTCATCGATACTCGCCGATCGGCGAGAATCACCAGGCATTCTCGACGATTTTCCCTTGGGCCATTCTTATCAGAAATATGGCGTTGAGTATTCTCATCGATACTCGACGATCGGCGAGAATCACCTGGCATTCTCGACGATTTTCCCTTGGGCCATTCTTATCGGAAATCTGGCGTTGAGAGCGTTGAGTATTCTCATCGATACTCGACGATCGGCGAGAATCACCAAGCATTCTCGACGATTTTCCCTTGGCCATTCCCTTTCGATCCGTTGGATATCACTCAACCATACTCTCTATCCAACGCACTTGACACCTTTTGCCAGTGCGCCCTGAGCTCGAGTCAAGTCTCTTGACTCAAAACTCGTGCGAGGGGCCTAGCGCGAATTGGGACGTTACATGTTGTTTGCTAGTGGACTGCAGTGTTGTAGAGTTTTCCTCTACCTTGAGAGGTAGTACTTTGTGGTTTTCTTATTAGTATAGACACACATACTGACCAATGGGTTCGTGCCAGTTTTTTGACGCCCACTGGTGGTTTTCTTTTGAATTATTGAATACTTTGCTAAGCTGCTAGTTTTACCTTTTGTGGTTGTTTTACTTGCTCTCTGGAAATGTTTTATGCTAGGTTGCATGTTATGTGTTTTCACTTATAAAAGCATTACTACTTGTACTTCATACATCTCTTATTTCTAAAACTAAAATATTATTTTCTAGCTAACATAAAGACTATTTTCATACTTATTATAAATCTAGAGTCTTGCATGCCATAAGTTGTCCTTTGGGGATGTTTATACTCATGTAGGGTGTTAATCAACATAACCAAAGTATTTTCTGCAGTGTACAACTATACTTTTACTCGTGGACTATTTGATCCACTGTGTCGAGGCATACGACCATCCAATCTAAACAGGTTTTTACTTAATAACTTATGGATTTCATATAAACTGTAGAGTTTTGAGTTTTGCCTGAGCACCTGCAGTTATCCCCTGCACGGCGTAGCATCACGACGCGTATTTTCTCGTACTCTGATATAACTTAAATGTGGAGAAAATGTGGGTTATGACAAGCAGACAGGGAAGAATGGCAAGCCAAAAATGAGGAGCTGCGGCTCTCCCTCGATATGGTGGAGGAGCTACGTTATCTCTCCGCCATCTGTCGGGAAGAGGTAAAGCAAAGAAGGGAAAAGTACTTTGACAAGCACGTCAGGGTCAAACAGTTCACAGAAGGAGACTCTGTCCTAAATAAGGTGGATGCAGCCGAAAGGTTGGCTACAGTGGGAAAGCTCAACCCAAACTGGGAAGGCACGTATATTGTCCAAGAGGCTCCAAGGTTAGGAGGGCACCACCTCCGAAATATGGAGGGCGAGACCCTAAGTCACACCTAGAGTGGTGACGACTTAAAGTGTTTCTATCCGTAAAAATATGTACGTCCACTTCTTCATTACATATGAAATCTTTTGAGGCCCCAACTCTTTTGCAGATCATGTTTTTTATTCATAAATCTAAGTCTTGGGATGCTTCCACTGCCAGGCTTCCACCTAGCTGGCAGGGTCAGGATAAATGATGGCACATTTTCTCCCTCCAGGGTTTGGTCCCAAGACGCTCCTGCTGTTAGGCTCCCACCTAGCTGGTAGGGTCGAGATCCTCGAGTGACGTCGTTATGGCCCTAGAGGTGGAGTCCGGTGGAGGCTCAACACCCTACGTCAGGCTTTTACCCTGATTGGGCAGGTGCTAGCGCCCAGAGGTTGGCCAGAGGAATGTTTTCTCCCTCAAGGTTAGGTCCCGAGACGTTCCTGCTGCCAGGCTCCCACCTAGCTGGCAGGGCCAGGATCCTCGAGTGACGTCGTTATGACCCTAGAGGTGGAGTCCGATGGAGGCTCAACACCTGCCGTCAGGCTTTCACCTAGCTAATATGGCCAGTGGTAGCGCCCACAGGTTGGCCAGAGGAATGTTTTCTCCCTCCAGGGTTAGGTCCCGAGATGCTCCCGCTGTTAGGCTCCCACCTTAGAAGGGTCAGGATCCTCGAGTGACGTCATTCTGACCCTAGAGGTGTAGTCCGGTGGAGGCTCAACACCCGCCGTCAAGCTTTCACCTAGCTGATTGGGCCGGTGGTAGTGCCTGGAGGTTGGCCAGAGGAATGTTTTCTCCCTCCAGGGTTAGGTCCCGAGACGGTCTTGCTGCCAGGCTCCCACCTAGCTGGCAGGGCTGGGATCCTCGAGTGACATCATTATGAACCTAGAGGAGGATTTTAGTGGAGGCTTAACACCCGCTGTCAGGCTTTCACCTAGCTGATTTGGCCGGTGGTAGCACCCGGAGGTTGGCCAGAGGAATGTTTTCTCCCTCTAGAGTTAGGTCCCGAGATGCTCCCGCTGCAAGGCTCCCACCTAGCTTGCAGGGTCGGGATCCTTGAGTGACGTCATTATGAACCTATAGGTGGAGTCCGGTGGAGGCTCAACACCTGCTGTCAGGCTTTCACCTAGCTGATTAGGCCGGTGGTAGCGCCCAAAGTTTGGATAGAGGCAAGTTATCTCGCCCCAGGGTTAGGTCCCGGGATGCTCCCACTGTCAGGCTCCCATCTAGCTAGCATGGCCGGGATCCCCGTCAGACGTCGTTATGACCTTGGGGCTAAGTACCAAGATACTTCTGCCGTCAGGCTCCCACCTAACTGATATATAGGATTCTCGGTAAACATGGCATATCTAAAGCCGGGACCCAGACACTTGAACTTCGGAAGCAAAAGTCATAGGTATGATGGGTTGCGCTTGGCAGGTCATCGAGCCAGTAGGGGAGAACCGAGATCTTGGCAGGGCGGCGAGCCAGTACTATGGTTCTGCGAGGTCACGCCATGACTTCATGAGGTCCCATCTCACGCAAAGTCGAGCGACTCATGTCGAGTCGAGCTGGACTGCCTCCTTATCCCGCGAGCAGCATAGAGAATCCCTGGACGGAGGGGAGGAATCGCCATTCACGGGTCAGTCGCTTAAAATCTCAATGCCTCATAAGCTACACTCATGGAATACGTGATCTCACCAAAGGGACACGGGCCCGGAGGTAGCGCGCGGGAGAGCCAAATCAGGCCGTGAGTATGCAGGAAATAGTTTGAACACTTCAAAGAGAACAGTCACAAATAAAGAAGCATTTTAGGAAAAGATGTTTCATTAATCACAAAGTTCACAAGTTGGAAACAAACAAAAAATACATATAAAATCTCAGCACAAGGGTTCAGCAAGGCGAGCTCTGAGGCGGCAAGTCCTCCTAAAGGGGTTGGTAGGACTTGTCGCCCGACTTCGGTATCTGAAGGAATAACTCCGGTACCACCTCGCTTGCCAAGAGCCCTGCGCCTTCGCTTGTAATGAGGCCCGCCCACTACAGCGTCTGGAGGGTATACTTTTCATCCTTGGCAGAATTCTTTTGCATCATGTCCTCCAGCTAGTACTCGGTGTAGTGTGCAAGTTGTCAGCTACTGCTGGAGGGCAACGGAGCAGCTGCTGCGGCTTCTAGTTCCCACACCTGCTCCTGCAATACCTACTTTTCCTTCTCGAGGGTGGCGATCTGGAAGCCTAGACGATTGACCGCCGCCCCATCCTACTAGAAGAGATAGAGTCAACTTGAGGAAAGAGTAAGCAATATCAAAGCAATAAGCGCGATTTGAGGGACTTACCACCTCTCCAAGGTACCTGGCTAGGACAGCATTGGCTACATCCTCCCTCTCCTTCTGGTGGTCTGCCCCCTCCTGGGTGAGATATAGAGCTTCCTCCTTTTCGTCGACTAGCTTTTTAAGCGATGGGGTGTTCTTCTCATGCTGGGTGAGCCGCCTGCCCACAATATGTGCCAACTCCAGGCCGCGGAGCTAGGCCCTCACGCTCTCGTGCACAAAGACCCACGTGGCCTCCTCGTCATAGATCGAGGCATCCTCCCGCACGTACAGGCCGAACGAGAAGTTGTAGGCCTCCCCGCTGATGGACTCCTGCTCTAGCCAGCTCGGCAGTAGGGTGGTGTTATAAGTCCGGTTTGCCTCCTTGTTCTACTGAAGGAGGGGGATGCCTAGCTCATCTAAGGGCTGCTCGCCGAGGCTGAAGTTGTGATGCCCTCTCAGCACTGGCTTTACGACAGGCTCCTCTCCTTAAGACCCAGAGGTGTCGGCTGCCTTGCCAAGGAAGCCGCCGGTCAAAGCACTCGGAGGGAGAGGGCCCCGAGCTAGCTGGTCCGCCGGGGCCTTGCCCTTCTCCTGACTCGCGGTAGGCATGCCGTCCGTAGTATTCGGCTTCTTGGGCGGCGGCGGCGGTAGAGGCTGTTCGCGGCTAAGCCGCTTTTGGACAGTAGAGGCTAGGGTCTCGCGATGCGCAGCGGCCGTGACCTCAGCACGGGTGAGCTCGCCGGAAGTGATTCTCGCACTCTCATAGGGAGGGTGCAAGGGAATGTCTCGCTCACATGTAGAGAGAGGGTTAATTACAGTGAAAGTGAGGGATAGATCTTATGTTTACTATAGAGGGGGGTGAATAGAGTATTAAAAATTAATTAACTTGTTTTTATAGCGGATTAAAAGTTAGTGATCTATATATAAGTATAAAGAGAAATATCACAGCACACAAGTAAAAAGTGAAGGCAAACCAGATGACACAAGGAGTTTATAGTGGTTCCCCAATAAACCTGGGTACATCCACTCTTCTACCACCCTGGTAGGAATCCACTACAGGTTTTTGATCAGGTGCTCTGCCACAATAAGTTTTTTCTTTGGTGCCCTATCACCACAAGATCTATTTTCTAATGGAGATCTAGTAACCCTTTGAGCTTTTGATCAGGTGCACAAAAAACAATCTAAGTCTTTTGATCAGGAGACTTAACAACCAAAAGGTCTAACTTTTAAAGGGAGTTAAAACTTTGTACACAGTGAAAGAAAATAAAAATGATGTTGTCTTCTCTATCTCTACTCTTGTAACATTCCATTTCCTATTAGACTCCCTTAGCTTAGATTGGGTTAGGACATGTGGTGGGGGCATGAGTTTAGGCTAGGTTTGACTCAGGGAGTTAGGGTGTAGCCACATAGGACCCACTATAGGACTCAAGTCAAATCAGGTCAAACTAGCCCAAAATGGAATCTTAGCTACACATTGGTCCCACCCCTATACCCCTAACCTAAATAACAATCTAAGTGAACCATAAGCCATGTCATTGGTCACCTATTGACCCAAGTTGACCCAAATCAACCATAACCTTAATTTGGTCAAACCCACACATAAAGGCCCAATTAGTCAAAGTGGGACACCACCATGTCCCAACCCAAGTTGGGTGGTACCATTGGGTCCATGACCATCAAGTGGGGCCAGCCCACTCATCATGTTGACCAAGTCAACCTAAAAGTCAACAAGTCAACTTAGGGCTTAAAGAGAGGAAATGATATAAGCCAAGCCAATTCCTAATGGACTTTAATCTTTTTATATTTTTGTGTATTTTTCTATTCTTTGTATTCTTGTGGTGAGGAAAATCGACTGGTGAAGGTCGTCGGAATTGTGGAAGGATTCCATGTAAAATCATCCTGGGGAAGGGATGTCTAGATCGAGGGATATAGTGGGGCTCTAAGACACCTCCTTGTATGAGGGTGAAGAGCCGGCTCAAAGACCTTTCTTGGAGGGAAAGGGAGAGAGCCAACCGTTCTGGGTTGTGGGTCGGTATAGAAAACCCAAAGAATTTATTCATTCACCGCCTTCGATCTCCGACGTCATGGAGATCAAGTTTTTGTAATTGAAAAAAACAATTATTGTTTCAGTCTTTAATTTAATTCATTTCCTATTTTCTTTTCTTGCTTATACTATTTATTCAGCAAGGACTTCTTGTCATCTCTGTTTGGTCCATTGCCCATAATGTTACCTAGATTGGATTTGAATTGGCATCACCATCAACACTAAGAGCATAGTTATATTTGATTTATGCTTAAGTTCATGTATGAATGCGACTCCTTATAACATTATTAGGATATGTATTCAAAGTTTGTGACAGGTGGTCACAAGGAATACAGGTGGACACAAAGATAGATGATGGACAAGCAGGAGTTTTCCTAAGTCCACAGGCGTTGAGTGAAGCTTACTCACTCAATACTAGGTGTTGGAAATCGATTAAGTCCATAGACGTTGAGTGAAGTCTACTCACTCAATGCCAGATGCAAGGGAAGATGCTAGATTGGTTGGAAATCGCCTAAGTCCACAGGCATTTATTGAAGTCTACTCACTCAATGCCAGATAAGTAAAAGTATTGAGTATAGCTTGGTTAGTCTATGCTTAACTATTGGCTAGATAGAAAAGTGGCTAAGTCCACAGGCATTGAGTGTAGTCTACTCACTCAACTCCATATAGCAAAAAGTTGTGAGATAGGCAAAGCCTAAGAAGATACAGCAAGAATGTGGCAAAGTCCACAGGCATTGAGTGAAGTCCACTCACTCAACTCCATAACATCAAAAGCATTGAGTATTGCTCAGTTAGTCAAAGCCACAGAAAATCTGTGTACATATTTGACTAAGTCCACATGCATTGAGTGAAGCTTACTCACTCAACGCCATGTGACAAAAAGCGTTGACTGAACCTTTGTCAGATAAAGACTGTGAATTCACAGAGATTTGGCTAAGTCCAAATGTGTTGAGTGTACCTTACTCACTCAATGCCAGATAACAGGAACATCTGTTAATTAGTTTGGCATTGAGTGATGCTTTCTCACTCAATGCCAAGTGACAAAATCTATCTAAGTATTATGGCATTGAGTGATGAAGGCTCATTCAATGCCTAGTAACAGAAAGTTTGGCTAAGCCAAAAAGTGTTGAGTGATGAAGACACACTCAATGCTCTCAACGCCAGGAAAAAAGCATTGAGAGGACTCAACGCCAAGTGTCAGAAAACTTTTCTAAGTATTTTGGCATTGAGTGAAGGTTGCTCACTCAATGCCTAGTGACAGAATGATTGGCTAAGGCCAAAAGCGTTGAGTGAAGCTTGTCCACTCAATGCCTGAGATACACGGAAATCTATCTAAGTGTTTTGGCATTGAGTGATGCTTACTCACTCAACGCCTATACTACTGATGCTTGATTTTGGCTAAGTCCACAGATGGTGACGTTAGTAAAGTCAACAAGTCAACAAAATTCAAATTTATTGTGGGAAAGCTACAACACACGACAAATATAGCCACGTGTCTACAGTACTGCAATTAATGCAAAAGCAAAGTTGCAGCTACCAATCTCAATGGGACCCACAGGTCAAAAGAGCTGTTGATGGGCTAAGAATAAAAGGTGGAGATCAAGGAAGTGAAAATAGCTTTTGGAAAAGACAACTGACCATCATCTTCTTCCCCGCCATTGTTGCAGAGGCTGAAGAACCAAGTTCAAATCAGCGGGTCTAAAAGCTCAAGAAAAGTTAGCTGTTGTTTTCTTCCTCAACATCAACAGTAAGATAGCTGGTGTCATCTTCATCTGCACTAACAAGGTCAGAGACATTATCTCTGAGAAAAGGTAGCAGTGAAGGGAGAAACCCTAGCTGTAGGATTTGAGATCTAAAGCCATCAAAAGATAGTTGGTGTCATTCTCACATGCACCAACAAGTTCAAAAAGTGTTCTTTCTGAGGAAGAAGAAGAGACAAAGCCATCTGGTTTCTACAATCAAGAAGATAGAGCTGAGTATTTAACAGCCAAGTTGCTGTTAAGGGAAAAAGCCCTAATAGCAGTTACTTCACAGTTCCAGCAAGCCTTTTCCTTAAAATAAATATCTGGAGCTGAGAAGAAGATAGAACTGATCTTATGGGTCAGTTCAAGAAGAAGTAGAGTTGTTCTACAAGTTACTTCCTACACAATCCAAAGCAAGATCTGCATCCTTATTGCTGAGAAAAACTTAGGGCTGGGATTCTCTCAGCTCAGGTAGCAGATACTAGCTGCAGTTACATCTCAATTCCAGCAGGAACACCTTCTGGTGCTGAGAAGAATTAGTTAGGACTGAGTATATCTTAGTTTAGAAAAGTAAACTCAGGAAATATATTCCTGGAGTCAAAGTTGGGCTGAGTTTATCTCAGTCCAGGAGGGTTGGCACAGAGAAATTTCTCTTGTGTTCAAATAACCCAACAACCCATTTCCACATTGTAGGATCCTTTCTGATCTGAGTGGTAGGAGCAAATTTTCTCTTAGGTAGGATTTTGTTGAGAATTTGAGAGTAGGGATTTGGCCTAAATTATAGGATTCTTTTTTGAATCTGAGTGTAGGATCCTTTTAATCTGGGGTAGGTGATCATTTGATCACTGAGCTGTAGGGCTTAATATCTTGAGGTATGGGAGTCATTCTCACTGAGTTGTAGGGCACTTGTTCTTGAGCTGTAGGATCCTTTAGATCTTTGGTAGGGCTTTACAGCCTGATGTAGGAGAGTCATTCTCTCTTAGGTAGGATCCCTTGTGGATTTGAGGTAGGGTTATCCTCCCAGCCCGGCCTTTGGGCTTGAGGTAGGTGATCTTTGGATCACTGAGTTGTAGGGCCTTGTTCCTGAGTTGTAGGGCCTTGTGCCTGAGCTATAGGTCTTGGAGGAGACCGAGTGGTCCCGCGGGATCATGTTGTAAGCTCTTTGAGCTGAGATTGGAGAACTGCCTTGTCTAACTATAAGTTAGAAAGGTGGGAGGGAAAATGGACGTACCAAAAATCTGGGGAACCATTATATATCTTGTGTGTGCTTTTGTGTTGTTTCTTTGATTGTAGGTTATGTGTATCTTTAAAGCAGAAAATTACTAACATCCTAAGAACTTAAAGAAGAGAAATTAAAGTTACTCAAAAAGATACAAAGAAACCTATTCACCCCCCCCCCCCCCCCCGCCTAGGTGATTTAGTAATCCTTGAAAACAATGAATTTCAAGTGGTATTAGAGGTAGGTTACTCAAAAAGGACTTAACAGTCTGAGTAGACCTCAAAGGATAGATAAAAGGTTTGCCTTGTGGATTCAAAAGAAAATCATAAGGAGTGGAGCACAAGTGAGCTTCAAGTCTGCAGTAAGGAGAACTTTGGGACATGGAAAGAATGGATCATGCAGATCATGGAAGCCAGTGATCCTAGAGTCTTGGTATCAATTCAAGAAGGACCCTTCATTCCCATGAAGGTCTCTACATAAGATGCAAGTATTTAGAGCCCAAAGAGCTATGGTGAAATGACTGAGGATGAAATCATCCTAGCTGATATGGACAAGAGAGCACAATACATCATGGTAAGTGTCATGGATGAGTCCACCTTCCAGATCTTGGTCCACTACAAGAGAGCCAAAGAGATGTTGGATTATCTTACTATATATATAAGGGACAGAGAAAGTCAGTCTCTCTAATAGTGATTCATAGTCTGAAGAAGAATCCTTCATTGGGCTACTTGCTGTCATTGCAGATGAAGTAAATGACAATCCAGATGTTAATCTAAAGATCAGGGCCCCTCTATCACATCCAGAAAGTGATTCAGAGGAGGATGAAGAAGAAGATGATGATTGCAGTTGTTATGGGCGAATTGCCATGACAGAAGAAGAAGAAGAATCCTGCCAGGATCATCCTGGTCCAAATCAGGTACAATCTCTGTCTAACTCTTCTTATTGCTCAGATCATGAGACCAATCTAGATTCTGATGCATCCTCATCTAGTGATGAAGATGACTCTAAATCTGAGGTAGATGTAAATCAATTGATTGACAAGAATGGTCAAATTTTGGATGCTTTGAGAAGAAGCAAGAAGTTGGCTAAGGTGTAGGCTAAGGAGATTATTTCCCTATAATTAGCCGCTTGCCAGCAATCTGATTCAGCATCTTTGCTGGAGAAGAAAGTGAGGGAAGTCAGCCAACTAAATGCTATCTTATTCATCCAACTTGAGACCATAAGCCTAAAGGACAAGATCATTTTGGATCTTGAAGAGGAGCTCCTTAAGGAGAGAAGGATAGTGGCTTGTTTTTCTAAGCCAAGTACTGTGTTGCCATTGATAGAATCTTTCTCCTCTCAAAAGGGTAATAAGGAGTTGGCAGTCAAGGGAAGCACAAGAGTTGACCTGTCCAAAGGGAAAGGGAAAGCTCTTGTAGTGCCACAGTCAACCTTTCATAAGGTAATCCTCCCTTCTCACGGGTATGACCATAGTTGCATGCATGGTCACTAGGAGAATGGGAATTCTTATGTAAGTTCTAATAGAAGAAGAAAGGGTAGGGGAATGAGTGCCTTAAAGGCTCCCCATGAGGAAGTACAAATGGCCCATTCTAGACCATTTGTATTTGGTTCCTTATCCCCAACTCTCAAGGACAAGGCAGTGGCTTTCACTCAAGCCAATCTAGCAAGGACTCAGACCAAGGGTAAGTTTACCAGTAAGCCTAACTTTGTTATTTCTGATGATGTAAATAGCATGTCATCTGCAAAGAAGACGGTTGTAAATAGCATTCAGAGCCATCAAAGGAAGCATGCTGGAAGACTATATTCAGTCAGATCCTTGCTGAAAGGAACCTGAAGAAAGCTACTGCTCCTCTTCCTTCTATTCAGTCAATAGTTAAACACACTGCAGGACCTGCTCAGAAAAGGAGATATAATATCCATGAGTGTTGGTGTTGTGGCAAGGTGGGGCATTTTGCCCTAAATTGCTGGCACAATCCTTCTGTGCTAGAGCAAGAGTTAGCCTACCTGTCAGAAATGTTGTTGGTAGGCAAGTTAGATTTCATACTATTCAGAACCTAGGACCCAAAATCTATTGGGGTCCTAAGGTAGTATGAACTCTATTTTGCAGGTTAGTCCGAGTGCCTATTCCCCCATGTGGTACTTGTATAGAGGATGTTCCAGATCTTGGACTGGAACACGAAAGTCATCTTATGGATCATACTCCAGTGAGGACAAGACCTAAGATCTATAGTTGGGAAGTTGTGATGGATATTGACCATATAGGATACTCGTCTTACTGCCCAAGAGGAAGAGAATGTTGGGCAAAATCCTGAAAAAGGACAAGTGCACACTCATGGATGAAGACCAGCTGAATCCATCCATTTTAGGTCAAGATGCCTGAGTGGTGGAACAAAGTGTTTTGGTATCAGATCTGCCTCCTCAGTAAACAAAGTGTTGCATAAGTCTTAGGCAAAGGCCATCTGGATCCAGCCAGCCGGAATGTCTGGTTGGACAAAGTGTTGTTGCCGCACAAGTAAATCAGTGACTCACTGAGGAAAGCATTAGAAGTAGCTCTTCTTGGAGCAGCAAGGAGCACATAATGCTAAGCTGAAAAGTTTCTCCAGTGGTATCCTCCGGTAGACTCTGGTAGAATCTTTAGAGAAAACTTGAAAAGAAGTGTTCTCAGGTTTCAGCATTATCTGAACCTGTAGCAAAAGTTGTCCAACTCAGTCGGTAGTGTGGACTGAAGCTGTACAATTATTAAGGGGGAGCCAATACAGTCCAATTCAGTCTAGAAAGCTTAAAAGTCCGGTCTAAAAAATTGGTGTCTGAGAATCTCCAGCTCCAAAGAGATCAGAAGAATACTTCTGAAGTTCAATTTTTCCCTATGGACAATGCTGAGGATGAGAGGGAGACTATCCAGATAATTGCAACTGCTATAAGTGAGCAAGTTCACAAGAACAGCTTGATTGCTCCAGCCATTGTTTATACAAGTCAGCATATTCCTATGAGAATAGCAGTGTAAAGAAAGACTTGGTACCAAAATGAATGGATGGTTCAAGGAAAGATCATTCAAGGTTCAAGTGGCATCTACTCAAGTGGTAAGATCACTATTAGAGTGGTATCAACACAAGATGGCCATGATAAAAAAGAGAGTATGCTGTGAAAGCAGAGATGGTATACAAAACCCTACCAAGACTGTCCATGTGGTATTCAGCCAACTCAAACAATTAGGTAGCTAGGCCAGATATAAATCTATTGTTGAAGAAGTGAAAGTTGTAAAAGAACAATTCTTCCACCTCTTCATAGTACAAGGAAGAACACAATAAATCTGGGATGATGCTCTCCAAAGGAGATAAGTAATGATCCTAAACCTAGTGAACATATTTCCCTAACATAATATATTGCTGTTGCAGCAAGGCTGGGCTTGTCAGAGCTGACTACCCAGTAAAACGAAAGGAGAACAGGTGAGAAGAAGCACCTCCACCACAGGGTGCAAGGTAGATAGGATAAGAAAAGATGTAACCTATCAAATCCTATGAAGAAGACTGACTACTTGAAGCTACAAGAAAGAAACCAGTCTTGCAATATCAACTCCATGGTATCAGGACCACATCCTCCAGATAAGTAGAACTTCTTTATATTGATATTCTACTAGTGTAATCTAAATTATTAGGAATCCTGTCTTTCATAGTAGGACTATGCATATGAAGATTAAGTATTAGTTAGTTAGGGAGCATATGGAAGAACTCAATACTGAGCTTGTCCTCACTGACAAGTGGCTGACATGTTTATCATGCCACTAGATGAAGTCAAGTTCAACACTCTCTAGGTTGAGATTGGGTATGTGAAACTTGTGACAGCTTCAGTTGCTCCAAATTTTAGTTTGTGTTGCAGGATTTACTTCTCTTGTAGGTAGATAAGTCCTTGATGTGACATCAAGACTATAAAGACCATTAAGTGGTATCAAGACTAAGATGGACTCAAGTGTCCATCAGAGGGAATGACAGTGATGCTCATGTTGAGGGGAAGCAAGCTTAGCACCTGCATAAATGATGACAGAAAATGCTCCTATTAAGGGGGAGCATGTCCAGCACTTGCTGGAACAGGATCAGTTGAGAAGGGACAAGCAACTACTGCATTGGATCAAAGACCTTCATTGTTGATCAGTTTGTCCTAAGGACAATGCACAAACTAAGGGGGAGATTATTTATGGCATGGTCATAATCTTATCTGAGTCTGAGATGGACTGCTGCTATTGAGAAAACAGTATTATTGCAGGAGAAGAGGAACATCTAGCAGCTAGATCAAGTGGATCCATGGTCCACTCAAGTGTCAAGGGGCTGTAGTGATGTAGTGTATTAATGATATCACTACATGTGGATGTTGATTATGTAGATACAACATTAGTAAGTGGACTAGAATCTCTGGTATCAACACAAAAGGTATGACTCCTAATCATGTGTCTTGATCTCTATGCTAATTTTTAGTGGTATCAACATAGAACTTTGGCTAGGATCAAGAGATAAATTCTCCCTTGATCCCATCTTCTCCCTCAATTGATATACCTATTAAAGAAGCTAGAAAGGGGGAGATGTGTGGCAATACATAAGGGGGATATGTGGAAGCAATACTTGACATGAACAGGTCATGTTGAGTCAGTGCTTTTAGTGGTGATTCATTTAAGTATTAAGTGGAATAAAGGAGAGTGCATATTACTTGAGCAAATGTTCAAGTTGTATGAGGATGAATTGACTTGACTTGTTGAGTCAATGTAGTTAAATGGAGTACATTGGATTGTTATACTAAAACTCAAATAACATAAGCTAGTATATGTAGCAGATATAACCTACAGCTACATGAAATTAATCTGCTTATTATATTAATGCTTCTTAGTATTGTTGGGTGTTCTGCCTTCTTCAAACAAGGGGAGATTTTTGGGTCCATTGCCCACAATGTTACCTAGATTGAATTTGAAGAGACATCATCATCAACACAAAAAACATAGTTATATTTGATGTATGCTTAAGTTCATGCATGCAGGTGACTCCTTGTAACATTGATAAGACAGGTATTCCAAGTTTGTGACAGGTGATCACAAGGCAGACAGAATGGTTTGCTGTGAAAGAGTTTGCTGTGATGCTAGACAGAATGGGGCATAATTCTGGTAACCCCTCTAAACTCTTAAAAGTTAACCTAGCTATTGAGTTTAGGCTGTTAGAAGATATCACAGGCAAGGTAATTTGTGCAAAGAGGACTGCACATGATGCCATTACTAGGCATCAGTTCTGCATTATGGCTGCAATTTTGGATAAGAAGCATCCCAATTAGGGCTTGATTGTTTTTGATATGATTAAGAAGAAAATGGATAAGAAATTTGTCCACTTTGGAAGGATTCTTGGTTTGATCCTGAACCACTGTTGCCCTCAGTTGCTTGTGTCCTCAAAGAAGCACATCAATGCTTCTAAGAGGCTCACTTGTGCACTGATTGGCAAGTGGGACAGGAAAATTGTGAACTCCAGGGCAGCTGCAGCAATGAGGACTTCTGCAGACACCAGGACTGTAGAGGTCACTCTTCCTCAGTCTACTAGCCCAGAAACAGGGGTTTTGCCATCTTCCTCCATCATCCTCCCATCCTCTTTCATTCCAACAACAACAATCATATCATCCACTCAACCCATCCCTTCATCCATTTCTACTATTGCATCCTCCATTCCACCACTCATCACTTTCCATCCCCTCCACTATTTTCCTCCCATGAGCTTGGACTCTTCATCTCATGAGGACATCCTTTCCCTTGACATTCATGATGAATCCTTCATGGATGCCTCTCCCTCCTCTCCTCATGACTTCCACCCTTCATCAACATTTTCAGAACTTCACCTATCCTCCATCCATGAGCCAGTTATCCCTCCCATGTCTGCACCACCTACAACATCTTCTACCTTCACCTTCTCTGTTGCTCCCTCTACCTCTACTCAAGTCCCACTTGAGCAAGTAGATCTTTTGCCTTTGGCCAACAAGCTTTTTGATATTTTGGCCCCTAGGCTCTCCTCTCTATTGGATGCCAAGCTGGCTCCTCTAGTCCTTTCCCTGAGCTCTCTCTTTGCCTCAGTCTCTTCCCTCTCATCCTATCTGGCATGCCCTTCTTCTGGGGGCCTAGAGTCAGCTGCCACTGATTCTAGGCAGGGGGAGATGTCAGCAGAAGAAGAGCTGCAACCTTCAGCAGCACAGGTAGTACAGGTTTGTTCAGAGACAGTTTCAGCAGTAGAAGTTCAGATGACCTCTGAGGCTCCTCCTCAAGGTTCAGTTCAGATGATCAGCAGTGTCTTAGACTTTCAGTCCTTGGCATCTTCTGTCCAGAGCTTCTACCTTCCAGCACATCTTCACTTCAGAAACTACAGCCTCCTGCCTCCTCAAGAAAACCTGTCTAGGGCCATTGTCCCTTTTCAGAAGATCACTCCATCCTCTGATACCAATTGAAAGTGAGGGATAAGATCAATCCTAACTCTAGAGGGGGGTGAATAGAGTGATTTAAAATAGTTTTGCAAATTAATACTTGTATGGAGAGAAGGCTTAGATTTACTTAGTGTATGGTGTTATAGCAATTAATCAAAGGAAGAAGAGAATCACAGCACAAAGCAACACAAAGAGACAAGCAACCAGAATACACAAGGAGCTATAGTGGTTCCCCAAAATCTTGGGTAGTCCACTCTTCTATCACCCTTGATAGGAATCCACTTCAAGATGAGTTGATCAGGTGTCTTGAGCACCAGAGAGTTTTTGACCAGGTTCTCACAAACCAAAGGGCTGATTTTTGACCAGGTTTCAGCAAAACCAAAGGTAACTTTTGAAGGGAGTTAAAACCCTGTACAGAAGGAAAAAGAAAAAGCTGATGTTGTCTTCTCTATCAATAAGCAGAGAGAAGCAAAGTGGATCTGTTGATGTTGTCACAGCTCCCCCTGAGATCAAGAAGTAGTTCAGGAAGGAGAGCTTTGCACAAGGGTGACAGGTCTTCAATGATCTGATCTGCTCCAGCAAAAGATGATCCAAACAAGTTGGATTGTTGTGTCTGAAGCAATCAGAATTCCTGTGTGTAAGCTTGAAAGAATATCACAGAGAGCAAGAAGGACAAATTCCTGTTGTTCTCTGTTAACTTATAGAAAATATCTCTTTGTTCTTCTTCTGAGTCTTTGATAGCCGTTGGCAGCAAGCATTAAATGCTTTCATTAAATGTCCATGCCTCAAAGGAAGTGACAGGCAAACATTCCTTAGAAAATTCCTTGAGCCATGCACTAGATTTGCTATAACGGTCAATAAATCTTCAGCATTAATTGTTCTGACAGAAGGAATTTGAATTCCTATTCAAAACTGACGGGAGCCTAGAAAACATCGAGCTCACAATAAAACGTCGATCTGAGCACGACACACGTCGGCCATAGAGTGGTTTCAGAAAGCAGAACTGGGCTTGACGAAACGTCGAGCTGAGGTCGACTCTACGTCGAGCTGAGGTCGACTCAGCGTCGAGCTGAGGACGACTCTAACTAACCTATGTGACCTTTATAATAACAAGGAGGTCACAACACAAAATCCCTATAGAAATATAGTCATCCTGACCCAAATAGTAATAGGGTGTTCCAACAGACAGGTATTCTAAGTTTATGATAGGTGATCACAAGGCAGACAGGTGGACACAAAGATAGATGTTGTACAGGCAGGAATTTGCCTAAGTCCACAGGCGTTGAGTGAAGTCTACTCACTCAATGTCAGATGCAAGGGAAGATGTTGGATAGGTTGGAAATCACCTAAGTCAACAGGCATTGAGTGAAGTCTACTCACTCAACGCCAGGTAAGTAAAAGCATTGAGTATAACTTGGTTAGTCTATACCTAACTATTGGCTAGACAGAAAAGTGGCTAAGTCCACAGGCGTTGAGTGTAGTCTACTCACTCAACTCCATATAGTAAAAAGCTATGAGATAGGCAAAGCCTAAGAAGAAATAACAAGAATATGGCTAAGTCTACAGGCGTTGAGTGAAGTCCACTCACTCAATGCCATAACATCAAAAGCATTGAGTATTGCTCTATCAGTAAAATCCACAGAAAATCTATGTAAATATTTGACTAAGTCTACAGGCGTTGAGTGAAGCTTACTCACTCAACTCTATGTGATAAAAAGCATCTACTGAACCTTTGTCAGTCAGAGACTATAAATTCACAGAAATTTAGCTAAGTCCAAATGCATTGAGTGTAGCTTACTCACTCAATGCCAGATAACAAGAACATATGTTAAGTAGTTTGGCATTGTGTGAAGCTTACTCACTGAACGTCAAGTGATAAATTCTGTCTAAGTATTATGGCGTTGAGTGATGAAGGCCCACTCAATGCCTAGTAATAGAAAGTTTGGCTAAGGCAAAATGCATTGAGTGATGAAGACACACTCAACGCTCTCAATGTCGGGAAAAAAGCATTGAGTGGACTCAACGCTCTCAATGCCAAGATTCAGAAAACTTTTCTAAGTGTTTTGGCATTAAGTGAAGGTTGCTCACTCAACGCCTAGTGACAGAATGATTGGCTAAGGCAAAAAGCATTGAGTGAAGCTTGTTCACTCAATGCCTGAGATAGATGGAAATCTATCTAACTGTTTTGGCTTTGAGTGATGCTTATTCACTCAACGCCTATACTACTGATGCTTCATTTTGGCTAAGTCCACAGATGGTGACGTCAGTAAAGTCAACAAGTCAACAAAATTCAAATTTATTGCGGGAAAGCTACATCACACGATAAATATAGCTGTGTGCCTACAGTACTGCAATTAATACAAAAGCAAAGTTGCAGCTATCAATCTCAGTGGGGCCCACAGGTCAAAAGAGCTGTTAATGGGCTAAGAATAAAAGGTGGAGATCAAGGAAGAGAAAATAGCTTTTGGAAAAGATAGCTGGCCATCATCTTCTTCCACGCCATTATTGCAGAGGCTGAAGAACCAAGTTCAAATCAGCGGGTCTAAAAGCTCAAGAAAAGTTAGTTATTGTTTTCTTCATCAACATCAACAGCAAGATAGTTGGTGCCATCTTCATCTGCACTAACAAGGTCAGAGACATTATCTCTAAGAAAAGGTAGACGTGGAGGGAGAAACCCTAGCTATAGGATCTGAGATCTAAAGCCATCAGAAGATAGTTGGTGCCATTCTCACATGCACCAACAAGTTCTAAAAGTGTTCTTTCTGAGGAAGAAGAAGAGATAAAGACATCTGGTTTCTGCAATCAAGAAGATAAAGCTGAGTATTTAATAGCTCAGGTTGTTGTTAAGGGAAAAAAGCCCTAATAATAGTTACTTCACAATTCCAGCAAGCCTTTTCCTTAAGATAAATATCTGGAACTGAGAAGAAGATAGAACTGATCTTGTGGGTCAGTTCAAGAAGAAGCAGAGCTGTTCTGCAAGTTACTTCCTATATAAGCCAAAGCAAGATCTGCATCCTTGTTGCTGAGAAGAAGTTAGGTCTGGGATTCTCTCAGCTCAGATAGCAGGTACTAGCTGCAGTTATTTCTCAATTCCAGCAGGAACACCTTCTCGTGCTGAGAAGAATTAGTTAGGCCTGAGTATATCTCAGTTTAGAAAAGTAGACTCAGGAAATATATTCTTGGAGTCAAAGTTGGGCTGAGTTTATCTCAGTCCAGGAGGGTTGGCACAGAGAAATTTCTCTTGTGTTAAACTAACCCAACAACCCATTTCCACCTTGTAGGATCCTTTTGGATCTGAGTGGCAGGAGAAAATTTGCTCTGAGATAGGATTCTGTTGAGACTCTAAAAGTAAGGATTTGGCCTGAATTGTAGGATTCATTTGTGAATCTGAGTGTAGGATCCTTTGGATCTGAGGTAGGTGATCATTTGATCACAGAGTTGTAGGGCTTAATAGCCTGAGGTAGGTGAGTCATTCTCACTAGGTTATAGGGCACTTGTTCCTGAGCTATAGGATCCTTTGGATCTGAGGTAGGGCTTAACATCCTGAGGTAGGAGAATCATTCCCTCTAAGGTAGGATCCCATATAGATTTGAGGTAAGGTTGTCCTCCTTGCATAAGTTGTAGGGCCTTTGGGCCTGAGGTAGGTGATCTTTGGATCACTGAGTTGTATGGCCTTGTATCTGATTTGTAGGTCTTTGAGGAGACAGAGTAGTCCTGTGGGATTGTGTTGTAATCTCTTTTAGCTGATATTGGAGGAGTGCCTTGTCTAACTATAAGTTAGAAACGTGGGAGGGAAAGTGGATGTACCCATAATCTAGGGAACCACTATATATCTTGTGTGTGTATTTTGTGTTAATTCTTTGATTGGAGGTTGTGTGTATCTTGAAAGCAGTAAATTACTAATAGCTTAAGCACTTAAATAAGAGAAATTAAAGTTACTCAAAAAGAGACTAAGAGACATATTCACACCCCCCCCCCCTCTAGGTTATTTAGTTATCCTTGAAAACAAAGAATTTCAATCTCTAACTTTTTTAGTTCCTTCCATGAACATTATAAGAGAGTCCCACATCTCTTTAACTGTTTTACAGTGGATGAGATTTTGAAAGGTTGAGTCATCAATAGAACTAACCAAAATTTTTTATCTCTCTTATTCATGATCACTAGAGTGATCTCATCCTTATCCATTTGAGTGTATTTCTTTAGGGCATAATAATTAAGATCAATAGTTGAAGTCTTCATAGGCACAAATGGTCCTTATTCTATAATGTTGAAAATTCTGGGATTATAAGCTTCCATGAAGAGCTTTACCCTCTCTTTCCAGATTGTAAAGTTCTCTTTACTGTAGATTGGTAGTTTCATAGAGCTCGTCTCTTTGTAATTTTCTCCAGAAGACATGGTGAGTAGACTTATTTCCTAAGCCAAATCTATTCAAGTGGTTAGACTTTTTGTAAACAACCTCCCTATAGTATCACTTGTAATTTATATATGTTTATCTTCACCTCGATGGGAGGGGGTGAATAGGTGATGTCTACTTTTTCAAATTGTTGTGGAATAATAAAAACACTAAGGACAAAAGCACCACAAAACACAAAAATCTATAGTAGTTCCCTGAGTTTGGTACGTCCACTTTCCCCCTTCATCTATTTAGTACTGTGCTAGCCTCGACCACTTCAACCAAAACTCATATTTGCAGATCTTACAACTCGGAGTTAACACTCCCACCTTAGGAGTACTAACTAATCCCGTATCTCAGATCCCCTATCTCAGGAACTTACACTAAGATTCCATATAAGAAATCTTACCTCATGCTCAATCCAGAACCTTACCTTAGGTTACACAAGATATATACTCAGGTCACAGAGGGACCTACACTTGGATTTCAAAGAAATCTTGTAGAAATGAATATTAAAAATTGTGTTATATATTTTGTAGACTCAAAAGAATAGATCTTTAAGATTGTTAAGTCTTCTTGAAGCTTAATAGAGAATAGCTTCAACTTGACCTTCGACATGGAGCATAAACAATGACCTTTGTAGAATACTTCTCTCTAAACTTGAAGATATTTCATCTTTTATTGACGAGAAAGACTTTGAATAAATCTATATTCTTGAATCGATCTGGACTAGAAATGATTAAAGAAATTTGTATTTTGTAATCATCTTCTCCAACTTTAGCTTTCAAATAGAAAAACACAGAAAGTGAAGGCGGCAAAAGATTTGATTTGACTTAATCAATTAGGGTTATCATTCACAGTATCTTCCTTTTATAATAAGTGAAACTTCTAATGACTCTAATTGGTCTTTCAAAGAATGCATACTTGTGTCCAAGACAGCTGTAAAAGTTAGTGAAAATACTTGTGTTGATTCCATCAATCTGCGAATTCAAATTCAAAACAGTGCATTAGGGCCATATGAAGACTGTCTAGGCGATATGGAGACTATCTAGGTGATATGGTCACTGTCTGCACAATATGGAGGTTGTCTACATTATTCGCTATCTCCAATCTTTCTAGCTGATATAATGAGCTTTTAGGTGACATGGTAATAATCTAGCCTATATTAGTTCATCTAGTTGATAAGCTTACTTTCTAGATGATATATAATTTCAATGAGAAAATACTCTGTGCGGTACCCGCATGAAAGACCGGTGAGGGACCTTTTTTCGTTCAAAAATACAACTGGATTTTTATTGATTGTAAAAATGGACTAGATTTTAATTCAAAATATTGACTGGATTTTTAGTTCAAAAAAGAACCTTTTTACAGTTGTATTTTCACCCAGAAATATAGTCACATGGGTACTTAAAATGTGCATAAAAATACATAGATCAAAATTTCGTGACTTATTTTGTGAAAAAATTAAAATCATAGGAGAATTTTGTATTTCCCCCATGGTCCTCCCCATGGGGGTACTGTACAATTTTTTTTCCAATTTCAATAGATTTTCTAGTCGATGCAGGGAGCTTCTAAGCGATAAAGTACTTAACATATTTTTTAGTCATAGATTCTTCAAGTTGATTCTCCTTTAGTAGCCCTTTTAGGAAATATTGTGACCTTCTAGATGACATGTTGAGCTTTTAGATGATATATCACTCTTCTAGGCTACATAATAATCTTTTAGGTGATATACTAGATGTCTAGTCAAAAGTATACTTTGATAAACTTTTATGAATCAGAAAACATCTAGGTGACTCGTTCTAATTCTTCTACACGATCAGCTAGATGTCTAGCCAATCCGCTAGATGTCTAAACACAATTTTACTTAAACACAATTTAGGCTTTAGGAAATATTTAGAGGACTCATCCCATTTCTTTTTCATTATCAAATTGATGTATAGTTAACCAGCTATATGTCTAGTCGATCAGCTTAATGTCTAACCAATATTTTACTTAGACAATTTTTTTATCCTCCCGAATCTTGATCCTTTGTTCTAATAAACTTTATAGGCCTTACACGATGATGATTATGAGTGTGTGACAAGTCAAACATAATCTATTGGATCTTTAGGTACCCTTAGAGGGGGGGGGGGGTAAATAAGGGTTTTTCAGAAATTTAAATCTTATTTAAAATATCACAATTATTTAAAGAAGTTTCGAAATATTTTATCAAAAAATATATTTTAATATCTCAGAAAATATTATATTGAAATTTAATTTTAAAGATGGTCGGATTTCCATGTTTCGTCACTACTGCCAGCGATAGCACTACTGTCTGACGCTATAATAGAAAGTGAAATCTGTGCGTTTATTATAAAAGTAATTTGCAATATATTTTACGTTGTTGTTTTGATGGAGAAATATTATTTAGAACATTTTAGAATAGAAAATAAACCCAAGATAATAGAACAATGTAAAACAAGATTTTATTTCACAATAAATTGATTAGAAAATGTTTGATTTCTATGAGGCTAGAAATTGAGGTGAAATATGAAGATCTTTTTTCCCGTTTCTATACTGACCCTTATCCCCAAGGACCAGTTGGTTCTAGCCTATATCTCCTAGATAAGACCTCGAACCACCCCCCAGATCTACCCACGATCTAATCACCAATACACATGGTGAATTAACGAAATTCTCCTAGGAAATAGACGTATACACCAAACGATTTCCCCTCTAAGTCTCGTAATACTTAGTCTCCCCTACCTACGGTGAATTTCCCACAGAATCCGATGTTCTCCTCGAATGACTTTTCCACTCAAGTTACACAAGAATAAAATAATGAAAGTGAGGTGTTAGATCTGGAATACTCTAGAGGGGGGTGAATAGAGTAACCTTAAAAACTATTTGAACTTTTGAAGTAAATAAAAATTATAGAATGAAAAATTAATTAAGCAAAAATAGAGCAGTCCTAACTAGCATAGCAATAGTAAAAACAAAAAGAAAAGGGCAACCAGACAACACAAGAACTTATAGTGGTTCCTCAACCTGGGTACGTCCTTTCTTCTACCACCCTGGTAGGAATCCACTCAGATTTTTGATCAGGTGCCTGACACCAATGAGCTTTTGATCAGGTGCTCAAAAACCAAACCTCAAGTCTTTTGGTTAGGTGACTTGCAACCAGGAATCACTTTTGAAGGGAGCAGAGAACCCTTTATACAGTGGGGGGATGAGAGAGTGATTATGTCTTCTCTTTCTCAATTATACAACTGAGAAGACTCTGTGGATTTGATGGCAGCAAAAGCTCCCCTTGAGATAGTGAATAGATTTTGGTGGTTGGAACTTTGCTTCAGGGTGATAGGCCTTAAGGCTTTTAGCTTCAACCAGAAGATCTTCAGGAACTTCTTTGACTGATGCAATAGTTGTTGTCCTTTGAAAGTTCCTGAGAGGAAGATAGAAGAAGAAGACTCTTTATTTGAATAGGTTTTCTTCTTCTCCTGAAAGCTATTCTTATTCTGGTCTAGCAGCTCTTTCTTTCTAACACTTTGTTGTCAAGAGAGAGCGAGAGCAGAGAAATCCTTGTTGCGAGACGATGGTGTTATTCTCTTCCTAACTAGTTTGCTGTGTGTCTATATCAGTTATGTCTGCAGGAAGAGAAAAAATTCATCTTTTATATTTTCTATGTAAAAGTCCTTTTGAATTTCGAAATCTTTTCTGCATTCATTACTGATGGCCGGAGAATATTTTGCATTGATTGATTTCCCTAACTGTCCCTGTGAGAAACGGCAGGCAATAACCCTGATGAAGACCATAATTAATGCTCCGTCTAACGGTAATATTTAGAGAATATTTTAGCATTAATTACTCAGGAATTATTGCATTATAATAGGGACAGAAGGATGAAAATAACCAAGTCTAGAATCGTCGACCTGAGTCCACAGTTCGTTGAGCTGTGATCCAAGATCGTCGACCTGAGTTTGATTCTGGACTTAGAATATTTGAGATGTTCTCTGGCGTTGAGTGTTGAAGCATATGATCCAGAATTAGTCGACCTAAGAACTGAGAACTGAGTTCGTCGAGCTGAGATCCAAGATCGTTGACCTGAGTTCGACGAACGTCGAACTCATTTTACTGAGTCTTTAAAGTATTTTGATGGCTGGTCCAAGTGATATTGACTCTAAGGAATTGGCCTAGACTCTAGGACACAACCATGACCCTGGCTATACATATTGGGTCATAAGATCCTAACTTAGTGAACCCAGCCCAAATCCTACTAGGGATCCAACAATCTCCCCCTATTTGGGTGAGGTCACTAATTACAGACTCAATGATAAAAAGAAATGTACAAAGCAAGAAAAAAACATATATCTGGCAGAGAATGAAACAATATATGCAGCAGATATATTTATACACAGTAAGCTTTGTATCATAAGAGCACAGTTTTTCAAAAATAATACCATAAACACAGCAGTTCAGGTTTTATTTCTTCTACTTCTTTTCCTTTGGCTTCTCTTCTTTGCTTCTATCCCCAGGCTTAGTGAAAATGATCTCCTTGTTGGGATTGACAGCTTCTTTCTTTGATATGTACAGATTTGATGCTCCAATCATAGTCAGGGTAGAAGTTCTGGGTACAATAGCCTCTGGATGTAATGTCATGTATTCTGCTGGATTAAACACTTTCTTGCTCACTTGAAGTTTATCCAATTCTCTTTCTCTGTATGATGACATAGTTGTAAACCTTGATGGATCTTCACCTTCCTCCATAGCCTTCTTTATTTATGACAGACCAATCAACTCCTGGAGCCTTGCTATCCTGAAATTGGGATCAACATCCTGACTGACAAATGACTGATCATCTTGTGGAGGTAGCAGGGTAACAAGCTTGAATTGTGTGGATTGTGCTTGGAAACTTGTCACTTTTTCGCTTTCATCACTTTGAGTGTATAGGGACTTTGTAGGAGACGCCTCACTATATTTTCCTTTGGTCTTATGGAACTCTGTGTGCCTTCTATATTGGTGTTGTGGAGCTTGCTGTTTGGGAGGTGAGAATTCTGGTCTTTGATAAATGACTTCCTTGATTTCCTCTGTAGAACTGATATTCCTTTGCTGACTGCCTCCTTAGGAATGATGTCTGGATGACCTTTCCTGCCTTTGATATGTTCTGGTGAAAGATGTAGGCTTGGAAGATACATCTGAACTTTTAGAAGTAGCTCCTGAGGCACCAGCAGCAGCAGGAGGAGGAGGAGGAGGACCTCTCTTAAATTTCTGTGGAGGAGGAGAGTATCTTCTACTCTTCTTCCTTGCCTTCTATTAATTTTTGGATAGCCACATCCATGCTGGCATACCCTTGTATGGAGTTATATTCTGCAAGATGTAGTAGGGTGTGTCATTTGCTAGATTGGGTTTTGGGGAAGGAGGTGGAGGAGCTTTTCTCTTCTTGGAAACTTTCTTCCTCTTTGAATCCTCATCAGAATAATCATCATCATCATCTGATTGTTGTGGATTGTCATACAGTTCATCAATCTCTCTTATTATGTCATCAGAAATTGCTGACTTTTCTGTCTTGGAAGGAATTGGAGGAGAAGCTGGAGAACTATATACATCAGTGTATTCAACAGCTCATTTATTTTCTTCCTCAATATCAGCCATGACTATTGCATCTAGATCAAGCATTGGAGAATCATCCATAACATAAACCGGTGCATTAGGGGATGAGATGGTGGGGGAAGCAACTCTGGGAGGAGACTTTGGAGTTGCATAAGTGGCCTTGAGCCAGATTGGTATGATATAGGGAATTATAGCCATGGATGGCTTAGAGCTGTCAGCTGGTACATCTGCTGCTATAAATTCTTCGTGTACATCTGCTGCTACATTTGATACTGTTTCTAGTTTAGTTTTAACTAACTCTGCTGCTGCTGCTTCTGTTGCTACATCTGCTGCTGCTTCTACTATGATATATGGAGCAGTAGTGAAAGCAGATATTTGTACAGCTAGAGAGGACATGGAGATAGCAAGAGGAGAGATAGACTCTGCTATGAGGGATTTTAGAAGGGGTGTGAGGAGGGTAATGAGTGGAGAGATAATGAAAGGGTCCAAGAGGGGGGAGGTAGATGATTTGGCAGGGGTTAGTTGAGTGGAGGTGGTATTTGCTGGTGGAGTTTGAGGTGGAGGTGGAGGTGGGAGTTGAGTGTCTTGGTGAGAGTCATTTGGAGGAGAGGGAGTATTGAGAGGGGATGATAGGAGGTTGAAGTATGGGAGGGATGAGAGGTTGGATAGGGGGATGTCAGCTAAATACCTTGGAAGAGGAGATGGGGTGGTGATGGCAGTGATGTATCATGCTGGGGGGAAGGAGTATGAGAGGGAATATGGGTTGGATATGTAGGAATTGCTGGTTGGGATGGAGTTTGGAGTGCTAGAGGTTGTGTAGTGGTGGATGGGACCTCTTCAGTAGGGTGGGAAGTGGCTGGAGCAGCCCTTGTACTCTCAGGAGCTTTGGTGGCAGAGGATGAAGCCTTAGAGGGCCTTGTGATTGTCCTATCCCACCTGCCAAACAAGGCATAGGTGAGTATTTGCTGGCATTGATGAATATGGTCTGGGAGACTAGTGATTTAGCAGCTTTTTCTTTCAAGATATCCCCAGGAGCCTTCCAAAGTTAACTTCCTTTTTATTGTTCTTTTTCTTAATAAGATCAAAAATGATCTGTGCCCAGTTCACCTGTTTCTTATTCATCACTACACACATAACCAGAAATTGATGCCTGGTTATATAGTCATGTGCAGTGTGCTTGCCGAGTAAGACTTTACCAATAATATCTGCGAGAAACTTGAACTCAGCAAATAGGTGTTTCTTTAGTAATTTATTTGGGTTTTCTCCAGAATAACCTATCATACTCAACATCATATCATATTCTTCATTATTGATTTCTAACTCTTCTTCTTTATTATTTAATCCAAAAAATTCAGTTAAGATGGCGGGAGAGAGAGACTGCAGTACCCGCTATTGATCTGGTCATGGTGTTGTCCTCTGCTGTAGACGTAGTGTATACCCATTATCTGATATCTGTGCCAGGTAACTTTATTCTGGTGGTCAGCAGCTTCTTCAGTTTCTGGTCTTCCAGCAGTTTTAGAATGTGTAGTAAGATTGGATCTGAGTGCTGGAAGGAGTCAAAATCCACGTCGAATCTGGTGTCAAATTTCATCGTTGCAAGTGTTCCTGTTGGAATCTCCATGAGTGCACCTGCAATTGAGAAAATGAAGATCAAGTGCAAAGGGGAACTGAAAGGGCGTGACGGAGGTCAAAGAAAACCTAAATATATGGTTTTCCAGAATATGAAATGACAAACTCCGTTCCACTAAAAGAAATAGTTCTTTGATCTGAGGTCGATGAAATAATTTGGAGTTAAACAATTCGTCGATCTCAGTCTGAAGGGTTGAAGACATTTCGTCGAGCTCTGTTCGACGAAAGTTTTCTGAAGTAGGTTCGTCGATCTCAGGTCGACGAAACTAACTTTACTAACAGGGAGTTTGTCGATCTCAGGTCGACGAAATTTGAAGAGTTTTTCGAGTGTAGACAAAAACTAAACTAAGTCTTCTCCATTGATCATTCCAAGATGATTTTCAAAGAACAAATGATTTTTTTCATCCAGGGACTTGGTGAAAATATCAGCTTTTTGCAAATTAGTGTAGATATAGACAAGTTAAGTTTAATTTGTGTCTACACACTCTCTAATGAAATGATGCCTAATGTCTATATGCTTAGTCCTACTGTGATGGACTGGATTTTTTGTTATAGTTATAGCACTTGTGTTATCAGGACACTAATCTCTTGCTAAGGAACTGACAAGTTCCTGAGGTACTCTTTCTGTCCACTCTGCATCCAGCAAAGTCAGCATCTGAGTATCCAGTTAACTCAAACTCTGACTCAGTAGGATACTAGAGACCTAGACTAGGACAACCCTTTATATATCTTAAAATCTTATTTAGAAAAACTAGGTGAGATTCTTTAGGGTTCACCTAGAACCTAGCACAAAGACATGTGGCAAACATGATATCAGGTGTGCTAGCTATAAGATATAGTAGGGACCCAACAATGCCCCTATATAATTTCTGATCCACAGGTTTCCCAAGTGCATCAGAGTCAATTACAGCATTGGTAGCCATTGGTGTTTTCTTTGCTAAGGCATCAGCCATCCCAAACTTTTTGATAAGCTCTTTAGCATTTTAGCATGGGAGATGAAGATGCCATCAGGCAGCTGCTTCACTTGGAGACCAAGGAAGTAGGTGAGCTCACCCATGCTACTCATTTCAAATTTTGAAAGCATAAGGTCAGACAACCTCTTGCATAATTTGGAATCAGTAGACCCAAATATGATGTCATCCATATAAATTTGTACTAACAAAGTTTGGTCTTTATGATGTCTAGTGAATAATGTTTTATCTACTATGCCTCTAGTGAACTTATGCTCTATCAGAAAGCTAGTTAGGGTCTCATACCAAGCTCGTGGAGCTTGCTTTAAACCATAAAGAGCTTTATGCAATTTGAAGACAAAAGAGGGATGAGTTGGAGAGATGAAACCCAGAGGTTGTTCAACATAAACCTCTTACTTTAGCTCTCCATTCAGAAAAGCACTCTTCGCATCCATCTGATATACTTTAAACTTCTTGTAGGCAGCATAGGCAAGGAAAATTCTGATTGCCTCTAATCTTGCAACTGGTGCAAATGTTTGGTCATAGTCTATTCCTTCTTCTTGCCTATAACCTTGAGCAACAAGCCTAGCCTTATTTCTCATAATTACACCTTGGGCATCTTGTTTGTTTCTATATACCCATTTGGTTCCAATGACTGGATAGTCATGGGTTCTTGGAACCAAATCCCAATCTTTACATCTCTCAAACTAGTTGAGTTCCTCTTGCATAGCAATGATCTAGTGGGGATCCTGCTCAACATCTTTTATGGTTTGAGGTTCAACTTGAGAGAGGAAACAGGCATGCATCAAGTCTTGGTTGAGTTGATGCCTTGTCTATACACCTACTGAGATGTCTCCAATCACTTGGGATCTGGGGTGATCCCTTAGTGTGATAAGATCAGTAGGTGGATTTGGTTCAGCAATAGCAATTGGATTTAATTCCTCCTGTGGAATTATATTTGTTGTTGGATGAAGTTCAGCTATTTCTGTGCTTTCTTCTTCACTTTCTTCTTCATCTTGTGGAGAAGGATGTGTTGGACCCTTTTGGGTGAGGCTTAGTCCATCCAAATTCTTACACAAGTGAGGTACCTGCAAAGGACTATTGGTAGAAATCTCTTTCTCCTTGCAAGACATGTTAGTTTCATCAAAGGTAACATGAACAGATTCTTCAATTTTTAATGATGATTTATTGAAAACCCTATAAGCTTTGCTTACTTGGGAATATCCTAGAAAAATTCCCTCTTCATCCTTAGCTTCAAACTTTCTAATGTATCTCTTGTTGTTAATATGTACATAGCATATACATCCAAATACTTTAAAATAAGTGATTTTAGGTTTCTTCCCTTTAAGTAATTCATAGGGAGTCCTATTCTTTAGTTTATGTATCAGACTCCTATTTAGGACATGATTTGTTGTGCTTACAGCCTCTACCCAGAAGGTTAGGGGCATGTAAGCATCTGCAAGTAATGTGCCTGCAGCTTCAATTAGGGTCCTATTTTTCCTTTCAGCTACCCCATTTTGTTGGGGAGTTCTAGGAGCTGAGAAGCAATGCCTGATACCTTCCTTCTCACAGAACTTATGCATAAGAAGAGACTCAAACTCTGTATCATGATCACTTCTAATCAATGCAACATGAGTAGAGTACTCCATCTGTATGGTCCTGAGAAAATCTGTAAGAACTTTAAAGGTATCTTACTTAGATCTCAGAAAGCACACCCAAGTGAACCTTAAGAAGTAATCTACAATGACTAAAGTGTAGGATTTCACTCCTAGGCTTTATATATCTATGGGTCCAAAGAGATCCATGTGTATCAAGTACAGGATTCTAGGTGAATCACTTTTATTAGCTGATTTAAAACTAGATTTAGTTTGTTTTCCTAGTTGACAAGCCTTGTAGAGACCTTCCTTCTTGTAGGGACCAGAAGGCAGACCACTCATAAGGTTGTCTTTTGATAGCCTAGCAAATATTTTTCATGTTTACATGACCTAGCCTTTTGTGCCAAAGTTCATTCTGATTACTAACTATATTAAGTAAGCAGATGTCTGAGTTGGCAGAAAGAAAATCAATTAAGTATATGTTGTCTTGTTTATTTCCAATTAAAATAGTTTTGTTTTCTTTAGATGAAATAATACAAGAGCTAGCGTTAAAAATTACCTGATTACCTTCATCACAAAGTTGACTTATTTAGATGAGGTTATGCTTCAATCCACTTAAATGGGCAACTTTCTTGAAAGTCACTGCTCCAATCTTGACTTTACTATAGCCTTTGTTCTGGCCATAGTTTGAAACACCAAAGATAACCTTTGGTCCCAGCTTGGAATTATAATCACTTAAGTTGTCCTTGCTGCCTGTAATATGCTTGGAGCATCCACTATCTAGATACCATTGTTGATTAAATGTTGGACAGCTCTTTACCTACAAGGATGATAGTTAGTTTTTTTTTACCCAGGTAACCTTGGGTCCTTGTTGATTTACATTACTATAAATGGAAATGTAAGAACATTCAGCTTGGTTTTTGTAGCCTTTAGGATGATATCTTCTTGGTGGTATTATCCATTGATTAAAAGGATTAATGTTGCTATCAGAATTTAAGTTTCTATTGTTAGGATCTGGGATCAACAATTTCTGGTTGGATCGTCGAACTGAGCTCGATGATGTTGGATGAGATCTTTGATCTCTGCTCGAAGAATGAAGATATTTATTCTTGGGGCACCAAAATCATCGATCTCTGGTCGACGAACCATACTGATATCATCGATCGTAGATCGAAGATTGATTATTACTGAAATTTGCATTCAAAGATCGTCATTCTGAGGTCGACGATCTGTGTAACGTCCCAATTCGCGCTAGGCCCCTTGATTGCGTATTTGAGTCTAGGGGGCTGTGGTGAGCCCAATGGGGGTGTGGGGGAGCAGGTGCGAACGTACGGGAAATGAGGAAAACAAGGCAAAATGGCATTTCTGGCTGACACGGGTATGGACACGGCCGTGTCCATACCCGTGTGCCTCATAAAATTAGGCTTACCAGTCAGAGAGGTACACGGGTATTGGGACACGGGCGTGTCCCTACCCGTGTGCCGAGGACACGGGTCGAGACACGGCCGTGTCTCTACCCGTGTGCCGCAACCCCGACACGGAAGAAAGTTGTTCTGGGATGAACACGGCCCTGAACACGGCAGGCAACACGGCCGTGTCACCTGCACACGGGTAGGAACACGGCCGTGTGCCTACCCGTGTCTGCGGTGTATAAAAAGGAAAAAGTTGTGAAACCCTAGCATTCATTCCCCTTTCTTCTGCCCCGAAATTTCTGAGAGAGTTCTTGGCTGGAGGAGGAGGAAGAGCTTGCCGGAGCCATCCTTGGAGGAATCAAAACGCCGCCACCGTCAAGGGAAAAACAATGCCGCCGCGAAGGAGTGCGAGGCTCATGGCCGGCCATGGTGGTACCGCTGGACTTGAGGTGAGCTTCCTCCCCTCTCTCTTGGTGCTAGATCTATAGCTATTATAGGAGAGACATCGACTCCATAGAGTCTTGATGGTGAGGAGGAGAGTTCTTAGGATAAGCCATGCCTAGGTTTTCTAGGTTTAGTCTCCCTCAACCTTCTCATCATTCAAGGTGGAGATGAGAGGGGTTTTCATTGAGGATTTGGCTTTGAAAGGAGAAATAAGGTTGGGTGTGATTTCTGGAGAAGTTTATGCGAGGTCGTTGCAAGGAAGAAGATGAACGGATGCCGTTCATCTCGCCTTAAGATGCGTGCAGAAATCTGATTTCTGCACGCAGCGACCTTCGTGGCCAATTTCGGGGGTGTTCTGGCCAGATCTGGGTGAACGACTCAACACGAAAGTCGTAGCCCTTGAAATTACCTTTCCAACGAGTGGTTGCTCGTTTCCATGCGATACCTGTAGCCACGGGAAAGCTGGTTCGAGTCCGCTGCGTTCGGGAAAATTCCTGTACAGGAAACTGTTTCCTGTACGTATTCGAGTTGAATTTCTGGTATGATGCGACCAGATCTGGGCGATCGACTCAACACGAAAGTCGTAGCCCTCGCGAATACCTTTCCAACGAGGGGTTGTGCATTGTGATCGGATTCCTGTAGCTCCGGGAATCCCAGTTTTAGTATTGGGCTATCCTATGTTAATGCACTTGTTTATTTATAATGTTAGCACTCTTGCGATGATTGTGATTTGCTCATTTGATATCTTGCTCCCATATATCTATAATGTTGTTGTTACTATAATTTAGCATGGTCACTCATTTGGTTGTGTAATAAGGTATAACCATGTATTGGTAGAAAAATGGATTGGATGGGAAGGCTAGATATTAGGAGTTGAGATTGGTATATGATATATTTATACAATTTGGTGTTGAACATATCTATTATGCGTAGTGTTGAGGTGAATTTATTGAATAGGTGGGCGTGAACATGATGAACACTATGTGAGGAGTATTTTGTAACCGTAATCCGAGCCCAAGGGGTTTATTAACAACCGATGCTTAGAGTTGAAGTCTCCCTACGGGTAGCATCGAGTGAGTTGTTTTGGGGCATGTAATGTGCGACGATTCATCGTGTCGCGATATTGAGATAATGACTGTGGCAGGTCTACGGGTTCGCCAGTCGTCACACCGATGGGAGCCAATGGGTAGACCTTGGGCGGTATGGTTAGATACTTGGTGTCCATAAACCAAGATCTCCTCCGCGCCATGAGAACGGTTGGGCTTGCACCTCGTGCGTTTCCAAGGTTCCATCCGGTTCGAAATCAAAGGCCAGGTTGGGCTGTGTTCTTGGTGCACATTTACCCAAGACCCCTTCTGAGCCGTAGTACGCATGTGAGCTCCGCTGTTGTGTTCTTAGCGTTGAGGCATACGGGGGCCTAGGATAGGTAGTGTGATACCACCTAGTAGTGGAGACGCCCGCTCCACTGTCGCCGTCTGGCCACGATGGACGATGCCTGAGAGGTTAGCTACCTGCTCGAAAAGTGGGAACTTCAAGTCTGTGTCGACATAGCAACTTGCATGTGCGTGCGCATGATTCGGTCATACCATAACATTCATATCATGTCATTCATTGCATACACAAGATCCTCATCATATAAGTTTGTATGGGCACTCCTATACGATGAGTTACTTTACTGTTAACCCGATCCTTAACTTATAAGTTTGTATGGGCACTCTTATAAGTTAAGTTACTATTCTGATTACTTATACCTGCTGTCATATATATATAGATATTTGTAGAACTGCTAGTTGTGTAGCGTAGTTCATACTCCACTATATTTACAGTCACCTGCTTGTTTACTTGCTTATATATATACATATTGTACCTTGTTCCTTTCTCCGCCCGGTGCCGAGGAGTCGCCGGGGGAGCGGATGTGAAGCCACTTAGTCTTATGACTAACGGTTGCTACGTCTTCCTTTTTAGGAGGAAACCCCGCAGGTAGAGCAGCGACGGACTATGCAGCAGGACTTCCAGGCCCGGATGATAGGACCTGAGGTGGTGGTGCCATCGGTACCGTCAGTGACAGTCGTGAGTGTTTTCATGTAGCCGTTTGGCAAAACATTTCTAGACTTTTGTTCTTTTGTACAAGCCTGTTGTGCTTGTTATCTTCCGCTAACTTTTGGACTTAAACTTAGCTGTGAACTGAACTGCTTTTGCTTTTACTTTTCTGTTATGGTTGGGTTGGCATATTTGTTGTGATATGGATTGTAGCCGGCGGAATAGGCGTCTTGTGGTAAAGGCTAACCCGTGTGTTAGTGCTACCGCAAGGCGGCTATTTCGGGCATAAGACTCCCCTCGTGCCGTGTGTTGTGTTCCGGGAGGGGGGGTCTTACAAATGGTATCAGACTTAGCCGATCTTCACCTACAGCAATCAGGTAACAATGGGCCACTCCCGTTCGATTAGTCGGTTTGGGGACAAACCGACTTAGCGGAAGCAGTGGTGTGCCCATATGTAATTCACACTAAGTTGTCCAACTTTGACATTAGTTTTAGCCAACCTGACCCTAGTTTGTACCTTGCGTATAGGTCCCAGCGCAGGTGGAGCCGGTTGGGGGCACTCCTACCCCTTCCGTCCCTTCACAATTCCAGCAGTCGGAACTGGGACAAACGCTGTCAGCCATATTGGATGCATTTAAATCCCAGCAAGCTCCGGTGCAACAACAAGCGTCAGGCTCCAACTGGTTGAGCACCTTCCGTGCCCTGTCCCCTCCTGCCTATCTTGGGACAGAATCGCCGGTGCGCACCGAGGAATGGCTTGATACCGTGCAGGAATTGATGGCTGGCATAAGATGTCCGAACAGCATGGCGGTGACATTGGTAGTGACGCTGCTAGAGCTGCACGCCAAAAGGTGGTGGAAGTCCCTCATGGGCTCCATCTTCCAAGGGCGGTTGTACACGGACATCAGTTGGAACGAGTTCACCGAGGCTTTTCTGGATCACTTCATCCCTTCTTCTGCTCGGGATGGACTTGAAGAAAAATTTCTGCAGCTGAAGCAGGGATCGAATTCGGTAACGGAGTACCAGAGGGAGTTCCAACACCTCGCTAGGTTTGCCGATTCCTATGAGTTGGACGATAGAGGCTACGCGAAGCGCTTCTACAAAGGGTTGAGGGACCCCCTGAGGCAGGCCCTTTTGTTTATAGCCGATGGAAGCCTGGCAGAAATCATCGACATGGCAAAGAGACTGGAGGCGGACCACATGGGATGTGGCAAGAGACCCGCGGAAGGAGTAATTGAAGTCGGCCCTAGTAATAGAAGGCGGAATGATCATGGCAGAGGAAGGGGAAACCACAGAGGCGGTCGGTGGGTCAACCGGAACTATCGGGTGGAGTACCCAATTCCGTAACCACTAGCTTTACCTCCACCACCGCAGCAGCAATATTATCAACAACCTGGGGGCCGACGTGAGGTGATATGTTTTGAGTGCAACCAACCGGGGCATGTCCGACGAGTTTGCCCGCGATTGATCGGGGATGCTCCTATTGCTCCCCCTCCAGTAGCTCCACGGGGGCGAGGGCACATGCGTGGCCGAGGAAGAGGACCACCAGGGAGAAATCAAGGACATGCACGGGAGCATGTATTCGCATTGGATATGACCCAGGAGAGAAATCCGCAGGAAGTCATCACCGGTACGTGCAAAATTTATTAATATTATATGACTTGTTAGATTTATGATACAAATGATACGCGCTATTCTGAATAGTGCTTACCCTTTTGGAACCTAGGCACTGTCGTGGTTAGCGGGAGACCCGCCTATACGTTATTTGACACGGGTGTGTCTCACTCGTTCATTTCGGAGGACTTCGTGAAGGACTTAGAGGGAGTGCAACACTTCACGGGCATTACTCAAAGGGTGCGCCTTCCGGACGGCTCTGAGATGACGTCGTCAGCAAGTTGCGACTTCGACACCCTTATTGGAGGAAAGTTCTTTGAAACTCCAGCTACAGTGTTAAGAATCCCGGAGTTCGACCTCATCCTGGGCATGAAGTGGTTGGACTGGCACCACGCCAGGATCAATTGTGCGGAGAAGCAAGTTATGTTGAGGCATGGAGACTCGGAAGTCATCTTCCAAGTTATTAAATTCGCACCCCGTAAATTATTATCTTCAATCCAAGTTATGAAATCTCATATGGAAGGGGACGAGGTCTATGTAATCTGCTTCGAGTTGAAGAAATTGGCATTAGAGGTCAAGGATGTGCGGGTGGTGCGAGAATTTCCCGAGGTATTTCCCGAGAAATTGCCGGGACTACCCCCGCATAGGGAAGTGGACTTCCAAATCAAGCTAATTCTGGGTGCCAAGCCCGTCTCGCGAGCTCCATACCGAATGGCTCCGAAGGAACTTGCAGAGTTTAGAGTCCAGCTTCAGGAATTGGTGGAAGCAGGGTTCGTTCGCCCAAGCTCGTCGCCTTGGGGAGCGCCCGTTTTGTTCGTCAAAAAGAAGGATGGCACCCTGCGGTTGTGCATTGATTATCGAGAGTTGAACCGGTTAACGGTGCGGAACACCTATCCCCTACCGCGCATTGATGAGTTATTTGATCAATTGGTGGGATCGTATTGGTTCTCCAAGTTAGATCTGTGTTCGGGATATTATCAGCTGAGGATACAAGAAGATGACATTCAAAAGACGACGTTCAGTTCGAGATATGGTTTGTACGAATTCACCGTGATGCCGTTTGGGCTCACAAACGCCCCTTCCGCCTTTATGAGCTTGATGAACAAGGTGTTCAACCCTTATTTGGACATCTTTATCATCGTGTTCATCGATGATATCCTAGTCTACTCCAAGACTGAAGCAGAACACGCCGAACATCTAACTTTAGTGCTGAGGAAACTAAAGGAGCACGCTTTGTTTGCCAAGTTCAGCAAATGCGAGTTTTGGCTTCGAGAGGTCGCGTTCTTGGGCCATGTGATTAGTGGGGTGGGGCTAGCAGTAAATCCGGCCAAGGTGCGGGCCGTGAAGGAGTGGTCGCCATTGAAGTCAGCGGCCGACATACGGAGCTTTCTTGGACTGGCCGGGTACTATCGCAAGTTTGTGAAAGGCTTCTCAAAGATCGCCCTTCCCCTTACTACGCTGACCAAGAAGGGTGTGCCGTTTGAATGGACACCCCAGTGTGAAGCTGCATTCCAAGAGTTGAAGGACAGATTGACGACTGCACCCATCCTAGCTCTTCCATCTGGGAAGGAGGGCTTTCAAGTTTACACGGATGCGTCGTATCAAGGGATGGGAGCTGTGTTGATGCAGAATGGGCATGTGATCGCTTATGCTTCAAGACAGTTGAAGAAGCATGAAGCCAGCTACCCGGTGCATGATCTAGAGTTGGGAGCGGTGGTGTTCGCCTTGAAAATTTGGAGGCATCATTTATATGGCGTCCACTGCGAGATCTACTCGGATCACAAAAATCTGAAGTACGTTCACACCCAAAAGGAGTTAAACTTGAGACAGCGGCGGTGGTTGGAGTTCTTGTGCGACTATGAATTCACCTTGAACTACCACCCCGGGAAGGTTAATTCCGTAGCTGATGCCTTGAGCCGAAAGGCACGGGGAACGAGCACGGAATCCCACTTGATGAGGATGGAGTTAATCCAGACACTGCAAGAGATGGAAGTCACTTTGGTCTTTAAGAATCAACCGGAAGAGTATACAGAATATTTGGCCGCGATGAGTATAGTTTGCAACATACGAGACCGGATCCGTACGGAACAAAAGAAGGATGTGGCTTTAACCCCGGCTTTCAAGTCAATGGAGGATGGGACTACGGAAGAATACTCCCTAAAAGACGGCCTCGTCCATTTTCGTGGCCGGCTTTACATCCCCGAAGGTGACAACATTCGGGAGGATATTCTGAAGGAGGCCCATTGCTCCAAATACTCGGTGCACCCGGGGATCGCGAAGATGTATACCGATTTGAGAAAGACAATGTGTTGGCCGGGCATGAAGAGGGATGTCAAGTACTTTGTTACTCATTGTGTGGCCTGTCAAATGGTGAAGGCGGAGTGCAGAAGCCCCGGTGGAATGCTACAGTCGTTGCCCATCCCCGAATGGAAATTTGAGGACATCTCCATGGACTTCGTCCACGGGTTTCCTCGCTCGCGCTCGGGGAATGATTCTGTGTGGGTGATAGTTGACCGGTTGACCAAAGTAGCCCGATTTATCCCAATGAAGAAGGAGGCGCAGGTGGGCGTCCTAGTGCGTCTCTTTGTGGAGCAATTTGTGCGGTACCATGGTGTGCCGAAGACGATCGTCTCCGATCGGGATGGTCGGTTTACTTCAAGAGAATGGAAGGCTGTACTGGCTTATTTGGGCTCGCGCCTCACCTTTAGCACGGCCTTTCACCCTCAAACGGACGGGCAATCTGAACGAACCATCCAAACATTGGAGGACCTTCTACGGTTGTGTGTGCTAGATAAAGGAGAACCATGGGAGAGACTCTTACCTCTCGTGGAGTTCTCTTATAATAACAGTCATCAAGACAGTATTGGAATGGCACCTCATGAAGCTTTGTATGGAAGGAGGTGTAGAACACCCTTGTCCTGGGTGCAAGACGAAGATCCGAAGACATTGGGAAATGAGTATATTGATGACACGGACGCGGTGGTTAGGTTGATCCGGAATCGAATGCTAGAGGCTCAAAGCCGACAGGCGAAATATTACAACGCAAGGCACCATATGGTGGAATTTCAAGTGGGTGATAAGGTGTTCCTGAAGATTCGACCGATGCACGGAGTGTCGCGGGTACGTGGAGTTAAGAAGCTCAGCCCAAGGTATGTCGGGCCCTATGTCGTAGTGGAAAGGATTGGCCCTCTGGCCTATCGATTGGAGTTACCACCGGAGCTGGAGAACCTTCACGACGTGTTCCATGTATCGTCGCTTCGGAAGGCCTTGCTGCGGCCTGAACAGTATATCCCCGCGGCGGATGGCGCCGTGGCGTCTGATAGGTCTGTGCGACTGGAGCTGGAGCGGATAGTTGATAACGAGACAAGAACCTTGCGCCGCAAAAGTGTTCCCTTCGTGAAAGTGCTATGGTCTAATCATGGGAAGGATGAGTTCACATGGGAGCCAAAGGACTTAATGCAAGGGCGCTACCCGGAGTTGTTTACTCCAGGTAAGAATTTTATTTGAAAGCATAGTTCCCTTTTATGTGTTTCACTCCCATAGCCTTACCCTAATTTCGGGGACGAAATCTTTTATTTTGTTTATAGGATTTGTAACGTCCCAATTCGCGCTAGGCCCCTTGATTGCGTATTTGAGTCTAGGGGGCTGTGGTGAGCCCAATGGGGGTGTGGGGGAGCAGGTGCGAACGTACGGGAAATGAGGAAAACAAGGCAAAATGGCATTTCTGGCTGACACGGGTATGGACACGGCCGTGTCCATACCCGTGTGCCTCATAAAATTAGGCTTACCAGTCAGAGAGGTACACGGGTATTGGGACACGGGCGTGTCCCTACCCGTGTGCCGAGGACACGGGTCGAGACACGGCCGTGTCTCTACCCGTGTGCCGCAACCCCGACACGGAAGAAAGTTGTTCTGGGATGAACACGGCCCTGAACACGGCAGGCAACACGGCCGTGTCACCTGCACACGGGTAGGAACACGGTCGTGTGCCTACCCGTGTCTGCGGTGTATAAAAAGGAAAAAGTTGTGAAACCCTAGCATTCATTCCCCTTTCTTCTGCCCCGAAATTTCTAAGAGAGTTCTTGGCTGGAGGAGGAGGAAGAGCTTGCCGGAGCCATCCTTGGAGGAATCAAAACGCCGCCACCGTCAAGGGAAAAACAATGCCGCCGCGAAGGAGTGCGAGGCTCATGGCCAGCCTTGGTGGTACCGCTGGACTTGAGGTGAGCTTCCTCCCCTCTCCCTTGGTGCTAGATCTATAGCTATTATAGGAGAGACATCGACTCCATAGAGTCTTGATGGTGAGGAGGAGAGTTCTTAGGATAAGCCATGCCTAGGTTTTCTAGGTTTAGTCTCCCTCAACCTTCTCATCATTCAAGGTGGAGATGAGAGGGGTTTTCGTTGACGGTTTGGCTTTGAAAGGAGAAATAAGGTTGGGTGTGATTTTTGGAGAAGTTTATGCGAGGTTGTTGCAAGGAAGAAGATGAACGGATGCCGTTCATCTCGCCTTAAGATGCGTGCAGAAATCTGATTTCTGCACGCAGCGACCTTCGTGGCCAATTTCGGGGGTGTTCTGGCCAGATCTGGGTGAACGACTCAACACGAAAGTCGTAGCCCTTGAAATTACCTTTCCAACGAGTGGTTGCTCGTTTCCATGCGATACCTGTAGCCACGGGAAAGCTGGTTCGAGTCCGCTGCGTTCGGGAAAATTCCTGTACAGGAAACTGTTTCCTGTACGTATTCGAGTTGAATTTCTGGTATGATGCGACCAGATCTGGGCGATTGACTCAACACGAAAGTCGTAGCCCTCGCGAATACCTTTCCAACGAGGGGTTGTGCATTGTGATCGGATTCCTGTAGCTCCGGGAATCCCAGTTTTAGTATTGGGATATCCTATGTTAATGCACTTGTTTATTTATAATGTTAGCACTCTTGCGATGATTGTGATTTGCTCATTTGATATCTTGCTCCCATATATCTATAATGTTGTTGTTACTATAATTTACCATGGTCACTCATTTGGTTGTGTAATAAGGTATAACCATGTATTGGTAGAAAAATGGATTGGATGGGAAGGCTAGATATTAGGAGTTGAGATTGGTATATGATATATTTATACAATTTGGTGTTGAACATATCTATTATGCGTAGTGTTGAGGTGAATTTATTGAATAGGTGGGCGTGAACATGATGAACACTATGTGAGGAGTATTTTGTAACCGTAATCCGAGCCCAAGGGGTTTATTAACAACCGATGCTTAGAGTTGAAGTCTCCCTACGGGTAGCATCGAGTGAGTTGTTTTGGGGCATGTAATGTGCGACGATTCATCGTGTCGCGATATTGAGATAATGACTGTGGCAGGTCTACGGGTTCGCCAGTCGTCACACCGATGGGAGCCAATGGGTAGACCTTGGGCGGTAGGGTTAGATACTTGGTGTCCATAAACCGAGATCTCCTCCGCGCCATGAGAACGGTTGGGCTTGCACCTCGTGCGTTTCCAAGGTTCCATCCGGTTCGAAATCAAAGGCCAGGTTGGGCTGTGTTCTTGGTGCACATTTACCCAAGACCCCTTCTGAGCCGTAGTACGCATGTGAGCTCCGCTGTTGTGTTCTTAGCGTTGAGGCGTACGGGGGCCTAGGATAGGTAGTGTGATACCACCTAGTAGTGGAGACGCCCGCTCCACTGTCGCCGTCTGGCCACGACGGACGACGCCTGAGAGGTTAGCTACCTGCTCGAAAAGTGGGAACTTCAAGTCTGTGTCGACATAGCAACTTGCATGTGCGTGCGCATGATTCGGTCATACCATAACATTCATATCATGTCATTCATTGCATACACAAGATCCTCATCGTATAAGTTTGTATGGGCACTCCTATACGATGAGTTACTTTACTGTTAACCCGATCCTTAACTTATAAGTTTGTATGGGCACTCTTATAAGTTAAGTTACTATTCTGATTACTTATACCTGCTGTCATATATATATAGATATTTGTAGAACTGCTAGTTGTGTAGCGTAGTTCATACTCCACTATATTTACAGTCACTTGCTTATTTACTTGCTTATATATATACATATTGTACCTTGTTCCTTTCTCCGCCCGGTGCCGAGGAGTCGCCGGGGGAGCGGATGTGAAGCCACTTAGTCTTATGACTAACGGTTGCTACGTCTTCCTTTTTAGGAGGAAACCCCGCAGGTAGAGCAGCGACGGACTATGCAGCAGGACTGCCAGGCCCGGATGATAGGACCTGAGGTGGTGGTGCCATCGGTACCGTCAGTGACAGTCGTGAGTGTTTTCATGTAGCCGTTTGGCAAAACATTTCTAGACTTTTGTTCTTTTGTACAAGCCTGTTGTGCTTGTTATCTTCCGCTAACTTTTGGACTTAAACTTAGCTGTGAACTGAACTGCTTTTGCTTTTACTTTTCTGTTATGGTTGGGTTGGCATATTTGTTGTGATATGGATTGTAGCCGGCGGAATAGGCGTCTTGTGGTAAAGGCTAACCCGTGTGTTAGTGCTACCGCAAGGCGGCTATTTCGGGCATAAGACTCCCCTCGTGCCGTGTGTTGTGTTCCGGGAGGGGGGGTCTTACAATCTGTTCATGTATCGTCGATCTGAGCTCGACGATAACTGCTGAACATTGTTACTTTTCTTATTCTTCCATTTTTTAAGTTTGTTCTTAGTTTCAATTTGTTTAAGGACTTCATTAACCTTATTGACTTGTTCAGTATTTTTCTTGCCTTTATCAGATATAAAATTTACTGGTTTTGATAGGTGATTCTTCTGAATTAGAATTGGTTCACTAGAAGAAGCACCTAATCCTAGCTTACTATTGTTTATTCTGGCATTTACAGTGCTAGTTATGTCTAACAGTTTTAAGCTTCTTTCTTTAAGTGTTTCTTCTAATTCTTTAGCCTTACTTAATTCATATTTTAGAAAGGTTATTTGATGGTTAGCAGATTTTAGTTCTTCAGACAGTTTGACATTTTCAGCAATGATTTTATCTTACTCTAAAAACTTTTCCCTGAGGAGTTTGATTTCCTTCTCAGATCCTATTAGGTCTAAACACAAGCTTTTGAATTCTACTTCAAATTCTTCTGATTGAAAATCATAAGAAGCAATTACCTTATCCACTTCAGAGAGGAGTTCTTCATCATCTGATTCATCTGTATCAGATCTGCTACAGCTGGCATCATTTGTCATGAGGCAAACTTCCTTTGCCTTTGCCTCCTCTTATTCTTCACTAGAGCTGGAAGATGTGGATTCATCTTCTGTTTAACTCCAGGATTCAGCTACAAAGCCTTTATCCTTCTTCTTATATTTATGGGAAGAAGGCCTGCTGCTGTGTTGTCTTCTTGTGTCCTTCTCTCTTCTCTTCTCCTTCTTCTGATTCTCTGGACACTCAGAGATGAAGTGTCGAGGTTTCCTACAGCCAAAGCAAACCACTTCCTTAGTAGGGGTTTTATCATACCTTGGCTTGTCATCCTGCCTGGATGACTTTCTCCTGAAGTCTTTCCTTGCCATCTTGTAGAATCTTTTGGAAAATAGACTCATCAACTCTTCATTCACTGTTGGAGTCTCTGTCTCTTTAGCAGCCTTGAATGCAATGTTGTGCTCCTTCCTTGCTGGTGGAGGTGTTCTTTGCTCAGCTGCTTCTCTGGTCTTGATGAGTTGTTCATATGACTTTTACTTTCCTAAAAGAGATTCAATGGAAATCTCATTTAGGTTTCTGGCCTCCTTGATGGGCCAGAACCTTGAATCCCATGAGCTTGGGAAGCACATAAGGATCTTGTCATTCACCTCTGTGAGGGTGATGTCCTTGTCCAAGGTTCTGGCCATAGTTTGAAACACCAAAGATAACCTTTGGTCCCAGCTTGGAATTATAATCACTTAAGTTGTCCTTGCTGCCTGTAATATGCTTGGAGCAGCCACTGTCTAGATACCATTGTTGATTAAATGCTGGACAGCTCTTTACCTACAAGGATGATAGTTAGTTTTTTTTTGACCCAGGTAACCTTGGGTCCTTGTTGATTTACATAACTATAAATGGAAATGTAAGAACATTCAGCTTGGTTTTGGTAGCCTTTAGGATGATATCTTCTTTGTGGTATTATCCATTGATTAAAAGGATTAATGTTGCTATCAGAATATAAGTTTCTACTGTAAGGATCTGGGATCAACGATTTCTGGTTGGATCGTCGAACTGAGCTCGATGATGTTGGATGAGATCTTTGATCTCTGCTCGAAGAATGAAGATATTTATTCTTGGGGCACCAAAATCATCGATCTCTGGTCGACGAACCATTCTGATATCATCGATCGTAGATCGAAGATTGATTATTACTGAAATTTGCATTCAAAGATCGTCATTCTGAGGTCGACGATCTATTCATGTATCGTCGATCTGAGCTCGACGATAACTGCTGAACATTGTTACTTTTCTTATTCTTCCGTTTTTTAAGTTTGTTCTTATTTTCAATTTGTTTAAGGACTTCATTAACCTTATTGACTTGTTTAGTATTTTTCATGCCTTTATCAGATATAAAATTTACTGGTTTTGATAGGTGATTCTTCTGAATTAGAATTGGTTCACTAGAAGAAGCACCTAATCCTAGCTTACTATTGTTTATTCTGGCATTTACAGTGCTAGTTATGTCTAACAGTTTTAAGCTTCTTTCTTTAAGTATTTCTTCTAATTCTTTAGCCTTACTTAATTCATATTTTAGAAAGGTTATTTGATGGTTAGCAGATTTTAGTTCTTCAGACAGTTTGACATTTTCAGCAATGATTTTATCTTACTCTAACAACTTTTCCCTGAGGAGTTTGATTTCCTTCTCAGATCCTATTAGGTCTAAACACAAGCTTTTGAATTCTACTTTAAATTCTTCTGATTGAAAATCATAAGAAGCAATTACCTTATCCACTTCAGAGAGGAGTTCTTCATCATCTGATTCATCTGTATAGGATCTGCTATAGCTGGCATCATTTATCATGAGGCAAACTTCCTTTGCCTTTGCCTCCTCTTATTCTTCACTAGAGCTGGAAGATGTGGATTCATCTTCTGTTTAACTCCAGGATTCAGCTACAAAGCCTTTATCCTTCTTCTTATATTTATGGGAAGAAGGCCTGCTGCTGTGCTGTCTTCTTGTGTCCTTCTCTCTTCTCTTCTCCTTCTTCTGATTCTCTGAACACTCAGAGATGAAGTGTCGAGGTTTCTTATAGCCAAAGCAAACCACTTCCTTAGTAGGGTTTTATCATACCTTGGCTTGTCATCCTGCCTGGATGACTTTCTCCTGAAGTCTTTCCTTGCTATCTTGTAGAATCTTTTGGAAAATAGACTCATCAACTCTTCATTCACTGTTGGAGTCTCTGTCTCTTTAGCAGCCTTGAATGCAATGTTGTGCTCCTTCCTTGCTGGTGGAGGTATTCTTTGCTCAGCTGCTTCTCTGGTCTTGATGAGTTGTTGATATGACTTTTACTTTCCTAAAAGAGATTCAGTGGAAATCTCATTTAGTTTTCTGGCCTCCTTGATGGGCTAGAACCTTGAATCCCATGAGCTTGGGAAGCATATAAGGATCTTATCATTCACCTCTGTGAGGGTGATGTCCTTGTCCAAGGTTTTCAGCTCATTTATGATTGAGCTCAACCTGTTGTACATATCTGCCACTGACTCAGCTTCCTCCTTCTTTAAATTCTCATATTATGATATTAGATTTGATGTTTTATCCTTTCTTTCATTAGCAGATCCAGACACTATTTGATTCAGGGAATCCCAAATGGCCTTGGCTGATGTACATTCAGACACTTTCTGAAAAATGTCATCTGACATTATCTGGGCCAATATGTTCATTGCCTTGGCACCAGCAATTTTGGCCTTCTTCCTAGCCTCAGTCCACTCAGGTGGTGGAAGTGCATTGGTGCTGGAGGATGCTGTAGTTATAAGTGTTGCAGGGGGACCTGTCAAAATGGAATTATAGATATCTTCATCAACAAAGTTCATATATAATTTTATTCTTGCGTTCCAGATAGCAAACTTATTTAGGTTGCAAATTGGAGGTCTGGTGCTTGCAAAATCTTTGTTATGGGCCATGCTGTGTGAGTATAAATCTATTGGGAATAGAATGACAGATCTAACTCAGGATCTTTTGTTCAAGGGTTAGCTTGTATAACCAAAAGAACTCCCCTCTGATTCCAATTGAAAGTGAAGTGTTAGATCTGGAATACTCTAGAGGGGGGGTGAATAGAGTATCCTTAAAAACTATTTGAACTTTTGCAGTAAATAAAAATTATAGAATGAAAAATTAATTAAGCAAAAATAGAGCAGTCCTAACTAGCACAGCCACAGTAAGAACAAAAAGAAAAGGGCAACCAGACAACACAAGAACTTATAGTGGTTTCACAACCTGGGTACGTCCACTCTTATACCACCCTGGTAGGAATCCACTCGAATTTTTGATCAGGTGCCTGACACCAATGAGCTTTTGATCAGGTGCTCAAAAACCAAACCTCAAGTCTTTTGGTTAGGTGACTTACAACCAGGAATCACTTTTGAAGGGATTAGAGAACCCTTTATATAGTGGGGGGATGAGAGAGTGATTATGTCTTCTCTTTCTCAATTATACAACTGAGAAGACTCTTTGGATTTGATGGCAGCAAAAGCTCCCCCTGAGATAGTGAATAGATTCAGGTGGTTGGAACTTTGCTTCAGGGTGATAGGTCTTCAGGCTTTTACCTTCAACCAGAAGATCTTCAGGAACTTCTTTGACTGATGCAATAGTTATTGTCCTTTGAAAGTTCCTGAGAGGAAGACAGAAGAAGAAGACTCTTGATTTTAATAGTTGTTCTTCTTCTCCTGAAAGCTATTCTTCTTCTGGTCTAGCAGTTCTTTCTTTCTAGCACTTTGTTGTCAAGAGAGAGTGAGAGTAGAGAAATCCTTGTTGCGGGACGATGGTATTCTTCTCTTCCTAACTAGTTTGTTGTGTGTATGTATCAGTTATGTCTGTAGGAAGAGGAAAAATTCATCTTTTATATTTTCCATGTAAAAATCCTTTTGAATTTTGAAATCCTTTCTGCATTCAATGCTGACGGTCGGCGAATATTTTGCATTGATTGATTTCCCCAACTGTCCCTGTGAAAAATGGCAGACAATAACCCTAATGAAGACCATAATTAATGCTTCGTCTAATGGTAATATTTAGATAATATTTTAGCATTAATTACTCAGGAATTATTGCATTATAATAGTGATAGAAGGATGAAAATAACCAAGTCTGGAATCATCGACCTGAGTCCACAGTTCGTTGGGCTGAGATCCAAGATCATCGACCTGAGTTTGATTCTGGACTTAGAATATTTGAGATGTTCTCTGGCGTTGAGTGTTGAAGCATATGATCCATAATTAGTCGACCTAAGACCTGATAACTGAGTTTGTCGAGCTGAGATCCAAGATGGTCGACCTGAGTTCGACGAACGTCGAACTCATTTTACTGAGTCTTTGAAGTCTTTTGATGGCTGGTCCAAGTGATGTTGACTCTAAGGAATTGGCCTAGACTCTAGGACACAACCATTACCCTGGCTATACATGTTGGGTCATAAGATCCTAACTTAGTGAACCTAGCCCAAATTCTACTAGGGATCCAACAAATAAAAAGATTACAAGATAATAAAATAAGCAAGTAAAAACTCCCCAAGGATTTATGAAGGTGAAGAGGAAGGCAATATTAATGGTTGCATTCTTGTTCATCCTCCATCTTTAACAATCATGGTAGTACTTCCCCTTCAAAAACTTCTTTAGATCTTTGCGTTTGCCCAAGGGATTTCTCTTAATGGTATAGATACGAGCCTTTCTTAAGATATTTTGAAATGTGGCTTTGATGGAAGAGGAATCGCTCATCACAGAAAGAGAGGATCTACTCTTTTTATAGACTCGGGAGCTAACTCCTGCAGTATCGGTACTGTTTGGCGATAACAAATTTAGGTAGCCTTTTCTTCCTTTGGCAATTTTTATCTTTAGCAACTTCCATTTTAGAAAACTTTCTTCATCCAAATTAGGAAACTTTTGATCTTTGGAAATAGGCATTTTTGGTTCCTAATTATTCCGAAAATGGACCCTCCATAAAGATATTGCCTGATGGTAGCAGTACCTCCTGGTGGTAGTGCTTTCCATTTTTAATAGATTCCTATTACGACTTATGTACTTCTTTTTCTATCATATAGCTGATATAATCGAATATTCTATCACGAGTGGTAGATATATCACCTGGAGGTAGCAATGCAGTCAATAAACTGATGCAATCGAATACACTATCACCAGCAATAGAGATATCACCTGGCGGTAGTGATGCAGTAAAAGAACTGATCAGTCAAATGCGCTATCGCCAGTAGTAAATCTATCGCCTGGCGGTAGCGACAGAGTTTTGGCATCTAATCTTGTAGTTCCTATATACTATAAACACACAACAAACGTGATCAAATACAAACTGGGATTTGTTATTCTCATACCAAGAGATGTGGAACGCATGTTCCAACAAACTCCCCCTTTTGATAATAATAAATCCATCATGAAGAAATAATGCATAAAAAAATTTTTTTGTTTATATGTGGATGATAAGAATTTAAGAGCATACTCCCACTAGATAGAGACTCCCTCTTCTTAGATGCTTCCTAAGTTGTACTCCTCCTAAATATTGTATTTCTTCAAATTTATTCTCCCCCTTTGGGTATTATCAAAAGAGGGTGGGGTAATGTTGTCAATGATATTCTTCCCCTTTATATATATGTAGAGGTGATGTCGAGGATATCTTATCATAAGTGACTTTTAGATATGGGATAGCAAGAGCGAGCTTAGAGTAGTTTTGTAGTAAAGAGAAACTATGTTGAATCAGTTTATAATGAAAACATCATTGATCAATCTTTAGGTAAAAGTTTAGAATTAGCATTATAGTTTTGAAAAGTGATGTTCAAAAAATAAAAACAAGAATATGGAGATTATTGAAGATGATACCACAATTATTTAGAAAACTATGAACTAAGAGTTTTGAGTTTTTGTTGGGTACACTTAGTGAAGGATATTCATGATCAAGCAAAAAGTAATTATGCACTTCTAATGAATAATCCCCCTACATAGATGCTTCCTATGAAAATTTTTATTGTACTCCCCCTAAATTATGAAATTATGCAAGACATTTTTTCCCTTTTTGGTTGTATAAAAAGGGTAATGGAGAGTGTATTCAATGTGAATCAATATGATCTATATAGAGAAGAAGATATGAAGCAACATCCAGGTTCATAGATACCACTCTACCACTTATTGACAAAATATATGCATGATTGAATAAAGTAGTAGAGAGAAAGAAAATATCAATTGGTTAATCAAATTTTACCACTTGTTGAGAAAAGAGATGATTATGATATCATTTGTTAGGAAAACAAATAATTATGTATATGCCCAAGTAGTAAGAATAAGAATATGGTAAGCATTCTAAAAATAAATATCTATTTGCAAAATAGAATCTTATAAAAGATGAAGAGTTTAAAGCCTAATTTAGAAGATGTTTTCAATTTAATTTAATTCCAAGAGATGCTATTTGATGAAATTTTGCATGTATGATTTTAAAATACCAAAAAGAGATAAGAATTACAATGTAAACTATTTTGCATTTTAAGTAAAAATAAACATTGTAGCAGTCATGTTTTCCTATCTAGTGCATTTACTTAATGTTGTAGATAATAGTATAGGTATGCATTAGGATCTAATTCTCATGAGTAAGAGTTTTATGAGAAATAATGATGTGTACAAATAGTGTTTTGATAAAGTATACAAGTGAATCAATCAAAACACATGACATATATATTGAATAACATAACAATAAAATACAAAAATAATATAACTTTCACTATTTTTTAATGCACATAAGTAAGGGGTACAACTACCATGGTGCTCTGCACACATAATGCCTATTAAGACTTATTAGGGAGTAGAGTAGTGCTTGGGGGATAACATTTAATCTTTTTTGTGTGTGATCTGGTGTACTAAAAGAAGTGGTGAATATTTTACAATCCTTTATCCAAGGTGCTCAACCACATAATGCTCATTAAGACTTATCGGGAGGATGAGTAGTGCTTGTTGGAGTTTTCCTTATCAATTTTTATTTAAATTTTTTGTTTATCGACTAATGGCTCCGAATTCACTTATTGCGCAAATAATAACATTTTTTTGAAACCCACTTTTCACTAATGAATTAGTGCATGAAAAACAAAGAATTGAAATAATCAATTCAATGTAGTGTAAGTAATCTATTTATGCATTTTAATTATTATATTATTACACTAGACAATCATGCATGTATAAAATTAAAAAACATATATAGTTTATCAAAAGAAGTGAGTGAAAAAAATTATTATCAAACATAAAATATCACTCATACTTAGAGGTTTGCTAAGCAATCCTACACATGTTTGCTACATTGAATTTCATTGCAAATAATAAGATAATATTCAAGGAATATGACATAAACAAAACAATGTTTTAAGAATCTTAAAAATTAAATTAGACATTGTATTTAATCTATAATTAATATAATTTAATCATCCTTGGCAATGACAATGAATAACAAATAGTTTTTATGATTTTTTTGATTTTTATGGAAATACAAAATAATCACCACACAACAAAAATATTTTTATTATTTTTGAAAATGTTTTATAATTTTGTATTTGACTTTTGAAATATAATAAAAAATTTAAAAAGATTTTATGAGACTTTTCTATAAAGAAAAACATTGAACAAACAATGGGAATATTAAAAGAAAAAATACTCAAGAAAAATGGATTTTATACTATCGCCAGCGGTACTATTATCGCCAGCGGTACTATTATCGCCTTGCGATAGTAACAGAGATTTGGTTTTTTGCATATAAAACTTGTTTTTTGATACTTTTTCATTCTAATTTTTTTTATTCATGTTTTATAATATATGGGACACCAATTACGACAAAGAGTTTTGAAGAATAATGAAAGAGTTGCATATTTAATATTTTTGCCTAAGGTGTCGAGAATAGTTTTTCAAAAAAACTTATGTTTTTTAAAATCTTGAATGCCCAAAAAAATATGGTATAAAAAACATAAGATACTCATGTTTGAACAATGGATATGCATGACATGATAATCATATTGTGTAAAATAATGTTCTTGCAATGTATATGAGTATGCCCTAGATGAAGATACCCTAAAAATATGTCTACACCCTAGCCCCATACTAAGAGATCGATGGGCATGAGGAGCTACACACATGCCATAGGTTGGGGTGTTAATCCCATATGCATACAAAAGACGACACTCAACCTAGCACTCTTTTCCTTTAGTGCCTCACAAGGCCCTACTTGCACCCTCCCGAGTTAAGGACAAGACATGACTTAGAGGTTAGGTCTCTAATGCACATAATCCTACGCCCTCTCTATGGTGAGACACATGACATGGGTAAATAGTCAAGGATATACTATGTGCTTAATCCTAAATACCAATTTATAACCTATGGCTTTTATATGTGATGAATTTTAGAATAATTATTTAGTTAGTCTATGAATAATTGAACTTAAAACCACAAAGTTATTATGAATTTATCATAGTAAATTTATTCAATATAAAATATTTCTGAAATAAAAATAGTGATAATTAGCATAATAATTTTTCATAAATAAATATGTCAAGAATTTAAAATTTTGCAAAAAATAGTGCTATCGTCGGCATTAGAAACTATCGTCGCGCGGTAACAATAAAGATTTTTTTTTTTTGAATAAAACACATGATTTTTTGCGATTTTTTTATTCTGATTTTTCTTGATTATAATCTATCATTATAGGGTACAGGGCGAGGCTTTCACTAGCTGGCAGGGCCGACAGGTCACTCGGGTGGTGGGTGGTTGTGAAAGAAAGAAAGTTTGCCTAAGACCTCGATTGGATCCCACTGACCAGGCTCTCGCTAGCTAGTAGGGCTGGAAGGTTGTTCGAGTGACTACACCCCCAATTGGATCCTGGTGACCAGGCTCTCACTAACTGGCAAGGCTGGCAGGGCCGATAAGTCACTCGGGTGGTGGGTGTTTGTAAAAGAAAGAATGTATGGCTAAGCCCTCGATTGGATTCCACTGCCCAGGCTCCCGCTAGCTGGCTGGCTGGTAGATCGCTCAAGTGGCTATACCCCCAATTGTACCCCACTGACCAGGCTCTTGCTAGATGGAAGGGTCAGCAGTTCGCTCGGATGACGGGTGGTTATGAAAGAAAGAAAGTGTGGTTAAGCCCTTGATTGGATCCCGCTGACTAGGCTCCCACTAGCTGGCAGGGCCGACAAGTCACTCAAGTGTCTATACCCCAGATTGGATCCCGCTGACCAGACTTTCGCTAGCTTATAGGGCCGACAGGTCGCTCGGGTGGTGGGTGGTTATGAAAGAAATAAAGTGTGGCTAAGTGCTTGATTGGATCCTGCTAATCAGGCTCACTAGCAGGCAAGGTCGGTAGGTCGCTCGAGTGGCTACACCCCTGATTGGATCCAGCTGACCAGAATCTCGCTAGATGGCAGGGCCGACAGGTCGCTCGGGTGGTGGGATTTTATGGCGAAGAGGATTTAGAGACGCAGGGATGACTAATACAAAACATCACTTACCCCATACTAGGGGCGAGTGTGGGCGAGTGCTTGTTTAACTGAGCACTAGCGAGTCAATGAGGGAAGCAAGACATTTCGTAGTACGAAGAATAAAATAGAGTAGAACCTAGACCTTAGGACCCCGGGAGTGCGAGTGCGCACAAGCTCAAGAAAAAAAAATTCATCTAAGTCCCAATGGGTGCTTGAGGCGCAGCATTCGCAGTTCGTCACTCGCAAGCTATCCTATTAAAGGGCCGCGTTATTATGTCTAGCTATTATGAGACTGGCGAGTATGAATTAGATATGTGAGCATAAAAATAGTTAGATAATAAAGGTCAAGTTAAAGTGCGAACGAATGAACAAAATTGATTATGAAAGCTTGCTTGTACACAAAATAGAATTATATGTAAAGAGGGGCATCACCCATTAAGTAAAGTACACAAAGACAAAAAGGAAGTAAAGGTATCACCTCAAACATACGAAGGAGAGAACAAAATGAAGATAAAAACAAAAAAATGCACAACGATTCACTCCGAGACTCTGGACTTCTCGCTCTCGCGAAGGGGCAGGTCGACGTCATCCCCGGACTCCAGCAGTGGGAGGAATAGCTCCAGGACTACATCCTTCATGTTGACTCCCACTCCCTCACTCGTCATGAGCCCAACCTGCATCACCTTAAGTGTTTGCTCTGTAAGCTTGGTCACGTTCAACTACATCATCCTCTCGATCTCGCGATTGGAATACTACTTGAACTTAGTTCCACCAGGGGCTAGCGGGAGGACAACCTCGATCAGCTGGTGGTTCTAGGACTGAAGCTCCTTATTCTCCTTTTCTAGTGTGGTGATCCGGGTTTGGACTCGCTTGGCGGTCGCAGCATCCTGTGAGAAAACAGAATTGAGAATCAACACATGATGAAGGCATGGGAGAGGCAAATAAGTTAGCACTTACCACACCTCCCAAGTGGCTAACGAGAAGCCCGTCTGAGGTCTCTAACCTCTTATTGAGGCTCGCAACCTCTTCAAGAGCGATACCAAGAGCTCGCTCGCTATCCATAATGTTCCGCTCAATTTGCATGTTGTGACTCCCCATCATGTGGGCAAATTCTAGGGCACGGAGCTGGACTCGAGCGCTCTCATGTGCCAACATCCGGGTGGACTCTTTTGAAAGTTAGGGTAAGCTCTGAAAACTCTAGAGGGGGGTGAATAAAGTTATTTAAACCTTTTTAAATTTGCTGAATTAAAGAATCTTTAATAAAATAAGTTACTATACTATAAGTGTACAAGTGTATAGGTGCAGCAGATAAACTAGAGATATATATCTAATCTACACAACACATATGTATCACATCACAAGCACAAAGAAAAATCACAGCAAACACAGACAACACAAGAATTTTAAAGTGGTTCCCCAAACTTGGGTACATCCACTCTTCTACCACCCTTGGTAGGAATCCACTATAGGTTTTCGTCAGGCGACTGCCACCAATGAGCTTTTGATCAAGTGCTCAAAAACCAACTCTCAAGTCTTTTGGAAGGAGACTTATGAACCAAAATAATTTTGAAGAGAATTAAAACCCTGTATAGAGGTGGGGAAGAGAGTTTGATGAAAGTCTTATTTTCTCAAAACACAGTGAGAAGACTATGTGGATTTTTTGTTGTTGATGACAAAGCTCCCCCTGAGATCTTGAATGGTTCAGGAGTGGAAGCTTTGTAGAAGGGTGAGTAGGCCTTGACTGATTTGAATGTTGCCGTCACTTGAGATCCCTGAAAACAAAGAAGGAGAGGAAGAAAGACTCTTGATGGTGATGGTTGTTCTTTCTTCTTCTCTTGAGAGCAGTCCAAAAAATGTCTGAGAGATGTTTTTACTGCACTTTTGTATGTTTTCTTTTCTGTAACTTTGTTGATCATAGATTGCTGTCTCTTTTTATTTGTATATCTCTCTTGTTGTTTTCTTAACAGGGAGATGAATATAAGACAACTGCAACCGGGTCGAATTTCAAAAGCTCTGCAATAAATGTTCAGCCGAAATCTTGGGAACGAAAAAATGGCAAGAATGCTGTCAATTATTCTATTCTATATCTGTCCCGAGATATAAGCAATTAATTCCATGGAGGATATTAGTAATCAATGCTGCCAGTAACGGCTCTATTCAGAGAATATAAGAGCATTGATTTACAAGGGAATTAATAGCATATAATAGATATAAAGTGATGAGACAGAAAAAGAAAGAATAAATAACAAAATGTCTTACAGTTTTCGTCGACCTGAGATCAGCTTTCGTCGACCTCTGATCAGCTTTTGTCGACCTGTAAGTTCGTCGAACTGTGATTAGCTTACGTCGACCTATGATCAGCTTTCGTCGACCTGAGCTCCGCAAACAACTGCACTGCATAAACTGAATGATTCTGTGCTTTGAGTTTGTTGACCTGAGATCAGCTTTTGCTTTGAGTGAATTATGTCGCTGAGTCCATTATGGTACTGAGTAATTATGGCGCTAAGTCCATTATGGCGCTGAGTCCATTATGGCGTTGAGAGATGAAGTATTAGTCCACCTGAGAACAGAGATCGTCGAACTCAGTTCAGAGATTTTTATCTCTGAGTTAGTTGAGCTGATTATGACTATCGTCGACCTGAGACTAACGAACGTAGATCTCTTTTACTAAATCTTGATTTCTATAAGTCTTGAGTCTATGGCAGTGATGGAGGCTGGTCCTTTGTACTGTTTACTCTAAGGACATGGCCTAAACTCTAGAAATACATAAAATTTGACCCTTCTATACAACATGGGTCACAACCTAATAAGAGAACCTAACCCAAATCACCTAGGGGTACCAACAATCTCCCCTTATTTGGGTGAGGTTACTTCAAAACAAAAGATAAAGATCACAAGACAAAATGAAGAAAACATAGCATGAAAACTGAGATAACTGATAGAATAAATAAGCTATCAGTACCTTTATAAAACTATGTACCCAGATTATTCACAGATAACACAGAAAATAAACAATTTAAATGTTCTTGTGAGAATTAGAAGACTTAGAAAATTTGATTATCCGGTTTGGATCTTGAGCTTGCTTCATAGTCATGGTCATATCAGCATCCCCGAGAGTCTTTTGAAAGGTTTTTCTTGAAACCACAGCTTCAGGATGTAGACTCATGTATTCATAAGCATTGAACAGTTTCCCTACTTGATATCTTTCAAACTCTTTCTTTTTATAGCTTGACATGGTAGAGAACTGAGAAGGATCTTGGCCTTTTTCTCTGGCTTACCTGATTTGAGAAAGAGCCATAGTTTCCTTCAATCTAGCCATTCTTATAGTTGGACTAGCTTCAGGATCATAAGCTGGAATTGGAGGTTCTTCAGGGTTATTAGCTTTGCTAGGAGATGGAGGAGGGGAAAATGTTGGCTGGGGAGCAGACTGCTGAGCACTGTAAGAACTTCATGAGGACATCTGATGTCTATGTTGATGCTAACTACCTCTAGAAGTTTGAGTTGGTCTTCTTTGCCTTTGATATGTTTTAGTAAGAGTAGGCTTGGAGAATGCTTCTAAACTTTGAGATAAGGTTTCTGAGACTCCTGTAGTTGGAGGAGAAGGAGGAGGAGGAGGGTCCCTTTTGAATTTCTGAGATGGATGGGAGTATCTTCCGCTTTTCTTTCTGCACTTTTATTCATTCTTGGATAGCCACATCCAAGCTGGCATACCCTTATAAGGAGTTATGTTTTGCAGAATGTAGTATGGAATATCATTTGTAAACTTGGGTTTTGGAGCAGGAGGAGGAGGTGCTTTCCTTTTCTTGGAGATTTGCTTCCTCTTTGGAGCATCATCAAAATCATCACTCACATCATCAAAAGACAAAGGATTGTCATACATAGAATCAATCTAACTTAATATATCTTGGGAAATCTCTTTACTAGCTGGAGTGGGAACAACTTCAGCTTCAGCTGCTTCAGCTTCCATAGCCATATCCTTATTTATCAGATCATCCAGATTAGGAATGGGGCTGTCATCCATGATATAAGTTGGCCCAGGAGGGCTAGATCTTTGTTCATATAATACTACTTGAGGAGCTATCAGACTTTTCTTTATGGTATCTAATACTTCTGAACTTGCAGGAGAGGTGTAGCACACAATTGCTCTTGATGATTTAGTGGGAAAGGAGAGGCAAAAGTGAATATAAGATCCAAAAATTTTCAGCATATCATGTAGATTTATTTTTGATCTAATAAAGTAGACCCTTCCAGGCAGAACTTCTGGCAAGCTGTTCTCTTGAGCATTGGATACTATAATATCTGTACATTGATTATCTACATCTGCTACTGAATCAGTTATCTCTATATCATCTGATTCCTTATCAGTATCAAGAAAATTTTGAAAATCTATTTCCATGTCAACATTTATTCCTGCTGCTATTGGTTCTGTTGTTGCTGCTTCATTATTAAGTATCTCCCACTTCCTGGTTTCAGGAGGGACTGAATCCAGGCCCCCAGATGAAGAGAGGGTAGAGGTGAGGGTAGAGATTTGAGCAGAGAGAGATGATATGGAGATATCCAGAGGGGAAATAGCCTCTGCAATGATGGTTTGGAGGATAGGCTTGAGGAGCTCAAGAAGTGGCTGGAAGATGGAGGGATGCAAAGATGTAGAGGCAGATGTTTTGGCAGGAGGTGGTAGAGAAGGGATAGAGGTAGTGATGATAGTTGCTGGAGGAGATGGTTGATTGGAAGTGTCTAGAAAGGGAGATTGTTGAGGAGATTGTTGAGTAGAAGGAGTGTTCAGAGGAGATGAAAGTAAATTGAAAGATGGGATTGAAGAGAGAGTGGAGAGGGGGATATCAGCAAGATGAGATGGAAAAGGAGATTGGGGAGGAGTAGGGATGGATGTATCAGGCCTAGGAGAGGGAGGATTGGATGGAATATGTGTAGGGGAAGAAGGAATTGGAGATGCTGGTGGTGTAGGGGTATGTATTAGAATAGAAGTGGAGGCTAGGGTTTGTTGAACTTGAGGCTGAGATGGAGCTTTAGAATCAGGAGGAGGTGGAGGGGTGGATGGAATCTCTTCAGAGGGGTAAGGAGTGGCTGATTCAGCCCTTATACTTTCATAAGATTTAGTGGAAGAGGACTTGCCCTTAGATGGATTTATGATAGTCCTCTCCCATCTGCCAAAGAGGGCAGATGTGAGCTTCTTAGATGCATTAATGCATGTTGGCTGAGATAGCAGTAGTTCATTTTCCTTGGCTTTCAGGAATAAGCCCAAGATTCTTCCATAGCAAACCTCCTTTTTGCTATTCTTTTTCCTGATTAGATCAAAGAAGATCTACGGCCAGTTCACATTCTTCTTACTGACCAACGCGGCCATAACCAGGAACAATTGCCTGAAATATAGTCATGTGTTGTATGCTTTGCAAACAGCACCTTCCCAATGACATCCGCAAGAAATTTATATGACGGGGAGAAATTTTTCTTAAATAGTTTGTTAGGGTTTTTGTTGTAGTGACCCATAACAGACAGTATATCCTCGTATTCATTATCATCCATTTCTAGATCATCTTCTCCAGTTTTCAGATTGAAAAGCTCAGAGAGAACGGAGGGAGAAAGAATCACCTGATTACCACTGACAGTCCCAGTCATTTTAGTCTCTGATGAAGAAGAAGAGCCAACCCATTCCTTGATTTCAATCATAGGAATCCTGATTCTTTCAGTCATGAACTGCTTCAGATTTTGTTCCTTAAATAGCTATAGAATATCTATGAAAATTTGATCTGACTGTTAGAAAGAGTCAAAATCAATATTGAAACCATGATCGAACTTCATGTCGGTTGATCCAGTAGCGGCCATTTGCGACGTTAAGATCGAATGAGGGAGAGAAAGAGCACACCTGCAAGAGAAAACACAAGATCAAGTGCAGGAGGGGAATTCTGGAAGTGCGAGATTGAGGTTGAAGAAGAAAGCCTTAATAAAGGTTTTCAGAATATGAATCACCAATATCAATCCGACAAAAACACAAGATTCTTCGATCTCAAGTCGACGAAAAATTTCATTTAGGAGAAATTCATCGATCTAAGAACAAAGAGAGGGAAAGTTTTCGTCGTTTGTAGAAAACTTTCAGAGACAGCATTCGTCGATCTCTGGTCGACAAATGCGCTCAACTAAGAGATTTCGTCGATCTATGGTCGACGAAAAGTCTTCAAGAACATTTATCAGTTCGTCGATCTCAAGTCGACGAACAGAAACAATTCTTTGACCACAGACAGAGCATTAGATTAAGTCCTAGTCATTTATCATACCAAGCTGATTGACAAAGAACAGATGCTTGGATGAGTCCAATGGCTTAGTGAATATGTCTGCTCTTTGCAAATCAGTAGAGATAAATTCAAGTTTAATCTTATGTTTGTCAACACAATCTCTAATAAAATGATGTCTAATGTCTATATACTTGGTTCTAGAATGTAATACTGGATTTTATGTAATTGAGATAGCACTTGTATTATCACAAAGAATAGTTGAATTATTTAAGTTGACATCATAATCTAGTAGTTGGTTTTGTATCCACAAGATTTGTGAATAGCAACTGCCTGCAGCCATATACTCAACTTCAGCAGTGGAGGTTGAAACAAATGTTTGCTTTCTACAGAACCAAGATACACGTCTGCCACCAAGGAACTGACAAGTTACTGAGGTGCTTTTCCTGTCTACTCTGCATCCAGCATAATCAGCATCAGAAAATCCAGTTAACATAAATGATGATTCTGTTGAATACTAGAGGCCTAGATTTGGACAACCTTTTATATATCTTAAAATCCTTTTTAAGAAAATAAGGTGAGATTCTTTAGGGTTCACCTGGAACCTAGCACAAAGACATGTGGCAAACATAATGTCTGGTCTGCTTGCTGTTAGATACAGTAGGGATCCAACAATGGCCCTATACTTGGTCTGATCAACTGGTCTTCCAGATTCATCAGCATCTATAACAGTATTGGCAGTCATGGGAGTTTTTATGACAGAGGCATCATTGATCCCAAACTTCTTAATAAGCTCTTTATCATATTTAGACTAAGAGATAAAAACTCCTTCAGGGGTTTGTTTCACTTGAAGACCAAGGAAATATGATAACTCACCCATGCTACTTATCTCAAACCTTGAGTGCATTAGATCAGAAAATCTTTTGCACAGATTTGGATCAGTAGATCCAAATATTATGTCGTATGCATATATTTGTACTAATAGAATTTTATCATGATGCAATTTTGTAAAAAGGGTTCTATCAACCATGCCTCTTGAAAAACTATGCTCTAAAAGAAAGTTTGCTAAGGTCTCATACCAAGCTCTTGGAGCTTGCTTTAAGCCATAGAGAGCCTTATACAATTTAAAAACATAAGAGGGGTAAGTTGGAGAGATAAAACCCGGTGGCTGTTCCATATATACTTCTTCTTTTAGTTCCCCATTGAGAAAGGAACTTTTGACATCCATTTGATATACCTTGAATTTCTTATGAGCAGCATAGGCCAAGAAGATTCTGATGGCTTCAAGCCTTGCAACAGGTGCAAAGGTTTGATCATAATCAATCCCTTCCTCTTGTTTGTATCCTTGAGCAACAAGCCTTGTCTTGTTCCTCACAATCACACTTTGGGCATCAAGTTTATTTCTGAATACCGACTTAGTCCCAATTACTGGATAGCCCTTAGGCCTTGGAACTAAGTCCCAAACTTTATACCTCTCAAACTAGTTGAGTTCCTCTTGCATTGCAATGATCCAGTTTAGATCTTGCTCTGTATCAGGTATGGATTGAGGCTCAATTTGAGAGAGAAAGCAGGCAAGCATCACATCAGGGTTGAGTTAATCCTTGTCTGCACTCCTGCTGATATGTCTCCAATTACTTGAGATCTAGGGTGATCCCTAAGTGTGACAAAATCATTAAGAGAAGTTGGTTCAGCAACAGTTATTTGATTTAATTCCTCTTGTGGAATTGTATCAACTGTTGAAGGAAGTTGGACTGCTTCCACAGCTTCTTCTTCACTTTCAGCTTCTAATATAGCTTGTGGAGAGGGATGTGATTCAACCTTTGAGGTAAGGTTTAGATCACCCAAGCTCTCACACAAATTCTGTACCTGCAAATGACTGTTGGTAGAGATATCTCTCTCCTTATAAAACATGTTAGATTCATCAAATGTAACATGCATGGATTCTTTAATTTTTAGTGTTGATTTATTAAACACCCTATATGCCTTGCTGACTTGGGAGTATCCTAGAAAAATTCTCATTGCAGCCTTAGCTTCAAACTTTCTAAGATGTTTCTTGTCATTATTGTGAATATAGCATATACATCCAAATATTTTAAAATATGTGATTATAGGTTTCTTCCCTTTGGGTAGTTTATAGGGAGTCTTGAGCTTTAGTTTGTGTATAAGGCTTCTATTCAAGACATAGTTTGTTATGCTTACAACTTCTGCCCAATAGGATAGAGGCATGTAAGCATCTGCAAGCAATGTACCTGCAGCTTCAATGAGTGTTCTATTTTTCCTTTCAACTACCCCATTTTGTTGAGGAGTTCTGGGAGCTGAGAAGCAGTGTCTTATACCTTCTTTCCTACAGAACTCTAGCATAAGAAGAGACTCAAACTCAGTGCCATGATCACTTCTGATCAATGCAACTTGAGTAGAATACTCAATCTATATGTTCTTGAGAAAATCTGTAAGAACTTGAAAGATATCTGACTTTGCTCTCAAAAAGAAAACCCATGTGAATTTGGAGAAGTCATCTACAATAACTATTGTATAAGACTTTCCTCCTAGACTTTGTACAGTAATAGGACCAAAAAGGTCCATATGGAGCAAATACAAAATTCTAGGTGAATCACTCTTATTAATGGATTTGAAACTAGATTTAGTTTGCTTTCCTAGTTGACAAGCCTTGTAGAGGCCTTCCTTCTTGTAGGGACCAGAAGGTAAACCTCTAACAAGATTGTCCTTAGATAACCTAGCTATATTCTTAAGGTTTACATGACCTAGTCTTTTATTCCATAAGCTAGTTTGAATGCTAAAAGAATTAAATAGACAAATTTTAGAGTTAGCAGATTCAAAATTTACTAAGTAGATGTTGTCTTGTCTAATTCCTGTTAAAACAGTTGTGTTGTTTAGAGAAATAATACATGAGGAGTTAGTAAAGCTTACTTGATAACCTGTATCACATAGTTGGCTTACTGATATAAGGTTATGCTTTAGACCATTTACATAAGTCACCTTTTTGAATGTGACAGCTCCACAGTTGAAGTCACCATAGCCTTCTGTCAAGCCAACGCCTGAATCCCCAAAGATTACTTTAGGTCCAGTCTTGGCTTTATAGTTGATTAGGCATTCTTTGCAACCTGTCATATGTTTAAAGCAACCACTGTCCAGGTACCATTTGTTTTGAGTGACAGGGTTCTCTTCTACCTGAAAAGAGGATTAGCATTTTTTGACCAAGGTTACCTTGGGTACTTGTTGTTTAACATAGCCGAAGCTTGAAATAAATGAGCATTCAGGTTGATCCTTATAACCTAAGGGATGATACCTTCTAGGAGGTATGACCCACTGACCAAAGGGATTAAGTGATTTATTAGCTTTTAGGTTACTCTGGTTATGAACTGGATCTGACAAATTTGAGTATTTTCGTCGACCTGAGATCGACGATCGGGGTTGATTTCTTCGATATCTGCTCGAAGAATGGAAATATCCATTCTCAGAGCCCCAGAAACGTCGATATTTGGTCGACGAACCATACTGGTTTCGTCGATCCCAGTTCGAAGAATAGATTACATTATTATTTGCATTCAGAGTTCGTCATTCTGAGGTCGACGAACCATACCCATTTCATCGTTCTGAGTTCGACGAAATTTGCTGAACATAGTTATGTTATTTATTTTTCTTTTTCTGATTTATTTTCTTAATTTCTAATTGTTTAAGAACTTCATTAACTTTGTCTACCTATTCAGTATTCTTCTTACCAGTTTCAGAAATAAAATTAATAGGTTTTGATAGTTGATTTTTCTAAATGAGGATTGGTTCACTAGATGAGGCTCCCAATCCTAGTTTTTATTTTTAGATCTTATATTAACTGTACTAGTTATGTCTATCAATTGTAAACTTCTACCATTTAAGGTTTTTTCTAGTTCCTTAGCCTTACTTAATTCAGATTTTAAAAATACTATTTGTTGATTAGCTAGGTCTAGTTCTTCAGTTAATTTTTCATTATCAGCAATGACTTTTTCTTGTTCTAACAGTTTTTCCCTGAGAAGTTTGATTTCCTTCTCAGATCCTATTAGGTCTAAACATAATAGTTTAAACTCAGATTGAAATTCTTTAGATTGAAAATCATATGATGCAATTACCTGATCCTCTTCAGAGAGGGATTCTTCATCTTCTGATCCTTCAGAATCTGATCTTTTGCTTCCAGCATCTATTTCCATAAGGCACACTTCCCTTGCCTTCTTTTCCTCTATATCATCCTCACTGGAGCTGGAGGAGGATGTTTTATCTTCAGTATCACTCCAGGTTTCAGCCACAAATCCCTTCTCCTTCTTTTTATATTTGCTGGAGGAGGCCTTGTTGTGCTGATGTCTTCTTGACTCCTTTTCTTGCCTTTTGTCTTTCTTTTGAGCTTCTGGGTATTCTGAGATAAAATGTCCAGGTTTCCTGCATCCAAAACAGACAACTTCTTTAGAAGGGGTCTTATCATACCTGGGTTTATCTTCATTCCTTGAAGGCTTCCTCCTTAAGTACTTCCTTGTTATCTTATAGAATCTCTTAGTAAAGAGACTCATAAGTTCTTCATTGGTTGATAAGCTGGGAGATTCTTCTACAGCTTTGAGTGCTAAGCTTTGTTCCTTCCTAGTAGGTGTTGAAGCTTTTGGTTCAACTGCAGCTTCTCTTGACTTGATCAGTTGCTCATAGGATTTGAGCTTTCCAAGAAGAGATTCTGTTGATATTTCAGCATGCTTTTAGCTTCTCTGATGGGCCAGATTCTGGAGTCCCATGTGCTAGGAAAGTATATGAGGATCTTGTCATTGACCTCAGTCAGAGTGATTTCTTTATCCAATGTTCTGAGCTCACTTATGATGGAGCTCAGCCTGTTGTACATTGCTTCTACAGATTCTGCTTCATCTTTCCTGAAGTTCTCATATTGGGAGATGAGATTTGATCTTCTGTCCTTCCTCTCATCAGTAAAGCCTGCTACCATTTGGTTGAGGGATTCCCAAATGGCTTTGGCAGATGTGCAATCAGCAACCTTTTGAAATATGTCATCTGACATAGTTTGGGCCAGTATATTCATAGCTCTGGCATCAATAATTTTTGCCTTCTTATGTGCATCAGCTTGATATGGAGGAGGCACTGCACTGAGATTTACTGAAGTTGAGGTAGAGGCCACTGGAGCTAGTGGTCCTGTCAAGATAGAATTGAAAATATCCTCATCAATAGAGTTCATGTACAGCTTAATTCTTGCCTTCCAGATTCCAAACTTTTGCAAGTTGCAAACTGGAGGTCTGGTGCTGGCATGATCCTTATTTTGTGCCATGATATCAGAAAATAAAATATAATCAGAGAGACTACTAAAGCTTATTTAGAGTTTATCCTGAAGATCTTGGTTAATCCAGGTGTGAGTCTATATGATATGATGAACCTTCCTCTGATACCAATTGAAAGTTAGGGTAAGCTCTGAAAACTCTAGAGGGGGGGTGAATAGAGTTATTTAAACCTTTTTAAATTTGTTGATTAAAGAATCTTTAATAAAATAAGTTACTATACTATAAGTATACAAGTGTATAAGTGCAGCAGATAAACTAGAGATATATATCTAATCTACAAAACACATATGTATCAAAGCACAAGCACAAAGAAAAATCACAACAAATATAGACAACACAAGAATTTTATAGTGGTTCCCCAAACTTGGGTACATCCACTCTTCTATCACCCTTGGTAGGAATCCACTACAGGTTTTCATCAGGTGACTACCACCAATGAGCTTTTTATCAGGTGCTCAAAAACTAACTCTCAAGTCTTTTGGAAGGATACTTATGAACCAAAATAATTTTGAAGGGAATTAAAACCCTATACAGAGGTGGGGAAGAGAGTTTGATGAAAGTCTTCTTTTCTCAAAACACAGTGAGAATACTATGTGGATTTGTTGTTGATGATGACAAAGCTCCCCCTGAGATCTTGAATGGTTCAGGAGTGGAAGCTTTGTAGAAGGTGAGTAGGCCTTGACTGATTTGAATGTTGTTGTCACTTGAGATCCCTGAAAACAAAGAAGGAAAGGAAGAAAGACTCTTGATGGTGATGGTTGTTCTTTATTCTTCTCTTGAGAGCAGTCCAAAAAATGTCTGAGAGATGTTTTTACTGCACTTTTGTATGTTTTCTTTTCTGTAACTCTGTTGATCATAGATTGCTGTCTCTTTTTATTTGTATATCTCTCTTGTTGTTTTTTTAATAGGGAGATGAATATCAGAAAACTGCAACTAGGTCGAATTTCAAAAGCTCTGCAATAAATGTTAAGCCGAAATCTTGGGAACGGAAAAATGGTAAGAATGCTGTCAATTATTCTATTCTATGTCTGTCCCAAGATATAAGCAATTAATTCCATGGAGGATATTAGTAATCAATGCTGTCAGTAACGGCTCTATTCAGAGAATATAAGAGCATTGATTTACAAGGGAATTAATAGCTTATAATAGATATAAAGTGATGAGACAGAAAGAGAGAATAAATAACAAAATGTCTTACAGTTTTCGTCGACCTGAGATCAGCTTTCGTCAACCTCTGATCAGCTTTCGTCGACCTGTAAGTCCTTCGAACTGTGATTTACTTTCGTCGACCTCTGATCAGCTTTCGTCGACCTGAGCTCTGCGAACAACTGCACTACATAAACTGAATGATTCTATGCTTTGAGTTCGTTGACCTGAGATCAGCTTTGGCTTTGAGTGAATTATATCGCTGAGTCCATTATGGCACTGAGTGATTATGGCACTGAGTCCATTATGGCGCTGAGTCCATTATGGCGCTGAGAGATGAAGTATTAGTCGACCTGAGAACAGAGATCGTCGAACTAAGTTCAGAGATTTTTATCTCTGAGTTAGTTGAGCTAGGTGCGACTATCGTCGACCTGAGATCAATGAACGTAGATCTCTTTTACTAAATCTTGATTTATCTAAGTCTTGAGTCTCTTGCAGTGATGGAGGCTGGTCCTTTGTACTGTTGACTCTAAGTACATGGCCTAAACTCTATAAATACATAAAATTTGACCCTTCTTTACAACATGGGTGACAACCTAAGAAGAGAACCTAGCCCAAATCACCTAGGGGTTACAACATCTTTATCGAAGACTGTTGCGTCCTCCTACCCATAAAGCCCGAAGGCGAATGTATAGGCCTGGCCACTAGTAGTGTCCTGCTCTAGCTAGGAGGGAAGAAGGACGGATATGGAATCCCTGTTGGATCCTATGTTCTAAAGGAGCAAGGGCTCTCCAGCCTCGTCTTAATGCTTCTCACCAAGACCAAAATTCTTGTGCTCCTTCGGTACTTACTTCTCAGAAACCTCTTTTTTAGGCGCACCTGAGGTACCGGCAACCTATTCAGCAGTCTCGCCAATGACTTTGATGATGTCCTTGCTCACGGGCTTGCTCAGGGTCGGGGCGCTCTCTGAAAGACTTATCATAACCTGCTTAACTTTGGCAAGAACCTAGTACTTTGGCCTCTTGGGCGCCGATTTGGAGGATGGTGTCACGCGACCCACGAGACTGACTTATTTTTATCCAGCGAGCGTGGAAGAGGTACCCGTGAGCTCTTTGAATGTTGTTGTGGCCGCCTCAATGCGAGAGAGGGTTGTGGAGACGACCCTGGCGCTCACATATTGATAATGAAAATGAAGATCTTGCTCCCCTGCGGTTTCCTCAGAGTAAGTTGATAATAACCAGAAGAGGGAGAAAGGTAAAAGTAATGATGAGTCCGAGAGGGAGTACCTGTTTCAGGGAGGACGGGAGGTAGCGCGTCGATGTTCCTCCTCAAGTGGGAAACCTCAAAGTTCTCCCTAACGAAGAACTTGAAGAGGTTAGCCTCATGACCTCCAATGGTAGAAGGGCGTAAGGTAGCCTCATCCTGCTGGATAGGCGATTATGGGATGTTGCTAAAGCCCTTTTTGACAAAAACAAACTTCCTAAGCTAATAGTGGCTCTTGTTGACCTCTCGCAGACCTTGGCATGCTGGTTAGAGAAGAAGGCAGTCCCATCAGTGTTGGCCTGGAAGGAGAAGAGTTTACGGAAGATGGTGAGGAAGAACTCAATCTATTCCTCCCGTAAGAAGCACGTGAATGCGATTAGCATTGTGACCAAGTTGGGGGTCAACTAACCCAATTCTATGCCAGGATACTTGAGCACTTGGCGCACCTACGACCAAAGTGACAGTCACAACCCCATTTTGAAGTGAGCGATGGGGATCGTGAGTTCGTCGGGGTGGGGATCGTTGATCAACACAAACTCCCTTAAGATTTGGGTAAAATATGGGCGAGATGTAGTGGGTGACGACCGAGAGTTACTCCCTCTCAGTAAGATTGTAGTGGAGGAACGTGTAGTCTGAGAAGACCCACGTGCTCTTGGATCTACCCTTAGCCTTTCCACCATCTCCACCCATCTTGTAAGTATTGGCGCAAGAGCCGCGAGTAGAGTGCTTGCGAGAGCATCCTAAGGCGAGTATTCTGGGACTAAGATGGCGAGGAAGTGTATGATATTAAATATGGTAGGTGAAGGGAAAAGGGAGGGGTCTATTTATAGGATATGGAATCAGCGGGAAGAAATCAAGGTGGAAGGAGTGCGAATAGCAAAACATCTTTTTATGCCTCGATTCCTAATTCGGCCCCTTTTCCCCCATCCACTCTCCCTCATCTCAAGATTAATGATCTCTTGACGATTCCGAAATAAAGGCGTGATAATGAAAGAACGAGAAGCAAAGCGATGCGAGAAATAAATAGAATAAAGCCTTGTAGTAGGTGAGAGCATCGAGACTCTAATTGTGAGCACTCGTTAAGTTCATAATTAAATATTACAAGTCTTAGAATTAGAAACAATATGAGAGTCGGCAGACGAGTGCGACCGTAGGGAAGAGGAAGGGAGAGCGTGTCCCAGTAGGCTCAGTATTTAAGCCATTTCCACCTACCCCGACCTCGTACTCCCGATCTCGGCACCACGTGAGGATAATGATTCTCGCAGACGGAGCGGAGCTCCTATTGCACCAAGCGCAATTGGTCCTCGACCTGCGAGATGTGGATCCCGGGGGAGGTCACCTCGCTAACAGCTCCTTACCACATCTTGCCAAGAAGCTATGCGTAGTCTCTCTCAATAGTAGAAAGTCATTTCTGGGCGGCTTTCCTGTCCTCTTGCACCTAGCTATAAATCTCCTGCAACATAAGACTATGCTTCTGGAACAGCTTGTTCATTCGCCTCTTCAACACTATGGTATCCGTCGGGTCACCTATAAAATTTGAATTCTTGTCTGGTGAGGGAGGAGGTGAGAAGTCTTCCTCGCCTAGGTCAATATTGGTGGAGGAGACCTCTCGGTAGCCTGCGAGAGAGAGTGCTAGCCGAGCGAGAATCGGGTTTCTAGGAATAGCAAGTGCTCCTGCAAACCTAGTAAAGATGCAACTCCCTTATCAGGGCACTGACGAAAGTCACCCGGCCACCCATGGAAGGGCTCATTGAAGGTGAGCATCAAATATTTACCCGATCTGGGGCAGGCTGGCACATTGTCAGCAATATGGAAGGTGATAGGTGTTGAACCGTTGAAGTCCCCTTTGATCGAGAGGCCAGAATCCGAGGTAACGATGAGTGCGACTGGATGAGCTAACAACTTCGGCAGTGGAATATGCAGATAGTATTACCCCAAAGTAGTGAATGCGAGGAGCAATAGCATGTAAAATCCTAAGAACCCAAAAGGGTCGAGGAAAAAGAGAGGGAGAAAAGCGACTCTCCAATCGGAGCAAGGGATCTGATGGGTTCGAGGCGAGGATAGTCTTTATAGCCGCAGAGTTGGCCCTCCCTTTAAGTGAGTGTGGTTGGACATACGACAAGTTCTCACCCACAATTTTCTTCTCGTTGGAGCGTTTCTTGCGAGAAATCAGAACATCTTCACTCCTTTTAAACATTTGGGGAAGCAATCGACTTGCGTACCTGTGGGGCGAGCTCGGTGGTAAGCAGCGGATTCATGAGAGGGGATCCACACTCCCCCGATTTGCGCTTTACTATCTTGTCTTTCTTCATCTTGAAAGGTGGGCTCAGAGTCCGTCGGGCGATCCAAGGTGTGAACTCTATGGTGAAGGATCGGCTACTCTCCCTCGCAGCATCAAGGCAGGCCTGGACTTCTTCCAAAAGCAGTATTTTGTAGCTATAATAATATGAGGCAGAGGAGAGGGAAGAAGTTAGGAGGCCCCTCACCCCCACGATTGGAGGTATTTATAGCACGGGAAAGGGACCCACCGAAAGATTCCCTCCAGGTCAGCATGCACTCTCCAAACACTAGGGATTGAACTTTTCTTTCTGAGCTTGAGACAATCTCGCAAAGAGCGGGGATTATGTATAGCCCTGTGTTTGTAGAGTGGATGAACCAGACCTACCCCAGACCCAGGCGAGTCAAGTGGGCAAGAAAGGATGAAAGTGGGCTCAAACTTGTCCATGGCGGCAGGCGCCTGGTTAGTGGGGCGAGTCGGGAAGTAGGATGACACTTGCTCTATGAGGTTTCTAGGAGGCGGGCAATTGCTAGATTCATCGGGCATTCGCCACTCCGTATAGAGGAGTTGGGAGGTAAGACTACAATCGCCCCAAGTAATAGAGCAGGAGGTAGGAGGGTGCTCGGTCGTTGAGGAATTCGCCACTCCTTAGAGCGAGGTAAGTGTCGGGCCCATCAGGGCACCCACCACCCTCAGAGCAAGGAGAGTGTTAGCTCCATCAGGGTTGAAGGTTGGTGAGGCGAGCCAAAGGTTGGCGAGTTCCAGTCCCACCCGAGCATCCACCACCCTCAGAAGCTGGGGCATTATCTGTGTTCTATTCCAGGGGAATTTTCCGTACAATATTAAGTTTATTTTTGCCTGCCAATAACCATTCCAAACAGTGGAGTTTGGATGTTGGTAGGCCATTTTGGGGTGCGTTTAGTAAAACCAAAAGGCAGGATTACACTATTAGTAGGCCCCGCTAGAAAAACTATAAATAGACCCTAAAGGGCACCTTCTGAGAGGATATAGTTTTTGGCTTCTTCCACCTCTGGTAAATTTTGGTTGGCTTCAAAGGCTCTCCAAGGTGCTCAGCTTCAGCTTTGGTGTGGGAGGGGAATTGTTCTAAGATCTTCCAGGTGTGAGGTAGGAGCACCACGCTGTTGTCTAGGGTCTATGCCATGTTCTAAACCTTCAGTCAAGCATTCTTCCTTAGGAGAAGTAAGTGTTAGTTGCACCCTTTGGGTCCGAACTCCTCGTTGGACCGAATCCCAGTTCCAACAACAATCATACGCAGCAAAGAAATTAGAGGAATAATCGAAAAGTTATTCTGTTAATATTTTATCCTAAGACCCATTATAGTCTATTTAAATCCATTTTTGAAAATGATTGTATTAATCTTGATATTATCTTTTAACACATTCAATATTCAATTTATAGTGATAATATAAAATATTTGTAGGCAATGGATTTAAAAAGGATAAAAATTAGAAAATAAGGTTATTTGGCCACTTGCAAAGATATGACTTATTATTTTAAATTTATTCAATTTGTTTGATAATTATTAAGCTTAATGTGTTAAAGTCATATAATAAAAAAAATATAAAGTGTCCATGACATTTTGGCTTAAGAAAGATACAAAAACAAAAAACAAAAATTACATATATCATGAAGTAGAATAATGTGTATATCACATATGATCTGTTTCTACTTCATGCAAATGATTGGAAACTAGTGACTGAGTGATTTGGGTATCCAAAGGGGTACAGAGTGTAACGGGTCTTTTGGGCACCCAAATACTGCGTGTTGATCTTTGTGGAGAACGCAATGAATGAGCCTTTTAGTGGAGTTTGTGTTTCATCTTTAATTTTGGGTCTCCATTCATACTTTGGTTTAATGTTACTCTTATGCACCAAATTTCCCTGGTAATCATTTTTATCTTGAGGCTTGGAATGAGAATGATTTTTGAAGAGTTGTTTTTTAGGAAATAGGTGTGCATTCAATTTTATGCTTAGTGAAGATTGATCTTGTAAATTATAATGATGATGGTGATTTGGAAAATCATTTATGAGTACATTATATTTTTCACTCCCATAGATTGGCTTTATTGTATGAAAATATGTATTCAACTTGCTTTTGGATTTGGCTTGATAATATGGATTTATGATTTGTGAATGTTTATTTATAATTTCCTTTAGCATGTTGATTCTTGTTTCCCATTCTTTGAGATTTTGTCTAGCTCTTGTATAGGCAATTATGCTATTTTTAAGAGTGGCGACTATAGAATCAATATGAGTTTTATAATTATTTCTTAGTTCTTTAAATGTTTCATCCATCTTTTTTATTTCAATTTTATAATTTTTGCACATAGAACAATTGCTTTTCAAAGTTGAATTTTCTAAAATTAGTTTTTCATTTTTTTTATTTTTTGTAATAAAAAACACTTTTTCAAATACCTTGAATTTTTATTTAGAAATTTTGCAATCAAAATAATGTTTAGAATTTTTAACTAAAGAACATGAAGGAGAATTAGACATATCAAATTTTGATTCAATATTAAGTTGTGCTTTTCAAATTTTATTTTCTAAACGTAATTTATAATTAATATTTTTCAATTTTACATTTAGCAATATTTAGCATACATAATGTAGAAATTGAAGTCGCAATAAAGAGAGAATTTTTGCTTACAATGTTCTCGGATGTGGCAAGATTTGAACAAGAAGTTCCTTTTACATCTTTTATGCATGATGTACTTATTGTGTCCCCATTCAAGCATGGTCGTGCAATCTTGCATTCCTCTTTCTTTGACTGATCTTCCTCCAAGTATAAGTCCTCATTGAGTTTTTTCTCTTGGATCCATATGAATTTGCTCTAGTTCATCATCTGTGGAGAGAAGACTATAAGCAATCTCAAGAAATTTCCAAATATCAAAAGCAGCAGGTAAAGTATAAATAAGTTTGAAAATTTCATGATCAAACGCACAAAAAAAATTATTTATTGATTTATCATTTAAAAACATTTCATTTTTATTCAAAATATTTAGGAGCTTCATAATGGTAATAGTCCAAACTTCAATGTCTAAAGATTTAAGAAATTTCCCCATTAATATCTTCCACCCTTTATAAATTTAACCCATAAATAAAGGTGGTACTAATGATTTTTAATTTAATCAAATTTCATCCCCTCTAGTGGATGCGAGATCATAAAGTGTCATTATTCCCGGTTGTGATACCGTTTTGGAATAACCTACCTCTGAAATCACTTGTTGGATCTTTAAGCACCTTTAAGGGGGGGTGAATAAGGGTTTTTTGGAAATTTAAATCTTATTTAAAATATCAGTCATTTAAAGAAGTTTCGGAATATTTTATCAGAAAATATATTTTAATATCTCAGAAAATATTATATTAAAAATTACTTTTAAAGAACGTCGGATTTCAATATTTCTTCACTACCACCAGCGAGAGCACTATGACTTAGCACTAGTACCAGAAAGTGAAATCTACGCATTATTTTACAAGTAATTTGCAATATATTTTGCTTTGATGTTTGATAGATAAATATTATTTAGAATATTTTAGAAAAGAAAACCAAGATAATAGAACAATTTTCATAATAAATTGATTACACAATGTTTGATTTCTATGATGCTAGAAATTGAGGCAAAATATGAAAATCTCTTTTTCCATTTCTATATCAGCCATTATCCCCAAGGACCGGTTGGTTCTAGCCTATCTCTCCCAGATAAGGCATCAAATCGTCCCTAGACCTACCCACGATCTAGATGCCAACACATGTGGCGAATTCATGGAATCGTCCTAGGAAACCGATGTCTGCACAAGACTATTTTCCCCCTATGTCTCGCAAGACTTAGTTGTCCCTACCTGCTATGAATTTCCCATGGAATCCTTCTCGGAATTTGACCTTCTCCTCGAATGATTTCTCCACCCAAGTTACAAAAGGATAAAATAAAAGGATTACAAGATAATAAAAAAGCAAGAGAAAACTCCCCCAATGATTTTTGAAGGTGATGACGAAGGCGATGTTGATGTTGGCGTTCATCCTTTGTGTTTAATATGTGTGGTAGCACTTCCCCTTCAAAAACTTCTTTAGATCTCCGTGTTTGCCAGAGGGATTTCTCTTGATGGTATGGAGACGAGCCTCTCTTAAGATATTCTAAGTTATGGTTTTGGTAGAAGAGGAATCACTCAACACAAAAGGAGAGGAGCTGCTCTTTTTATAGGCTCAAGAGCTTTCGTCTGTGGTATCGGTTCCGTATAACGATAGCTACTTTAGGTAGACTTTTCTTCCTTTGGCAATCTTTATCTTTGGCAACTTTCATTTTAGGAAACTTTCTTTGTCCAAATTAAGAAACTTTTGATCTTTGGAAATAGGCATTTTTGGTTCCTAGTTATTCCAAAAATAGACCCTCCATAAAGATATCGCCTGGTAGTAGCAGTACTGCCTAGCGGTAGCACTTTCCATTTTTAAAAGTTTCCTATTACGACTTCTTCCCTTCCATTTCTATCATTTAGCCGATGTAGTCAAATACGTTATTGCGAGCAATAGAGATATCTCCTAGAGATAACGATGCAGTCAATAAACTGATGAAGTTGAATAAGCTATTGCCAGCAGTAGCACATCGTCTAGTGATAGCGATGTAGTAGAAGAACTGGATGCAGTCGAATGAGATATCGCTAGCAATAATGCTATCGCCTGACGATAGCGATAGAGTTTTAGAATCTAATCTTGTAGTTCCTGCATACTGTAAACACACAACAAACATGATCAAATACAAACTAGGATTTATTATTCTCAAATCAAGAGATGCGGAACACATGTTCCAACAAAATCTAGATCTTATGTTGATATGGTGTTTTGCATAATGAGATATTACATTAGTAAAACAATGTCTGGTAACACTAAGTCTTTCCCTATGCTAGTATTGCACTATCTAATACCTGAAAACCACAAAACCAAATACATATATCAAATATATAGTGTGTTCATCTTCATCATAAAGACTTATTCAAATTAGAAATATTGTGGGCAATTTTCCTAACAGTACCACATCAATTAGTTTCTATAAATTATATTATAGTTATAATCATTCAAGGTAGTGGGCTAGCATAGATAGATTCCCTTCTTATCTAGCAAGGAGAATCACCTTAGTATGTATTTATGTTGAATATGTTTCTCATTCCTAATATTATACAATGGCAAAATATGCTTGCATAATAAGCCTTTTATCTGAAAGCCCCTACAAGAACATTCAACATCACCACTCTTTAGACATACACTCACAATCTATTGCTTACCATCATCAGTTCTATTGCAATATCGTGTGATGTATACAATATTTTTTAGTGTGTACCTTGTTTTTTAGCAACCATCAATTAAACTACACATTCCATAAATGTTTGCTCAAAGATTGAATATATATTTCTTCTATAGACTTTAGGCATTTGGATAAGTAATAAACCATTTTTGAATTTTAGTGTAATACTCCCTTTCTTACATTTGAATTCCACATCATGTTCACTCATACGCCAACTTGAAATCAGTTTTCAACTCCGACAAAGCATTCAACATGTGAACTTATGACTTTTGAGCATCCTTGCAAGCCATTATTAACATATTACTTTATTTGGTAGATTATATTCCCAGATCTAATATTTCCTTATTAAATGAGGCACACCACTTCATTCTAATCTTATAAAGATCATTCAACCATCAATTCTCATGCAAGTTACTAAAAGTTATCATCTCTCTCCAATGTGCCTCAAATTCCATTTAAGAATCACATTTGTGCATGCAATTAATTAATAATGCTCCAATTTGCTTGTCTTGGTTGAAATTTAGTACCTCAGATGATGTTTTTTTGAAATGTGTCATTGGCACAAATGATGTCGAGTACCGGAAATATTCTTTCAATAACTACTATCATCGCTTGATCTTGGTTCATAAAAATATTGATTGGTTCCTTTTCGCCAATAAAATTTTAAAATGTCTGAAAAATCAAGCAAAAAGATTCAATCGTCTCCTCAACAACGATTTCCCCTCCTAAAAAAATAGTCTGTCAGTGATGATTCACCGTAATGAAAGGGGCACATGTCATATTGTACTTATTCAACCTATAAGCCATAACAAAAATGACAGCATCTCCAAAAGAATCGTAATCAAGTTTTTCACGTCGATATATTGATCCAAAAGAAGTTATGCAGTATGCACATCTCATCTGTCAGCACATTAAAAGAGAATATGTTGTCCTCCAATTGCCTCTTTTTAAATATTTCCAATAACTGTGTCAAGTTGCCATTTTCAATTTCAACTCTTTTTTCTCAATATACAAAGTTATAAGCATTTGTCTTAGAAAACCCAACATTTTGTACACTCCAACTACATTCGCTAAGAATTTGAATGCATCAACAATTATAATTCTTATGTATGTCATACTCTTGAAGAGGGTTGTTTAGCCATTAGATATGTGTTAATGCAATCTCAAAGGTTGTATGTCTTTTTGTGATGCTAGCAGATGGTTGTGTTATTCAACAAATCTAAAAATATGTCAATTCTTTCCCTCTATATCAGCAGAGAAGTGTATGCGCAATAAACACTCAGTGCGAGAATCAAGTTTTTGATACTTCTTTGTCACATCAGTCATTGACTTGCAATTCTTATGTCATGCTTTCGCACATGAGTATTCTCTTCCCTTTATGATTCTTGAATGAGTCCAATAGTAAATATATTGCTTTCAGACGCTGAAACCACTATTACGTGCATATTAAGAGTACATTGCGTGTGCCTTATTGTTGGGTCCGGCGTTCCTTCACTTGACCCGTGGCGCTCTGCTACTTATATAAAAAATTAAGTAGCGCCCTCTCCAACAGTCCGGGCTTTTGGTGCAGTTGGGTATGCGCTTGATCCTTCAATTGGTATCAGAGGGAGGTTACGGGTTCAAGACCGGGGGGCGCTATTAAATCCTGATTTTTCCCTTCTACCTGTGTGGGTCCGGTGGGTCAGGCAACCGTGGACATGTGGTAACACCACCTCTGAGCCGTGTGGGCCATGTGGTAACCCCACCTCTGAGCCGACTGGTTGTGCTGGACGCCGGGGGGGATTGTTGGGTCCGGCGTTCCTTCACTTGACCCGTGGCGCTCTGCTACTTATATAAAAAATTAAGTAGCGCCCTCTCCAACAGTCCGGGCTTTTGGTGCAGTTGGGTATGCGCTTGATCCTTCACTTATCATTAGAATGAACAATAGGAAAAACCATACCCTCCTTGCTTGTTTGTAATTAAGACAAGTTATAATTATTAGTCAGTCACAACCTTTAAGTTCTGAAAATTTAAGCAAAACACAATTACAGTCATTTTTTATCTTAGAATCCGACCATTATTTTACACATCTGACCGGATATACAACAAATACGACTAACTGTTAATAAATATTGTTCAACCCTGTATTTGTCGAGTGGATTCAATAAGACCCTGAGTAGTTAAAACACAAGAGTGGGAATAGACATACAGGAGATGAGTGGGGAATTTTAGCCAGCACTCGCCAAAGGCTTATGGAGGGTGGCCAGTCTTCCACCTCGCCGAGCACTTGCCACCCCAAGGTGAGTGGGAAAGCATTGTCCTGACTCCCCTATAGTTTTGATGGCATATTTCCCCAAAGAAACCCATGCGGGCCTGCCACTAGACTTTCTACACAGAGGGGTCCCATTATTGATAGGCCAATTTAGGCAGCAACTAGTAGAATCAAAGGATGGAATTCCGTTATCCACAAACCACTCTCAAAAAATTATAAATAGACCCCCAATGGCACCTTTGGAGAGGCCTTCTTCCGGCTTCTCTCTCCTTTGGATAGCTTTGACTGGCAAGAGCTCCAGCTTACTGCTCATCATGGTTTTTGGATGTGCGATCGAGAGCTCTCAAGTGCCCTCTAGGGTTCCCGACTCAACATTATCTTGAGAGGGGAAGCTCTCTTAGATCATTCATATATGAGGTTAGAACTCCTTACTGCAGCTCGAGGGTTTGTTCTAGTTTTCCACCCATGAGAGTGAGGATCTTTGCTCTGCATTTCTGGTCTAGTGTTCTAACTTAGGAGAAATAAGTGTAAGCTACCCCTTCCATCCGAACTCCTTGTTGAACTGTGGATTCTGGTTCAACAAATACGATCAATATCTACCAAATTCATATAACTAGAATAACTAAGAAACTCGATAGAACACTCGTTCACAGAGTTGAATGATTGAAATATGCTTACTAAATCTATCGCCTCCTTAGCAATGCCCGCTTGAATTTTTTATGTCGACATATGTGGAAGTTTTTGATCGCCTAAGATTGAGGGAAAGGGGACCCTTGCCTAAGAAGCGAGGTGTTTATTATTGTAGACATTTGTAGCCCATACAAATAAGGCCTATTGGGCCCAGGTCGGGCCCGACCACCTTGGGCCAGGTTTTTTTTGCTCTTAGACCAAGGTCGGGCCCAACTCAAATCGGGCTTAGGCTGGGCCTAGACCCTTACAAAATCAGGGGGCCTACTGAGCCCATAAAATAGGGCCCAATGCTAATTGTTAGCTACCATTTACTAGTTATCATTTATATGTTGGGGCCATGCCCCAACATTAAGGCTTCATTTGGCTTGGCTTATTTGCTCCGATAAGTTTATACAAAAACATCATTATCATAGAATGTATGCTTGGTATGACAAATGTTACTACAATTTCCAAGAAAAGAATCTAGTTTTGAGCATAAAATGTTTGGTATGACAATGACTTTTTTGTCCAAACACACCGGAGCAAATAAGCTACGTCAAATGAAACCTAAATGTTAGGGCCACGCCCCAGTATTTAATGTTGGGGCTTGACCCCATCAAATTAATGATGGGTGTGTGACCCCATCATTTAATTGTTGGGGTCATGCCTCATCAATTAATTAGATTGTTGGGGTCATGCCTAGTGGCGGAACTAGGATTTGAGAGTCGCTCGGGCACAATAAATTTAACATACAGTTCATTATTGAAAATAATACTAATTTTTTTTGCTATTACTGCTATATAAAATCATTACAAATCATTAAAAATAAAGATAGTTATTGAAACAAAATCTCATAAAAACTTACAGTTCAACAAGATACTTTCCGTTGACATATGCTCTGAAAATGTAAAATAATTGTTTTTGTTGTAATAGTATCTACAACTTTTTTTTCAATGTAAGCAATTAAACAATCATTCATCCATTCATCCCCCATTCTATTTCGCAACTGAATCTTTATGATCTTCATTCCAGAAAACATCCTCTCAACAGTAGCTATTGTAACTAGTAAGAGGCAAACACCCTTTAACAATCTAAAAACTAACTAATAATGATCTTATTTTTTTATTCCATAATTTTTTTCAGAAGATCACTAATTCCTTTAACTTCAAAAAATGTGTCTGTTGATGTATATCACATGTCAAAAATATATATATCAAGTTATTCTTCAAGTAACTGCAACTCTATTAGAGTAAAATCATACGGATATAATTCAACATAATTTTTGTTTATCTTAAGTAAAATGATCCTTTGGGTCTAGACAAGCAACGCATAAGAGTAATTCTGTGTTTACGTCATCAAAACGATCATTTAGCTCATTTAGCATCCAATCATACACTGCATTAAAAATTTTAATCCCAAAATAATGTTTATTTGTAATCTCATGTGCATTGCGTCTTGATCTACCTGGTTGAACAAACTTTCCATCCATATTCACAACTTCTATGACATGTTTGAAAGTGAGGGTAGATCTTATATTTTCTTTTAGGAAGAGTTAATGCGGAAAATTAAAAATTAAATTAAAACACATAACAGAGCATAGCACAAAAGAAACAGAGCAAGCAAACCAGACGACACAAGGAGCTACAGTGGTTCCCTCTCAATAGGTACGTCCACTCTTCTACCACCTTGGTAGGAATCCACTACAGGTTTTTGCTAAGGTGCCCTGCCACCAATGATCTGATTCAGGTAGATCAAACAGACCCTTTAGACTTTTGATCAGGTGTCTAAAAACCAAGCAGGTTGTTGATAAGGTGCCCTGTCACCAACGTTCACTTTTGAAGAGGTGTGAACAAACTCTTTACAGGAGGGGGAAGGAGAGTTAGATTGTCTTCTCTATTGTAAAACAGATTAGAGAAGCATAAGAGACTCTTCAGAACTTATGACAGAATACTGTCACGAGGTTCTGAAGGAGTAAGGTCTGAAGAAGACTAGAGATCTGGACTTAGATGTTCTTCTTCAGCTTCCTTATTTCTTCTTCTTCTTCAGAGAAACTCTGAGTGTATCTTCCTGGAACAGGAGCACTCAGGTTGAGGAAGAGCAGAAGAGATATCTTCACAGTTGGATAGATATTGCTGTGAGCAGCTGTATCTTTTCTTTCTTGAAGACTGCTGAATGTTGATGGTAGCAGTCTTCTTTCACATTTGTTCTACAGCTTCGTCTGTGTGTTTCTGGTCACTGTCTTCTTCTTGTATGTTTCGTGTGTGTCGTGTGTCTTTTTTCTTTCTCCAAAAGAACTCTTTAAATAGGTGCAGCAGCAACGGCTCTATTAGAGCAAGACTTTTGTCTTCTTCTCAGATCTTGAATCTGGGCTGCAATTAACACAAAAACAAGTCTTGCAGATATATATCATATAAAAGGGAAAACTACAGCAGCTGCAATAAATAGACTCATAAAGGATGTTTGATAAATCACATCGGAAATAACTCTTTACAGCCAACGGCTATAAAGGACAGCTGCAACAATAAAGTCAGATAATAAGACAAAAGACATTGCCAGAAAGAATTGACTTATGCATAAATATAGAAGCACGTTTGCTTTGAGATATATGCATAAGATCAATTAAATAATCCATAATAAAACATGCCAGAAAATACAGGAAATAAAACAACAAATAAAACGCATATAATATTACATATGCAGACCAGAAGATAGTCGAACGGGGTTCGAAGATCGTCGACCGACCTACTGAGATCGTCGAGCTATTAGTCAGATAGTCGACCGACTCAAACAAAACAGAAAGCGTCGACCGATCCTTAGAGATCGTCGAACGGCCTACTGAGATAGTCGAGCTATCAGGAATATAGTCGACCGACTCGGGCAAGACAGAAAACGTCGATCTATCAAGAGATAGTTGACCAGAGCTCGACGATCTAGCAGAACGTCGAGCTGGCTAGAGACAGACGATCGTCGACCGGCTGATCGACGATAGTCGATCGGCGTTCGACGATAGTCGAACCCGAAAAAGACTTAGCCAGAATTTTACTGGAAAAGAGAATACTCAACAATGAGATTTTGACCATAGATAAATCTTGGGTCAAGATCTAAAAGGAAAGACTTAACTCAAATCCAAACTAGGGTACCAACAATCTCCCCCTATTTGGGTTAAGTCTTTCACAAACTTAAAACTACTAAAAACAAATAAACTAAACTCAAACAACTTAATAGAGATCCTAGCCCAAATCAGAACCAGGGTTCCAACAATCTCCCCCTATTTGGGTGAGGATCCTATTAGCAAAATAATAAAAATTTGCAAAGCATAAAATATATAAAGAAAAGCTTTGTTTGGCTGGCTGCTTGCTGGCATTTGCAATCTCCCCCTATGTTGATGCAGTACATGTGATTTGGACTCAGCTGGGATGACTTTGAATATTGATTGAGTCATCCAGCTAACTCCTGTAGATAGTACCTGCAGAAGGCTATGGTAGAGATTGCTCTCTCCTTGAAAAAGAGTATGTTAGCAGCAAAAATGATATTTTGTCCAGCAAATTTGATTAAGATTCTGGATCTGAAAAACAAAATCAGATATCTTCCTTCCTATAGAATTTCTTTTCATTAGACGAGATTCAAACTCAGCTGACCAATGCAACTAGAGTAGAGGACTCAATCTAAATGAAGTTAGAAAAGGATCTATAAGAAATAGAGTTATCTGACCGAGAATTTCTTTATACAGAAATCTGAATGAAATATTTGAACATAACATCAATCAGATATAATCAACTATAAGAAAAGAAGATGCTTCCTAATAAATCTGTTCCTAATAATAAAAGGATTTGAAAATATTTAACTATGAGTATAAAACAGATTTATGAAATAGCAAACTGAGATTGAAAGTTTTGTAGAGTTTGGCCCTGTTCTTGATCATCTCTTCATGTTGGAAATTTTGAGTCTGTAATCCTGCAAGACAGAAAACAGATCAAGTGCAAAGGGGACAAGAAGAGATGCAGTTTTTGCTTTTGTGCATGAACAAATGAATGAAGCAAATCTTGAAGAAGAAAAAAATGAGGGCAGAGAAAATGACAGGGGAATGCAATTTAATGAGCACAGCACTCATTAGGATAATCTGAAAAAGATTTTGAAGAAAATCTTTAAAATCAGAAAGGCACTGTCTGATAATTCCCTTCCTATAGAATCACTTTATCACAAATAAAAACTTCAACACAGTGTGATGATCCACTGGATCAAGTCTGTGTTGAGTTTTAGTGTAGATAATTTTGTGAAAAATCTGTAAGGATGTAGAATTATCTTACTATGCCTCTTTGAGATCTAAGATTCATCAAAAAGGAAAATTTTCAGACCATAAATGTAATGAGGTTTTATTGGTTTATTAAATAAATTTTTCAAAAAATATTTCATGTATGTTTGAAAAATTTGAGAAAACTTTTGAAAAACAAAATCAATGTTGTTGAATTTTCTTAATATTTCTCTTGAAGGTTTAGTTGTATTCAAGTTAGAGATTGATTTAGGATATTTTGAAATGTAGTTAGTATTGGATATCACCTGATATTTTCTAAGTTCTGATTCAGGCTTTTCCTTGTTGTTTGATGCATTTATGGCCTTTAAGCAGAATTCTTTGGCCCTTGCTTCCTCCTCTTCATCTTCAAATGATGAGTCATCATCGGAGACATCCCAGATAACATCTAGGGATGTTAATTCTTCTTCGTCAAATGAGATGATGTGGCTTCCTTCTGATGTGTCATCCACGGGTTCAGAAGCCATTTGGTGAAGGGAATCCCACATCTCCTTAGCTGTTGAACATTCAACAATCTCTTGAAAAATGTCATCAGACAATGACTGAGCTAGGATATTCATTGCTCGGGCATCAGTTAGCCTGGTACTTTTTGTTGTTGTTGCCGATGTTGGAAGACCTGTCAAAATAGAAGAAAATATTTCTTCATCAATATTGTTCATAAATAATTTGATTCTTGCCTTCCAGATGCTAAACTCAGCTAAGTTGCAAGCTGGAGGTCTGGTGCTTGACCATTCTTCATTTTGTGCCATGAAAAACTCTTAAGAAATAAGTATAAGATCTATCTCAGGGATCTTTTGATTCAGGAGTTATCCTGTACAAACAATCAACCTCCCTCTGATACCAATTGAAAGTGAGGGTAGATCTTATATTTTCTTTTAGGAAGAGTTAATGCGGAAAATTAAAAATTAAATTAAAACACATAACAGAGCATAGCACAAAAGAAACAGAGCAAGCAAACCAGACGACACAAGGAGCTACAGTGGTTCCCTCTCAATAGGTACGTCCACTCTTCTACCACCTTGGTAGGAATCCACTACAGGTTTTTGCTAAGGTGCCCTGCCACCAATGATCTGATTCAGGTAGATCAAACAGACCCTTTAGACTTTTGATCAGGTGTCTAAAAACCAAGCAGGTTGTTGATAAGGTGCCCTGTCACCAACGTTCACTTTTGAAGAGGTGTGAACAAACTCTTTACAGGAGGGGGAAGGAGAGTTAGATTGTCTTCTCTATTGTAAAACAGATTAGAGAAGCATAAGAGACTCTTCAGAACTTATGACAGAATACTGTCACGAGGTTCTGAAGGAGTAAGGTCTGAAGAAGACTAGAGATCTGGACTTAGATGTTCTTCTTCAGCTTCCTTATTTCTTCTTCTTCTTCAGAGAAACTCTGAGTGTATCTTCCTGGAACAGGAGCACTCAGGTTGAGGAAGAGCAGAAGAGATATCTTCACAGTTGGATAGATATTGCTGTGAGCAGCTGTATCTTTTCTTTCTTGAAGACTGCTGAATGTTGATGGTAGCAGTCTTCTTTCACATTTGTTCTACAGCTTCGTCTGTGTGTTTCTGGTCACTGTCTTCTTCTTGTATGTTTCGTGTGTGTCGTGTGTCTTTTTTCTTTCTCCAAAAGAACTCTTTAAATAGGTGCAGCAGCAACGGCTCTATTAGAGCAAGACTTTTGTCTTCTTCTCAGATCTTGAATCTGGGCTGCAATTAACACAAAAACAAGTCTTGCAGATATATATCATATAAAAGGGAAAACTACAGCAGCTGCAATAAATAGACTCATAAAGGATGTTTGATAAATCACATCGGAAATAACTCTTTACAGCCAACGGCTATAAAGGACAGCTGCAACAATAAAGTCAGATAATAAGACAAAAGACATTGCCAGAAAGAATTGACTTATGCATAAATATAGAAGCACGTTTGCTTTGAGATATATGCATAAGATCAATTAAATAATCCATAATAAAACATGCCAGAAAATACAGGAAATAAAACAACAAATAAAACGCATATAATATTACATATGCAGACCAGAAGATAGTCGAACGGGGTTCGAAGATCGTCGACCGACCTACTGAGATCGTCGAGCTATTAGTCAGATAGTCGACCGACTCAAACAAAACAGAAAGCGTCGACCGATCCTTAGAGATCGTCGAACGGCCTACTGAGATAGTCGAGCTATCAGGAATATAGTCGACCGACTCGGGCAAGACAGAAAACGTCGATCTATCAAGAGATAGTTGACCAGAGCTCGACGATCTAGCAGAACGTCGAGCTGGCTAGAGACAGACGATCGTCGACCGGCTGATCGACGATAGTCGATCGGCGTTCGACGATAGTCGAACCCGAAAAAGACTTAGCCAGAATTTTACTGGAAAAGAGAATACTCAACAATGAGATTTTGACCATAGATAAATCTTGGGTCAAGATCTAAAAGGAAAGACTTAACTCAAATCCAAACTAGGGTACCAACAATGTTTTATACAGAAAGTAGAGACTTCAGCCATAAAATATTCTTACTCGACTTCATCATTTCTCATCTTTAATAGTAATAGTTTTGACAACTTTACACAATGCATTGCATTGACAATATCTTGATCTTTCTTTTGCAACACTTGAGATAATTCATTTATTTTTGACAAAATATTTTTCATCAAATGAATCACAAATGCAAATTTGAAAGTCAAGATAACTTGGAGAAGTGCGTTTGTCATTCCTCTTTGGTTTCCATCTGCCCCATCAACTCTGATAATCTCCGACACATCAACAATAGAAGAGAATATACAAATAAAATTTAAAATTGTACCATAATGTGAACTCCATCTGGTGTCTCCGACACGTTTGAGCTCTAAAGGTCGATTCAACCCTTGTCCACTTCTAAGTCCCCGCATCCAAGCTTTTACAACTCGATTAACTTCTAAGGCTCTAAAAGAATCACGACATTTGCAAGAGACACCAACAACATTCAATACTGTGTTAATAAGTGTGAAAAGCTAAGCAACATCAAAATTCCTTTCTGAAATAACTATTAGTACTAATTGTAGTTGATGTGCAAAATAATAAACATAGAAAACACAACTATTTTCATTCAAAATTAAAGTTTTAACCTCCTGAACTAGCCTTTCATATTGCTAGCATCATCATATCCTTGTCTACGCAATTTAGAAATAATAAGACCATATTTCATAAATAAATTATCAATAGCTGTTTAAGAGATAACACTGAAGTATTATTGGGAATATTGCCCTTCAATGTTCCCTGAATTTGAAGAGGCATCACCATCAATGCTAAGTGCATAATTATATTTGATGTATGTTCAAGTTCAGTGTTTATAGGTTATCTACTTACCATGATTAGACAGGTGGTCGGGGTCAAAATACTAGTTGGGCTCAAGACAAGATGCTTGAAAATCGAAAATCTGGTTAAGTCCAAAAGAATTGAGTGAAGGCAGTTCACTCAATACCAAGAGGCTAAAAGCATGAGAGAAGCTCAAGCAGTCAAAGCCTCAGTATTGCCAAAGAAGAAATCTGGTTAAGTCCAAAAGAATTTAGTGAAGATAGTTCACTCAATGCCAAGAGGCTAAAAGTGTTTAGAGAAGCTCAAGCAATCAAAGCCTCAGTATTTCCAAAGCAGAAATCTGGTTAAGTGTAAAAGCATCGAGTGAAGGTAGTTCACTCGATGCCAGAAGAGCAAAAGCGTTGATAGAACTACATACAGTAAAAGATGCAATATTGCTGACTAGAAATTGGCTAAGTCCAAAAATGTTGAGTAAGGCAGTTCAATTAACGCTAACTCAACAAGATATATGGCTAAGGATAGAAGCGTTGAGTGAAGGTCGTTCACTCAACGCCTCAATCAAGAAGACTGTTTGTTGGACAGGAAAAAAATCAACTAAGTCTAGAAGCGTTGAGTGAACTCACTTCACTCAATGCTAGGAGAGAAGAAGCATTGACAGGAGCTCAAGCAGTCAAAGCTTCAGAAGCAGCAGACAAAAAATCTGTCTAAGTCTAGAAGAGTTGAGTGAAGGCAGTTCACTCAACGCCTACTCAACAAATAATTCAACAAGTACAGAAGCGTTGAGTGAAGACAGGCCACTCAATGCCTCATCAAGAAGCCATTCAAAGGACAGAAGCATCGAGTGAATAAGCTTCACTCAACGCCTTGATACAAAAGAAATTTAACTAAGTCAAGAAGCGTCGAGTGTAAGACCCCCCTTTTTTTTTCTTTTTCAACCACCGGGGTCTTAGGCCCAGAACCGCCGCTTTGCGGTGACACCTTCACGTCCTGAAGGGTCATCACCACAAGGCGCCGATTCTGCCGGCCAAATTCGATCACAGAAGAGTAGCACAAAAACTGAAGTAAGAGCAATGCAGTCCACAATAAATAAATCACCATATATATAATGAAATCTCCACGAAGGGAGTGTCCACAGAAAACATCAGAGTACGATAATACTAGAAATAAAAGGGCTCACGCCCGGTACATCAAGTCCTCACTACAAAATCTCTCATGCGGAAGCGAAAACAGAATCTACTCAAGATCGAGACTCACAGTCCCGGCTGTATGAACTCCGGAGCTAGACTGCCCCATCTCCAGGTGCACCGATCTCTGGGGCTGCTCCTCCATGCTGGGCTCCACGATCCCCTAAATGATGTGGTTCGAAAACCGTTAGTCATAAAGACTAAGCCCTATCATCCCCTACCCCTTCCCCCATGGCTCCTAGGTACCGAGCGGAGAGGAAGAAAGGGAAGGACATGAAGGTAGAGATAATCAAGAAACAGGTGACTATGGACTTATTCTAGCAAGATGTATTCGGTGAGCAGTTATATGAAGGTTATAATAGGTCTAACAGTAAGAAAAGCAATTATATGAATTTAAACCTTCACTTATGCGAGAACACATAAGCTAAAGGGGTCTTTTGCAAGGCTCCCATCGTATAGAGTGTCCCATACCACTTATACGTTGGGGTGTCGGTTATCAAACAGCAATGGTTGTTATATATTGAAATTAACCTTTGATTTATAAACTTGCCCACACAGGCTTATAGACCAAGGGGTCATTTTGCAGGTCCTAATGTATAAGCGTCCCATACCACTTATACTTTAGGTGTCAAGGTTTAATGAATCGATTATGCTATGACATGCTAGTGGGTATGATGAAACATGCAAGTGCAACTCACACACCCGACTCTGTGCACACAGACCTTTAGTTCCCCCTTTCGGAGCCGTTACCTCCCAGGATACCTCCGTAGTGGCAAACGGAAGCGGTGGGTTGGGCCTCGCCCACCTCCAAAACCAGTAAAAGCACCACTGGTCTGACCTATCGTACGCCTCAACGCTTGGTGCACTAAGCGGACGCCTGCGTACTCTTGCCGGCTGGCGCACCGGACTTCTGTTGGCGGAGTGCTAGTCACCCCGCCGAGTCAACGATATCGGTGTCGGTGCAATCGAACTCCCCGATATCGAAAGACCCACCACCTTAACTTTTCTTATTTTATGCACATGCAAGTTTAATCGCAAAACCACAGAACCGAGCCGAAGCTCCCCGGACCAAACGTCCGTCTTCAGAACAACCGAGCCGAAGCTCCCCGGACCCAAACGTCCGTTTCCAAATCACCCGAGCCGAAGCTCACCTCAATCTTCCTGTGCCAATAGTGTTTGTGAAAAGTGCAAACCTAGTTACTAAGTTACTCTTGCTAGTTTATTATTACAGTTTACGTTAGCCCAGGACTGCCCCCGGTATACCCCGTGAAGGGCTCTCAAGGGGCACTAGGAACCAAGACGGTGCATTACGGCCCGAAGTTCCCTTTCGCAAGGCACTTATTGTTATTGGTTGTTTTCCCTTAGCCCGATTTCCTTCTCATATTACGATAGACTATCCTAGGGTGATTTTTAAACCTTCCACTCTTCGGGAAAAGAAATCTTTCGCCAAACCCGAGCACCTCTTAACTCTAGCTATCACCACTACTCACTACTCTTTATATCTTCCTCAGATCATGTCATATTGCATTTCACAATTTACTAAATGCAGGCCTACCTAGGCTACATGTCGAACCGGTTATGAAATGATCCATTACTCATCCAAATGCCCTAAATTATTTACTGGAGACTTACCATGACATAAATGACCTAAGTCCAGAAAATGGAAATTTTCCTAATTTATTTGGCATTTAATTATATTCCTCGAAAATCCAAAGACTACCGGTTTGAACATGAACTACCCTAAGTTCTCATGCAAGATGTCCAGCAATTTTATGATAAATACTAGGTTATCTCAATAGGTTAAATCCTAAGTATCATAATTTTTCTATCATTAAAAGGGCATGAAAACTATTTTAGAAATAATCTCTAACTTCTATTATTTATGAAGCATGTACAGAAAATATTCTTCCAAAAATTATAAATAATTCATGATATGCAGATAAAGGCCTAAAATTAGCACTGGCCAAGTTTCATAATTTTCCAGCAAGTATTTTATCCATAATTAATTTTTAAACATAAAGGCCCCTTTCTATCATCTGTGAATAAGGTACTAGATTTACTCAACATAAAATTCTGTAAAAATCCAGGGGTCATTGTGCTACTAACAAAGATCTAAATCCAGAATTTCAACTGATTATAAATAATTTTAAAGCTCCAAATAATTGAAATAATAATTTCGTCAATTAATCCTTTAACACATGAAGTATAATATTTAATAATCATAAAATTCCAGAAGATTTACTATAAGTCTAAAACATCCTAAAACCTCCTCCTCCCGAGTTTCATAATTCTTGGATTAGATTTAGTGCTTAAAACAACTAAATTACATTTCTAACCTATTCCGACATCTCAACTTTCGAGGTACCTAACTACCTCCAATTCCTTCACTATTTCAACCAGAGGGTTTTCATTATATCATCCCCCTCTCCTCCAAATTTCAAGGGCATACAAGAGCTTTTGCTCCTATGTCCTTCACAAACCTCAAACTCCCACCCGTTGGATTTGAGCCAATCTCTTAGGGTAAAATCCACCCTAAGCCACACCATGTTACCCAAGAGAGTAGACATAGACCCAACAAATCAGTGGCCAACAACTTCAGCCTCTTTTGAGGAGATTTGTCCACTCCATCTCCAATCGTACTTTTCCCCAAAGTACCCCTCACCAAGACCTATCTAGGACTTGATACTTCCATATTCAAAACTCGACCAATCGAGTTGAAATTTTGTACAGATCTTAATATTGAAGCCAGGGACCACCACCCAAAAATTGGGGGAGTTTGGACTTAATTTCATCTCCTAATTAGTTTTATATTGTTTATTAAATTTTTACAAAAACTTTAGGCAAAAGTTCTCCAAAAATTCTCATTTTTGGACAGCCTCTCGATATACATATTATAGACCTCCAGTCCAAATTTCAAGTCATTTGGACATATTATGAACCGTGGGCAGCCATTTTAATTTCTGGTTAGCCTAGGTCTTGATCCCACCAAAATGAGTGCTGTGTTCAAACCACTCACCCAAATTGAATAAAATCAATTTTAAATTAAAGTAGACCCAGAGGGCTACAACTTTTGTGACTGGTCATTTTCCTAAATCGGCCTCTAAGTGCTTCGTTTTGCAGCCTCAAAAATACATTCAAATAACTTATTTTTCCATTATGCACTATATAATAATCTATGTATTATATATTAAATCCACTGTTCATCTTCTTCATGAACCCGAACAGACAGGAAAACATTTTTCCTGTAAGCATTCCGTGATCCGTCGCCGGCCGTTCGGTCACTTCCCTGGCCAGCCACCACCACCACCACCTCCATTGAGGCGATGGCTATCGGTCGGCGGTGGTTTGGCCGCCGGAGGTGGCGGTTTCCGGCGAACTCAATAATACCATTTTCATGGTTTTCCCATGAAAACGAGAGACGGGTCCGTCTCCGTTGAGCGCGAACTTATTTTCTAAGAATCCTAAGATCTACCCATGAAAAGAAGGAGCAGAGGAGGACCTTGTTCGCGGTTTGAAGGCGAGAAGAACGTCGGGGTGCCATGGCGCGGTGGTGGCGTTTGCTGAACTTCTCCTACAGCAAGAACAAAGGTCTGTTCTGATTACCTGAGCGCGTAACCTTCTCCTCTTTCCCCAAGTGGGCTTTTATAAGTCAGATAGTGGGAAGATGAATGGGTAAAGCCATTATGGCCATGAAGGCTCCTCCCCTTAACGCTTCGGTTAAGATGCAGGGATAAGAAACGGTGGAAAACTGAACCGGTGTGTCCAGCTGGCGGTTTTCTATTGGACCACCTTTTCCTCATTTATTATATAATTATAGAAGGAAAACGGCCGGAAGTTACCCCTAGTGTAACTTCCCACACCAGCATTTATTATCACGCGTGTTAGAATAATTTCGTGCCTGAACCGTCGTTTCGGCCAATGTCACGGGCGTGACATATAGGTCACGGGCGTGACAGGCCCGAATAGCCAATTCTGGGTTCGACGATCGTCGAACTGAGATCGACGATCGTCGATAATGGTCACGGGCGTGACACCTTGGGTCACGGGCGTGACAGGCCCGAATGGCAGATTTTTGGGTCGACGATCGTCGAATTGAGATCGACGATCGTCGAAGGCTGGTCACGCCCTAGGTCACGGGCGTGACCTCTAGGCCACGGGCGTGACATGCCCGAACGGCAAATTTCGAGGTCGACGATCGTCGAACTGAGATCGACGATCGTCGAAGGCTGGTCACACCCTAGGTCACGGGCGTGACACTTATGTCACGGGCATGACATGCCGGGCCGCAAGATCGACGATCGTCTTACGGCGATCGACGATCGTCGATGGGGTCACGCCCATAGTCACGGGCGTGACACCTTGGTCACGGGCGTGACATGCCCAGACAGCACGTTCGGCGATCGTCTCGTGGAGATCGACGATCGTCGAAGTAGTCACGCCCAGGTCAAGGGCGTGACGGGTCGGTCACGGGCGTGACCAACCCGTGACCCGAAAAATTGATCGCTTTATTTTCACTTTTTGTGCTCCCTGGGGTTCTGACTCGACCAACCGACTCCTAGGGGTCTAGCCGGAAATGGGATGTTACAAATCCCAATAAACAAAACAAAAATTTCGTCCCCGAAATTGAGGTTGAGCCTATGGGGATTTCTATCGGAATAAATTAAACTTGTAACATCCCATACGATCTTTCTATTGGGTTCAGGCGACTGTTCGTTTGATAACGAAGACAATCTCCCCAATAAACAAAAGATTAGCCCCTACCTTTCTGATTAAGTGCGCATGCCTAGGTCCTAGATATTCCGTATCTAGTCTTAACATTCCAAAACAAGAAGGCAATCTATAGTATACCGAGAGGTGGTGAGATGTACCTGACTGAACAACTCCGGGTATCTTTGCCTCATCAGATCCTGCGGTTCCCAGGTGTGCTCCTCCTGACCGTGATTTCTCCACAGAACCTTGACTAAGGGGATCTTTTTGCGGCGCAAGATCCGCACTCCTTTGTCGTCGATCCGAACCGGCTCCAAGTGAACAGATCGGTCTGAAGCTACCGGCCCTTCGGTGGTCAAAATCCGCTGCTCCGGGCGTAGTAGAGCCCTTCTCAGCGAAGAGATGTGGAAGACGTCGTGTAGAGCTGCCAGCTCCGGTGGCAACTCTAGCCTGTAGGCTAGGGGTCCGATCCGCTCCAGGATCCGGTAAGGGCCCATATACCTAGGGCTGAGTTTCTTTCTCCGACCGCGCACCCGTGAGACTCTGTGCATGGGCCGAATCTTCAAGAACACTCGATCCCCTACCCGAAACTCCACCTGACGATGCCGGGCGTCATAGTATTTAGCTTGTCTGCTCTGCGCCTCCAACATCCTATCTCTGATCAGTCTCACCTGAGCCTCGGTGTCTTCAACGAAATCCGATCCCAGCAGCTTCGGATCCTCGTCCTGAACCCAAGAAAGCGGGGTCCTACATTTTCGTCCATACAAGGCTTCATAAGGCGCCATCCTGATGCTGGACTGGTAGCTGTTATTATAGGAGAACTCGACCAATGGTAACATCTTCTCCCACGGCTCCCCTCGGTCCAGTATACACAGTCGTAGTAGGTCCTCCAACGTCCTGTTGGTGCGCTCTGTCTGCCCGTCCGTCTGAGGGTGGAAGGCCGTGCTAAAAGTCAACCGGGTGCCCAAATATGCCTGCACTGACCGCCACTCCCTGGATGTAAACCGTCCATCGCGGTCCGATACTATCGTCCGGGGCACGCCATGATATCGGACATACTGCTCCACAAACTTCCGTACCAGCACTCCCACCGAGTCATCCTTCCTGATCGGTACAAAGCGGGCCACCTTCGTCAACCGATCGACAATCACCCAAATCGAGTCATTCCCTGTCCGAGACCGGGGAAGACCATGTATAAAATCCATCGCTATATCGTCAAACTTCCACTCCGGCACCGGGAGTGGCTGTAACAATCCTGCGGGGTTCCTGCATTCCGCCTTCACCAACTGACACGCCTCGCAATGGGTCACGAAGTACGTAATGTCCTTCTTCATGCCCGGCCAAAACATCGTCCTCTTCAAATCAGCGGTCATCTTTGTGATCCCTGGGTGTACCGAGTACCGGCTGCAATGCGCCTCCATCATAATATCCTCTCGGATCTGGCCTCCTGCGGGTATATATACTCTGCCTCTGAAGTGGAGCAAACCATCTCTCAGGGAATAATCTCCTATCGAACCTTCCTCCAAAGCTCGAAACATCGGCTCCGCCCACGCATCTGACCTCTGTCCGTCCCGAATGCGATCCCGAATATCGTCAATGGCCACTATCGATGCCAGATACTTCCTATACAGATCTGGGTCATCCTCAGACACTAGGGATACCTGCATATCTCTGAATGACTGGACTAGCTCCATGGACATAACCTGGGGCCCAGCTTCGGAAGTGGCAGCTCTCCGGCTCAACGCGTCAGCCACCACGTTTGCCTTCCCTGGGTGGTAGTGCATCTCATACTGATAATCTGCTAAGAACTCCACCCAACGCCTCTGTCTGATATTCAGCTCCTTCTGCGTGTCCACGTATTTCAGGTTCTTGTGATCGGAGAAGATATCGCAGTGGACTCCATAAAGATAATGACGCCAGACCTTCAGAGCAAAAACGACCGCTCCCATCTCAAGGTCGTGCACTGGGTAGTTCTTCTCATGGGTCTTCAGCTGGCGGGAGGCATATGCTATGACGTGTCCGTTCTGCATCAGCACCGCTCCCATCCCCTGGTATGATGCATCGGTGTATACCTGGAATCCTTCCTTTCCAGATGGGAGGGCCAGAATAGGAGCTGAGATGAGTCGGTCCTTCAGCTCCTGGAAAGCCGCCTGGCACTGCGGGGTCCAAACAAAAGGTGCCTCCTTCTTTGTCAAAGATGTGAGGGGGAGGGCAATCCGAGAGAACCCCTCCACGAACTTCCGGTAGTAACCGGCAAGTCCCAAGAAACTGCGTACATCGGTGGCTGTCCTCAGCTGCGGCCAATCGCGAACTGCCCGAATCTTTGCTGGATCTACTGCCAACCCGGCTCCGCTGATAATGTGGCCCAGAAAAGCCACCTCCTTCAACCAAAACTGACACTTGTTGAATTTGGCATAAAGGTGATGCTCCCGCAACCTCTCCAAGGTCAGTGCCAGATGCCGAGTGTGCTCCTCCTCCGTCCTAGAGTAGATCAGGATGTCGTCTATGAATACTATGACGAACACATCCAAGTAGGCCTCGAAAACCCGGTTCATGAGGCTCATGAACGCCGATGGAGCATTCGTGAGCCCGAAGGGCATCACGGTGAACTCATACAGGCCATATCTGCTACTAAAGGCCGTCTTCGGGATATCCTCCTCCTGGATCCGCAGCTGGTAGTATCCTGATCTCAAGTCCAGCTTCGAGAAATAATGGGCCCCCTCCAGCTGGTCGAATAATTCGTCTATCCGTGGGAGCGGGTAGGTATTCCGGACGGTCAGCCTGTTCAGTGCTCGATAATCGATGCACAGGCGTAGTGTCCCATCCTTCTTCTTCACGAACAGGACCGGTGCTCCCCATGGCGAGGAACTCGGTCTAACAAAACCTGCCTCAACTAATTCCTGCCACTGAGTCCGAAATTCTGCCAACTCCTTTGGGGCCATCCGATAAGGGGCCCTAGACGCCGGCTTGGCTCCCGGCACAAGCTGTATCTGAAAATCCTGCTCTCGGCGTGGAGGTAGTCCTGGCAGTTTCTCCGGAAAGATGTCAGCGAAATCTCGCACCACCGGGATGTCTGTCACTGACTCCTTAACCTCCGCCATCTCAAAAAGAATCTGATAGACCTCCTCTCCCTGCAGATGGGCCTTAACGGCCTGTACCGAAGATAAGAGTATACGAGAGACAGGTCTTATACCTTCGATGGTAATGAGAGAGTCCCCGTGTCTCACGGTGATCCTCTTTGCCTGGCAGTCAATCTGGGCATAGTTCCAGTGCAGCCATACCATGCCCAGGATCAGGTCGTAGTCCGTCAGCTTCAAAATCGTCGCTGGAGCCTCGAACGCTTTTCCACCAATTTCTGCCTCCATATTGCAGTGATCCGTGGTAAGGAGCTCAGATCCATCTGGCAGTCGCACCCTCATCCTCGAGCCTGTGAACCGCTCCACACCCTCCAGTCCTTCTACGAACGACTCCGATACAAAGGAGTGAGTGGCTCCAGTATCGAACAGCGTGCGGGCAGGCTTGCCGCTGATGAACACTATACCTGGGGCGATTAAATATCTTAGGGTTCTATAAAGAATTTTCTTTCCTTATTAATCTATCTAGTGCGGTTCTGATTTTTAACAACTTAAAGGGAGATTCTATGAAAATAAAGAAATATTGCAGCGTACCTGCGATGACCTGCTCCGGATTTCGAGGCTGCGCAAGGTCCAAAGCATATACCTGCTCTCTTTCCTGTCTACGATCTCCCCACTGGTATCCACGACCACGGCCGCGTCCTCGGCCTCCATAATGCTGAGCTGGTGGGCCGCCCTGATGTGCTGGAGGTGGTGCCCCCCTCATGGGGCAGTTCCTCCAAATGTGCCCAATCTGATGACAAAGAAAATACTCTGGTGGGGGATACGCCATTCCCCCAGGTCTCGGCATCTCCTGCATCCGAAGAGGGGGAGGGGCTAATACCACCTGTTCCCTCGGCTCCGGCCTCACGTCCTGATGAGGCTGGTCCTCCGTCCTCCTCCCCTCTGGTACAGCACCTCGCCGCTGGTCATTTCTACCTCTCCATCCCTGATCCTCTGCTGGCCGCTTCCGGCCCCGGGTGGCGTGCCAATCTGCCTCAATCCTTTTGGCCATCTCCAAAATCCGAGAGATGGGCCCGTCAGATACAAACAGCAGAGCCTCCCTCAAGTCCTCCCGCAGGCCCTTATAGAACCTCCTGATATACCCTGCCTCGTCCAGCTGGTAGGAATCTGCGTATCGAGCCAGATGGTCAAACTCTCGGTGATACTCCACCACGGTCCGGGTACCCTGCTTCAGCTGTAAGAACCGCTCCTCCAAGTCATCCCTAGCCGACTGCGGAACGAAATGCTCCAGCAGTGCGGCCCTGAACTCCTCCCAAGTAATCTCCGCAACCTCCCTATCAGCAAAGGTCGTGTCCAACAGCGTCTTCCACCACCTCTTTGCATGGGACTCCAGGCAGGAGACAACCAGAGCCACCTTCTCCTCCCATGGACACCGAATCCCGGTCAGCATCTCATACATGATATCTAGCCACTCTTCCGTCCGAACAGCCGACTCTGTCCCCAAATAGGACGGGGGAGCCAGTCCTCGGAAGATGCTTAGCCAGTTGGCCCCCGGATTTGGCTGCGGGGCCGGAACCTGCTGGGCCCTGAAGGCCTCTATAATGGCAGTCAGGGTCTGTCCTATGTCTGACTGAAGGAAAGGAGTGGGGGCCGGTGGGGGTGGTGCAACATCCTGAGCCTGTTGAACTCCACCTTGAGGCGTAGTCCGTGCTGGAGGCTGCGTAACAAAAACACACGCTGAGAAAACGTTCAAATACTACTTAAAGGTGGACAAATTATATGTGATCCCCATATGGGCACACCACTGCTTCCGCTGCTTAGTTTGTCCCCAAACTAAACTCGAGCGGGGGGTGACCTAGGGTTTGTGGACTGCTACTTCCTTCTGATCGATGTTTGCTCTGATACCACTTGTAAGACCCCCTTTTTTTTTTCTTTTTCAACCACCGGGGTCTTAGGCCCAGAACCGCCGCTTTGCGGTGACACCTTCACGTCCTGAAGGGTCATCACCACAAGGCGCCGATTCTGCCGGCCAAATTCGATCACAGAAGAGTAGCACAAAAACTGAAGTAAGAGCAATGCAGTCCACAATAAATAAATCACCATATATATAATGAAATCTCCACGAAGGGAGTGTCCACAAAAAACATCAGAGTACGATGATACTAGAAATAAAAGGGCTCACGCCCGGTACATCAAGTCCTCACTACAAAATCTCTCATGCGGAAGCGAAAACAGAATCTACTCAAGATCGAGACTCACGGTCCCGGCTGTATGAACTCCGGAGCTAGACTGCCCCATCTCCAGGCGCACCGATCTCTGGGGCTGCTCCTCCATGCTGGGCTCCACGATCCCCTAAATGATGTGGTTCGAAAACCGTTAGTCATAAAGACTAAGCCCTATCATCCCCTACCCCTTCCCCCATGGCTCCTAGGTACCGAGCGGAGAGGAAGAAAGGGAAGGACATGAAGGTAGAGATAATCAAGAAACAGGTGACTATGGACTTATTCTAGCAAGATGTATTCGGTGAGCAGTTATATGAAGGTTATAATAGGTCTAACAGTAAGAAAAGCAATTATATGAATTTAAACCTTCACTTATGCGAGAACACATAAGCTAAAGGGGTCTTTTGCAAGGCTCCCATCGTATAGAGTGTCCCATACCACTTATACGTTGGGGTGTCGGTTATCAAACAGCAATGGTTGTTATATATTGAAATTAACCTTTGATTTATAAACTTGCCCACACAGGCTTATAGACCAAGGGGTCGTTTTGCAGGTCCTAATGTATAAGCGTCCCATACCACTTATACTTTAGGTGTCAAGGTTTAATGAATCGATTATGCTATGACATGCTAGTGGGTATGATGAAACATGCAAGTGCAACTCACACACCCGACTCTGTGCACACAGACCTTTAGTTCCCCCTTTCGGAGCCGTTACCTCCCAGGATACCTCCGTAGTGGCAAACGAAAGCGGTGGGTTGGGCCTCGCCCACCTCCAAAACCAGTAAAAGCACCACTGGTCTGACCTATCGTACGCCTCAACGCTTGGTGCACTAAGCGGACGTCTGCGTACTCTTGCCGGCTGGCGCACCGGACTTCTGTTGGCGGAGTGCTAGTCACCCCGCCGAGTCAACGATATCGGTGTCGGTGCAATCGAACTCCCCGATATCGAAAGACCCACCACCTTAAATTTTCCTATTTTATGCACATGCAAGTTTAATCGCAAAACCACAGAACCGAGCCGAAGCTCCCCGGACCAAACGTCCGTCTTCAGAACAACCGAGCCGAAGCTCCCCGGACCCAAACGTCCGTTTCCAAATCACCCGAGCCGAAGCTCACCTCAATCTTCCTGTGCCAATAGTGTTTGTGAAAAGTGCAAACCTAGTTACTAAGTTACTCTTGCTAGTTTATTATTACAGTTTACGTTAGCCCAGGACTGCCCCCGGTATACCCCGTGAAGGGCTCTCAAGGGGCACTAGGAACCAAGACGGTGCATTACGGCCCGAAGTTCCCTTTCGCAAGGCACTTATTGTTATTGGTTGTTTTCCCTTAGCCCGATTTCCTTCTCATATTACGATAGACTATCCTAGGGTGATTTTTAAACCTTCCACTCTTCGGGAAAAGCGATCTTTCGCCAAACCCGAGCACCTCTTAACTCTAGCTATCACCACTACTCACTACTCTTTATATCTTCCTCAGATCATGTCATATTGCATTTCACAATTTACTAAATGCAGGCCTACCTAGGCTACATGTCGAACCGGTTATGAAATGATCCATTACTCATCCAAATGCCCTAAATTATTTACTGGAGACTTACCATGACATAAATGACCTAAGTCCAGAAAATGGAAATTTTCCTAATTTATTTGGCATTTAATTATATTCCTCGAAAATCCAAGGACTACCGGTTTGAACATGAACTACCCTAAGTTCTCATGCAAGATGTCCAGCAATTTTATGATAAATACTAGGTTATCTCAATAGGTTAAATCCTAAGTATCATAATTTTTCTATCATTAAAAGGGCATGAAAACTATTTTAGAAATAATCTCTAACTTCTATTGTTTATGAAGCATGTACAGAAAATATTCTTCCAAAAATTATAAATAATTCATGATATGCAGATAAAGGCCTAAAATTAGCACTGGCCAAGTTTCATAATTTTCCAGCAAGTATTTTATCCATAATTAATTTTTAAACATAAAGGCCCCTTTCTATCATCTGTGAATAAGGTACTAGATTTACTCAACATAAAATTCTGTAAAAATCCAGGGGTCATTGTGCTACTAACAAAGATCTAAATCCAAAATTTCAACTGATTATAAATAATTTTAAAGCTCCAAATAATTGAAATAATAATTCCGGCAATTAATCCTTTAACACATGAAGTATAATATTTAATAATCATAAAATTCCAGAAGATTTACTATAAGTCTAAAACATCCTAAAACCTCCTCCTCCCGAGTTTCATAATTCTTGGATTAGATTTAGTGCTTAAAACAACTAAATTACATTTCTAACCTATTCCGACATCTCAACTTTCGAGGTACCTAACTACCTCCAATTCCTTCACTATTTCAACCAGAGGGTTTTCATTATATCATCCCCCTCTCCTCCAAATTTCAAGGGCATACAAGAGCTTTTGCTCCTATGTCCTTCACAAACCTCAAACTCCCACCCGTTGGATTTGAGCCAATCTCTTAGGGTAAAATCCACCCTAAGCCACACCATGTTACCCAAGAGAGTAGACATAGACCCAACAAATCAGTGGCCAACAACTTCAGCCTCTTTTGAGGAGATTTGTCCACTCCATCTCCAATCGTACTTTTCCCCAAAGTACCCCTCACCAAGACCTATCTAGGACTTGATACTTCCCTATTCAAAACTCGACCAATCGAGTTGAAATTTTGTACAGATCTTAATATTGATGCCAGGGACCACCACCCAAAAATTGGGGGAGTTTGGACTTAATTTCATCTCCTAATTAGTTTTATATTGTTTATTAAATTTTTACAAAAACTTTAGGCAAAAGTTCTCCAAAAATTCTCATTTTTGGACAGCCTCTCGATATACATATTATAGACCTCCAGTCCAAATTTCAAGTCATTTGGACATATTATGAACCGTGGGCAGCCATTTTAATTTCTGGTTAGCCTAGGTCTTGATCCCACCAAAATGAGTGCTGTGTTCAAACCACTCACCCAAATTGAATAAAATCAATTTTAAATTAAAGTAGACCCAGAGGGCTACAACTTTTGTGACTGGTCATTTTCCTAAATCGGCCTCTAAGTGCTTCGTTTTGCAGCCTCAAAAATACATTCAAATAACCTATTTTTCCATTATGCACTATATAATAATCTATGTATTATATATTAAATCCACTGTTCATCTTCTTCATGAACCCGAACAGACAGGAAAACATTTTTCCTGTAAGCATTCCGTGATCCGTCGCCGGCCGTTCGGTCACTTCCCTGGCCAGCCACCACCACCACCTCCGTTGAGGCGATGGCTATCGGTCGGCGGTGGTTTGGCCGCCGGAGGTGGCGGTTTCCGGCGAACTCAATAATACCATTTTCATGGTTTTCCCATGAAAATGAGAGACGGGTCCGGCTCCGTTGAGCGCGAACTTATTTTCTAAGAATCCTAAGATCTACCCATGAAAAGAAGGAGCAGAGGAGGACCTTGTTCGCGGTTTGAAGGCGAGAAGAACGTCGGGGTGCCATGGCGCGGTGGTGGCGTTTGCTGAACTTCTCCTACAGCAAGAACAAAGGTCTGTTCTGATTACCTGAGCGCGTAACCTTCTCCTCTTTCCCCAAGTGGGCTTTTATAAGTCAGATAGTGGGAAGATGAATGGGTAAAGCCATTATGGCCATGAAGGCTCCTCCCCTTAACGCTTCGGTTAAGATGCAGGGATAAGAAACGGTGGAAAACTGAACCGGTGTGTCCAGCTGGCGGTTTTCTATTGGACCACCTTTTCCTCATTTATTATATAATTATAGAAGGAAAACGGCCGGAAGTTACCCCTAGTGTAACTTCCCACACCAGCATTTATTATCACGCGTGTTAGAATAATTTCGTGCCTGAATCGTCGTTTCGGCCAATGTCACGGGCGTGACATATAGGTCACGGGCGTGACAGGCCCGAATAGCCAATTCTGGGTTCGACGATCGTCGAACTGAGATCGACGATCGTCGATAATGGTCACGGGCGTGACACCTTGGGTCACGGGCGTGACAGGCCCGAATGGCAGATTTTTGGGTCGACGATCGTCGAATTGAGATCGACGATCGTCGAAGGCTGGTCACGCCCTAGGTCACGGGCGTGACCTATAGGCCACGGGCGTGACCTCTAGGCCACGGGCGTGACATGCCCGAACGGCAAATTTTGAGGTCGACGATCGTCGAACTGAGATCGACGATCGTCGAAGGCTGGTCACGCCCTAGGTCACGGGCGTGACACTTATGTCACGGGCATGACATGCCGGGCCGCAAGATCGACGATCGTCTTACGGCGATCGACGATCGTCGATGGGGTCACGCCCATAGTCACGGGCGTGACACCTTGGTCACGGGCGTGACATGCCCAGACAGCACGTTCGGCGATCGTCTCGTGGAGATCGACGATCGTCGAAGTAGTCACGCCCAGGTCAAGGGAGTGATGGGTCGGTCACGGGCGTGACCAACCCGTGACCCGAAAAATTGATCGCTTTATTTTCACTTTTTGTGCTCCCTGGGGTTCTGACTCGACCAACCGACTCCTAGGGGTCTAGCCGGAAATGGGATGTTACATTGAGTGATGAAGGCTCACACGACGCCTAAGCTCTTTGACTATAAAAGTCTATATGTGTTGAGTGAGGAAGGCTCACTCAACGCACTCAACACCTAGAGATGCAGAATTCTGCTAAGTCCTTTTGCATTGAGTGGCAAGGCTTCACTCAACACCTGAGCAGTCTGTCTGAAATTTACTAAGTCCAGAAGCGTTGAGTCATGCTGACATCAGAAAAAATTCAAAAATCGTGGGTTTTGCACACTAGAAGACAAAAGGCATTGTATGCATTTAGTATAGTTGTTAATGTAAAAAGGAGGTGTTGCAGTTGCCATTTCCGGCCAGTCCTACTGCATAGAGATCCATTAGACGGAGGGATAAAAAAGGAGAGTTCTGAGGAAAAAGAAATCATCGATTGACTTTTGGATAAAGTTTGAAGCATCGACTTCTTCCTCTCAATAAAAGTAGCAAAGCTTGAAGAACTTGTTTTTATAGTTGGTTTGAGAAGCTCAGACAGTTAGCTGTTGAAAGTCACATCTTCAACAACAAGATCAGGAAATTCAGTTTCTGAGTTAGAAGGTGCAAAGCAAGCCTAAGTTGTTGTTCATTTTCAAGTCCAGCTATCAACTCAACTACATTTAAGGCTTAAAGAAGCAGTGCTCTGCAGGTCATTTCATAAGCACAAGCAGAACAACCTTGAAGATCTATTCTTGGCGATATGAAGGAGATGGGGCTAAGCTTTCTCAATTCAGGAAGAAGAAGACTAAGAGGAATATTTCTCTAAAGTCAAAGTTGGGCTGAGTAGCTAAGGATTATCCTTATGGGTTCATGAGAGAACCATAAGTAGTTGAGCTCAATGAAGCTCCCAGTCTACAGAAAGGATAATTTTGGCATTTGGAAAGAGAGGGTGAGGTTGTTCATAGAAGTATCTGACCCTAGGATCTTCATTATAGTTTAGGAAGGACCCTTCATTCTCATGAAGTTTTCTGTCCTAGATGCCAATGTCTAAACCCCAAAGAAATACACTGAGATGACTAAGAATGAGGTCATTCTTGAAACCATGGATAAGAGGGCACAGAACATCATTGTGAGTGCCATTATTGACTCTATATTCCATAATCTTGTCCACTACAATACCTCCAATAAAATGTGGGACACCTTGATTGTCTATATGGAGGGCACTGAAGAAGTTAGGAATGACAGAAAATCCCTACTTAATCAGGAATATGAGGCCTTTAGGCAAAGCAGCAAGGACAGCAGAGATGATTGCTATAAAAAGTTCTTTAGAGTGGTCAATGAGCTGAGGACCTATGGGAGGGTCTTCAGCAATTATGAGCTGAATGATAAGTTCTTAAGATCTCTTACCATAGACTGTGACACAAAGATTTGTGCAATCAGAGAAGTGGCCAAGCTTGCTAAAACTCCTCCTCACGCTTTATTTGAAAAGTTGTTTTCATATGAAATGCAGTTATTTGCCAGGAAGGAGGAGAAGACCACCAACAGGTCCCATGCCAAGGAGATGACTGTGGACTTTAAGGCTGAGAGATCTAAGAAGAGAAAAGAGAGGATTGCATCACCCCCAAGGAGTCCAACTGATTCAGAAAGCTCTGATTCAAGCTCATTTGAAAGTAACATATCAGATGGAGAGTTTGTTACCTTCTCAAGGCAATTCCAGAATATGATGAAGAGGAGGCAGTGGAAAAGCAATCCTTCCTCCTCCTCACATTACAAGAAGGATCACAACAAGTCCAAGAAGAAGTTCTCTAAAGGAGACATGTATGATCCCAAACCCAGCAAACATATTTCTTCTAAATTTGTGTGTTATTGTTATAGCAAGCCTAAGCATGTCATTGCTGATTGCCTAGTCAAGATAAAAGAGACAAGTGAGAAGAAGCACTTACACCTCAAGGGAAAGAAGGAAAAGACCTTTATTTCCAAGAATGAGAAGCGCTGGAGTCAAACTAACTCAGCATCTTCTGACTTTGAAGAAAAAGATGAAGCCTATATAGGGTTGTTTACTGCTGCTACTGAAGAGGATGAGGACTATCCAGCTGCAAGGATAGGAATTAGGGCCCCTCTATCACACTCAGATAGTGACAATGAGGTGGATGAAGATGTTAGTGGCTATTATGGACTTATGGCCATAATAGATGGTGAATCCAGCCAGGATCAGTCTGATCAACATGTGGTACAAATTCATTCTCTCTCCTCCTCTGAATCAGATTATAAAACAAGTCTCAATTCTGATGCTCCTTTATCTTGTGATGAAGATGAATCAGAATCTAAGGAAGATGTCAATCAATTGATTGATAATTATGGGTTAATCTTAGAAGCTCTGAAGAGGAGCAAGTTGCTTGTCAAAAGACAAGCCAAGGTGATTATCTCTTTAAGAAAAGATCTCTCTCTCTCTCTCTACACACTGAGTCAGCCTCACAACTTTGCCAGATGAGCAAAGAGATATCCCAACTTAAGACAATCAGCATTATCCAAGTTTCCACCATAAATAGTAAAAACTCTTTAATTAAAGAGTTGGAAGATAAGCTCCACAAAGAGAGGATGGTAGTGGCTCAATACTCCCAAACCTAAATCTGTATTGCCACTCATTGATACCTTCACCATCCAAACTGAAAAGAAGGGGTTGGGGTATATTGAGAGGAATACTAGAAGAAGGAATAGGAGTAAGGTCAAGGCTCCAATCTATCCTGCTATCACTTTTAAGATATTTTTGTTGTCATCCAACAAGTATGACCAAGAAAGTATATATAGTCATTGGTTGAATAGAAGATCCAATAGTGTGAACAAAAATGTTCACGGCTATTGTGGAAGGAAGGGCATAGGTTTGAGTGCCTTTAAGGCTCCCCATGAGAAAATACAGATGACCCGTCATGGACCATTTATATTTGGTGCTCCAGCCCCCACACTCAAGAATAAGGCAGTGGCATATTCTCAGGTTCTTCCAGCACCAACTCAGACTAATGGTAAGTCAGTCAGTAAGCCTAACTTGGCTATCTCTGAGGCCATTAACAGCATATCTACTACAAAGAAGACTAATGTTTGTGGAACTTAGAGTAAGCGAAGTACCTCTATTGGAAGACTCACCTTCAGTCAGAATGTTGCTGATAGAAATAAGTAGAAGGCTGCTACTCTCCCTTTTAAACAGTCAGCTGTTGACAGCTTGCAATCTACAAGGGATGTTCAGAAGAGGAGATACAACATTCATGAATGTTGGTGTTGTGGCAAGGTGGGACACTTTGCCATAGATTGTTGGCATAACCCTAGTGTGTCAAGGGTAAAAGTGAGTCTTCCTATCAGAAATACTGTAGGCAGACATGTTCATTTTCTGACTAATAAGAACCAAGGACCCAATCCTTTTTGGGGTCCTAAGGTAAACTAAATTATGATTGCAGGTTAGTCCAAGTACCCATACATCAATATGGTACTTGGACAGTGGATGTTCCAAGCTCATGACTGGAACAAGAAACCATCTAAAGGAATACACTCCAGTGAAGAATGGACCTAAGGTGATCTTTGGAGGTTCAGATAGAGGAGTCACCAAGGCCTATGGTATGATCACCAATGGCATGGTCTCAATCACAAAAGTGGCTTATGTGGAAGGGTTGCAACACAACCTGATAAGCATAAGCCAACTCTGTGATCTTAGCTATGTCATTATCTTCCACAAGGATGAGTGTTTGATCAAAAGGTCAAGTGACTAAGAGGTCATGTTGACAGGCACTAGGAGTGGAAATATTTATTATTTAAATTTCTTATGTTTAAGTGTAGATTCTCCAATATGTCTAGTTGCTAATGAGAAAGTCTCTTACTGTGTGCAATGACACAAGATCCTTGCCCACTTGAACTATAAGACCATTATCAATCTCTTCAGTGAAGAGCTTGTCAGAAATAGACCCAATATAAGATGCACCAAGGAGGGCATTTTCTCTGCTTGTCAAAAGGGCAAGCAGACTAAAGCATCCTTTAAGAGAATTAGGGCCAAGGATTCTGTGAGGTGTTTGTACCCCTTGCATATAGACTTATTTGATCTTATGCTAGTTCATAGTCTAGGTAATAAAGTCTATACACTAGTGATAGTTGATGACTATTCTAGATATGCTTGGGTTTTATTTCTAAAGAAAAGTATGAAACCCTAGACATCTTTATGACCTTTATTAGACAAGTTTAGAATGAAAAAGACAATTTTGTGGTCAAAATCAGAAGTAACCATGGTACTGAATTTTAGTCTGAGGGCATGACAAAGTTCTATGAAGAACTAGGGATTTGTTAGGAGTTTTCTTCTCCAAGAACACCCCAGCAAAGTGGGGTAGTTGAGAGGAAAAACAAGACTCTCATAGAGGCTGGCAAAACACTACTTAGTGACACTTCTCTCCCAAAATACTTCTGGTTTGAGGTAGTGAACACTGCTTGTCATGTCTTAAATAGGGTCTCTATCAACAAGTATCACTAGAAGACTCCCTATGAGATTATGAAAGGCAAAAAACCAAATCTAACATATCTCAGGATCTTTGGTAGTAAGTGCTTTGTGCTTAATAATGGGAAGTCCTACTTGACTAAGTTTACTGCCAAATCCTATGAAGGGATATTTGTTGGGTACAGTAATTATAGCAAAGCATATAGGGTCTACAGCTTGAAAACCCAAGTTATAGAAGAGTCAGTCAATGTAGTATTTGATGAATCATCAATGATTAACAGTGAGCTGCTCAGCTCCTCTAGATCTGTAGGTGTAGAGTTGAAGATGGATAAACTAACCATTAAGTACACCTCTCCAACCACCATAGAAGAAGATGATGGGGTGTGCATTCCTGAAGAAGGACAAAGTACACCAGATATGGATGAAGACCAGCAAGATCCAACCACTAAAGTTCATGAAGTTGAAGAAAGAATGCCTCCTACTGTCAGGCATTTAAGGGATCATCCCAAAAATCAGATAATAGGAGATGTTAGCCAAGTAGTTGCAATAAGGAGCAGAATCCTCAATAATGTTATGTACTCCAACTTCTTGTCCCAGGTTGAACCTAAAAGGTTTGAAGATAACAACATAGATCCATTTTGGATTATGGCTATATAAGAGGAACTGAACCAGTTCAAGAGATGCAAGGTCTAAAAGCTGGTTCCCATACCTCAAGGACATAACATCATTGGAACTAAGTGGATTTACAGGAATAAGCTTGATGAAAATGGTGTTATAATTAAGAATAAAGCTAGACTGGTGATCAAGGGATATAGACAAAAAGAAGATATTGATTTTGATCAAACCTTTGCTCTAGTGGCTAGATTAGAAGTAATTAGACTATTTCTTGCATATGCTGCACACAAAGGATTCAAGGTCTACCAAATAGATATAAAGTCAGCTTTCCTTAATGGTGACCTAAGAGAAGAGGTTTACGTTAAGCAACCCTCAGGTTTTGTTAGTTCTAACTTTACTGATTATGTTTTTAGGCTTATGAAAGCATTATATGGGTTGAAGCAAGCCCCTAGGCCATGGTATGAAATCATGTCTAGCTTTCTCATTGAGAACAAATTTTCAAGGGAGAAGATAGACAAGACATTATTCCTAAGGGAAGTTAAGGGTAAGATCATTCTAGTCCAAATTTATGTAGATAGCATAATATTTAGGTCTACTGATGATGGACTCTGCAAAAAGTTTGCTAAACTTATGCAAGGAAAATTTGAGATGAGTTGTATGGGTGAACTCAAGTATTTCTTGGGCCTCTAAGTTAGACAGTCAAAGGATGGTCTATCCATCTCTCAATCTAAGTTCACCAAGGAGTTGATTAGAAAATTTAGAATAGAGAGTGTCTCCATAATGAAAACTCCCATGGGGTCAAGTGTGTCAATAGACAAGGATGAGACAGAAAAACTTATTGATGAAACCTTGTATAGATGCATAATTGGCTCTCTCCTCTACCTTACTGCTAGTAGGTCAGAAATTATGTATACTACATGTGTTTGTGCTAGGTACTAGGCTAGCCCTAAGGAATCTCATTATTATACAGCTAAATAAATTTTGAGATATCTCAAGGGCACACCTAATCTTGGTCATTGGTACCCTATAAATAATGACATTGAACTAATTGGGTATTTAGATGCAGACTTTGTAGGTTGTAAAGAAGACAGGAAGAGCACCTCTAGCACATGTCAGTTCTTAGGTGGAAGATTGGTCTCTTGAGGCAACAAGAAGCAAACAAGTGTTGTCATCTCAACAGCTGAATCAGAGTAAATCTCAGCTGGAAGTTGATGTGCACAGCTATTATAGATCCAACATCAGCTCCAAGATTACAATCTTAAGATAAGTAGAACTTCAATATTTTGTGATTCTACTAGTGCAATCTCTATTGCTAGGAATCTTATTTCTCATAGCAGGACTAAGCACATAGAGAATATGTATCATTTCATTAGAGAGCATGTGGAATGTGAGGATATCAATTTTCAGTTTGTCTCTACAGAAAAGCAAGTGACTGATATTTTCACCAAGCCACTAGATGAAGCCAAGTTCAACACCTTCAAATTTGAATTGGGTATGATGAACTTAGTATAGCTTCAGTTGCTCTTCAAGAATTTTTTGTTATTGCAGGTAGTATTAATCCTTGTAGGATAACAAGGGAGCTATAGACTAAGAAGAGGGATGTTCTAAGTTAGGGCGAGCAAGCTCAGTCTGATATTCAGAACAAGCTTCTCAGGATGAGGTCATTCCATCAAATAGATAGTTGGGGAAAAAATGAGGATTTATGTGAACCAAGAGACAGTTGGAGCTATTGTGCATAACTTCTTTGGATACAATATCAGGTAGAGAACTAAAATCTCAAGGTAATTCTATCTGCCTTAGTGTTAAAGTATATCTTTATCAAGGTTAGATAGATAGGTAGCAGTTAATCACTTAAACTTGTTAGGTTAAAATTTTGTGAGATAAGCTGAGTAAGAAATAGTGTTGGATAAGAATGATAATCCTCCAAAAATAATGCTGCTATTGAGGGAGAGCATTCATATGTTCCTTCTCAGGATGAGTTCATTCCATCCACCCTATTGGCTGAGGAATCAACTCTTCCTGAGCATGATGGTCAAAAGGACCAAGAGAAAAGTTCTCCCATGATCCTTTCTCCACCCTCAATAGATGAATGTTTATTGAAGAAGCCGGGAAGGGGGAGGAGAGCAATGGGGGAAGAGAATGAGAGTAATGACCTGACATGTCAAGTCACTGCATTAACTTGACATGTTGATCCAGATAGGGGGAGGGGAACTTTGAGCAAGCTGTATGAGGAGGGCAATGACTTGACATATCAAGTCACTACGTTGAACAAGCTTATATTTGCTTCATTAATATGTTTTCTGTGTTAATGCATCTTAGTATTATTGTGTGTTCTTCCTTCTTCAAATAGGGGGAGATATTTGGGAATATTACCCTTCAATATTCCCTGAATTTGAAGAGGCATCACGATCAATGCTAAGTATATAATTGTATTTGATGTATGTTCAAGTTCAGTATTTGCATGTTGTCTACTATACCATGATTAGATAGGTGGTCAGGGTCACAATATTAGTTGGACTCAAGACAAGATGCTGACAAAGAAGAAATCTGGTTAAGTCCACAAGCGTTGAGTGAAGATAGTTCACTCAACGCCAAGAGGCAAAAAGAATTAAGAGAAGCTCAAGTAGTCAAAGCCTTAGTATTGCTAAAGTAGAAATCTGGTTAAGTCTAGAAGTGTTGAGCGAAGGTAGTTCACTCAATGCTAGGAGGCTAAAAGCGTTGAGAGAAGCTGAATCAGTCAAAGCCTCAGTATTGCCAAAGAAGAAATCTGGTTAAGTCCAGTGATAGTTTTACTTTCAAGACAACCTAAACACCTAGAGGGGGGGTGAATAGGTTCTAATTGCTTGTTCAATTTGTTAGGCAGAATTCAATTACAAAAATTAAAACATCTAGCACAGCATTCACAGACAATTAATCATCACAGATTGCACAATATTTTATAGTGGTTCCCCAAGGTCTGGGTACATCCACTTTCCCCCTTCACCTATCTAGCAGTATGCTAGATTCGGCCAAACTTCCACTATTCTCAGATCCTCAGATCCTACAGCTCAGAACCTGGATAGGTTCCTACAACTCAGGCACAACAGCCCTACCTCAGCCTTGCCACAAGGCCTACAACTCAGAGAAGAACCTTCTCCTACACTCAGGCAACAGCCCTACCACTTAGAGATCAACTCTCCTACACTCAGCCTTTATATCACATGCTTACAACTCAGATCTGTGTAAAATAGATCCTACAGAAATTTAGAAAAGAAGTTTTAATGCCTTGCCTTTGTTGAGAGAGAAGAGGACAAGAGAATTCTTGATCAGCTGATGAAATCAACTGAATCTGAGCTTTCTTCAAAGCTTCTTGAATCTGAACTTAGCTGAGTTTATTTCCAAACAGCTTCTTGAGAAACCACTGATGGCTTCCTTCTTCTTCTTCAAAATGGATGGATCCCTCTCTATCCAACACCTTTGATGATACTTCTGAATTCTTGTTAGAACTCTTCTTAGATCGACCCTGAGATCGTCTTCTTAGATCTTCTGATGAAGATCTTCTTTAGTGTATTACACCTTCTTGATTTGATTTCTCAATTTGATTGCCAAAGTTCAATCTTCTCATTCATCGTTTACTTCTCTCTGAATCTGTCTATTTATAGATCTTCTTAATGGTAACCGGCTGATCCGGTTTATAACTGTCTTCTGACAAGTCTGACAACATCAGTTAACTGGCTGCAACCCACAGCTGTCAAGTCTTCAAACAGATCCTGTGCCTTAGTCTTGGTCAGCAATGTGTTGAGACAGACTGTCAGGAAGTGTCGAGACCAACTGTCTATATGTGTCGACACAAGTAACTTTGGTGTCGACATAGCCTTTGATGATGTCGACAAGTTTGCCTTTAAGTCGACACAGCTTCTTCAGAGAATAACTTGGTCTTGACTTTGCAGTGTGTCGACACAAGTCCTGTGTGTCGACACAGTTGTTGTAGATTCAGAATTCAGTATGTGTTGACTTAATCTTCTGGTGTCGACACAAGTATTGTCGACTTCTGCCAATGTGTGTCGACTCTATCTCATTGTGTCGACACAGCCTCCCAGTGTCGACACAAATGTGGTCGACTATCTTCCTGTGAGTCGACGCTGCTTCCCAGTGTCGACACAAATGTGGTCGAATATCTTTCTCTGTGAGTCGACACTGCTTCCCAGTGTCGACACAAATGTGGTCGACTATCTTTCTCTGTGAGTCGATACTGCTTCCCAGTGTCGACATAAATGTGGTCGACTATCTTTCTCTGTGTCGACTATCTTTCTCTGTGTCGACACAGCCTCCTTCAAGTGTTGACACATGGACTTAGAATATTTTTCTGCATTCTTTAACACTTCTTCACCTGCACATGTCAACTTAAAACAACATCAAATACACCTTGATGTATATCATTGAGCTAAGTTGGGCTTCTTCAAATCAGGTACACATTTTCCAATGTACCCAACAATCTCCCCCTATTTGGAGAAGTCATAACCCTTATAGCCAATGATATACACCATTATAAAAAGTATAATATGATGATATATGACATAACAGGAATAATTAATATAAACAAAATATGAATAATCCATCATAGAGTGAACATTATATGATTCCAAACAAAATATGAACAATTCATCACAGAGTGAACATTATATGATTCCAAACAAAATATGAACAATTCATCACAGAGTGAACATTATATGATTCCAAACAAAATATTGTTTATAACTTGATAATGTTTGATTACAGATATTTACATTGAATGATTTAATCAAAACATTACAAAATACTTTTGAAAGAACTTAAAATTAAGACTGATCAGGCTCTCTTATAACAATCCCTTTGCCAGATTGAATTTGAGCCTTCACAGGAGCTTCAGCATCTTCAGCTGGCTTCTTGCCTTTTTGATCAGCCTTCTTCTTTGCTTCTTCCTTGAGCCTTTGCCTTTCAAAGTAATGAAAGGGCTTTGGAAAGTACTTGCTTGGCTCCTGAGCATCTGGTGGCAGCCTACCCAGCTTGGCTTTTCTTCTGAACTGTATTATTGCCTCCTGCCTAGTTTCATGCTTTTGCCATTCTATTTCATTATACCACTCTCCTCTTTCATGAACTTGGTCTTTCACAGCCTTCCATGCAGTGAGTATAATATTTCTTGAAGTAGGGCTCCACTGCTCAAAATCTGGCTTAAGTTCAGCCTGCTCTCTAAATCTCTTCTTAGATAGTAGAGCATCTTGTTGTTCTTTCAAAGTGGCCTCAGGCTCAGGCTTATCCACTTTCTCAATAACAACCCTGTTAACCTCCTTTGGAGGACTATACATTTCTTGAACTTGCTGATCAATCATATCAAAATCTGGAGGAGGGTAAATGACTTGGGCAACCTCAGGTTGATTTCCTTCAAGTAGACCTGTTTGTATTTCTGACTCAGCCACCATAGCATCATCACACAAAGGTGGATATCCCAATGTGGCTCGAATACTATTGGTCACCCATTTGGTGTGCTCTGAGCCTGCATGAACTAACAACCTCTCCCCCTTTATGGCTTCTCTGGTAATATGATCTCTTAGATCTTCTTTCTGAAATCTGATTTGTCCATCCAGATAATTCACACCCTCTTTAAAAAATGGTTTTAACTTTTGAAGCTTGTCTGATATATCCTTTTGAGAGGTAGTGATAGCAGTTTTAACAGATTCAATAACATCTTGAAATTTCTTATCAAATTCTTCCATCTCCTTTGCTCTATCTGTAGGCATGCCTGGAGTAGTCTTTTTCAATTCAGTAATAATCTCATGATGAGATTCAGTTAAATTGTCATTCATCCTTATCTGATTTTCCAAAACATAGCTTTGCTTTAAAGCAATATCATCCACTTTAAGGATGATGGACTGCTGTTGTTTTGCCAAATACACCACAGTATTACCTCCCTTATGGAAGCAATCTGTCATCTCCTTCTTATGCATATTGACTTCAAATCGAATTGATTTTATATCTTGAGCCAAGTCAAATTGAAGGGCCTTATTGCTCTCATCAACATATTTTTCAACTGCCACTCTATGGTCATCTAACTTAACTTGCAAATCAACCATAAACTTATTATAATTAAATTCAGAATGGGATGGTTGAGTTGTAGTCTGTAGAGCCTGCTTATAACCTTTGTTCCTTCTCTTGAAGACTATAAGTTTTCTCTTCTTAGCCAATCTGGCTTCTTCAGTCTCAAATTCAGATGAACTATCAACTTGAACTCTTTCTTGAGGAGGAGGAGGAATATCTGTCTCAGTGCCATGTTGTTCAGCTTCAACAGGCACAGACTCCCCCTCAACCATTTGCTCCTTCTCAGTTTCTATCTCCATGTCAAGGGCCTTTTCAATCTCTTGCCCCTCTTCCACTCTATCAGTAGTCATATCAACATTAGGAAATAACTCATCTAGAGTATATTCCTTCTGAGCTTGAACATAAGATGTATCAATTAGATCTTCTATATTCAGATCTTTGGAGATATCAATTTGGACTTCCTCTTGCACTGGATCAGATATCTTCTCCCCCTGTACTTGTTCAGTATTGGTAATGTCCTGGGCAGGTGAGTACACTTGCTCCCCCTGCAACTGTACAGAAATTAAAATATTAGAAATGTCTTTTATAAGAAAATACACCAGCTCCCCCTGCAACTGTACCTGGTTAGGAGTAGATTCATTCTGGGCAGGAGAATGAGCTTGCTCCCCCTACATCTGTGCAGGTATAGTGTCTTGCTGGGCTGGAGAAGACACAGGGTGATCTTCATCCTGCTTCCTCTCTTGTTCTTCTTGAAGCTGCTCAGTATCTTGAGCATGAGAAGAGGATTTCACTGGGGTGTCCTGCCTGCTCTCATCAGGCACATCCTTAGACAGCACCCTATCCCACCTAGAAAACAATCTCATGTCCATCTTTCTCATGTGATTGATCTTTGTTCCTAGCAGATGTTGCATTACCTCAGGGATCACTCCATTCAAATATAAACTCATAATTCTAGCCAGATTTGGCTTCTTTAATCCTTCCTTGATCTTTTCAAAGATAACAGCTGACCAATCAGTTGGAATTGTAAACACAATTCTGGTCATGAGGCTGAACATAGAGGCTGAAATCCTATCATGTCCTCCTGTTTTGCACAGAATCACCTTGCCAACTATTTCAGACAGAAATTTCCCTTGCTGATTCATCCCTTTCCTGTTGAAAGCAGCTCCAATCTTCAGAGTGGGATCCAATCCGCACCATTGGATAGCCTCCCTTAACTTAGTAGCAGGGACTTCTTCTTCATTCTCAATTATTGGTAACTGTAGAATTTTCCTTAGACTTCTTGGGGTAATCTTCACTGTCGACCCATGTACAGTGGACTTTATCTTGAGAACATTTGAACCTATTGATGCAGAGTTAAAGAATTCATGCACCTCCTTCTTCCATATCTTGGAAGGTTCAGAAACTATGAACTCTAGTCCGGATTCGCAAATAAGAGAGATAACTCGTTGAACATCTATTGGGGCTTCGGCAAAAGAATTCCTTACTAACTCATAACCTTCATTGATGTTGTCTTCAATCTTCGGCGCCATTGTTCAGGTGAGAAAGCTTGAGAGAAGAGAGAGAGAGAGAGAAAGTCGACACAGGGTTTCAGTCTCGAAAACCTTGTAAGCGTGTCGACTGAATAAGTTTTTGACCTATTTATACCTTCTATTGAAAGAAGATCAAAAGGCGGGCAAAAACAGTCTATATGTGTCGACACAGATGGAATGTGTCGACACAAACTTCTATTGTCTCGACAACAAATCTGTCTACTATGTGTCGACACCAAATGTGGATATGTCGACACCTGAGAGATATAGTAGAGTATTAGAAAACCTGTGTCGACTCTTAGGATAAGTGTCGACACAAAATTTGTAAGTGTCGACATCACTATTCTGGTGAAGTCGACACTACATTCCTGGATAAGTCGACAAGTTAATTCTTAAGTGTCGACACATATTCTTTGTGTCGACATAATATTTCTGACTTATCGACATTACTTCACTGAGTCGAGACATTATCACAGAATGTGTCGACACTATTTTACTTAGCCAATTTCTGTTTCTGTCTACACCACTTAAGACCATTTGATAATGTAATATGTTATTTGTAAGTTTGTTGATAATCTAATCAATGGTCAGCATGCCTAATTCAATTTTAAATTTATTGAATTTTGTTTCATCCAGAGGCTTAGTGAATACATCTGCTATTTGATAATCTGTTTTAACAAATTCCAATGTGATGTCTTCTCTTTCTACATGTTCTCTAAGAAAATGGTATTTAATTTCTATATGCTTAGTTCTACTATGAGAAACAGGATTATTAGCAATAGAAATTGCACTCTTAGAATCACACAAAAGAGGTGTTCTACTTACTTGAATACCATAATCTTTAAGCTGATGCTGTATCCACAATAGTTGTGCACAGCAGCTGCCAGCAGCAACATATTCTGACTCAGCTGTAGATATAGCCACACTGGTCTGCTTCTTACTACTCCAAGATATTAATCTTCCTCCCAAGAATTGACAAGTACCTGTTGTACTCTTCCTATCCTCTCTACAGCCTGCAAAGTCTGCATCTGAATAACCTGTTAGTAGAAAATCTCTATTCCTAGGGTACCAAAGGCCTAGATTAGGTGTGCCCTTAAGATATCTCAGAATCCTTTTGACTGCAGTATAATGAGACTCTTTAGGGCAGGCTTGGTACCTAGCACAGACACATGTAGCATACATAATATTTGGTCTACTAGCTATGAGATATAGTAGAGAACCAACTATTCCTCTATACAAAGTCTCATCAACATGTTTACCTGCATCATCTTTGCATATAGGCATACTTGTCCCCATAGGAGTTCTCATGATGGAGGATGACTCCATACCATACTTTTTGATTAATTCTTTAGTAAACTTTGATTGGGATATGGACAAGTCATCATCAGTCTGTCTTACTTGGAGTCCCAAGAAGAACTTCAGTTCCCCCATACTGCTCATCTCAAACTTCCCTTGCATAAGTTTGGCAAACTTTTTACAAAGGTTGTTTTCAGTAGATCCAAAGATTATGTCATCAACATAGATCTGAACTAAGATGATCTTGCCTTTGGATTCCCTAAGAAATAGAGTTCTGTCAATTTTTCCTCTTGAGAATTTATTCTCAATAAGGAAAGTAGATAGGGTTTCATACCAAGCCCTTGGGGCTTGCTTTAACCCATACAAAGCTTTTCTAAGCATATAAACATAATCAGGTTTAAGAGGATCTACAAAACCTGATGGCTGCTCTACATATACTTCTTCTTTAAGATCACCATTCAGAAATGCTGACTTCACATCCATCTGGTATACCTTGAAGTCTTGATAGGCTGCATAGGCAAGGAACATTCTGATTGCCTCCAGCCTTGCTACTGGGGCAAAGGTTTGATCAAAGTCAATCCCTTCTTCCTGCCTGTATCCTTTAGCAACCAATCTTGCTTTATTTTTCACTATTACTCCATTCTCATCCAACTTGTTCATGTAGATCCATTTTGTCCCAATTATATTGTGGCCTCTTGGTTTAGGAACAAGCTCCCAGACATTGCACCTTCTGAATTGATTCAGCTCCTCTTGCATAGCATCAGTCCAGTGCAGGTCTTGGATGGCTTCTTCAAACTTCTTAGGCTCCATTTGTGACATGAAACTTGAGTGCAGAACTGTGCTTTGACTTCTGCTTCTAGTCTGCACTTCCTGTCTTGGATCACCTATTATCTGATTAGTTGGATGGTCTCTTAAATGTCTTGTAGCTGGAGGAAGATTCCCTTCTGGTTGAACATCTCCAGCTCCTTCATTATGCTGAACCTCTTGGTTTTCTTCATCTTCTATTGTGTCTTGTACTCCCCTTGGACAGTATCCTTCATTTTCCAATACTCCATCTTCCCTTGAAGCTTCAGCAATGGAGAGCTTGTCCATTCCTTTGCTTATACCTATTGAGTCATTTGATCTACAAGACAACTCACAGTTGATTAATCTGGTTTCATCAAACACAACATGCACTGATTCTTCAACAACTTGAGTAGTCAAGTTGAAGATTCTATAGGCCTTACTATTTGTGTTGTACCCAACAAATATCCTATCTTGGGATTTGGCAGTAAACTTAGTCAAATATGACTTACCATTGTTAAGTATGTAGCACTTGCAACCAAAGATTCTGAAGTAGGATAGATTTGGTTTTCTACCTTTCATAATCTCATAGGGAGTCTTTTTGTGGCTCTTGGTGATAGAAGCCCTATTGATCACATGACAAGAAGTGTTTACTGCCTCAGCCCAGAAATATTCTGGTAGAGAGGTGTCACTCAATAGAGTTCTACCAGCTTCAATTAATGTTCTATTCTTTCTTTCAGCAATTCCATTTTACTGAGGTGTTCTTGGTGAGGAGAATTCTTGGAAAATCCCAAAGTCTTCACATAACTTTGTCATGCTTTCAGATTGAAACTCAGTACCATGGTCACTTCTGATTTTGACCACTGTACTATTTAGTTCATTCTGAATTTGCTTTACAAAATTAAGTAAGACACTTGGGGTTTCAGATTTCTGTCTTAGAAAGAACACCCATGTAAATCTAGAATAGTCATCTACAACCACAAAAGTGTAGACCTTCCTACCTAGACTATGAACTGGCATATGACCAAAAAGATCCATATGCAAGAGGTATAAGCACCTCACAGAATCCTTATTTTCAAGGCTTTGAAAGGAGGATTTTGTCTGCTTGCCCTTTTGACAAGCTGAGCATATCCCTTCCTTCATACACTTAACTTGAGGACCATTCCTCACTAACTCTTTGATAAAGAGTTGGCCAATTGTCTTGTAGTTAAGATGAGCCAATCTCTTGTGCCACTTAACACAAAGAGAAGCATTGTCATCAGCTACAAGACAGATGGTAGAAGCTTTATTCTCACATACAAAATTAAGACAATATACATTTCTCTTCTTATACCCAGTCAAAATGATCTCTTGATCACTTGACCTTTTGATATGACCTCCATCCTTAACAAATGAAATGTCATATCCTAAATCACTCAGCTGGCTTATGCTTATTATATTATGTTTCAAACCTTTTACATAGGCCACTTGGGTGATAGTTATTAGGTTAGAAGAAATGTTACCAAACCCTTTGATGACTCCTTTTTCAGATCCACCAAAGATCACTTTAGGTCCATCTTTAACAGATGAATACTCCTTCAGCAGCCCCTTTGTTCCAGTCATGTGCCTGGAACAACCACTATCCAAGTACCATATAGGGGCATGGTTACTTGGATTCACCTGCAACACAGATTTACTTACCCTTAGAATCCAAGCAAGTCTTGGGTCCTTGGTTCAAGTTAGCATTAACAAAGCTACCATTATTTCTTCTAACAGGTAGACTATTGTTCTTTCTAACACTTGTGTTATACCAGCAGTCTAGTGCAAAATGGTCTTTCTTACCACAGCACCAACATTCAAACCTATTGTATCTAGTTCTAGATACATCCTTGACAAAAGAATTTCTATCCATTGCTGGTGCTGCAGCAGCTTCACCCACTGATTTTTTATAACCATTGGGTTTATGAACATAAGTAGGCCTGTTGGCATTTACACCCTTGTTTTTCAGAACATTAGACTTAATATGACCATGAATATTTTCATGATCATATAGGTTAGAAGGCACTTCCACCTTTCTAAACTTAATAGGGACTGAAAAGTTCAGTGTCTTGACAGGAGCTTTGCCTTTCCTCTTGAATTGGCCAGCCCTGGAGTTACCTTTGAATCCTAATCCTGCCTTACCCTTTTGATTCACAAATTCATCAATCAAGGGTAAGACAGAGTTTGGCTTAGAGTAACTAGCCACTAAATCTTTTTCAATTCTTAGTCTGGCCTCCAGACTCTTCACTTGATCATTGGTATAATTAATTGTGCCCATCTGAATAATAGTTATATTTTTCAGCTTGGCAATTTCATTTAACTTTTGATCAATTACTTTCTCTAACTCAGTTGCAACTACCCTTAGTTCAACAATTTCATGAGCCTGAGATTTAACCAGGTTCTTGCTTTTCTTAAGGGCCTGCAACAAGTCCCCATACTTATCTATCAATTGATAGACATCTCCTTCAGATTCAGATGCATCTACATCACTTGATGCAGATGTAGCTGATTCTGAACTTATACTACAAACAGATTTCATAGAAGGACATTGTACCTTATTAGGACCAGACTGATTCTGGCATATGTCCTCTTCTGATCCTGCCATTAGTCCCATGCACTGATGATCCTCTTGATCATAGATGGAGTCTAGCAACTGCAGAAACTCCTCTTCTTCAGATACAGCATATAGTCCAATATATGCTTCTGCTTCAGATTCTGACTCTGAAGTTGACTGATCTGTTAGGCTCTTATCCTTCTTTGCAACAAAGGATTTCTCCTTCTTACCCTTTTTATGAGTCTTATTCTTGTCTGAAGACTCCTTTCTTTTATCAGGACAGTCAGCCACTACATGTCCAAGTCTATTGCAACAATAGCATACAATCTTTGAAGTAGTAGCTTTGCTGGGCTTTGATCTGCTCTTTTCTTTCCTTGATGACTTTTTCTTCTGATAATAGTCATCAACTTGCTGTGAAGTAGCGGGCTTAGACTTCCACTGTTTCTTCTTCAAGAACCTCTGGAATTGCCTTGTGAATGCAGCAAAGTCTGCATCTGAATCACAGTTTTTTGAACCCTGATCATCTGAATTTTCTGAACTGACTTCTGCACTTTCCTTAGGATGGGATGGTGATATCCTCCTATTCTTTCTGATGGATTCTGCATTGAATGCCACAGTCTTTTCTCTATGCTCTCCTCTTGAATTCTTTTCCTCCTCCTTCCTCACAAAAAGTTGCATTTAGCTTTCCAAACAAGGTGGGAGGAGAGATCTCTGCTAATTTAGCCACTTCTCTTATGGCACAGATCTTTGTGTCCCAATCCTTTGTTAAGGATCTCAAGAATTTGTCATTCAGTTCATAAGTACTGAAGACTCTTCCATAGGACATTAGCTCATTCACAATTCTATAGAATTTCTTATAGCACTCAGTTATGCTATCAGATTTTCCTTGTCTAAAACTTTCATATTCCTGATTGAGCATAGATTTTCTATCCTGTCTTACTTCTTCTGATCCCTCCATGTAGACAATCAATGTGTCCCACATTTCTTTGGAGGTCTTGCAGTGAATCAGATTCTGAAATGTTGAATCATCTATGGCACTTACAATAATGTTCTGTGCTCTTTTATCCATGGTTGCCAAAATGATTTCATTCTTGGTCATTTCAGAATAACTCTTTGGAGTTTGAATATTAGTATCAAGAACTGATACCTTCATTGGAATGAAGGGTCCTTCCTGAACTGTGATGTATATTCTTGGGTCAGATGCCTCCATAAACAACCTGACTCTTTCTTTCCAAATTCCAAAGATTTCCTTCTTGCATATGGGTAATTTCATAGACCCTAGCTCCTTATGATTCTCTCCAGAACCCATTTTCTTGAATCTTAATTCTGCCTTTCAGATCTACCTCAGACTGTTAAGTCCTTTTTGAGGAACCTCCCTCTGATACCACTTGATAGTTTTACTTTCAAGACAACCTAAACACCTAGAGGGGGGGTGAATAGGTTCTAATTGCTTGTTCAATTTGTTAGGCATAATTCAATTACAAAAATTAAAACATCTAGCACAGCATTCACAGACAATTAATCATCACAGATTGCACAAGGTTTTATAGTGGTTCCCCAAGGTCTGGGTACATCCACTTTCCCCCTTCACCTATCTAGCAGTATGCTAGATTCGGCCAAACTTCCACTATTCTCAGATCCTCGGATCCTACAGCTCAGAACCTGGATAGGTTCCTACTGTAAGACCCCCCTCCCGGAACACAAGACACGGCACGAGAGGGGTCTTATGCCCAGAACAGCCGCCTTGCGGTAACACTAGCACTCAGGCTAGCCTGTACCATAAGACGCCTATTCTGCCGGCTACCAACAATATCAACAGATAAATGCCAACCCAACCATAATAATATGAAAGTCAAATCCACACCAAGCATATGTCCATAATATCATAAATAAAGAAGCTACGACAAGCTTCTAATATCAGATTACGTAAACAGAATTGCCCCGAAGGGCTACAACAAAATCTCTCTCTCACTCACAACGGTAACCGACGGTAGCGACGGTACCGTCCTTTCAGGCCCTGTCACCCTGGCCTGGCTATCCGTCTGCATAGCCTGCTGCTCCACCTGCGGGGTTTCATCCTAAAAGAAAGATGTAGCAACCGTTAGTCAAAATACTAAGTGGTTTCACATCCGCTCCCCCGGCGACTCCTCGGCACCGGGCGGAGAAAGGAACAGGTACAATATATAAATAACAATAGTACAACAGGTGAAATGAGTATACATAATATAGGCAGCAACATCAGCAGTGTATAATAAACAAGCTCTTATTTCAAATCTACGAACTACAGCAGCAAGAGAGTATATAACTAGAACAGCAAGTAACTCAACTTATATGGATGCCCATACAAGCATATAAGTTGAGGGTCGTTCAGCAGAAAGTAACTCATCATATAGGAGTGCCCATATAAACTTATACGATGAGGGTCTTGTGTATATAATGAAGTGCAATGCTATGTATGCAATGCAATGACATACCCATGCTCAAGCACATGCAATCGCTATGTCGACACAGACTTATAGTTCCCACTATTCGAGCAGGTAGCTAACCTCTCAGGCATCAACCGTCGTGGCCAAACGGTGACAGTGGAGCGGGCATCTCCACTACTAGGCTGGTCTCCACACTACCTGGCCTAGGCCTCCGTACGCCTCAACGCTAAGAACACAACAGCGGAGCTCACATGCGTACTACGGCTCAGCGGGTTCTCTCGGGTAAATATGCACCAAGATCCTAGCCCCTGACTGGCCTATGGTATGACACGGAAGGAGCCTCGGAAATGAGCACGAGGACCAAGCCCAACCGTTCACTTGGCCCGGAAGGAGCCTCGGGATGTGAACACCGAGGACCAAGCCCAACCGCCCAAGGTCTAACTGTCAACTCCCATCGGTGTGACGATTGGCGAGCCCGTAGACCTACCACACTATCCTTAACCCAGGATTACGACACTGCGTGTCGACTCACACCACATGCAATTCCACAATTCCGTGACATGGAAGGAGCCTCGGAGAAAGCACGAGGACCAAGCCCAACCATCCATCAAATACGGAAGGAGCCTCGGGACGTGAACACCGAGGACCAAGCCCAACCGTCCGATTTTATCCAGCTTAACCTCATTCCCATCAGTGACGGTCAACACCGCACTTGTTAACATTCACAATGCTACCCGTGGGGAGACGACACTCTAAGCATTGGACTATCCATTCCCTTCCATCAATCCATTACACATCCTGGCCTTAGTTTTAGCCAATTACAAATCCTTCCAAATGAATTCAACATATTATAGATGATGTGCATAATGGTGATCTAACAAATATAACAAAGCCTTTCATTCTCATAGGCTCGACTCACATCTCGACATAGGGATTCAAATCCTCAGACATCAATCTTCACATTACCTCGGTGATTAACACAAAGGAATTCACCCAACCTCGAGAGGAATTGCAACATCTATTCCATCGAATCCAAGTTCATATTATAATCACCTAGAATTGTATGTAATCTGGTCAGCAACCTTGACGGAGGATTCCCGTGGCTACAAGTATCGCCCGAAAACGTGCCACCACTCGTTGGAAAGGTAATTTCAAGGGCTACAACTTTCGTGTTTAATCGAAAGCCCAGATCCGCCCCCTTCTTGCTTAAAAATAGCCAAGAAGGTCGCTGCGTGCAGAATACAGATTCTGCACGCATCTTGAAGCGAAGTGAACGGCATCCGGTCATCTTCCTCCTCAAGCGATTTTCCCCAAATCGCATCCAGAAGTTCCTCCACCCTTATTCTCCCTCTTGAGGCCATTTCCTCTTCACGTGACCACCCCTATCATCACTTTGAAGCGAGGGGAGGTTGAAGACGACTAAACTTTAGAGCACCAGCTCTAGCATGGCCTTCCTAGAAAGCTTCATCTCACAAATCTAGACTCGTTTGAGTCGATGTCTCGCCTAAAAATAACTATAGATCTAGCACCAAGGGAGAGGGGAGGAAACTCACATCATTTCCGGCGTTTCCTCCGTTGCCGGCCATGGATCGCGTTATTCTCCGTGGCGGCATCCTTGGCTTTGTTAGCGGCGTTCTTCCACGGAAACGGCGGAGCTTTTCCTCCAGAACCCAGCTCCGGCGACTCCCGATATCTCCTCTTCCGCTCCGTCGGTTTCGCACAGTGACGGCTCGGCAAAGGTAAAGTGACGGCTAGGGTTTGGTTTACTTCCTTTTTATATCACATATTAGGTTTAATCCCTTCCGCCACGTGTCAATCTCTAATTGGACCACCCAAATTAGGTCTTAATTGAAAGGACCGGTCCAAAGAATCATCCGGCGTAAATCCCGAAGTCCGGTTCAGTCCGCTCAGAACAGCGGGTCCGCCTGGGTGAAAACGCACAAGTCAAATTCGGTGGGAATCAGTCGTCATTCTCGACGATCGGCGAGAATCGTCAGGTCATTCTCGACGATCGGCGAGAATCGTCAGGTCATTCTTGACGAATTTCCCTTGGCAAACTTTTCAGAAATCCGGGCGTTGAGTATATTGAGTATTCTCGGCGATACTCGACGATCGGCGAGAATAAGCGGGTCATTCTCGACGAATTTCCCTTGGCAAACTTTTCAGAAATCCGGCCGTGGAGTATCAGTCGACGATACTCGACGATCGGTGGGAATCGTCAGACATTCTCGGCGATCGGTGAGAATTGTCAGGTCATTCTCGACGATTTTTCCTTAGTCAATTTCCTTCCAGTCCATTGGACATCACTCAACTCTACACCCATCCAATACACCCGACATCTCGCGTCAGTGCACCCCGAGCCCGAGTCGAGTCTCTTGACCCAAAACTCGTGCGAGGGGCCTAGCGCGAATTGGGACGTTACAAATCCTATAAACAAAATAAAAAGATTTTGTCCCCGAAATCAGGCTGAGGTCATGGGGAGTAAAGCATACAGAAATTAAAATATGCTGTTAATAAGGTTGCCTGAAGAAAACAGCTCCGGGTAGCGCCTTTGCATCAAGTCCATTGGCTCCCATGTGAATTCCTCCTTCCCATGATTAGACCATAGCACTTTTACCAAGGGGACACTTTTGCGGCGCAAGGTTCTCATCTCATCATCAACGATCCGCACCGGCTCCAGTCGCACAGATCTGTCAGACGCCACAGTACCATCAGTTGTGGGGATGTATTGTTCGGGCCGCAACAGCGCCTTCCGAAGCGACGACACATGGAACACATCGTGGAGATTCTCTAGCTCGGGCGGTAGCTCCAGCCGGTAGGCCAAAGGGCCAACTCTTTCCAATATGACATAGGGCCCAACATACCGTGGACTGAGCTTCTTCACTCCTCGCACTCGTGATACTCCATGCATCGGCCGAATTTTTAGAAACACCTTATCACCCACTTGAAATTCCACCATACGGTGCCTTGCGTTATAATACTTCGCCTGCCAACTTTGAGCCTCCAACATGCGATCCCTTATTAGCCTAACCACCGCATCAGTGTCATCCATGTACTCAATTCCCAAAGTCTTCGGGTCTTCATCTTGCACCCAAGACAAGGGGGTCCTACACCTCCTTCCATATAGGGCTTCATGGGGCGCCATGCCAATACTAGCTTGATGGCTATTGTTATAGGAGAATTCCACCAAGGGCAAGAGTCTTTCCCACGGCTCTCCCCTATCTATCACACACAACCTTAACAGATCTTCCAATGTTCGGATGGTCCGCTCAGACTGTCCGTCCGTCTGAGGATGAAATGTGGTACTGAAGGTAAGACGTGAGCCCAAATATGTCTGTACCTCCTTCCATTCCTTGGAGGTGAAACGACCATCACGATCCGAAACTATCGTCTTAGGTACGCCGTGATACCGTACAAATTGTTCCACAAACAGGCGTACCAAGACATCCACGTGAGCCTCCTTCTTCATAGGAATGAACCGGGCAACCTTCGTCAGGCGATCAACGATCACCCATACTGAATCATTCCCTGAGCGGGAGCGAGGTAGCCCATGTACAAAGTCCATGGATATATCCTCGAACTTCCATTCGGGGATTGGCAATGACTGCAACAGGCCACCAGGGCTCCTACATTCCGCCTTCACTCTTTGGCAGGCTTCACAATGCGTGACAAAGTACCGGACATCTTTCTTCATCCCTGGCCAACACATCGTCTTTCGTAAGCCGGCGTACATCTTTGAAATTCCTGGGTGCACGGAATATTGAGAGCAATGTGCTTCTCTCATAATATCCTCCCGGATTCTGCCACCTTTGGGAATGTAGAGTAGGCCGCGAAAGTAAACGAGGCCGTCCTTTTGTGTGTATTCGTCGGTAGTCCCGTCTTCTATTAACTTTATTGTCGGGGCCAAAGCCGCATCTAATCCTTGCTCCACTCGGATCCGGTCCCGGATATCACAAACTATACTCATGCTGGACAGGTACTCCGTATATGACGAAGAAGCCTTAAATATTAAGGTGATGTCCATCTCCTCGATCATCCGTGCTAACTCCAAGCTCATCAATCGAGATTCTGGGCTCGAGCCGGGTACTTTCCTACTCAACGCATCGGCTACCGAGTTTGCTTTTCCGGGGTGGTAGTTCAAGGTGAACTCATAGTCGCATAGAAACTCTAACCACCGTCGTTGTCTTAAGTTCAATTCCTTCTAGGTATGGACGTACTTCAAATTTTTATGGTCCGAGAAGATTTTGCAGTGGACGCCGTATAGATAATGCCTCCATACCTTTAAGGCGAACACCACCGCTCCTAGCTCCAAATCATGCACCGGGTAATTGATTTCATGCTTCTTCAATTGTCTTGAAGCATAAGCAATTACGTGCCTGTGTTGCATCAACACCGCTCCCAACCCCTGATAAGACGCATCCGTATAGACTTGAAATCCTTCCTTCCCAGACAGAAGGACAAGGATGGGGGCGGAGGTAAGTCTATCCTTCAATTCCTAGAATGCCGCTTCACACTGGGGTGTCCACTCAAATAGCACTCCTTTCTTTGTCAAGGAAGTAAGCGGGAGGGCAATCTTGGAGAATCCTTTTACGAACTTGCGGTAGTATCCGGCAAGTCCAAGAAAACTCCTCACATCGGCCGCCGACTTCAAAGGTGACCACTCCTTCACAGCGCGCACCTTGGCTGGATCCACAGCTAGTCCTGCCCCACTGATTACATGACCCAAGAAAGCAACTTCCTTAAGCCAGAATTCACACTTGCTAAACTTGGCGAACAGGGCGTGCTCCTTTAGCTTCTCTAGAACTAGGGCCAAATGTTCGGCATGCTCTTCCTCCATCTTCGAGTAGACTAGGATGTCGTCAATGAACACAATGACGAAGACATCTAAATAGGCCTCAAACACTTTATTCATCAAGCTCATGAAAGCCGATGGGGCGTTTGTGAGTCCAAACGGCATCACTGTGAACTCATATAAGCCGTACCTTGAGCTGAAAGCCGTTTTCTGTATATCATCCTCCTGTATTCTCAGTTGGTAATACCCCGAGCGCAAGTCTAACTTAGAGAACCAATGCGCTCCCACCAGTTGGTCGAACAACTCATCGATCCGAGGTAACGGGTAGGTGTTCCGCACTGTCAGTCGGTTAAGTTCCCGATAGTCTATACATAAACGCAGGGTTCCATCCTTCTTCTTAACGAATAGAACAGGGGCTCCCCAAGGCGACGAGCTGGGGCGAACAAACCCTGATTCTACCAACTCCTGCAATTGCACTCTAAACTCCGCAAGTTCTTTTGGGGCCATCCGATAAGGGGTCCTGGAGACAGGCTTAGCTCCTGGTACAAGCTTAATTTGAAAATCCACTTCTCTATGCGGGGGTAACCCTGGCAGTTTCTCGGGAAATACCTCAGGGAAATCCCGTGCTACCCGCACATCCTTCACATCTAACTTCATCTCCTTTAGTTCGAATCGTATCATGTAGACTTCATCCCCTCTCATATGAGCTTTCAAGGTCTGGATTGAGGATAACAAGATTCGTGGTGCGAAATTTATACCTTGGAAGACTACATCAGTATCCCCATGTCTCAAATAGATACGCTTCTCCGCACAGTCGATTCTCGCATGGTGCCAATCTAGCCACGCCATACCCAGGATGAGGTCGAACTCTGGTATTCTCAAAATTGTGGTAGGGGTATCAAAGGTCTTTCCCCCAATGGCTATCTCTAACTCACACTCTGATACCATTTGTAAGACCCCCCTCCCGGAACACAAGACACGGCACGAGAGGGGTCTTATGCCCAGAACAGCCGCCTTGCGGTAACACTAGCACTCAGGCTAGCCTGTACCACAAGACGCCTATTCTGCCGGCTACCAACAATATCAACAGATAAATGCCAACCCAACCATAATAATATAAAAGTCAAATCCACACCAAGCATATGTCCATAATATCATAAATAAAGAAGTTACGACAAGCTTTTAATATCAGAGTACGTAAACAGAATTGCCCCGAAGGGCTACAACAAAATCTCTCTCTCAATCACAACGGTAACCGACGGTAGCGACGGTACCGTCCTTTCAGGCCCTGTCACCCTGGCCTGGCTGTCCGTCTGCATAGCCTGCTGCTCCACCTGCGGGGTTTCCTCCTTCTATTGCTGGGGCCGGCTTCCATCACGCCCTCTGCTGGCCTCTTACCACTTCCCAAGTGGTCCGCTTCCAATCTTTTCGCCATATCAATAATCTCCGCCAGACTAGAGTCCGCTATAAACAAAAGGGCTTGCCTTAGGGGGTCTTGCAAGCCTTTGTAGAATCTTTTGGCGTACCCTCTATCATCCAGCTCATAGGAGTCAGCGAATCTAGCCAGGTGCTGAAACTCCCGTTGGTACTCCGTCACCGACATGGACCCTTGCTTAAGTTGCAAAAATCTCTCTTCCAGGCCATCCCGAGCGGCCGAGGGGATGAAATGCTCTAAGAAGGCTTCGGAGAATTCGCTCCAACTAATGTCCATGTACACTCTTCCACGAAAAGTGGAGCCCATGAGGGACTTCCACCACCTTTTGGCGTGCAGCTCTAAGAGTGTCACCACAAGGGTCACCGCCATGTTGTTTGAACATCTTATTCCTGCCAACAACTCTTGTATAGTGTCGAGCCACTCTTCCGTATGCACTGCCGACTCTGTCCCAACATAAGCGGGAGGGGAGAGAGCTCGGAAAACGCTTAACCAACTAGATCTCGGACCCTGTTGTTGTACAGGTGTCTGCTGAGATTGGGACCTAAAGGCGTCCAGAATAGCTGTGAGCGTCTACCCCAGCTCTGATTGTTGGAATTGTGTAGGTACGGACGGGGCGGGGGGGCCCCTTACTGGCTCAATAAGTGCTGAGATCTACACATAAGGTACAAACTTAGGGTTAGGTTGGCTAATCTAAGGTTAAAGATGGACAACTTAGTGTGAATTACATATGGGCACACCACTACTTCCGCTAAGTCAGCTTGTCCCCAAACTGACCAATCAAACGGGGGTGGTAACATTGTTAAATGACTTTCGCCTTGGAGGATCGTAGCAAGCTGATACCATTTGTAAGACCCCCCTCCCGAAACACAAGACACGGCACGAGAGGGGTCTTATGCCCAGAACAGCCGCCTTGCGGTAACACTAGCACTCAGGCTAGCCTGTACCACAAGACGCCTATTCTGCCGGCTACCAATAATATCAACAGATAAATGCCAACCCAACCATAATAATATGAAAGTCAAATCCACACCAAGCATATGTCCATAATATCATAAATAAAGAAGCTACGACAAGCTTCTAATATCAGAGTACGTAAACAGAATTGCCCCGAAGGGCTACAACAAAATCTCTCTCTCACTCACAACGGTAACCGACGGTAGCGACGGTACCGTCCTTTCAGGCCTTGTCACCCTAGCCTGGCTGTCCGTCTGCATAGCCTGCTGCTCCACCTACGGGGTTTCCTCCTAAAAGAAAGACGTAGCAACCGTTAGTCAAAAGACTAAGTGGTTTCACATCCGCTCCCCCGGTGACTCCTCGGTACCGGGCGGAGAAAGGAACAGGTACAATATATAAATAACAATAGTACAACAGGTGAAATGAGTATACATAATATAGGCAGCAACATCAGCAGTGTATAATAAACAAGCTCTTATTTAAAATCTACGAACTACAGCAGCAAGAGAGTATATAACTAGAACAGCAAGTAACTCAACTTATATGGATGCCCATACAAGCATATAAGTTGAGGGTCGTTCAGCAGAAAGTAACTCATCGTATAGGAGTGCCCATACAAACTTATACGATGAGGGTCTTGTGTATATAATGAAGTGCAATGCTATGTATGCAATGCAATGACACACCCATGCTCAAGCACATGCAATCGCTATGTCGACACAGACTTATAGTTCCCACTATTCGAGCAGGTAGCTAACCTCTCAGGCATCAACCATCGTGGCCAAACGGTGACAGTGGAGCGGGCATCTCCACTACTAGGCTGGTCTCCACACTACCTGGCCTAGGCCTCCATACGCCTCAACGCTAAGAACACAACAGCGGAGCTCACATGCGTACTACGGCTCAGCGGGTTCTCTCGGGTAAATATGCACCAAGATCCTAGCCCCTGACTGGCCTATGGTATGACACGGAAGGAGCCTCGGAAATGAGCACGAGGACCAAGCCCAACCGTTCACTTGGCCCGGAAGGAGCCTCGGGATGTGAACACCGAGGACCAAGCCCAACCGCCCAAGGTCTAACTGTCAACTCCCATCGGTATGACGATTGGCGAGCCCGTAGACCTGCCACACTATCCTTAACCCAGGATTACGACACCGCGTGTCGACTCACACCATATGCAATTCCACAATTCCGTGGCATGGAAGGAGCCTCGGAGAAAGCACGAGGACCAAGCCCAACCATCCATCAAATACGGAAGGAGCCTCGGGACGTGAACACCGAGGACCAAGCCCAACCGTCCGATTTTATCCAGCTTAACCTCATTCCCATCAGTGACGGTCAACACCGCACTTGTTAACATTCACAATGCTACCCGTGGGGAGACGACACTCTAAGCATTGGACTATCCATTCCCTTCCATCAATCCATTACACATCCTGGCCTTAGTTTTAGCCAATTACAAATCCTTCCAAATGAATTCAACATATTATAGATGATGTGCATAATGGTGATCTAACAAATATAACAAAGCCTTTCATTCTCATAGGCTCGACTCACATCTCGGCATAGGGATTCAAATCCTCAAACATCAATCTTCACATTACCTCGGTGATTAACACAAAGGAATTCACCCAACCTCGAGAGGAATTGCAACATCTATTCCATCGAATCCAAGTTCATATTATAATCACCTAGAAATGTATGTAATCTGGTCAGCAACCTTGACGGAGGATTCCCGTGGCTACAGGTATCGCCCGAAAACGTGCCACCACTCGTTGGAAAGGTAATTTCAAGGGCTACAACTTTAGTGTTTAGTCGAAAGCCCAGATCCGCCCCCTTCTTGCTTAAAAATAGCCAAGAAGGTCGCTACGTGCAGAATACAGATTCTGCACGCATCTTGAAGCGAAGTGAACGACATCCGGTCATCTTCCTCCTCAAGCGATTTTCCCCAAATCGCATCTAGAAGTTCCTCCACCCTTATTCTCCCTCTTGAGGCCATTTCCTCTTCACGTGACCACCCCTATCATCACTTTGAAGCGAGGGGAGGTTGAAGACGACTAAACTTTAGAGCACCAGCTCTAGCATGGCCTTCCTAGAAAGCTTTATCTCACAAATCTAGACTCGTTTGAGTCGATGTCTCGCCTAAAAATAACTATAGATCTAGCACCAAGAGAGAGGGGAGGAAACTCACATCATTTCCGGCGTTTCCTCCGTTGCCGGCCATGGATCGCGTTATTCTCCGTGGCGGCATCTTTGGTTTTGTTAGCGGCGTTCTTCCACGGAAACGGCGGAGCTTTTCCTCCAGAACCCGGCTCCCGTGACTCCCGATATCTCCTCTTCCGCTCCGTCGATTTCGCACAGTGACGGCTCGGCAAAGGTAAAGTGACGGCTAGGGTTTGGTTTACTTCCTTTTTATATCACATATTAGGTTTAATCCCTTCCTCCACGTGTCAATCTCTAATTGGACCGCCCAAATTAGGTCTTAATTGAAAGGACCGGTCCAAAGAATCATCCGGCGTAAATCCCGAAGTCCGGTTCAGTCCGCTCAGAACAGCGGGTCCGCCTCGGTGAAAACGTACAAGTCAAATTTGGTGGGAATCAGTCGTCATTCTCGACGATCGGCGAGAATCGTCAGGTCATTCTCGACGATCGGCGAGAATCGTCAGGTCATTCTTGACGAATTTCCCTTGGCAAACTTTTCAGAAATCCGGGCGTTGAGTATATTGAGTATTCTCGGCGATACTCGACGATCGGCGAGAATAAGCGGGTCATTCTCGACGAATTTCCCTTGGCAAACTTTTCAGAAATCCGGTCGTGGAGTATCAGTCGACGATACTCGACGATCGGTGGGAATCGTCAGACATTCTCGACGATCGGTGAGAATTGTCAGGTCATTCTCGACGATTTTTCCTTAGTCAATTTCCTTCCAGTCCATTGGACATCACTCAACTCTACACCCATCCAATACACCCGACATCTCGTGTCAGTGCACCCCGAGCCCGAGTCGAGTCTCTTGACCCAAAACTCGTGCGAGAGGTCTAGCGCGAATTGGGACGTTACACCTACAACTCAGGCACAACAGCCCTACCTCAGCCTTGCCACAAGGCCTACAACTCAGAGAAGAACCTTCTCCTACACTCAGGCAACAGCCCTACCACTCAGAGATCAACTCTCCTACACTCAGCCTTTATATCACAGGCTTACAACTCAGATCTGTGTAAAACAGATCTTATAGAAATTTAGAAAAGAAGTTTTAATGCCTTGCCTTTGTTGAGAGAGAAGAGGACAAGACAATTCTTGATCAGCTGATGAAATCAACTGAATCTGAGCTTTCTTCAAAGCTTCTTGAATCTGAACTTAGCTGAGTTTATTTCCAAACAGCTTCTTGAGAAACCACTGATGGCTTCCTTCTTCTTCTTCAAAATGGATGGATCCCTCTCTATCCAACACCTTTGATGATACTTCTGAATTCTTGTTAGAACTCTTCTTAGATCGACCCTGAGATCGTCTTCTTAGATCTTCTGATGAAGATCTTCTTTAGTGTATTACACCTTCTTGATTTGATTTCTCAATTTGATTGCCAAAGTTCAATCTTCTCATTCATCATTTACTTCTCTCTGAATCTGTCTATTTATAGATCTTCTTAATGGTAACCGGCTGATCCGGTTTATAACTGTCTTCTGACAAGTCTGACAACATCAGTTAACTGGCTGCAACCCACAGCTGTCAAGTCTTCAAACAGATCCTGTGCCTTAGTCTTGGTCAGCAATGTGTTGAGACAGACTGTCAGGAAGTGTTGAGACCAACTGTCTGTATGTGTCGACACAAGTAACTTTGGTGTCGACACAGCCTTTGATGATGTCGACAAGTTTGCGTTTAAGTCGACACAGCTTCTTTAGAGAATAACTTGGTCTTGACTTTGCAGTGTGTCGACACAAGTCCTGTGTGTCGACACAGTTGTTATAGATTTAGAACTCAGTATGTGTTGACTTAATCTTCTGGTGTCGACACAAGTATTATCGACTTCTGCCAATGTGTGTCGACTCTGTCTCATTGTGTCGACACAGCCTCCCAGTGTCGACACAAATGTGGTCGACTATCTTCCTGTGAGTCGACACTGCTTCCCAGTGTCGACACAAATGTGGTCGACTATCTTTCTCTGTGAGTCGACACTGCTTCCCAGTGTCGACACAAATGTGGTCGACTATCTTTCTCTGTGAGTCGACACTGCTTCCCAGTGTCGACACAAATGTGGTCGACTATCTTTCTCTGTGTCGACTATCTTTCTCTGTGTCGACACAGCCTCCTTCAAGTGTCGACACATGGACTTAGAATATTTTTCTGCATTCTTTAACACTTCTTCACCTGCACATGTCAACTTAAAACAACATCAAATACATCTTGATGTATATCATTGAGCTAAGTTGGGCTTCTTCAAATCAGGTACACATTTTCCAATGTACCCAACATCAAGAAGCATCGAGTGAAGGCAGTTCACTCGACGCCAGAAGAGCAAAAGCGTTGAGAGAACTATATATAGTCAAAGCTGCAATATTGCTGACTAGAAATTGATTAAGTCCAGAAGCCTTGAGTGAAGGCAGTTCACTCAACGCCAACTCAACAAGATATCTTGCTAAGTATAAAAGTGTTGAGTGAAGACAGTTCACTCAACGCCTCAATCAAGAAGACTAGTTGCTGGACAGGAAAAAAATCAACTAAGTCCAGAAGCGTTGAGTGAACACAATTCACTCAACGCTAAGAGAGCAGAAGCGTTGATAGGAGCTCAAGCAGTCAAAGATTCAGAAGGAGCATACAGAAAATCTGTCTAAGTTCAGAAGTGTTGAGTTAAGGTAGTTCACTCAACGCCGACTCAACAGACAGTTCATCAAGTATAAAAGTCTTGAGTGATGACATACCACTCAATGCCTCATCAAGAAGCCAATCAAAGGACAGAAGCATCGAGTGAATAAGCTTCATTCAACGCCTTGATACAGAAGAAATTTAACTAAGTCATGAAGTATCGAGTGATGAAGGCTCACACGACGCCTAAGCTCTTTGACTATAAAAGTATATATACGTTGAGTGAGAAAGGCTCACTCAACGCACTCAATGCCTAGAGATGCAAAATTCTGCCAAGTACTCTTTTATTGAGTGACAAGGCTTCACTCAACGCCTGAGTAGTCTGTCTGGAATTTACTAAGTCCAGAAGCGCTGAGTCATGCTGACGTCAGCAGAAATTCAAAAATCGCGAGTTTTGCACACTAGAAGACAAAAGGCGTTGTATGCCTTTAGTATAGTTGTTAATGTGAAAGGAGGTGTTGCAGTTGCCATTTACGGCAAGTCCTACTGCACAGAGAGCCATTGGACAGCGGGATAAAAAAGGAGAGTTTTTAGGAAAAAGAAATCATCGATTGACTTTTGGAAAAAGTTTGAAGCATCATCTTCTTCCTCTCAACAAAAGTAGCAGAGCTTGAAGAACTTGCTTTTACAATTGGTCTGAGAATCTCAGATAGTTAGCTGTTGAAAGTCATATCTTTAACATCAAGTTGAGGAAATTCATTTTCTGAGTTAGAAGAAGGGGCAGAGCAAGCCTAAGATGTTGTTCATTTTTAAGTGCAGCTTTCAACTCAACTAGATTCAAGGCTTAGAGAAGCAATGCTCTGCAGGTCATTTCACAAGCACAAGCAGAACAATCTTGAAGATCTATTCTTGGTGCTTTGAAGGAGATGGGCCTGAGCTTTCTCAGTTCAAGAAGAAGAAGACTCAGAGGACAATTTCTCTAGAGTCAAAGTGGGTTGAGTTCACTCAGTCTAGGAAGGCTGACTCAGAGATAATTTCTATGGAGTCATTCATCACCAAAAAACTTATTCTCTATATAGGATTATTTTTGACCTGAGTTGTAAGCCTGAATTATAAAGGCTAAGGTAGGATCCTTCTGTGGATCTGAGTGTAGGATCCTTCTATAGATTTGAGTGTAGGATCCTTTTGTAGATCTGAGGTAGGGCATGTGTGCCTGAGCTGTAGGAGATTCATTCTCTGAGGTAAGATCCTGAGGTAGATCTGAGTGTAGGGCTATCCTCCTAGAATGAGTTATAGGACTTTGATTAAGTATGAGGTAGGTGATATGTGGATCAATGAGCTGTAGGAGCATCATTTGCTCTGAGTGGTAGGGCCTTGGGCCTGAGGTAGGACTTGGAGGAGTCTGAGAGATCCTGAGGGATCTGTGTTCTAAGCTCTTGGAGCTGAGATTAGAGAGGTTGGCCTTGTCTAACACTCTGTTAGAAAGGTAGGAGGGACAGTGGATGTACTCATACCTTGGGGAACTATTATAAACACCTATGTGTTGTTGTGTATCCTTGAAATCTAACTTAAAACTAAGTCACAACACACTAAAGCTAAAAGATTATCATAAAAGACAAAAACCTATTCACCCCCCTCTAGATATTTAGCTACTCTTGAAAAATAAAGACTTTCAAGTATCAGATACATAAACAAAACCAAGAAGACGTTCTGTGATCATGCTATTGGAATTCACATATCGTAAATCGATAAACATCTGCTCTTTTCTAGATACATGATGTGATTCGCTCACTAAAATTGAATAACAGTCTTCTTCGATTTCTTGAACATTTTGTTGTTGTTGTCTCCATTGCAATATGAAAGTGAATATGGATAGATATCGATTGCGGAATTCAGATTATAGATATTTTAGAATAACCTTAAAGCCTAACACAAAGTGTTGTGCACAAAAGGCAGCCAACTGTAATTACAGTTAAGGCTAGAGTCCTATTCCAACAACTAGCAATCCTAGTTAAATCTATTCACAGCCACAGTACAAGTAATAAATAAACAACCAAACGACACAAGAGATTATAGTGGTTCCCCAACAACTTGGGTACGTCCACTCTTCTACCTCCTCGGTAGGAATCCACTCAGGTTTTTGATCAGGTGCCCTACCACCAACAAGATCTGCTGCAGGTAGATCTAGAGACCCTTTAGACTTTTGATCAGGTGTCTAAAAACCAACACAGGTTTTTGATCAGGTGTCCTGCCACCAAGGGTTCACTTTTGAAGGGAGTAAACAACCCTTTTACAGGAGGGGAAAGAGGATAAAAAGAGTCTTCTCTATTTTCACAAAGATTAGTGAAGCACAAGACTCTTCAGAACTTCTGACAGCAAGCTGTCTTGAAGTTCTGAAGGATACAGCTCGAAGAAGACTAGAGATCTGGAATAGTTGTTCTTCTTCAGCTTCCTTCTTCTTCTTCTTCTTCAATATAATCTCTGAGTGTATATCTTCCTTGAACAGGAGCACTCAGGTTGAAGAAGAACGGAAGAGATAATCTTCTCAGTCAGATGTAAATTTCTGAGAGCAGCTGTATGCTGTATCTTTTCTCTGTACGTTGTACAGGTTGAACTACTTCACTCTTTTCTCTAAGCTGCTGTATATTGCTGGTAGCTAGCTAAGTTCTTTCTTCAAAAGAACTCTTTAAATAAGAGCAGCAGCAATGGCTCTAATTGAGCTTAGACTTTGTCTTCTTGCGGAAGTCAGCAACCTTGAATCTGGGCTGCAAATATCGTACAGGCAAAACATATCTTGCAGACATATATATTCCTATATAAAGAATAAAGCTACAGCAGCTGCAATATCAAACTGAATAAAGAATACAAGATAACGTCACATCAGATTACACTTTACAGCCAAAGAGGACTTTTGAGTCCAACGGCTATAAATGACAGCTGCAGATATAAAGTCAAATAATAAGACAAAATACATTATCAGAAAGAATTGACTTATGCATAAAGATAGAAGCAAAGATTGCTTTGAGATATATGCATAAGATCAATTAAATAATCTATAATAAAATATGCTGGATAATATAAGGAATAATACAATGAAGAGAACGCATATAAAATTATATATACGCAGACAAAAGATAGTCGAACGATCCTCGGAGATCGTCGACCGACCCACTGAGATCGTCGACCTATCAGACAGATAGTCGACCGACTCAGATAGGAAACTGTCTTGGAAAGGAAACTGACAATAAATCTCTGAATTGTTTCATGTTTAATGCAGCCTCCCAATGGCTATATTCATAAGATTATTTAGCATTAAATATATTAGCTGTAAATTCCTTTACTTAAGCCTTGAAATACTCTAGCCAGCTGTCACCAATAACTGCACAGGAAATCACCAAAATTTAATCTGAAAGCTTCTCCAATCTGCGTTCGACTATAGTGGAACTCCGTTCGACTATAGTGGAACTCCGTTCGACTATAGTGGAACTCCGTTCGACTATAGTTGAACTCCGTTCTACTATAGTTGAACTCCGTTCTACTATAGTTGAACTCCGTTCTACTATAGTTGAACTCCGTTCTACTATAGTTGAACTCCGTTCTACTATTTTTGGACTGGAATTCTAAACTTCAAAACTGAACTTCTCTGGAATTTTCTGCACTTTCTTTTTGGATTCTTTTGATGTATACCTGGAGAATCCTATGACCCTTAGACTATACAATTTGGGTCAAACTAATAATCCTAATAGTGATCCTAACCCAAATCAGAACCTAAGGTTCCAACACAATAGCTGATGCTATTTCTTTTTGAATCTTTGGCGATATAAGTTGATGGTTTTAAGGAGCATTTTGTAACACAACTGATCTGATGTTAATATTATGTGATATAAGAAAGCCCAAAAGCTCGAGAAATTTTTCTCTGTTGATAGTCTCTTTACTCTCATCATGACAATAAAAGGACAATCCTTGACGTAAAAGAAATCTAACATAATCAATCGATGCACATAAACGAACATAATCAATCGATGCAATTCAATACCTTGTTTTTGATTCATCGATGCCTCACACATCATTCTAGAAGTATGGTGTGGAGTCGTGTGATTTCCAACATGTTTGTCCAATATCATTTTATCTTTCCAATATCTAAATCGTCTAGTGACAAAAGTTGTCTCAGAAGCACTTTGGGGGAAAATATAATAATATAGGCAATATGCTGCATCTTTTTCTTTACTGTACTCTAACTAACATTTAAATTCATTAAACAAATTCTTATTGAAACGATGAGCTTTGTTTTTGATTTCTGATTGGGAGAAATTTTCTAAATGAGGTTGACAATGACCCTTTTGCAAATAATATCTTCTTATTGAGTTTTGAAGATTTGCATCATAAGAGTTTATAGGATATCTTAAACCCGGGTTCGCAAGTAGTTCTTCTTGTTTGAGCTCTTCTACTCAATTTCGCTTACCAGTTGAGACCAACTGCTGTGAATCCGTAGAACTCTGACTATACAACCCCGTATTTGCAGAGCGGGGTCCCCAAGTAAGGTGTAAGACTTGCTACACATTTGTAAGATTTTAGGGGGTTTTTCACTCTTGGAGTCAAATTTATTGTCGATCTGCATAATATTCTAGTAGGGGGATGAAAAATTTGCCTAGCTTGCTAGTGCTTGTTATAATCTTCAGGGGGCGAGTGCGGAGGGAGGCCGACACTTGCCCCGGCCCTCCTTCAAGGGGCGGGTGCAGTGGGAGGTCGACACCTGCCCCGACCGATTTCAAGGGGGCGGGTGTGGCACGAGGCCAGCACCCGCCCCAGCCCCTCTTTAGGGGGCGAGTGCGGCGGGAGGTCGGCACTCGCCCCATCCCCTCCTTTAGGGGGCGGGTGAGGCGCGAGGCCGGCACCAGCCCTAACCTGCTTCAGGGGGCAGGTATGATGTGAGGCCGGCACCCGCCCCGGCCCTAGTTCTCTCCCGGCTTGAGGGTCTCGCCCGGCTTGAGTGTCTGCTATTTTGCCCCTGGTAGGCTGCGAATAGTTGTTTAGAACAGCGAAGTTTGGCTGTTGGCAGACCAGCCCCGGGGTATTTCAGTAATTTTAGAGCAGCAGGATTGCGCTATTGGCAGGTCATTCCCAAAAATCTATAAATAGACCCTTGAGGGGCCTTGGAGAGGGATCCGTTTTCACCAATCCTCATCTTCTTCTTTCATCCTCCAAGGCACCTAGCTCAGCATTGGCTAGAGAGGGGGAGATCTCAAAGGTCTTCCGGTTGTGAGGTGAGACCTCCACGCTAGAGCCAATGGTCATTTTCAAAATTCAGGTCTCTCACCAAGGGACGACTTGGAAGAAGTAGGTGTGAGCTACACCCTAGGTCTGAACTCTAGGTGGAAATGAATTTCGGTTTCAACATTTTCGGTGCGGTGAGCGTGGATGGGTCGAATGTGTATTGGTGGAGAATAAGTTCCAAACCCGAGAGGATCTCCTCACCTAGGCTCTCACTAGTTGGATTGGTCGAATGCGCCTCGGTGGAGAGAAATTTCCAAACCCGAGAGGATCTCCTCACCCAGGCTCTCACTAGTTGGATGAGTCGAATGTGACTCAATGGAGAGAAGGTTCCAACCCCGAGAGGATCTCCTCACCCAGGCTCTCACTAGCTAGATGTGTCGAATGTGCCTTGGTGGAGAAAAAGTCCTAACCCTGAGAGGATCTCCTCACCCAGGCTCTCTCTAGTTTGATGGGTTGAATGCGCCTCAATGGAGAGAAGGTACCAACCCCGAGAGGATTTCCTCACCCAGGCTCTCACTAGCTGGATGGGTCGAATGTGCCTCGGTGGAGAGAAGGTGCCAACCCCGAGAGGATCTCCTCACCTATGCTCTCACTAGCTGGATGGGTCGAATGTACCTCAGTGGAGAGAAAGTTCAAACCCCGAGAGGATCTCCTTACCCAGTCTCTCACTAGCTGGATGGGTTGAATGTGCCTCGATGGAGAGAAGGTACCAACCCTGAGAGAATATCCTCACTCAGTCTCTTGCTAGTTGGATGGGTTGAATTTGCCTTGGTGGAGAGAAGGTACCAAATCCGAGAGGATCTCCTCACCCAGGCTCTCACTAGCTGAATGTGTCGAATGTGCCTCGGTGGAGAGAAGGTGCAAACCCTAAGAGGATCTCCTCGCCTAGGCTCTCACTTGCTGGATGGGTTGAATTTGCCTTGATGGAGAGAAAGTCCCAACCCCGAGAGGATCTCCTCACTGAGGCTCTCACTAACTGGATGGGTCGAATGTGCCTCGGTGGAGAGAAGGTACCAATCTCGAGAGGATCTCCTCACCCATGCTCTCACTAGCTGGATGGGTCGAATGTGCCTCGGTGGGGAGAAGGTGCCAACCCCGAGAGGATCTCCTCACCCAGGCTCTCACTAGCTGGTTGTGTCGAATGTGCCTCGGTGGAGAAAAATTCCCAACCCAGAGAGGATCTCCTCACCTAGGATCTCTCTAGCTGGATGGTTCGAATGTGCCTCGGTGGAGAATAAGTTCTAACCCCGAGCAGATCTCCTCACCCAGGCTCTCACTAGCTAGATGGGTCGAATGTGCCTCGGTGGAGAGAAGGAACCAACCCCCGAGAGGATCTCCTCACCCAAGCTCTCTCTAGCTGGATGGGTCGAATGTGCCTCGGTAAAGAGAAGGAACCAACCCCCAAGAGAATCTCCTCACCTAGGCTCTCATTAGATGGATGGGTCGAATGTGCCTCGGTGGAGAGAAAGTTCCTACCCCGAGAGGATCTCCTCACCCAGGCTCTCACTAGCTGGATGGGTCGAATATGCCTCGGTGGAGAAAGAAGTTCCTACTCGGAGGGGATCTCGCCACCCATACTCCCATTAGCTAACATGATAGGTTGACCCCTCGGCTAGGTTAAGTAAATTCTACCCGGAGGGGATCTCGCCACCCAGGCTCCCGTTAGCTGGCACTGCGGGTTGACCCCTCGGAGAGACCAAGTATTTTTAGCTCCAAAATGCTACACTCAACAAATACGTTTGGTTGGGTGTTTCTTTCCGAGCGTGGAACTAGCTCGAAAAGAGCGAGGATTGTGTACAACCCCATATTCGCGGAGTGGGGTCCCCAAGCAAGGTTTAAGACTTGCTACACATTTGTATGCTTTTAGGGGGTTTGGCACTCTTGGAGTCAAATTTATTGTCGATCTGCATGATATTCTAGTAGGGGGACAAAAAATTTGCCTAGCTTGCTAGTGCTTGGTGTACTCTTCAGGGGGCGAGTGCGGCGGGAGGTCGACACTCGCCCCGGCCCCTCCTTTAGGGGGCGGGTACGACGGGAGGTTGACACCTGCCCCGACCTATTTCAAGGGGGAGGGTGCAGCGCGAGGACGACACCCGCCCCGACCCCTCTTCAGGAGGCGAGTGCGGCGGGAGGTCGGCACTCGACCCAGGCCCTCCTTCAGGGGATGGGTGCGGCGCGAGGCCGGCACCCGCCCCGGCCTGTTTCAGGGGGCGGGTGCGGCGCGAGGTCGACACCCGCCCCGGCCATAGTTCTCGCCCAGCTTGAGGGTCTCGCCTGACTTGAGGGTCTCGCCCAGCTTGAGGGTCTCTCCCGGCTTGTGGGTCTGCTATTTTGCCCCTGGTGGGCTGCGAATAGCTGTTCAGAACAGTAGAGTTTGGCTGTTGGCAGACCAACCCTGGGAAATTTGTAATTTTAGAGCAGCAAGATTGCGCTATTGGCAGACAATTCCAAAAAATCTATAAATAGACCCTTGGGGTGACTTGGAGAGGGATCTGTTTTCACCAATCCTCAACTTCTTCCTTCATCCTGCAAGGCACCTATCTCAGCAATGACTAAGGAGGGGGAGATCTCAAAGGTCTTCCGGGTGTGAGGTGAGACCTCCACGCTAGAGGCAAGGGTCATTTTCCAAATTCAGGTCTCTCACCAAGGGACGGTTTGGGAGAAGTAGGTGTGAGCTGCACCCTTGGTCCGAACTCTAGGTGGAACCGACTTTCGATTTCAACACTGACCTAATCCAACTTTTGAAAAAAAAACTTTTCCATTGCAAATCTAATAGTGTCAATTCCAAGCCCTAAATCAGAGAAAAAGAACAACTATATCACTCCTTACTGCATAGGTTTGGACACATTTAAATTAGAGAATGCTTGACTGATAACACAAAAGATCACTCCTTAATGCATAGGTTTTGATATGTTAAATATAGTAATACAACAGATCTATACCTTGAAAAATTTTCTCCAATCGAGCCATCAGATATCCTTGAGAAGTGGGAACGAGGAAGAATAGATCTGCTTGCCAAATGAAGATATAAAATTGATCTGCATGCCAAAAAATATGATAAACTTACAAGTGTTTATAAATCTACTTGCCAAAAAAAATTTCTCCAATCTAATTTCAAGAACAATGAAAGCATAATGATAACAACAGCTTATGGTAGTTTCACACTTTCACTTCATTTTATTGACAATAATAAAAGAAATGGAATCTCAGTGTGTATGTAGAACATAATGAAGGACTTCAATAAAGAAAAAGAACAACTATATCGCATGTGCATATATACAAATATATATATGGCCAAAACAAAAGATCAAAACTTAAAAGAATTAGAAAATGAAAAGTATCAGAATCCATGTAGATGAAATTAGATCAAGCAGTGAATCGGAAAAGTCGGAATCCATCTATCATTTATGGACTATGGGCCTATGGCCTATGGGGAAGCATGCATTTCCAAATCATTTGATAGAGTTCAACAATAACCCAAATAGAACTCATTACCAGTAACTGGTAAGCCCTAGGCGATGCTAAACTTAAAATGGTGCAATAACCAAACCTGAGTGGAGACTGGAGAGGAGGCTGCCTTTGTCGAAATACACCACTGGTGAGTGGCTTCGACGCCGCCAGATCCGGAATAGGGCTTCGGCCCCGCCAGATATCGCAGATGCAGGGGGTCGAGGCATCGAAGAGGGAACAAAGACGAATGTCAGTCAGAGCTTCGCCAGTCAGCAATCGGGAGTCGCCCGTCGCCTTGTCGCCTCGTCGCGTGCAGCGTCGGCCGCCAGAAGAGGGGAAAAAGGCGCGATGCACTGTTCCCGAGCGGGATTTAGCGAATTTTACGGTCGGGCACGTGCCCGACCGTGTCTTAACCTAGGTCCTCCGGTGGCCACGCCCCATCAATTAATTTAGGGAATTGTTAAAAGCACCGCACTTTTGGCTAATCGCACCGCTTTTAGATCTTTTAACACTTAAAATTTGTCACTCTAAAAATATACCCGCACCGCACTGTTGCTTCCTCGCACCGCAGTCCTAAAATCCCGATCTTCTCCTCACGCCTCCTGACGCGTCGCTGGCTCCTCCCGCCTCCTCCAGCCCCCTCCAGCCCTTTCCGTCGCCGACACCGGCAGATATCAGCGCCAACGCCGCCTCTCCCCACGCTCAGATTTTACGCATTTCAAAAATATGCCTTGTACATGCAATTTCAGGAAAAGTATTCAACACGAAAGTTGTAGATCTCGTCAAGATCTACAACTTTCGTGTTGAACACTTTTCCTGAAATTGCGTGTACAAGGCGTATTTCGAAAAGACGTGAAAAATTAGGAGATTTTTGGGTGCGACTAGCCAATAAAGAGTTGCGGTTAACAATCACCTATGTTAAAGGACTTCTGAAATTTTTTTGAGAGTTCATTACTGTTTCTATGTTTAAAAGTAAATTGTTGCAATATTATTGGTCCTCATCGTGAATTGTGCCCCAAGTATTATTGGTCCATATTATAGATGTTGTTGATGAAGATCACAAATATTTGAAGAAAAAAGTATAACAATTTGGACAACACATTTGATGGTTTTTTTGTATCAAATATTTTTTCTATTGAATATATATTAATATTGTAATTCAATGAGAACCTATTTTAATTCATAAATTAAGTGCAGTGTGTTTATCTCAATTGCGGTGCGGATAACAATGTGCGGTGCTTTTAACAATATGTGAAAAACTGCGGTGCTTTTAACAAAGCGCTGCGATTAGCCAAAAGTGCGGTGCTTTTAACAATTCCCTTAATTTAATTGCTGGAGTGTGAAAATGCCCCAACAATTAAATAAAATTTGTCGGGGCATGGACCCCAACAGGAACATATTAAAAAGGGCCTAGCTCTGGCCCAGGCCGGGCATCAGGCCGGGCATCAGATCGGGCTCTGCCCAAATAAAGAGGTCTGATGAGACCCCTTAAGCCTTACATCGGCCTGATCCGAACCTAACCGGACCCAGGCCTAATCGGGCCCGGGACGTGCAACCGGATCAGAGTTAAATTTACACATCGGGAGAAAAGCACCCAATAGCCATAATGGTTTGGTAAAGCCTGTTCTTGCCGCTATTTCTCTCTCTCTCTCTCTCTCTCCATGGGGTTGACAAAGGCTTCTCCGGCTTCTCGTTGCGCCGATCTTCGCTCTGCATACCACGAATGCTTTAATAGGTTTCACTCTCAAACCATAATTCCTTGTGACGATTCTTCCTCCGGGCCTCTTGCCGGCGTTCATAATGGACTCATCTTTCACTCGCAGGTGGTTTTCGGAGAGATTCTCCAAGGGCCAGTGCGATAAGGAGGAGTGCATCGACGAGTGGGACAAATACAGAGCTTGCCTCGTGGTGAGTTCCCCCTTCTTATTTTCTCTTAATTTCTCTAATTTGATACATTTACCATTTAAACTTGTTCTCCTTTTGGTTTACTCTAGATGTGAAACCACAAGGCATGCACTGCTTGCAATCCTTCTTTCTTAGGGTTTCCCCCCCTTTTTGTGGTTGATTGTATCTCGAATCCTTGGCAATGTGAGAGTGTTCTTTTTGCAAGCAAATGGCAAGGGCTTCATTTGGCGCCACTTATTTGCTCCGGTGAGTTTGGTCAAAAACATTGTTATCATAGAATGTACGTTTGGCAAGACAAAGGTCATGGTTACTACCAAGAAAATAAAGTAGTTTTGAGCATAAAATGCATGATTTTTTTAGGCAAGTTTGGGCGTTCACGAACGACGTTCATGTCCACTGCATTCACGACTGCCACTACCGCGCCAAATGAAGCCAAGGTTTCATGATTAAACCAGCTTAATGAGTTGTGAATTTTTTTTCGGTGCGTTGATATTCAGTCCCATTTTTAGCTATTAGTAATCCTTTGATATTTGTAGACCCTGAAATTATATTTATCCCCAAAAACACTATTCGTAGACCAATATATGAAAAAAAAGTAAACAAGCATAGACCTTCCTTGTATGAAGCAATTAGATCCGGTGGAGCTGAATGTAGCGATAGAAACAAGTTCAATTGATTCATATAGATGGTGAAGAACCATTAAAATAATATAATTACATATATTTTTTGAGTGTCAGAGGAAGATTTAGGCCTCGTTTGGTTCCACCGAGCCAATCCGCGGTGAGGCCACCGCGACTTCGATGTGCTTCGTGCGGTCGATTTCCTCGGATTTTGCCGCACTGCCAAACGAGTCAAGATTGTGACTGGGCGGCGCGGTCCACGCGATCGCGTTGGATCCGCCCTGCCAAACGCTACCTTAATTAGGGATGCTAAAAACTAAGAAACTTAAGTGGTCTAAGGGAAGTTTATTGATCCGCAACAAAATGTTGAAACGGGGTAGATATGCAGATAAGATAATTTAGTCTTCACAGTTGCTATGATAACCTCCATGAATGTAGTATGTGATGATCCTGCCCAAGAACCACAAAAGAAACAAACTTTTTTTATGATACAAAGGCCAACATGGATAGCCAAGGTCCATCAAAAAGCAATCAACATGAATAAAAGATCAATAAGGTCGACAAGAAAATCGTAAGCGATGCATACAAAAAGCTAGGCGGCGATTTTATTCGAATGTAAACAACAAAATTGATCAAATAAATTAGAAGAGAAGTTTTCTCGATCAAATCAACCGCAAAACGAAACAAGTTGATCTGCACTTTAGAAGAAGCACAATTGAGGAGGAAAAACCCTAGAGGTGAACCCCAAAAGGAGAGGGAACTGATGAGAGGGTCGAATCGGTTGGCAGCTTTGGAAAAGCTGATAGTAGTGAAGTACCGCCTCTGTATCTTATTTAATCTCCCCTGCTTCACATTACCATCGCTTTCTGCCTATACATTTCCGAAAAAATAGTTCATGGAAAGAAGATGGTCTGCTGGAAGCCAACATACGTCATCTCGTTCAACCTTCAGTCTACGTTTGCGATGTTCCCGATGCAGGAATTGTCGTCCAATGGGCATGGAAGTCCGTCAAAATGGGTGGCTTGAGCAAATCGTTGGTCGGGTGGCTTCTAGAGCATCTCGAGGTTGGCGAAAGAGGTGAGATCTAGAACACCGGAATCAGGCAGTTGGGTCTGTGGTTATTAGGTTTAGAAAGGTTAAAACATGAACAAAAGGTATGTACTAATGGGGTGCGAGTAACCATTTGTGGTCTGTGAATATCAACTCCTTTTTTGGCTCATTCAAGAGAATGCACCTGATTTTAAGAAGCAAAGGGGCAGCTATCACGCCTTAGTCAAATTTCTAATGGTGTTTTTTCTGGAAAGTGAAATAATGGGTGGCAGGTGGCATTGTTGGTTGTCCAATGTTTGGTAAAGAGTGCTTAGATTGAGCCATGACAATAGTGTTGGAAGTGAACAGTATCACGAAATTGGATCAAAACAAAGGAAAAACTTCTTTTATGAAAACTAATTCACAAATACATATTTTTACTACACCACTCTATGAAATTACATTTTTTTGGGTATTACAATTTACAAGAACTCTAAACCAACCCAACAAAAACTCTGCACAGAATTTCCTAAACTCTTTAATCTTTCGGCGAGGTCTAGCAGCAACTCGTCTCGACGAGTTCTTCTTACTTAGACTGTCAATTGGCTTCTGCTAATTTTTCATCCCGGTAGCATCTTGCTTGCACCTTCCTCAAGCAACTTGAACCTTCTCGCCGCTTTCTTGCATGCCTTTTCACTCTAGTTTCTCGCATCAACTTCTTTTCGCTTCAACTCCAAGTTGTAGTTTTACCTCCTCACATGAGCTCCTCCAATGTTTGGCTCTACTTTCTTGCCGAATGGATACAAAAACCACTCTTTGATGCTAAATGCCTATTTTTTGGCATATGAAACTGATAGAGAACGATCACGTATATTGCTTCGTGAAAATTCCACCATCTCCCGCGATTGCTACGTGATATTGTGCAAGTGACTTGGTCAATGGATTTGCCAAGTCATTCAACTATGTGTCATACCCACATCATTTCTCACCGCCATTGGGGTCTGAAGCTTTGCTCCTTACAGATAGCAAATAAGCGGGAAAAGTAACCGCAATAAGAGCACCATAAGATTAAGGTTGTAGATGTCTGATAGCTGGGACACGTTGGCTTAGGTTTTTCATGTCATTCTCGGGGTATATCTGGGATATTTCATATATTGATTTTAATTATATATATAATTATATGTAAATATTCTCATTTTTAATTTATATATGTTGATATATTAACATTTTAACACCTATTGAACTTCTAAATCTTGCCAACCACAATGAAATATTTATGTTACACAAATAAGAATGTTATAGCATGATAAGTAAAACACTGAACAAACATACATTGTAAAATAACAGTTCTTAAGATGTTCGGGTTTTTGAATAAATATTATGTTTGCAATTATAACATCAAAATTTTAAAACATAGATTTCAAACATATCTTATTCTTGATTTGTTTAGTAATCATCAATAGTCTGAAATGTAGATAGAATACGATCATCATCCGACAAACTAGACGACTCAAGATCCGCCTCGTCCCTCTCAGACACTTTTCTCTTTCTTTTTTCATTGATGACAAGACTTTGCTCTTCATTATTCTGGAAGGTCTCCTTATATCTAGATTGGTGTCAACAATATCTCCAAGTTGCTCCCACGCTAATTCCTATCCAAGAAAGATTTCATCATCACCACCATCATTATCATTCTCACCATCAACAACATTCACAATCCACTCATGTACCTTCCTAGAATCTAAGCTCTTGGTTGTCAAAGGATCTTGAGATACGTCGGAATGCTTTGACCTCAACAAAGTATTGAACTTTACAAAAACTAGATCGTTCAATCGTTAACTGTCGAGTCTAGTTCTTTTCTTAGAATATATCTATTAAATATAGAATATATCTATAAAATATATAAAAATTGAAAATGCATACATTCATACACTCTAAATATAATATTTCTCTTAAACTAAATTAATGCATATCATCTCAAAAGTGCTTCAGTTTCTCTCAAAGCCAGAGGAAGTAATAGTTATGCTCAAAATTGTCATTACCATTATCTTAAGATGAGGATTAACAACTCGTTTAACCTCAACCAATGCCTTGATGAAAAACAAAATAACAAATTATTTTAATGACACATCATTTTTAATTATTGGGTTAATCAACATAAAATATTAATTATGTATAGATTTAAGTTACGACTTTGTAGTTGTTACTTTGTCATGTCTTTCCCTATAATCTTTGTTAATATTGATAAATATCAAACTACACACTAATGCGATCCTGAGTGAAGAATTTTTCCTATATATCCTTAAGAGTCATTCAACCAAACAACTCATAAACCTTCCGTCGACCTCAATCTACACTCGGTTGGGATAATAAAGATTGGATTTAAATAATATCCCACTAGGTGCAAAGTGTTGCTCATCTTGTTTTCTTATCTGTTATCGATCAACTTTCATATAGAAATATATTTGTTCTCTTAGTGATCAAAACAACAACCCCCTCCCTAGCTTTTTATGTCCCCATATAGCCATCACTTGAAAGGTGTATTTTTGTTGACTTTTTCTTAAAACCATAACCAATGAGTTGAATATGACGACAACTAATTCCTCAATCCACATTGACCCAAAATCTTGTGCTTAACACTATTAATGCAGCTTAATATGTGCAAAATAATAGAACCTGTGAGTTTCAGATAATATATCTAAATTAAATTTCAATATAAATCACATTATTAGTGGAATATGGACGAGAGAATACATTTACCTACTTTCCCACGACAATATTGATTAAATTCATTGCTTCCCCCTTTACAAATGTGAATAGACTCCTCAACTACTTCTTGTTCTCCAACATACTAAAAATGTTGTAACGAATCTCGTCACATCTGTCTAAACAAGTTCGTGAGAGTCTAGTTCTTTGGTTCACGCTATAAACACGTTGAGAGAGATAGTATGACCGCAGATAAAGATAAAGAGTTGGTGGCCCATGGAGATAACACTCTTTATAGGTTTCAGCTTTGTTATATCCTACAACAGAAGATTAAATGGTATCTGCTGGCTGGCTCATAACTTGTCCAAAATATCCCTGGTCTCTTCAAAGTCGTATGCTTCGATGCAGCCATATTTTTTGACGCATTATCCGTCACAATCTGCAATATGTTGTCCTCTCTTGGGCCCGCGGGGCTATCAATTGCCTCATCTAAGAAGTCAAAGATGAACTTCCCGTTGTGTATGGAGGAGATATTCTTTGAAAACCAGAATACTACTACGGAACTGCAATGCACCATGATGTTCATCACACTTATCTCCTTCCGATCAGTCCATTCATCGGCTATGATACTGCACTCATTTAATTTGTAAGTCTGGGTGAATGTACCCAACATCTCCTTCGTTCGCTCTTCCTCCATATGCAAAAAATTCTCCCTCATCTCATAAGGAGTAGGGACCTTCATCCAAATCCACATAAGCTAATAGCATGTGCTATCTGCTAGAAAGATGGGATGTATATGGCATTGAACGGGATACTTTTTCATATACCTATTTAGCAATGTACATTATTGCATCATCTCTAGCTTAATTTTTTTACTTGCTTTCAATAATTCTCTGATGCGAATCTTTTCCCTTGACTCCACAACATGGACAAATTGGTCCATTGGTCCCTGGGACTCTACCCCTGAATGCAAACTCTTGCAAGTAGAAAATTCATCTATTTCATCATCCTGTGCTCCAACTACCACCTCATTCAAGCTGGCTTGCAACTTGGTATTCTCAATCCCTTGCTCTCCAAATTCGAGTTGAGAGCCAACTCAGTCATTGTCTTCACTTCCGTTGGAAATTAAGGGCATGACTTAGCATTATCCCTCTACCCAACAAGATGTTTGAAACAAGTAATACCCTAATTCACCATTTGCTTGTCGTAGTTCATTTGATGCGGTTGATGTCATTTGCAACCAACTTCTCAACAAATACCCAGAATTGATCGTTGTCAGTAGGTACCACAAAAAGAGGCATCTCACTTGATCTAAATAAAAGAAGACATTTTACGTAAGAGTACATACCAAAAAAGTAAATACCATAACAATAATTAACAAACCAACATTTTATTATATTGTTAGAAAATATAAGGCAAACAAAAAAAGATCTCCTAAACTTCATTAGATCGTTAGATTTTCAGTCATCATTCATTCAAGATTTTCAATCAACATTCTCTTTATCCAATGACATTTTGCATCATCAGTATTATACCAATATACCATTACCAATAATTTTTTGTTCAAAGTAAAGAATATAAGGTTTATATGAATGAAACACACATTCTATTAATCTAACCAAGTGACCAACATTCGATTTATCAAACCAACATTTTATTTATCATGTAGAAAAAGGTACCGAGGATCATATGTTGTCGAACGAGATAACTCAATATCAACATTTGTCATTCATTGCAAAATGGAGTTGGATAACTAGATTAATTGTGTGGTATCTTAAATCATCATATGTTGTTGAATGAAACAACAAAATAATTTATTGATAAAAAAATTAATTTTATATCATTTTCCACGACCTATGAAGCACGGGTACCGGTACACTGTACGGGTACGGTAAGGGTACCGGTACGCGGTACGACAAAATTATAAAATAGCATGTTACGGGTACGTTTGGGTATGTGAATTTTTTTTTAAAATACATATAATAAGTTAATTCGCAACAAGAATATATTCAATGAAATGTTATCAGTTATCTGTTTATCACCATACATGCACAAGATTGCCCACATAAACAAAGAAATTAGACTAATCTAAGGAATGATTAAAGTGAGAATTATACTAAAAATATCGATATTCTCTAGAAACACACAGTAAAAGAAATCCATCCAAAATAAGATATAGGTCATTCATAGTTCAACAAACACAAAAGAAACCCAATGAAGATATAGGGCATCTTGGCATACATAGTTCAACAAAACAAATAAAAATCTTATAATAACTAAAGTTCTTGAATTTCAATGTCATCATTTTCTTCATCGTTAAATAATATTGCTTCCATCTCTGGCTCATCAAGCGGTAGGTTGACAACTTCAAGAATACCAGCACCCTCCATAGAATCAAATGCACCTCCACTAATGTCCCATAGTTTGGTGTCTCCTTTAGTATAAAGTGGCTTCCCCCTTGAAAGAAGACGAATATTAGAATGCACAAAGACTAAATCTTCACATCGTTGTGGTGTCATCTTATTTCTGCTCATGGAATGAATGAAAGAGTAAGTGTTCCAATTCCTTTCACAACATGAAGATGAACATGGTTGACTAAGCAGTTTTTGGGCTAATGATTGTAGCATAGGTGTTGAAGCCCCATGAGCTAACCACCAAACTATTGGCTCCATTTCACCTCCATCAATCATTGAGTCCGCATCCCCAAAATGTTCTAGACATCCAGAAAATTTAGCATACTCAGTATTGACTAGCCCCCTTTCATCTTGATTCGGAAAATACTTCTTAAAACACTTTATTCACATAGCAGAAATTTCTTCATCCATGTGAGAAGGAATATGATTTGCTACAAGCCATTCCTCACTATAGTACCTATATAATAAGAAAAAAGTAATATATTATTGATAGACAATGTAATTTAAGTAAAAAAAAAAAATCTTAAAAATAAAAAATAGTACCTTGGATTCAATGCATATGCAAGAGAATGAATGGGTGTGGTGTTTTTTGTCCACCTCTCAACTAAAATTTGATGTATCATATCATAGAAAATAGACTCCTCATTTTCAAACTTATATTCATGCCTATAGATAACTACTTTCACCTTTTCAATCATTGTATCCACATTTCATAAACCAAATGAAGACATGGCTTGTCAGTGTCATAATATCTCAACATCTCATAAATGGGCAATGTGAACAAGAGTATGTAATCTATTTTGTCCCACCAAATATCACTTAACAATTTTTCCTTCACTGTTGCTGTTTTCCCAATATCATCTTCTCTGTAGGAAGACCACCTCTCACTTATGACCATTGCTTGAAGGCCACGAGAAATAAGTTTAAATCTTTTCATCATGACAACCGAGGAAGCAAAACGTATGTCAGCAACTGAAAGTAACTTTAATGGCTGCACTGGTACGTGTACAGGACACTTCAATTTTAGTTTATAAAATAAGAAGTGCACCATATATTGTTGATCAACAAAGTCAGGAACCACAACAGAGAGGGGTATTGCAACCATAACCAGACAGGAACCACACACCATTACATCAGCTCAGAAATAATTAACAAATGATAAAAACACAACATTGCAACCACAATCAGACAAAAATCACAACAGAGAGAACATCATAGATAAGATAACATCAGAGAGAAGAGAGGAGAGCATCACACAAGCACTAAAGAGATGATAGCCTGCAACCCTAAAATTTTTGTTGTTGTTGAGTTGCTAAAACTGAAGAACCACTAAGGGACATGTAGTAGAAAAATGAGAGCTCGAAGAAAAGAGAGTAGAGAGAGATAGAGGGGAACCATAGCTCAGAGAGATGAGAGTTCAGAAAGACGATAGCGTGCAATAATGCAACCCTAACAAAAATTTGCAATGCAGTTGCTAAAACCAGAGAACCCACCAAGGCTCAAGCATCAGAAAAATGAGAGCTCAAAGAGAAGAAAGCAGAGTGAGATTGGGAGGAACCAGAGCACAGAGAGATGAGAGATCAGAGAGATGAGAGCTCTGATTGGGAGGAACCAGAGCTCAGAGAGATGAGAGCTCAGAGAGATGAGAGCTCAGAGAGATGAGAGAAACCATTCACAAGAAACAAACCACCATATGCAACCAGTGCAGACTTACAAAAATTTTACTGTGCAGTTGCTAAAACCGTAGAACCACCGAGCATTAGAGTGAAGAGAGTTAAAAAAAAGAAATTAGAGACAAGAGAGGAACCAGAGAGAAGCACTACTTGAATGTAGCCGCATGCCCTTAGAAAAGCAGAAGAAGCCATAAAAATCGGGGAGAAGAACCAGATTTACAGTGCAGGTGCCGAAATGAGAGACGCAGGTAGAAGAACCAGAAGTAGCTGTAGAAACCAAAGAAAAATCAATGTCGCAGAATCCATTCACAACCATAGAATCGAAGTCAGAGAGAGGAATAACCAGGGCTCAAACTCACTGCTGAGAGGAAAATGATAGAGAGGAATTAGAGCTCACGTTCGCCGGAGAGAGGAATAACCAGAGAGTGTTAGAGTCAAGCTGGAGAGGGAAATGCTAGGGTAAGAAATGAATGGAGAAGGGGCTCAAAGAGTTAAGCACACGAGAGAAGTCGAGACGCCATAATTTTTTTTTAAAAAAACTGGCGATATAATGCTCGTTCTCACGCTCGGTATATTGGAAATCGGTTGATATATTAGTTGTTTTATTCAAAAAATTGCGGACAAAATATAAATGGAAATGTGTCGCCTTGGGTGCAAAATCTTTACATCGGTCGACATGTCGGCCATGTCAGTTGATATCTACAAAAGTGCACAAGATATGAGATAAGTTTTTCATAGTTCTGGGAAGAACGCATACCTTCACCTCCCCATTCAGTGATCTTTCTATCAGTTTGAGAGCCAAATTACATTAGACAATTTTCAAATCCTGAAAATTTCTCTCATTCATCAGAATTTTCCTCTTTTTTGATGCAACTAGGATACATGATGTTTAGATCAAACGGTTTATTCACACACTAAGTCTCAAATCCTAGCCTCCACACACTACAGCCACACTCAAAATTCAGCTTGAAAAAATCGTACCCATGCACAATACTACTTTTTCCTATTTATATTACAAAATGAGGCTAATATATGCTTAAATAACAAATGGAAGAATAAATAATGCAAACTCACAAATATGTTATATGTAGTGCAAGTCCCAGAATCTCCAGGAGAGTACTCAGTATGTGTACTTAACTGGAGTTTTGTACATGAGTACTCCAAAGGATAGAGAAACTTACTCTCCATCTTTAGAAACTCTTATCCACACGAGTTCACATGATAATGTTTGAGAGAAACTTACTCAAGGCATGTCCCGGGTTTGGTTTTGTTGTCAAGGTATAATTCTTCATTATCTGAGTAGCAGAGGTATATGTTAGCAACGCTGAAGGCTAGAGTGATCCACTTCGAATACAATAAATGAACAATGTTTACATTACATTAATCTCTCAGGAGTCAGTATCGAAGGGTTTCTTGTTTGGAGTTTCCCACACTGTCTGCTTGAAATTTTTGTCTTTCCTTTGGTAAACTATAACATACTCACCGACATTGAAGATTGCACTTCTATGATGCTTGTCCACTATTATTTTGTATCTTTCGTTGGTCTTCTGTAGACTTTCATGTGTCTCTTCATGTACTCCTTGGATTTGATTCCTCATCTTAGTTGTTGGCGCACTCTTCATTGTCTCTTTTTGCAAGTCCTGCATATCTAGTCTATTTGTGGATGATTTGGAGCATACGGTGTCCGACAATGCCTTCCTTGTGTATGAGTGGAATCATGTTGTTATATACTAACCCATTATGTACTTAGTGATTTTTTTTTGAAAATTTCCATTGTTTTTATGTTCTTCCATAAGTACTTTTAATAATGTTGCTTATCATTATGTTGATCACTTCTAACCAAGATACTCCTTGAGCATATTCTGGAGAAGTTTGGAACTTATTTGAATCATTGTCTTCTCAACTTCCTCTCAGCAAGTAAGACCAACTCAATACACTGAAGTGTAAACTTGACTGTTTTTACCAGGTAGCCATGCATAGTGGATTCGTACTGTGAGTAGGTACTTTACCAGGCGAGGACATGCCAACTCAACACACTGATGGGTTTAAAGCTAGATGCTTTGCAATCAAATGATGGGCTTCTTTTTGTGTTATCGGGTGAAATGAGGGAGTTTGAAGGATTTTTTGTCCTCCTAGTTAGTTGATTCAATGAAATGAGTCAGTTTGTTATGATGGAAGGATCAGATAAAATGAAATGAGCCAATTTTTTCAGCAAGTTTCTCAATGTAATTGAAAATTTTGTTCATCTTTAAGAACCAATTCATAAACTCTTTGATGCCAGGGTTTGCATAATTGGGATATTCAGCCATAGTTTGAAATCATCTTCCCTTCCGTGTGAAACTTTGTTATGGGTTGTTATATGTTATGGGTTCTTATGTGTTATGGGTTGTTATGAGAAGTTATGGGGTCTCGAGCAACGTGCCCTTTTATCCTTATTATTATTGTCTTATTAGGCGAGTGATTAGTTGTAAAAATCATCTTGTATACTATATAAAGGCATGAGCATTGTATGCTTGCTATCTATGAAATGAAGTTCTAGTTTCCCTATCCCTTGTTGTGAGATCTTGGTGGCTCTCTCCTTCAACGAGCAACCCCGCCTAGATAGCCGCGGTTCCGGCTCCACGGTATCCTCCGCCACTACTCATCATCTCCACCTCCGATCAACACACCGACGAAGTTACCGCGGTTACAGAAGTAGGCCCCTAACTGAGCCGACGACCCTCTTCATCGATCTCTACAGTACTCCACAATCGGGACCGCTGTTGTCCACCCTGCGCCTCTCTGCTTCGTCGAGAAGCTCCTTCTGCCTTTGTGGAAGCCTAGCCGGAGAGACACCTGCAACACTCCTCACAGTTCCCAGCCCCCTCTGATCAACTCCTCAAGCGCCTTCTCGGGCACTGGCCTTCTACGACGGAAGCACCATCCTCCAGGTCATACTCCGCGCAACTTCGTCTTCCTCCCAGCTGCCAACCCGCCAAGCCATTCTCCGCCTACAACATCTACTTTCTGCGCACGTGCCCCTGCCCTGCCCCGCATGCAACACCTTCACCGAGCCCCACACAACACCGTCTTTTCGAGCCCCGCGCCATTCCCCTTGTTCGGCTCCTGCTCTCTTACAGGAATCCGGTTAGATCGGGTGGATTGACTCCAACGACTTTATTTATCTTTCCCCCAGCGGCGTAATTTATTTCCGCCCCAGCCTTTATTTTTTTCATCGAGCCCAGCGGTCCTGCTGCTGTCATTTCCTTGAGCCCCTCCCCATATCAGTTTTATTTTATTAAACCTATTAGCAATGTCTTCACACCCTTTCCAAACTAGCAGCACAATTCTAATTTAAACCCATCGATCAATCCTTCTCCAACAACATTTCTAATTTCCAGCAATGCCTTCTTTTTTGGTGCAAATATTGGGCACCACCGCGGCTCTCGTGGCCACTCCCATTCATCTGACCGCCCTATCACCCGCTCCTCTTCTCGCTACTCATCCCGCACTATGGGTGACTCGTCTGACCAACTAAGTCAGATTATGACCATGCTCCAGTCAGTCATGGCACAACAAGTTGCGCACACTGCTCTCGCAGACCGTCATCAGGAGGCCATTACTGTGCTCTCCAAGCGCATTGATGATCTATCTACCGCCCCAGCACACGATCATACATGCAGCAGTCAGGCAGAACCACTTCTCCGCAATGCCCCACCGCACTTGACCGTCCACGAGCCGTCGCCGCCAGTCCTCGTGCACCCCGACGCTGCGATTGTACCACGCTGCGCCATATTGGAATTTTCAACCATTTTATCCTTATTATTATTGTCTTATTAGGCGAGTGGTTAGTTGTATGAGTCATCTTGTAGCCTATATAAAGGCATGAACATTATACGTGTTCAAATGTAATGAAAAAGCCCATTAGAAGGAGCCCATGTATAAGCCCATGTATATTTTATTTAGTCTCACATTGTAGATGTAGAAGGCTCTCCCTATCTTTCTCTCTATATACTTATATGTAATCCTGTATTTACAAAATAATAAAAATCTGGGTTATTTTTCTCTCTTGCATTTCTGTATATGGTATCAGAGTCATCGGTCATGTTCTAGACGGTTAGTGTTTTTGCTATCCGCGGTCTCTCTTCCCTAACCGTCCATCGGTCTTGCTTTAGGCGGTCTCTCTTCCCTAACCGTGTACCTTCCTTCCTAACCGCTCCTGCGGTGTCCGCCTCCTGCTGCGACTTCTCATTTCTCTAACCGCTTATCTCCTTTTCTCCACATCCTTCCCCCATCTTCTCCCCGTCTCTCTCCATTTATAGAGGATCCTCTGGGCCCCACTTCTCTCTTCCCGCTGTGCCCTCTTTCTTTCCGCTCTTGTCGCGCGGTCTGCCTCCTGCTTGTCATGCGATCTGCTCGCTGCACCCTCTTCCTTGTCGCTGCTTGTCGCGCGGTCTGCCTCCTGCTTGTCGCGCGTATTGTCTTCTGCTTGTCGCGCGGTCAGCCCGCTGGGACCTTTCTCTTCCTTGTCGCTTGGCCGCTTGGTGTTCACTGGTCGCTGCAGACTGTTTCTCCTCTACTCGCCTGCCAGTGTTCACGCGAGCAGCCGTAGTTTTTCTCCTCTCTATCCACCACGGTCTGTTCTGTCCGCTGCTCAGTCTTATGCCGCCTTTTCGGATAGTTCACTACGCTCTCTCTTTACTCGCCAAGTGGGCTCTATCCGACAATCGTTCTCCTAGTCGATGTTTCCTGGCTCTAGCCGCTGCGAGCTCTTCTAGCCGCCCGTTCTCCTAGATGCTACAAGTTCTTCTTACGTGACCTTGCCGGATAGTCCGTTGCGAGCTCTTCTAGCCGCCCACTGCGAGCTCTTCTAGCTCTAGCCACTGCTTTCTAGATCTAGCCACTGCAGGCTTTCCTAGCCGCACGACCTCCTTCCTCTAGTCTCCAGAACTGCTTCCTGGATCTAGCCGCTGCGGGCTCTCCTAGCCGTCTGGCCTCCTTCCTCTAGTCGCCAGGCCTGCTTCCTGGATCTTGCCAATGCGGGCTCTCTTAGACGCCCGACCTCCTTCCTCTAGTCGTCAGGTCTCTCTTCTAGCCGCCCTTCTCTTGCTACTATAGGCTCTACAAAAACTCCCTCCCTTTCCGCACGTACTGCTGCCCCGCCTTCTGAAGTTCGTGATGAGTTTCGAATTACCACCATCTCTCTCAGCGGGAAGACCAATTTTGTCGAATGGGTCCATTCGGTTCGTCGTGTTCTGCAGACTAAGGGTCTTCTCCACCATCTCACTCGGGACAAACCTGCTGACCCTATCGATGACTGGCTCCGTGATGACGGCCGGGTCCAATCTTTGATGCTTAATTCCATTGACACTGAGACATACCGCATGAACATGTACTATGAAACAGCCAAAGAAATGTGGGATGAGCTGCATTCTCTCTGCTCCGGCAAAGACAGCTTACAACACCTGTTTGTCATTATCTTTACTCTTCAGTCACTGGACCCTGGAATCACGGGCGACTTGACTTCCTTTGTTGCTAAGGCTAAAACTTTGGTGGAAGTCTGGATACAACATCAACCCCTTTCAACAGATCTTGCTACTCAACGAGCATAAAAGGAAGCTGTTTGGATCGCTATGATGATGTTCTGTGTTCCCAGTCATCTTCACAGCGTCAGGGCTCAGATTCTTTCCTCCTCCACTACTCCCTCCTTATCTGATGTTTGCTCCATGTTGCTCAAGGTTACACCACCACCTGAGGTCCCTACAAGCTTCTCTCTAGCTCTGCTCCAGCAGCCCCTTTAACCTACTCCTGCTCCTCCAGCACGTGGCTCTTCTACTCGGGGAGGTCGCTTCACGTCTTGGGATCGGGGACGTGCGGGGCGCTCTACTCTCAAGTGTACCCACTGTGGTCGGGTTGATCATCTTGAAGCCACCTGCTACCGCAAGCATGGTCTGCCGTCTCATCTTACTGCTACAACTGTTGCTGCTCCTCATCACACAGGCTCTACTCCTACTGGGTCCCACTCGTCTACCCAGCAAGATATCAACGACCTTCGCCTACAACTTCAGCAGCTCCAAGGCGTTGTTAATCGCTCATATGGATCGGTTGCCTCTTTCTCCACCGAAGGTATCTCTTGTCTCTCCCATAACACTCACTGGATCGTGGAATCCGGTGCTACTCACCACATTATCTCCCAGAAGCCACCTCAGTACATGCGCTATGATTATCCCAAATTCATCACTGTGGCCAATGACGACACAACTCTGGTGTCTGGAGCTGCTCCTACTCTTTCCTTGTCCTCGGTTCTTCATGTTTCAGGATCACCCTTCAATCCACTCTCTGTTAGTAGGTTAGCTTAGGATCTTGATTGCTGTCTAATCTTCTCTCCTTCGTCTTTTGTTGTGCAGGATCGTCGAACACGGAATATCATTGGTAAAGGATGGCTGTCGAATGAGCTTTCTCTCTTTGATGTTTCTCCTACTATCCTCTCTGCAGTCCCCTCGGTTGATTGGCATCGTCGTCTTGGCCATGCTCCTCTCCCGATTCTCAAGAAGTCTCTTTCTGGTGCTTCCTTGCATGAGTTTTCCTGTGAATCATGTATCTTTGGCAAGGAACATCGTGTTTCTTTTTCACCTACCTGTAATCGCAGTACTACTCCATCCTCTTTAGTACATTCTGATATCTGGGGGCCCTATAAAATTCCCAGTGTTTTTGGTTATCGGTATTTTGTTACCTTTATTGATGATTATTCGCTTCTAACCTGACTTTATCTACTACGTGATCATACTGAACTGACATCTGTCTTTCGTGCCTTTATTACTGAGACGTGTACGCAATTCTCTTTTACCTTAAAAATACTTCGCACCGATAATGTTCGTGAATATACTAGCCACACCTTCACAAAATTATGCACCGAGTTTGGGATTATCCATCAGACCTCATGTGCTTATACCCCCCAGCGAAATGATATGGCCGAGCGGAAGAATCGATATCTTCTTGATGTCACTCGATCACTTATGTTGCAAATGCAGGTGCCCATCAAATATTGGAACTTTGCTGTCTTTACTGCTTGTCATCTCATCAATCGCATGTCCTCCTCCGTGCTTGACTTCGCTTCTCCGTTTGGTCTCTTGTTTCCTTCCAAGTCTCCATTTTCCCTCACTCCCCATGTCTTTGCTTGTATCTGCTATGTCCACTCTCTTGGACCACCGCATGACAAACTTGCCCCTCGAGCCACGAAATTGTTGGGTTTTACTCGATGACACAACATTTGTGCGCGCAGCGGAAAATAGAGAACAAGAAAACCCAAAGTGTTCGGATCTGGCATATTCATGAATCAAGAAGTAAAACTTGCTGTAAATAAAATTACCTTTGTGTGTTTGAGTCAATACTCAACCTAGATGCTTCAGAAAAATCAGCTGGCCAGCTCGAGTCTTGAGCGCAGAAAGTATATCCGTGCCTCTACAAGAAATCCACACGATCGGGAGAACCCGCAGCCACTTGTCGAACAAGCATTAGGTCGGGAGAGGACACTCAGCGTCTCCACAGACTGCTAGATCTGTTGTAGGAGAGGCGGCGATGACACTCGCCGGGATCGGGATCAGCGACAGCGACGGCGAATGGCGGAACTGCTTCCGTCGGGATTCTAGGGCTTCCGTCTTTTCGCACAGTATGGCTCGTGTGCTTAGACAGAATGAACAGTAAGTCATGTAAGAAGAATTCCTAAAAACTTCTATTTATACCCAAGGAATAAATAGAATAGTTTCCGTCGCTATTGGCAGACCCAAACTTAGAATCCAGAATTTCGGCCAGACAACGATTGTCTCGACGAATCGTCGAGTATCTATATCATACACGATGAATCGTCGAGTATCATCACATACTCGACGAATCGTCGAGTATCATCACATACTCGACGAATCGTCGAGTATCCATAGGATACACGACGTACTCAACGCCATCCTCAGCTGAATCAACGCTTGACTCTGCGAAGGCGTTGAGTGGATTCAACGCTCTCAACGCTTTCTACGCCATACTTGACGAATCGTCGAATGACGTTGAGTGCACTCAACGCCATCCTCAGCTGAATCAACGCTTGACTTTGCGAAGGCGTTGAGTAGATTCAACGCTCTCAACGCTTTTTGCGCCATACTCGACGAATCGTCGAATGGCGTTGAGTGCACTCAACGCCAAAAGCCAGATTCGTCGAATGGCATTGAGTGAACACAATACACTCAACGCCTAAGTGTCAGATTCGTTAAGTAAACCCTTTACTCGACGAAGGCGTTTAGTGAACTCAACGCACTCAACGCCTGAGACTCAGACTCGTCGAAACAACTCCTTGACTCAACGAATCGTCGAGTATAGTCAACACACTCAACGCTTAAGTGTCATACTCGGCGAATCAACATCTTGACTCAACGAATCGTTGAATACACTCAACACACTCAACGCCGCCATTTGCCGAGTTAACGCTTAACTCGACGAAGACGTTGAGTGGTCTCAACGCACTCGACGCTTTTAGCCTGATTGAGGTAAGTCTTTTCAATTCATCATATGAGCCAAACCATACAAATCCAATCTCTCAATTTCTCCACAATCTTATGTGCGACCCTGATAGACTCATGCTGAGTTGGCAGTGAGGCCACATGCTTTCTAGATCACAATGGTAACACCAACAAAAATGTATGTTTGTTGGCTACTCTCGCACTCAAAAAGGATATGCCTGCTACTCTCTTGCGGACGAAAAAGTGCTCGTCTTCGCTGATGTCACTTTTCTTGAGGCATAACCCTTCTACTCCACCTCTTTAACACTGCCTCCACCTTCCACTACTCCTCGCCCGGCTGTCCCCGTCACGGCTTTGTCACATCCACCTCCTCCTCCACTTCCTCCACTCCCAGTGCCAGAATTACCTACACCACCTCCTCCACTTCTCCATGTTTATACTCGTTGCTCATCCCAGACAAATGCTCTACAACAGCTCCCTTCTACTGATGCTATCCCGCGGCTTGATGATTCAACAACACCCTCTACGACACATCCAATGGCGAATTATGTCTCCCTACATCGCCTCTTTCCGCCTCTTCTCAAATTTGTCACTTTTCTCTCCATTTTTATTCCTCACTCTTTGCAGGAAGCTCTCCAACACCCGAGGCGGCGTGCGGCCATGAATGAAGAAATGGCAGCCCTCTGGGCTAATCAGACTTGGGACCTAGTTCCTCTCCCTACATGCCAGTCTTGTGTTTGCTGCAAATAGGTCTTTGTTGTCAAGCATGCTTCAGATGGCACTGTTGACTGTCTCAAGCCTGTCTGGTGGCCATGGGTTTCACTCAACAACATGGAATTGATTACGACGAAACCTTCTCTCCGGTTGCCAAGTTGAATACTGTTCGCGTCCTGATCTCCCTTGCTGTGTATCGACAGTGACCCCCTACATTAGCTGGACATCAAAAATGTCTTTCTCAATGGTGATCTCCAAGAGACTGTTTACATGCACCAACCGCCCGGGTTTGAGACCATAGGGGAGTCTCGTGTATGTCATTTCCAGAAGTCTATATATGATCTCAAAAAATCCGCTCACACTTGGTTTGACAAATTCAGTAAAGTGGTTCACGAGTTTGGTTTCACACGGAGCTCTGCTGACTTTTCTCTCTTCGCTCGTCATCAACCAACAGGCACTGTAAGTCTCCTTGTGTATGTGGATGACATTCTAATAATAAGAGACGACACCAACGGGATCCGGAACATCAAGCAACATTTAAACTCAGCGTTTCAGACAAAAGATCTGGGCAATCTTCGATACTTCCTAGGGCTTGAGGTTGCAAGGAGACCTGATGGACTTGTCCTATCCCAACGGAAGTGTTGCACTGATCTCCTGCAAGATGTGGGCTACTCTGGATGCAAACCTACAAATGCTCCTCTGGATATGAATCACAAGCTGTCTGCACATGGATCTGGGATTGATCCTATTCTGACAAATCCAGAGTACTACCGACGCTTGGTAGAGAAACTAATCTATCTTACGATTACACGACCTGATATCTCATTCACTGTTGGGGTTGTGAGCTGATTTATGCATACTCCTCAGACATCTCATCTCCAAGCCGTCGAGCGGATTCTCAGATACTTGAAAACTTCTCCATGCTAAGGACTTGTTTACAAACCGTCCTCCTCTTTGTTTCTTGTTGCATATTCTGATGCCGACTACGCAGGTTCCCTTGATGATAGACGTTCCACGATTGGTTTTTACACCTACCTTGGTGGACACCTCATTACCTGGCGTAGCAAGAAACAGTCGGTTGTTGCTCGCTCCTCTGCTGAGGCCGAGTACTGTGCTATGACAGCAGTTGTCTCTGAGCTCACCTGGCTTGAGGGTCTTCTTAGTGACTTGGGCCTCAAACTTTTCTCTCCGGCCACTCTTTTTTGTAACAGTCAAGCAGCCATACAAATTGTCAAGAATCCCGTATTCCATGAGCGAATAAAGCATAATGAAGTTGAATCGAAGAAGTTGAAGTTAGAGCATGTCGGTGCGTCATGACAAGTTGTTGATATATTCACGAAAGCTCTCTCTCTGATATTATATCATCAGTTCTTATCCAAGCTTGGTTCCTACGACTTGTACCCTCCAGCTTGCGGGGGAGTGTTAAGATGTAATGAAAAATCCTATTAGGAGGAACCCATGTATAAACCCATGTATATTCTATTTAGTCCCACATTGTAGATGTAGAAGACTCTCCCTATCTTTCTCTTTATATAAGTGTATGTACTCTTGTATTTACAAAATAATAAAAATCTGGGTTATTTTTCTCTCTCTTGCATTTCTCTACAGTATTCTTGCTATCTATGAAATGAAGTTCTAGTTTCCCCGTCTCTTGTTGTAGGATCTTGGTGGCTCTCTCCTCCAACGAGCAACCTTGCCTAGGCAGCCGCGGTTCCGGCTCTACGGTATCCTCCGTCACTACCCATCATCTCCACCTCCGATCAACACTCCCGCGAAGTTGCCACGGTTACGGAAGTAGGCCCCTAACAACTTTGGTTTTAGAGCCGACGACCCTCTTCGTCGATCTCTACAGTACTCCAGGATCCTATTACAATTGAAATATTAATATTAACTCTATCTAGTAAAAGTATCAACCTCCTCACTTGAACCATATAAATTTAGTTGAGATGTTTGTGGAAGTTGCTCTTGTGACGATCCTTAGCCTTCCCTTTGGAGGTCACGACCTAAGTTTGCTCATGGCACATTTTTTGGATCTTAAACTAGTTGTCTCGAAGGTTCTTGAGTGCTCCCTTTCCTATTCCAATCACCGTATGTTGAGATTTAGATTCTGAAGAGAGGCCTTAATACAGTAGACTGCATAAAGTCATGTTTTTGTTAAGATTTTATATACCTTCATTTGCTTTGATTCCTATCATGTTTCATCGATCGCTATGGACCAACAATCCACACACACACTGGATCTCAAACCTAGCCATTACATACAAAAGCCATTCTCGAAATTAGGGTTTCAGAATATCGTCTCATGTACAATGTTCTTTTTTATATTTCTTAGTAGGGCCCGCAATAGTTATAAATTTAGATGAATAATACAAGTTCTCAAATATGTAGAGCAAGACCCTAGATATTAGGGAGAGTACTCATGAAGTACTTTGCAGTTGGGATAAATTTACTCGCCAACTATGGAACCTACATTGCCAAGCAAGTTCTCGTGAGAGCATTTGCGTCACTTTTCTCCCCTCACATTTTCTCTTCTCTTTTTCTCCTAAAATACTAAAGTCTACTCCATAACCAACTGCCAACTCACTATGGTCCCTTGTGGCCAAAAAGCCAACGATCTCGACCTACTCTAGTTAACTTATACGACGCCGTGCTTTCCTATGCGTTGTCCGAATCTCTTGAAATAACAATTTTGGGTGTGCCTTTGTTTTTGTGCACCCTTGCTATACCAACACACGTGCTATTATCACGAGCTAGGTTTTTCATTCCTAGTCTTTGTGTGGGCACATGGATATTATTCATTTTACACACGCTGTTCCATGTACTGCTTCCTTAGAGTACCTTATGCATGCGTGTTTCGTTAGATAAACCGAAGTGTTGAGATTATTTTAATGGTCCTAATTGAGGACCATGACCACCTACTGAGATAGTTTTGATGGTCCCATGTTTTTCTTTTTTTACATTGTGTGTGAGTGTGTATCATAATTGATTTAATACATATATTTTTAATATCTTCCAAGAATCTTAACTTCTCTGAATGGTCCACTGCTTTGCAGGAACATTTAGAAGAAAAACATTTGAGGAGTAAATTAATGGAAGAACATGAAACTTCTTTGCCTAATGGCAGGAATGATGACAGTCTAAGGGGTTTTAGCCACCAATAAATGCGTATGAAAGAAGTGCTTCTAGTTTTTCATGTCATCTTCTTCAACATAGTTTATATGGCTAGTTATGAATTATGAGATGTGTATTTAGTTATATTGCTAGTTGGAATAAAATTTAATGAGGTTTCTAGTAATTTTTTGTTATAGTCAGCCTTCCTCACCAATTTACCTTATGTAACTTATGAAAATAATCATTAAGCAACAACTGTAGACTGGATATCAAACGATGTTTTAAGTTAACTACATAAATTATAGCAATTCTCATTACATATCATTTTTGTTTGTTTCTGTAGATATGGAATCATCAAAACTTTAACAGAAAGATATGTATAGAATGGTGCACATTGTTTTTGTGTTATGAGTACCTAAGATGATGCGTGAACTACTTTAGTCGCAAGTTGATGTAGCTTATAGTATTGGCAATTTTAATTGCTTCGGATATTGTTTCAAAATCTTGCAAAATTATGCAAAAATTCAATAATATTTTATCTACAGGTTTGAGTCCTGGAAACAGCCTCTTGCAAAAATGCAAGGTAAGGTGTCACAACCAGCATTTTCTCAACGATTAAATCGTATAAGAGCAAGAGAAAATACGTGTCGTTATGTCACGTCGTGCAGGGGATAACTGCACACGCTCAGGCAAAACCCCAGACTTTAGATTTTAAGAAAAATTCATAGTTTAATATGAAAGAAAGACAGTTATATCTTAATGGCCGTATCCCTCGACACAACGGATCAGCTAGTCCAAAATATATATTTATACGCAGCGGAAAAATACTTTGGTTAAGTTGCTTAGACATCCTGAATGAGCATAAGTGTCCCCGAGGGATGACTCATGGTATGCACGACTATAGAGGTTAGTACAGTATATATAAAAATACAGTCTTTACGCTATTAGGAAAAATAGTGTCTTAATTTTAGAAACATGACGTGCATGAGATACATATAGTAATGTTTTAGGGTTTTAAAATATTTAACATGCAACCTAGCATAAATCCTTCCCAGAAAACAAGTGAACAAACTCAAATAGGCAAAAGTAGCAGTTTTAGTTCATACCCAGCATCACAAGTAAGCCACCAGTGACCGTCAACAACCTGACACGAACCCACTGGTGAGTATGCATGTCTATACAGAAAGGAAGATAACTACCTCACAAGGATGAAGATTGGCAACCTCAGCTATCCAGGAGGCTATCAGCAAACTCCACAAGAGTACTAGCCGTCTAACTGGTTACAACCTAAACCTGAGGCATTCAAAGAAAGAACACCTCAGCAAGTAAAAAAAAATCAAAGGGAGTGGAGCATTAGATTCATAAGCAAAAAAAGAAGGGGTTTACCAACCCTGTAACAAAAAGCTAATAGTAGAAGAAAAGACATGACAGTAAGAAGAAACACTGTCCAAAGAGTAGCAAAAGCACACCAAGTGTGAACATAAAGAGCCACATGCTCTGCTAAGCACCTGCAGCAACACCAAGACAAACAGATGCCAAAAGAAATTGTCACTAGAAAGGAAAGGAACTAACAGTCATAATCTTTGTGACTTATTGGCCGTGGTGAAAATCTTGGGTCGGAGTGGGCGGCAGGGCCCTCACCAACAACCAGACCCAAAAACACTCAAGGGTGAAAACAAACGGTGGCAGCTACAGAGTCCACACACCAAACCATACCAGCCCAACACGGCCTAGGTGGTGGTGGCTACAACTCAGCACACACAATTCACCCCTTACAGAGCCCACAAAACAATACCATCTGCTATAATCCACGAGTCGGCATGCAAAAACTAGCCGAACACAAACACCCCCCCCCCTCCTAAGGGAAAAAGTCATACTAACAATCCTAAGGAAACACACCAACCCAAGGCAAAAGCGTCGAGTCCACTCGGCGCGGCGTTGAGTGAGCTCCACTCACTCAACGCCAAACCTGACACGGCGTTGAGTGAGCTTCACTCACTCAGCGCCGAACGCTAGCCAGGGACGGCGTCGAGTCCACTCGACGCGGCGTTAAGTGAGCTCCACTCACTCAACGCCAAAAGTCTTAGCCGCAAAACCTCCGCTGGTTGACGGCGTTGAGTGAGCTCAACTCACTCAACGCTGTCAACGCTTTTCTACTTAGCCGCAGAAACTAGCCTCGGCGTTGAGTGAGTTCACCACACTCAACGCCAAACCTAACAGCCAAGCCGTTTAGTGAGGTCCACTCACTCAACGCTTTTGACTTAGAGCAAAAACAGGCTTTGGCGTGTAGTGAGTCCACCACACTCAACGCCAAAACAGCCACGGCGTTGAGTGAGGTCGATTCACTCAACGCCAAATGACTTAACCGCAAAAACAGGCTTTGGCGTTGAGTGAGTCCACCACACTCAACGCCAAAATAGCCACGGCATTGAGTGAGGTCGACTCACTCAACGCCAAATGACTTAGCCGCTGGGAAAAGCTGCGGCGTTGAGTGAGTCCACCTCACTCAACGTCAAACAGCCACGACGTTGAGTGAGGTCCACTCACTCAATGACAAAACACTTAGCCGTAAAAACGACCATGTCGTTGAGTGAGGGCACCACACTCAACGCCAGAAGTCTAACAGTGTAGGCGTTGAGTGAGGTACACTCACTCAATGCTTTTGACTTAGCCTAATAATCTGAAAACCTGTAGCTATCCCGACCCCAACCCACTCAACGCTTACTAACCAGAGAGTTGGAAAATTATTTCCAACTCTCTCTATCACTCCTCCTACCCAATAACCGCAGCCTAAGCTTAAGTCTACCACTAAACTAAGCTCAGCTTTAATACCAGCAAGCTACCAAGACATCAAACCGAGAATCATGAGGAAAGAAAAAAAGAACTAAAAAGGCTCGATCTGGACATTTCCTACCAAGGAAAAGAAGGAAAAAAACAATTTGGCAAGGGAAAGGAGCCACTTGCCTCAACTCCGACAAGATGAAGCAGCAGCACCTCCAACTCGACACCGGCGACAAAGAGAAATCGGTCACTTGCACCTCCAGCTACCTAAAGAGGAAAACCTGGAGCTTTAGAGAAGAAGAAGAAGAAGAAACCCTAGCTCCTAGAGACAGTTCGAAAAGCTAAATTACATACCTAGGAAGCAAGATCTCGGAGAGAGCAGCTCAAATCCGCTGTTACCCGAGCGAAACAAGCCCTAAATCTACAGCTAACCGGCGGTCAAGGCAGCAGCTCCTCCGCCTCCCGCTCGATTCCTTCCGCTGGAAGCTATCAGGCTGAAGCTAGCTCGGGAAATGGGGAAGAGGAGAACAGCTGGAGCCTTATTTTAAGATATCCCAGCCACCCAGCTATTATAATAATACTAAAGCTTGGAAACTTCCCACTTAGCTAGCTAGTTAAAAAAGAATAAACTAATCCTAAGGCTTAACAATGTCGGCCACTTAGCAGCAAGGAAGTCTAATGAATATATATAATATATAATATATAATATATAATATATCTATATATAAAGATAAAAAAATACTTTATAAACATATATATAATATGCTTATATATAACAACATACTACAACCTATATACATATATATAAATACATATATATATATATATATATATTATGATATATAATACATAAACTACTATAATACATAAAGAAGGCACGAGCCTCACCAAGCTCGGCCTCACAAGGCCATGCACAGCAATAACAACTGCTACCAGCTTGCATGAAAATAAAAACAACGTTGAAACGACGCGAAAACAAAAGATCTCGGAATTCGAGGAAACTCGCACTGTAGCTAAACACCCATGCTACGAAAACAACGGCGAAGTCGAAAACATCTGACGACCAAAACTCGGGCTAACACCTCTCGAAGCCAAAGCACAAGCATTCCCTACGAAGCTCAGCCTAGTCACCAAAACAGACTCCGGCTAGCTAGGGAATCTTGCAAACCGGCTACAAATAGGTCACTCAAGGAGCCTAAAGAGCTAAGACCACGCTCTAACAACGGCAAAGGCCGACAACGCGTCATCGTAATGCCAAACAAGGATTAAACAAATCACAGAAAAACCGTGGGCGTTACAGTCACTCCCCCTAAAAGAAAGTTTCGTCCCGAAACTTTACACACAACCCTTCTAGCAAAAGGGAAAAGAAAAAGCTAACCAAAAGCCATAAAAGAAAGAGTGCAAACATACCAGACACAAGTCAGAGAAACAGATGAGGGTAAGCCTCCCTCATCACCGACTCTAGCTCCCAAGTCGCGCTTTCCACACCCTGATTTCTCCATAAAATCTTAACCATAAGAATTGTTTTCCTCCGCAGCACGCGATCCTGAGCCTCCAGATTGCTGACAGGCACCTCCACATAAAAAAGATTTGGCTCCAATTGTGGCACAGAATCCAAAATCTGTCTGTCACTCTGCACACATTTCCGCAGCTGACTGACGTGAAAGACATCATGCACGCCAGGAAAATTTGCGGGTAACTCCAACCTGTAAGCTGATACACCAACCCGCTCAAAAATCATAAACGGCCCCACGTACCTCGGGTCCAACTTCCTGTTCTTTCCAAACCTCTTTACTCCAATCATCGTCATCGGGGAAACTTTTAGAAATACTAAGTCCCCCACAGCAAACACTAAATCAGATCTACGCCGGTTGGCGTTCTTCTCATATCTCTCCTGGGCTATCCGAAGCTTCTCCCGAATAAGCTTCACAACAATTTCCATCTCTTCGAGCGCCTCTGGACCCAACAGCGGTCCCTCGCCAACTTCAGCCCAAAACAAGGGAGTCCTGCAGCGCCTCCCATACAATGCTTCAAAAGGAGCCATGTGCAAGCTTTCTTGGTAACTGTTGTTATACGCAAATTCCATAAGCCGCAAACGCTCATCCCACGCCCCTCCGTGATCTAGAATATAGCATTGGATCATGTCCTTCACGATCTGATTGACTCGCTCTGTCTGGCCATTAGTCTGCGGGTGGTAAGCAGTAGAATATCTTAAATCCGTATCCAAACCCTCTTGCAGGCTCTTCCAGAAGCGAGATGTAAATTGGGAGTCTCGGTCTGAAATAATGCTGACTGGCACACCGTGCAACCGGATGACCTCATTCAAATACAGCTCAACTATCTTCCTCATCGGATAGTCGATCTTAAACGGTACGAAGTGAGCACACTTCATCAATCTGTCCACGATCACCCAAACTGAATCATGCCCTCTAGGAAATCTTGGTAAGCCTGTAATGAAATCCATCGAGATGCTTTCCCCCTTCCAAGTCGGAATCTCCAAGGGAGTCAGCTTGTCACCAGGCCTTCCATGATCGGCTTTCACACGCTTGCAAGTGTGGCACTCAGAAACAAATCTGGCTATGTGTCCCTTCATCCCATACCACCAGACAATCTGCTTTAAATCACGATACATCTTAGTAGATCCTGGATGGTAGGCAACACTAGATCCATGGGCTTCCCTGCACACCATCACCCTGATATCTCCAACGGCGGGGATGCAAAACCTGCCGCGGTACCGCAAGGTACCCGCATCATCAATAAAAAAATCTGGCAATTCACCTTTCTGAGCTCGAAGATACAAATGTAGAAGATCGGGATCGTCCTTTTGATGTTGTCTCGTAAGTGCAATCCATGAAGGTTCTGCCACTGCCAAACTACTCAGCAAATCGCCGCTTCCCACAGAAATGCCCATCAAAAGAAACTCCTCTACTAAAAGCTCGGCGGAGAGACCAAAAATCTTCCCTGACTTCCGACTCAGGGCGTCGGCCACCACATTGGCCTTGCCCGGATGATACTGGATCTCAACGTCGTAGTCGGCCACATACTCCAACCATCGCCGCTGGCGCAGATTCAATTCCTTCTGGGTGAAAACGTACTTTAAGCTCTTGTGATCAGTAAAAATCTTGCACTGCGCGCCATAAAACAGATGTCTCCACAACTTCAGCGCATAGATCACGGCTGCAAACTCCAGGTCATGCGTAGGGTAGTTCCTCTCATGAGTCTTCAGCTGTCTCGACCCGTACGCAATCACTTTCCCGCCTTGCATCAATACGCAACCAAGACCAACATGCAACGCATCCACATAAACATCATAATCCACGCCTTCCGTGGGCAGGGTCAAAACAGGGGCACTGCACAATCTGTCCTTGAGCTCCAGGAAGGTTTCCTCGCACTTCTTGCTCCAGACAAAAGCTGCGTTCTTCTGGGTCAATCTGGTCAAAGGTGCAGCCAGGGTGGAAAAACCCTCCACGAATCTCCTGTAATAGCCGGCTAATCCCAGAAAGCTCCTAATCTCCTTGGGTGTGCCCGACCTACTCCAATCCATCACAACAGCGATCTTTTCTGGGTCAACTGAAATCCCACTCTTATTCACCACGTGGCCCAGAAATGCAACCTGAGGCAACCAAAACTCGCACTTGCTCAGCTTGACGAAAAGCTTGTGGTCCCTCAAGGCAGATAAAACCAAACGCAGATGCTGGTCGTGCTCCTCAGCATTGCGGGAATAAATCAAGACGTCATCGATAAACACGACCACAAATTTATCCAGGAAGTCCTTGAACACGCGGTTCATCAAATCCATAAAAGCTGAGGGCGTATTTGTCAAACCAAATGACATAACCAAAAACTCAAAATGCCCATGCCTGGATCGAAAAGCAGTCCACGGAATGTCGGACTCACGGATCCTGAGCTGATGGTAGCCAGATCGAAGATCAATCTTGGAGAATACTGTGCTACCGCGCAACTGATCAAACAAATCGTCAATCCGAGGCAGAGGGTACTTGTTCTTGATAGTAACCTTGTTCAGCTCTCTATAGTCGATGCAAAGCCTCACCGACCCGTCTTTCTACTTTACAAACAGAACAGGTGCACCCCAGGGCGACGAACTCGGCCTGATAAAACCCTTTGCCAACATCTCATCCAGCTGGATACGCAACTCCTCCAGTTCTCGCGGGGCCATCCGGTATGACGCCTTCGCAATAGAACGCGTACCTGGCTCCAAATCTATAACAAACTCGACATCTCTATCTGGTGGAAGACCAGGAAGATCGTCAGGAAACACATCAGAGAAGTCACACACCACAAGAATCTCCTCCAAACGCGGCACACTAGCAACTGTCCCTACTAGAGAGACCAAACATGCAAAGCAGCCAGAGTCAAGCAACTTCTGAACACATACCACATAAATAACTGGAGACTCCTGGCGCGGATCAGCATAAACGCTTCCAGGCTGACCGTCATCCTTAACGAAGTCCAAGCGCTTACCCTTGCACTGGATAACTGCATCATAACTGAACAACCAGTCTATGCCTAAGATAACATCAAAGTCTTCTAGGCCGATCACCTTTAAATCTGCCTTCGCTAGAAAATTCCCCAACAAAATCGGACAATCCTGAATGCCCTGATCCGAAACCACAAAATCACCGGAAGGAAACTTGACGCAAAAGGCATCACTAACTTGCTCTAGACCCAAACGATAGCGCTCCACAAAGGCTCTAGCCACAAAGGAGTGGGTAGCGTCAGAGTCAAAGAGAACACGCGCACAGCGGTTCCTCACCTTAAATCTTCCTATAAGATAGCATACGCAACTAAGGAAAATAATGCTAAAGCTATATTAGAAACAAAACATTCAGGCTAGGGAGAAATCTAACCTGAAATGACCCGAGTCGAAGTCTGCGCTTCCTCTGAAGAAATTATATTCAGCTTCCTCTTGCCTTTATCCACACGCTGTGGCGGTGGCAATGCCTGGAGTGGCACTGGCTGGAACACCGGCTGGAGCTGTGGGCACTGAGCCTTGATGTGCCCTTCTTGACCGCAAAAAAAATAACTTCTCGGCTTGCTCTTATCCTTGCCCTAGCAATGGGCAACATCATGCCTTGGTCGCTTACACGCAGAACATAATAAATCTTTCCTGGGAGCACCTTGAATCGCATGCACCTGCTCCTTCTGAGCTGCCAACCTCTTGAAACATTTCTCCACGGGATGGCCCGGCCGGCCACAGAAGCTACAAACCTCCTTGCTCTTCTTTCTTAAAGACGCACCGGGTACCTGGGGGCTCCTTCCTTCAACAGCTTTCCTTTTATCTTTTCTCACCTGCTGCCCTCTTTGCTTAGTATTATCAATGACCTCCACCTTCAAAGCAGTTTCTACCGCACCAGCATAACTCACTGCTCCATGAATAACGGCTAACTGCTGAACATCACTACTCAGGCCGCCAAGAAATCGCTTAACTCTATCCGCTTCGGAACTCACCAAGCTGGGAGCAAACCGGCTCAGTTTGCTGAATTTTATTTCGCACTCCGCAATCGTAAGCTGCCTCTGCTTCAGATGTTGGAAATCATTCATCAGGCGGTCACGCTCGACCGAAGGCAGAAACTTCCTTAGCAACAGTTCCTTGAAGGTCTCCCAAGAGCATCCCTCTTTCAAGCTCTCCTTCTCTCTCAGCCACCAACTCTTCGCCAATCCCTTAAGCTGATAGGCGGCGATCATCACCCTCTGATCGGGGGTAACTCCAGAATAGGAGAACATCTCCTCGATGGCTATAAGCCAATCATCCAAAACCATAAAGTCTGCCTTCCCATCATAAGTAGGTGGTCCAAGTCACTGGAAGTGTGATATGAATGTCATCTCCGGGGGCAACAAAACAGGAGGTACCAGGGGAGCAGGAGGAACAGGAACAGCTACGCCTACAGCAGGGTCCGACACTCTCGGAGGCTGTCCTGCCACAACTGCTAACAAAGACTGGATCTGAGTCTGCATACCCATCACTTGCCTAGATAAGGCTTCATTACTCTGCCGCAGACTTTCAATCAACGCCTCTCTTTGCGCTCCGGAAGACTCACCCTCAGATTGGGGAGTCGATCTCGTCGAAGGACGCCTCGCCATCCTATAATCGTATCAGCCAAGGTTGTCAGGATCGCGATCCGGATCATAGTATCTTACGATCCTACGATCCAAATTTTCTAAATCGATCCTAATTTTGTAAAACGATCCTCGATCCGACCCTACTGTCCGATCCGATCCTACCTCGACAGGTTCTCATCTAGGATCTCGATCCTGACAACCTTGGTATCAGCAAGACTTAGAACCTACCCCAACTGCTAGAACAAAACTATCCGGTACAGACAAACATACTTATATATGAACTTCAACTGCTAAACTTGCTCTGAGATTTGTTTTTACAATGATGATGTTATGCTTAACCTAAGATGGTTCACCACCATCCTACTAAATCATGTGCCTAGACCATGAATGCATGAATTTGTATTTTTTTTGACTCAAAACCATGTGTGTAAATACGTCATCATGCAAATCTTTAGCTTGGCACGTTGTGCTTATGCAATGTTATGTTATGCATGTTGTGCTATGCATTCTAAAGAAAGGCCTTAATGCATGCCATGGGCGGCGTACACATGAAAATGTTATGCATCTCATACTACATGACATTTCCATGCAACGAAAAAAGAAAACGTGCTAGCCGCATTCATGTGGTGAGGTTATGCATCCCATACTACATAACCCTCACATGTTGTCTCCTATGGTGGATCCATATACAAACACATATTATGCATCTCATACTACATAATATGTCTTGTATACTTCTATTCATGCTTATGGGTATAGTGTTCGTGCTTTAGCCAAGACGTGCTGATAACATATTGGTGTGTGTATGATATGATGCTAGACTAACAATGCAAACAAGGGAAAGGTTGCCCGACCAATTGTCAAGCAACCTCCCTCTGATACCAACTGTCACAACCCGCATTTTCTCAACGATTAAATCGTATCAGAGCAAGAGAAAATACGTGCCGTGATGCCACGTCGTGCAGGAGATAACTGCACACGCTCAGGCAAAACCCCAGACTTTAGATTTTAAGGAAAATTCATAGTTTAATATGAAAGAAAGCCAGTTATATCTTAATGGTCGTATCCCTCGGCACAACGGATCAGCTAGTCCAAAATATATATTTATACGCAGCGAAAAAATACTTTGGTTAAGTTGTTTAGACATCCTGAATGAGCATAAGTGTCCCCGAGGGACGACTCATGGTATGCACGACTCTAGAGGTTAGTACAGTATATATAAAAATACAGTCTTTACGCTATTAGGAAAAATAATGTCTTAGTTTTAGAAACATGACGTGCATGAGATACATATAGTAATGTTTTAGGGTTTTAAAATACCTAACATGCAACCGAGCATAAATCCTTCCCAGAAAACAAGTGAACAACCTCAAATAGGCAAAAGTATCAGTTTTAGTTCATACCCAGCATCACAAGTAAGCCACCAGTGGGCGACCTGATACGAACCCACTGGTGAGTATGTATGTCTATACAGAAAGAAAGATAACTACCTCACAAGGATGAAGATTGGCAACCTCAGCTACCCAGGAGGCTATCAGCAAACTCCACAAGAGCACTAACTGTCTAACTGGCTACAACCTGAACCTGAGGCATTCAAAGAAAGAACATCTCAGCAAGTAAAAAAAAATCAAAGGGAGTGGAGCATTAGATTTATAAGTAAAAAAAGAAGAGGTTTACCAACCCTGCAACAAAAAGTCAACAGTAGAAGAAAAGACATGACAGTAAGAAGAAACACTGTCCAAAGAGTAGCAAAAGCACACCAAGTGTGAACATAAAGAGCCACATGCTCTGCTAAGCACCTGCAGCAGCACCAAGGCAAACAGATGCCAAAAGAAATTGTCACTAGAAAGGAAAGGAACTAACAGTCCTAATCTTTGTGAATTATTGGTCGTGGTGAAAACCTTGGGTCGGAGTGGGCGGCAGAGCCCTCACCAACAACCAGACCCAAAAACACTCAAGGGTGAAAACAAACGGTGGCAGCTACAGAGTCCACACACCAAACCATACCAGCCCAACACGGCCTAGGTGGTGGTGGCTACAACTCAGCACACACAATTCACCCCTTACAGAGCCCACAAAATCACACCATCTGCCATAATCCACGAGTCGGCATGCAAAAACTAGCCGAACTCAAAACACCCCCCCCCCCCTCCTAAGGGAAAAAGTCATACTAACAATCCTAAGGAAACACACCAACCCAAGGCAAAAGCGTCGAGTCCACTCGGCGCGGCGTTGAGTGAGCTCCACTCACTCAACGCCAAACCTGACATGACGTTGAGTGAGCTTCACTCACTCAGCGCCGAACGCTTGCCAGTGACGGCGTCGAGTCCACTCAACGCCAAAATACTTAGCCGCAAAACCTCCGCTGGTTGACGGCGTTGAGCGAGCTCAACTCACTCAACGTTGTCAACGCTTTTCTTCGTTAGCCGCAGAAACTAGCCTCGGCGTTGAGTGAGTTCACCACACTCAACGCCAAACCTAACAGCCAAGGCGTTGAGTGATGTCCACTCACTCAACGCTTTTGACTTAGAGCAAAAACAGGTTTTGGCGTTGAGTGAGTCCACCACACTTAACGCCAAAACAGCCATGGCGTTGAGTGAGGTCGACTCACTCAACGCCAAATGACTTAACCGCAAAAACAGGCTTTGGCGTTGAGTGAGTCCACCACACTCAACGCCAAAATAGCCACGACGTTGAGTGAGGTCGACTCATTCAACGCCAAATAACTTAACCGCTGGGAAAAGCTGCGGCGTTGAGTGAGTCCACCTCACTCAACGCCAAACAGCCACGACATTGAGTGAGGTCCACTCACTCAACGCCAAAACACTTAGCCGTAAAAACGACCATGACGTTGAGTGAGGGCACCACACTCAACGCCAGAAGCCTAACAGTGTAGGCGTTGAGTGAGGTACACTCACTCAACGTTTTTGACTTAGCCTAATAATCTGAAAACCTAGAGCTATCCCGACCCCAGCCCACTCAACGCTTACTAACCAGAGAGTTGGAAAATTATTTCCAACTCTCTCTATCACTCCTCCTACCCAATAACCGCAGCCTAAGCTTAAGTCTACCACTAAACTAAGCTCAGCTTTAATACCAGCAAGCTACCAGGACACCTAGGGCTGAGCATATTATTCGAAACTCGAAAATCGCTCGAAAATCGTTCGAAAATTGAGCCGAATCGGAATCGGTTAAAATTGATTCGACTCAATTTGAGTCGATTCAATTTGACTCAAATCAAATTTCGAGTCGATTTCGAGCCAACCATGAATCGCTCGAAATATGATTCGAATCAACTCGAATTAATTAAAATATATATGTATTTATTAATATATTCTTATTTTAAGATTAAAAATAACAAAATTTAAACATAAATAAAAAGAATAAAGGCTTTAAGTGTTTCATTTGCTAAATTTATAAGTTGCCCAATTTTATTTTGCACAAACTAGGAATAAAATGAAATATTTCTAAATTTCGAGCCGACTCGATTCGATTTCGAGTCGGCTCGATTCGATTTCGAGCCGGCTCGATTGGATTTCGAGCCGGCTCGATTGGATTTCGAGCCGGCTCGATTGGATTTCGAGCCGGCTCGGAATCGAGCCATTTCGAGTCGAGCCGACTCGACTCGAAATCAATTTCGATTTCGAGTCGATTTCGAGCCGAGTTCGAGTCGAAAATTTCGATTTCGAACCGAGCCAAAATCGCTCGAACTCAACTCGATATCAGCCCTAAGGACACCAAACCGAGAATCAAGAGGAAAGAAAAAAAGAACTAAAAAGGCTCGATCTTGACATTTCCTACCAAGGAAAAGAAGGAAAAAAACAATTTGGCAAGGGCAAGGAGCCACTTGCCTCAACTCCGGCAAGATGAAGCAGCAACACCTCCAACTCGACACCGGCGGCAAAGAGAAATCGACCACTTGCACCTCCAGCTACCTAAAGAGGAAAACCTGGAGCTTTAGAGAAGAAGAAGAAGAAACCCTAGCTCCTAGAGACAGCTCGAAAAGCTAAATTACATACATAGGAAGCAAGATCTCGGCGAAAGCAGCTCAAATCCGCTGTTACTCGAGCGAAACAAGCTCTAAATCTACAGCTAACCGGCGGTCAAGGCAGCAGCTCCTCCGCCTCCCGCTCGATTCCTTCCGCTGGAAGCTATCAGGCTGAAGCTAGCTCGGGAAATGGGGAAGAGGAGAACAGCTGGAGCCTTATTTTAAGATATCCCAGTCACCCAGCTATTATAATAATACTAAAGCTTGGAAACTTCCCACTTAGCTAGCTAGTTGAAAAAAAAAAAAACTAATCCTAAGGCTTAACAATGTCGGCCACTTAGCAGCAAGGGAGTCTAATGAATATATATAATATATAATATATAATATATCTATATATATATATATATAGATATAAAAAAAAATACTATATAAACATATATATATATATATATATATATATATATATATATATATATAATATGCTTATATATAACAGCATACTACAACCTATATACATATATATAAATACATATATATAATATGATATATAATACATAAACTACTATAATGCATAAAGAAGGCACGATCCTCACCAAGCTCGGCCTCACAAGGCCATGCACAGCAATAGCAACCGCTACCAGCTTGCATGAAAATAAAAACAACGTCGAAACGACGCGAAAACAAAAGATCTCGGAATTCAAGGAAACTCGTACTGTAGCTAAACACTCATGCTACAAAAACAACGGCGAAGTCGAAAACAACATCCGACGACCAAAACTCGGGCTAACACCTCCCGAAGCCAAAACACAAGCATTCCCTACGAAGCTCAGCCGAGTCACCAAAACAGACTCCGGCTAGCTAGGGAATCTTGCAAACAGACTACAAATAGGTCACTCAAGGAGCCTAAAGAGCTAAGACCACGCTCTAACAACGGCAAAGGCCGACAACGCGTCATCGTAACGCCAAACAAGGATTAAACAAATCACAGAAAAATCGGGGGCGTTACATAAGGTTTGTCTACATTTCATCCTTATGGTTGGACCCTTCCCCGAACCCTTGCTGCACGGGAATTCTTTGTGCACCGTGCCCTTTTTTTATCCAAACAATTGAAAGATAAATGATGAATTTAACTTATGAGTAAATTTAGTGAATCAGATTGCACTTAATTTAGACAAAGTCAGAATCACGCTCATAATTAGTAATTAGTAAATATGAAAGGAAGAGTTTAGTGATCACTAAAACAAGGTGGCGTCAGATCTGATGGGGATCAATTGGACTTTCCGGAGTACGGGTTTCTAGGCCCGTTCAGGGTTCATCTGTCTCCTGTCATATTTGACATCACTAGATCATCCAAGATCGTAGTCACGGCTGGAGCGATACTTAGATATTTCTATATATTTTTATTTTTATTTTATGTTTTTATAAATATTTGACCACAACATGATAGCGCAATCTAGTCTGTTCATGATGGTTGCCTTAATGTCATTTGTTCATTTATGTGAGTGTATGAGTGGTTTTGACTCCGTCCCAGATTATGGTGACTTCTTCCTTGATTTTCCGATCTGCGGTGCCAACTCGTAGGTATTATCTTTCCCTTATTTTTCTACCTTATTTCTTAGACTGCCACCCCTCCCCTCTACCATAAATCTAGTAATCGCCCTCCTGAAAATCTCTTCCAGCAGGCAGTAGTCATCAAACAGCCCCCACTATCCAGCCGATCCATCCCCTACTTCCCCAAGCCTGGCCGAAAGCTCCTAAACCGATTTCAACCATAACCGCCCCACCTTAATTGGAATCAACCTGTGTCAGACCCTTCCCAGTCATTCCTTGCTCCAACAAAACCTCTCCAACTATTCCTTGCATACTGATCACCTATAAGAGCTCTCTAGCCCTAGACGACCACCTCCCGATATAGCACTCCCATACCTTTCTCCACTACCTTTGAGTGCCTTCCCGACACCCCCTACTACTCCATAAACACCAGATCTCCTTCCATCGCCTACGAACCCCAACACTTAGCAATTTCATTATTTGGTTTCTTCCCTCATCATTTGTACGCAATGAGCACTATTATTATGGATACTGGTTTTTGTTGTTATTATTGTTCTGTGATCTTGCTTGACTTGCAAGACTTATTTTATCGTGCATTAAAATTCTAGCACTCTCACGCATGTGATCTAGAGCTTCCAAGTTTCCTCTAATTTTTTATGATTATTTATGATGTTTGTTTTTGGTTTAATTGCGAATTATCATTAAGTGCAATCAATTGTTGGGTTTATACTTGCATTCTTGCATCATCGTAGGATTGTAGTTAAATTTTCCCCGACACACCTTAGAGTTTGCATTGCCTAGAGTCGCACACTCACCACCCTACCTTACATCGGCTCTGATATCAAAGCCCAAGATTTGAGCCACATTTATGCTTCGTAGTGATGGGATTTTAGAGGACTCATTGTCAAATTTAATGTTCATTTGTGATTTATAGTAGTAGAGTCTATATGTTATCCATAGCTTGTGATAATGATCGTTTAACAAAATTTTATGATAATATAAATGAGTATTGTTTTGATCATTATCGCTGCACTCCTCCGTTCGAGGCTCTGAAGCTCATTTATGCTCGACAACATTTCTCCACTGAAGAGACCTTCATAATATCATGACGATCTTCGTCGTTTTGAGCCCTATGTTCGTAGAGATTATCTCAATCCTCTGTTGCGATTCAATTCTACATGTAATGATTAGTCTGTTGATTATTTTATATCTCATGGAGGGTATTTTTATGATGATGACATCACATGGAGATTTAGGCTAGATGTACCGTTGTTTGACGGCCAACTAGACCAAAAAGAGTTTATGAATTGAATCTTAGACATTAGTTAAAGAAAAAAAATATCTTTCTGCATCTTATAGATGTCAGCTCTACGATCAGTTATACACCATGCCGCAGGGAGATCCGTCTGATGTCAATTATATGGTTCGATTTGATGAGCTTATTGTAGAAGCTATATTCAGGAGGCGCCTGCCGTGGTCACCTCTAAGTTTTGATCTTGGCTCCGTACAGAGATGACTCTCCACTGTCAGAGTTTACTTATCAGATATTTCTTCTCGTCCTCTTTCAACACGGGCATCAACTGAGATTCACAGTGTTGAAGCGAGTTGTCTAGTATTCTGACCAGTCCACCTTTAGGATTCCCTTCCCAGACTTGTATTCATCCCAACCTCCCTCAATCAACATTTGCCTTGGCCACCCCTCACTACCCCCTCCCAATTGTTCCAATATCTTGAAATTTGTGCTGTTCTAATCCAGAATTGTTGTCCAACTAGGCAATCACTAAAATAAACAATCATTCTGCCACAAGTCTCATATTTCTCATGTAACTTTTTATTTTAAGTCTATATCATTTATTGTTGTGTATTTGGTAAACAAACATGAAATTTGAATATTTTTCTGTTGGTGTTTCCCATGAATTGTTCTATTTGTCAGATTTATTCGTTAAAAATTCAGTTGAAGCACTCACAATCTTAACTCAATCTAAAATTGCTAACTTCTGGAATGTTCTAATTTTGATTGTGAGTGAATGGAGAGTTCTTTATTAGTTTCAATATTTTTTGTAAATTAAATGTCAGATAATTGCTTGTGTATTGCATCATTTTAAATTCCTAGGACACTCCACTAACATCAATTCGTTAGAGTTCCTGAATGTCACACCATGACCTGGTAAGCTCTAGTTAACGAGGCAGGACCGGTAAGGTGGTTTAGATATTTTGCAATACACATGGCAAGAGCAAGAAATAAACATATTTTATTGATACTTAATATTTACTGATACAACTTGTCATACATACATTTATCTCTTGACTTTATATTTTTACATGCTACATAATATAAAGATAGTCTTCATCACCGTGTTCTATCGTCTGCATCTTCGTAGGTACCTAAAAATATTAGTAGGTTGGTAAGCATCATTGTTTGCTCACCTCTGGAAGTATAACATAATATTTATGTATGCAATGCAAATTATATCAGCAGAGTAATATAGCAGAAGAAGTAATCAAAATAAGCATATCAACATATATTTTGTCATTTTTTCAAATATATTTTCTTTTTTAAAAAATAGATCATTTATTAGTTAGTGCTTATAGTACACTGGTTGGCCTAACCAGAGGCTCATTGCCTTTTCAGGCTCAGTTGGGACCCATCATATCCCACGGATAACGAATCTGCCGACAGGGGTTCAACTCACACAATATGCGTTCGGGACTAGTCCACAAAATAGTCTTTAGGGAGTGTTATCCCTCCAATTTACATGCTCGCGGACAAGACTACAAAACAGTCTTTAGAAAACATTACCCTCTTATCTCAGATCGTATCAATATCCCTTGAGCCAAATACTGGGCTAACATACTAGTGCACTTTACCACACAACATTTTAATAATGTTCATAGTAGTCATCATATTGCAACAACACATCTTGAATTATCCTTACTCACCACAAACTGGTCAATTATTACCCGGGAATCAGTCTAGTCGTGAAAGATCACAGTGGACTGATCTTATAATAATACCAGACCTATCTCATAATAATTCTATGCACGTAATTATTTCCATTAATATTATATCCTTCTCATAATATCATGCATCAGCCCATCTCAAATTATCCAACATTGTTCACCACCGCCAAAGATCAGTCTAGTCATAAAAGATCTCATTTAACTGAAATAACATTGGTTCGAGCTCATGTTAATTTAGCTTACGTAAATAAATTATTAAATATTATATTTTTGCACGATAATTAACATATCATTTCACATTATTAATATGCATGAAATCTACAACTTGGGGACTCTCAACCCTTCATCATGTCTAGCGAGTTATCATAATTATTTCGACAATATTTAGGTATAAAAAGTAATCGCAAAAGCTACAAAAAATAATTAGCAAGACATGCTGTAGTATTTTCTACCGACCTCAATTTTCACGCTCCTAAATCTGTGCTTTGAACCTGCTCTTATTAAGGTCGGCACTTAAGACAAATCTTGCATCACTCCGACAATTAATTGCGCACCGACAGAAAAATATTATTTTCGCGCCCCTTTTGTAGCACCTAGAAAGGCTTCGTCAAAAGAAAAGGCCAAAAACTAGTTCTCAAGTTCCTCTCAGAGTTTCCTCAAAAGTTCGGCAGTGATTCAAAACTTTCTCTCTCCTCTTTCATACCTTTCTCTTAAATTCCCGGAGTTTGGAAAGGAACTGGAATAAAAAAAACTATCTCAGGAGGTAGGTATTTATAATATAGCTTCGAAACACCACTAAAATCGCCTCAATCCGAGTTCTGGAGCTCCCAGAAATGTGAAAATACCTTTTAATGGACAAAATGTCCCTTTCAGACTCACGAATGGGCGACGTGGTGCCCACCCGGGCAGGCACGCGTTCCCGCCCCTTGGGCCAATGGCGGCCCGCTATACGGGCCCGCGCGTGGAGCGCTTCTGGCCCGTCATATGGCACCTAGTGGTCGCCATGTGGCGCCTGGTGGCTGCCACGTGGCTCCAGAGTCCGCCATGTGGTGTCGCCTTACTGATTTGGTCAGTTTGAATCCTTTTTAGGTCCTGAAAAAATTACGAAAATACCTTCTCTATGTTTTTTCGACGTTCCAGACCTTATTCTGGCCTCCGTTTCGCCAAATTCAGAGCGATTATTGCCCAAATTACAGTTTTTTCATATGTGCCCCGATTTTGACAAATAAAATACGTCTTTAATAGATTTTGATATTCTGAGTTTATTGCCGGACTCAGTTTCTCGAAATTCGCATCAGTTGCACCAAAAAAATGCACTTTTTCTTACTAACTCCGATTTAGATAAATAATATGCTGATCTCTATGTAGTTTGATGTTTTAAATCCATTGACAATCTCTGTTTCTCGAAATTCATGCTGGTTGGTCGAAATATGCACCAGTTGCACCAAAAACTGCATGTTTTCTCATGAACTATGATTTAGACAAATAATATATTTGTTCTTATGTTTTTCGACGTTTTGAGTCCAATGGTGGACTCTGTTTCTCAAGATTCGTGTCAGTTGTGTCGAAAAACGTGTTTTCCTAGTGATCTTAGATTTTAGCAAATAATATGTCGATCCATAGGTTTTTTGACCTTTTGAGTCTAACAGTGAACTCTGTTTTCTAAGATTTGGCTCCGTTTGATAATTGATTGCTCAAACGTGATTATTAATCCATAATTACTATCATTTAATGCTAATGACGGTTAAGTAATCATAGGATATTACAGTCTCTCCTCCATGTAAAATTTTCGTCCCCAAAATTTATTACATCAAAATAAGTTATAGTATTTTTTCTTCTTGTTTTTTCTTCTAGTTCCCATGTTGTTTCTTCTTCAAATCATCCTTTTCAAATGGCTTTTATCATTGGAATAGTCTTGTTCATCAACTGTTTATCCTTACGATCAATGATTTGGTCAGGAATAGCTTCATAGCCGAGATCCGGGTGTATCTCTAACATTTATCTATCAAACTGGATGATGTGGGAGGGATCATAGATATACCGTCTTAACATCGATACATGAAACACATTATGCATCCCACTCATGACTAGTTGTAATGCAAGTCGGTATGCGATCTAACCAATTTTAACCAGAACTTTGAACAGACCGATATATCGTGGCTTAAGCTTTCCGCTTCCTTTAAATCTTTTGATGTCAGGTCTAGATTTCACCTTCAAAAATGCATGGTCTCCGACTTGAAACTCCACATCACGGTGCTTTAAGTCAATTTTTTTTGTCTATCTTGAGCGTTCAACAGTCGGTCTCAGAGTATTTGAATTATCCTATTAGAATCTTCAACCAATTGTGGTTCAAGTACTGGTTTTTCTCTAACTTCAAACCGGCATAAAAGAGTACGACCCCTTCTTCCATATAGAGTATTATATGGAGTCATTTGGATGCTTGTGTGGTAGCTATTATTGTAGGTAAACTGCACCATCGGAAGGTGTTGCTCCCAGCTTTCTCCAAACTCAAGAATGCACATTCTCAACAGGTCTTCTCGTGTTTGGTTTGTACTTTCAGTTTGCTCATATAATGATAAGCAATAATAAAGTTAAGTTTTGTACCAAGAGATTTTTGAAAAGCCTTCCAAAACTAAGAAGTAAATCTTGAATCGTGATCAGACACAATCGAGACTCTACTCCATGCAAGTTTACAATACGGTTGATGTATTTTTGAGCTAACCTTGACATTGACTCTTTAACTCTTATTCCGAAGAAGTAGGCTGACTTGGTTTATCGATCGACGATTACCCAAATTGCGTCATTTCTTAATAGAGTTTTTGGTAGACCTATCACTAGATCCATCGAGATGTCTTCCCATTTCCACTTGGGGATTGGTAGGGGTTGTAATTCTCCATCTGGATAACGATGCTCAACCTTGACTTGCTGGCAGGTCAAGCAGTGTTGAACAAATTTTTCAACATCTGATTTCATGTCTGACAATCAGAAGTTTATTTTCAAATCATGATACATCTTTGTCGCTCCCGGATGGATTGAGAGTTTCGACTGATGTGCATCTCGTAACAGTCGATCTCGAAGGTTATCAACCTTAGGAACTCCATATCTAGTACCACAATGTAGAATACCACCATCATCAATACAAAAGTTAGATTGTGGCTTTTCTATTAGGTCATTTGACATTTCTCCCATTCTTCATCATGTTGACATTTTTGGATAACTTGTAACAAATCTGTTAGATGACCAATTGTGTCAAACTTGTCGTACTTGCTGAGGTCCATGCGCTCAGTTTTAATTTCTCTATATCTACAATTAAGGTATACATCATCGACTTGGTCTTTGATCTACAAATTAAAGCGTCTGCCATTATTTTGCCTTGTCGGGATGGTACATGATCTCTAAGTCACAATCTTTGATGAACTCAAGCCATCTTCGCTACCGCATATTTAAGTCATTTTTTTCTAAGAAATGCTTTAAACTTTTATGGTATGCAATCACTTGGCACTTGGTCCTTAATAGATAATGCCTCCAAATCTGTAGGACAAATACTACAACGGCTAACTTCAGGCCAACATCCTAACCCTTGAAACGATGCATCATTATAAATTTAGAATACTTCGAAATCATCTGGTAGGGTTAATATTGCTGCTGACACCAACAACTTCTTAAGCTTCTGAAAACTCTCTTCATATTTACTACTCCATTCGAACTCCACAACCTTTTTGGTTTAGTGGGTTAGCGGAGTAGCAATCTTCGAAAAGTTCTTAACAAACTTCTGATAGTATCCAGCAAAACTCAAGAAATTTCGAATCTCTGGTACATTAGTCGGGTGAGGCCACTCGACTATTGCTACTATTTTGGCAGAATCTATAGAGATACCTTCAGCGTTGATAATATGTCAAAGAAATGCTACCCCTTTAAGTCAGAAGTGACACTGGGAGAATTTTGCAAATAGACGGTGTTCTATTAGTGTTTGCAGAACTTGCTCTAAGTCTCTCTCATGGTCTATCTTACTCTTCGAGAATTCCAGGATGTCATCAATAAATAGAATGACAAACTGATCAAGAAAAGGCTTCATGACTCAGTTCATCATATCCATAAATATTGTTGAAGCATTTGTGCCTCCGAATGCCATAACTTGAAATTCGTAGTGATCATATCTAGTGCGAAATGCCGTCATTTGGACATCTTCATCTCTTACTCTTACCTAATGATAGCCTCAACGTAAATCAATTTTTGGAAAGACTGACGCGCCATGTAGTTGATCAAATATGTCACCAATCATCGACAAAGGATACCAATTTTTGAATGTTATCTTATTAAATTCTCTATAGTTAATACACATGCGCAAAATCCCATAATTTTTCTTTTAAAAAAAATTGGAACACCCCATGGGGAGATGCTTGGGTAGATGAATCCTTTTATCTAATAAATCTTGCATCTTCTTCTTCAGCTCTTGCAGCTCATGTAATCCTAAATGATATGAGGCCTTACAGATTGGCTCTGCCCCAACGATTAGGGTGATTGAAAAATCTTCCTCCCATTGTGTGGGGAGGTCAGATAGGTTTTCTGGGAATTTGCTTGGGTAGTTGCCAACGACATGCACATTATGGATTATTAACTTTTCTTCCTCTACTTCTCATATATTAGCCAGGTATGACATGCATCCATGATGTATTAACTTGTGCACACACAAATCATATATTGTAGGAACAATTCTGCCCCCATCACGTAATCTGAAAGTGGGTTTTCTTAATTGTCGGAAAGCTATTTCCTTGTTTAGCACAGTCAATCCTAGCTTGATGCCTCGTCAACCAATCCATCTCCAAAATGACATCAAACTTGTTGAGAGAGAAGATTAGCAGATCAGCTTCAAAGCTTCGCTCTCTAAAGTCTAATCCTTATGTCTCCACGTACGTACTCTCCTACTTCAAATTTCTCACCATTGAGAAGGCTTATGCACGCAGATTTTTTAGCTTTTGTTTCTTTAACTCAATTTGACTAATGCAGTGACAGATGTTGAACCCAAAAACCATGGTTCAAGAGGATTTCAGACCGACTGGGTGTAGCTTGCGCTTACTTCTCCCTCATGAGAGCATAGTGTCAGTCACTTGGAGCAAAGAGTCTCGCTCACTGTGGTGGTTAGTTTAGAACAGGCCCCGCGATCTGATGAATAAAGACCCATCATAAATCGAGAAGATCAAGGAGATCTCCCGGTTTGATCCCGGTCAGTGGCATTAAATTCGTATGGTCAATATGAAGTCAACGGGGTTCGCCCCGGTCAATTTCGATGACGGATGGTCAATCTGTGGTCAAACCAAACACAATCGTGCACCAAAAAGCGCGCGCACATTAATTATGGTACGATACCCCATCTTTGACCCGACGCCCGATGACTTGGACCTAATTTGAATTTGACCAACATGGGAGACCCACCCAAGGGTTGAATTTGGTCAAACCCTCATTTTTCCATTTTTTGGAATTTTACAAAAAGGGGGTACACCTCCCCATCTTGGATTGGTATGGGCTTCACCCTTAAACTACTATGGGCCTCTAGATTTCAACAAAACCCATAAGTTTGGGTTGAGTATTGGGCCAAGAGGAGCCCACCAACTCCCCTCTCATTTTTTCTCATTTCTCAAAGCCCAACGCCCAACCCTTTCCCCCTTACCCACTGATCTTAACAACTCACTGTAATACCCTTCTCTAATTGTGTCATCTGGACAGAACAACTGGAGAGAGGAGGAGAACATCTCCCCCTATGGGGATTAATCCCACATCGGCTGTGGGTGAAGGAGGAACACCTCCCCGGCTATAAAATCTACTCCCTCCTCTGCTTAACCCCACACAAGCTCAGGCAAGCCAGGACCCCCCTTCTTGAGCCCCCCTCACCAGAAAACCTTTTTCCACCTTGCTCTCCTCCGCCACCCTCTAATGGCATCTCAGCCAGGCCCCTTTCGAGCTCACCTCCGACATGTGGAACCCTCCTTCCTCCTCCTTCCCCACTCCCCCGACGACCTACACGCGCCTCCCGGCGGTCAGAGCGTTGTCGATGCCACCCGAGCCTAGTTTCAGGTCTGGTGGTGGCCGCATAGGGTAAGCCCTGCCCAGCGCCGGAGGTGGCGCTGGGAGGGTGCTACACTATCAGGGATGTTCATCCCCGACAGCGGAGGACCGTGGTGCCGCCGGAATTCGCCGCTTCGGCGGCACCCGAGAATTATTTTTCCCCTAATTTTTATTTTTTCGGCAATGGCCTGCTGCGCCAAGACGCCGGACCACTGTCGGGGGAAAGGCCGACCCCAGCATGCCGTCCGGGGGTGATAATGTGGCCTGGGATTCACCAGGTCGGGGGTGATAATGTGGCATGGGAGTCACTAGAGGGGTGGGGTGGCGCGACACCACCGGGAGCAGAGCAAGTCGTACCACCCGCCCTCAGGATGAGTAAATCCGATGGTGGCCGGCGACGCCGGACCACCGCCCAGAAGTTTTCCGGCCACCGACGAGTCAACCAGAGGTGGCGTGGTTGTGAAGCAGCTGCCAACCGGCGATCGCAAGGCCCATCATTACTCTGCTCCACCGGCACGATGCAACTGTCGTTCGATCTTCTTGATGAAGATCAGATGACTGTTAATCCCTCAAATTACCGCCCCGCAATGAATTCAACGCCCCCACAAGGAATCCGCTCTCGATCCGCTGTGGGGACAGAGGGACAAAACACGTCGTCTGGCTCAATCTCATCCACATAAATATCTATGTGCAGACCAAAATTTTAATAGAAAATTGATTATTTTTTTGATAGAAATATAGGCTACTAGGGAAAAATGTTTGAACATGAAAATTGTTTCCCATGATGAGGGTTATCTATACATATTTTTGGAAATTTAATAAATTAATTTGGTGTTACAAAAAACTTAAGTAAGATTTATTTGGCCAAATTAAAGGCCCAAAATTGATCGAAATTTTTTGGAAAAATGTCTAGGATGAAATTAAGCCCTCGTTGATGTTGTATAATAATTTGGGGACTTGTGGGTAAACATTGAAGATTTTCAATTTTTACTAAGTCTAAGGTTGCGCTTTGAAATTGATGCGTTCAAATACTTCGGAAAAAGAAAATCGTGGCACGCGATCATGTTTTTGTTTAAGTGTTATGTTTCAAGAAAATAAACGATGAGAATTATTGAGACGAGATTTCAAGCTTGGAGTGTTTCGAGGATTTTTGCAAACTATTGAGCGCCTTATTTTTAAAATAATTCTCGAACATTTTGAGCGAATTGGGAGATGAGGAATACGTTCCTTGAGTAGAGAAATGCTCAACCTCGACTTGGGTGTGGAATTTTCCTCGTATTTTTAAATGATTTCTGAGGTTAAAGTTTGAGAAAAAACAAGCTTTCTAAAAAGATGCTCAGATTTGGTCCGACACGAGCAACTAAGTTGAATACTATTCTTGAATGAATAATAAATTGTGAAACTCATAATAAGCTTCTCCGGTCCGATTAAGCTGTGTTTTGAAAGGCATAACTGAATTAATATCGGACTCTAATAATGGGTGAAACTCAAAAGAAACTTTCTAAAAATAGACATGGAACTGAACTTTCCTCCTGAGAACAGAGATGGAACAGAACTTTCCTCCTGAGAACAGAGATGTAACTGAACTTTCCTCCTGAAAACGGAGATAGAACTGAACATTTCTCCTATGAACGGAGATGAAACTGAAGCCTCCTTAGAATGGAGTGATTGGACTACTAACCATTTTCTTTATTTCTTTATTCCAGTCTTGCACTTGTCCAGTTTCTTTTATTACTTTCAGTTCAATACTTTCCTTTCAATACTCTAGTCTTGCACTGGTCCTGTTTTATTACTTTCAGTTCAGTACTTTTCTTTCAGTACTCCAGTCTTATACTGGCCCTGTTTTTTACATTCAGTTAAGTTTTTTCTTTCAAGTACTACTCTAATCTCGTATTGGTCCAGTTCATTTTAGTACTTTATTTACAGTTCTTTTTATTTAGTATCATTCAAGTTTTGTACTGGTCATGTTTATTTCAGCACTTTATTCAGTATGTTCAGTTCAGTATTTCAAGTATGCAGCTTATTTCTAGTAGCATTTTATTACCGTATTTATAATGACTACAATTTACTATTTCAGCATTATTAACATGGGTCTTGCTCTGACGAGCAGTTAGTTTTGGTAAGATAATTAGTTGGGGATAATTGAGAGTCAAGATATTCCTCCAGGGTTTTCTCCAAATAATGTGCTCTCACGCTCGTAGCGCTTCTTATGGATTATTGAGTGGCATGTTGTTTTAAAAAGTCCGTTTGCCTGAATTATTTGATGCTAATGATGGTTAAGTAATCATAGGATATTACAGTCTCTCCTCCATGTAAAATTTTCCTCCCCAAAATTTATTACATCAAAATAAGTTATAGTATTTTTTCTTCTTGTTTTCTTCTAGTTCCCATGTTGTTTCTTCTTCAAATCGTCCTTTCCAAATGACTTTTATCATTGGAATAGTCTTGTTCATCAATTGTTTATCCTTACGATCAATGATTTGGTCAGGGATAGCTTCATAGCCGAGATCCGGGTGTATCTCTAACATTTATGTATCAAATTGGATGATGTGGGAGGGATCATAGATATACCGTCTTAACATCGATACATGAAACACATTATGCATCCCACTCATGACTAGTTGTAATGCAAGTCGGTATGCGATCAAACCAATTTTAACCAGAACTTTGAACAGACCGATATATCGTGGCTTAAGCTTTCTGCTTCCTTTAAATCTTTTGATGTCAGGTCTAGATTTCACCTTCAAAAATGCATGGTCTCCGACTTGAAACTCCACATCACGGTGCTTTAAGTCAATTTTTTTGTTTATCTTGAGCGTCCAACAGTCGGTCTCAAACTATTTGAATTATCCTATTAGAATCTTTAACCAATTGTGGTTCAAGTACTGGTTTTTCTCTAACTTCAAACCGACATAAAAGAGTACGACCCCTTCTTCCATATAGATTATTATATGGAGTCATTTGGATGCTTGTGTGGTAGCTATTATTTTAGGTAAACTGCACCATCAGAAGGTGTTGCTCCCAGCTTTCTCCAAACTCAAGAATGCATATTCTCAACAGGTCTTCTCGTGTTTGGTTTGTACTTTCAATTTGCTCATCAGTCCGAGGATGATAAGCAATAATAAAGTTAAGTTTTGTACCAAGAGATTTTTGAAAAGCCTTCCAAAACCAAGAAGTAAATCTTGAATCGTGATCAGACACAATCGAGACTCTACTCCATGCAAGTTTACAATACGGTTGATGTATTTTTGGGCTAACCTTGACATTGACTCTTTAACTCTTATTCTGAAAAAGTAGGCTGACTTGGTTTATCGATCGACGATTACCTTTATTGCGTCATTTCTTGATAAAGTTTTTGGTATACCTATCACTAGATCCATCGAGATGTCTTCCCATTTCTACTTGGGGATTAGTAGGGGTTGTAATTCTCCATCTGGATAACGATGCTCAGCCTTAACTTTTTGGCATGTCAAGCAGTGTTGAACAAATTTTTCAACATCTGATTTCATGTCTGACAATCAGAAGTTTATTTTCAAATCATGATACATCTTTGTCGCTCCCGGATGGATTGAGAGTTTTGACTAATGTGCATCTCGTAACAGTCGATCTCGAAGGTTATCAACCTTAGGAACTCCATATCTGTACCACATTGTAGAATACCACCATCATCAATACAAAAGTTAGATTGCGGCTTTTCTATTAGGTCATTTGACATTTCTCCCATTCTTCATCATGTTGACATTTTTGGATAACTTGTAACAAATCGTGTTAGATGACCAATTGTGTCAAACCCTGCGTACTTGCTGAGGTCCATGCGCTCAGTTTTAATTTCTCTATATCTACAATTAAGGTATACATCATCGACTTGGTCTTTGATCTACGAATTAAAGCATCTGCCATTATTTTGCCTTGTCGGGATGGTACATGATCTCTAAGTCACAATCTTTGATGAACTCAAGCCATCTTCTCTACCGCATATTTAAGTCATTTTGTTCTAAGAAATGCTTTAAACTTTTATGGTATGCAATCACTTGGCACTTGGTCCTTAATAGATAATGCCTCCAAATCTGTAGGGCAAATACTACAACGGCTAACTTCAGGCCAACATCCTAACCCTTGAAACGATGCATCATTATAAATTTAGAATTCTTTGAAACCATCTGGTAGGGTTAATATTGTTGCTGACACCAACAACTTCTTAAGCTTCTGAAAACTCTCTTCATATTTACTACTCCATTCGAACTCCACAACCTTTTTGGTTTAGTGGGTTAGCGGAGTAGCAATCTTCGAAAAGTTCTTAACAAACTTCTAATAGTCGGGTGTGGCCACTCGACTATTGCTACTATTTTGGCAGAATCTATAGAGATACCTTCAGCGTTGATAATATGTCAAAGAAATGCTACCCCTTTAAGTCAGAAGTGACACTGGGAGAATTTTGCAAATAGACGGTGTTCTATTAGTGTTTGCAGAACTTGCTCTAAGTCTCTCTCATGGTCTATCTTACTCTTCGAGAATTCCAGGATGTCATCAATAAATAGAATGACAAACTGATCAAGAAAAGGCTTCATGACTCAGTTCATCATATCCATAAATATTGTTGAAGCATTTGTGCCTCCGAATGCCATAACTTGAAATTCGTAGTGATCATATCTAGTGCGAAATGCCGTCATTTGGACATCTTCATCTCTTACTCTTACCTAATGATAGCCTCAACACAAATCAATTTTTGGAAAGACTGACGTGCAAGGTAGTTGATCAAATAAGTCACCAATCATCGACAAAGGATACCAATTTTTGAATGTTATCTTATTAAATTCTCTATAGTTAATACACATTGGAGAAATCCCATCATTTTTCTTTATAAATAATATTGGAACACCCCATGGGGAGATGCTTGGGTAGATGAATCCTTTTTTCTAATAAATCTTGCATCTGCTTCTTCAGCTCTTGCAGCTCAGGTAATCCTAAATGATATGAGGCCTTAGAGATTAGTTCTGCCCCAACGATTAGGGTGATTGAAAAATCTTCCTCCCATTGCGTGGGGAGGTCAGATAGTTTTTCTGGGAATATGCTTGGGTAGTTGCCAACGACATGCACATTATGGATTATTAACTTTTCTTACTCTACTTCTCATATATTAGCCAGGTATGACATGCATTCATGATGTATTAACTTGTGCACACACAAATCATATATTGTAGGAACAATTCTGCCCCCATCACGTAATCTGAAAGTTGGTTTTCTTAATTGTCGGAAAGCTATTTCCTTGTTTAGCACAGTCAATCCTAGCTTGATGCCTTGTCAACTAATCAATCCCCAAAATGACATCAAACTTGTTGAAAGAGAAGATTAGCAGATCAGCTTCAAAGCTTCGCTCTCTAAAGTCTAATCCTTATGTCTCCACGTACGTACTCTCCTACTTCAAATTTCTCACCATTGAGAAGGCTTATGCACGCAGATTTTTTTAGCTTTTGTTTCTTTCTTTCAATTTGACTAACTATTGCATCATATATAAATGAATGTGTCATGCCCGAGTCAAATAACGCAGTGACATATGTTGAACCCAAAAACCATGGTTCAAGAGGATTTCAGACCAACTGGGGGTAGCTTGCGCTTACTTCTCCCTCATGAGAGCACAGTGTCGGGCACTTGGAGCAAAGAGTCTCGCTCACTATGGTGGTTTGTTTAGAACAGACCCCGCAATCTGATGCATAGAAGACCCATCATAAATTGAGAAGATCAAGGAGATCTCTCGGTTTGACCCCGGTCAGTGGCATTAGATTCATATGGTCAATACGAAGTCAACGGGGTTCGCCCTGATCAATTTTGTTGACGGATGGTCAATCTGTGGTCAAACCAAACACAATCGTGCGCCAAAAACCGCGCACATATCAATTATGGCACGATACCTCATCTTTGACCTGACGCCCAATGAATTGGACCTATTTTGAATTTGACCAACATGGGGGACCCACCCAAGGGTTGAATTTGGTCAAACCCTCATTTTTCCATTTTTTGGAATTTTACAAAAAGGGGGTTCACCTCCCCATCTTGGATTGGCATGGGATTCACCCTTAAACTACTATGGGCCTCTAGATTTCAGCAAAACCCATAAGTTTGGGTTGAGTATTGGGCCAAGAGGAGCCCACCCACTACCCTCTCATTTTTTCTCTTTTCTCAAAGCCCAAACCCAAGCCTAAAGCCCAACCCTTTCCCCTTTACCCTCTGATCTTGACAACTCACTGTAATACCCTTCTCTAATTGTGGCATCTGGACGGAACAGCTGGAGGGAGGAGGAGAACATCTCCCCCTATGAGGATTTATCCCACATCGGTTGTGGGTGAAGGAGGAACACCTCCCCGGCTATAAAAGCTACCCCTCCTCTGCTTAACCCCACACAAGCTCAGGCAAGCCAGGACCCCCCCTTCTTGAGCGCCACCTCATCGAAAAACCTTTTGCCACCTTGCTCTCCTCTGCCACCCTCTAATGGTAGCTCAGCCAATCCCCTCTCAAGACCACCTCCGACATGTGGAACCCTCCTTCCTCCTCCTTCCCAACTCCCCCGACGACCTGCATGCACCTCCCGACGGCCGGAGCACTGCCGGTGCCACCCGAGCCTAGTTCCAGGTCTGGTGGTGGCCGCACAGGGTAAGCCCTGCCCAGCGCCAGAGGTGGCGCTGGGAGGGTGCTACACTATCGGGGATGTTCATCCCCAACAGCGTAGGACCGTGGTGCCACCAGAATTCGCCGCTCCGGCGGCACCCGAGAATTATTTTTCCCATATTTTTTGTTTTTTCGGCAATGGCCGGCGGCGCCAGGATGCCAAACCACTGTCGGGGGAAAGGCCGACCCCAGGCATGCCGGTCGGGGGTGATAATGTGGCCTGGGAGTCACCACGTCGGGGGTGATAATGTGGCCTGGGAGTCACCAGAGAGGTGGCGTGGCGTGGCACCGTCGGGAGCAGAGCAGATCGTACCACCCGCTCTCAGGATGAGTAAATCCGACGGTGGTCGGCGAGGCCGGTCCGTCGGACCATCGCCCAGAAGTTTTCTGGCTCCGACGAGTCACGCGGGTGTGACGCAGCTGCCAACCGGCGATGGCAAAGCCCATCATTACTCTGCTCCGCCGGCACAATGCAACTGCCGTTCGATCTTCTTGATGAAGATCAGACGACTGCTAATCCCTCAAATTACCCCCCACAATGAATTCAACGCCCCCACAGCGGATCCGCTCCCGATCTGCTGTGGGGACCAAGGGACAAAACACGTCGTCTGGATCAATCTCAGCCACATAAATATCTATGTGCAGGCCAAAATTTTAATAGAAAATTGATTATTTTTTTGATAGAAATATAGGCTACTATGAAAAAATGTTTGAACATGAAAGTTGTTGCCCTTAATGAGGGTTATCTACACATATTTTTGGAAATTTTATAAATTAATTTTGCGCTTCAAAAAACTTAAATAAGATTTATTTGGCAAAATTATAGACCCAAAATTGATCAAAATTTTTTGGAAAAAATTCTAGGCTCAAATTAAGCCCTCGTTGATTGATAGTTTAACTTTCAAGGCAGCCTAAACACCTAGAGGGGGGGGGGGTGAATAGGTTCTGCTTCTCTTTCTAAAACTTCTAGACAGAATTCAATTTATTAACTAATATGAAAACACAGCAATCACAGAAAACAAAACATCACAGATTGCACTATGTTTTATAGTGGTTCCCCAAGGTCTGGGTACATCCACTTTCCCCCCTTCACCTATCTAGCTGTATGCTAGATTCGGCCAAACTTCCACTTATCTCAGATCAATAGATCTTACAACTCAGAACCCAACAGGTTCCTACAACTCAGGCACAACTGCCCTACCTCAGCCTTGCCCCAAGGCCTACAACTCAGAGAATATCCTTCTCCTACACTCAGGCAATCAGCCCTACCACTCAGAGTTCAACACTCCTACACTCAGCCTTTATAACATAGGCTTACAACTCAGATCTGTATAAACAGATCCTACAGAAATATAGAAAAGATTGTTTAAATTGTCTTGCCAAGTTGAGAGAGAAAAGGCAATGACAATTCTTAATCAGCTGATGCAATCAACTGTTTCTTAGCCTTCTTCAAAGCTTCTTGAAAATGTACTTAGCTGAGTTGATTCCAAACAGCTTCTTGAGAATCCACTGGTGGATTCCTTCTTCTTCTTCAAATTCTGACTTGATCTCTCTCTATCCAGAACTTTGAATGATTCTTCTGAATTCTGATTAGAACTCTTCTTAGATCTATCCTTAGATAGTCTTCTTAGATCTCCCGGAGAAGATCTTCTTAAGTGCCTAGCACTTTCTTGAAATGAGTAGAATGTAATCCTTCTCCACTTTCTGATCCAATGTATTTCAAAGGGTCAGTTTTATATGTTGTTCATTGTGTTCTTCTCCTTCTGAATCTGTCTATTTATAGACATTCTTCATGGTAACCGGCTGATCCGGTTTCTAACCGTTTTCTGACAAGTCTGACAACTTCAGTTAACTGGTGATAACCCACAGCTGTCAAGTCTTCAAACAAGTCCTGTGCCTTAGTGTTGAAACAGTCTGTCAGAAAGTGTCGAGACCATCTGTCTATTTGTGTCGACACAATTGACTTTGGTGTCGACACTGCCTTCAGTGATGTCGACTAAATTGCCTTTGTGTCGACACATCTTCTTCTGAAACTAACTTGGTCTTTGACTCTGCAGTGTGTCGACACAAGTCCTGTGTGTCGACACAGTTGTTGTAGAATCATAACTTTAGTAAGTGTTGACTTAGCCTTCAGGTGTCGACTATTTTCTTCTGTGTCGACATATTCAGATGATGTCGACAAACTTGAGATCGACTATACTCTTCAGTGTCGACGCATTCTCCCAATGTTGAGGTCGACGTTTTTCTTCTGTGTCGACACAATTTCCCAGTGTTGTGTCGACTTACTTCTTCTGTGTCGACACAATTTCCCAGTGTTGTGTCGACTTACTTCTTCTGTGTCGACACAATTTCCCAGTGTTGTTGTAGACTATGTTATGTGTCGACACTTTTTCCCAGAGTAGTGTCGACTTACACCTTCTGTGTCGACACACTTTCCCAGTGTTGTGTCGACAACTTTCTTCTATGTGACGACACATGTTCCTTTGTGTCGACACTTGGACTTAGAATTTTTTCCTGTAAACTTTAACAATTCTTTACCTGCACATGTCAACTCAAAACAACATCAAATACAACATGATGTATATCATTGAGCTAGGTTGGGCTTCTTCAAATCAGGTACACATTTTCCAATGTACCCAACAATCTCCCCCTATTTGGAGAAGTCATAACCCTTATAGCCAATGATATACACCATTTATAAATAGTATAAAATGATGATATATGACAATACACAGGGATACTTAATTATAAACAAAATAATAAGAACATCATGGATAAAACAATCTATCACAGATTTAACAATATTTTGTTTATTACTGGGTAATGTTTGATTACATGGTTTTTCTTTGACTGATCACATTACATCATTACAAAACATTATGAAAGAACTAAAACATTATCAGGATTGATCAGGTTCTCTAATAACAATCCCTTGGCCAGATTTAATTTTAGCTGTCACAGGAGCTTCTGATTCTTCAGCCATCTTTTTTCCTTTAAGATCAGCTTTCTTCTTAGCTTCTTCCTTGAGCCTTTGCCTTTCAAAATAGTGAAAAGGCTTTGGGAAGTATTTGCTTGGCTCCATAGCATCAGTTGGAAGTCTTCCCAGCTTAGCTTTCCTTCTGAATTGTACAATGGCTTCTTGTCTTGCCTCATACTTCTGCCATTCCTGCTCATTGTACCACTTGCCCCTTTCATGAACTTGATCTTTGACAGCTTTCCATGCAGTGAGTATTATATTTCTGGAAGTAGGACTCCACTGCTCAAAATCTGGCTTCAGCTCAGCCTGCTCTCTAAATCTTTTCTTTGACAGTAGAGCATCTTGCTGTTCTTGCAAATTTACCTCAGGCTTATCAACCTTTCCAAAGATAACATTTACAACCTCCTTTGAAGGACTATACATATATTGCACTTGCTGATCCAATACATCAAAATCTGGAGGGGGGTATATGACTTGGGCAACCTCAGGTTGGTCACCTTCAAGTAGTCCTGTTTGTAGACCTGACTCAGCCACCATGTTATCATCACACAATGGTGGATATCCCAATGTGGCTCTTATACTATTGGTCACCCATTTGGCATGCTCAGAGCCTGCATGAATTAGCATCCTCTCCCCCTTTATGGCTTCTCTTGAGACATGATCTCTAAGATCTTCTTTCTGGAATCGAATTTGGCCATCCAAATAATTCACTCCCTCCTTGAAAAATGGTCTTAACTTTTGAAGCTTTTCAGATATTTCCTGTTGAGAGGTTGTGATGGCAGTCTTAACAGATGCAATAGCAGCCTGAAAATTCTTATCAAATTCTTCCATTTCTTTGGCTCTATTTGCAGGCATCCCTGGCACAATCTTCTTCACCTCTTGAATGATCTCATTGTGAGATTCAGTTAAATTGTCATTCATTCTTATTTGATTTTCCAGAACATAACCTTGCTTCAAAGCAATATCATCCACCTTTGTAGAGATAGCCTGCTGTTGTTTAGCCAGATAAACTACAGCATTGCCACCCTTGTGGAAGCAATCTGTCATTTCAGTTTTATTCAAGTTGACTTGAAATTGGATAGATTTGATATCTTGGGCTAAGTCAAACTGCAGAGATTTGTTGCTTTCATCAACATATTTCTCAATGGCCACCCTGTGGTCATCCAATTTCACCTGTAAATCCACCAAGAACTTGTTATAATCAACTTCAGGAGGTGGTGGTGGAGGTGTTGTCTGTAAAGCCTGCTTATAAGTCTTGCTTCTTCTTTTAAATACAACCAGTTTTCTTTTCTTAGCCAACCTGGCTTCTTCAGTTTCAGATTCAGAAGTACTCTCAATGTGAACTCTATCTGCTTCAGTGCCATGTTGCTCAGTTTCAACATGTACTGGCTCCCCCTCAATTCTTTGCTCCTCCTCTACTTCTTGTACTGTTTCAATCTCTTGAACTTTCTCCACTCCTTGTTCTAGCTCAATGTCAAGAGGCTGCTCAACATCTTGGTCCTCTTCTATTCTATCAGTAGCTATGTCATCATTAGGAAATAACTCATCCAGAGTGTATTCTTTTTGAACTGGAGCACCTGAAGATAAGTCATTAGGTGCATCCTTGTGCACATTCTCAGGCAGCTGCATATCTGGAGTAGGAGAAGACACATGCTCCCCCTGAACCTGTGCAGAAAAAAAACTTTTAGAAAGTATTTTATAGTAAAATACATTTGCTCCCCCTACACCTGTACCACTTGTACCTGAGCAGGGGTAGATACATTTTGAGCAGGAGATTGAACTGGCTCCCCCTGCATCTGTGCAGATGTATCTACTTGATGAACTATAGTGGAGGCAGGTTGTTCTTCACTCTGTATCCTAAGTGGGTCCTCTTGTTGTTGCTCAGTCTCGTGAGCTGGAGAAGGGGATTTCACAGGGGTGTCTGGCCTGCTCTCTTCAGGCACATCCTTAGACAGCACCCTTTCCCACCTGGAGAATAGTCTCATGTCCATCCTTCTCATATGATTGATTTTAGATCCTGGCAGTTGCTGCATCACTTCAGGAATTGCTCCATTGAGATATAGACTTATGATCCTAGCCATGTTAGGCTTCTTGATCCCTTCTTTAATCTTGTCAAATAGGATTACTGACCAATCAGTAGGAATTGTAAAGGCAATCCTGGTCATAAGGTTGAACATATAGGCAGAAATCCTATCATGTCCACCTGTCTTGCAGAGAATTACTTTCCCAACTATTTCAGACAAGAACTTTCCTTGCTGATTCATACCTTTCCTATTGAATGCAGCTCCAATCTTCATGTTTGAATCCAAACCACACCATTAGAAGGGCTTCCCTTGTCTTAGAACTAGGAACCTCTTCTTCATTTTCAACTACATGTAATTGCAAAAACTTTCTCAAACCTCTTTGGGTAATCTTAATCTTAGTCCCGTGAACAATGGACTTGATCTTGAGTTCAGTAGAATGGACTGATGCTGAGATGAAGAACTCGTGCACCTCCTTCTTCCAGATCTTGGATGGTTCTGAGACAAGAAATTCTAACCCTGATGCAGAGAGAAGGGTGATAACTCCTTGAACATCAGGCGGCGCCTCTGCAAACGCCTGGCGCACCAATTCATACCCTTCATTAACATTGTCTTCAATCCTTGGCGCCATCGAGTCGTCGAGAAGGCTTGAGAGAGGAGAGAAAGAAAGATTGTCGACACAGGGTTTGAATCTCGAAAACCTTGAAAGCGTGTCGACAATAAGAGCTTTTGACCTATTTATAGCTTCTGTTGAAAGAAGTTCAAAAGGCGCCAAAAACAGTCTAAATGTGTCGACACAGACGGAATGTGTCGACACAAGCTTCTATTAACTCGACATTTCTTCAGCCTACTATGTGTCGACACCAATATGTGGTTATGTCGACACCTTGGATACATAGTAGAAAGACAGAAATTCTGTGTCGACACTAAGGACAAGTGTCGACACATATTTTGTAAGTGTCGACACCATAATTCTGGTTGAGTCGACATTACATTCCTGGTTAAGTCGACAATAAACCTCTTAAGTGTCGACACATATTCTCTGTGTCGACACACTATTTCTGACTTGTCGACATAATTTCTCTGAGTCGACACATTATTACTGAATGTGTCGACACATTCTTACTTAGCCAATTTCTGTAACTTCAATGTGTCCTTTTTAACACTTGATTATTGTTGTTACTACTTTTACTTACTTATTAACCATTTCAATAGCATTGTTAATGATTTTGTTTAATACATTAATCAATGGTTAACATACCTAATTCAATTTTGAATTTATTGAATTTGGTTTCATCTAAAGGCTTAGTAAATACATCTGCTATTTGATAATCTGTTTTTACAAATTCCAATGAGATGTCACCTTTTTCTACATGTTCTCTAAGAAAATGATATTTGATTTCTATATGCTTAGTTCTACTATGAGAAACTGGATTATTAGCAATAGAAATAGCACTCTTAGAATCACATAAAAGGGGTGTTCTACTTACCTGAATACCATAATCTTTAAGCTGATGCTGCATCCATAATAGCTGTGCACAGCAGCTTCCTGCAGCAATATACTCTGACTCAGCTGTGGAAATTGCCACACTAGTCTGTTTTTTACTACTCCAAGATATTAGTCTTCCTCCCAGGAATTGACAAGTACCTGTAGTACTCTTTCTATCCTCTCTACATCCTGCAAAATCTGCATCTGAATAGCCTGTTAGTTGAAAATCTCTATTCCTAGGGTACCAAAGACCTAGAGTAGGAGTGCCCTTTAGATATCTCAGAATCCTTTTTACTGCAGTATAATGAGATTCTTTAGGGCAGGCTTGGTACCTAGCACAGACACATGTTGCATACATAATGTCAGGTCTACTAGCAGTGAGATATAGTAGTGACCCAACTATTCCTCTATACAATGATTCATCAACAGGTTTACCTGCCTCATCTTTGCATATTGGCATACTTGTGCCCATAGGAGTTCTCATGGAGGAGGATGACTCCATACCATATTTTTTAATTAATTCCTTGGTGAACTTAGACTGGGATATGGACAATCCATCATCAGTCTGTCTTACTTGGAGTCCCAAGAAGAACTTAAGTTCTCCCATACTGCTCATCTCAAACTTCCCTTGCATAAGTTTGGCAAACTTTTTACAAAGGTTGTTTTCAGTAGATCCAAAGATTATGTCATCAACATAGATCTGGACTAAGATGATCTTTCCTTTGGATTCCCTAAGGAATAGAGTTTTGTCTATCTTTCCTCTTGAGAATTTATTCTCAATGAGGAAGGTAGACAGGGTTTCATACCAAGCCCTTGGAGCTTGTTTTAACCCATACAAAGCTTTCCTAAGCTTGTACACAGAATCAGGTTTAAGAGGATCTACAAAACCTGATGGCTGCTCTACATATACTTCTTCTTTAAGATCACCATTCAGAAATGCTGACTTTACATCCATCTGGTATACTTTGAAGTCTTGGTAGGCTGCATAGGCAAGGAACATTCTGATTGCCTCCAGCCTTGCTACTGGAGCAAAGGTTTGATCAAAGTCAATCCCTTCTTCCTGCCTGTATCCTTTTGCAACCAATCTTGCTTTATTCTTTATTATTATTCCACTTTCATCTAGCTTGTTCCTATAGATCCACTTAGTCCCAATTATGTTGTGGCCTCTTGGTTTAGGAACAAGCTCCCAGACCTTGCACCTTCTGAACTGATTCAGCTCCTCTTGCATAGCATCAATCCAGTGCTGGTCTTGGATAGCTTCTTCAAACTTCTTAGGTTCCATTTGAGACAAGAAGCTAGAATGCAAAACTGTGCTTTGATTTCTGCTTCTAGTTTGCACTCCTTGTCTTGGATCACCAATTATCTGATCAGTAGGATGATCTCTTAGATATCTTATAGCTGGAGGTAGATTCCCTTCAGGTTGAGCATCTCCAGCTTCTTCATTCTGCTGTTCCTCTTGGTTTTCATCAGCTTCCATTATCTCTTGTACTCCCCCTGGACAGCAGCCTTCATTTTCCAATGCTCCCTCTTCCTTTGAAGCTTCAGCAATGGAGAGCTTGTCCATCTTCTTGCTTATACCTGTTGAGTCATTTGATCTACAAGACAATTCACAATTGATTAATCTTGTTTCATCAAATACAATATGCACAGATTCTTCAACAACTTGAGTAGTTAAGTTGAAGACTCTATAGGCCTTACTATTTGTGCTGTACCCAACAAATATCCCATCCTGGGATTTGGCAGCAAACTTAGTCAAATAAGACTTACCATTGTTAAGTATATAGCACTTGCAGCCAAAGATCCTAAAATAGGATAGATTTGGTTTTCTGCCTTTCACAATCTCATAGGGAGTCTTCCTGTGGCTTTTGGTGATAGAAGCCCTATTGATGACATGACAAGCAGTGTTAACTGCCTCAGCCCAAAAATATTCTGGGAGAGAGGTGTCACTCAATAGAGTTCTACCAGCTTCAATTAATGATCTATTCTTTCTTTCAGCAATTCCATTTTGCTGAGGTGTTCTAGGTGAGGAGAACTCTTGGAAAATCCCAAAGTCTATACACAAGTTTGTCATGCTTTCAGATTGAAACTCAGTACCATGGTCACTTCTGATTTTGACCACTGTACTGTTCAGTTCATTCTGAATTTGCTTTACAAACTTAAATAATACACTTGGGGTTTCAGATTTTTGTCTCAGAAAGAACACCCATGTAAATCTAGAATAGTCATCTACAACCACTAGTGTGTAGACCTTCCTACCTAGACTGTGAACTGGCATAGGACCAAAAAGATCCATATGCAAGAGGTATAAGCACCTCACAGAATCCTTGTTTTCAAGGCTTTGAAATGAGGTTTTTGTCTGCTTGCCCTTTTGACAAGCTGAGCATACCCCTTCCTTTATACACTTAACTTGAGGCCCATTCCTCACTAGTTCTTTACTAAAGAGTTGGCCAATTGTCTTGTAGTTTAGATGAGCCAATCTCTTGTGCCACTTAACACAATGAGAAGCATTGTCATCAGCTACAAGACAAATGGGGGATGCCTTATTCTCACATTCAAAATTAAGGCAATACACATTTCTCTTCCTATACCCAGTCAATATGATCTCTTGATCACTTGACCTTTTGATATGACATCCATCCTTACCAAATGAAATGTCATATCTTAGATCACTCAGCTGGCTTATGCTTATTAGATTATGTTTCAAACCTTTTACATAGGCCACTTGGGTGATAGTAATTAGGTTTGAAGAGATGTTACCAAATCCTTTGATGACTCCTTTTTCAGATCCACCAAAGATCACTTTATGTCCATCTTTGACAGATGAATACTCCTTCAGCAGCCCCTTTGTTCCAGTCATGTGCCTGGAACAACCACTATCCAAGTACCATATAGGGGCATGGTAACTTGGATTCACCTGCAATACAGAATTACTTACCCTTAGAACCCAAGTAAGTCTTGGGTCCTTGGTTCAGGTTAGCCTTAATAAAGTTATCATAACCTCTTCTAACAGGTAGACTCTTATTCTTTATAACACTTGTGTTATACCAGCAGTCCAATGCAAAATGACCCCTCTTGCCACAGCACCAACATTCAAACTTATTGTATCTAGATCTAGATACATCCTTGTCAGAAGCATTTCTGTTCATTGCTGGTGCTGTTGCAACTTCTCCTACTGGTTTCTTAAAGCCATAGGGCTTATGACCATAGGTAGGCCTGCTTGCCTTAACACCCTTGTTCTTCAGAACATTTGTCTTGATATGATCCTGAATGTCTTCATGATCATATATGTTAGAAGACACTTTCTCCTTACCAAACCTTATGGGGACTGAAAGGTTTAGTGGCTGAATAGGGGCTTTGCCTTTCCTCTTGAATCTGCCAGCCCTGGAGTTACCCTTAAATCCTAATCCAGCCTTACCCTTCTGAGTGACAAATTCATCTATCAAGGGTAAGACAGATTTTGGCTTAGAGTAACTAGCCACTAAATCCCTTTCAATTCTAAGTCTGTCCTCCAGACTCTTTACTTGATCATTAGTATAGTTAATTGTGCCCATCTGAATAATAGTTATATTCTTCAGCTTGGCAATTTCAGCTAACTTTTGATCAAGGACTTTTTCTAACTCAGTTGTTGCAACCCTTAGATCAGCAATTTCCTGAGCCTGTGATTTAACCAGGTTCTTGCTTTTCTTAAGGGCCTGCAACAAGTCCCCATACTTGTCTATCAATTGATAGACATCTCCTTCAGATTCAGATGCATCTTCATCACTTGATACAGATGTAGCTGATTCTTCACTTGTACTACAAACATATGTACTGGAAGGACAGTTTACCTCATTAGGACCAGACTGATTCTGGCATAGGTCCTCTTCTGATCTAGTCATCAACCCCATGCATTGATGTTCATTGATGGAGTCTAGCAACTGCATAAACTCCTCTTCCTCAGATGCATCATATAATCCAATATATGCTTCAGCTTCAGATCCTGATTCTGATGTTGACTGGTCTGACAGACTTTTATCTTTCTTTGCTACAAAGGATTTCTCCTTCTTGCCTTTCTGATAAGTCCTCTTCTTTTCTGAAGATTCCTTCCTTTTGTCAGGACACTCAGCCACTACATGTCCAGGCCTATTGCAACAATAGCAGACAATCTTTGAAGTAGTGGCTTTGCTGGGCTTTGACCTGCTTTTCTCTTTCCTAGATGACCTTCTTTTCTGATAATAGTCATCTACTTGCTGTGATGATGAAGGCCTAGACTTCCATTGCTTCTTTTTCAAGAACCTTTGAAATTGCCTAGTGAATGCAGCAAAGTCTGCATCTGAATCACTGCTGACTGAACCCTTATCTGAATTTTCAGAACTACCTTCTTCAACTTCCTTAGGAGGAGATGGTGATTTCCTCCTATTCTTTCTGGTGGCTTCAGCATTAAATGCCACAGTCTTTTCTCTATGCTCTCCTCTTGAGTTTCTTTCCTCCTCCTTCCTTACCATAAGTTGCATTTCATAGGATAGCAACTTTCCAAACAGAGTTGGAGGAGATATCTCTGCCAATTTTGCCACTTCTCTTATGGCACAGATCTTTGTATCCCAATCCTTTGATAAGGATCTTAAGAATTTGTCATTCAGTTCATAGGTACTGAAGACTCTTCCATAGGAAATAAGCTCATTCACAATTCTATAGAATTTCTTATAGCACTCAGTTATGCTATCAGATTTTCCTTGTCTAAAACTTTCATACTCCTGATTTAGCATAGATTTTCTGTCCAGCCTTACTTCTTCTGATCCCTCCATGTAGACAATCAATGTGTCCCACATCTCCTTGGAGGTCTTGCAGTGAATCAGATTCTGAAATGTTGAATCATCTATGGCACTGACAATGATGTTCTGTGCCCTTTTGTCCATGGTTGCCAAGATGATTTCATCCTTGGTCATTTCAGAATAAGTCTTTGGTGTTTGGATATTTGCATCAAGAACAGATATCTTCATTGGTATGAAGGGGCCTTCCTGTACTGAGATGTAAATCCTTGGGTCAGATGCTTCCATAAACAATCTGACTCTTTCTTTCCAGATCCCAAAGATTTCCTTCTTGCATATGGGTAATTTCATTGACCCTAGCTCCTTATGATTCTCTCCAGAACCCATCTTCTTGATTCTTGAATCTGCCTATCAGATCTACCTCAGACTGTTAAGTCCTTTTTGAGGAACCTCCCTCTGATACCACTTGATAGTTTAACTTTCAAGGCAGCCTAAACACCTAGAGGGGGGGGGGGGGGGTGAATAGGTTCTGCTTCTCTTTCTAAAACTTCTAGACAGAATTCAATTTATTAACTAATATGAAAACACAGCAATCACAGAAAACAAAACATCACAGATTGCACTATGTTTTATAGTGGTTCCCCAAGGTCTGGGTACATCCACTTTCCCCCTTCACCTATCTAGCTGTATGCTAGATTCGGCCAAACTTCCACTTATCTCAGATCAATAGATCTTACAACTCAGAACCCAACAGGTTCCTACAACTCAGGCACAACTGCCCTACCTCAGCCTTGCCCCAAGGCCTACAACTCAGAGAATATCCTTCTCCTACACTCAGGCAATCAGCCCTACCACTCAGAGTTCAACACTCCTACACTCAGCCTTTATAACATAGGCTTACAACTCAGATCTGTATAAACAGATCCTACAGAAATATAGAAAAGATTGTTTAAATTGTCTTGCCAAGTTGAGAGAGAAAAGGCAATGACAATTCTTAATCAGCTGATGCAATCAACTGTTTCTTAGCCTTCTTCAAAGCTTCTTGAAAATGTACTTAGCTGAGTTGATTCCAAACAGCTTCTTGAGAATCCACTGGTGGATTCCTTCTTCTTCTTCAAATTCTGACTTGATCTCTCTCTATCCAGAACTTTGAATGATTCTTCTGAATTCTGATTAGAACTCTTCTTAGATCTATCCTTAGATAGTCTTCTTAGATCTCCCGGAGAAGATCTTCTTAAGTGCCTAGCACTTTCTTGAAATGAGTAGAATGTAATCCTTCTCCACTTTCTGATCCAATGTATTTCAAAGGGTCAGTTCTATATGTTGTTCATTGTGTTCTTCTCCTTCTGAATCTGTCTATTTATAGACATTCTTCATGGTAACCGGCTGATCCGGTTTCTAACCGTTTTCTGACAAGTCTGACAACTTCAGTTAACTGGTGATAACCCACAGCTGTCAAGTCTTCAAACAAGTCCTGTGCCTTAGTGTTGAAACAGTCTGTCAGAAAGTGTCGAGACCATCTGTCTATTTGTGTCGACACAATTGACTTTGGTGTCGACACTGCCTTCAGTGATGTCGACTAAATTGCCTTTGTGTCGACACATCTTCTTCTGAAACTAACTTGGTCTTTGACTCTGCAGTGTGTCGACACAAGTCCTGTGTGTCGACACAGTTGTTGTAGAATCATAACTTTAGTAAGTGTTGACTTAGCCTTCAGGTGTCGACTATTTTCTTCTGTGTCGACATATTCAGATGATGTCGACAAACTTGAGATCGACTATACTCTTCAGTGTCGACGCATTCTCCCAATGTTGAGGTCGACGTTTTTCTTCTGTGTCGACACAATTTCCCAGTGTTGTGTCGACTTACTTCTTCTGTGTCGACACAATTTCCCAGTGTTGTGTCGACTTACTTCTTCTGTGTCGACACAATTTCCCAGTGTTGTTGTAGACTATGTTATGTGTCGACACTTTTTCCCAGAGTAGTGTCGACTTACACCTTCTGTGTCGACACACTTTCCCAGTGTTGTGTCGACAACTTTCTTCTATGTGACGACACATGTTCCTTTGTGTCGACACTTGGACTTAGAATTTTTTCCTGTAAACTTTAACAATTCTTTACCTGCACATGTCAACTCAAAACAACATCAAATACAACATGATGTATATCATTGAGCTAGGTTGGGCTTCTTCAAATCAGGTACACATTTTCCAATGTACCCAACATTGATGTTGTATAATAATTTGGGTACTTGTGGGTAAACATTGAAGATTTTCAATTTTTACGAAGTCTAAGGTTACGCTTTGAAATTGATGCGTTCAAATACTTCGGAAAAAGAAAATCATGGCACGCGATCATGTTTTGGTTTGAGTGTTATGTTTCAAGAAAATAAACGATGAGAATTATTGAGACGAGATTTCAAGCTTGGAGTGTTTCGAGGATTTTTGCAAACAATCGAGCGCCTTGTTTTTAAAATAATTCTCGGACATTTTGAGCTAGTTGGGAGATGAGGAATACATTCCTTGAGTAGAGAAATGCCCAACCTTGACTTGGGTGTGGAATTTTCCCCGTATTTTTAAATGATTTCTGAGGTTAAAGTTTGAGAAAAACAAGCTTTCTAAAAAGATTCTCAGATTTGGTCCGACACGAGCAACTAAGTTGAATACTATTCTTGAATGAATAATAAATTGTGAAACTCATAATAAGCTTCTCCGGTCTGATTAAGCTGTGTTTTGAAAGTCAAAACTGAATTAATATCGGACCCTAATAATGGGTGAAACTCAAAAGAAGCTTTCTAAAAACAAACATAAAACTGAACTTTCCTCCTGAGAACGGATATGGAACTGAACTTTCCTCCTGAGAATAGAGATGGAACTGAACTTTTCTCCTGAGAATGGAGATAGAACTGAACATTCCTCCTACGAACGGAGATGGAACTGAAGCCTCCTTAGAATGGAGTGATTGAACTACTAACCATTTTTTTTATTTTTTATTACAGTCTTGCACTGGTCCAGTTCCTTTTATTACTTTCAGTACTCTAGTCTTGCACTGGTTCTGTTTTATTACTTTCAGTTCAGTACTTTTCTTTCAGTACTCTAGTCTTATACTGGCCCTGTTTTTTACATTCAGTTCAGTTTTTTCTTTCAAGTACTACTCCAGTTTCGCATTGGTTCAGTTCATTTTAGTACTTTATTTACAGTTCTTTTTATTTAGTATCATTTCAGTTTCGTACTAGTCCTGTTTATTTCAGCACTTTATTCAGTATGTTCAGTTCAGTATTTCAAGTATACATCTTATTTCTAGTAGCATTTTATTACCGTATTTATAATGACTATAATTTACTATTTCAGTATTATTAACATTGGTCTTGCTTTGACGAGCAGTTGGTTTTGGTAAGATCATTAGTTGGGGATAACCGAGAGTCAAGATATTGCTCCAGGGTTTTTTCCAAATAATTTGCTCTCACGCTCGTAGCGCTTCTTGTCGAATATTGAGTGGCATGTTGTTTTAAAAAGTCCGCTTGCCTGAATTATTTGATGTCAGGGCAGGCCGCCGCAGACCTGGCCTGTACCAACAAATTATTTAAATTGAAATTCTTGTAAATTATTTGCTTTGAAAAGTGGCGGGTCAGTCACTTCCACAAACCGTTCGTACCGGTGTAGAAGGTCTACGACTCATGGTAATAGTGGGATATGCACTACAGGTGACGGTCGTTTTATTTTCCCCATTGGGTTCCCTCCACTATCAGCCTAAATTTTTAGAATTCGTCGGATGTCTCTCACATCAAAAAGTACACTTGGTTGTATGCTAGGGCCTGGGTAGTGCAGTATGACCATACCCAGAAGTGGTAGGACTGACCACTCTCACCGACGACCATATTGGTGAGGCTCGCGGAGTTCGCTACCCTGCTTGAAGAGAAGTGGCCTAATCTATGTAGATATAGTGGGTGTTCGCGAGTTTGAATACCTGCGGTGTGCCCGGGTTAGAATACCTGTGATGTGCGTAGTTTGAATCCCTGCGGTGTGTGCGGGTTTGAATACCTGCGATGTGCGCGAGTTTAAAGACCTGCGGTGTGTTAACGGGTTTTGAATACTTGCGGTGTGATTACAGGCTGTGAGTACATGTTAGTTATGATAGCTAGTTGAGCGCCTTTTTAAATAACTGATGTTTATGCTGCTACTTTTCAGTTATTTTATGTTGCACTCTTTCAGATATTTGCTCCTAACTTTAGAGATGAAAATGCACTATATTAAAATGCTGCTACTAACTCACTTGTGCTTCGGCTATTTACTTATTGTTGGGTGCGTATGCTCGTCCCCAGGATATGGATCCGGGGAGGAGATGTGTTTCCACTTAACTCTGTGACTAATGGTTATTTTAATAACCATTCACAGCTAACCGAGCACCGTGAATTCTAGCTGTCGCAGGACGGTATGCCAGCTGACATGACAACTAGAGCAGAGGCACCCCCATCATCTTTAGACTTTCGAGACGTGAGTTCCTAGCGTACAGGCTTGAAAGAAAGAGAGTGTTGTTAGTAGACTTTTGAAGCCTGCGGGCTCGTTTGTATAAATAATGTCTACGACCTATGCTTACTCTGATAAATATATATTATTATATATATGTATGGCTTTCTATTATTGCTTCCGCAAATCTGTGATGTGATGTGAATGTTGTGATAACAGAAAGCATTGGGTGAACGTCTTGGGCAGTAAGTCCCATCTCTGACCTGACCCGTGCAATGGTTGGAGGAGGGGGTCTTACACATCAATTCCTACCCCCATGGATCACTCTGATCGCTCCTTGGGTTCCTACGTCAACTCGATATTCATATTGGTCTTCCATCTCTACTCCTCCTCCCACTCCTTGATGTTGCTATTGTTGGGGTTGCTGCCTCATCGTGTCTTCTCTATTCTCTGACTTCCAAGAACTCTAGGCAGGTGGTTGTTGCATGACCTTCCTTCTGGTGGAAGTCACGGTAGGGAAACACCTCCCTTCCTCTCCCTGCCCCTCTTGGGCGATTCCCCCTTCCTCTTCTTCCTCCTCAATTGATTGACATGGATTGTTGGGTGGGGATTAAAATGGCCTTGGACCTGGTCTCCACCCCAGAGGGTTGAACTGTATTTGCCTCGCTGAGAAGTCCCCCCTCCCTAGAAGGGCCCTCCGCCCTTGGTAAACCATCTTCCCCGAACCTGAGGAGGTCCTCATCCCTACGTCCTTTAAATCAGTCAGTTGATCTGTTGTTGAAACCTCCACCCAAGCTCCTGCCCCGGTGGGTCCTTGAAATCCCTGCCTCCTCGGCTCTTCCCTTCTTCTATCCTCTTATTACTGTGATCCTCCTGGCCCCTTCGCCGTATTTCCTCCTAATTTGGACAACTTTGTCACGAATGCACGGTTCGTAGCCTCACACTTGATCTCCCGCCCCACTCGATCGATCAACTCCTCGAACGACATAGGGGGGGTCCCGGGAAAGCTCCATCCTAAACAAATCTTGCTGCAGTCCGATGGTGAGAGCAAGCTGTAAGGTGTGCCTGGGCACCTCCTGAACTAGGAGGATCTCCTCATGGAAGAGATACACGTAGCTTCCCGACAAATCTTCTACCCCTTGCTATATCAGGAAAGGGGTGTTGGCTCTATTGCCCACAATGTCCTGGATTTGAGTGAAGTCAATCTTATCAATGATATACACATATCAGTAGATGACTATGATAGGTCAGGTAGCCTAAGTGGCTAAGTCATGTAAACACTTACTTAAGGTGTGGGATGACAAAAATCTGTCTAAGTCCACCGGCGTTGAGTGAAAGAACATCACTCAACGCCAAATGACTTAAAGCGCTGAGTGTGGCCTATACTGTCATAGCCAAAGTTAGAATGAGCTGAAATGTGGCTAAGTCCACAGGCGTTGAGTGAAGTCAACTCACTCAACGCCATGCTACTTAGAGAAAGTTGGCTAAGTGTTTTGACGTTGAGTGATTAAAACACACTCAACGCCATTCAACAAAAAGGCTGTAAGTTGAACTGGTTGAACTAAGTTCAGAATTCATCGAACTGAGTTCAGAGTTCGTCGAGCTCAGCTCACCTTTCATCAGGCTAAGTTCAGAGCTTGAGTTTCTGAGTTCGTCGAGCTTAGTTGAGATTTCGTCGAACTGAGTTCAAAGTTCGTCGAGCTCTGTTCACCATTCGTTGAACACAGTTCAAAGTAAGACAGTCCAAGCCCAGTGTTTTTTTTAAACACAGAAAGTTGGCTAAGGCAAAAAGCGTTGAGTGAGGCTTGCTCACTCAACGCTCTCAACGCCTTTATGCATAAATGAGTTAAAAGATGGCAGCGTTGAGTGAGGCATGTTCACTCAACGCTCTCAACACCTCAGTTGCTGAAGAAGCAGAAATTTGGTTAAGATAAAAAGCGTTGAGTGGAGGTTACAGACTCAACGCTGTCAATGCCTAGTAAAGGCAGGATTTTGTCTAAGGGGTTTGGCGTTGAGTGATGCTTACTCACTCAACGCCAAGCAGCAGAAAGCTGATAATACAAGTTGGCGTTGAGTGAAACTGAATCTCTCAACGCCTAGTATCAGACTTCATATTCCAAGTAGTTTGGCATTGAGTGAAGGGTACTCACTCAACGCCAGGAGACAGTAAATCTGTCTAAGTGTTTTAGCGTTGAGTGATGCTTACTCACTCAATGCCTATTCTTTGATGCTCGATTTTTGCTAAGTCCACCGGTGCTGACGTCAGCAAAATCGACAAAATCAACTAAGGTCAATTCAGACACGAGGAAGCTACACTACATGACAAAACTTTCAGTGAAGCTACTGTACGTCTTCTTCCGTTAAATTAAGGCGCAGCTGGAAGCTGCAGGTGGGGCCCACCGATCTCTAAGAGTCATTGATTGGCAAACTACAAAAGGAAGAGATAGGGCCAAGACAAAGACAACTTTTAGGGCATACAATATTCAAAAAGGAGAGCAGTCGTCTTCATCTTCTTCGCCATTACTGCATGTGAAAAGCTTGAAGCTCTCCAGCAAAAAAAGTTCAGTTAGCTGTGCAAGTCTCCATCTGCCACAACAGATTCAGAATCAGTTCTGAAGAAAGAAGAACTTTCATCCTTTAGCAGGTTCAGTGAGCTGTTTGAAGACTCAAGATCAAAAGATCTTTAGCCTTCAGCAACAAGTTCAGAAGTTATCTTCTGAGTTCCTCCAGCAAATTCTTTCCCTGCTGTAAGGAGAGTTGGAGCAGAAATTTTCCTGCTCAAGTTGTAGACACAGAGAAATTTCTCTATGTCAAAGTAAATTAAACTATTTCTTTTTGTAGGATCCTTTTGAATATGAACTGTAGGACCTTTGGGTTTGAGGTAGGGCAAATTTGTCTGAGTTGTAGGAGAGTGATGCTCTCTTAGATAGGTGAGTTTTACTTACTGAGTAGTAGGACATTTTTGCCTGAACTGTAGGAGAGTGCATCTCTCTGAGTTGTAGGAGCAAGCTTGCTCTGAGTTAGGACTATCCTCCATAACCTGAGTGGTAGGGCTTAAGTCCCTGAGGTAGGTGATACTTGTATCACTAAGTGTAGGCCTTTGTGGCTGAGGTATAAGTCTTGGAGGAGAATGAGAGATCCTGAGAGATCTAAGGTGTCAGCTCCTTGGAGCATTGGTTTGGAGAAGTGCCTTGACTAACAGGAAGTTAGCAAGGTGGGAGGAGAGTAGATGTACTCATAATTTTGGGGAACCACTATAAAACACTTGTGTGCTTTTCTGTATTTGCTTTTATTTTCTTAATTATAGGTGCTAAGGACAAGCTCTAGATCACTCTAAGCTGAAAGCTAAAAGAAACAAACAAGTGATTTGAAAAGACTATAAAAAGACCTAGGCAAACCTATTCACCCCCTCTAGGTTACTAGCTATCTTGAAAATAAGATCTTTCAAGTGGTATCAGAGGAAGGTTACTCAAAAAGGATTTAACAATCTGAGTGATCCTCCAAGGTAGCTGTTGTTAAGTGGTCATGGGCTCAGGAGAGATCCAGAGAGAGCTGAGTTCCATGAAACTCCCCATCTGTAGAAAGGAGCAGTTTGGAATATGGAAGGAGAGGGTGAGGCTATTCATGGAAGCCTATGAACCAAGAATTTTTGCAACTATTAGGGAGGGACTTGTCATTCCTATGAAAGTCTCTGCTCTGGATGCCAACATCCAGACACCAAAGACACTCTCTGAAATGACCAAAGATGAGGTCATATTAGCTGACTGCCCAGAGAAGAGGAAGGAGACTGAGGAGAAGATGCAGCACCAGCACAAAGGAAAGAAGGAAAATTCCTTCATTGCCAAGAAGGAAAAGAGTTGGACAGACTCATCATCTTCTGAGTCTGAAGAAGAGGAAGCCTATATTGGGCTAGTTGTTGTTGCTGTTAAAAATGAAGCTATTGCAACAGGAGAAGTCAATCCTCCAGGGAGGATAGGAATCAGAGCCCCTCTGACACTATCAGATAGTGAGTTAGAGGTGGATGAAGATGTCCACAGCTACAGAGGGCTGATGGCAATGACAAATGAGGAAGGCAACCAAGATTAGCCTGGTCAGAGCAAGGTACATCTATCACCTAACTCTGCTTATTTGTCTGAGTTTGTGACTAGTCCTTGCTCAGAAGCCTCTTCATCCTGTGGCGAAGAAGATTCTGGATCTGAAGGAGATGTCAATCAACTGATTTACAAGTATGGAGAACTTTTGAATGCTTTCAAGAAGGTTAAGAAGTTGTCTAAGAAGCAAACTAAAGAGTTTTCATCTATTAAGCTTACAGTTGCCCAGCAGACTATAACAACAAATCTGCTGGACCAGAAAGCTAGGGAAATTAGCCAACTGAAGTCCCTCTTGGACATTCAGGTAGCCTCCATCAAATACAAGAACTGTCTCATCAGGGAGCTTGAAGATAAGCTTGAGAAGGAGAAAAGATTATCGGCTAGCTATTCTAAGCCAAGTACTGTCCTCCCCTTGATAGACTCCTTCTCCTCTCAAAAGGGCAAGAAGGGGTTGGGATTCAAGGGAAGCACAAGAGTTGCTCCTTCCAAAAGGAAGGGCACAACTCCAGCTCCACCTCAGCCTATTGCTTCTAAGCCTCCCATTCTTTTCAGAAAGGTTTTGATACCTTCTAACAGGTATGACCAAGAAATCTCTTATGCTCACTGGGAAAGGGGTTGTTCATCTAGAGTGAACAAAGATGTTCATTGCCATGGTGAAAGTTTTGGCAGGGTGTGTGCAGTCAATGCTGTCAATGAGAAATTTCAAATGGCCCAATTTGGACCATTTGTCTTTGGTGCTTCTGCAAAAACTCTCAAGAATGTTACTGCGGTCAAGGCTCAGAATCTGACAGCAAAGGTTCTGACTAAGGGCAAGTCCAAGAATCAGGCTAATCTGGGCATATCTAAATCCATCAGAAGCATGCTTTCTGAAAATAAGCTAGCTAATGCTGGCACTCAGGGCAGACAAAATCAGCTAGCTATAAGACTTACTTTCAGGCAAATTTTGGCTGAAAGAAATCAGAAAAAGGCTGCAACACATCTTCCTCCTGTCAAGGTTGCTGCTTATCAAGCTGCATGGCGTTCACAGAAAAGAAGATATAACATACATGATTGTTGGTGATGTGGTAAGATAGGGCATTTTGTCATTGAATGATGGCACAATCCCAATGTAGCCAGAGCTAGGGTCAGTCCACCAGTCAAAAATTCTGCTGGTGGGCATGTTCAGTTTCATGCTAACATTCACCTAGGACCCAATAGATATTGGGGTCCTAAGGTTAAGTAATATGTATATTGCAGGATCGTTCAAGGTGCCATACCCCTATATGGTACTTGGACAATGATTGTTCCAGACACATGAATGGAACAAGGAGCAACTTGAAGGATTTTTCTCCAATAAAAGATGGACCCAAAGTCATCTTTGGAGGTTCAGATAGAGGTGTAACCAAAGGATATTGTAATATTACCAATGGCATAGTCACCATCACCAAGGTGGCTTATGTTGAAGGGTTGCGACACAACCTTATAAGCATAAGCCAGCTTTCTGATCTTGGCTATGTTATTGTCTTCCACAAGGATGAGTGCCTAATTAGGAGGTCAAGTGACCAAGAGGTCATCTTGACAGGCACTAGGAGTGTAAATGTTTATTTCTTGAACTTTCTATGTGTAGACACAGATTCTCCTATCTGTTTAGTAGCAAATGAGAAAGTCTCCTACTGTGTCCAGTGGCACAAGAGACTCGCACATTTAAATTTCAAGACTATTGACAAGCTCTTCAGTCAAGAGCTAGTTAAGAATGACCCCAATGTGAAGTGCTCTAAGGAGGGCATTTATTCAGCTTGCCAAAAGGGTGAGCAGACAAAAGTCTCCTTCAAGGGTATTGGGACCAAAGACTCTGTGAGGTGCTTATACCTCTTGCACTTGGACCTATTTGGTCCTATGACAGTTCAGAGTCTTGGTAGGAAAGTCTACTCCTTAGTGGTAGTTGATGACTATTCCAAGTTTACTTGAGAGTCCTTTCTTAAGAAGAAGGATGAAACCCTTGATGTCTTCATGAGGTTTGTCAAGCAAATTTAGAATGAGCTTAGCTGTTCTGTAGTCAAAATAAGAAGTAACCATGGGACAGAATTCCAGTCTGATAGCATGACAAAGTTCTGTAAAGAGCATGAGATTCATCAAGAATTCTCTTCTCCTAGAACACCCCAGCAAAATGGGATAGTTGAGAGGAAAAATAGGACTCTTATAGTGGCTTGTAGAACACTGTTGAGTGACACATCTCTCCCAGAATATTCTTGTGCTAAGGCAGTAAATACTGCATGTCATGTCCTCAATAGACCCTCTATCACCAAAGGCCACAAGAAGACTCCCTGTGAGATCTTGAAGGGCAGAAAACCAAATCTGGTCTATCTCAGAATCTTTGGTAGTAAATTCTTTGTGCTTCACAATGACAAGTCTTATGTGACTAAGTTTGCTGCCAAATCCTATGATGGAATATTTGTTGGGTATAATAATCATAGCAAAGCCTATAAGATCTACAACTTGAAAAGCCATGGTATAGAAGAATCAGTTTATGTAGTCTTTAATGAGTCTACCATGATTAACAATGGACTGCCTAGTTCCTCTCATAGTACTGTAGGTACAGAACAGATGATGGACAAGCTGACCATCAAGGAAGCATCACCAGTCATCGAAGATGATATGGATACTCTAGAAGATCTACCTGGCACACTGGGAGTTGATGAAGATCAATAAGAAGATACCCATGTTGCTGAAAGAAGACTGCCACCTGCAGTTAGACATATGAGAGATCATCCAGCACACCAGATCATTGGTGAGACAAGTCATGGTGTTGATGCGCGAAAAGCGACACCGACCAGTTAACGGGTGTTCGATCTCACAAGCTAAGGATGAAGGAAAAAGGGTCGCGGGGATAGAGGAGAAGGCTTGATCGAGCAGAGAAAGAGCTTGCTCGAGCAGAGAGGGAGCTTGATCTGGTACTGTCGAGCAGACATCTACTTGAATGGTTAGCTTTGCAGGTTGACGCCGAGAGAGGAGAGAAGAAGGGAGGAGGCCGCTAGCAGCGGCAACAGCAGACTTCGCCCGCCGCGGCTTGAATGCCACTCTTGCGACGGGCTTTTCCTTTATTCAAGAAGAGTTACAACTTGCTATTGCACCATTACATGAAAAAGCAGTAAAGGGTACAATGGGGGAAGCTGGCGGTTTAGGAAGGAGATGCCAGAAACTGAGTAAAAGAGGCTGCAGAGAGCTGGAAAACTGAGGCTGCAGAGGCTGCTGAAGCTGCCTGCTGATGGCAGAAAAACTAAGTGTCCAGTCCCTGACGACCTGGAAGACCTGGAAATCGGAGGCTGCGGAGGCTGCGCAAGCTGCTGAGAGCAGAAAAAGCTAAGTCCACAGCCCTTGACGACCTGGGCGGACTGGAGATTTGAGTCCGCAGACCTTGCTTGATCAACCTTGACGGACTGAGAAAACTGAGTCCGCAGCCTTTGATCAAGGTTGCAGTTCTCCTCCCGCCGATGTAGAATGAGAGGTCTTGGGGGGTATTTATAGGCCCGGGGAGAATCTTTGAAGCGGGGCCCAGTGACGTCATCCTTGACGACCTCGGCGACCTCGGCGACCTGAGCAACCTGACTGAGCAACCTGAGGAGCAGGCAGACGGAGCTTGAGCAGGCAACTCTGGGCTGATCAACCTAAAGAGCAGGAGGAGGGGGAGGCCTGAGGAGAGGAGGTCGACGACCTCGGCGGAAGAAACGAGCAACGGGGACGGCCTGAGGAGCGGGCTACCCTCCAACATGAGCAGGCCGCCCACATGCCTGGCGGCCTGGGCAGGCCGCCCAAGGCGGCGGCGGCCTGGAACAGGCCGCCCACATGCCTGGCGGCCTGGGCAGGCCGCCCAAGGCGGCGGCGGCCTGGAACAGGCCGCCCACTTGCCTGGCGGCCTGGGCAGGCCGCCCAAGGCGGCGGCGGCCTGGAACAGGCCGCCCACTTGCCTGGCGGCCTGGGCAGGCCGCCCAAGGCGGCGGCGGCCTGAAACAGGCCGCCCAAGGCGGCGGCGGCCTGGAACAGGCCGCCCACTTGCCTGACGGCCTGGGCAGGCCGCCCAAGGCGGCGGCGGCCTGGAACAGGCCGCCCAAGGCGGCGGCGGCCTGGAACAGGCCACCCAAGGCGGCGGCGGCCTGGAACAGGCCGCCCACTTGCATGGCGGCCTGGGCAGGCCGCCCAAGGCGGCGGCGGCCTGGAACAGGCCGCCCACTTGCCTGGCGGCCTGGGCAGGCCGCCCAAGGCGGCGGCGGCCTGGAACAGGCCGCCCAAGGCGGCGGCGGCCTGGAACAGGCCGCCCACTTGCCTGGCGGCCTGGGCAGGCCGCCCAAGGCGGCGGCGGCCTGGAACAGGCCGCCCAAGGCGGCGGCGGCCTGGAACTGGCCGCCCAAGGAGGCGGCGGCCTGGAACAGGCCGCCCACTTGCCTGGCGGCCTGGGCAGGCCGCCCAAGGCGGCGGCGGCCTGGAACAGGCCGCCCAAGGCGGCGGCGGCCTGGAACAGGCCGCCCACTTGCTTGGCGGCCTGGGCAGGCCGCCCACTTGCCTGGCGGCCTGGGCAGGCCGCCCAAGGCGGCGGCGGCCTGGAACAGGCCGCCCAAGGCGGCGGCGGCCTAGAACTGGCCGCCCAAGGAGGCGGCGGCCTGGAACAGGCCGCCCACTTGCCTGGCGGCCTGGGCAGGCCGCCCAAGGCGGCGGCAGCCTGGAACAGGCCGCCCAAGGCGGCGGCGGCCTGGAACAGGCCGCCCACCTGCCTGGCGGCCTGGGCAGGCCGCCCAAGGCGGCGGCGGCCTGGAACAGGCCGCCCACCTGCCTGGCGGCCTGGGCAGGCCGCCCAAGGCGACGGCGGCCTGGAACAGGCCGCCCACTTACCTGGAGGCCTGGGGCAGGCCGCCCAGAGCGACGACGGCCTAGGGCAGGCCGTCCTCTTAGGCTGGCGACCTGAGGAGCAGGCCGCCCTCCTGGGGTTAACGGTTAGCTGTGTTGGAGGGGCTTGCTGAGTCCGCGACGATGGCGCTGACCGAGAGTTGACTCCAGCAGATCGATCCTGCGAGCTGATATAGGCTGCCTCCCTGCAAGGAAGCATGTTGCATGGTTAGCCTGGCCAAACCGCATGGGACAAAAAGGGAAGGCCGAGGCAGATCGCGATCCTCGGGGGGTTCCCCTGAGTGGGCCGCGACTTGTGAGTTAGAGACCTTGGGAGGGATCGTCGATTTTGGGGTTAACATAATCCCCGCACTTTTTTAAGTTCTGAAAGGAACTTCGAAAAAGTAGAAGACCCACAAAAATCGTAATCCTCCCCTCAGTAATAAGGAGAGAAAAAATTAGAGGTCAGGAGAGGTAGAACCTGATGTCCCTTCTCAGAAAAAATCTATCAGGGCCTATCTTTTGCCTGCGAAGAAAAAATTAATGCAGGCACAAAGAGGTACATCTTGCGTGTACCTGAGTTGCTTTTGTAAATAAGGAAGAGGATAACCGTCTTCTATTGAACTCTGCCAAAGTACAGATGAGAGATAGTATAGTAGGATAGTAATCTTACAAGTACCTGAAAGGGGCTTGCTGGTATCTGCTGGTCTCTGCCAAAGTAGGGTGAGTGAGCAGAAAAAGAAAATAAGCTGCAAGTACCTGAGAGGAACTTGCTACTATCTGCTAGCTTCTGCAAAAGGAGAGTAAGCAAGCAGGTAGAAGAAGAAAATAAGCTGCAAGTACCTGAGAGGAACTTGCCACTATCTGCTAGTCTCTGCAAAAGGAGAGTAAGCAACAGATATGATAGGAGAGAAAACTAAGTTCGCAAGTACCTGGGCGGAAACTGCGAATGTTGGCTGTTAACTGTTGGTATGATAAGACATAATCGGATAACAAAATAGATACCTGACATACTCTGCTATCGACTGAGCAATGATCAAACTGCGATGATGACTGTCTCGCGTGATCAAGGTACAATGTCAACATAAAAATTCAAATCCGCGAGATAAGAAAATCCGAAATTAGATTCATGATGACATGACTTGTTAATCAAGAAGATCCATATGCCTTAAATGATGTGTGATTAACATCTGATAGGAGAACTTGTTGACCATCATCTGGTAAGAGCTTATGCAGGTAGCGTATATAAGATGATCATAAGTCAAGGAAAGATGTTGCAGATTCTTGGAATAGGTTGGATTCAACCTGTAAGAAGGTAAAAAAGGAGAGAAAAGAGGCTACCCCCGAGGATGAACTAAAAGGTTGAATGCTGCCACAGGTGTTCCCCGTGGGCATTATGCATCACTTGCCAAAGTCATCCTGGGTGTAGTCCTAACCAAAGCGGGCTGGCCGCGCATCCTTTAGAAGGGCACAAATAAACGAGAAATAATCCTAAGAAGGATCGACAGATGCACTGCTCTCTTGCCTCGGGTTACAAGCATCGCTGATCAATTAGACTAGTTGCGCCAAGTGGCCTATTGCTTGTCTGCGGATTGATCAGCGGAGTTGTGAGTCCCGCGGAGGCACGGATCGAGAGTACCATAGAGTGTTCGGCCGTCACAGTTGTGAGATGATCGAGGAGACAAGGCTACACTTGATCGTCATTGCTTGTCAAGCAAAGATCATCGTAACTGTAACGTATCCCTAACGGAGCACGATAGAACTATCACAGGAGGCCTCCCCTAAGCACTCACACTGCGCTAGACATCGGCCGGGATCCGAAGCCCCGTCATCCTCCGCACGAGAGTTGAACGGCCCCCACTACACATATGAGAAAACTCCTCATCATATGTGGTCATTGTGGTTTTACGCCTAAGGACAATCTCGAGGGGGCACTGAGCAAGACTTGGCGATATCTCGGTGGTTCAGTGATCTCTTTGGCAAAGAGAAAAATATGGAGAAGAAGCATCACAAAAAGGGAACTGTGTCAGTATGAGATCTCTGACGTAAGCTTTATTGAATGAAAAATGAAACACTTAGAAGTGCTGAAAAGTAAAATGTTTGAAGAGTAAAGTAAAGGCAATCAGTCACGATCGTGAGGGGCTTTGAGGAACTGCGATTGGTCATAGCTGATGAAGCAAGAACTGTGTCCTCTTTGCTTCAAAATAGCCTTCCAAGGGGACCTTCGTCAACGACATCGATGCACTCACTTGCAAAATCAATGGACCCCAGACGGCCCTTGTCATGTATCTCTATGCACTCTAGCTGACCTTCAGCCACCTCCTTGCCCTTGGAGGTGGAAGGTTTTGAAGAATCAATTTTCTTGACCAGGTCGTTAATCTTGCCCTCGATGAGCAATCTTTCAACCAATCGCCGAAGGGCCTTGCAATCTTCAGTTAAATGACCTTTCTCTTTGTGGAATTCACAGAATGGATCTGAATTTCTTGATCTCTGATTCGCCGGCTGGTAAGGCCTTTTGGGATATGCCTTATCCTTCATGATTTGGCTAACTTCTTGCATGACCTCATCTAGCTCAAATTCTGGAAGATCACCTTCTTGCTGCTGATGAACTGCAGCTGTTAGCGAAGATGATGTTGATAATGGCAGCAGCCGCTCTTGGGTATGATCATGGCCTTGGAAGGGGTGTTGATGATGCTGAAATCTTCTTGCTTTCCTGGAGAGAGATGGAAAGTCTTTTCGAGGAGACCTCGGAGGTTGCTTGTAAGAAGAAGAATTTTTCTCTGACACCAGTCTGGAGACGAAGCTGGGGTTGCTCTTTTCACCGCGAATATACGAGTTGGCTAAACCAATCAGCTCTTGATAAGTCCTCGGTGCTCGGACATTAGCTTCAAACTTTAGAGGGCCTTCACGCAGGCCGTGGATGAGAGCCACTCGGTACATTTCTTGATCAACGATCTCAATGTCCAAGATTTCTTTCTGAAATCGATCTACGAAATGAGACCAAGTCTCATTATCTCGCTGCCTGATCTCAAAGAGGGCTTCTGGACCGCCCTTCCTCTTTGAAGAGGTAGAAAACCTGAGCAGGAACTCCCTTCGCAAATCAATAAAGGAAGAGATTGACTGAGGTCGCAGTCCATAGAACCAGTCTCTCACTTGACCATCAAAGGTCGTTACGAGGAGCTTGCTCTTGGTAGCATCTGAGAGGGTCTTGAGAGCGACGGCTGATTCAAAGGCTTGAAGATGCTTGACAGGATCAGTCTCCCCAGTGTAAATGGGCAACCGTGGCTCCCGGAAGTTGACTGGAGTTGGTTCATGTCGAACGCTCTCTGTAAACGGCGATGGCTCTTCTGGTTCTACTACATAAGGAAAGTAAGGAACATGAGCAGTAGTTGCAAAAGGAGCAGGAGGATAAGAGTAAAAGGTTGCTGCGGGATGAGCAAAGGCTGGAGCTGAAGAGGAGGGGTGACTTCCCTGAAAGTTCAAAAATCTGGCTGGACTTCCCCGGGCAGCCTCCCGGAAGAAGTTTTGACGAGCTGCAAACTCATCATCTTGAGATCGCAAGGGAGCTGCTGGCCCCTGCGGAAAGGTTGGAGTATAAAGAGGAGGGTAGACCGGCGGATGAGCCGGTGGATAGACTTGAGGAGTCTCTGATGTTGGTGCTGGATTGATTGGAGGAACTGGCGCTGCTGAAGATTGAGCGACTAATTGCTGAGTGAGAGCTGCTAGAGTACGGTTGATGGCTTGAAACTGTTGGGCAGTTTCTCTGCGGGATTGCTCTAAGGCTTCCCAAAGAGGATCATCACTGGGACTTGGAGAAAGACTCTCGGCTGGTTGATGGTCTGTCATGAGTAACCACTGCTTTCACTGTCTAATCGAGATCTGAAGGTCGCGTGTTAACTGTTGATGCGCGAAAAGCGACACCGACCAGTTAACGGGTGTTCGATCTCACAAGCTAAGGATGAAGGAAAAAGGGTCGCGGGGATAGAGGAGAAGGCTTGCTCGAGCAGAGAAAGAGCTTGCTCGAGCAGAGAGGGAGCTTGATCTGGTACTGTCGAGCAGACAGCTACTTGAATGGTTAGCTTTGCAGGTTGACGCCGAGAGAGGAGAGAAGAAGGGAGGAGGCCGCTAGCAGCGGCAACAGCAGACTTCGCCCGCCGCGGCTTGAATGCCACTCTTGCGACGGGCTTTTCCTTTATTCAAGAAGAGTTACAACTTGCTATTGCACCATTAAATGAAAAAGCAGTAAAGGGTACAATGGGGGAAGCTGGCGGTTTAGGAAGGAGATGCCAGAAACTGAGTAAAAGAGGCTGCAGAGAGCTGGAAAACTGAGGCTGCAGAGGCTGCTGAAGCTGCCTGCTGATGGCAGAAAAACTAAGTGTCCAGTCCCTGACGACCTGGAAGACCTGGAAATCGGAGGCTGCGGAGGCTGCGCAAGCTGCTGAGAGCAGAAAAAGCTAAGTCCACAGCCCTTGACGACCTGGGCGGACTGGAGATTTGAGTCCGCAGACCTTGCTTGATCAACCTTGACGGACTGAGAAAACTGAGTCCGCAGCCTTTGATCAAGGTTGCAGTTCTCCTCCCGCCGATGTAGAATGAGAGGTCTTGGGGGGTATTTATAGGCCCGGGGAGAATCTTTGAAGCGGGGCCCAGTGACGTCATCCTTGACGACCTCGGCGACCTCGGCGACCTGAGCAACCTGACTGAGCAACCTGAGGAGCAGGCAGACGGAGCTTGAGCAGGCAACTCTGGGCTGATCAACCTAAAGAGCAGGAGGAGGGGGAGGCCTGAGGAGAGGAGGTCGACGACCTCGGCGGAAGAAACGAGCAACGGGGACGGCCTGAGGAGCGGGCTACCCTCCAACATGAGCAGGCCGCCCACATGCCTGGCGGCCTGGGCAGGCCGCCCAAGGCGGCGGCGGCCTGGAACAGGCCGCCCACATGCCTGGCGGCCTGGGCAGGCCGCCCAAGGCGGCGGCGGCCTGGAACAGGCCGCCCACTTGCCTGGCGGCCTGGGCAGGCCGCCCAAGGCGGCGGCGGCCTGGAATAGGCTGCCCACTTGCCTGGCGGCCTGGGCAGGCCGCCCAAGGCGGCGGCGGCCTGGAACAGGCCGCCCAAGGCGGCGGCGGCCTGGAACAGGCCGCCCAAGGCGGCGGCGGCCTGGAACAGGCCGCCCACTTGCCTGGCGGCCTGGGCAGGCCGCCTAAGGCGGCGGCGGCCTGGAACAGGCCGCCCAAGGCGGCGGCGGCCTGGAACAGGCCGCCCAAGGCGGCGGCGGCCTGGAACAGGCCGCCCAAGGCGGCGGCGGCCTGGAACAGGCCGCCCAAGGCGGCGGCGGCCTGGAACAGGCCGCCCACTTGCATGGCGGCCTGGGCAGGCCGCCCAAGGCGGCGGCGGCCTGGAACAGGCCGCCCACTTGCCTGGCGGCCTGGGCAGGCCGCCCAAGGCGGCGGCAGCCTGGAACAGGCCGCCCAAGGCGGCGGCGGCCTGGAACAGGCCGCCCACTTGCCTGGCGGCCTGGGCAGGCCGCCCAAGGCGGCGGCGGCCTGGAACAGGCCGCCCAAGGCGGCGGCGGCCTGGAACTGGCCGCCCAAGGAGGCGGCGGCCTGGAACAGGCCGCCCACTTGCCTGGCGGCCTGGGCAGGCCGCCCAAGGCGGCGGCGGCCTGGAACAGGCCACCCAAGGCGGCGGCGGCCTGGAACAGGCCGCCCACTTGCCTGGCGGCCTGGGCAGGCTGCCCAAGGCGGCGGCGGCCTGGAACAGGCCGCCCAAGGCGGCGGCGGCCTGGAACAGGCCGCCCACTTGCCTGGCGGCCTGGGCAGGCCGCCCAAGGCGGCGGCAGCCTGGAACAGGCCGCCCAAGGCGGCGGCGGCCTGGAACTGGCCGCCCAAGGAGGCGGCGGCCTGGAACAGGCCGCCCACTTGCCTGGCGGCCTGGGCAGGCCGCCCAAGGCGGCGGCAGCCTGGAACAGGCCGCCCAAGGCGGCGGCGGCCTGGAACAGGCCGCCCACCTGCCTGGCGGCCTGGGCAGGCCGCCCAAGGCGGCGGCGGCCTGGAACAGGCCGCCCACCTGCCTGGCGGCCTGGGCAGGCCGCCCAAGGCGACGGCGGCCTGGAACAGGCCGCCCACTTACCTGGAGGCCTGGGGCAGGCCGCCTAGAGCGACGACGGCCTAGGGCAGGCCGTCCTCTTAGGCTGGCGACCTGAGGAGCAGGCCGCCCTCCTGGGGTTGACGGTTAGCTGTGTTGGAGGGGCTTGCTGAGTCCGCGACGATGGCGCTGACCGAGAGTTGACTCCAGCAGATCGATCCTGCGAGCTGATATAGGCTGCCTCCCTGCAAGGAAGCATGTTGCATGGTTAGCCTGGCCAAACCGCATGGGACAAAAAGGGAAGGCCGAGGCAGATCGCGATCCTCGGGGGGTTCCCCTGAGTGGGCCGCGACTTGTGAGTTAGAGACCTTGGGAGGGATCGTCGATTTTGGGGTTAACACATGGATTAATGGCAAGGAGCAGAAGTCAGAACACAGCCATGTATTCATGCTTTCTATCCCAAGTGGAGCCCAAGAAGTTTGAAGAGGACAACATAGACTAGCATTGGATTGGAGCTATGCAGGAGGAACTGAACCAGTTCAAGAGGTGCAGGGTCTGGAAGCTGGTTCCAAGACCTCATGGTCATAATGTCGTTGGAGTCAAGTGGATCTACAGAAACAAGCTTGATGAAAATGACATTATAATTAAGAACAAGGCCAGACTAGTAGCTAAGGGGTACAAACAAGAAGAAGGGATTGATTTTGATCAAACCTTTGCCCTTGTAGAAAGATTGGAGGCCATCAGATTATTCCTTGCATATGCAGCACACAAGAGATTCAAGGTCTACCAAATGGATGTGAAGTCAGCCTTCCTAAATGGTGACTTAAAAGAAGAAGTCTATGTTGAGCAGTCTCCAGATTTTATAGTTCCTAACTCACCTAATTTTGTTTACAGATTTAGGAAAGCTCTATATGGGCTGAAGCAAGCCCCTATAGCATGGTATGAGACATTGTCTAGTTTCCTCATTGAGAACAAATTCTCAAGGGGGAAAATAAACAAGACCCTATTCCTAAGGGAATCTAAGGGTAAGATCATCCTAGTCCAGTTCTATATAGATGACATAATCTTTGGATATACTGATGGCAACCTCTGTAAAAAGTTTGCTAAACTTATGCAGGAGAAGTTTGCAATGAGCAGTATGGGTGAATTTAAGTTCTTGGGCCTCCAAGTAAGACAGACTAATGATGTCTTGTTCATATCCTAGTCTAAGTTCACTGGGGAGTTAATCAAGAAATTTGACATGGAGAATTCCTCCACCATGAGAACTCTCATGGGGTCAAGTATGCTTGTAGGCAAAGATGAAGCAGGGAAACCTGTTGATGAAACTTTGTATAGAGGGATAATTGGCTCCCTTCTATATCTGACTGCAAGTAGGCCAGACATCATGTATGCTATATGTTTATGCTAGGTATCAGGCTTGCCCTAAAGAATCTCACTACTCTGCAGCTAAGAGAATTTTGATGTATCTTAAGGGCACTCCAGATCTTGGTCTTTGGTACCCTAGGAATGAGGAGTTTGAACTAACTGGCTATTCAGATGCAGATTTTGCAGGCTGCAAAGTGGATAGGAAAGGCACATCTGGCACCTGTCAGCTCTTGGGAGGGAGATTGGTATCTTGGAGCAGCAAGAAACAAATCAACTTGGCAATATCAACTGCATAGTCAGAGTACATCTCAGCAGGAAGCTGCTGTGCTCAGTTGCTGTGGATCCATCACCAGCTTCAAGACTACAACCTCTAGATAAGTAGAACTCTTTTATTATGTAATTCTACTAAGGAAATCTCTATTGCTAGGAATCTTACTCCCATAGCAGGACTAAGCACATAGAGATTATATATCATTTCATTAGGGAGCATGTGGAATGTGAAGACATCACCCTTGAGTTTGTCCCAATAGAAAAGCAAGTGGGTGACATCTTCACTAAGCCACTAGATGAAGCCAAGTTTAACACCTTCAAATTTGAGTTGGGTATGTTAAACTTAGTATAGCTTCAGTTACTCCTCATCTGGTTGCAAACTATTTGGCAGTATGCAGATAGGATGGTCCTTTAAAGAAATGAAGATTCTCCAATTGAGGGGGGAGCAAGTCAAGCACAATTACAACATTTCATTGCTGCCTAATTGAGGGGGAGTAGGTGATAAGATGATCAGGTGCATCCTACCAGCTATTTGCTGCAGTCAAAAAGGGGGAGAGGATAAGATGATCAGTTGATCAGATAAGCGAGGCGGCAGCAAGGCAACATCAATTAAGGGGAAGCAGATGGCAGATGCAGTAATGGTCCATTCTACAAGCAGGGAAGTGTAGTAACTAATAAATCATCTCTCAATTATTTAGTTTTCTTTTATTAAGCCTTGTGATGTATGGTTCTGTGTATGTCATTGACTCATTTGCTTAAGAGTTTTGACTTTCTCAAATAGGGGGAGATTGTTGGGTCCATTTCCCACAATATCCTGGTTTTGAGTGAAGTCAATCTTATCAATGATATACACATATCAGTAGATGACTATGATAGATCAGGTAGCCTAAGTGGCTAAGTAAGGTAAACACTTACCTAAGGTGTGGGATGACAGAAATATGTCTAAGTCCACGGGCGTTGATTGAAGGAACATCACTCAATGCCATATGATTTATAGCGTTGAGTGTAGCCTATACTGTCATAGCCTAAGTTGGAATGAGCTGAAATGTGGCTAAGTCCACAGGCGTTGAGTGAAGTCAACTCACTCAACGCCATGCTACTAAAGAGAAAGTTGGCTAAGTGTTTTGGCGTTGATTGATGAAGACACACTCAACGCCATTCAGCAAAAAGGCTGTAAGTTGAACTGGTTGAACTAAGTTCAGAATTCATCAAACTGAGTTCAGAGTTCATCGAGCTCAGCTCACCTTTCGTCGAGCTAAGTTCAGAGCTTGATATTCTGAGTTCGTCGAGCTCAGTTGAGATTTCGTCGAACTGAGTTCAAAGTTCGTCGAGCTTAGTTCACCATTCGTCGAACTTAGTTCAAAGTAAGGCAGTCCAAACCCAATGTTTTTTTAAACACAAAAAGTTGGCTAAGGAAAAAAGTGTTGAGTGAGTCTTGCTCACTCAACACTCAATTTTTCCCAAACTCTGGTGGATTACCAGAGGGCATATAATAAGGCCAAGAAACAAATATCAACTCAATTGGAGTTGATTTGGTAGGATAACTTGGTGAACATAGTTGGTCATAGGTTTTATGTCTAGTTTCAAAAGTTCACAAGTGAAAGTTTTTAATTTCAAAGATAACTAAATCACCTAGAGGGGGGGGGGGGTGAATAGGTTTCTTAGTCTCTTGTGACTATCTTTGATTTTCTTTCTTTGAGTTCTATGTGAGTGAGTAGTTTTCTGCTTTCAAGACACACACAACCTGCAACAAAGAAACAACACAAAAATCACACACAAAATATATAGTGGTTCCCCAGATTATGGGTACGTCTACTTTCCCTCCCACCTTTCTAACTTGCAGTTAGACAAGACACTTCTCCAATCTCGGCTCCTAAGAGCTTACAACACGATCCCGCAGGACCACTCAGTCTCCTCCAAGACCTACAGCTCAGGCACAAGGCCCTACAACTTAGTGATCCAAAGATCACCTACCTCAGGCCAAGGGCCCAACAACTCAGGCTGAGAGGACAACCTTACCTCAGATCCACAAAGGATCCTACCTCAAACCCAAAGGCCCTACAGCTCAGTGATCAAATGATCACCTACCTCAGATTCAAACCGGATCCTACAGCTCAGATTCAAACTTGAATCCTACACTCAGGATAAAGCCCTACACTCAGATTCTCAACAGAATCCTACCTCAGATCCAAAGGTCCTACACTCAGATCAACACTTAGATCCTACCTCAAATTTGTACACAGATCTTACAGGATGAAAGTGGGTTTGATGAATTATGACAACAGAGATATTATCTCTGTGTCTACAACCCTAGACTGAGATAAAATCAGCCCAACTTTGACTCCAGCGATATAGTCTCCGAGCCTACTTCTTCCTGAACTGAGAAGATCTCAGCCCTATCTTCTTTACAACAACACATGTAGATCTTTTCTTGTGCTAGAAGTAACTTGCAGATCTGCTGCTCTACACCTTTCTAAACTAAACCAGAAGATCAGCCCTATCTCCTTCTTCACAGCCCCCAAGATTATATCTTCAGGATTAGGCTTACTTGAACTGTGAAGTAACTATAACTAGGGTTTATCCCTTTGATGCAACCTGAGCTGAGACAAACTCGACTCTAGCTTCTTGACTGCAGAAACCAGATGGCTCTGCCTCTTCTTCTTTCTCAAGGACCTTCTCTGAACTTGCTAGTGAAGATAAATGATACATCTATTTTGGTTGTTCTTCATACAACTTCTACTTCTTCTTCTCTTTTAGAAATTAAGCTTTCTGAACTTGCTGGTGCAGGTGAAAATGGCACCAGCTAACTTACTTTAGATCCCAGATCCTGCAGCTAGGGTTAGACCTTGGCTGCTTCCTTTTTCTCAGAGATTAACTTTGAACTTGCTGATGTCGATGAAGAAGACAACAACTAACTTTGTTGAGCTTTTAGACCCACTGATTTGAACTTTGTTCTTCTGCCTCTGTAATAATGGCAAGGAAGAAGATGATGGTCAGCTGTTTTTTTCAAATGCTACTTTCTCCTTCGTCAATCTTGCCTTTTCTATTACGCCGATCAACGACTCTTTGAGCAGTGGGGCCCACACAAGGAGTTGGCCATTGCAACCTTACATTAACTACAAAAGTCGTATGGTAGGCCTGCGGTGCTGTTTGTCGCGTACTGTAGCCTTCCCATAACATTTTGAATTTTGCTGACAATTACTGATGTCAGCACCTGTTGACTTAGTCAAATTCAAACACATTAGTATAGGAGTTGAGTGAACAAACTTCACTCAACGCCAAAACACTTAGACTGATTTCTGTCTATCTCAGGCGTTGAGTGAACAAGATTCACTCAACGCTTTTGGCCTTAGCCAACCTTTCTGCATCTCAGGCGTTGAGAGCATTGAGTGAACAAGCTTCACTCAATGCTTTTTACCTTAGCCAGTCTTACTGCATCAGTAGGTGTTGAGTGAGCCTTGTTCACTCAACGCCAAAGTACTTAAATAGTTTTCTATCACTAGGCGATGAGTGAGCCTTCATCACTCAATGCCAAAGCACTTAGTTTAATTCCAGAATGAAAGCGTTGAGTGTAGCTTCTTCACTCAGCGCTTTCTTCTTTAGCCTATTATATGATGAGGCGTTGAGTGAATAGCCTTCAATCAATGCTTCTGTACTTAGACAGATTTTCTGTCAGCTTAGGCATTGAGTGTATCTTCATCACTCAACGCCATCTAGACTGATGTAGTCTTAACAACATTGGTGTCGAGTGAGCCTTCATCACTCGACACCTCTGGACTTGACCAGATTTCATTACTGTCAAAGACAAAGCTTTGAATATCTAAGCTTTACTCAACGATTTTTGCAGTATGGAATTGAGTGAACTGCCTTCACTCAATGCCTATGAACATCCTCTTACCGGATGAATTCTTTGAGAAAACCTCCGAGGGGTAAGGGGGTAACGTTCAAATTCTAAGAGATTCGTAAAAGGGAAAGAGACGCCATGGAATTTTCATTGCTGAATGACTTTTATGCTAGACGAAGACACTTTTTTTATCTTCTCTGAAGCTGTCCCATCGGCCCACGTATGGTCTTGGATTGGTGATTAGAAAGAGATGCTATCTTGACATCTTTATAGTATAAAAAGAGAAAATCTTCTGATTTAATATCTCGTATATAGAATAGAATGATTCTGAAACGAATGCGAACAGGATGTGAGAGCTCAAGTATCTGATATGAGATTTGAATAGGATAGGAGAAAGAAGAAGATGCTTTTGCTTTTACATGACTGATTCTTGAGCGATGTAACATCCATCCGACAGTAGATCGTGCAATGGGAACGGCTGTATCTAGGTCTTTGCTTTTGAAGAAGTCATAGAAGAGAAAGAGTTTCATGCTTCAGGGGTTGCTAATTATAAATGAAAGTGTTTTCTCGGCCGCCGGCCGGTAGGGTTTGTCTTGAAATCAAAAGAAGAAATGGGTGTTTCGAGTCTTCCAAGCCAATTTTTGTCTTGTAAATAGTCAGGCTTTGACTGACTTGTCTTATTTTAGCATTTTTTGGCACTGGCGTTGAGTGAGCTTGCTTCACTCAATGCTTGTGGATTTAAACAACATCTTTGCCTCTGGCATTGAATGAGCTTGCTTCACTCAATGCCCGTAGACTTGGCCACATTTCGCCACATCTGGCACTGAGTGAGCTTGCTTCACTCAATGCCTGTGGACTTAGACAGATTTTGTCTCTCCACCTGCCTACCTTGTGACCACCTGTCACCATCACTTAGACAGCTTGTCTAACCTTGTTCCAAGGAACATCCTGCACATGATGAGCCTAAACAACATCAAATACAACTATGCTCTTAGTGTTGTGGGTGATGCATCTTCAAATCAAGTCTAGAGAACATTGAGGTCAATATTCCCAACAATCTCCCTTTATTTGAAAAAGGTAGAACATCTAGCAATACTAAGAAGTATTATCATAAAAATCATATTAATATAATGCAGCTGTAAGATATGTCTACTACATCTGCTAGCTTATGCTATATGAATTTCATCATATCAATTCAATGTACTCCATTTAACTGCATTGACTCAATATGTCAAGTCAATGCATCCTCATACCACTTGAACAATTGCTCAAGTAATATGCATTCTCCTTTATACCACTTAATACTTAAATGGAGCACCACTAGAAACACTTACCTCATAATATGCACTGACTCAACCATGGCTCAACATGTAGTCATTGCATTCCTCATACTACCTAAATCTTTTCAAGTAATTTGAACTGGCTTAACATGACCTAGTCATATCATTGCATTCCCCATACTACCTGAATCTTTCCAAGTAATATGAACTGACTTAACATGACCTAGTCATGTCAAGTATTGCTTCTACATCTCCAATCTCTACATCTCTAATCTGCCTCATGACAAGTGTTGTCACACTTCTCCTCCTTTCTCCAGTATTGCCACACATCTCCCTCTTTCTGGCTTCTTCTATAGGCATATTGAGGGAGGTGAAAGGATCATGGGAAAATTGATCTCTTGATCCTAGCCAAGGTTCCATGTTGATACCACTAAGAAAATTAGCCTAGTGATCAACCTACTTGTTTAGGAATCATAACTTTTGTGTTGATACATTGATACAACACATCACTGCAGCACTTGAGCTAGCTGCTAACATAGTTCCACTTGATCCAATGCCATACCATATACTACTTAAAGCTTCTGCAGAATGGAGCAGTAGTAAGGGAGGTGCTAACTTTTCCTCTTGATCTGCAACATCATGTCTTTACAACAACAGCAGTGACTGCACAACAGCAGCCATCCATTAGGGTAGATCTCCGCCTCAGACTGTGCATAGTCCTGAGGACCTACTGATCAGCTGTGTTGATCTTTGATCCACTACAGCAGCTGGCTTCCTCTAAATAGGAAGATTTGTTCCTGTAACTTCTGGATTTGCTCCCCCTCAATAGGAGCATCTGTTGTCATTCCCTTTACTGGACACTTGAGTCCATCTTAGTCTTGATGCCACTTGATATCACTTGAGAGTCTTGATATCAAATGTCAGACTTGATAGTCTTGATATCATATTGGAGACTTGTCTACCTGCAAGAAGTAAATCCTGCAATACAAGTATAACACGGAGCAACTGAAGCTATACCAAGTTCAACATATCCAACTCAACCTTGTAGGTGTTGAACTTGACTTCAACTAGTGGCTTAGTAAAGATATTTAGCCACTATCATGATAGTGGGGACACACTCAAGACTGAGTTTTTCCTTTTCCACATGTTCCCTAACTAACTGATACTTAGTCTACATATGCAAAGTCCTGCTATGAGAGACATGATTCCTCGCAATTTAGATTACACTAGTAAAATATCAATATAAATGAGTCCTACATATCTGGAGGTTATGGTCTTGATACCATGGAGCTGAGATTGCAAGACTGGGTTTTTTCTTACTGCTCCAAGTAGTCGGTCATTTTCTTAAGATTTGACAGATTCCATCCTTGCTTATCCTATCTACCTTGCACCCTGTGGTGGAGGTGCTTCTTCTCACCAATTCTCCTTTCATCTGACTGGGCAGTCATCTCTGACATGCCCAGCCTATCTATAACAGCAACATATTATGTTAGAGAAATAAGTTTTCTGGGTTTAGGATCATACCTGTCTCCTTTGGAGAGCATCATCCCAGATTTGTTGTGTTCTTTCTTGTAATGTGAAGAGGTGGAAGATTTGTTCTTCCACTGCTTTCACTTCTTGCTGAGCCAGAATTCTTTCAGTGACTAATCACTTGAGAGTCTCTTCTTGCTGAGCCAGATTTCTTCCACTTCTTCAGCAACAGATTTGCATCTGGCTCTAGCTACTTGACTGTTTGAGTTGGGTGTATACCACTTGGACTATTTTGTCTCTTTTGTATACCATCGATGCTTGCACAACATACTCCCTCTTGATCATTGTCATCTCCCATTTCCTTCTCCCACTTTAAGACTTCAAATAGGACAGGGAGATCTTAGCATGATTTATCTCTTCATCTAGATGGATCACTATCCTTTGAAGCATCTATTGTCATTTTAATGACAGTCTCATTATCTTAAGCAGGGATATTTGATGGAATCTCCCCCTCAATCTTAGCATTATCCATTAGAGACACTTTTGAACTTCTATCAACTATATCTGGAGCAATCCAACACCAGCAGGTGCAACCATCTGAGTAGTCTACTCCTCTCAACCTCAGCAAAGTCCATAGAGACATGCTAAACTTCAGTAGTAGTGTTGATCTTTTCAGTGCTGGATGTACTCTAGGTAAGACTCAAGCTTGTCCAGCAACCTTGACTGAACATGCTCCCCAAATAGGAGCATCTAGCTTGACAGTCTTACCCTTAGAATTTGCACAGATCCTACCCATAAAGCCCACTAAGTTGGACATACTTTGCTGCAGGTTTAGAAGACACTGAAACCAGAGCATCCATTTCTCTTCTTATTTCTTTAGAAGAGTCTGATAGCTGAGGATACCTCTTGAGAAACATTTCAGCTGAGCATTATGTGCTCCTTCCTTGCTGTTCTCAAAAGAGCTACTTCTAGTGCTTTCCTCAGTGATGAGTACAGCCGACTTGTCCTTCTCCTCACTATTCTACTGAAGTGGCAGCTTAACCAAGTCCCATCAGTTAGACATCTTAGGGCTTCAATGGCTGGATTCTGCTTGTCTGATTATCCAGTCAGATACCACTTTAAGGACATTACCCAACATATGTGTGTTTTATCCACTTTCAGGAATGCACATAGCATCACACCATCCTCTTCCATTTGGGTTGTAGGACGAACTTGATGGTCAAGTTATCCATCTCCAACATCTCAACTGAAGATCTTAAGTCCATTTCTTACTAGTGTATGATCCTAAAGATTGCACCCTTGATCCAGTCCAATTCCTGGAGCAATCTCTATCCAAATACCACATGGGGGTATGGGCACTTGGACTATCCTGCAAAAAAGAATTTACCTTACCTTAGGACCCTAATAATCATTGAGCCCTAGGTTCTGATTAGCATAAAAATGCACATGCCTTCCTACTGATTTTCTGACATGAAGACTAACACTGGCTCTGTCATGAAGACTTACCCTTGCCCTAGGCATACTATGGTTGTGCCAACAATCTATGGCAAAGTGACCCACTTTACCACAGCACCAGCACTCATGGATATTATACCTTCTCTTCTGAGTAGGTATGGTAGTTGGGTTAACTACAGACAGAACAGAAGGAAGAGCAACTTCCTTGTTCTTATTTCTCTCAGCCACAATCTGACTGAAGGTAGGTCTAGCAGTAGAAGAGCTTGGTTTTTCTTGAAGTCTACTAATAGTGGTCTTCTTTGTGGAAGACATACTATTGATGGCTCCAGAAATGCCCAAGTCTGGCTTGCTGATAGACTTGTCCTTGGTCTAAGTGTGTGTTGAGAGATCTTGAGAAAATGCCACTGCCTTACTCATGAGTGTGGGGGCTGGTGCACTATATACAAATGGTCCAGGATGGTCCATTTGAATTTCTTCATGGGGAGCCTTATATGCACTCATTCCCCTACCCTTTCTTCTTTCATTGGAAGATACTCTTGTATTCTTACAAGAAGAATTCTGATTCTTACAGTGACCATATATGTAGTCCTGATCTTGTCCTTCTGGTTAATGGTCTCATGTTGGATGACTGAGATGGCCTTTAGTTGGCACACTTCCCCAGTCTTCTGATCCAGCAAGGATGCTGTCTCAGCTTGCTGGGAAGCAGCTGACTGAAGGGAGGTAATCTCCTCAGCCTGCCTCTTGACCAACTTCCCGTTTCTCCTCAAAGCCTCTAGAAGTTTACCATATATACTTATCAATCAATTTATTGATATCTTCCTCAGATTCAGAGTCACCTTCATCACTGGATGAAGAAGCTTCTGAATCTGGACTGGTCTCATGACCTGAGCAATAAGAAGAACTAGACAGAGATTGTACCTGATCTGGATCAGGCTGATCCTGGCAGGATTCTTCTTCTGTCATGGATATTAGCCCATAACATCTGGAGTCATCTACTTCATCATCATCCTCCTTTAAATCACTTTCTGAATGTGACAAAGGGGACTTGATCTCTATTCTTGCATCTGGATAGACACCATTTGATGGGTTGATGGCATCTTCTTCCTTATCATCCTCCTCCGTGCCTTCTATATAGACAGCCAATGTGTCCCACATTTTTTTGGCTGTCTTGCAGTTGACCAGGTTCTAGAAGGCGGAGTCATGCATGACACTTACAATGATGTGTTGTGCCCTCTTGTCCATAGTTGCCAAGATGATTTCATCTTCAGTCATTTCAGCATAACTCTTTGGAGTTTGGACTTCTGCATCTAAGACAGAGACCTTCATGGGGATGAAAGGTCCTTCTTGAACTATTACAAAGACCCTAGGATCAGAGGCTTCCATGATCTGTCTGACCCTCTCTTTCCAAGTCCCAAAGTTCTCCTTGCTGCAAACTTGAAGCTTCACTGAGCTCCACTCCTTATGCTCTACTCCTTATGCTCCACTCCTGAACCCATAAGTGCAAACCTTTTAGTTATCCTTTGAGGTCTACTCAGACTGTTAAGTCCTTTTTGACCTCTGATACTACTTGAAAGTCTTTAATTTCAAGGATAGCTAAATCACGTGGAGGGGGGTGAATAGGTATCTTAGTCTCTTGTGACTATCTTTGATTTTCTTTCTTTGAGTGCTATGTGAGTGAGTTTTTTTCTGCTTTCAAGAAACACACAACCTGTAACAAAGAAATAACACAAAAGCACACAGAATATATAGTGGTTCTCCAAATTATGGGTACGTTCACTTTCCCTCCCACCTTTCTAACTTCCAGTTAGACAAGACACTTCTCCAATCTCGGCTCCTAAGAGCTTACGACACGATCCCGCAGGACCACTCAATCTCCTCAAAGACCTACAACTCAGGCACAAGGCCCTACAACTCAGTGATCTAAAGATCACCTACCTCAGGACCAAGGACCCTACAACTCAGGCTAGGAGGACAGCCCTACCTCAGATCCATAAAGGATCCTACCTCAGACCCAAAGGTCCTATAGCTCAGTGATCAAATGATCACCTACCTCAGATCCAAACTGCATCCTACAACTCAAATTCAAACTTGAATCCTACACTCAGGCCAAAGACCTACACTCAGATTCTCAATAGAATCCTACCTCAGACCCAAAGGTCCTACACTCGATCCACACTTGGATCCTACCTCAGATCTGTACATAAATCCTACACTTGGCCTTTATATGTTAAGGCTTACAACTCAGATCTAAAAAGATCTTACAGGATGAAAGTGGGTTTGATTAATTATGACAACAGAGATATTATCTCTGTGTCTACCACCCTAGACTGAGATAAACTCAGCCCAACTTTGACTCCAGGGATATAGTCCCTGAGCCTACTGCTTTTTGAACTGAGAAGGTCTTAGCCATATCTTCTTTACAGCAACACGTGTAGATCTTTGCTTGTACTGGAAGTAACTTGCAGATTTGCTGCTCTGCACCTTTCTGAAATGAACCAGAAGCTCAGTCCTATCTCCTTCTTCACAGCACCCAAGATTATATCTTCAGGATTAGGCTTACTTGAACTGTGAAGTAACTACAGCTAGGGTTTCTCCCTTTGCTGCAACCTAAGCTAAGACAAACTCAGCTCTAGCTTCTTGACTACAGAAACCAGATGGCTCTGCCTCTTCTTCTTTCTCAAGGACCTTCTCTGAACTTGTTGGTGAAGATAAATGATATATCTGTTCTGCTTGTTCTTCACACAGCTTCTGCTTCTTCTTCTCCTTCAGAAAGTAAGCTTTATAGACTTGTTGGTGCAAGTGAAAATGCCACAAGCTAACTCTTCTTTATATCCCATATCCTGTAGCTACAGTAAGACCTTGACTGCTTCCTTTTTCTCAGAGATTAACTCTGAACTTGTCATTGTCGATGAAGAAGACAACAACTAACTTTGTTGAGCTTCTAGACCCGCTGATTTGAACTTTGTTCTTCAGCCTCTACAATAATGGCGAGGAAGAAGATGATGGCCAACTGTCTTTTCCAAAAGCTACTTTCTCCTCCGTCGATCTTGCCTTGTCTATTACGCCGATCAACGGCTCTTTGAGCAGTGGAGCCCACACAATGAGTTTGTTGTTGCAAACTTGCATTAACTACAAAAGTCATGCGGTAGGCTTGCGACGCCGTTTGTTGCGTACTGTAGCCTTCCCGCATCATTTTGAATTTTGCTGACAATTGCTGGCATCAGCACCTGTGGACTTAGTCAAATTCAAACACATTAGTATAGGCGTTGAGTAAACAAGCTTCACTCAACGCCAAAACACTTAGACAGATTTCTGTCTATCTCAGGCGTTGAGTGAACAAGCTTCACTCAACGCTTTTGGCCTTAGCCAACCTTTCTGCATCTCAAGCATTGAGAGCGTTGAGTGAACAAGTTTCACTTAACACTTTTTGCCTTAGCCAGTCTTACTACATCAGTAGGCGTTGAGTGAGTCTTGTTCACTCAACACCAAAGTATTTAGACAGTTTTCTGTCACTAGGCGTTAAGTGAGCCTTCATCACTCAATGTCAAAGCACTTAGTCAAATTCCAGAATGAAATTGTTGAGTGTGGCTTCTTCACTCAGCGCTTTCTGCTTTAGCCTATTATATTGATGAGGCATTGAGTGAATATCATTCACTCAATGTTTCTGTACTTTGACAGATTTTCTGTCAGCTTGGGCATTGAGTGTATCTTTATCACTCAATGCCATCTAGACTAATGTAGTCTTAACAACATTGACATCGAGTGAGCCTTCATCACTCGACGCATCTGGACTTGATCAGATTTCATTACTGTCAAAGGCAAAGCTTTGACTATCTAAGCTTTATTCAATGCTTTTTGCAGTATGGCGTTGAGTGAACTGCCTTCCCTCAATGCCTGTGGACATAGCCACTTTTCTATCTTGCAAATATTCAGGCTTTGACTGATTTGTCTTCTTTCCGCACTTTTTGGAAGCTATCGTTGAGTGATCTTTCTTCACTCAGCGCCTGCGGATTTAAATCACATCTTTGCCTCTGGCGTTGAGTGAGCTTACTTCACTCAACGCCTATGGACTTGGCAACATTTCTCTGCATCTGGCGCTGAGTGAGGTTGTTTCACTCAATGCTTGTGAACTTAGACAGATTTTCTGTCTCTCCACCTACCTACCTTCTGACCATCTGTCACCATCACTTAGACAGCTTGTCTAACCTTGTTCCAAGGAACATCCTGCACATGATGAGCCTAAACAACATCAAATACAACTATGCTCTTAGTGCTGTGGGTGATGCCTCTTCAAATCAAGTTTAGGGAACATTGAGGGCAATATTCCCAACAACAAGTAACAGGCGTCGAGTGGTCGACTAGACTCGACGAGGCATCGAGTGATCTCGATGCCATTCGACCAGGCGTCGAGTGGCCGATTAGACTCGACGAGGCGTCGAGTAATCTCGACGCCATTCGACGAGGCGTCGAGTTGTACTTGATGAACACGCCGCTTGACTTTGGAAATTCTGGACTCAACGAGGCATTGAGTGATCTCGACGCCATTTAATGTGGCGTTGAGTGATCTCGATGTCATCCCTATCAAATACAAAATTACATGTCTAAAGGTATTGGAGGGTCATGAAACTTTGACAATAGGCTTTTACTAATTTTATCTACCTCTGCAAATTTTATTATAATTTTGGGTTAAAGATTTTTAATACCTTCTTTATAACACTAGAATTTGTTGATTGGAGAAATATATTTTATAGAACTAACTGAGTACTGGAAAATTGTAAAACTTGGCTAGTAAACTTCTTATACCTCTGTAATGCCTTGTTAATATTACTACAATTTTTGGAAGAATATATATTGTAGTTCATTCACAAGTTGCTCTAGAGGTAAATTACTTTGTTAATTCAAATAAATGGTTAAATGGAATTAGGAAATCATGAAATTTTTGACAACATGTTTTTTGATCATTTTAGTCCTCTGGTAATTTTGTTATAATTTTTGGATGACAAAATCTTGTTGCCCCTTTGTTAATTATCATTTTAATCAAAAAGTTTATAATTTTGGTTTATGATAGAAATACTTTCTCGAAGATTATGAAACTCATACCTTGTTGTTAGTTAGTCAATAAGAGGCTGTGGAAATTTTTGTATAATCATTGCATGTCAGAAACTTATACTTCATGTTCAAAATCATGTGAACTCATGATTTAGGGAAAATTATTTAAGGCAGATTTAATTAGGGAATATACCAAGTTCTGGTTTTGGGCTCAACAAGTCATGGTAGACCCCCAATAATAATTATAAGGTTGTAGGCAAAGTAATCTAAAGTATTTACCTTCATATGTTTAGGTTAGATCACTTGGTCTTCATATAGTAAATTTAGGTATTCAGGATAGAATTGTAGTCCATGCATGGGTGGAGATATAGTGGTTGCACCTGGATCTGTAGAGTCTCGATAAGGTCACCCTTACGGCCAAATCCTAAGTAATCTAGGTACCATGGAGATGGAGAGTGCTCGGGGTCGACGGAGTATCGTCTTCTCCCGGGGAATATAAATTCACTTAGTATTAGCTAAAAGGCAACATGGAGAAAAGGTTTGGTAATAAATAGGTACTCATAAAAGTAAGTGCCTTGTGATAGGGAACTTTGGGCTTTAGCCCATTGTATTTCCTAGTGCCCTCGAGAGCCCTTCACAGGGAATTTCCTGGGCAGTCCAAGGTTGACCCTAAACTGTAAGAATAAGCAGACTAAAAGAGTAACCTTTAATAAACCTCTGTCACATACACTCACCTCGTCGTTTTAGGAGGATAGTTGGTATAGATTCATGAGTGGTGGGCTTGGTGTTGATAGAAAGATGGTTTAAGTTTGAAGAGTCGATGGCTCAGGAGCTCTTATATCATGTGTGCATATACATTACGTGGCGAGTGATTCTTTTGTACTAGTGCCCTCGAGAGCCCTTCACAGGGAATGTTATACATTAGTGCTAGCAAAACCACCAGCCTAACCCATAGTTCTGGCCTTTGAACAGGGAACACCTACTGTTCAGAATGATGTTCCACCCCCGCCAGTTCCTACTTCGTTCCAGCAAACGGAGATGGGACAGACACTGAGGGCTATTTTGGAGGCTTTTAAGACACAACAAGCTCCGGTTCCCCAACCAAATCCCGGGGCTAATTTCCTGAGTGTCTTCTGAGGCCTTTCCCCTCCATCATATCTGGGGACGGAGTCAGCTATACAGACTGAGGAATGGCTGGACATCATCAACGAGATGTTGGCTGGAATACAATTCCCGACTGATATGGTTGTATCCTTAGTAGTCTCATGTTTGGAGTCCCACGCAAAGTGGTGGTGGAAGTCTCTTCTAGACACTGCCTATACGTGATTTGAGGACGCTGACATCTCATGAAATGAGTTCAAGACAACATTTTTGGAGCATTTTGTGCTATAAACTGCGAGGGATGAGCTAAAGGACAGGTTCCTGTGGCTGAGGAAGGGTAGCAGGTCAGTTTTGGAGTACTACCGGGAGTTTATTCACTTAGCATGCTTCGTTGATTCATACCAGCTGGATGATGTCGGCTATGCGAAGAGGTTCTACAAGGGCCTCCGGGATGACCTGAGGCAGGCACTCCTTTTCATCTCTGACGGTAGCCTGGCTCAGATCCTGGAAATGGCAAAGAAGTTAGAGGCAGACCAGCTCACGGTGCTTGGCAGGGGAAAAAGATCGGCATACGATACAGTTATTGGTGGCAGGAGGGAACATCAGAGGGATCGGATAAATGGGGATCAACCCCGCCCGAAGCATAAACAGGAGCAAGGGGACCCGGAAGTATTTACTCCTCAGCCATTATAGATGCGGGAGATGCCAAGGCCAGAGGATGGGGAACCTCCCCCGCCAATGTGTTATCACTGCCACAAGCCTGGACATATTCAGATCAATTGTCCCAGGAGACATTTACCACTCCAAGCACCATAGGCTGCCCCGCCTACGCAGCAATTAAGGGGTTTAGGATGTCGGTTCCAAGGCGGCGATCATAGGCCGGACAAAGATCAGATGTATGCTTTTGACCTTGCTCAACCCCAGAACCCAGATAGGGTTATAACAGGTATGCTAGTAATTTCAATTCCTTTCCTTCTTTTCCCAAAATAGTAGAACTGATATTAAAGTAGTAGTGGTAAGAAAGGAAACTTTACAACTAGCCACCTAAGATCGTTTAATAAACTCAGGAATAGTAGTGGTATGTGGCAAGCCTGCTCATGCCTTATTCGACACGGGGGAGACGCATAATTTTGTTGCGGAGGATTTTGTCAAGGACTTGGACTAGGTCCAACATTTCACGGGAGTCACTAGGAGGGTGCGTCTTCCCAATGGGATGGAGATCCTATCTACTGCAAAATGCCTCCTGAAGGTGACCATCGATGGCCTAAGATTCGAGGTTCCTGCGATGATCTTGGAATTGCCGGACTTTGATCTCATCTTGGGAATGACATGCCTCACTTGGAACCATGCACAGATTGATTTCTCAGTAAGCAAGGTCGTGCTGAGACATAGCGATTCCTACGCGACCGTCAAAGGTACTATTTCGGTATCCCATTTTTTCTCTCTTCTATCCAGGCCATTAAGGCCCATCTGCAGGGGGACGAGGTCTACCAGGTGTTGTTTGAGATGATCGAGGAGAAGGATTCTATCTCCAACATCCCCATAGCGCAGGATTTCACTAATGTCTTTCTAGAGAAGCTGCCAGGACTGCCACCACACTGAGAGAAGGACTTTCGGATCCAACTAGTGTTGGGGGCTAAGCCAGTATCTAGGGCTCCATATCGGATGGCCCCTATGGATTTAGTGGAATTCCGGAGTCAGTTGCAGGAGTTGGTTGAAGCTGGGTTTGTCAGACCAAGCTCCTCGCTGTGGGGAGCCCCTATTTTGTTTGTAAAGAAGAAAGATGGGACTCTCAGACTATGCATAGACTACAACGAGTTGAACAGGCTGATAGTATAGAACACGTACCCTATACCAATAATAGATGAGCTTTTTGATCTGTTGGAGGGAGCTCATTGGTTCTCGAAGCTAGATTTGAGGTCGGGGTATTATTAGCTCCGGATCCCGTAGGAGGACATCCCAAAGACCGTATTCACTAGTCGGTATGGCCTTTATGAGTTCACGGTGATGTCATTCGGCCTCACGAATGCACCGTCAACATTTATGAGTTTGATGAATCAAGTGTTTGAGGCCTATCTCGACATCTTCATCGTCGTATTTATAGACGACATTCTCATCTACTTGAAGACGGAGGAGGAGCATGCAAGACACTTGTCATTGACTTTGGAGAAACTCCAGGAACACAGTCTGTATGTTAAGTTCAGTAAATGCTAGTTTTATAGTTGAAGGAGGTGGCCTTTCTAGGCCATATCATCAGTGGGGCAGGGTTAGCAGTGGACCCGACAAAGATCCAAGCAGTACGAGATTGGCCTCCACTGAAGACGACGTTTGACATATGGAGTTTCCTTTGACTTGCCAGATATTGCCGAAAGTTCAAAGAGGGATTTTCTCGGATTTTCCTCCCTCTTACATCTCTGACAAAGAAGGATACGCCATTTATGTGGACACCACAGTGCGAGTCTGCCTTCTAGGAACTGAAGAGTCGGCTTACCTCGGCCCCCCATCCTTGCCCTCCCCTCTGGGAAGGAAGGATTCCAAGTCTACACCGACGCATCCTACCAGGGAATGAGTGTCGTCCTGATGCAACACAGACACGTGATAGCCTATGCTTCCTGCCATCTGAAGAAGCACGAGTAAAATTACCCGGTACATGATCTGGAGATGGGGGGGGTAATTTTTGCGTTTAAGATCTGACAGCATTATCTCTATGGAGTACATTATGATATCTTCTACGATCACAAAAACCATAAGTACATGGACACGTAGAAGGAGTTGAACATGCGCCAGAGGCAATGGGTGGAGTTTCTCTCCGATTATCAGTACACGATGCATTATCACCCAGGCAGGAGAGCTACCACAGCAGGAGCTGGACCCTAGATGATTGTTATGGAGCTTGTGCAGATGCTGGAGGACTTATTGATATCCTTGGTATCCAAGGCAGATCCCAAAATGTACGAGGAGTATTTAGCCTCGATGGGCACTACCAGTGACATTCGGGACCGCATCAGAGACGGGCAAAGGCAGGATGCCAAACTAGAGCCAATATTCCGAGCATTGGAGGCAGGCATGGATGGGGAGTACACATTGAGGGATGACCTACTATGCTTCAGAGGCAGAGTATATGTACCAGCAGGAAATCGAATACGAGAGGATATCTTGACTGAAGCACACACTAGTAGACACTCGGTGCACCAGGGGATCACGAAGTTGACAACCGATCTGAAGAGGACCATGTACTGGCCAGGCATGAAGAAGGAGATCACCAACTTTTTGACGCATTGCGAGAGTTGTCAACTCGTGAAGGCTGAATGTAAAAGCCCGGTGGGATTGCTGCAGCCACTACGAGTTTCAGAGTGGAAGTTCGAGGACATAACGATGGACTTTATACATGGACTCCCTCATTCCCATATAGGAAGTTATTCGATCTGGGTGATCGTTGACAGACTGACAAAGGTTGCCTGATTTATTCCAATCAGGAAGGACGCTCCGGTCAGAGTTCTAGTATGGAGATTTGTGGAGTAATTTGTCCACTATCATGGAGTACCCCGGACGATCGTATCAGATCGGGATGGTCGGTTCACGTCTAGGGAATGGAGAACAGTTCAGGATTACCTGGGCTCTCGATTGACTTACAACAATGCTTTCCACCCCCAGACGGATGGGCAAACAGAGCGTACCAACTAGACATTAGAGGATCTCTTACTCCTATGTATCCTGGATCGCGGGGAGCCATAGGAGAGACTGTTACCGCTTATCGAGTTTTCTTGTAACAACAGTCATCAGTCCAGCATAGGCATGACTCCCTATGAGGCATTGTATAGACGAAGGTGTAGGATTCCGCTATCTTGGATCAAGTATGAGGATCCAAAGGCGCTTGGCTCGGAGTTTGTGAAAGACACAGATGCTCAGGTGCGATTGATTCGGGACAGGATGTCGGAGGCCCAGAGTAGACGGGCCAAATACTACGATGCGTGGCATTGTCACATGGAATTTCAGATTGGTGGCAGGGTATTTTTGAAGATATGCCCAATGCATGGAGTCTCACGGGTTCGCAGGCGAAAGAAGCTCAGTCCAAGATATATGGGACCCTATAAGATTCTGGAGAGAATCGACCCCTTGGCCAACAGACTAGAGCTACCACCCGAGTTGGCAGGATTACATGACATCTTCCACGTCTCTTCTCTTAGGAGGGCTCTCCTGAGGCCGGAGCGCAGATTTCTACTACGGCTGGCCCAGTGGCATCCGACTGATCAATCTGCTTGAAGCCAATCAGGATAGACGATACAGAGGTACGAGTCTTGCGACGGAAGAAGGTCCCGCTGGTCAAGGTCCTGTGGTCGAATCACGGACAGGAGGAACACACCTGGGAGCCTCTGGACCTTATGCAGTAGAAGTATCCGGAACTCTTCACGACAGGTATAACCTTAACCACCCAAGAATTTCATATTCTTTGATTTTTAGTGCAAACCCCGTAGGCCTAATCTTAATTTTGGGGACAATTTTTATTTTTATGCATTGGGATTTGTAACATACCACAAACAACCAGACTCCTAGGAGGGCTTTTTATCATGACTAGGTCATGACAAAGCTTTAAGAAGACAAGGAGGACCGCGGGTTCCTAAGAAAAATAGGTGAAAACACCTTGGTCTACAAATAGTAGTTCCTGGACACCTAAGCTAGGGTTTGGCCAATGACTCCCAATATGACCACTTGAACCCACCATGTCATTCTCAAACCCATAGGGACCCTCTAAAACCCATACAACCCATTTGGGGTCAACCTACGGGGTCAAGCTAACCAGGGTCAACCTTAACCCTAGTTAGGTCAAAGTGCCCTAACTTGACCTAAATGGGTTACACCAAGCCACAAATGGACTTGGGTGGTGACAAGGGACTCAAGACACATAGTTGACCAGTCAACTCAATGGTTTGACCAAGTCAAATCCTTCAAGTCAACTTTGGTCAAAACCAAGCTCAAATGGGGAGGGAAACTAGGCTCAACTCCAAACCAATTGGGCTAGGCCCAAATGTGATGGCCCACTAGCTCTAGTAAGTGGAAATTACCTAAAGAGCCACTCAATTTCTGAAAGTGATGACTAGGAGAGAGGGTGGATTTTTCATTAAAGGGAGGAGAGAGAAAGTGGGGAGTTAATGGTGAAATGCAAAGAGTCCCTTCCCCTCCCCTTCCCTAAGCCACCATTCATCTCCCCTGACCTTTGGGAAGAGTTGCCATCAATTCTAACCAGCCCAGCACATGAAGGGGCACCAATTCACCATGGTCGAACACTCCCCTTCATGGCAATTAATGGCAAATCAAGTGTAGCCTCTCCCACTCCCCAAAATGATCCCTCCATTAGCTTTAAAAGCTTGCAAGCAATCAAAATTGACGGTTACATCACTAGTTTTGGATGAGAATAGAGAATTCGTCAAGGAGGAAGCTTGAGATCGTTGGCCATGGCACATCACCACCACACCCGCCCCCAAGCCCGCATGCAGGTCTAATCCTCTTCCTTCTTCTCTATGCTAGATCTCTAGATCATTAGGTGGAGAAATCAGGCTCAATTGGGCCCGATCGGTGAGGAGAAAATGTGAGTTTTTCCGTGAAAAATCAACCCCTCGGGTTCGCCGGGAACGGCCCCTCCGACGGCTGTACCGCCGCTAGGTGATAGCCACCGCCTCGACGGAGGTGGTGGTGGCCGTCCAGGGAGGTGGTCGGGTGGGAAATGGAGCCGGAATGGCTCCAGGATGAAGAGATCACAGACCTTGGCTCATCGGGGAAGATGACTCGTGGTCGATGGATCAGCGTGATCAGTTATACGTAGGCCGATTTTCTATATATATATTAATGCATATTGTCACACTTTATCAATCACCTTGTATTAATTATTAAAAATACTTAGAAGCATTTGTTGTGAATATGTCCAACATAGAAAACCTAGCCCTTGATGTCTAGTTTATTACAAATTTGAATCAACACATTTAGACCACTAGATCTACCTCAACACACTTTTTGATGCAAGGTATCCAAAGGCTAACCAGAAATTTAAATGAGTGCCCCCAGTGGACCACTAAGTCAAATGGTCTGAAATTTTGACCATAGGCTGCTCTGGCCATGGTCCACAACATATCCAAAAATCAGAATTTTAGAGAAGATTTTTCTATAGTTTTTGAAATAATTTAATAATTCATGTATGTAATTAAAATAGGGTCTATAGACCTCAAATTTTTCCCAAATTCTGGTGGATGACCAGAGGGGATATAATAAAGCAAATAAAAAAATATCAAACCAATTGGAGTTGATTTGGTAGGATAACTTGGTGAACATAGTTGGTCATAGGTTATATGTCGAAGAAGATTTTTTTTCATTTTCTGATTCTGGTCCCACATCTTGTGATGATGCAGAACATGCCGAATTATTTTGATTTAAGGAATTATCTCGTTCTTCGCCTCCTGAGCCAATTGGCGTAGAGAGTATTAAAATAACAACCTCTTACGAAGTACCACCCACTCTTGAGCTTAAGCAACTTCCAAAGCACCTAAGATATGTCTTTTTACAAATAGACTCTAAATTTCCGGTCATCATTTCTTCTACTTTGTGTGATTCGGAAATTTCCGAATTAATTCAAATCTTAAATAGGCATCGCCGAGCCATTACTTGGCAATTATCTGATATTAAAGGGATAAGCCCCTCCTTCTGCACACACAAAATATTACTCTAAAATAATTCTCGCGATATTGTACAGCCTCAGCGACGACCTAATCCCAACATTAAAGACATCGTTAAGGCTGAAGTAATTAAGCTGTTAGATGCGGGAATTATCTACAAGATTTCGGATAGCCTGTGGGTTAGCCCCGTGCAAGTAGTACTAAAGAAAGGCGACATGACAGTAGTGGTTAATGAGAACAATGAACTAATTCCAACTAGTACTGTTACGGGTTGGCGGATGTGCATCGACTATAGAAAATTAAATGATGTCACTCGAAAAGACCACTTTCCCTTTCCATTCATTGATCAAATTTTAGAATGCCTTTCCGGTCACTCCTACTATTGCTTTCTTGATGGTTTATCGGGATATTTCCAAATCCCAATCTCACCCGAGGAGCAGGAGAAAACAACCTTTACTTGTCCCTTCGACACCTTTGCTTATATAAGGATGTCATTTGGCCTTTGCAATGCACCAGCTACATTCTAAAGATGTATGTTGGCCATCTTTGATGAGTTGGTTAAGGATATGATGGAAGTCTTCATGGATGACTTTTTCGTATTCGGATTTTTTTTAAAATCATGCTTAGCTAATCTTGATCGTGTTCTTCAACGTTGCGAAGATATGAATCTAGCCCTAAATTGGGAAAAATGTCATTTCATGGTCCGAGAGGGGTTGGTCCTCGGTCATATAATATCAGGTAAAGGAATCGAGGTTGATAAGGCCAAGATCAAGGTGATTGAGAAACTTCCCCCTCCCACAAATGTAAAATCTATTAGAAGTTTCCTTGGTAGCGCAGGTTTTTATCGGCGGTTTATACAAAATTTTTCCAAAATTACAAAGCCATTAACGCACTTGTTAGAAAAGGAGCCTTCTTTCATTTTTGATAATGAATGTTTAGCAGCTTTTAATATTATCAAAGATAAGCTTATCAACTCGTCAATTCTAGTAACACCGAAATGGTCCTTTCCATTCGAGAAAATGTGCGATGCAGGTGAAATTGTTGTAGGCGCAGTGTTAGGCCAACGTGTGAATAGGTATTTTCACCCAATTTATTATGCAAGCAAGACACTCACATCCGCACAGGCCAATTACACCACTACAGAGAAAGAACATCTCGTAATTATTTTTGCGTTTGATAAGTTTAGGTCTTATATTACTCTCTCTAAAGTCATTGTGTTTACTGATCATTCTACCCTTAGGTACCTACTAAACAAGGCAGATGCCAATCCCCGATTATTAAGATAGATCCTCCTACTGCAAGAATTTGACTTAGAGATCCGAGACAAGAAAGGAGCGGAGAACTTGGCGGTCGATCATCTCTCCCGCATAGAGAACCCTATTGCGGATACACTGATGGAAGCCGACATCGATGATAAATTCCCTGAAGAGCGCCTCCTCGCCATCGAAAAATTAACGAATTCTTCTACCCCTTGGTTTGCGGATTTGGCCAACTATTTAGTGGCTCGGGTCCTGCTAAAAGGTTTTTCAAGTCAGCAAAAGAAGAAAGTCTTTTCCGATGCGAAGAACTACTTTTGGGAGGACCCCTTCTCATTTTGTATCTATACGGATCAAGTGATAAGAAGATGTGTGTCAAGCGAGAAAGGCATGAAAATATTGCGGCACTGCCATGAAGGACCAACCGACGGACATTACCAAGCAAGCCGGACTGCAAAGAAAGTGTTGGAGGTCAGTTTCTACTTGCCCTCGATCTTTAAGGATGCTCACTCTTTTGTAAGTGGATGTGACAGCTGCCAAAGGTCAGTAACATATCTCTTCGAGATGAAATGCCCCAAAACTCCTTTTTGGAGTGTGAAATTTTCGATCTATGGGGTATCAATTTCGTATGTCCTCTCCCTCCCTCATTTAATAATAAATATATTCTCGTTGCGGTCGACTACATGTCGAGGTGGGAGGAAGCACAAGCTCTCCAAACCAACAATGCAAGAGTCATCATCAAATTATTAAAAAAATTATTCTCTAATTTTGGCACACCCCACGCTATAGTTAGTGAGGTGATTATTTTCTTTATATATTTATTATGATTAAATTTTAAATCCGCTATAAAAAATAAATCCAAGTTTTAAAATACTCTATTCACCCACCCCCCCCCCCCCCGCCCTCTAGAGTAAAGTTAGATCTATCCCTCACTTTCAAAGCAGACTAAAAGAGTAACCGACACCGTTGTTGGAGCGTGATTTTGCTCATCGGAATCCGAGGTTTTTGCTTTGGAAGTTAAAGTGGCTAATTTTTAGCGTGTTTGTAAAGTTTCGTTGCGAACCGGGTTTATTTGGAGACTCAGTGGAGTTTTTAAGTTTGTTGATGTTTTTGGCTTCGGGGGATTTTAACCCGAGTTTGGTTTGTTGGATCCTTATTTCGACTTTGTCGTTGGATTCATAGCATCGATATTTAGCGTTAGTGCGAATTTCGTGAAAATCCGAGGTAATTTGGGTTTTCTTGTCGTTTGAACGTTTAGCTAATTATATTAATAATATAATATATATATATGCTTGTACGTAATAGACGAAACCCTATTCATCATCTTCCCTAGCCATCGGACCGAAGCGCGGAAGAGAAGAGGTGACGCGGCTCTCAAGGGTTTCGGTCGTCGCCTGTAGGAGTTCTGGTGCATGAAATCGTCGATGGAGCATAGATTCGGAAAGAACTCGCCGAGATCTTCACATGCACGGTGAGTTTTCCCATTTCATGGATTTTTAGCATTAGGGTATTCGGTTTTGACCCTTGTTTTCCCCAAAAAGTTTCAGGAATTGTAGCCGAGGAGTTCTTGCGGCCGATCCTTGTAGTGGAATGCGCGTGAGGTCGGATTTTAGAAGGTTTGAGGCAAGTTGAGATTTATTCCCTCTTGCTAGTTCCTCATTCAGTTTTCCCCCTCTTTTCTCTCCACCTTAGAAGATATGAGTAGTGTAGGGTTCGGCTAAGTCAAAATCCACCCGATAGGGTAGAAGACTGACCGAGTCAAATTCGTCGAGTAAGGTTAGAGTTGTAACATCTCTCAGGCAACTAGACCCCCTAGGAGTGGTTTTGTCATAACTAAGTCATGACAAAACCCTAGAAGTCCAAGAAGACTAAGTGGACCTAGGAATATAGGTGAGATCATTATGGTCTGCAAATAGTACATTCCTAAACCCTAGTTTAGGATGATCATGAGACTCCAAGACCCCACCATGACCTCACCAATCTATTGAAAGGCCCTAAGGGTCCATTGGAGTCAACCTAGGGTGGCCAAGTTGACCTAGGCCCATCCTAGGCCTAAATAGGGCAAGATGCCCTAGCTAAGGGCAATGTGCCCCTAATGAGCCCAACCAACCCTACCAAGGTCTCCCTAGACCTAAAGTGGGGTCAATGGGTCACCAAAGATCCATTGGGGTCAACCTTAGAGCTTGAGTTGACCCAAGTCAACCATAACCCTAAAGTGGTCAAAGTGCCCTAACTAAGGGGCAAGTGACCTTCAGTGTGCAAGATAACCCTACATAACCCCTACTAGGCCTTAAGGGAAGCCAAGGGGTCACCAAGGACCCCTTGGGGTCAACTCAAACGGTCATGTTGACCAAAGTCAACTCAAGCCCTAACTTGGTCAAAGTACCCTTCCTAAGGGTCAAGTGACCCCCAAATGCCAATATAACCCTACCCAGCCTTAACTAGGCCATAGGCGAGGCCAATGGGTCACCAAAGACCCATTGGGGTCAACTCAAAAGGTCAAAATGACTAAGGTCAACCCAAGTCTAGTTTAGGTCAACCTAGCCCAAATTGGCTAACCCAAGCTCAAGCCCTATTCACTTGGGTTAAACACCTCTTAATCATTCAATATTAGGAATTAGTGGGTTGCAATTAGGCTAGGGTGATGAAAATTTTTGGTCATGTGGGGCAGGAGAGAGAAAGCTCCAATTTTCCTTAATGGAGGAGAGAGAAGTGGGGGAGAAAAGGTCATTCATGGCATAGGGAAGCCAATGGCCATTCTTCTTTGCTTGGTTCACCTCCCCTAACAGCTCTGAGAAGATCAAGAGCTTTTCCAGGCTTTTCCACTGACTGGATGCACTGAACCACCATGGCCGAGAGGAAGCTTTCAAGGCCATTAATGGCATTGATGTTATGACTACCCTCCTCCCCCCCCCCCCATTTTATGGTTTTAAAAGCTTCACTGGGCACCAAGGAGTCGTTTCCACCCTTGCCCCGGCGATTTTGAGTTACTTCACTGTGTTGTTGCATAAATTAAGCAACGCCACCACCGCAAATGGCAACCCGGCGATCGACGCGACTTCAAGCCTCCAATAAGGTCCTCCCCTTCTCCTTCTTCCATGGGTAGATTGTAGGACTAATTAGGGTCAAGGTTCGGGCTCAATTGAGCCCGATCAGAGGATCGATTTTCCTGGTTTTTTGGAGAAAATTGAGATTGGCGGGATCGCCGGAATTGGCCCCTCCGGCGGCCGTGCCGCCGCCCAGCCATGGCCACCACCTAGACAGAGGAGGTGGTGGTGGTGGCCGGCCAGCGAGGTGGCCGGGTGGCCGGCGGTGGCGGATGGAAGAAGATCCAGGTCGGGTCAATCCTACTCGTCAGCTGGAGGAAGAAGAAATGTCAGAACCGTTGGATCTTGCGTCAAGATCCGTGCAGGATCATTATATTTATATTTTATTTAAATGAATTTTGTCACATATAATCAGTCACTTTTGAAATTAATTTAAAAATACTTAGAGGCTTCTACAGAGAAAGTTGTCAACATGAAATTTGTAGATCTGAGAGTCTACTTTATTTTAAAATTGATTCCAACCAATTTGGGTATGTGGTTTGACCATATCACTCATTTTGGTGGGGTCTATACCTAGGGTTAGACAGAAACTAAAATGAGTGCCTCTACTTCATCCCTTGTCCAAATGACCTGAAATTTGGACAGGGAGTCACCCTAACCAATACATAGTTCCTGTCCAAAAATGGGAATTTTTGGTGATAAGTTTTTTATAGTTTTAGAAATTATTTAATAATTCTAGGGTAAATAAATTAAGAAATCTAATGACCTCCAAACCCTCCCAATTTTTGGTGAGTGGTCCTTGGGGTCATCATGAGGTTCTGTAGAAATTTTCACCCCATTTTGAGTTGATTTGGTTGAGAAATGAGTAAACCCTAGTTTTGCCCTAAAGGGGTGTTTAGGTCAAAAGTGCACCTTGTGGGTTTGGGTGGCCAAATAACCTCAACAGAGGCTGAGATTTGGGTCACTAGTTTGACATGACATTTAAACACCCTCATATGGATTATGGGATGATTTGGGGGTAGAATTGCCTTAGGACCCAAGTTCAAACCCCAAGTTTGGACCTTGGGGGTTTGAGAAGGGCATGGAGTCAAATTCCCTTGTATGGACTTGAAACTTGGTGGAGAGGACCCTATGGTGGTTAAAGTCCTCTGGTGGGAATATTAGTGGATTTAGAGATGGTTAAACCTCTCAAAACCCTAACCCTAGTTTAGGGCACAACCCTTATACATATAAGATAGGCCATCAAAACTTAATGAAATGCTATGAAACTTGGGTAGTATGGTCATAGGATTAATAAGAGCCTCTGGTGATTTTATTGGTAATTTTGGAACAATACATTTAGTACCTCCTTCATAATACATGGAATTGCCCTTGATAATCTTTTGTTTATTATGATCACACTGTTAAATAGGAAGTTATGAAAATTAGGCAGAGGATATATTAGGTCAATATACTTATACTTGAATTTTATTATAATTTTTAGATGTATATTTTCAGTACTTTCTTCACAAGCTTCTAAAAATGCAATTATATTCAAAAATGGATTCAGAGCTCAATGATTAATTTAAAATTGTGAAACTTATGCAAAAGTGTACTTAGGTCAATATGCACTTGAGGAAATTTTATCATAGTTTTTAGATGAATATTTTCAATAGTATTTTCATTAATTTAAGAAAGAGGATTATTGTCCTAAATTAAAATTAGAGCTCATTATTCGCTGGAAAGTTTGGAAACTTTGTCAGGAGTGTTTTTAGGGCATATTAGTCATGCTTGAATTTTCTTATAATTTTTGGAAGCTCATTTACAATACTTACTTCTTTAGCTGTTAACTATGTGATTATATTTAAAATTATGGGTCGAGGACTCGAGGGTTTAAACCTGGCAAAAAAATTGGGAGACTTGAATTTACTGTTAAATAGCTGCCTAGTATTTATCATAATTTTATGGAGCATTTTGCATGACTGTAAGGGCCACTTCATATTCAAACTAGGGCATTTGGATTTTTAGGAGAAATAAATAAAATGTCAGATAAATTAGGAAAATTCCAAGTTTCTGGATTTAGTCTATAAGTATCATGATAGGCCTCCATTAAATATTTTAGGTTGTTTGGATAAGGATTTAGTTTGCCTCCTATCATGCACGTCATATAGCATAAGATGATCTGCATTTAGTAAAAATGCGGAAATCGTGTTAACATGGGGAATGGTCGTAGGGAGATGGGATTGTGGTTTACTGATCTTAGTAAAGTGGATTGGAGTATACCAATTGAAGCTGGGATGAGTAGAATGTTTGGTTGACTAGAATCAGATAGTGCTCGGGATCGACAAATGATCGTCTTTCCTGTGGAGGGAGAAAGAATGTCAAACACACTAGAATTAGATCCGGAGTAATATTAAAAAGGGATCGGGATTCGGGTATTAACCAACCACACTAAGTGACTTGTGAAAGGGAACGGTGGGCTTTAGCTACCATCATAGTTTCTAGTGCCATCGAGAACCTTTCACGGGTTATACCTTGGGCAGTCCTGGGCTAACCTAAACTATGGGCAAAATAAACTGCAAGAGTAACTAGTATAACTAGGGATTCACTTTCACCCACCTAGATGTTTCAGGATGTTAGGTTGGGTCACATAGGCAGTTGGCTCGGTGATATTGGTGATGGGCAGGTTGGCCCGGCGAGCTTTGGCTCGGTTGTCGTTTGAGACGAACGGGATAGTCCGGGGAGCTTTGGCTCGGTGGTTGGTACATCAAGTTTGCATGTGCATAGAATATAAGGTGGCGGGTCTTCAATGTTGGAGGGTCGATGCACCGACTCCAATACGTTGACTCAGCAAGTGTGGTTTTGCACTTTGCCAAATTAAGTCCGGTGTGCCAGCCGGCAAGTGTACGCAGGAGCTCCGCTTAGTGCACCAACGTCGAGGTGTACGGTATGTCTGACTTGTAGTGCAATTACCAGTTTAGAGATGGTCGAAGCCCAACCCACCGCTTATATTTGCCACTACGGAGGTATCCTGGGAGGTTTAGCTCTAGAAAGGGGGAACTAAAGGTCTGTGTACACAGAGTCGGATGGGTGAGTTGCACTTGCATGATCACATAATAGCATATTTGCATATCATAACATCATCATTGCATATAACACCTGACACTTATTGTATAAATTTGTATGGGACGCTTTATACAATAGGCCCTGCAAAATGACCACTTGGTTTATAAGCTCGCGTGAGAGTGCTTATAAGTTAAGGTTCTTACTCTGTAGATATATACATGTCTGCTAGAAAACCGACACTCTATCGTATAATATGGTATGCGACTTTTTATACGATAGGAGGCTTGCAGAAGATACCTTAGCTTATGTGTTTTCATATAAGTTAAGGTTACTTATTATATGTTCAGTCTTTCATACTTTCATTACTGCCACATATACTCTTAGAACTGCTAGATTAGTTTCGCCGTCACCTATTACTTTGTTATTCTCCACCTTCATTACCTCTCCTTTCCTCCTCCCTGCTCGGTGCCTAGGAGCCACGGGGGAAGGGGTGGGGGATGATAGGACTTAGTCTTTTAGACTAACGGTTTTCGAACCACTTCATTTTAGGGGACCGTGGAGCCCAGCGTGGAGGAGCAGCCCCGGAGGTCGACACGCTTGGAGATGGGACAGTCTAGCACCGGAGTTCAGACAGCTGGGACTGTTAGTCTCGATCGTTAGTAGATGTTTAGATTAACTTCCACGCTGAGTGATATGTAGTGAGGATATTGATGTACCGGGCATGAGCACTATTTTCTGTACCCTTTTTATTATTTCTGTGCACTCTCCCTTCGTGGAGACTATTTACTATATATGTGATTTCTGTGGACATATATTTTACTATTTTGCAACTTTTCTGTGATCGGTTTGGACGGCAGGATCGACATTTTGTATTGACGACCTTCCCGGGCGTGAAGGTGTCACCGCAAAGCGGCAGTTCTGGACCTAAGACCTGGTGGTTTAAAAAGAAAAAAAGGGGGGGGGGTCTTACAAGTGGTATCAAAGCAAACCTCGATCAAAAAAGTAGCAGTCCACAATCCCTGGGTCACCCCCACACGAGTTTAGTTTGGGGACAAACTAAGCAGCGGAAGCAGTGGTGTGCCCATATGGGGGATCACATGTAAATTGTCCACTTTTTAATTAGGTTTAAGTCATTTACTTATAATGGTCCTTGTGGTGCAGCCTTCAGCACATCCCACACCACAGGACGGAGTCCAGCAAGCTCTGATTGTTGCACCACCTCCCCCGATTCCCACTCCGTTTCTACAATCGGAGATGGGGCAGACCCTGACAGCTATTTTGGAGCCTTTTAGGGCCCAGCAGGTTCCAGCTTCGCAGCCAAACCCGGGGGCCAATTGGTTGAGTATTTTCCGAGGACTTTCTCCCCCGTCCTACTTGGGGACAGAGTCGGCTGTTCGGACGGAGGAGTGGCTGGACATCATGTATGAGATGCTGACCGAGATACGATGCCCTTGGGAGGATAGGTTGCCTTTGGTGGTCTCTTGCTTGGAGACCCATGCCAAGAGATGGTGGAAGACACTACTGTACACGACGTTTGCTGATAGAGAGGTTGTAGAGATTGCTTGGGAGGAGTTCAAGGCCGCACTGTTAGAGCAATTTTTTTCGCAGTCGGCCAGAGTTGAGCTGGAAGACCGATTTCTACAGTTGAGGCAAGGAAACAAGGCAGTGGTGGAGTACCACCGGGAGTTTAATCATCTAGCCCGGTTTGCGGATTCTTATCAGTTGGATGAGGCAGGATACACCAAGATATTCTATAAGGGACTGCAAGAGGATCTGAGAGAGGCTCTGTTGTTCGTATCTGACGGGCCTATTCCTCGGATATTGGAGATGGCGAAGAGGATTGAGGCAGATTGGCACACTACTCGAGGCCAGAAGCGGCCAACTGCGGATCAGGGTCGGGGAGCCAGAAATGATCAGCGACGGGGCCGCCTTGCTGATGGGAGAGATGGGAGAAGGGTAGAGGACCAGCTTCGTCAGGTGGTGAGACAGGAGCCGAGGGAGCCGATGGTAATGGCTCCTAAACCTCTCCAGATGCGGGAGATGTAGAGACCCTGGGGTATGGCATATCCCCCGCCAGAGTGCTTCAACTGTCATCAGGTAGGGCACATCCGTAGAAACTGCCCCATAAGGGGGGCACCCCTACCAGCACCACAGGTTGCCCCGCCTGCTCAGTATTTTGGAGGACGAAGACGTGGCCGAGGACGTGGATACCAGGGCGGAGACCGCAGGAAGGAGAGGGATCAAGTGTATGCACTGGATCTGGCTCAACCTCGGAATCCGGAGCAAGTGATAACAGGTACACCAGTAATTTTAAGTTCTTTTCTTTCCTTAAAAGCTAGACTCATGGATTTAGAATTGATACACTAAGTAGGAAAACCATAACTAGACTTCTAAGATATTTTACTACCACAAGCATAGTCTTCATCAGCGGCAAACCCGCTTATACGCTATTCAATACGGGTGCTTCACACTCATTCGTGTCGGAGGCCTTCGTGGAAGGGTTGGAAGGCGTGGAACGATTCACAGTCTTGATGATGAGGATATGACTACCCGACGGATCGGAGCTATTCACCTCTGGCCACTGCAACATGGAGGCGGAGATCGGCGGAAAGGCACCAGCAACGATCCTAAGGATGCTAGCCTATGATCTGATTCTGGTCATGACATGGTTGCATTGGAACCATGCCCAGATCGACTGCCTGTCAAAGAGGATCACCGTGAGGCATGGGGATTCCTACGTCTTCATCGAAGGTATTAGAACTATTCCTCCTCTCTTGGTATCATCCGTGCAGGCCGTCAAGGCCCACCTACAGGGAGAGAAAATCTATCAAGTGTTATTTGAAATGGCCGAGGCCAAGGATTCCATCTTTGGTATCCTGGTGGTGCGGGATTTTGCTAACGTATTCCCAGAGAAGCTGTTAGGGCTAGCCCACACCGAGAGCAGGATTTCCAAATACAGCTTGTGTCGGGGGCTAAGCCGACATTTAGAGCTCCTTACCGGATGGCCCTAAAGGAGTTGATGGAGTTTCGAAGCCAGCTGCAGGAGCTAGTGGAAGCCGGATTTTTTCGGCCGAGCTCTTCACCATGGGGAGCCCTGGCGCTGTTCGTCAAGAAGAAGGATGTGACACTTAGATTATGCATCGACTACCGAGCACTGAACAGACTGACAGTCCGGAATACCTATCCACTGCCATGGATAGATGAGTTGTTTGACCAGCTGGAGGGGGCACATTTCTTCTCGAAACTAGATTTGAGGTCGGGCTACTACCAGCTACGGATTCGGGAGGAGGACATTCCGAAGACTGCCTTCAGTAGCAGATATGGGTTATTCGAGTTTACCATGATGCCCTTCGGGCTCACGAATGCACCGTCGGCGTTCATGAGCCTCATGAACCAAGTGTTCGAGGCTTATTTGGATGTGTTCGTCATCGTGTTTATTGACGACATCCTCATCTACTCGAGGACGGAGGAGGAGCATATACGATATCCGACACTGACACTAGAGAGACTACGGGAGCACCACCTTTATTTGAAGTTCAGCAAATGCTAGTTCTGGTTTAAGGAGGTGGCCTTCCTAGGCCATATTATCAGTGGAGCTGGGTTGGTAGTGGACCCGGCCAAGATTCAGGCAGTTCGGGATTGGCCGCAGCTGAAGGCGGCCACAGACGTGCGGAGTTTTCTAGGACTTGCCGGTTATTACCGGAAGTTCGTTGAGGGATTCTCTTGAATTGCCCTCCCACTCACATCCCTGACGAGGAAGGATGTGCCCTTTGTCTGGACCCCGCAGTGCGAGACGGCTTTCTAGGAGCTGAAGGATCGACTCACCTCGGCTCCTATTATTGCCCTTCCTTCGGGGAGAGAAGGATTCCAGGTCTACACCGACACTTCCTACCATGGCATGGGTGCAGTGCTGATGTAAAAAGGCCACGTGATTGCTTATGCTTCCTACCAACTGAAGAACCATGAGCTGAACTACCCTGTTCATGAATTAGAGATGGGAGCGGTCGTGTTTGCTCTGAAAGTCTTGCAGCATTATCTGTACGGTGTCCACTGCGACATATACTCTGATCACAAAAAATTGAAGTATGTGGACACGTAGAAGGAGCTGAATATCAGGAAGAGGCGATGGGTGGAGTTTCTAGCAGATTACTAGTACGAGATGCACTACCACCCAGGGAAGGCGAACGTGGTAGCCGATACGCTGAGTCGGAGAGCCGCCGCCTCCGAAGCAGAGCCCCAGATTATGACAATGGAGCTGGTGCATCGATTAGGGGATATGCACATCACGCTGGTGTCGTCTAATGACCCCGAGCTTTATGAGGAGTATTTAGCCGCGATGAGCGCCACAGATGACATTCGAGACCGAGTAAGAGATGGGCAGAAGCAGGACGCCAAGTTGGAGCCGATATTTTGGGCCTTGGAGGCAGGTACTACTGGGGATTACACACTAAGGGATGACTTGGTATGCTTCAAAGGACGGTTTTATATACTAGAAGGAGGCCAGGTCCGGGAGGATATTATGATGGAGGCCCACTACAGCCGGTATTCGGTACACCCAGGAGTTACGAAGATGACTGCGGATCTGAAGAAGACCATGTACTGGCCAGGCATGAAGAAGGATATCACCTACTTCATGACCCACTACGAGACATGCCAGCTGGTGAAGGCAGAGTGCAGAAACCCCGCAGGATTGTTGCAACCACTCCCGGTGCCAGGGTGTAAATTCGAGGATATCGTGATGGACTTCATACATGGCCTTTTCCGATCGCGGACGGGAAACGATTCGATTTGGGTAATCGTCGACCGGCTGACGAAGGTAGCCAGATTTATCCCGATCAGGAAGGATGACTCGGTTGGTGTGCTGGATCGAAAATTCGTGGAGCAGTTCGTCCGTTATCATGGCGTACCCAGGACGATTGTATCAGATCGGGATGGACGGTTTACGTCCAGGGAGTGGAGATTAGTGCAGACTTACTTGGGCACTCGGGTGACATTCAGTACAGCTTTTCATCCTAAGACTAACGGGCAGACGAAACGCACCAATCGGACCTTGGAAGTTCTAATGCGATTATGCATTCTGGATTGCGGAGAGCCTTGGGAGAAGTTGTTGTCACTGGTCGAGTTCTCATATAATAACAGCTACCAGTCCAGCATAGGGATGGCTCCTTATGAGGCCCTATACGGATGAAGGTGTAGGACTCCGCTGTCATGGATACAGGACGAGGATCCAGAGGTTTTGGGCTCGGAGTTTGTTGAGGACACCGAAGCTCAGGTGAGGCTGATACGGGACATGATATTAGAAGCTCAGAGCAGACAGGCTAAGTATTAGGACGCTCGGCATCGTCAAGTGGAGTTTCAGGTGGGGGACCGGGTATTCTTGAAGATCCGACTGATGCATGGAGTTTCACGGGTGCGTGGTCGGAAGAAGAAGCTTAGCCCGAGATATATGGGGCCTTACAGGATCCTGGAGCGGATCGGTCCCTTAGCATACAGGCTGGAGCTGCCACCAGAGCTGGCGGGTCTACACGACGTGTTCCACATATCCTCTCTTAGGAGGGCTCTACTACGCTCGGAGATGCAGATTACAGCCATGGATGGGCCGGTAGCATCTGATTGGTCAGTTCACCTAGAGCCGGTCCGGATTGACGACAAGGGGATACTTGTCTTGCGCCGCAAGAAGGTTCCGTTGGTCAAGGTCCTGTGGAGGAATCACGGTTAGGAGGAGCACACCTGGGAGCCGCAAGATTTGATGCAGCAAAGGTACCCAGAGCTTTTCAGTCAGGTATTCCTAACAACCTCTCGGGATGTTACAATTTACTTTTTATACTTGAAACCCCGTAGGCCTAACTAGAATTTCGAGGACAAAATTTTTTGTTTATGTATTGGGATTTGTAACTTCTCTCAGGCAACTAGACCCCCTAGGAGTGGTTTTGTCATGACTAGGTCATGAAAAAACCCTAGAAGCCAAAGAAGACCAAGTGGACCTAGGAATATAGGTGAGATCATTATGGTCTGCAAATAGTAAATTACTAAACCCTAGTTTAGGATGATCATGAGACTCCAAGACCCCACCATAACCTCACCAATTTATTGAAAGGCCCTAAGGGTCCATTGGAGTCAACCCAGGGTGGCCAAGTTGACCTAGGACCATCCTAGGCCTAAATAGGACAAGATGCCCTAGCTAAGGGCAATCTGCCCCTAAAGAGCCTAACCAACCCTATCAAGGTCTCCCTAGACCTAAAGTGGGGTCAATGGGTCACCAAAGATCCATTGGGGTCAACCTTAGAGCCTGAGTTGTCAACCATAGCCCTAAAGTGGTCAAAGTTCTTTAACTAAGGGGCAAGTGACCTTCAGTGTACAAGATAACCCTACATAACCCCTCCTAGGCCTTAAGGGAATCCAAGGGGTCACCAAGGACCCCTTGGGGTCAACTCAAATGGTCATGTTGACCAAAGTCAACTCAAGCCCTAACTTGGTCAAAGTACCCTTTCTAAGGGTCAAGTGACCCCCAAGTGCCAATATAACCCTACCCAGCCCTACCTAGGCCATAGGGGAGTCCAATGGGTCACCAAAGACCCATTGGAGTCTACTCAAAAGGTCAAAATGATCAAGGTCAACCCAAGTCTAGTTTAGGTCAACTTAGCCCAAATGGGCTAACCAGCTCAAGCCCTATTCAATTGGGCTAACCACCTCTTAATCATTTAATATTAGGAATTAGTTGGCTGCAATTAGGCTAGGGTGATGAACAATTTCGACCATGTGGGGCAGGAGAGAGAAAGCTCTAATTTTCCTTAATGGAGGAGAGAGAAATGGGGGAGAAAAGGCCATTCATGGCATAGGGAAGCCAAGGGCCATTCTTCTTTGCTTGGTTCACCTCCCCTAACATATCTGAGAAGATCAAGAGCTTTTCTAGGCTTTTCCACTGACTGGATACACTGAACCACCATGGCCGAGAGGAAGCTTTCAAGGCCATTAATGACATCGATGCCATGACTACCCTCCTCCCCCCATTTTATGGTTTTAAAAGCTTCACTGGGAACCAAGGAGTCGTTTCCACCCTTGCCCCTGCGATTTCGAGTTACTTCACTGTGTTGTTGCAGAAACCGAGCAGCGCCACCACAGCAAATGGCAACCCGGTGATCGACGCGCCTTCAAGCCTCCATTAAGATCCTCCCCTTCTCCTTCTTCCATGGGTAGATCGTAGGACTAATTAGGGTAAAGGTTCAGGCTCAATTGAGCCCGATCATAGGATCAATTTTCCTGGTTTTTGGAGAAAATTGAGATTGGTGGGATCGCCGGAATTGGCCCCTCCGGCGGCCGTGTCCCCGCCCAGCCATGGCCACCACCTCGACGGAGGTGGTGGTGGCCGGGTGGCCGGGTGGCCGGGTGGCCGGCGGTGGCGGCTGGAAGAAGCTTCAGGTCGGGTCAATCCTACCCATCGGCTGGAGGAAGAAGAAATGTCGGAACCGTTGGATCTTGCGTCAAGATCCGTGCAGGTTCATTATATTTATGTTATATTTAAATGAATTCTGTCACATATAATCAGTCACTTTGGAAATTAATTTAAAAATACTTGGAGGCTTCTACAGAGAAAGTTGTCAACATGAAATTTGTAGATCTAAGAGTTTACTTTATTTTAAAATTAATTTCAACCAATTTGGGTAAGTGGTTTGACGACAACACTCATTTTGTTGGAGTCTATATCTAGGGTTAGACAGAAACTAAAATGAGTGCCCTCACTTCATCCCTTGTCCAAATGACCTGAAATTTGGACAGGAAGTCACCATAACCTATATCTAGGTTCTGTCCAAAAATGGTAATTTTTGGTGATAATTTTTCTATAGTTTTAGAAATTATTTAATAATCATAGGGTGAATTATTTAAGAGACCTAATGACCTTCAAACCCTCCCAATTTTTGGTGAGTGGTCCTTAGGGTCAACAGGAGGTTCTGTAAATAGTTTCACCTCATTTTGAGTTGATTTGGTTAGGAAATGAGTAAACTCTAGTTTTGCCCTAAAAGGGATGTTTAGGTCAAAAGTGCACCTTGTTGGTTTGGGTGGCCAAATCACCTCAATAGAGGCTGAGATTTGGGCCACTGGTTTGACATGACATTTAAACACCCTCATATGGATTATGGGGTGGTTTGGGGTAGAATTGCCCTAGGACCCATGTTCAAACCCCAAGTTTGGACCTTGGGGGTTTGAGAAGGGCATTGAGTCAAATGCCCTTGTATGGACTTGAAACTTCGTGGAGAGGACCTTATGGTGGTTAAAGTCCTCTGGTGGGAATATTAGTGGATTTAGAGATGGTTAAACCCCTCAAAACCCTAACCCTAGTTTAGGGATAACCCTTATACATGTAAGATAGGCCATCAAAACTTAATGAAAAACTATGGAACTTGGTTAGTATGGTCATAGTGTTAATAAGAGCCTCTGGTGATTTTATTGGTAATTTTGGAACAATACATTTAGTACCTCCTTCAAAATATATGGAATTGCCCTAAATAGTATTTTGTTTATTATGATCACACTGTTTAATAGAAAGTTATGAAAATTGGGCAGAGGGTATTTTAGGTCAATATACTCATACTTGAATTTTATTATAATTTTTAGATGTATATTTGCAGTACTTTCTTCACAAGCTTTTAAAAATGGAATTATATTCAAAAATGGATTCAGAGCTCAATGATTGATTTAAAATTGTTAAACTCGTGTAAAAGTGTGCTTAGGTCAATATGCACTTGAGGAAATTTTATCATAGTTTTTAGATGAATATTTTCAGTAGTTGTTTCATTAATTTAAGAAAAAAGATTATTATTCTAAATTAAAATTAGAACTTATTATTCACTGAGAAGTTTGGAAACTTTGTCAAGAGTGTTTTTAGGGCATATTAGTCATGCTTGAATTTTCTTATAATTTTTTGAAGCTCATTTAATATACTTACTTCTTTAGTGTTAACTATGCGATTATATTTAAAATTATGGATCAAGGGTTTAAACCTGGCAAAAAAAATTGGGAGACTTGAATTTACTATTAAATAGCTGCCTAGTATTTATCATAATTTTATGGAGCATTTTGCATGACTGTAAGGGCCACTTCATATTCAAATTAGGGCATTTGGATTTTTAGGAGAAATAAATAAAATGTCAGATAAATTAGGAAAATTCCAAATTTATGGATTTAGTCTATAAATGTCATGATAGGTCTCCATTAAATATCTTAGGTTGTTTGGATGATGATTTAGTGTACCTCCTATCATGCACGTCATATAGCATAAGATGGTCTGCATTTAGTAAAACTGCGGAAATCGTGTTAACATGGGGAATGGTCATAGGGAGATGGTATTGTGGTTTACTGATCTTAGTAAAGTGGATTGGAGTATACCATTGGAAGCTGGGATGAGTAAAATGTTTGGTTGACTAGAATCAGATAGTGCTCAGGATCGACGAAAGATCGTCTTTCTTATGGAGGAGGAAAGAAGATCAAACACATTAGGATTAGATCCGGAGTAATATTAAAAAGGGATCGAGATTCGAGTATTAACCAACAACACTAAGTGCATTGCGAAAGGGAACGGTGGGCATCAACTACCATCATAGTTCCTAGTGCCCTCGAGAACCCTTTACGGGGTATACCTTGGGCAGTCCTGGGCTAACCTAAACTGTGGGCAAAATAAAATGCAAGAGTAACTCGTATAACTAGGGATTAACTTTCACTCACCTCGATGTCTCGGGATGTTAGGTTAGATCACACGGGCATTAGGCTCGGTGGTTTTGGTGATGGGCAGGTTGGCCCGGCGAGCTTTGGCTCGGTTATCATTTGAGACGGATTGGATAGTCCGGGGAGCTTTGGCTCGATGGTTGGTACATCAAGTTTGCATGTGCATAGAATATAAGGTGGTGGGTCTTCAGTGTTGGAGGGTCGATGCACCGATGCCAATACGTTGACTCGGCAAGTGTGGTTTTGCACTTCCCCAAATTAAGTCTGGTGCGCCAGCTTGCAAGAGTACGTAGGAGCTCCGCTTAGTGCACCAGCGTCTAGGAGTACAATAGGTCTTACTAGTAGTGCAATTACCGATTTAGAGGTGGGCGAGGACCAACCCACCCCTTTCGTTTTCCACTATAGAGGTATCCTTGGAGGTTCGGCTCCAGAAAGGGGGAACTAAAGGTCTGTGTACACAGAGTTAGATGGGTGACTTGCACTTGCATGATCACATCATAGCATATTTGCATGTCATAGCATCATCATTGCATATAACCCCTGACACCTATTGTATAAATTGGTATGGAACACTTTATACAATAGGCCCTGCAAAACGACCCCTTAGTTTATAAGCTCGTGTGAGCGTGCTTATAAGTTAAGGTTCTTACTTTGTAGATATATACATGTCTGCTAGAAAACTGACACCCTATCGTATAAATTGGTATGAGACTTTTTATACGAAAGGATCCTTGCAGAAGATCCCTTAACTTATGTATTTTCATATAAGTTAAGGTTACTTATTATATGTTAAGTCTTTCATACTTTTATTACTGCCACATATACTCTTAGAACTGCTAGATTAGTTCCGTCGCCACCTGTTACTTTGTTATTCTCCACCTTCATTACCTCTCCTTTCCTCCTCCCCGCTCGGTGCCTAGGATCCATGGGAGAAGGGGTGGGGGATGATAGTACTTAGTCTTTTAGACTAACTGTTTTCGAACCACATCATTTTAGGGGACCGTTGAGCCCTACATCGAGGAGCAGCCCCGGAGGTCAACACGCTTGGAGATGGGACAGTCTAGCACCGGAGTTCAGACAGCTGGGACTATGAGTCCTGATCGTTAGTAGATGTTTAGTTTTTGCTTTCGCACTGAGTGATATGTAGTGAGGATATTGATGTACCGGGCATGAGCCATATTTTCAGTACCCTTTTTATTATTTTTGTGGACTCTCCCTTCGTAGAGACTATTTACTATATATGTGATTTATGTGGACATGTCTTTTACTCTTTTGCTACTTTTCTGTGATCGATTTGGCCGACAGGATCGACATTTTGTAGTGACGACCTTCCCGGGCATGAAGGTGTCACCGCAAAGCGACGGTTCTTGGTCTAAGACCCCGGTGGTTTAAAAAGAAAAAAAGGGTCTTACAAGAGTTAGGTTAAGTGTTTTTCGTCGAGTATGTGGGAATCGACGTGAGGAGGATTCGTCTTGTATCGACGTGAGGTCGATTTGTCGAGTATCGATGTGAGGCCAATTCGTTGAGTGGAGTATTGTTGGTTTTGGCGTCGAGTTCGTCGAGTGTAACCAATTGGCATTGAGTGAAGTCTAATTCGTTGAGTATTCTCGACGAATCGTCGATTGTATTCTTAGAGTCGAAAGCGTCGAGTGATCATGTGAGACGAAGTCTTTTTATCAAGTCAATTTCGTCGAGTATCGTTGGATTTTGGTTGATTTCATCGAGTCTGTTTTAAATTCGTCGAATGTCGTTGTATGAAATGGAATTTTTTGCCAAGTTAAATTCATCGAGTTTAACCGTCGAACCGAGTCTTTTTCGTTAAGTGAACCCTGTATTCGTCAAGTATTTTCGACGAATTCCCGTGGACTTAGAAACTTTTTGACTAGTGATCAAGCCGATTCATCGAGTATCGCTAGGTTTAGCATAATTTCACAGAGTACAATTCATCGAGTAACTCTTGTATTCGTCGGGTATATTCGACGAATCGTTGTAGACTTAGAATTTTTCTCTCCGAATGAAGTCAAATTCGTCGAGTATAGCCTTAGGGTGATTTTTGAGATTTATTTCCTTCCTCTTTGTCGTTGAGGAATGTTGATGTTAGGGTTGGGTTTTATCGGTGGTTTGGATGCGTAGTGGTGGCTGGGTTGGCAATGGATAATGGACCATCAACTTGATGTCGGTATGTGAATCATTACACATGGTGGTTTGTATTTTCTTATGGACTGTCGGGTTGTGTTGGATAATGTGGCCACCTCCACAGTGCTTTTTCGATATTTTTTGGTCTGGTTGGTTGTGTTGGACAATGTGGCCACCACCCCAATACCTTTTTGAGATGTTTGGACTGTTGGGTTGTGTTGTACAATGTGGCCACCACAATAGTACCTTTTTACCGGTGTTAATGATTCACGTGTTTTGAGCTGTTCAGTCTCTTTATTCTTATATATATATATATGTTATTACGCTTACTCTTGCAGATGTTATCGAAACATGGCTTCATTTCTCACTTGGTGCAACTTCTCATATTTACACTTTTGATAATTCTTCTTTGCTTCTTATATTATGGCTTATTTATTGTGGTTTGGCAGTTTTTTTTGTCTTGGATTGGTAATCCTTTGACTTCTCTTGATTATGTTTATTGTTGATCTTTCATTGTTACTTGTGTATTCTTGTTGAGGTATTTTTTTATTTTGAATGCCTCAGGCTCGGAGCAGTAGCCGTTTGAGCAACTAGAGTTGGTAGTTGTTGTTGTTCTGCAAATGTTGCAGTGATTCCCCCCTCACCATTGTGAGGTAGTTTTGTTGTTTTGTTTGTTTTTTGTTCATACATGCTTCTGTTTAGTGGGTTCGTGTCAGGTTGTTGACGTCCATCGGAGATTATTGTGGAATGTTGGATTATTGCTAGTTGCTAAGTCATTTTCTAGATTATTTGGTGGATTAACTTGCTCTTTGGGAAGGATTTATGCTAGGACTGCTTGTTAGTTATTTTCAAGGTATAAAAGTATCATTATGCTTATCTCATACTCATGACATCTTTTTAAAATCCAAAGTCACTATATTTTGATGAATGTAAAATCTCTTTATGTACTTATACTAAATCTAGAGGTATGCATATCATGAGTTATCCTTTTGGATGATTCTACTTATGTAGGATAATAATTAAAGTAAATAAAGTATTTTCCGCAGCGTATATTCATATGTTTATCCGTGGACTAGTTGATCCATTGAGCCGAGGGATACGGTCATCAAAACTTAACTTAAAATATATTTTCTTCATAATAAACTTGAGAATTCTATAAAAAGCGTTAGGGGTAGGTTCTTGCCTGAACGTCTGCAGGACCCTGCACGGCGTGGCATCACGGTACGTGTTTTCTCTTACTCTGATATAATATTAAAGGCTGAGAAAATGCGGGTTGTGACAGTTAATATCATAGGTGTAGTTTTAGGTGTCTTGTTCCATTTCATACACACACTGATGTGTCATCAGTACGTCTTGGCTGAAGCATGAACACTACACTCATAAGCATGACAAAAAGTATACATGGCATATTATGTAGTATGAGATGCATAATATGTGTTTGTATATGGATCCTCATAGGAAGAAATATGTGACTATTATGTAGTATGGGATGCATAACAATCATCACATGAATGCACATTAGATTTTTCCTTTTCGTTACATGTGTACAACCCCAGATTCGCTGGGTGGGACCTAAATGCTCATTGGGCTAGCATTAAGCAAATAGGGTCAAATTAGGTCAGGCGAGAAGAATAGGTGGAAGGGGTTCTCCCCCGAGGCATGCGCAAAGGGTCGCGCTTGGAGAAGCTGGACGCCTGTGGCTCTGGCGTTGAGTGAAGTTTTTCCACTCAGCACTCTTTGGTCTTTTTGCTCCCGCCTGCGGTAGGCAGGAAGGCTCTCGCTCAAGTAATTCGTCGAGCTGAGCCCTGCTTTCGTCGAGCTGGGCCCTACTTTCGTCGAGCTGAGCCCTGCTTTCGTCGAGTTGAGCCCTGCGTTCGTCGAACTAAGCTCAGAGTTAGTCTATTAGCTCTCGCCCGGGGTAGGCGGGAAGGCTCTCGCGCGCGACGAGCGAGAAGCTCACAAGTTCAGCGGAACGGCTTCCACCAGGGGGACCCTAGTGGTGAAATTACCAGGGTACCCTTGGGTAAAATTACCTCGATGCCCATTGGGTCTGCATTTAGCTCCTCAGAACAACGGAGTTTAGCTATTGGCAGACCAGCCCAGGGTATTTCAGTAATTTTAGAGCAGCAGAATTACGCTTTTGGCAGACCAGATACTAAAAACCTATAAATAGACCCATGAAGTTCCTCAGAAGGCAAGCTTTCACAATTTCTAAGATCTACTAGTTCTTTCTGAGGTTCTCCTTGCCCAGCATTTGGCTTTTGAGGGGAAGCACTCAGAGATCTTCCGGGTTAGTGGAGGGACCTCCCAGCTGAGGCTTAGGGTCACTTCTCAGTTCTTTGTTACTAGTCAGGGGTCTGGGTTTGGGAGAAGTAGGTGATGACTACACCCCAAGGTCCGAACTCTCGTTGAGGCCAATTTTTGGCTTCAAATTTTTTTGGTGCGGTGAGCATGGATCGTAGCCGATACAAGAAAATCTCAAGCTAAGTCTCATGGCTGGGGATGAAGGAGAATGAGCTGGTTCAGGTGGTACCCCCTCCCCATGAGGTGGGTTGACGTTGGGGATGTTGGAGGACTTCAGGCAGGAAGTCCTGTAGACCATCCACCTAGCCTTCTCGGCAAGGAGCGAGTGGACCGCCCCTCAGGTCCAGGTGGTCGCTATTCCATCTTTAAGTGAGAACGCTCCGGGGAAGCGTACAGGGAAGGAGGTTCCGGTGGAGGGTGCCGAGAGGGATCTCGCCAGGCGGGAGCTGTTCCCTGGGCAGACCAGCGCCGACAGGGCCAGCGAGCCGAGGCAGCGGGAGGATCCCTCGCGGTAGGCTGGGGGCAGGAGGCCCTTTAGCGAGCTTATCATCTCGACTTCGGTTCTCGAGGGGTTCCGGGGGCCAGACATGTCATACTACACGGGAAGGGATGATCCCGTGCAACATGTGCAATGGTTTGAAGACATCGTCTCCATAAGGCAAATTTCGGACGCATTCAAGTGTAGGCTCTTTGTCATCACGTTGAAGGAGAAGGCGAGGGACTGGTTCCACCAGTTGCCGGCAAATTCCATCTACAGTTTTTAGGATCTGCGGTGCGGGTTTCTGCTGAGGTTCTCGACGTCGAAGAAGAGGAAGAAAGGGGCGGAGTGCTTGTTCACAATCAAGCAGAAGTCGTAGGAAACACTGGGAAGCTATGTTGATAGGTTCTAGGAGGAGATTCTGCAAGTTCAGGAGATGTCAGGGTACACGGTGATGCTTGCCTTCACCTTGGGTTTGAGGCCCAGTTTCTTTAGCATGGAGTTGAAGAGAGTTCCCCCCCCCCCTCTCCTTTGAGGAGTTGATGGAGAGGGAGGAAAAGGAGATTGAGATTGAGGCGGACAATCCGGCGTTCGCCAAAAAGTTTGCCAAGTTGGCGGAAGAGGATGTGAAGGAGCCAGGAGCCGGGAGGCAGAGAGAGTAGAGGGAGCAGAGGGAGGAGAGGAGAAGGGAAGAGCCGAGAGGCCAAGGGCACCAGGGGCAGCCCTAAGGCTGGGGGCGTAGGGAGCAAAATAACTGGTTGGGCTGGAGGCCCCAAGAAGGTCACCACCAAGGCTAGGGGGAGGATGGAAAGGTGGAGATAACTTCCGCGAGCATTGGAGGTTCAGCCAGCCAGCCTGGAGATAGGGGCAGAGGGCCCCCTCCCGCTACAGCAGGAGTCCATGGAGATCGTGAGAGGAAGAGGAGGAAGGAGATGAGCTCGGGGAGGAGCCAGGAGGTGGGAAGGCAGGATGGAGTTGCCTTTTTGTGACTTCCACCAGGAAGTGGGTAGGGCGACGACCACCTGCCCAGAGTTCCTAGAAATGAGAGGGGCCAGAGGGTAAGTCCAGCAGCCACCACCCGGGAGGATTGAAGAAGTTCAGCCGGGAGGAGGAGAGGATAGATGTGAAGACCGTGCGGACGTGGGGGCCCGAGGAGGGATCGGGGTGATCCATGGGGGAGTGGGGATCGAATCCACCCATAAGGTGAGCTTCCGGACCATGTATCGAAGGAATGTCACCTCGACCTCCCAGACCCCCCCCCCCCAAGAGGAGGAAAGGATCACTTTCTCATCAAAGGATATGCCAGACTATGAAGACCCGTTCTGCGACGGCTTGGTGATCCAGACGGCGATATAAAATTTCACGGTCTCCAGGATTCTGGTAGACAACGGGAGCTCCGTGAATGTAATCTTCAAGAAAGCCTTTGACGAGATGAAGGTGGAGGCTCGGAGGGTTCTAGACTCGCATGGACCGTTGTTTGGGTTCTCGAGGGAGCAGAAGGAAGTGGAAGGAGGGGTAGGGATGCATGTGACATTGGGGGGGATATCGAGGAACTGTCGGTTCGTCATCGTTGACGCTCCGAGCAGCTAAAACGCAATCTTTGTGCGACATCTTATCAGCGCCTTTCATTGCGTTCCCTCCATGTTTCGTCAGTGCCTAAAGTTCAGCAGTGGAGGAGTGCAGGTTAGGATCAAGGGGATCTGAAGGTGGCGAGGCAGTGCTACATGACTGTCGTCAATACCGTTTCCTGGATGGCAGAGGCAGAGGAGCTGGAGGAGGAGATGGCGAGGGAGGACGAAGTTGCGGAGGAGGGAGAGATGAGCCTAGGAGAGGCTGGAAGGAAGACTGAAGAGGGGGTTGTGGAGAGAGGAGTGGTGAGCCTAGGTGAGGCTGGAGAGTAGGTTGCGGGGGAGCAAGGGGTCGAGGGAGAAGCTGGGAGTGAGACCTAGAGGGGTGAAGAAGTGGAGTTGTCTGGGGAAGGCCTGTTGGAGGTGATGGAGGTTGAGAGGGGAGAAGGTGAGGAGGGGTTGGGATAAGAGGAGGGAAGAGCTTGCAGGGAGCAATCTCGGCTGGAGCTGGCAGAAGAAGTCGTGGAGATGGAGGTCATCAGCAGGGCAGGGAAGGCGGAGAGGATAAGGGTCATCGGAGGCTTGCGCCCAGAAGACCAAGCAAGGATGCGGGAGTACATCCAAAAGAACGTTGATGTCTTTGCCTGGAGCGCGGCGGACATGTCGGGCATCGAAGCGGATGTGGCTTTCCACCGTCTGAACCTGGACCCCAAGACGCGTCCCATTTTCAAGAAGATGTGGACCATCGCCACCAAGCTAGAGGAGCCCATCCGCGAGGAGGTCAAGAAGCTCCTCAATGCAGGTTTCATCTCGGAGATCCAGTAACCAGGCAAGGTCTCCAATGTACTAATGGTAAAGAAGGGTGATGGGAAGTGGCGTATGTGTGTGGACTTTTCTTTATTAAATAATTCATGCCCTAAGGATTGCTACCCCCTGCCTCGAATCGACGCGTTGGTTGATTCAGCCATTGGTTTTTCTATTATGAGCTTTTTGGGTGCTTTTTCAGGTTATCACCAGATTCGAATGCATCCCCCCAATGTCAAGGATGTTTCCTTCATCACTAGGGAAGGGTGCTTCAACTACAAAATGGTGCCCTTTGGGCTTAAGAATGCAGGGGCAACCTACCAGCGCATGATGGATCGGGTCTTCCAAGCCCAAAGGGGTAGGAACCTTGAGGTTTATATCGACGATCTCATGGTAAAGAGAAGGGATGTGGGTTCGCACCTACTTGACTTAGAGGAGACGTACGCGACACTACGAAAGTTCAAGATGAGGCTAAACCCCCAGAAGTGTGTGTTCGGGGCGATCCAAGGCAAGTTCCTTGGGATCCTTCTAACCCCGGAGGGGGTCGATCCTAAACCGGATAAGGTGAAGGCACTCGTGGAATTGGAATTGCCTCGCAATGCCAAGGAGGTTCAGCGCTTGACAGGCAATCTTGCCGGGTTAAATCGTTTTCTCTCCCGTGCAGGGGAGAAGTGCCCACCCTTCTTCAAAATGCTTCGGGGGAGTAAAAAGTTTGAGTGGACGGAGGAATGTGAAGAGGCTTTCTGGGCCTTGAAGGATCAACTATCCCAAGCACCGCTCCTATAAAGCCCAAAGGAGGGAGAGTACCTAACCTTGTACCTTGGGGTAGGAGTAGAGGCTGTGAGTTCCATTTTGGTAAGGGAGGAAGGGAAGAAACAACTCCCCATATACTACGTCAGCAGAATCTTAAAGACGGCAGAGCTGTGCTACCCCATTTTAGAGAAGTTGGCTTTCTCTCTAGTCATCTCGGCCAGGAAGCTCTGGCCATATTTCCCAGCTCATTCGATCAAGGTGGTGACCGATCATCCATTACGTAAGATCTTTGAGGGGGTCGAGCACTCAGGGCGGTTGGCCAAGTGGTCCATTGAGCTCAGTGAGTTTGACGTCTCCTTTGCGCCAAGGCTCTCCATCAAGGCACAGGCGGTGGCAGACTTCTTGGTTTACTATGTCATAGAGCTGGAGGGGGAGGAAGCACCGCCAAGGGAAGCGTGGAAGATGTTCATTGATGGGGCCTCGGGGAAGCACTCCCTGGGGGAGGGGTGTTGTTGGTAAGCCCTCAGGGGGTCACCATAGAGAAAGCATTGGCGCTACGCTTACCGGTCACAAATAATCAAGCGGAGTATGAGGCTGTCATAGACGGGTTGCGATTGGCTAAGGAGCTCGGGGTTCATGACGTAGAAGTGCTCACAGATTCACTAGTGGTGGAATCGCATATCCGGGGAGAATACGAAGCTCGGGAGCCCACCCTCGAGAAGTTTTGGTCCAAGATGAGGGTGATCATCGGTGGGTTCCGAGCGTTCTCAATTCGGCACGTACCAAGAGGAGAGAATGAAGAGGCGGACCGAATGGCCAAGTTTTGACCCCGGGGGAGACCTTGACCGAGCTATTTCATCCAGCGATCGAGGAGGGGGAGCTGATAGAAGTGGATCGACGACCCTCGTGGGTGGATCGCTTCGTGACCTTCTTCACTACAGACAACCTCCCTGAGGGGGTCAAGGAAGCAAAAGGCTTTCGGCACAAAGCGACTCATTATCTTATGCATGAGGGGGCTTGCATCGGAAGATGCTATCGGGCCTTCTGGCGCGGTGTGTGGCGGAGGAATAGATCCCTAGAATTTTGGAAGAAGTGCACTCCGGAGAATGTGGTATCCATTTGGGGGGTAAAACGTTGGAAGCAAGGGTGGTTAGGCCCTGGCCCACCCTGAGGAAGGATGCGGCAGAGTTTGCAAAGAGGTGTCAGAAGTGCCAGCTTTACGCCCCCCCCCCCTCCAACTCTTGCCCTCTCAAAGGCTCTGAAGCATCACAGCGCCGTGACCCTTCGCAATCTGGGGAATGGATTTGTTCAGGCCATTTCCTCCTGCCAGTTGGCAAAGAAGGTTCCTTTTGTTCATGATCGACATCTTTTCAAAATTGCCGGAAGTCAAGGCATTGGCCAAGGTAACCTCTCAGGTTATCAGAAACTTCATATGGGGAGAGATCATCTGCAAGCACGTGTTGCCTCACGTTATTTTCACAGATAATTGGCCACAGTTTGCAAGTGAGGAGTTCATCAGCTTCTATATTCAGTTGGGGATCGACCTCATGTTTGCCTCCGTCCACTACCCCAGAAGCAATGACCAGGTGGAGGCGGTAAACAAGATAATAGTGAACCTACTCAAAAATAAGGTAGAAAACTTGAGGGGAGTTGGGTGGAGCAACTCCCCTCGGTATTATAGGCTCTGCGAACGACCCCAAACACGACCACTAGTGAAACCCCTTCAAGCTCTCGCATGGTTGTGAGGTCTTGCCTGTGGAGTTCGAAGTTCCATCCCCGCGAGTTGCGGCTGCCAGCAAGGGAGATGAGCCATAGAGGGAAGAGAATAAAGGGGAGCTGCGGCTCTCACTGGACATGATCAAGGAGCTTCGCGACTTGGCCACCGCCAGGCAGGAGGATATTAAATGAAGGATGGTCAAATACTTCGACAAGCATGTCAGGATAAAGCAATTCAAGGAGGGAGACCTGGTCTTGAAGATGGTCGACGCCGCCAGAAGGTCTGCAGCCGTGGGTAAGCTCAACCCCAATTGGGAAGGGCCCTATATTGTATAAAGGGTCCTGGGGTCAGGGGGATACCACCTCCAGAATGTGGAAGGGGTATCCATGAGTCACGCATGGAGTGGTGATGACCTGAAACATTTCTACCCTTAGCATGGTTGAGATTGTATGTTTTGTTGCGATAGTTATTCTAAAAATTGTTTCTTCTCAAGTTATGAAGTGTTTATGGTTTCGGAAGGCACCGAGTGGACCCGCTGACAAGGCTCCCATCAAGCTGGCAGGGTCGTAGGATTACTCGGTGGCCGAAGAAGAGGGAGAGAAATTTGCGAGATCCCGAGAGGATCCCGCTGCTCAGGCTCTCATTAGCTGGCAGGGCTGGAAGGCGCACTCGACCCCAGGTAGACGTGTTATCCAGGCTCTCACTAGCTGGCAGGTTCATAGGCTCGCCTAGGGGGTAAGGGAATACCCCGAGAGGATCCCGCTGCTCAGGCTCTCATTAGCTGGCAGGGTTGGAAGGCGCACTCGGCCCTGAGTAGACCCGATGTCAGGCTCTCACTAGCTAGTAAGGCCGTAGGCTCGCTTGGGGAGAAAGGAAAGGGAGAGAAATTTGCAAGACCCCGAGAGGATCCCGCTGCTCAGGCTCTAATTTGCTGGGGGGGATGGAAGGCGCACTCGGCACTGGGTAGACCCGCTATCCAGGCTCTCACTAGCTGGCAGGTATGTAGGATCGCCTGGGGGGTAAGGGAATATCCCGAGAGGATCTCGCTGCTCAGACTCTCATTAGCTTGTAGGGCTGGAAGGCGCACTCAGCCCCGAGTAGACCCGCTGCCAGGCTCTCACTAGCTGGCAGGGCCGTAGGCTCGCTTAGGGGGAAAGAAAAGGGAGAGAAATTTGCAAGACCCCGAGAGGATTCCGCTACTCAGTCTCTCATTAGCTGGCAGGGCTAGAAGGAGCACTCGACCCCAGGTAGACCCGCTGTCCAGGCTCTCACTAGCTGGCAGATCTGTAGGCTCGCCTGGGGGTAAGGGAATACCCCAAGAGGATCCCGCTGCTCAGGCTCTCATTAGCTGGCAGGATTGGAAGGCGTACTTTTCCCCGAGTAGACCCATTGCCAGACTCTCACTAGCTGGAAGGGCTGTAGGCTCGCTTGGGGGGAAAGGAAAGGGAGGGTAATTTGCAAGACCCTGAGAGGATCCCGCTGCTCAGGCTCTCATTAGCTGGCAGGGCTGGAAGGCGCACTCGGCCCCGGGTAGACCCGCTGTCCAAGCTCTCACTAGCTGGTAGGTCCATAAGCTCGTCTGGGGGGTAAGGGAATACCTCAAGAAGATCCCGCTGCTCAGGCTCTCATTAGCTGGTAGGGATGGAAGGCGCACTCAGCCCCGAGTAGACCCGTTGACAGGCTCTCACTAGCTGGCAGGGTCGTAGGCTTGCTTGGTGGGGCGGGGGAAGGAAAGGGAGAGAAATTTGCAAGACCCCGAGAGGATCCCGCTGCTCAGGCTCTCATTAGATGGCAGGGCTGGAAGGCGCACTCGGCCCCCGATAGACCCGCTATCCAGGATCTCACTAGCTGGCAGGTCTGTAGGCTCGCCTGGGGGGGTAAGGGAATGCCCCGAGAGGATCCCGCTGCTCAAGCTCTCATTAGCTGGCAGGGCAGCAAGGCGCACTCGGCCCCGGGTAGACCCGCTGTTTAGTCTCTCACAAGCTGGCATGGCCCTAGGCTCGCATGGGGGGTAAGGGAATACCCCGAGAGGATCCCGCTGCTTAGGCTCTCTTTAGCTAGCAGGGCTGGAAGGCGCACTCGGCCCCGAGTAGACCCACTGTCAGGCTCTCACTAGCTGGCAGGGCCATAGGCTTGCTTGGGGGGAAAGGAAAGGGAGAGAAGTTTGCAAGACCCTGAGAGGATCCCACCGCTCAGGCTCTCATTAGCTAGCAGGGCTGGAAGGCGCATAGGACCCCAACTAGACCCACTGTCAGGCTTTCACTAGCTGATAGGTCTGTAGGCTCGCTTGGGGGGAGAAGGGGAAAGGATTTTTTTGTTTAAGTGGTCCCAGGTGGACCCGGTGACTAGGCTCACATCAAGCAGACAGGGTTGTTGAAATCATTTTGGTGTTACGAAGTTCTTGAGAACAATTTTCCAAACAGTTAGCACCAATCCTAAGTAAAGATGGGATAACCCAGACCCCTCTCAGCAGGGCTCGCGGCATAACGCTCCCGGCAGAGGACTCGACGGGGCTCTCGTCATAACTCTCTCGCCAGGGGTCCCTACAAGCACCTCTCGGCAAGGTTCCCGGCACGCCCCTTTTGGAAAGACTCTCGGCAGGTTCCTTCCGGCAGGTTTTACTTAGCCTACTCTTAAAAACGGGCGGCGGACATCACCTAAGAGCCTATGGTCTGCGCAAAGGCAACAAACATTCCATTGAAAAGACATATCTTTCAATACATTATATGTTGGAACCCTAGTTTTGATTTGGGCAAGGATCACTATGAGGATGTTTAGATTGACCCAAAATGTATAGTCATGGGTCATAGGATTATTTCCATGTTTGCTCCTTCAGAAAAATTCCAGAAAAGTTCAGTTTTGAAGTTCATAAATTCAGTTCAGAAATTCTCCGAGCTCAGTTCAACGAACTCTGAGCTCAATTCAACGAACTCTGAGCTCAGCTCAAAGAAAACTGTGAAACTCAGTTCAACGATTTTGTAGTTCATATTCTCTGAGCTCAGCTCGACGAACTCCGAGCTGAGCTCGACGAACTCCGAGCTGAGATCAACGAACTCCGAGCCCAGTTTGAAGAAAGCTTTAAAATTGAGATCAACGATTCCTGTACAGTTTTTCAGACAGATTTATTGACAGCTGGCAGAATTTATTAAGGCTTAACTACAGGTATTTATAGCTCTCAGATTTAATGCTATATATTCTTATCAAATATAGTCGTTTGGATTGCAGCATTAAATATGGAGTTAATTGCAGAGATTAAATGCAAATTGTTTTCTCAAGGCAGATTCCATTCTTGGAAATTGATTCAGCCATTCCATAGACAGAAAGAATTCAAATGTTTGAATTCTCCAGGCAATAAATATACAGAGAATTATATCTCACAGATGACAAGATAGAGAGAGAGAAAATTAAGAAGGCTTTTTTTTCAAAGAAGAAGAACTCTCGGCAAAAAGCATCTTCCTGAACAACTCTTCATCTTCTTCATCTGCTCCAAGCATTCGAGAGACAACAAAAACAATATATCAGTCTAGAAGCTTGCTGGAGAGCAACATCAAGTTTGAAGGCCTACACCCTGCAACAAAGCTCCAACTTCCTGAACCATTCAATATCTCAGGGGGAGCCTTTGCTAACATCAAAATCCACACAAGTCTTCTCAGTTGTACTTTGAGAAATAGAAGATAAAATCAATCTCCTTCCAAAATACTTGAGGTTTGGTTGTTGAGAACCTGATCAAAAGCTCATTGGTGGCAGTCACCTGATCAAAAACCTGATTGGATTCCTACCAGGGTGGTAGAAGAGTGGATGTACTAAGGTTGGGGAACCACTATAATCCTTGTGTCTTCTGTGTGCTTGCTCTGTTTCTTTATTTTTGTGTTGTGCCTTTTATGTTACATAACATATATATTATTCAAGTATAAATAAGATCTATCCCTTATCTTTCAATTGGTATCAAAGGAGGTTCCTTTGGTTGTACAGGCTAACACCTGAAACAAAATGATCTGATAGATCTTATTTTTCTTAATAGTCTTTCATGGCACAAAATGAAGAGTTTTCAAGCACCAGACCTCCTATGTGCAATCTAGATAAGCTTGCACTATAGAAGGCAAGATTAGGCTTTTTATGAACTCTTTTGAAGAAGAAATTTTCAATTCCATTTTGATATGTCCTTATCAACCATTGGAAACAACAAGCATGAATGTTGTTCCATCATCTCAATGGACAGAAGCCCAAAAAAGGCTAAAGATGGCTGATGCACAAGCAATGAACATTCTTGCTCAATCAATGTCTGAAGACATTTTTTCAGGAAATTGTTGAATGCACCTCAGCAAAGGACATCTGGGACTCCCTCACAGCAATTGCTGCTGGATCAGCTAAAAAGAGAAAGTATGATGTTGATACTTGGAGTGATTTTGAAGCTTCATCCTGTACTACTGAGGATGAAGAAGAAACAGGAGCAAGAGAATTCTGCTTGATGGCAATCAATGCATCTTGCATCAACTATGATGAAGAATCTGAATCTGATGAAGAATCATAAGAAGAATCAGAAGAGGATCAGGTTATCTCTTCCTTTGATTTCACTTCAGAATATTTTAAAGAAGATTTTAAAATTTTATGCAATGATTTAATTCAATCTGAGAAGGAAATAAAACTTCTCAGAGAGAAAGTGTATATCTATCTTCTGAAAACAAAAATCTTAAAGAAGATTTAAAAATGTTTCTGAACAATTAGTTTCTTTAGAAACAATTAAAGACAAGGAAAAGATAATAGAGTTAGGCAATATAACTGAATTTTTATCAAAAACAATTAAAAATTTTCAGAAAATTTATGTTCAACATAATTCGTTGAACGGAGCTCGACGAAAACTACACTATTCGTCGAACTGAGGTCGACGATCTCTGAACAGAGATTTTGATTTTAACTCTGGAAATTATGATCGGCGAAAGAAATTTACTTCGTCGAACCGAGAACGACGATCGTGGAACACAGAAAATAGATATTATCATTCTGTGAACCGAGATCGACGAAATCGATTCCCTTCGTCGAACTCAGATCGACGAAAATATTTTTCATCGAACTCAGAATTTCAAAACAAAAATTTTTATCCCTTTGAAAATTATAATCAAACTCAAAACTTTATCAATCTTTTTACCCAATGGTTCATCTCTCCTAGGAAATTTCATTCATTAGGTTAAAAAGATTAACCTGAATGTACTTTTATTTATAATTATTTTTAAAAGAAAACCAGGACCCAAGATATTCTGGGTCCAGAACCTCTAACCTCTCTTTTCAGGTAAAGAACTTGACAGGCTGTCAAGATCTAAGGCTGAGCAAAAAGGAAAGCTGAAGATACTATCAGAGAGCTTACTCACCAAATTTCTCAAGTTCTTTCGTCAGCAATTCCTTAGAAAGATTCTTTATTTCTTTTCATATTCTTGAATCTTTGTTGTCATCTTTATTTCTCAAATCATCTTTGTAAATCTGTTGAAAAATTATAATTCAGGTAGATTATTTTTGCTTTGTGTTTTGTTTTTCTGTGAATAGTGTCCTCACCCAAATAGGGGGAGATTGTTGGAACCCTAGTTTTGATTTGGCCAAGGATCACTATTAGGATGTTTAGATTGATCCAAAATATATAGTCATGGGTCATAGGATTATTTCCAGGTTTGCTCCTTCAGAAAAATTCCAGAAAAGTTGAGTTTTGAAGTTGATAAATTCAGTCCAGAAATTCTCCGAGCTTAGTTCTACGAACTCTGAGCTCAGTTCAACGAACTCTGAGCTCAGCTCAAAGAAAACTGTGAAACTCAGTTCAACGATTTTGTAGTTCATATTCTCTGAGATCAGCTCGACGAACTCCGAGCTGAGCTCGAAGAACTCCGAGCTGAGATCAACGAACTCCGAGCCCAATTTGAAGAAAGCTTTAAAATTGAGATCAACGATTCCTGTGCATTTTTTCAGACAGATTTATTTACATCTGGCAGAATTTATTAAGGCTTAACTGCAGAAATTTATAGCTCTCAGATTTAATGCTATATATTCTTATCAAATATAGTCTTTTGGATGGCAGCATTAAATATGGAGTTAATTGCAGAGATTAAATGCCAATTATTTTCTCAATGCAGATTCCATTCTTGGAAATTGATTCAGCCATTCTATAGACAGAAAGAATTCAAATGTTTGAATTCTCCAGACAATAAATATACAGAGAATTATATCTCACAGATGACAAGATAGAGAGAGAGAAAATTAAGAAGGCTTTTTCTCAAAGAAGAAGAACTCTCGGCAAAAAGCATCTTCATGAAAAACTCTTAATCTGCTCCAAGCTTTCGAGAGACAGCAAAAACAATATATCAGTCTAGAAGCTTGCTGGAGAGCAACATCAAGTTTGAAGGCCTACACCCTGCAGCAAAGCTCCAACTTCCTGAACCATTCAATATCTCAGGGGGAACCTTTGCTAACATCAAAATCCACACAAGTCTTCTCAGGTTTACTTTGAGAAAGAGAAGACAAAATAAATCGTTGGAGGCTTCGTTGGGGTTCTCGCTGGAGGTCTCACCATATGAGCTGTCGTCGGACTCGTTATCTAATTCAAGCCTCACTAGGTCGTTGGCCGCATCTCTGATCGGGGAATCGTCCTCTCCTACGGGCTTGGGGATGGGATCAAACAGCCAAGGCAAGATCCCTTGCACCGTGAGGTTTTTTCCACCATCATATAGAAGTGCTGACTCCCGCAGTACCTCGATGACCATCCGTGCGGTGGCTTGCGCGTTCTCTTGAATTATCATGTTCATCTCATACGTCTAGTAATGACGACGCTCAAGTCTTTCCTCTAGCGACGATCGGGCCTGGGCCAAGGCCAAGGCCCCCTCCAGGCTCTTTACCTCAGCTTTCAATAGCTGGTTCTCGCACTCGAAGCCAGCCACCCTGGCGCGGAGCAACTGAGCTTGCGCGGAATCCTGCGAGAAGATCCTATTAAGCAAAGAATTTATTCATGCACTGAGAGGGCGAGAGATATTGAAGGGTCCGGCTTACCTCGGCGGTCGGGCGAAGGGCGAGAAGTTTTTGGGCAGCTACCAAATCTGCCTTCAGGGTGGTCACTTCAGCTGTCGCGACATCCCTTGCCTTGAGCATATCGGCAAGGTTGCGCTCGATGGTGATGGTACAGCGGCCAGCCATATGCTAGAGCTGGACCGCGTGAAGTTGGGCTTGGGCGGTGTCGTAGACAAGGGCCCGAGTAGCCGATCGATCAAATGTGTCGGCTTCCTCCCAACCATAGAGCCCATAGCCCAGTACGAAGGCATCACCAGTGATTATGTCCCTCTCCCTCCAGGAGGGGAGAAGAGTGGAGACCGCAATGCAGTTGGAGTTATGGTCCCACTGGATCAAGGGCTTACCCTTCGCGTCCAGTAATTTCTCCCCAAAGCCAAAGTTTTAGTGCCCTTTCGGCATCGGCTTGAAGGGGATCTCGGCCGGGGTCTCGGCAATGGACTCAGCGACATCCGTCTCGCCTGCGACTGACAGGGCTTGGGCGGGGGTCTCGGCAGAGGCAGGCACAATGGACTTGCCCTTGTCCGCGATTGACGGCTTTGGTCTTTTGAGAAGGAGAGTAGGGAGGGAGCTAGGTTTTTGCTTCTGGGCAATCGCTTGGGAAGAAGGTCTCGGCTCCTCCGGACAGGCAGCGGCGGCAGACATGGCAAGAGCCAAAGGGTCGGTTGGCTCTCGGGTCTCGTCAAAAGGTTGGCAGAGGGGAATTTCTCGCTCACCTGCAAGAACAATAGTTAATTAGCCATGTACCTCAAAACGAAAGGTGGTAAGGTTAGAACGAAATAATACCTTCGCTGGGAAGTACCGGTAGGAGGGAATCCAGGTTGTGCCAGAGGAAGGGGACGTCGAAAATCTTTGATCCAAAGAACTCGACGAGGGCACCCTCTCGCTCCCCAAGGGCGGGAGGCTTGTACTTAGCCTCATCATACTGGATGGGCGCGAGAGGGATGTTGCCGAAGGGCCCGGAGACGAAGACGAATCTCTCTGCCCAATGATGATGTTTGTTGGCGAGACCCGCCGTCTTCACCGACTGTCCGAAAAGAAAGACCGACCTTCCCGTGGCCCAGAAGTTGAACAGCTTTCGGAAAATGGGAAGGCTAAACACGATCCTTTTCGCCCGCATATAGCAGGTGAATGCCACCAGGAGGGCGATGGAGTTGGGGTTGAGCTGGGCCGGCACCACCCCATAATAGCGTAAGGCATGGCGCATTTCTGGCCAGAGGGGGAGGCGGAATCCCACCTCGAAGTGCTCCAAGGGGATGGCGAGCTCCCCTTCCGGCACTTGGTTAACCCTGTCATCGTTCCCAGGGTTTCGAGCGACGAAACCCAGCGGGATGAAATTCTGGGTGATCGTAAGGAATTCTGCCTGCCTGAGCCGCCAGGGGAGAAATTGGGGTCCTGGAAGGTTTGCGCGCATTTGAAATGGCCTTCGCTCTCGCCAGACATCTTAGAAGGAAGGCGAGGAGAGAGGAGGAGAGGACAGGAAGGCGAGAGAGGAAGACGAGAGCCTTCGCGCTGTAGTGATTGGCAAGAGCGATCGGGAGGAGGACGAAGGTTTGGAGTCAGAAGTAAATGCAGAGAAATAAATGTGGTAGGCGGATCGGCTTATTTATAGAGAATTCAATAATTTAAGTTTTATCCACCATGTCTTTCGGCTCTTCCCAAACCTGCATAAAAGCGAGAACCAGTGGCGGCGGGTGAGAAGTAGTAGGCAGGGCATAAGGCTCGAGCATTCACAAAGAGTCAAATACAAGAACATGAAGTGCAAAAAGAAAATGAAGAATTAGCATGAAAGGGCTCTCGCTGGGCGGGAGCCGCAAAATAATAACAATAACAAATATAAATAATTATTCGTCGCCGCTCGACGCAAGGGATATAACGCGAGAAGGGTTGGTCGGGAGGTAGGGTAAAGAAGAGGAGAGACCCACGAGGCTCAATACTGTTCCCACCACCAGCGACCCAGACCTCGCTTCCCCGTTCTTGGGGGCACTCGCGGGTTGAAGAAGGCCATCAGGGCGGTCAACCCCAGGTTGGCTCGACGAAGTTGGTCGTGAATCCGCGCGATGTATCTTCCTGGGGAGGTCTCGGCGGTTAGCGTGTCCTGGCGCTCTATCTCGCCAAGAAGGTGGGCGTAGTCCTGCTCAACAACCGCCAGCCGCCTTTCCATCGTCCAGTGGATTCATTTCACCGTCGCGGAGTTGGCTCGCTGTCGCCGCGCAAGCTTTGACAGGACTGTCGCGATCCTCTGCCTCCGCATCTTATTACTCCTGGAGGCCTCAAGATAGCCCTCCATCTCGCCAGAGGAGGGGAGGGGCGAAACTTCCCCGTTTTCTTCTTCTGCTTCCTCAGCCTCCGCCTCATGCGCCTTGGGACCTGGAGGATAGTTTGTCAGATTTCAGGAAGAGCAAAAGAGAAAATGGTAGGTTCTCGCATACCTGACGTACGACGAGGACTTTCCGCCGACGGTTGGCAAGAAGGGTCGGGCCGTCCCTCAGGACTCTTCCCACAGAGCAAGTTAAGCGGCTTGCCTCGCCCGGGACAGATCGTCCTGCGCTCCAAGGCCTCGGCCTTCGTCAGTGGGGGACACCGGCACCCTCTCCTGCCGGAGGCTGAGATTCCGGTGCGGGTGCTAACAATTCAGCGGCAACCCCTCCGACCGTGGGTGCGGGGTTGGCCACTCGGTTGGCGGGATCTTCGGGGGCCGAAGCCCTAGGCCTCGGGTCAATGAGGCTCAAGTTCCCAAGAACAGGCGCTGCGAGAAGCATGGTCAGCAGAAGGGAAAAGTAGATCGTTTGAAGCGGAAACCACAACGGCAAAAAGACAAATACTGGGAGCGCTTGGGAGATCGGTCGGGGTATTCGGAGGGGCGGCCCCCGAGACCGATGGCGGATCCTCGCGGAGAAGGCGAGTCGTCTCAGTATCCGCTAGAAGAGGGTCGGCAACATCCTTCGGGACCGTCTCCTGCGAGAAGGGTGATGCATCAGTACGCAATCCAGTTCATTAAAAAATTTCGCGCCAATTGGCGAGGAGAGAAGAGTACCTCCGGTGGGGAAGAGGGGTTCTCGTCGCAGTTAGGGGTCGGGGTAGGCGAGGCTCGATTCTCTTTTGAGTGATCTCGCCTAACCAACTTAGCCCTCTTATTCTTCTTTGGGTGGGGGATCTCGTCGGCTAGCCTCTTAGAAGACTCGTTGGCCGGCCTCCTGCCAATCAGCCAAGGGGCTACCTTGGTGCAGTTGGCGCGAGCCCGCGCCTGGGCCGCAGCAAGGCGAGCCTTAATTTCTTGCGAGAGCAATTTATTAGCACGTTTGGAGCGCATCTTCAAAGCCTTGCGGGATCTCGAACAATAATGATAGTGATGGCCATAGAATAGATTCAGCGAAGTATATATAGAACCGGGGTGGGGACCGCAAAAGATTCTCTGCCAGGACAGCAAGTGACCAGCGAATATTTGGGGTTGGACGTGTCTTTCCGAGCGCATGGCTAGCTCGCAAAGTGTGGGGTTTGTGTACAACCCCAGATTCGCTAGGTGGGACCTAAATTCCCATTGGGCTAGCCTTGGGCTAACATTAAGCAAATAGGGTCAAATTAGGTCAGGCGAGAAGAATATGCGGAAGGGTTTCTCGCCCAAGGCGTGCACAAATGGTCGCGCTTGGAGAAGCGGGTGGCCTGTGGCTCTAGCGTTTAGTGATATTTTTCCACTCAGCGCCCTTTCGTCTTTTTTCTCCCGCCTGTGATAGGCGGGAAGGCTCTCGCTCAAGTAATTCGTCGAGCTGAGCCTTGCATTCGTCGAGCTGAGCCCTGCTTTCGTCGAGCTGAGCCCTGCTTTCGTCGAGCTGTGCCCTGCTTTCGTCGAGTTGAGCCCTCCGTTCGTCGAACTGAGCTCAGAGTTAGTCCATTAGCTCCCGCCCGGGGTAGGCGGGAATGCTCTCGCGCGCGATGAGAGGGAAGCTCGCAAGTTCAGCGGAAAGGCTTCCGCTAGGGGGACCCCAGAGGTGAAATTACCTGGGTACCCTTAGGTGAAATTACCTGGATTCCCCTTAGGTCTGCATTTAGTTCCTCAGAACAGCGGAGTTTAGCTGTTGGCAGACCAGCCTAGGGTATTTCAGTAATTTTAGAGCAGCAGAATTACTCTTTTGGCAGACCAGATACTAAAAACCTATAAATAGACCCATGGAGTTCCTCAGAAGGCAAGCTTTCACAATTTCTAAGATCTACTAGTGCTTTCTGAGGTTATCTTTGCCCAGTAATTGGCTTTTGAGGGGAAGCGCTCAGAGATATTCCGGGTTAGTGGAAGGACCTCCCAGCTGAGGATTAGGGTCAGTTCCCGGTTCTTTGTTACTAGTTAGGGGTCTGGGTTTGGGAGAAGTAGGTGCTGGATACACCCCAAGGTCCGAACTCTCGTTGAGGCCAGTTTTTGGCTTCAACAACATGCGATATTGTGTAGTATGAGATGCATAATATTTCATGTGTATGTCGCTCATAACATTCACTAAGGCCTTTATTAGAATGCATAGCACGACATGCATGACATAGCATAGCATTAACACACGTGCTAAGCCAAGATCTACATGATGACATATGTACACACATGTATTTGAACAAAAAAAGAATAAGAATTCATGCATTCATAGTTCATGCACATGAGTCACTAGGATGACGGAATATCATCCTAAGTTTTAGCATAATATCATTTATGAAGATCCCAGAGCAAGTTAGCAGCATGAGCAAGTATCCATAAATGTCTGGTCTGAACTAAGTTGAGTAGTTCTAGCGGTAAGCTAGGTTTTGATTAGTTGCTCGTTGTACTATTAGGAATGCCGCCTAGGCGTGTTGCGACGAGGTCGACTCCCTAGTGTGAGGGCGAGTCGTCAGGTGCGCAAAGTGAGGTTGTGAATGAAGGGCTGCGGTAGAGCAATGAGGCTCTGTTAAGGCAGATGGTCGAGATGCAATCGCAAATTCAGGCGTTGTTGAATGTCATCTTAGGGCAGCAGCCTAGAGTGCAGGACTCTGTAGTAGGTCAAGCTGTTCCTATTCCTCCTTCTCCTTTGGTGCCTCCAGTTCTGCTGCCACCAGAGATGAATTTCATTTCACATTTTCAGCGATTAAGACCTCCTACCTATGACGGTAGAGCTGACTTTATGGCATTGGATGACTGGATCATCGCTATCGAGAAAATGTTCTCGTATTCAGGAATTTCTGCTGACCAAAGAGTGATGGTCGTCATATACCAGCTGAAGGGTCATGCGAAGAGCTTGTGGTTAAGGGAAAAAAATAACCTTACGGATGGATGTTCGTGGGAATCGTTCAAGGACTTATTGCTGAGGAAATTTTTGTCGTCGGTCGAGCAAGTCCGTTTGATGAACAACCTTCTGCACCTGAAACAGAGATAACTCACGGTCAGTGAGTACGTGATAGAATTCAGCAAGTTGAACAGGTTTGCCTCGGATTTGGTAGCCTTCGTAGCGAGCAGAGTAAAGCGCTTTCTGAGTGGTCTCAGGAGCGACACCCAGCAATTGGCTAGCGCGTACGGATCTGAGAATTATGCTGAGACAGTAGAAGCTGCTTTGAAAGTCGAAGCTATTGATAATGCCAAGAATCGAGGTATGCAAAAGAGAAAGGACAAGAGAAAGTCTGAAGATAGTAAAAGCTCTCGGGAATCTGGCCCTACTTCAAAGAAAGGAAGCAAGGAGGCGTGTAGTTTCTGTGGTCGGCCAGACCATCCCTTCGAAAAGTGTTTCTAGAGGTTGGGAGCTCAGAAGTAGCAGCAGGTGCTGGTCATTCAAAGCATACCCAAAGGAGATCTGGTATGTGCTTCGTGTAAGCAGAAGGGGCATGATGTTGACCATTATTGGAATTAAGATAAGGTATGCTTCCAGTGTGGACAAAAAGGGCATTTGAAGTCTAGATGCCCGCGGTCTCTGCCCCTGCTGCAGCCAGTTCCACTTCAAGCCTTTCCGCCATCGTAGCTTGATAAAGGGAAGGGCAAGCTGAATGTTATTACTTTGGAAGAAGCACAGACTTCCACCCAAGTGATCTCAGGTTAGATTCTAATCTAGTTCTTAGCTCATAGCTATAGTTTCGATGATGTTCGGCTAGTTACGCATGCTATTTTATAGGTAAGATTAATGTAAAGAATCGTTGGACGCGTGTCCTTTTTGATTTTGGTGTTATCCATTCGTTCGTGGATAGGACTTTCGTAGAACATCATCGTCTGATCCTTAATCAAGTTGGCGATTCGTTTCGCGTTAAGTTTCCCTCTAGTGACTCGGCAGTGTCGGACCAGGGTATCCAGAGTTGTCCTATTCTTCTAGGTGGCTTCCTAGCCTTTGTCGATCTGAAGGTGTTAGAGCTGGAGCACTTCGATGTGATTTTGGGCATGGACTGGTTGTCTAGATATGATTTTGTGATCAAATGCAAGGTAAAGCGTTTGGACTTCAGGATGGACAACGGCCACCCTAGGAGTGTGTATGGTTTTTCGTGCCAGGATTCTCCAATTATTTCTACGTTATGTGCTTAAAAACTCTTAGATTCCGGTTGTTTTGCTTATCTAGTTTCTATTTTGGAAACTGTTAGTAGTTTGCCGCGCATTGAGGATATTTTTGTGGTGCGAGAATTCCCCGACTTTTTCCCAATTAGTCTTCCTGGTCTTCCACTTGAGAAAGATGTGGAGTTCGTTTTTGATCTGGAGCCGAGTACTCGCCCTATTGCTAAGGCACCGTACCGTATGGCCCCGCGTGAGCTGGAATAGTTGAGTACCCAGCTAGTTTAGTTGCTACAGTGCGGATTCATTAGGCCAATTTCTTCGCCTTGCGGTGCTCCTGTCTTATTTGTAAACAAGAAGGATTGTTCTATGAGGCTGTGCATTGATTATAGGGAACTAAATAAGGTAACTCTCAAGAATAGATATCCCTTGCCGCGGATAGATGATTTGTTTGACCAGTTGAGTGGTAGTATAGTGTTTTCGAAGATTGACCTTCATTCAGGCTACCAGTTGAGAATTCGTAAGACGGATGTTCCGCGGACATCCTTTCGTTTTCGGCATGGGCATTTTGAGTTCTTGGTGATGTCCTTTGGATTGACAAATGCACCCTCTACTTTTATGGACATAATGAATAGAGTATTTAAGGATTTCTTGGATCACTTTGTGGTTGTTTTCATTGACGATGTTCTGGTTTATTCCCGGAGTGCTGAGGAGCATGCCCAGCACTTGCGTTTAGTTTTGTCTATTTTAAGAGAACATAAGCTATATATGAAGTTGAGTAAGTGCGAGTTTTGACTACCTCAGGTTTCCTTTTTGGGTCATGTTGTGAATAAGGATGGAATTTCAGTAGACCTAAAAAAGATAATCGTCGTTATGGATTGGAAAAGACCTACCACACCTAAAGAGATAAGAAGTTTCCTAGGGTTGGCAGGCTATTATAGAAGGTTTGTGGAAGGATTCTCTATATTTTTTGCGCCTCTGACTAGACTTACGCAGCAGAACACATCGTTTGTGTGGAGCGATAAGTACGAAGGATCCTTTCAGGAATTGAAAAGGAGATTGTGCACTACTCTAGTGTTTTCTTTGCCTACTGAAGTTATGGAGTAGGTTGTTTGTGTGGATGCATCGCATGTTGGGCTTGGTTGTGTCTTAATGCAAGAAGGAAAAGTGATTGTGTATGGGTCAAGGCAATTAAAGATTCATGAAAGGAACTACCCTACTCATGATTTGGAGTTTGCGGTAGTGATTTATGCCTTGAAGTTGTGGAGATATTCTTTGTATGGCGCGTTGTGTAAGATTTATACAGATCACAAGAGCTTAAAGTATGTCTTCACTCAAAAGGAGTTGAATTTGCGTCAGCGTAGATGGTTCGAGTATGTCGCGGATTATGATGTTGATATCCTATATCATCCAGGTAAGGCTAATGTGGTAGCTGATGCCTTGAGTAGGAAGACCGCACAAATATTTAACCTTTCCGTAGAATCTTTGGTGGAAGAGTTTTTATTGATGAACATTTTTGTTAGAAATAGCGACTCGCCAAGCAGCTTGAAAGTGTTAGAGCCTTTATGGATTATGCTTTCAAGGCTTCATCAGAAGGACGATCCTGATTTGCAGCATATTCGTAGTAGAACTGAAAAAGGGGAATTACCAGAATTTTCAATTGATGATGCAGATACCTTGAAGTACCGCGGTAGATTCTGTATTCCCGCTGTTGAGGATATTTGAACAAAGTTGTGTAGTGAGGCGCATAATTCTAGTGTCTCCTACCACTCTGGTTCTACAAAGATGTATAGAGATTTGAAGCAGATCGTCTGGTGGTATGGGATGAAGAACGATATAGCCAAGTTTGTGTCTGAGTGTTTTACTTGCAAGCGAGTTAAGGCAAATAATAGAAGACCTGGTGGCAAGCTAACACCTTTGGATATTCCAAGTTGGAAGTGGGAGAGCATCTCTATGGACTTTATCACCGGTTTGATGAGATCTCCCCGAGGACATGATTCTGTGTAGGTCATGGTTGACAGATTGACGAAGTGTGCTCACTTTGTACCGTTCAAGATCAGTTACTCCATTAAGAAGATAGCAGAGTTATATTTTGAAGATGTCATTAGATTGCATGGAGTGCCGGTAAGTATTGTGTTAGATCGAGATTACAGGTTTACGTCTCGCTTTTGGAAAAGTTTGTAGGAAGGGTTGGGTACCGACCTCAGATATTCAACTGCTTATCATCCACAGACCAATGGTCAGACGGAGAGAGTTAATTAGATTTTGGAAGATATGATCAGATGTTACATATTGGACCACGGAGGAGCGTGGGACGAGCGGCTTAGATTGATGAAATTTTCCTATAATAATAGTTATCATGAGAGTTTGTAGATGACCCCCTTTGATGCTTTGTATGGGAGGCATTGTCGGACCCCCCTTGTTTTTGGCTGAAGTGGTGAAGGATCGTTGTTAGGTCCGGAAGCCTTGGAAGAGATGAATACTTTTTGTGATGCATATTCGAGAGAAGCTTCGTATAACTCTGGAGCGTTATGATAAGAATGCTAATCGACGAAGGGTGGATCTGGAGTTTGCAGTTGGGGACATGGTTTTTCTCAAGGTTTCTTTGATGTCAGGTGTTAAGAGGTTTGGAAGGAACCGCAAGTTAGATCCCAGGTATGTGGGACCTTTCCAGGTTGTTGAACACATCAGAGTGTCAGCTTATAGGCTGGGTTTGCCCGCTAATTTCCCTGGTGTGCACGATGTGTTTCATGTGAGCCAGTTGCAGAAATGTGTACTTAGTGATCTGCATGTCCTTGACTCGGTGCCCCAGTTGTAGTCTAATCTATCCTATGTCGAGGTGCTTGTTCGTATTCTGGAGACTCGGGATCGGGTGTTGCGAAGGAAGACAATACCCATGCTCAAGTTTCTTTGGTGAAACCAAGACATTGAGAGCGCGCGACTTGGGAGTTGGAGTCAGCTATGAGAGAGGCTACTCCTCATATGTTCTCCTAATTTATTTTGGTAAGTGTTTCTATTCGATAACCTTTGGTTATTTCCTTTCTATAGTAGATACGATTGCGTATCAAGTTTCAGGACAAAACTTTCTTTTAGGGGGAGTGGTTGTAATGCCCCTGATTTTTCGATGTTTATTTTATATTTCTTTAGTGACGTATTATTGATGTTAGGATGTTACATTGATGCGTAGTTAACGGGCGCCGTTGTTGGAGCATGATTTTGCTCATCGAAATCCGAGGTTTTGGCTTTGGAAGTTATAGTGGCTAATTTTTAGCGTGTTTGTAAAGTTTCGTTGCGAATCGGGTTTATTTGGAGACTCGGTGGAGTTTTTTAGGTTGTTGATGTTTTTGGCTTCGGGGGATTTTAACCCGAGTTTGGTTTGTCGGATCCCAATTTCGACTTCGTCGTTGCATTCATAGCATCAATATTTAGCCTTGGTGCGAATTTCGTGGAAATCCGAGGTGATTTGAGTTTTCTTGTCGTTTGAACGTTTAGCTAATTATATTAATAATATAATATATATATATATGTTTGTACGTAATAGACAAAACCCTATTCATCATCTTCCCTAGCCGTCGGATCGAAGCACGAAAGAGAAGAGGCGATGCGGCTTGCAAGGGTTCGACCGTAGCCTGTAGGAGTTCTGATGCACGAAATCATCAACGGAGCGTAGATTCAGAAAGCTCTCGCCGAGATCTTCTCATGCATGGTGTGTTTTCCCTATTTCATGGATTTTTTGCATTAGGGTATTCGGTTTTGACCCTCGTTTGCCCCGAAAAGTTTCAGGAATTATAGTTGAGGAGTTTGTTGGGTATTGCATCCACAATAGACCTGATTTGAAGAAGCCCCTGAACAAGCTAAGGTGAATTGAAAATATATTTGACAATTCTATCAAGTTGTGCTTGCAGCTATTCCATGCTAAGTACACACCAATGTCAGGGTGCAGTGGGTCAATATACACGGGTCTGCGCAACGTAATCCCTCGTTGCGTATATCAGTGTGTTGATTCACGTGTGCTCTCTCTATTGGAGTGTACTTATTTTTCAAGTACAGGGTCAAGGTAGATAAAGAGCAGAAGAAGGAGCAAAGATGGGTCAAAGACCAAGTCATCAAAGGAAGGAAGAGAAAATTCTTCTAAGTCAAAATCGACGAGAATCACTAAGTGATTCCAGCCGACTTCGACGGGAATCGCTAGTGATTCTCGCCGACTTCGACGGGAATCGTTAGTGATTCCCGCCGATTCGTCGAGTATCACTTAGCCTCTCCCGCCGACTTCTTCCGGCTGACAGTTTTCAAACAGGGATTCTGCTAAGGCAGAATCAACGGGAATCGTGAGTGATTCTCGCCGACATCGACGGGAATCACCAACGATTCCCGCTGATTTTGCCTTAGGCAAATTTCCTCGTTCGCTGAACCGAACCAAGATGCCTTGCGCTGTTTAGGCTGGGGCTAGGGCTTCTCCTTGTGGGTCCCACAACGATCTTTAGGGTTGGCCTCTAGTATATATATGCGTATTTTGAACCTCTAGAAAAAGACATTCTCGGAAATCGAAAGCAGCCGATGTCGTGCCCTAGCCGATCGCGGAAACCGCCGATTGCCTGTTGTCGCTCGCAAGTTCATCGTCGTCGTTGATCTCAGTGCCTCTCTGATCTTCCGACGACAGTACCGAGGCAAGCCGAGCGTATCACGCATCTCTCTTGAGATCTCTTGTCTCTTGATTCGTTGAAAGAGACTAGTTCTCCATTCCGAATCAGTAGAGACAATTGATCCGACTGAGATCGTTGGTAGACCTTGCTTGCTTCGTCAAGAAGTTTGGATCTACAAAGTATCAACGCCGCAATCACTTGTCGCCGCCGATCTTGACAAGATCCTCTCCAAGAGAGAAATCCAGTTGTGGACTCTTCGAAACTTTCAAGAAAGCTTCAACGAACGAAGAAGGACATCGGAATCTCCAAAACCTTTGTTTGTATTTTCTTTTACATTCAATTTTGGTTTGTTGTAAAGGAATTTTAATTCCTAGTTGTAAGGGTTGGGTGCAACCCATGATGGTGGAGTTGTGATTCCTTTGTTGGAAGGGTTCCTTCCGTAGTGTGAGGATTGGATTTCAATCCGTTTGGAGAAGTGACCGAGTCATCCCTTGGTGAGAGATAGGTCGAAGGGGGAAAGTGGACGTACCCAAATCGGGGAACCACTATAATTCTTTGTGTTTTCTGTGCTCTGTTTGTAAATTTGTGCAGGTAAATTTAATTCCGCATAAGACTGCACGACACGTATTCCCCCCCCCCCCCCATAGGTCGATTTAGTCGACACTACAGACTTTCAAGTGGTATCAGAGGGAGGTTGCTCATCAATAAGGTTAACACCTTGAGTAAGATCCTGCTTCTAGTGTCAAGAAGAAAGAAGATCTCAGAAATGGACGGACTCAAGTATTCAGGAAAGATCCCAGTGTGCACCAAGCTGAACTTTCCCATCTAGAAGGAAAGGATCAGGTTCTACATGGAAGAAGTCGACCCCCGACTCTTCATGATAGTGGAGGAGGGACCTTATATCCCCACTAAGGCCTCCACCATTGATCCGACCAAGATGGTGCCCAAGAAGCTCTCCGAAATGGATAAGGATGAGATGGTGCTTATCAGACTAGACAAGAAAGCTCAGAACATTCTTGTAAGTGTCGTCGATGATTCCATGATGCAGAATTTCAGCAACTACAGGACTGTCAAGGACATCTGGCACTGCCTGATCATCCTGATGGAAGGCACAGATGAAGTAAGGGATGATTGAAGATCCCTTCTGAACCAAAAGTATGAGGCCTTCAGGCAAGGTCCCAAGGAAGAAATTGGAGTTACTTTCGAGAACTTCCTGAAGATCGTCAATGCCCTGAAGGGATATGGCAGAGTGTTCACCAATGGTGAACTAAATGACAAATTCCTTAGATCCCTTACTAAGGAATGGGACACCAAGATCTGTGCCATCAGAGAGTTTGGCAAGCTGGCAGAAACTGATCCCCAGATTCTGTTTGGGAAGCTTATGTCCTATGAGCTTCAGCTGAACACCAGAAAAGCTGAAGAAGAAGCCGATAAAGCTGTTGCCAAAGAAAAGACTGTAGCCCTAAAAGCCAATCACTCAAGGAAAGATAAGGGTGCAGCCTCGTCCCGCTCTTGGAAAAAGGATGAGGAAGAAGACTCTGAGTCATGCTCTTCCGGCTCAGAGCTATCTGAAGAAGAATTCTCCTTCATCACTCGAGAGTTCAAGAAGTTCCTCAAGATGAGGAATCAAAGAAAGAGAGATGCCTCCTCCTCCAGATATCAGAAGAAGAATTACTCTTCTGACAGGTATGAATCTAAACAGAACAAACATCGCTCTGCTGATATTATTTGCTTTGGATGCAATAAGTCAGGCCACATCGTTGCTGACTACCACCAAAGCAAGAGAGATAAGGGGAAGGGAGAGGAGCACAAGTCCTCTAGAGATAAGAAGAAAGAGAGGAGCTACATTGCTAAAAAGCCAAAGACACTGAGTGAATCTGATTCGTCAGACTCCAGTGATGATGAGGAAGCCTACTTCGGGCTAATGGGTTGCTCTGACTCAGATGGAGACTGTCCCCCATTTACTGGGAAGGTAAAAGATCGCACCCCCCCCCTCTCTGACTCTGACTCTGAGTCTCCTGAAGATGATCTCGAGGACAGCCCATCTGCCCGTGAAGCTAAGCTCCTCGAAAAGTATGAGCTTCTGCTTAATACCTTTGAGGAATGCCGCAAGAGATTGAGGGCTCAGAAAAAGAAAGTCAAATTCCTTGAGGCTGAGGGTGTTTCCCTAAGAGAAGAGATCACTAGCTTGATCACTCTCCAACCGGAACACCTGGACCTGATTCATGAGCACTCAGATTCTCCAAAAACTCCTTGACCAAAAGCAGAAATAAATTGACAAGCTGGAAGAACAGCTTGCGGTAGAAAATAAGATTGTCAAAAGCTTCTCTATGCCCAAGACCGTTCTTCCTCTAGTTGATACATTCTCTGCTCGGGCTAAGGGGGCTGGCTTGGGTCATGTTGGAGTGCCTGGCAATTCATCCAGGAGAAACAGAAACCAGAGGAAGAATAAGGCTGCTAAGAAGGCCTCTGCTGCAGAAAAGGGAAAGGCCCCACTCGGTCCTGTTTCATTCAGAAAGCCTAGCTTTCCATGCAATGAGCATGACTTTGAGTCAACATATGGCCACCACTTCAGGCCCTCGGTTGAAAAGCCCAAGAGCCGATATGATGGTTGTACCTTCCCCCACAACTACGGTGAGAGTGTCTTCAAGGCACCTTATGAGGAAATCCATGTGGAGAATTATTGCCACTTCTCTAGCGACCATAATTGGAAGCAAACTCCAAAGGCCAAGCCTGTTAGAAAAAAAAGGAAGTGAAGGAATCATGTGACTGCTGTCGTCATGATGCCTCCACCTCCGGATCCAAGGCCCTGACTGGACCCACCGTTCTAAGGGTGAGGAAGGAGCCTAGGAAACGGTACAACAGGTTTGACTGTTGGTGCTGTGGCAAAGTTGGTCACTTTGCCGGTGATTGCTGGTTTAACCCAAGATTCAATGAGACTCCTCATGTTAGCAATGCGAGGCTGACCACTCGTAGGGTTAACCACCCGAGGGGGAGTGTGCTAACAAGGAATCTAGGACCCATGTTTGATTGGGTTCCTAAGGGAAACTAATTCTGTTTTGCAGGTATGTCCAAAGGCCACCAAAATGCCAATCTGGTACTTGGACAGTGGATGTTCCCGACATATGACCGGGACAAGAAGAATGTTGCGTGATTACTTCCCAGTCGAAAATGGACCCAAAGTCATCTTTGGAGGATCTGATCGAGGAGTCACTAGGGATTATGGTATGATTTCCAACGGTGTATTCTCTATCATATACGTGGCCTATGTTGAAGGGTTAAACCATAACCTGATCAGTGTAAGCCAGTTGTGTGATAAAGGATACGACGTTAAGTTCTGCAAGGATAAGTGCTTGATAATATCGTGTGCCTCTTCGGAGACGGTATTAACTGGCATTAGGAGCAGAAATATCTTTTGCTTAGATTTTCTTAGCTTAGACTCTTCTACCCCCATGTGCCTAGTAGCAAAAGGCAGTGCATCTCTCTGTGAACAATGGCATAAGAGATTAACACATATTAATTTCAAGACTATTAATATGTTGTTTTCCAAGAATTTAGTAAGGGATACCCTTACTATTAAGTGCATCAAAGATAACCCTTGTCCTGTTTGCCAGAAGGGCAAACAGACTCGGGCTACTTTTAAGGGCATTGCAGACAAAGACTCTTCCAGATGTCTTTATCTTCTGCATATGGACTTGTTCGGTCCAGTGCAAGTTCATAGCTTAGGAGGCAAATCACATACGCGCGTGATTGTTGATGATCACTCTCGGTTTACGTGGGTGTTCTTCTTGAAATGAAAGTCAGATACGTTTGACATCTTCACTAATTTTATCAAGCAGATTCAGAACGAACTTAACTGCTCCGTGGTCAAAATCAGAAGTGACCATGGAACAGAATTCGAGTCTTGTGCTATGACAGAATTCTGTGAAGAACATGGTATCTTTCATGAGTTTTCCTCCCCGCGTACTCCTCAGCAAAACGGAGTTGCGGAGAGGAGAAATAGAACGCTCATTGAAGCATGTACGACAATATTGAATGATGCTTCTCTTCCAGAGTACTTCTGGGCAGAGGCTGTCAATACGGCTTGTCATGTGCAGAACCGAGCATTGATCAATAAGAATCACCGTAAGACGCCTTATGAGCTATTGAAAGGCAGGAAACCGACCATTTCCTATTTAAGGATTTTTGGTTGCAGATGCTATGTACTTAATAATGGGAAGTACCCACGTACTAAATTCGGAGAAAAATGCTTCGAAGGCATCTTCATGGGCTATAGTAGCCATAGTCGGGCATATATGGTCTTCAATAAGAAAACCCTAGTGGTAGAGGAGTCCATTAATGTTGTATTTGATGAAGGAAGCTTGCTTCATAGCAATTCTTCCAGTGGCATTCTTGAAGATACAGGTGCAAGGATTGAACAGCTAAGTCTAGGTGAGACTACTAAAGATGAAACTCCCAAGTACGTCAAGGTATCCACCTCAATGCCACCTGGAGAAGATGACGGTCAGGATGGAGAAATTCTCCCAGAAGAGGGAAGAACCGTAGAAGCTGTTGGAGCTCCAGATGCCAGACTCTTAGAGCTCAGACACGTGAGGGATCACCCAAGAGATCAGATCATAGGAGATCCTCGGGACGGTGTCAGAACTCGCAGAGGTACAATTAACGAGATTTTGCACCTTAGTTTTCTGTCACAGATTGAGCCAAAGAAGTTCGACGAAGCGAACAAAGATGCGTCGTGGATATTGGCAATGCAAGATGAACTGCATCAATTCAAACGATGCAACGTCTGGACGCTAGTTCCCAGACCAAAGAAACAGAATGTGATCGGCACTAAGTGGATCTTCATAAATAAACTGGATGAACACGGTGTCATCATCAAGAACAAGGCCAGACTGGTTGCTCAAGGTTACAGACATGAGGAGGAGATTGACTTCGACCAAACCTTTGCACCAGTTGCAAGGCTCGAAGCGATCAGATTGTTCCTGGCATATGCCTCTCACAAAGGATTCACTGTCTATCAGATGGACGTGAAATCAGCTTTTCTCAATGGAAATTTAAAAGAGAAAGTATATGTCGCGCAACCCCCAGGTTTTGTTAATCCAACATTCCCCAATCATGTGTACTTTCTTAATAAAGCATTATATGGCTTAAAACAAGCTCCTCGAGCTTGGTATGAGACTCTGTCTAGTTTTCTTCTTGAGAACAAGTTCTCGAGAGGAAAAATAGATAAGACATTGTTTCTTAGGGAAGTCAAAGGCAAGATTTTGCTGGTGCAAATCTATGTCGATGACATAATATTCGGCTCAACGGACAACAACCTGTGCAAGAAGTTTTCTAAACTTATGCAAGGGAAGTTTGAAATGAGCAGCATGGGTGAGCTGAAGTACTTCTTGGGACTTCAAGTGAAACAGTCTGAGGATGGAATTTTCATTTCTCGGACGAAGTTTACAAATGAACTCCTCAAGAAATTCGGAATGGAGAATGCAACCTCTATGAGGACTCCAATGGGATCCACTGTGTCTCTGGACAAGAATGAGACAGGGAAACCTTTTGATGAAACCAAATACAGAAGCATAATTGGATCCCTGCTCTACCTTACTGCTAGTAGACCGGATATTATGTTTTCCAAATGTGTTTGTGCCAGATATCAGGTGAACACTAAGGAATCTCATTATGTCGCTGCAAAGCGAATTCTTAGATAACTTAAAGGTACACCAAATCTTAGCTTGTGGTACCGAAGAAACAATGATGTCGAGCTGATAGGCTTTTTAGATGCTGACTTTGCAGGAAGTAGGGATGATAGGAAAAGCACTTCCGGTACGTGCCAATTCCTCGGAAGAAAGCTTATTTCGTGGAATAGTAAAAAGCAGAACTGTGTCGCAACCTCTACGGCTGAATCTGAGTACATCTCAGCAGGCAGCTGTTGCACACAACTTCTATGGATCAAAAATCAACTCGAAGATTATGACTTGTAGTTCAGAGAAGTTCCTATGTATTGTGACTCCTCGAGCGCAATAGCAATTGCGAACAATCCAGTATCGCACAACAGAACAAATCATATTGAAGTGCGCTACCACTTCATTCGGGAGCTTGTGGAAAACAAAGATATATCTCTCTGCTATGTCCCCATGGATAAGCAGATTGCAGATATCTTCACAAAGCCCCTAGACGAGGCCAAATTATGTCTCTTCAAAACTTAACTCGGCATGCTGAACTATGAAGATTGAAGACTGAAAGGCTCAAGGCTCTTCGATCAAGGGGGAGCATCTGCTAGGAACTCAAGATCAAGCACAGATGCAGGAACTGAGGGGGAGAATTTTGCTCCAAGTGAAGTCCCAGATTTGCAGAAGACGAAAAGGGGGAGATTACCCTCTCGGCCAAGTCTAAGGTGACTGCCAATGTTAAGTATGCTCTCAGGAAAAATGGTAATGAATTTCACTCTCAACTGAACTTTCAGTTTATGATTTTCATTCCCATCTGTTCTATTCACCTTAGCTTGTAGGGTTTAGGCTTCTTCAAATAGGGGGAGATTGTTGGGTATTGCATCCACAATAGACCTGATTTTAAGAAGCCCCTGAATAAGCTAAGGTGAATTGAAAATGTATTTGACAATTCTATCAAGTTATGCTTGCAGCTATTCCATGTTAAGTACACACCAATATCAGGGTGCAGTGGGTCAATATACATGGGTCTGCGCAACATAATCCCTCGTTGCGTAGATCAGTGTGTTGATTCACGTGTGCTCTCTCTATTGGAGTGTACTTATTTTCAAGTACAGGGTCAAGATAGATCAAGAGCAGAAGAAGGAGCAAAGATGGGTCAAAGACCAAGTCATCAAAGGAAGGAAGAGAAAATTCTTTTAAGTCAAAATCGACGGGAATCGCTAAGTGATTCCCGCCGACTTCGACGGGAATCGCTAGTGATTCCCGCCGACTTCGAGGAGAATCGTTAGTTATTCCCGCCGATTCGTCGAGTGTCACTTAGCCTCTCCCGCCGACTTATTCCGGCTGACAGTTTTCAAACAGGGATTCTGCTAAGGCAGAATCGACGGGAATCGTGAGTGATTCCCGCCGACATCGACGGGAATCACAAATGATTCCCGCCGATTTTGCCTTAGGCAAATTTCCTCGTTCGCTGGAATGAACCAAGATGCCTTGCGCTGTTTCGGCCGGGTCTAGGGCTTCTCCTTGTGGGTCCCACAACGGTCTTTAGGGTTGGCCTCTGGTATATATATATATGTGTGTATTTTGAACCTCTAGAAAAAGACATTCTAGAAAATCAAAAGCAGCCGACGCGGTGCCCTAGCCGATCGCGGAAACCGCAGTTCGCCTGTCGCCGCTCGCAAGTTCGTCGCCGCCTTTGATCTCAGTGCTTCTCTGATCTTCCGACGACAGTACCGAGGCAAGCCGAGCGTCTCACGCAACTCTCTTGAGATCTCTTGTCTCTTGATTCGTTGAACGAGACTAGTTCTCCATTCCAAATCGGTGGAGACGATTGATCCGACTGAGATCGTTGGTAGACCTTGCTTGCTTCGTTAAGAAGTTTGGATCTATAAAGTATCGCCGCCGCAATAACTTGCCGCCGCCGATCTTGACAAGATCCTCTCCAAGAGAGAAATCCGGTTGTGGACTCTTCGTAACTTTCAAGAAAGCTTCAACGAACGAAGAAGGACATCGGAATCTCCAAAAGCTTTGTTTGTATTTTCTTTTACATTCAATTTTTGTTTGTTGTAAAGGAATTTTAATTCCTAATTATAAGGGTTGGGTGCAACCCGTGGTGGAGTTGTGACTCTTTTGTTGGAAGGGTTCCTTCCGTGGTGTGAGGATTGGATTTCAATCCGTTTGGAGAAGTGACCGAGTCATCCCTTGGTCGGAGATAGGTCGAAGGGGGAAAGTGGACATACCCAAATCGGGGAACCACTATAATTCTTTGTGTGTTTTTTGTGCTATGTTTTTTAATTTGTGCAGGTAAATTTAATTCCGCAAAAGACTGCACGACACCTATTCTCCCCCCCCCCCCCTCAAAGGTGGATTTAGTCGACACTAGAGACTATCAGAGTTCTTGCGGCCGATCCTTGTAGCAGAACGTTGGTGAGGCCGGATTTTAGAAGGTTTGAGGCAAGTCATGATTTCTTCCCTCTTGCTAGTTCCTCATTCAGTTTTTCCCACTCTTTTCCCTCCTCCTTAGAAGATAGTTGTAGTGTAGGGTTCGACTAGGTCGAAATCCGCCTGGTAGGGTATAAGACCGACTGAGTCAAATTTGTCGGGTAAGGGTAGAGTTCGGTTAAGTGTTTTTCGTCGAGTATGTGGGAATCGGTGTGAGGACGATTCGTCGAATATCTACGTAAGGTCGATTCGTTGAGTATCGACGTGAGGCCAATTCGTCGAGTGGAGTATTGTTGGTTTGTGCATCGAGTTCATCGAGTGTAACCGATTGGCATTGTGTTGGATCCCTATTTTGTATTTGGGCTAGGTTCACTAATCTAGGATAAGTCAGACCCACATTATATAGTCAGGGTCTAGTTTAGTGTCTTAGGTGTCAGTTAGATCAACAACTCAGTGAGACAAGACCAAGACATCAGAGACTTAGAAGACAGCAGAGACTGAACTAGGCAGAAAAGTCATTCGACGATCTCTGAAGAGAGTTCGACGATCTTCGTTCTGCGTCCGACAATCTCAAGAGTTAAATCTCTAAGTGGCGAGATCGACGTTTGCTGAACTTAGTTCGACGATCTCTGATCTACTTTCAGGATAGATATCGACGATCAACCATCTCAGTTCGACGATCTTGAAGCCCAGTTTGGAAGGCGGATCTTCAGGACAACGATCACAGGGCTCAGCTCGACGATAGAGGATGTTTGATTTCGACGATCTCAGGACCAGATCGACGATTACTGCAAGATCAACATTTTATTCCCTGTAGTTATTGTTTTCCTTATTTACTGATTATTATATTGCTTATATGACTCTGAGTGATTAATGCATATATTCTCTGAATATAGTCATTCCTTGGCAATCATTAATTTACTGGTATTCACAGAGTTATTATACAGCCATTCTCGAGACAGTTAGGGAAATGAGTTAATTCTCTTATAGTCATTGCACGAGTTCCCGTGATTCCTGCAGACAATCAATGTGTGTCATTTCAATTTCAGTTATGAATTATTCAAAGAGAAAGAGACTCAGAGAATAAAAGATATAAAGAATTATTTCTCAGCGACACACACATACAGACAGATTTTGTTAGAGAACACAAGTCAGAGAAAGAAGAATAGCTTTCAGTTCTTCATACCAGTGTTCATCCAGGAAGCTTGTAGAGACATTCATCTTCAATCAGTCTCAGCTTTCTGGAATTCAAAACCTACACCTTGTACAAGGCTTTGGATTCTTGAACCAATCAAGATCATCAGGACAAGCCTTGACTCCATCAGGATCACTCTCAAGTCATCTCTCATTTTGTTTGAGAAAAGAGAAGACAACTCAGCTTTTTCTTCCCCCCCCCCTCTGTGTACAGGGTTCTTACTCCCTTCAAAAGTAATTCCTGGTTGTGAGGTCTCCTGATCAAAAGACTTCAAGTGGTTTTCTGGCACCTGATCAAAAGCCAGAAGGATTGTTATATCTCCCTAGAAATAGATATTTCTTGGTGGCAGTCACCTGATCAAAAACCTGAGAGTGATTCCTACCAGGGTGGTAGAAGAGTGGATGTACCCAGATTTGGGGAACCATTATAATTTCTTGTGCTGTCTGGTTGCTCTTTCTCTTTTTGTTCTTGCTATTTGTTGTGATATTTAGAATAGCTCTCTAGTTTTCTTTATTGATTTAATTATTTGTATCACCTATTTTAAACTCTGATAGAATAGCATAAAACATCCAAAAATTTTAAACACTCTATTCACCCCCCCCCCCTCTAGAGTAGATCTGAATAACTCCCTCCTTTCAATTGGTATCAGAGGGTTATTGTGTTTTCTGGTTGTACAAGCTAACACTTGAACCAAGATCCCTGCTTATTCAGATTTCCTTTTCCTTAGTTATTCATTTATCATATGGCACAGAATAAGGACTATGCAAGCACCAGACATCCAGTCTGTAACTTAAATAAATTCAGTATCTAGAAGGAAAGAATTAGACTTTACATGAACTCAATTGATGAAGACATCTTCAACTCCATTTTGACAGGTCCACCTCAACCAACTACAGCCACCTCTACATCTACTGACACTCATGCAGTTCCACCACCAAATTGGACTGATACACAGAAGAAAGAAAAGATTGTTGATGCAAAGGCCATGAACATACTGGCCCAGACTATGTCAGATGACATATTCCAAAAGGTTGCTGATTGCACATCAGCAAAGGCCATCTGGGACTATTTGAACTAGATGGTGGTTGGCTTAGTGGAAGAAAGAAAGGATAGAAGATCCCTTCATATTTCTAAGTATGAGAACTTCAGAAAGGAAGATGCAGAGACAGTTGAAGAAATGTATGGCAGACTGAGTGCCATCATCAGTGAACTGAGAACATTGGACAAGGACATTTCACTGACTGAGATAAATGACAAGATATTGATGTGTCTTCCCAGCTCATGGGACACAAGGATCTGGCCAATCAAGGATGCTAGAAGTATCACAGAAATTTCAACAGAAACACTTTTAGGAAAGCTCAAATCTTTTGAACACTTTGAAAAGACTAGGGAGGCAGAGCAGAAGGCTTCTACTCTAGTCAAGAAAGAGCAGAATATTGCTTTTAAGGCTACAGAGGAAACAGCAGCTCCTGCTGTTAATGAAGAGTTCTTTATCCTCTTAGCAAAGAGATTCTACAAGATGGGCAAAAGAGACTTCAGGAAAAAGTCATCCAGACAAGAAGATAAACCCAGGTATGACAAAACACCAACTAAAGAAGTTGTTTGTTTTGGTTGCAGGAAACCTGGACACTACATCTCTGAGTGTCCAGAAAATCAGAAGAAGGAGAAAAGAAAGGACAAGGACTCCAGAAAATAGAAGTACAACAAGCCTTCCTCAAGCAAGCATAAGAGGAAAGAGAAAGGCTTTGTAGTAGAAACCTGCAGTGATACAGAAGAGGACTCCTCCTCCTCTAGCTCTCGTGATGAAGATGAAGAGGAAGCAAAGGCAAAGGAAGTTTTCTTAATGGCAATTGATGCTTCCAGCACTCATTCAGAAAATGACTCATCAGATGATGAAGAACCACTCTCTGAAGTGGATCAGGTACTCTCATCCTTTGACTTCAATTCTGAAGATTTTGTACATGAATTCAAAACTATGTGTATGGATGTAATTAGCTCAGAGAAAGAAATTAAACTACTTAGAGAGCAATTAAATAATCAAAGTAATTTAGTTGCAGAAAACAATCAACTAAAAGATGATATTATACTTGCAAATGAACAGATAATTAAATTAAAAACTGAACTAGCTGAGGCAAGGCAACTTGAAGAATCCCTTAATGGGAGAAGCCTCAAGCTGATGGACATTACAAGCACTATTAATGCCAGACTCACTGGCAAGCTGGGCTTCGATTCTTCATCAAGCCAACCCCCACTGGTTCAGAAAAATATATTAGTGACCCCTGTAAAATTCATTTCTGAAAAGGGTAAAGAACTAATCTATGAGAAACCCTCAACTGCAAATAAGAACAAACCTAACAAACAGAAAAATAGAAACAGACAAAATCAAAACAAAAACAATGTTCAGCAATTTTCGTCGAACTCAGATCGACGAAATGTGAACAAATCGTCGAACCCAGATCGACGATCTTTGAACGAAAATTTTTACTATAATCAATCGTCTTACTACGATCGACGATTTCTGTATGGATTGTCGAGCAGAGATCGACGAACTTGGGGCACAGAGAATGAGTATTATCCTTCTCTGAGCAGAGATCGACGATCTCAACCCATATCGTCGAACTCAGATCGACGATCTCACTTCCAATCGTCGAACCCAGTAAAAAGTAATAAAACTTTTAACCTTAACAGAAACTCTAATCTTAACAAAAACTCTAACCAGAAAAGAGAAACAGTTAATCGTTTCACCCCTTGGGAATTACCACCTAGGAGATATCATCCACTAGGATATAAATTTCAGCCAACTAAATCTATTATCTCAAGCTTTTCTTATCAATAAAACAAAGGACACAAGGTAACCTGGGTCAAGAATAATTAATCTTTTGATTGTTGCAGGTGAAGAACTGTTCATTATATAACCCGCAATGGTATCTGGACAGTGGGTGCTCAAAGCACATGACTGGATGGAAGGACAACTTATTCAACTATAAGTCAAAGCTAGTATCTAAAGCTATCTTTGGTGACTCCAACTATGGCCAGACTGAAGGCTATGGAGAAATCAGGATAGCAGCTGTCACATTCAGGAAGGTTGCATATGTAAGTGGATTGAAACATAACTTGATCTCCATCAGTCAACTTTGTGATGAAGGATTTCAGGTAACATTCAATCAGTCCTCTTGCATTATTTCTTCAGCTGACAGCATAGTTGTCTTAACAGGTTCTAGAGTAGGTAACATTTATATTGTTAACTTCAATTCAGCCATAAATAAAATTTGTTTATTTAACCAATCTTGTAATTAAAATGAATTGTGGCATAGGAGGTTAGGACATGTAAACTTAAAATACATTGCTAGGCTATCTAAGGACAACCTTGTAAGAGGATTGCCTTCTTACCCCTATAAGAAGGAAAGCCTGTGCAGGGCTTGTCAACTAAGCAAGCAAACTAAAAATAGTTTCAAATCCATTAATAAGAGTGACTCACCTAGGATTTTGTATTTTCTTCACATGGATCTCTTTAGACCCATTATTGTACAAAGCCTAGGAGGGAAGTCTTACACCTTTGTTATTGTAGATGACTTCTCCAGGTTCACTTGAGTGTTCTTCTTGAAAAACAAGTCAGATAACTTCAAGGTTCTTACAGATTTTCTCAAGTGCATACAGAGTGAGTTCTCTACTCAAGTTGTATTGATCAGAAGTGATCATGGTACTGAGTTTGAGTCTTTTCCTATGTAAGAGTTCTGTGAGAAGGAAGGTATCAAGCAATGTTTTTCTGCTCCTAGAACTCCTCAACAAAATGGGGTAGCTGAAAGGAAAAAAAACAGAACCCTGATTGAAGCTACGGGTACATTACTTGCTGATGCATACTTGCCCCTTTTCTTTTGGGCAGAGGCAGTGAGCACAGCTAATCATGTCCTGAATAGAAGTTTAATACATAAGTTAAAGGCTAAGACCCCTATGAGCTACTCAAAGGGAAGAAACCTAAAGTAGACTATTTTAGAGTGTTTGGTTGTGTTTGTTACATACATATTAATAACAAAAAATACACTAGAAAGTTTGAAGCCAAGTCTGAAATGGGAATTTTTCTAGGATATTCCCAAGTAAGCAAGGCTTATAGGGTCTATAATAAATCTACCATGAAAATTGAAGAGTCTGTACATGTATCTTTTGATGAAACTAGCATGTTTTATAAGGAGAAGAATACTTCTACCAATCAGACTTTGCAGGTACCTACTTTGTGTGAGAATTTGGAAGCTATGACCCTCACCCATGAGGCTGTTACATCATCTTCTCCACAAGTATTTGAAGACAGTGATGAGGAAATCAGTGAGCCCACTGATATTGTTCCATCAGCTGAAATAATTCCACAAGAGGAATTACCCCCACCAGCTATTGAACAACCTACTCCTGCTGATTTAGTCACACTTAGAGATCATCCTGTATCTCAAGTGATTGGAGACATATCAGCAAGTGTGCAGACTAGACATCAACTCCACCAGGACTTGATGCATGCCTGCTTTATCTCTCAAGTTGAACCTCATTCCATTCAAGATGCTGAGCAAAAAGTAAAAGAGCGGTTGGAATTCATCTTCCTCACCATTGCTGCCGAGAAAAAGCTTGAAGTCATCTAGCAGAACAAAAATTTCAGTTAGCTGTAGCATTCTCTTTTGCTACAACAAGATCATCAATACTTTTGATAAAGAAAGAGAGGAGAGCCTTCAGTCTTCTGCAGGTTCAGTTAGCTATTTGAAGAACTCAAGACCTAGCAGATCTTCAGTCTTCTATAGCAAGTTCAGAAACAATATTCTGAGTTACTTCCAGCAGAGTCAGCCTTTTATTGAAGAACAACTTCCTGCTGCTGTGAAGACAGATAGAGCTGAGTTAACTCAGCTCTTGTAGTTGACACGGAGAAATTTCTCTGGGTCAAATTAATTAAAACCATTATTTTCTGTAGGATCCTTTTAGATTTGAGCTGTAGGGCTCTTGAGCCTAAGGTAGGGCAAATTTACCTGAGTTGTAGGAGAGTTATACTCTCTGAGTGTAGGATACAGCTTGGATCTGAGGTAGGTGATCATTTGATCACTGAGCTGTAAGACTTTTGAGCCTGAGGTAGGAGAGCCATTCTCTTTGAGTTGTAGGGAACTTATTCCTGAGCTTTAGGATCCTTTGGATCTAAAGTAGGTCCTTTGTGCCTGAACTTTAGGAGAGTCATTCTCTTTGAGGTAGGAGAAAGTTTACTCTGAGGTAGGGTTGTCCTCCTAGCCTGAGTGGTAGGGCCTTTGGCCTGAGGTAGGTGTTCAGTTGATCACTGAGTTGTAGGGCTTAGTTCTTGAGCTGTAAGTCTTGGAGGAGACTGATAGATCCTGAGGGATCTGTGGTGTAAGCTCTTTGAGATGAGTTTTGAAGAAGTGTCTTGTCTAACTGGAAGTTTGAAAGGTGAGAGGAGGGTGGGCGTACCCATAATCTTGGGAACCACTATACATTTTGTGTGTGCATTTCTGTGTTGTTTCTTTATTTTAGGTTCTTGAAAGTTGATAACTGCTAACGCACTAAGCACTTAAAGAAGAAATTTTAAGAAAGTCACAAGATCCTAATAAACCTATTCACCCCCCCCCCCCTCTAGGTTACAAGCTACCTTGAAAATAAAGACTTTCAAGTAGTATCAAAGGGAGGTTGCTCAAAAGAATTTAATAATCTGAGTGATCTCCAAGGGTAGCTACAACTCTGTACTTATGGGTTATGGAGAGAGTCATAAGGAGCTAGGTTCCATGAAACTCCCCATTTGTAGAAAGGAGAATTTTGGAATCTGGAAAGAGAGGGTCAGGCTATTTATGGAAGCCTATGACCCTAGGATCTTTGTGACAATAAAGGAGGGACCCTTCATCCCTATAAAGATCTCTGTTCTAGATGCAAATGTCCAGACACCTAAGACTTATTCAGAAATGACCAAGGATGAGGTCATGTTGGCTACCTTGGACAAGAGAGCCTAGAACATCATAGTCAGTGTTATTGATGATTCAACTTTTCAAATCTTGGTCCACTGCCAAACCTCCAAAGAGATGTGGGACACCCTTGTGGTCTATATGGAGGGTACTGAAGAGGTAAGAGATTATTAAAAGTCCATGCTCAACTAGGAGTATGAGATCCCTGAAAGAGAACATAACTACTTGCTATGAAATATTTTTCATGATCATTAATGAACTGAGGACCTATGGGAGGGTCTTAAGTCATTATAAAATAAATGACAAGTTCCTAAGATCTCTCACTAGAGACTGGGATACTAAGATTTGTGTCATAAGAGAGGTGACCAAGCTTGCTGAGACTCCTCCCCAAACATTGTTTAGAAAGTTGCTCTCCTATGAGATGCATCTAGCTGCAAGAAAAGAGGAGGAGGCCACCAGTAGATCCCAGGCCAAGGAGAAGTCTTTGGAATTCAAGGCAGACATCATAAGGAAGAGTAAGGAGAGGATTCCCTCTCCTCCAAGAAAACCAGCTGATTCAGACAGCTCAGAGTCAGATGCATCAGAATGCAGCATGTCAGATGAGGACTTTGTTACCTTTTCTAGGCACTTTCAGAAGCTGATGAAGAAGAAATAGTAGAAGAACAGACCTTCCACCTCTTCTCATTATAGGAGGAATCATTCCAAGGCTGACAAGTATGATTCTAAATCCATTAAATACAATTCCTCTAAAGTTGTCTGCTACTATTGCAGTAAACCAGGGCATGTAATAGCTGACTGCCCAGTGAAGAGGAAGGAAGCTATTGAGAATAAACAGCACTAGCACAATAGCAAGAAGGAGAAGTCCTTTATTACCAAGAAAGAGAAGAGCTGGACAGACTTATCTTCATATGAGTCTGAAGAAGAAGCCTATATTGGGCTAGTTGCTGCTGCTGCTGAACAAGAAGCTGTAGCAGCAAATAAAGACTATCTTGCTGGCAGGATAGGTATCAGGGCCCCTCTATCACATCTAGATAGTGATTCAGAGGTGGATGAGGAAGATGAAGAAGATGCCTACAACTGCTATGGGCTGATGGCAATGACTAATGAGGAAACCAGCCAGGATCAGCCTGGTCAAAGCAAGGTAAAATCTCTATCAAGCTCTTCTTCTGAGTCTGGATATGAGACTAGCCCCTGTACAGAACCCTCTTCATCTAGTGGTGAAGATGATTCTGAATCAGAAGGAGATGTCAATCAATTGATTGACAGGTATGGAGAACTTCTGGATGCCTTCAAGAAGTGCAAAAAGGTGTCTAAGAAGCAAGCTGTAGTGCAAAAAGTTGTCTAAGAAGCAAGCTGTGGAGATTGCCTCTCTATAGTTGGCTGCTTCCCAGCTGACTGAAACAACATCTTTGCTGGATTAGAAGGACTGGGAACTTAGCCAACTTAGGGCCATTAACAACATCCAGATAGGCTCCATCAAGTACAAGAATAGTCTCATCAGGGATCTTGAAGAGAGGCTAAGGAGGGAGAAAAGAATAGTGGCTAGCTATTCTAATCCAAGTATTATGTTACCCTTGATAGACTCGTTCTCCTCTCAGAAGGGTAAGAAAGGATTGGGATTCAAGGGAAGCACAAGAGTTGCTCCTTCCAAAGGGAAGGGCAAAGCTCTGGCTCTGACTCAGCCTCTTGCTTCTAAGCCTCCCATTTCTTTTAGGAAAGTTCAATTGCCTTCAAACAGGTATGACCAAGAAAGCATCTTTGGTCACTAGATGAATGGCAGATCCACTGGTGTGAACAAAAATGTTCATAGCTATGGTGGAAGGTATAGCAGGGTGAGTTCCTTTAAGGCTGCCCATGAAGAAATTCAAATGGCACATCCTGGACCATTTGCCTTTGGTCCTCTAGCCCCCACTCTCAAGAATGTGGCTGCAGCAAAGGTTCAGGATCATTCAGCAAAGACTCAGACCAAGGGTCAGTCATCCTGCATGCCTAGTTTGGTTGTGTCTGATGCCATCAAGAGCATGCTTTCTGGAAAAAAAACTTATTGTTGCTGGTACTCAGAGCAGGCCAAACAAAAAAATAGAAGACTTACCTTCAGTCAAATCCTTGCTAAAAGGAATCTGAAGAAGGTTGCTGCTCCTCTTCCTACTATTCATCCAGCAGTTAACCAAACTGCCAGTCCTGCATAGAAAAGAAGATACAATATTCATGAATGTTGGTGTTATGGAAAAGTAGGCCATTTTGCTGTAGACTGCTGGCATAATCCAAGTGTGCCAAGAGCAATTATTAGTCCACCAGTTAGAAATGCTGCTGGTAGACAAGTTTATTATAAGACTGACATGCACCTAGGGCCCAATAGAAATTGGGGTCCTAAGGTAAAGTAAATTGTGTGATGCAGGTTAGTTCAAGTGCCCATACTCCTATATAGTACTTGGACAGTGGTTGTTCCAGAAATATGACTGGGACAAGGAGCAACTTAAAGGAGTACACTCCAGTGAAAGATGGACACAAGGTTATCTTTGGTGGTTCAGATAGAGGGGTGACTAGAGGCTATGGTAAGATTACTAATGGCATAGTCACCATCACAAAAGTGGCTTATGTTGAAGGGTTTCAACACAACCTCATAAGCATAAGTCAGCTCTCTGATCTTGGCTATGTTATTGTCTTCCACAAGGATGAGTGCCAGATTAAGAGGTCAAGTGACCAAGATGTCATCTTGACAGACAGTAGGAGTGGAAATGTTTATTTTTTTAAACTTTCTTTGTTTAGATACAGACTCTCCTATTTGTATAGTGGCAAATGAGAAAGTCTCATATTGTGTCCAATGGCACAAGAGGCTAGCTCATTTGAATTATAAGACTATTGGCAAGCTCTTTAGTCAAGAGCTAGTTAGGAATGGTCCTAATGTAAAGCGCACCAAGGAGGACATTTGCTCAGCATGCCAAAAGGGAAAGCAGACCAAAGCCTCCTTCAAGGGCATTGGGACCAAAGACTCTGTGAGGTGTTTGTACCTCTTGCATATGGACTTGTTTGGTCCTATTCCAGTTCATAGTCTTGGTAGGAAAGTGTACACCCTTGTGATGGTTGATGACTATTTCATGTTTGCTTGGGTGTTCTTTCTCAAGAAAAAGAATGAAACCATTGACACCTTCATCAAGTTTGTGAAGAAAATTTAGAATGAGTTTAACAATTTAGTTGTCAAAATCAAAAGTGACCATGGAACTAAATTCCAGTTTGAAAGCATTACAATGTTCTGTGAAGAGCAAGGGATTCATCAAGAATTTTCTTCTCCGAGAACTCCCCAGCAAAATGGGATTATTAGGACTCTCATAGAGGCTCGAAGAACTTTGTTGAGTGATACATCTCTCCCAGAATATTTCTGGGTTGAGGCAGTGAATACTGTATTTCATGTCCTCAAGAGGGCCTCTACCACCAAGAGCCACAAGAAGACTCCCTATGAGATCTTGAAGGGCAGAAAATCAAACCTGGCCTATCTCATAATTTTTGGTAGTAAGTGTTATGTGCTTCACAATGGGAAATCCTATGTGACTAAGTTTGCTGCCAAGTCTTTTGATGAGATTTTTGTTGGGTACAGCAATCATAGTAAAGCCTGTAGGATTTACAACTTGAAAAGCTAAGTTGTAGAAGAATCTGCACATGTAGTCTTTGATGAGTCTACTATGATTAATAGTAAGCTGCTAAACTCCTCTTCTAGTACTGCAGGTATAGAACAGATGATGGACCAGCTAACCATCAAGAAAGCAGCTCCAGTTATCCAAGATAAAGTGGACATTCCAGTAGAGGGACTGCAAGACAAAAATGAGGTGGATGAAGATCAACAAGAAGCTTCCCTAGTAGCTGAAGCTGAAGCTAGATTGCCTCCAGCAATCAGGCATTTGAGGGATCATCCAAGGGACCAAATCATTGGTGATGTCAGCCAAGGAGTAGTGACCAGGAGCAGAAGTATCAACACAACACTCTACTCAAGCTTCCTGTCACAAGTTGAGCCAAAGAAATTTGAAGAGGTCAACATAGATCAACTCTGGATTGTTGATTATGCAAGAAGAATTGAACCAATTTAAGAGATATAAGGTCTTGAAACTGGTTCCCAGACCACAAGGACATAATGTCATTGGAGTCAAGTGGATTTACAAAAATAAACTTGATGAAAATGGTATTATAATCAAGAACAAGGCAAGGCTAGTAGCTAAGGGGTACAGGCAAGAGGAAGGTATTGATTTTGATCAAACTTTTGCTCCTATAGCAAGATTGGAGGTCATCAGACTATTCCTTGCTTATACTGCACACAAGGGATTCAAGGTCTACCAGATGGATGTGAAGTTAGCACTCCTAAATGGTGACTTAAAGGAAGAAGTCTATGTTGAGCAGCCTCCAGGTTTTGTTATTCCTCACTCACTTGGTTATGTTTATAGACTTAGGAAAGCTCTATATGTGCTGAAGCAAGCTTCTAGAGCATGGTATGAGACTTTGTCTAGCTTACTCATTGAGAACAAATTCTCAAGGGGGAAGATAGACAAGACCCTATTCCTAAGGAAATCTAAGGGTAAGATCATCATAGTCTAGATATATGTAGATGACATTATCTTTGGATCTACTGATGACAACCTCTGCAAAAAGTTTACCAAATTTATGCAAAGGAAGTTTGAGATGAGAAGTATGGGTGAAATCAAGTTCTTCTTGGGTCTCCAAGTGAGACAGACTGATGATAACTCTTCCATATCCCATTCTAAGTTCACTAGGGAGTTAATCAAGAAGTTTGGTATGGAGAATTCCTCCACCATGAAAACTCTAATGGGGTCAAGTATGCTTATAGGCAAAGATGAGTCAGGGAAACCTGTTTATGAAACTTTGTATAGAGGGATAATTGGCTTCCTTCTATATCTAACTACAAGTAGGTCAGACATCATGTATGCTCCATGTGTTTGTGCTAGGTATCAGGCTTGCCCTAAAGAATCTCACTACTCAGCTACTAAGAGGATTATGAGGTATCTTAAGGGCACACAAGATCTTGGCCTATGGTACCCTAGGAATGGGGAGTTTGAACTAACAGGCTATTCAGATGCAGATTTTGCAGGCTGCAAAGGGGACAGGAAGAGAACTTTTGGCACCTGTCTGTTCTTGGGAGGAAGACTAGTATCTTGGAGCAGCAAGAAGCAAACAAGTATTGCAATCTCAACTGCAGAGTCAGAGTACATCTCAGCAGGTAGATGTTGTGCTCAATTGCTGTGGATCCAACATTAGCTCTAGGATTATAACCTCCAGATAAGTAAAAGTCTCTTATATTGTGATTCTACTAGTGCAATCTCAATTGCTAGGAATCTTGTCTCTCATAGCATGACTAAATATCATTTCATTAGGGAGCATGTGGAATGTGAAGATATCAACCTTGAATTTGTCCCTACAAACAAGCAAGTGGCTGACATCTTCACTAAGCCACTAGATGAAGTAAAGTTCAACACCTTCAAGTTTGAATTGGGGATGTTGAACCTGGTATAGCTTCTGTTGCTCCTTATACTGTTGCAAGTTGTATTCCCTCTTGCAGGTGGACAAGTACTTCAGTGAATTGAAGATTTTTCAAGTTATATATCTTGAATGGTATCATGTTTGTTGAAGTGCTATCAAAATGGTGTAGACTAAAGTGTCTATCGGGAAGCATGATAGATGATGCTTCAGTTGAGGGGAGCAAGTCCAGCATTGCTTAAGCACTCTCAAATGGTTCAACTACTGCTTATCTGTACTCAAAATGGGGGAGAAGATAATCAGTGCCTCCCTGACTATTTACAGAAGTCAAAAATGGGGAGGAGAAGGATATGATCTGGTATCAGAGGGACAGGAGGAGAAGAATACAAGTGGTATCAGAACTATGAGAAGGATATGATCAAATTGATCAAGAACATGTAGCAGCAATTCAGGGGGAGCAGGTGTGATGACGATCACCCTACAGGCAAGGAAGTATGGTAACTAAAACTTCTTCTCTTTTTTTAAGTTAATATTCTACTATTGCATATGTTAGTGTATGTCATTGACTCAATTGATTGAGGGTTTTGACTTCTTAAAATAGGGGGAGATTGTTGGGTCCATTGCCCACAATGTCCCATATTTGAAGAAGACAATCATGTCAATGATATACATGAAGTTGTATTTGATGTATGCTTAAGTTCATGCATGCAGGTTAGTCCTTGAAACATTAATAGGACAGGTATTCCAAGTGATGTGACAGGTGGTCACAAAGTAAAGATGTGGAGGGACAGAAATCTGTCTAAGTCCACAGGCGTTGAGTGAAGTCAGTTCACTCAACGCTAGATGCAAGGGAAGATGCTGGATAGGCTGAAAATCGCCTAAGTCCATAGGCGTTGAGTGAAGTCTATTCACTAAAAGCCAGGTGAGTAAAAGCGTTGAGTATAGCTTGGATAGTCAGCCTAACAATTGGCAAGCTGAAAAAGTGGCTAAGTCCATAGGCGTTGAGTGAAGTCAACTCACTAAACGCCATACAGCAAAAAGTTGTGAGACAGGCTAAGGGTGTGAAAGCCTATGAAGAAACAGTTAAAAATGTGGCTAAGTCCACAGGCATTGAGTGAAGTCTACTCACTTAACGCCATACATCATAAATCGTTGAGTATAGCTCAGACAATCAATGCCACAAAAAAAATCTATGTAAATATTTGATTAAGTCCACGGACGTTGAGTGAAGTCTGCTCACTCAACGCCATACAACATAAATCGTTGAGTATAGCTCAGACAGTCAATGCCATAGAAAATCTGTGTAGATATTTGACTAAGTCCACAAGCGTTGAGTGAAGCTTACTCACTCAACGTCATGTGATAAAAAGTGTTGACTGAACCTTAGTCAGTTAGAGAATGTGATTTCACAGAAATTTGGCTAAGTACAAATGCGTTGAGTGAAGCTTACTCACTCAACGCTAAGTGATAGAAAACTTTTCTAAGTGTTTTAGCGTTGAGTGAATGTTGCTCACTCAACGCCTGATGACAGAAAACTATTCTAAGTATTTTAGCGTTGAGTGAAAGTTTCTCACTCAACGCCTGATGACAGAAAACTTTTCAAAGTGTTTTAACGTTGAGTGAAGGTTGCTCACTCAATGCCTGATGACAAAAAACTTTTCTAAGTGTTTTGGCATTGAGTGAAGGTTGCTCACTCAATGCCTAATGGCAGAGAACCTTTTCTAAGTATTTTGGCGTTGAGTGAAGGCTGCTCATGTTGGGTTTCTCTAAGAGGTTGGCACAACACTTGTGCACGCAGCGGAAGAATAAAACATCAAGAATAACCCAAAAGAGATGGGATCGGGCCATGATCATTGAATCAAGAAGTTAATAAACAACTAGGCAAAAATTACCTCAGTGGCGTTGAGTCACAACTCAACGGAGATGCTCCAAGCTTCGTGTCCCTATCGGTGGCGAGTTCTACGTGGAATGATGTCCACGTCTCTGCAGAAATCCACACGAGCGGGAGAACACCGACCTTTCCGTCACACGGATAATCGGGAAGGAGATCGACCGCACCTTGCTCTTCCACGGACTTCTAGGTCCGCGCCAGGAATAGCAACACCAGCAACAATCGCCGGAGAGGAGGAGGTCGGCGGAGCGAACAGCCGGCGGTGGAACAATTCCGTCCGGCGGGATTCGGGAATCGGCGGAGCGAACGAAGAATGGCGGAACACTTCCGTCGGATTCGTCTCGGTCAAAGGGCCAACGATCGCTTCGATTCGATCAGATCTAATTCCTGAAAACCCTAAGTATCTATTTATACGCAAGGCATAAATAAACTTAGGTAAAATCGCTATCCGCAGACCACAGGAAAATTAGGGTTTCAGAATCAACGAGAATCACCTTCCAGATTCGGTGAGAATCATTCGGCGAGAATCACACAGGATCGGCGAGAATCAGTCGGCGAGAATCAGAGTACGATACTCGACGATTCACGTCGAACATGGGTTGACGATAACCATCGACCTGCGGTCGACGATAGTCGACCCGCGGTCGACGATACTCGTCGACCCGTGGTCGACGATACTCGTCGACCCGCGTTCGACGATACTCGTCGACCCTCGGTCGACTATTCTGACCAAACCTTTTCAAGGCAACATTTTGCCTAACCCGACGATCGTCTAAGGCAACACTTTGCCCATAACCCCATTCAAGGTCGGTGATTGGTAACCTTTACCAACACAGTCAATCATCCAACTTCTCCACATCTCTTATGTGCGACCCTGCAGGCTCATATCGCGTTGGCAGTGAGATTACATGTTTGACCACTTCTAGATCACCATGGTAACTCCAACAGTCTCCCACTTGATCTTGAAAGTATCAAACCAAGAACTTCACTAACAATGAGCGGCATCTAGCAATGCATCATTGCTCCCCAAGCAATAAGAGTTCATAACTCATAAGCCTTCATGACCAATGTATTAGCGTTGTCTTTGTTCCTTTGTCCCTTACATCCGGAAAGAACTAGAGGCATGGACCGTGTCACCCTCGTAATAGCTCAATCCAAGTTTCTTGATTCAGGACGGACTTCCAGAGAATGGTGAGTCCAATATCACATATTGACTCAACCAAGCATGGCCATGCATTTCTCAGTCCAGTTCCATCAAGGGGCCCATGGATGCAACTCCTGTCATACAGGAGGACAAATTCCATATCTGCTCACACACAAACACCCAAATGATTCGTAACATGCCCAACAACCACCCTTATCATCAACCTTTCTCAAGGAAGACTTTAGATGGCATCAAAGCACGCTCTTCCTCACTTGATGAATGCTGTGACTTCAGGTCAAAGGACCACAACACCATTGTCAATTGAGACCTACTCGTGACACGATTGAATGACAATCCACAGAGTAGTCTCAGGTGGGATCTGTCCAGTACAACTTGTTCACTAACAAGTACCCACGTGATGACTTGATATCACAATATCATGACCTGTGAGAACTGGTCATCAGTCAACACACGTGCTAGTCTTAAGGTATCATCATCACCCTTAGTTTCTATGATGATACTCGACCAGGGACCTTTTAAGAATGAAGCTTCAAATAAATCATAGACTCTCACATTCAAGTCACGTACTTGATGTCCCATGGAAGTGAACATTCTAAGGGTATCTATTACGTTAACATTTAACTATCATATAGAAAAATCATAATAAAAGAACTTGCCATTAATTGTAAAAAGAAACATTTAGGTACAAAATTCATCAAATGAATAAACAATAAACAGCCAACAGAATATATGTTTACATGCAACCCACAAGACACTCACTAGAGTTGATCATTCAGGTATCGTATACCCATTGATCTAGTATGACCATCATGCTTTCTCTGCGCAAGAGGCTTTGTCAGTGGATCTGCAATATTCTCCTCAGTCGGCACTATGCAAATGTTCACATCTCCTCGTTCGACAATCTCACGAATAAGATGGAACCGCCGAAGTATGTGCTTGGAGCGCTGATGGGATCTAGGTTCCTTAGATTGTGCAATTGCACCATTGTTATCACAGTAGAGAACTACGGAACCAACAATGCTAGGAACTACATCAAGCTCGCCGATGAATTTCCTAATCCATACAGCCTCCTTCGTTGCGTTAGCCGCAGCGATATACTCGGCCTCTGTTATAGAATCAGCAACTGTCTCTTGCTTGGAACTCTTCCAGCTCACAGCTCCTCCATTAAGGCAAAACACAAAACCTGACTGAGACTTGGAGTCGTCCCGATCAGTTTGGAAGCTAGCATCCGTGTAACCACTTACAACGAGCTCTTCCTCTCCACCATACACCAAGAACACATCCTTAGTCCTTCTCAAGTACTTCAGGATATTCTTGACTGCAATCCAGTGACACTCACCGGGGTCTGACTGATACCTGCTAGTCATGCCCAAAGCAAAGGAGACATCGGGTCGAGTACACAACATCGCGTACATGATTGATCCAATTGCCGAAGCATATGGAATCAACTTCATGCGGTCCTTATCTTCACAAGATTTTGGACACTGGTCCTTAGAGAGATTCACACCATGAGATATGGGCAAAAATCCTTTCTTGGACTCAAGTATGTTGAACCGCTTCAACACCTTTTCGATGTACGTACTCTGGGTCAAACCCAGCAACTTCTTCGACCTATCTCTATAGATCTTAATACCGAGTATGTAAGTCGCTTCACCCAAGTCCTTCATAGAAAAGCAGTTCCCTAGGTTGTTCTTAACAACTTTCAGGGTAGGAATGTCATTCCCAATCAAAAGTATGTCATCTACATACAATATCAGGAAGACAATAATGCTCCCACTGATTCACTTGTAAACACAAGGCTCATCTTCATTCTTGATGAAACCAAACTCTTTGATTTTCTCATCAAAATGAAGATTCCAACTTCGAGAGGCCTGTTTCAGTCCATAGATGGACCTATTCAGCTTGCATATTTTAGTGGCTTCATTTGGGGATACAAAACCCTCGAGTTGTGTCATATACACTTCCTCAAGGAGGTTTCCATTAAGGAAAGCCGTCTTGACATCCATCTGCCAGATCTCGTAGTCATAATACGCAGCAACAGCAAGCAATATCCTTATGGACTTTACCATGGCAACAGGGGAAAAGGTCTCATCATAGTCAATACCATAAATTTGCTTGAAACCCTTAGCCACCAGTCGCCCTTTGAATGTTTGTACATTCCCATCCATGTCGGTCTTCTTCTTGAAGACCCACTTGCACCCTATGGGTCGCACCCCTTCAGGTGGTTCCACCAAGTTCCAAACTTGGTTTGCGTACATGGAGTCCATTTCGGATTTCATAGCCTCAAGCCATTTGTCGGAGTCCGGTCCATTCATAGCCTCTTGGTAGGTTGCTGGCTCATCATCATGATCCATAAGCATCGCATTACCTATTTGAGACACGAGAAATCCATATCTCTCAGGCTCAAAGCTCGGTCTACCAGATCTACGTAGGACTTGTGCTTCTTGAGTAGGTTCTCCAGCTACAACATCTTGTAGTCCTATCTCAGAATCCAATTCCGGTTCATTCACTACCTGTGGGTCTTGAACTTCTTCAAGTTCTACCTTTTCAGTCTTTCTTGATAAGAACTCTTTCTCCAAGAAGACACCAGTCCTAGCGACAAACACTTTGCCCTCGGACGGTAGGTAAAAGTAATACCCTTTCGTTTTCTTAGGATATCCCACCAGATAATATTTATCCGATTTGGGTTCCAGCTTGTCAGGCATTTGACGTCGCACGTATGCCTCACAGCCCCAAATTTTAATGAACGACATACTAGGACGCTTCCCAGTCCATATCTCATATGGTGTCTTTAGAACCGTTTTCGTTGGAGCGCGATTCAATGTCATTGCAGCAGTCTCTAAAGCAAAACCCCAAAAGGAAACAGGCAAATCTACATGACTCATCATCGAACGTACCATGTCTAACAGAGTACGATTTCTCCTCTCAGATACACCATTATGTTGTGGTGTTCTAGGTGGAGTGAGCTGTGATACAATACCACACTCTTTCAGATGATCACGGAACTCATGACTCAGGTATTCGCCACCTCGATCAGATCGGAGTGCTTTAACCCTTTTACCCAATTGGTTTTCTACTTCATTCTTGAACTCTTTGAACTTTTCAAAGGTCTCGGATTTGCACTTCATAAGATACACATATCCGTATCTACTGAAATCATCAGTAAATGTAACAAAGTAGAAATACCCACCTCTAGCCATGGAACTCATGGGTCTGCCTACATCACTATGTACAACACCTAAGAGATCCTCAGCCCTCTCAGTATAGCCCGTGAAAGGAGCTTTAGTCATCTTGCCTAACAAACAAGATTCGCATCGCTCAAATGATTCATAATCAAATGAGTCCAAAAGTCCATCTCTATGGAGCTTGGATATGCGCTTCTCGTTTATATGGCCCAAACGACAATGCCAGAGAAATGTAGGGTTTGAGTCATTCGTTCTTAGTCTTTTATGATTTTCTACATTACAGATCAGATGGTCCAAGTTCAAAACATAAAGACCATTAAACAATTGGGCTACAGCATAACAAACATCATTCTTAAATATAGAACAACAGTTGTTCTTGATTATAAAAGAAAATCCAATCATGTCCAAACATGAAATAGATATAATGTTTCTAGTTATGGCCGGAACAAAATAACAATTATCTAGTTCTATTACAAGCCCACTGGGCAAAGAAAGACGGTAAACCCCTACGGCTAAAGCAGCAACTCTTGCTCCATTGCCGACACGGAGGTCCACCTCCCCTTTACTCAGCAATCTTCTCCTTCCCAGTTCCTGCACATTTGTACAAATGTGAGAACCACATCCGGTATCCAATACCCAAGATGAAGGAGCAGAAAGGTTTATCTCTATAACGTAAACATTTGAAGCGGAAGTCATACCTCCCCTCAATTTCTGCAGACCCTCAATATAAGAAGGACAATTCCTCCTCCAATGACCAGCCTTGCCACAGTGGTGGCATTTCCCTTCCTTCACCGTGCTCTTCTTCTTCATCAGTGTAGAAGACTTGGGCTCAAGATGTGACTTAGGTCCCACCTTCGTCTTCTTGAAGCCCTTGGCCTTGCCCTTGCCCTTATACACCATCAGTATGGGGCTGGCAGGCTTGGCCTTTTTCATATTGATCTCGGCAGTTCTTAACATACCTAGGAGTTCGGGCAGTGTCTTGTCTATTTCATTCATGTTGTAGTTCAAGACAAACTGCTCATAACTGTCCGGCAATGATTGCAGGATCAGATCTGTGGCCAACTCTTGACCCAGAGGAAAACCCAGCCTTTCAAGGTTCTCTATATACCCAATCATCTTGAGTACGTGATTCCCTACTGAGTCTCGAACTCCCATCTTGCACTGAAACAACGCTTTTGTGACATCGAACCTCTCTTGACGAGCTTGCCCTTGAAACATTTTCTTGAGATGCTCGTCAATCTTCTTGCACCCCATGTTCTCATGTTACTTCTGAAGCTCAGAGTTCATGGTGGCAAGCATAAGGCACTCGACGTCTAAAGCGTCATCAGTATACTTCTTATAAGTATCCTTATTAGCACGGGAAGAATTCCCGGTCGGCACCTCGGGGGCTTCCTCTTCCAAGACATAGAGCTTTCGCTCTTGCCTAAGAACAATTCTCAGGTTCCTGTACCGGTCCATATAATTAGTCCCACTGAGCTTATCCTTCTCAAGGATGGCTCTCAGAGACAACGTGGAGTGTGAAACACTTGCCATGGAATTCTACAAGAAAATATGCAGAATAAAATCAGCACCAAAATTTCAAATACAATTTATTTTAATTTGGACTTCAATTAAAACTCCCACTATTTTATTCGAAATGATAGCCCTCTCTAACAATTCAGAGAGTTCATGCGAGCTACTCTCTTAGTGGACAAGATCCGTATTTCACCAACACTATGAGTCAGCTTTGGCTTTCCTCTCACGATGCGGTTATTTTGGTAGGCAACGCTTGCCAATTGCATCCTCATGCAATTCTTGTATGTTTGGTGAATAACTCCTTATTCACATCCATCACATGGTGCATGCCAACCCCATTCCTCTAGGCACTCAACCTTTGAGGTCACCTAGTTAAGCTAGACCCGATGTCGACAGTGGGATCACAATTATCCGCTCGCACCCTTACCAAGATAGATTAATGCACCTTGTTTTGGCAAGCCCACACTTCATCGATCGAGGCAGGAAGAGTGTCATCCATCGGAAGGGATCCGAACACTTAATATTTGATGAAGGGATTTTTTTTTTTGATAATAGGTTAACAATTAACCATGATCAACATTTGATCAATGTGCACATCCAAATAAAAACACTTCACTAAAATCCCCATGCATCCCTTATGTGCACAACAGAACACTATCAACATTTGATAGAGGAAAAGGGATAAATCTGAACATCTAGACACTTCCAAATCTTCAGGTTTACATGCATTGGACAAGGGACAAAGGCAACTCAACTTCAAGCAGTAGACAAGCTCATCTCTCCTTGTTGGATTCAAAATCCAAAACAAAATCGAGGGATGGTTACTGCTAAGGAGACAGTAATTCCTAACGATTAGAAATTACCACAAGATTCCAGACGTTCCCGGCGGGGTGCCAAGATTAAATCTAGACATTTAGAACACTTCTAAATCCCTAGGTTTACACGTACTGGAATAACCTAACTTCCAATACAACAAATATGGCCGGAACCTCCCTCTGATACCACTGTTGGGTTTCTCTAAGAGGTTGGCACAACACTTGTGCACGCAGCGGAAGAATAAAACATCAAGAATAACCCAAAAGAGATGGGATCGGGCCATGATCATTGAATCAAGAAGTTAATAAACATTCATAGATACATGCAGGCTTGTTCGGGCGGGACCTAGGCACATTCCACTGATAAGTGTTCATGGCCATGTCCTCAAAAAGCTCAAGTGCTGCTTCCGGGGTCTTATGATTTAAAGTACCGCCAGAAGCTGCGTCTATCATTTGCTTCGTGCTTTGATTTAGCCCGTTATAGAACATCTGCACTTGTAACAATACAGGCAGCGCGTGATATGGGCATCGTCTTAATAATTCTTTAAATCTCTCTCAAGTTTCATATAGGGTTTCAGAGTCTATTTGTCCGAAGGCAGAGATGTCGTTCCTAAGTTTTGTAGTTTTAGCTGGTGGAAAGTACTAACTCAACGGAGATGCTCCAAGCTTCGTGTCCCTGTCGTTGGCGAGTTCTACGTGGAATGATGTCCACGTCTCTGCAGAAATCCACACGAGCGGGAGAACACCGACCTTTCCGTCACACGGATAATCGGGAAGGAGATCGACCGCACCTTGCTCTTCCACGGACTGCTAGGTCCGCGCCAGGAATAGCAACACCAGTGACAATCGCCGGAGAGGAGGAGGTTGGCGGAGCGAACAGCCGGCGGCGGAACGCTTCCGTCCGGCGGGATTCGGGAATCGGCGGAGCGAACGAAGAACGGCGGAACACTTCCGTCGGATTCGTCTCGGTCAAAGGGCCAACAATCGCTTCGATTCGATTAGATCTAATTCCCGAAAACCCTAAGTATCTATTTATACGCAAGGCATAAATAAACTTAGGTAAAATCGCTATCCGCAGACCACAGGAAAATTAGGGTTTCAGAATCGGCGAGAATCACCTTCCAGATTCGGTGAGAATCATTCGGCGAGAATCACACAGGATCGACGAGAATCAGTCGACGAGAATCAGTCGACGAGAATCAGTCGGCGAGAATCATAGTACGATACTCGACGATTCACGTCGAACATGGGTTGACGATAACCATCGACCTGCGGTCGACGATAGTCGACCCGCGGTCGACGATACTCGTCGACCCGCATTCGACGATACTTGTCGACCCGCGTTCGACGATCGTCGACCTTCAGTCGACTATCGTTGACCCTCGGTCGACTATTCTGACCAAACCTTTTCAATGAAACATTTTTCCTAACCCGACGATCGTCTAAGGCAACACTTTGCCCATAACCCCATTCAAGGTCGGTGATTGGTAACCTTTACCAACACAGTCAATCATCCAACTTCTCCACATCTCTTATGTGCGACCCTGTAGGCTCATATCGCGTTGGCAGTGAGATTACATGTTTGACCACTTCTAGATCACCATGGTAACTCCAACAGCTCACTCAACGCCTAGTGACAGAAAATCTGTCTAAGTTTTTTGGCGTTGAGTGAAGCTTACCCACTCAACGCCTATACTAAAGATGTTTGATTTTGGCTAAGTCCACATATGGTGATGTCAGCAAAGTCAACAAGTCAACTGAGTTCAAATTAAGTGCGGGAAAGCTATAGAACACGACAAACACTATCGGGGGTCTACAATACGTCTTCTTCCGTTAAAGCAAGATGCAGCTGTCTACTTCAGGTGGTCCCCACAACTTCTTGAAGTCGTTAATCGGTGGAAGATAAAAGGGACAGCTTCTGGATGTTGAACGCAACTTTTAGGGTTTTGTTCAAAAAGAAAAAGTGTGGTTGGACTTCATCTTCATCACCATTGTTACCGAGAAAAAGCTTGAAGTCGTCCAGCATAAAAAAAAAGTTCAGTTAACTGTAGCATTCTCTTTTGCTACAACAAGATCAGAAATACTTCTGATACAGAAAGAGAGGAGAGCTTTTAGTCTTTTGCAGGTTCAATTAGCTATTTGAAGAACTCAAGACCTAGCAGATCTTCATTCTTCTACAGCAAGTTCATAAACAACATTCTGAGTTACTTCCAACAGAGGCAGCCTTTTACTGAAGAACATCTTCTTGCTAATGTGAAGATAGATAGAGCTGAGATAACTCGGCTCTAGTAGTTGACACAGAAATTTCTTTGTATTAAATTAATTAAAACCACTATTTTTCTGTAGGGTCCTTTTGGATCTGAGCTGTAGGGCTCTTGAGCCTGAGGTAGGGCAAATTTTCCTGAGTTGTAGGAGAGTTATACTCTCTGAGTGTAGGATCCAGCTTTGATTTGAGGTAGGTGATCATTTGATCACTGAGTTGTAGGGCTTTTGAGCCTGAGGTAGGAAAGCCATTCTCTCTGAGTTGTAGGGAACTTGTGCCTGAGCTATAGGATCCTTTAGATCCGAGGTAGGGCCTTTGTGTCTGAGCTGCAAAAGAGTCATTCTCTCTGAGGTAGGAGCAAGTTTGCTCTGAGGTAGGGATGTCCTCCCAGCCTGAGTAGTAGGGCCTTTGGCCTGAGGTAGGTGATCAGTTGATCACTGAGTTGTTGGGCTTAGTGCCCGAGCTATAAGTCTTGGAGGAGACTGAGAGATCCTGAGGGATCTGAAGTATAAGCTCTTTGAGCTGAGTTTTGGAGAAGTGCCTTGTCTAACTAAAAGTTAGAAAGGTGGGAGGAGAGTGGACGTACCTATAATCTGGGAAACCACTATATATTTTATGTGTGCTTTTCTGTGTATTTTCTTTATTGCAGGTTCTTGAAAGCTGATAACTCCTAACACACTAAGCACTTAAAGAAGAAATTTAAAGAAAGTCACAATATACCAACAAACCTATTCACCCCCCCCCCCCTCTAGGTTTCAAGCTATCTTGAAAACAAAGACTTTCACTTTCTCGTCCCAGAGCACCATGGGCTCGCCTACTAGATCCTTCATCATCCCACCGAGACTGAAATTTCAATGGGCACTCGACAGTCCCGCCTCGCGGGTTTCATATTTCACCACCGTCGGGGACCTAAGGGGGTCGCCCTCACCCCGCTCCCCTTCAGGCGAGCCACCTTGGACCTGCTTGCCCCTAGACACCACCGCCTTTTTAGCCTCTTTCTCAGCGGCAGAGGGCGAAACAAGCTGGATCTGGCAGGGGCAAGTCGCTTTTGGCTGCTGGATGGTCTGGTGGTCTCCTGCCCCTTCCTGCACGCCACCGCGGCTGCCCTCTCCCGGGCGAGTGGGTCGGGGTGTAGCCCAACATCCGCAAAGGGTGGGTGCTTTGGGATTAGTCTCTCTCATGTAGGGGACGTACTTAGCCTCATCAGGAAATGAAAGCAGTTTATGGGTGAGCCCAAAGTGAAGCGAGGAGGAAACATACCTTCACCAGGGATAACCGGCAGGAGCGAGTCGAGCCCCTCCGCAGGAAGGCGACCTCAAAATCCTTATGGAGGAAAAACTGATGGAGGTTGGATTCATCGCCTGATATGGTCGGCGCCCAGTACATCTCCTCACTCTGTTGAATAGGCGAGAATGGGATGTTACCGAGATCTCCCTTGATGAAGACAAACTTGGTGAACCAGTGATGGTTCTTGTTGGCGGTCTCGCGCACCTTGAATTGCAAGCTGACAAATAATGTGACACCATCGTTGGTAGCGCGGTAGATGAAAAGCTTTCGGAAGACGATGAGGTTGACTCGATCCGTTCCTTCAGGAGGAAGCTCGCGAAGGCCACAAGCATGGCAATTGCGTTGGGGTTGAGCTGTGCGGGGATGGGCCCGAAGTATTTCAGGACCTAGTGAACCTCCAGCCAGAGAGGAAGGCATAGCCCCACCTCGAAGTGCGAGATGGAGAATGCGAGTTCATCAGGGAGGAAGGTGTTGATCGCCTCGCCCCTTCCTGATTGGCGCGTAGTAAACCTAGGGGGCATAGTTTGTCACAAAGGCGAGATATTCCTTCTCTGAAGGATTCCCATCGAAGAAGGGATACTCAGCAAACAGCTTAACGCACTTCGATCTCCCATCGGCATCGGTTCTCATCTTTCCCATCTTAACTGTGGTTTTTTATTCGAGAACAAAGGGCGAGATGTCCGGGGTCAAGAATGTGTCACTACAATAAATATGATGAGGGTACGGGTAGGTGGGGGTACTATTTATAGAAAAAGCTATAGTAAGGCGAGTCGATCTATTAGGCCGACTCGCTAGCCTCAACATCGTCCTCCCGCGACCTGTTCTACCAGCAGACGAGCCGAATTCAAAGCAAAATCCTATGCTCGCACGAGATCAACAAGCATCAAATATTAAACATATTACAATTAAGCATAGGTCCGCGAGTATCATCAAGAAAAAAGAAAAATACAGCAAAGGAGAAAAAAGAGTTATTACAAGACGCGAGAAGACTGGAGGGACCAAGGGGCGAGTACTGGTAGTCTCAGCTTGGGATTTATTTCCATCTACCACGGCCTAGCGCCCCCTTCCTCGATGGCCGGCAGGGATTGTTGAACTCGCAGACCATTTCCAGGTCCTGGTGAACAAGGCGAATATTTTCTTGTATCTGGTCTATACGCGGTCCGGGGGAATTAATATTGCCGCTTGATCCTCGCCTCACCTCGTCCGCTCGCTTCGCGTAGTCCTGCTCGAAAGCGCACAACCGCTGCTCGCCAATAGCCCTCTCCTCTTGGAGCTCCGCAACATGAATCCATACTTCTTGAGGACCCCAACTGTTCGTTTCCTCATCTCGACAGGGTCACTCGAGACGTCCAAGAAGTCTTCCAGCGGGTTGGGAGAAGGGGGTGGCGAGTACAGTCCCGGGTCGGAGGACTCTTCAGCTTCTGAGTGTCCAGGAAGGCCTGTGATAATGACAGTCATAGTGAGACGTGACTCGAGGTATAAGAAAGGGGCGAGTGCTTCAACTAACCACGCAAGGTGGAGATCCACTAGAGGTGAGGTTGTAAGGACAAGCTCGGTTATCCTTGGTGGGGCCAAGCGAGAGGAGAGGCGAGTACTTTGTTATGACCTGGACGACAGGAGCCTCAGTTAGAGATCAAAACGGAGGGGGGAACGAGTATGTCCATAATACCACCCACCACGAGTGAAGGATCAGGGGTAAGATCATACTGGGGATTGTGAGCCGGCAACTTCAGCGACAGAGAGCCTAGGCCGGTGGTTCTAAAGGTAGGAGCTGGAAAGAAGCAATATGTATGAGAAGGGCAGTAAGAATGAACACAAAGGGAAAATGGGTTACCCGGGGTTTTTGTTGGATCATCAGTAGCGGCTCGAGGGTGCGAGTCCATAGGATAGGGTTTGACTTCGACTAGGGGGAGACTCTTGTCATCATGTTGGCAAGCACCCTGGTCAACAAGAGCATCATCAACCCCCCCCCCCTTCCCCTTAGATTGGACAGCCTGCAAGTGCATCCGGAGAGGTTATTCCCAAATAGTTTAATTGAGATCAATAGGCGCGAGTAGAAACTTCAAATACCAGCACCGAAGAGGAGGGAGCGAGTCCACGGTCTGGCATAGAGAGCGGGTCGCCGAAGACGGGTGTGTAGATCGATGAGTTTGGTCTAGCCATCTTCACGGACTTGCGGTTCAACAGCTTACTCGGAGATTGATTGGTAAGACAGGGCATGAGCTCGATAGCACGGGAGGAATTGAGCTCCCTGGCATGGTTGAGCCTCTCTTGGAACTCCTTAGTAAGAGGCATGGCGTGGCAGAGATCAGGAAGGTAGGGGTAGCAATGTCCTCCCAGGCAGGCAGGTATATATATAACCTTTTGTGGAGCCCACCATAAGATTCCTTTTGACCTAAGTTTCACTCGCCAAACACTCGTGGCTGGATGATTCTTTCCGAGCTTGGGACAATCTCGTAAAGAGAGGGGATTGTGTACAACCTCGTGCCCGACGAGTGGGCTCGTCAGAAGAAGACCTGGACGAAGGGTGAGCGATCTAGGTCTCAAGCAAGTCGGATAAGCGAGTGTGGTGGAGCCTCCCTGACTCGCCCAGGCCGAGTGGTAAAGAGCGAGTGGGGCGAATGGAGCATTTAGGATCGCACTCGCCCCGAGCCCGTGGCAGGAGGAGGGTGAGTGGGGAAATTGAACCCGCACATGTCCTAGGCCCCAGGCTGGCGGCGAGTGCCAGCCCCATCGAGCACTTGCCGCTCCTGGCGAGTGGTATTTCCATGGATTACCCGGCCACCAGTATCTTTTACCATATTACCCTTGTTGGCCTGCCAGGAGACATTCAAAACAGCGGAGTTACGTTATTGGTAGACCAACTTGAGCTGCGTACAGCTTTTCAGAACAGCGGAGTTGCACTGTTTGCAGACCAAGTTTGGAATATTGTAAATAGACCCTGTGGACACCTTTGGAGGGGATCCAGTTCATTTTGGCTTATTCCTCCTTGGGTTATTTTGGTTTGGCTACGTAAGTCCTCCAAGATGCCTAGCTCAGCTTTTGGCTTGGGAGGGGAAGCGCTCTAGAGATCTTCGAGGTGTGTTGTGGGACCTCCACGCTGTAGCCCAGGGTCAGTTTTCTCATTCCTAGTGACTGGATAGGAACCCAAGTTTGGGAGAAGTAATTGCAAGTTATACCCTTAAGTATGAAATCTCGTTGAGGCCAAGTTTTGGCTTCAACAGACAGGCTCCATAAACCCCTTCGGAATTGGGGCTGAAATGATCAATTCACAGAACAGACTCTCTGTTGAAACAAAAATTTGGTTCCACCTAGAGTTCGGACCTATGGTGTGGTTCACACCTACTTCTCCCAAGCCATCCCTTGGTGAGAGACTTGAATTTGTAAAATGACCCTTGGCTCTAGTGTAGAGATCTCACCTCACACCCAGAAGACCTTTGAGATCTCCCCCTCCCTAGCCAATGCTGAGCAAGGTTCCTTGGAGGATGAAGATGGATGAAAACCGGTCCTCTCCAAGGCACCCCTAAGGGTCTATTTATAGATTTCTGAAAACGACATGCAAATAGCCAACCTCCGCTGCTCTCAAATTACTGAAAACACCCTGTGTTGGTCTGCCAACAGCCAAACTCCACTGTTTTGAACAGCTATTCGCAGCCCACCAGAGGCAAAATAGAAGAGCCTCGAGTCGGGCGAGTACTCCAGCAAAACGAGTACTCCAGCAGGGCGAGTACTCTAGAAGGGGGAGTACTCCAGCAGGGCGAGTACTCCAATAGGGAGAGTACTCCAGCAGGGCGAGTACTCCAGCAGGGAGAGTACTCCAGCAGGGCGAGTACTCTAGAAGGGGGAGTACTCCAGCAGGGCGAGTACTCCAATAGGGAGAGTACTCCAGCAGGGCGAGTACTCCAGCAGGGAGAGTACTCCAAGGAGAGTACTCCAGCAGGGCGAGTACTCCAGCAGGGAGAGTACTCCAGCAGGTCGAGTACTCCAGCAGGGCGAGTACTCCAGCAGGGCGAGTACTCCAGCAAGGCGAGTACTCCAGCAGGGCGAGTACTCTAGCAGGGCGAGTACTCCAGCAGGGCGAGTACTCCAGCAGGGCGAGTACTCCAGCAGGGCGAGTACTCCAGCAGGGCGAGTACTCCAGCAGGGCGAGTACTCCAGCAGGGCGAGTACTCCAGCAGGGCGAGTACTCCAGCAGGGCGAGTACTCCAGCAGGACGAGTACTCCAGCAGGACGAGTACTCCAGCAGGGTGAGTACTCCAGCAGGGCGAGTACTCCAGCGGGGAGAGTACTCCAGCAGGGCGAGTACTCCAGTAGGGTGAGTACTCCAGCCAGGCGAGCTGGGCGGGTGCCGGCCTCCCGCCGCACCCGCCCACTAAAATGGGGTCGGGGCGAGTGTCGACCTCTTGTCACACCATCCCCATGAAGAGTACACCAAGCATTAGCAAGCTAGGTAAATTTTTCCTCCCCTACTAGTATATTATGCAGATCAACAATAAATTAGCCTCTAGGAATGCAAAACTCTCTAAAAGCTTAAAAATGTGTAGCAAGTCTTACGCCTTGCTTGGGGGACCCATTCCACGAATACGGGATTGTACACAATCCCCGCTCTTTTCGAGCGAGTTTCACGCTCGGAAAGAAACATCCAACCCAACGTATTCGCTGAGTGTAGCGCTCTTGGTGTCGAAAATACTTGGCCTCTCCGAGGGGTCAACCTATCATGCCAGCTAACGGGAGCCTGGATGGCAAGATCCCCTCTGGGTAGAATTCACTTAACCTCTCTGAGGGGTCAACCTGCCATGCCAGCTAATGGGAGCCTAGGTGACGAGATCCCCTCCGGGGTTGGAACTTTCTCTCCACCGAGGCACATTCGACTCATCCAGCTAGTGAGAGCATGGGTGAGGAGATCCTCTCGGGGGTTGGAACTTACTCTCTATCGAGGCACATTCGACCCATCCAACTAGTGAGAGCCTGGGTGAGGAGATCCTCTTGGGGGTGGAACTTTCTCTCCACCGAGGCACATTTGACCCATCCAACTAATAAGAGCCTGGGTAAGAAGAGCCTTTCGGGGGTTGGTTCCTTCTCTCCATCGAGGCACATTCGACCCATCCAGCTAGTGAGAGCCTGCGTGAGGAGATCCTCTCGGGGATTGGTTCCTTCTCTCCACCGAGGCACATTTGACTCATTTAGTTAGTGAGAGCCTGGGTGAGGAGATCCTCTCGGGCTTGGAACCTTCTCTCCACCGAGGCACATTCGACCCATCCAGCTAGTGAGAGCCTGGGTGAGGAGATCCTCTCGGGGGTGGGGACTTGCTCTCCCCGAGGCACATTCAACCAATCCAGCTAGTGAGATCCTAGGTGAGGAGATCCTCTCGGGGTTTGGAATTGCTCTCCCCGAGGACAAGTCAACCCATTCAGCTAGTGAGAGCCTGGGAGAGGAGATCCTCTCAGGGTTGGGACTTGCTCTCCCCGAGGCACATTCGACCCATCCAGCTAGTGAGATCCTGGGTGAGGAGATCCTCTCGGGGGTTAGGACTTGCTCTCCCCAAGGCACATTAGACCAATCCAGCTATTGAATGCCTGGGTATGGAGATCCTCTCGGGGTTGGGACTTGCTCTCCCCGAGGCACATTCGACCCATCCAGCTAGTGAGAGTCTGGGTGAGGAGATCTTCTCTGGGTTGGGACTTTCTCTCCCCGAGGTACATTCGACCCATCCAGCTAGTGAGAGCCTGGGTGAGGAGATCCTCTCGGGGGGTGGGACTTGCTCTCCTTGAGGCACATTCGACCCATCCAACTAACGAGAGCCTGGGTGAGGAGATCCTCTCGGGGTTGGGACTTGCTCTCGAGGCACATTCGACTCATCCACCTAGTGAGAGCCTAGGTGAGGAGATCCTCTCGGGGGTGGGACTCTCTCTCCCCGAGGCACATTTGACCCATCCAGCTAGTGAGAGCCTGGGTGAGGAGATCCTCTCGGGGGTGAGACTTGCTCTTCCCGAGGCACATTCGACTTATCCAGCTAGTGAGAGCATGGGTTAGGATATCCTCTCGGGGTTGGGACTTGCTCTCCCCGAGGCACATTCAACCCATCAAGCTAGTTAGAGCTTGGGTGAGGAGATCCTCTCGGGGTTGGGACTTGCTCTCCACCGAGGCACATTCAACTCATCAAGCTAGTGAGAGCCTGGGTGAGGAGATCCTCTCGGAAGTGGGATTTTCTCTCCCCGAGGCACATTCGACTCATCCAACCAGTGAGAGCCTGGGTGAGGAGATCCTCTCGGGGGTGGGACTTGCTTTCCCCAAGGAACATTTGACCCATCCAGCTAGTGAGAGCCAGGGTGAGGAGATCCTCTCGGGGGTGGGACTTGCTCTCCCTGAGGCACATTCGACCCATCCAGCTAGTGATAGCCTGAGTGAGGAGATCCTCTCGGGGGTGGGTACTTGCTCTCCCCGAGGCACATTTGACCCATCCAGCTAGTGAGAGCCTGGGTGAGGAGATCCTCTCGGGGTGTGGGACTTGATCTCCCCGAGGCACATTCGACCCATCAAGCTAGTGAGAGCCTGGGTGAGGAGATCCTCTCGGGGGTCGGATTAGGAAAGAGAAAAGACCTCACTAAAGCAAGGCTTCCTTAGTCTGCTTGAGCATGATGGCCATCATTCTCCTCCTTCTCTGATACCTCTATCCAACTCAGGCTCTCCATGATCTTATCCATCTCTTCTGCCTTGGCTAGCCAGGAGATGGTGTTGACAGTCGTGACGTAACACTGCCTTGCCATCCTGGGGTCTCCCCTGATCCCGACTTGGATCCCTCCTAAGTTGAACTTGAGGCACTGATGGAAAGATGACGACACACAACAGAAGGCGCTGATGAGGGGCTTTCCGAAGATGGCTTTATAACTGCTCGGAGCATCAACAATGATGAACCGGCAGTTCCTTGAGTTCCCCCCAACTTCACCTGGAGTCCGACTCCACTTTCTACCTCCTTCCTTTCTCCTGAAAATCCGAATAGGGGTCCGTCTGAGACCAACACCCTCCTTGGTTCTACTTTCATCTCGTCGAACGCCTTCTTGAAAATGACATTGACGGAGCTCCCATTGTCAACCAAGACTCGGGAGACGGTGTAGCCTTCAATGACTATCTGGATGACCAGCACATCGCAGAACAGATCCTCATGATCTGGCATGTCCTTCATTGAGAAGGTGATCTTCTCCTCTGGGGGTGGGGTCTGGGATGTCGAAGCGACGCTCCGACGGTATACGGTATGGAGGCTTGCCTTTCGAGTGGCCTCATTTCCCACTCCATCGTTGATCACCCATATACCTCCTCGGGCTCTTACATCGACCTTGTCCTCACATACGTCATCTCCCCCTTCTATGGGTAGAACTTCTTCAATCCACACCGACAGCTACTGTTGGGTTGGAGCTCTTGCCACTCTCACTTCCAGGAACTCTGGGAAGGTGGCTGTGGCGTGACCTTCCACCTGGTGGAAGTCATAGTATGACAACACTCTTCCTTCCCTTATATGATGGGATGGGCAATCTCACATGTTACCTCTTCCCGCTCTTCCTATCTCCATGGCTTGCTGCAGCAAGGGTAGGAGTTGTCTAGAAGCTTGCCTCTGGAAGTTGAGCCTCCCTTGGCCTCCATGAAAGTTCCCCCACCCTGGATGAGACCTCTTCCTGGACCCTGAATGGGTCCTCCCTGTTGCCTCTAACCTGGCTACAGACCCTCCTGAGGTCCCCGGAACCCTGAGCTCTCTGCTCTTTTCTCCTTCTTCCCTCTTGATGCCTTGAGCCACCTTGCTCCTTCGACTCTGCCTCTGTCAACCTTGCCAACTTTTTGACAAACGTCGGGTTGGCCGCCTCAGTTGCTATCTCCTCTATCGCCCTTTCCATCAGCTCCTCGAAGGATAGGGGGCCTTTCGGGTCAGACTCATCTTGAAGAATCCCTCACATAACCCTACTATAAATGCCATTTGGAGGGCATATCCTGGGTGTCCAGGATCTCTTCTTGGAACCTATCAACATATTGGGCCAACGGCTCCACCTCCCTCTGACTTATCAGGAAGATGGACTTAAGACTCTTCTTCCTCTTTTTGGAAGTGGAGAAGCGAAGCTGAAAACTCCGGCTCAATTCCTCGAACCCGTTGATCGATCTCGCTCTGAGTTGATGGAACTAGTCCCTTGCCTTGTCTTTCAACGTGATCGCGAAGAGGCAACACTTGAATGCATCTGACATCGGCCTAATATAGACGTGTCTTCAAACTACTGCAAGTATTGGATGGGGTCTTCCTTCCCGGTATAGTAAGTCATGTCAGGCTCTCTAAACCCCTCGGGAACGGGAGCTGAGACAATCAGCTCGCTGAAGGGTGACCCCCAACTTGGTGGTCTCGCATGCTCCACTCGCGCGACCTACTCGCCTTGGAGGCTAACACTCGTTAGGCTAGGGAATAACTCCTGACCGGTAAGGTCTCGCTCGACCCCCCTCTCCCATCCTTTCAATCTCAAGCCGTCTTCCTGGTGCCCTGGAGTACTCCAGCAGGGAGAGTACTCCAGCAAGGCGAGTACTCCAGCAGGGAGAGTACTCCAGCAAGGCGAGTACTCCAGCAGGGAGAGTACTCAAGGGAGAGTACTCCAGCAGGGCGAGTACTCCAGCAGGGCGAGTACTCCAGCAGGGCGAGTACTCCAGCAGGGCGAGTACTCCAGCAGGGCGAGTCCTCCAGCAGGGCGAGTACTCCAGCAGGGCGAGTACTCCAGCAGGGCGAGTACTCCAGCAAGGCGAGTACTCCAGCTGGGCGAGTACTCCAGCTGGGCGAGTAGTCCAGCAGGGCGAGTACTCCAGCAAGGCGAGTACTCCAGCAGGGCGAGTACTCCAGCAGGGCGAGTACTCCAGCAGGGCGAGTACTCCAGCAGGGCGAGTACTCCAGCAGGGCGAGTACTCCAGCAGGGCGAGTACTCCAGCAGGGAGAGTACTCCAGCAGGGAGAGTACTCCAGTAGGGCGAGTACTCCAGCAAGGCGAGTACTCCAGCTGGGCGAGTACTCCAGCTGGGCGAGTAGTCCAGCAGGGCGAGTACTCCAGCAGGGCGAGTACTCCAGCAGGGCGAGTACTCCAGCAGGGCGAGTACTCCAGCAGGGCGAGTACTCCAGCAGGGCGAGTACTCCAGCAGGGCGAGTACTCCAGCAGGGCGAGTACTCCAGCAGGGCGAGTACTCCAGCAGGGAGAGTACTCCAGCAGGGAGAGTACTCCAGTAGGGCGAGTACTCAAGCAGGGCGAGTACTCAAGCTAGGCGAGCTGGGCATGTGCCGACCTCCCGCCGCACCCGCCCCATGAAATGGGGCTGGGGCAAGTGCCGACCTCTTGCCGCACCCGCCCCATGAAGAGTACACCAAGCACTAGCAAGTTAGGCAAAAAATTTTCTCCCTCTAAAATCTTAAAAATGTGTAGAAAGTCTTACGCCTTGCTTGGGGGCTCCATTCCGCGAATACGGGGTTGTACACTCTCGACCTTTCCTGGCGATTTGGGGGTGCTCGGGCGGTCTCCTCTCCTTAGTAGCGAGTGCCTGGCGGGCTTGAGAACAGAACTCGCCTGTGGAGAGCTCGCCCATCCTCCTCCACCAACACTTCCTTCTCTGGTCGCCTACCCAGCACCACCTCGCCAAAGTCTTGCGAGGAGATTATTGGAGAAGAGGGGGTCGAGCCCTCGCCCGATAGTGTGAGGGCGAGGCGCAGGGTCTCCAAGATGCTCTTCCTGAACTCCTCAAAGTCACTCTTCCTGACGAACTCGCCTGAAGGTGGTGAGCTACCTTGGTCGGCTCCCTATCCTTCGCTCCCATCCATGAAACTCACTCAGAATTTCCAAACAAGCTACAATTCACCCTCACCGCACCAGATGTTGAACCCGAAATCCTGGATTCAATAGAAGTTCGGTCCGACTGGGTGTAGTTTACGCTTACTTCTCCCGAGTGAGAGCACAGTGTCAGGCACTTGGAGCAAAGAGTATCGCTCACAATGGTGATTTGTTTAGAACAAACCCCGTGAGCTGCAGCGTAGAGGACCCACCATAAACCCGGAAGATCAAGAAGATCTCACCTCTAAAAACAAAGTTGAGCTCGACACCCTGGAGGGTACTTGAGAGCACCGGAATGTCAACTTGGAAACCTAGGTGAACAGAGTGCAGGAGCTCTCGCAATCGACTTCTTCAAAAGGTGTCCTTGGAGGTCTATTTATAGTTTCCATAAATTGGTCTGCGGATAGCGGAATCCCACCTTTTGGTATTACTAATCGCAACCCAAATTGGCATGCCCATAGCGGAATCCGAATGTTTGGTATGGCTAGTCGCATGCCAAATCGAAATCTCCTAGGAAAATGGGTTACCCCCTGGGGGCGAGTACACGCCACTTGAGGTGTGCTCACCTAGGGGAGGAGAGTACCCAGTTGTGCGGGATACTTACGACTCCCCTAGAATCAGGTGTTAGTGCATGCTTCTAAGGGTGCACTCGCCCATGGTTAGTGGGTGCACTGGTCCCCTTGGCCGCACTCACCCCTCTTCTAGAATGTTGTCTTTCCCTTTATACCTGAAGGTGTGTTGAATCCACTCGACAAATACGGGGTTGTACAACAAAAATATTCTCAAACATTTTAGTACATGTGACGACGTCATTCGCCTCTCTTGCTACTTCTCTATTCATCCCAGAGATTCGGGATTGAGCAGGGGCCTGCTGTTGTGGTCTTTCATTTACTTGACCTTCATTATTTCTTTATTAGTCAATTCATCATGTGATGCCCAGGCTTTTGGAAAATATAGCATGTGATGTCCTTCCTGTCCTCCCAGAAGACGCCTCAATGTTTTTTATTGCATTTTGGGCAAACTGGGAGGTCATTATTCTCATTTTTATCATTATTTTGGTCATTCCTTCGATCTGTATGGCCAAACTCTTGGTTTTTCCAAGGATGATAATATAGTTTGAATTGACTAGCGCAATCCACGTCGCAGAAGAAAGATTTATTGCATCATTGATCCCACGACATCATGCATGTGATAGATTGTACAAGTAAATTTTGCATCGTATTTTGTCACAGAAAGATTTCCTCGGGTCAGCTGCGTGAGATGTTCCTTCATCTTTTGGAGGATCGATATTAGCAAATACCAATTCTAAAATCCGCTGAAAAACTCCTGTCAAGAGATATTTACCGCTTTTCTTTCATGTAACTCAATGTGCTTGTAATTATCCCACCAAGTTTTGGCGTCCTTTTATAGAATGAATATGATCAAGGCGGCTCTCTTCTCCTTTGGGCATTCAATACCTTGAAGACTTACTCTACTTGGCGGAGTCATCCTTCTACAACCAGTGGGTTGGTTAATCCTGCGAAATTGGGTGGATTTGCCCGTAAAAAGATCTCCATCCATCTTATAGGTCATCCTAAACAGCGTCACGTCTGCAAACAATGGGTGAGGCTGCCCCTCGTTACAATACTTCTATCAATGTCACAACTAATTGAGTGACAACTTGTAGGTTTGTGCTAACAGACAGGTAAGGCAAACCTTGGAGGTGACTACTACCATTAGTTTTCTCGGGATTAAACGGGTCGGAATGTCCCTCCGTCATTTCTAAAATGAAAATAAATGGTCTTAAATTTCCAAACAAGTTCGAGTTATACACACTTAAAATCCACATATTCAATTAATTTAGGTTTTGTGATTTTCTTGCAATTTCTAGTTTAAGTAGCTCAATGTCCAGGTAAGCGTAAGGTCGGTGGTCACACTATGTACCGTTATACATAACTTTTCTTTTAGGGGATACTGGCTCACCCCTAACCACTTTCTTAGGCACCAATTAAACAACTTAAATTTCAAGTTCGCAAGCGCAATGCATTATTATACTTGTCTTTGTCCTGTTCTTTATTGTGTTTACCCCTCTCAAGTTGACTAACTTATGTTTAGGGCGTCTAATCCTATAGTTTTATTTATTTCTCCTCTTATTGTGTAACCTGCCTTTGATACCAACTTGTCACACCATAGCCCGATAAGCTTGAGTTAATGAGGCAGGAACAGTAATGCGGTTTAGATCTTTTGCAATACAAGGAGCAAAAGCAAGAAATAAACACATTTTATTTATACTTAATATTTTACAGGTACAAATTGTCACATATACATAAATCTCTTGTCTTTATATTTTTTACATACTATGTAATATAAAGATAGTCTTCCTCATTGTGCTCTATAGTCCGCATCTTCGTAGGTACCTTAAAACATTAGTAGGCTGATGAGCATCTTTGCTTGCTTGCCTCTGGAAGAATAGCACAGTATTTATGTATGCAATGCACATTATACCAGCAGTGTAATATAGTAGAAACAGTAAGCAAAATAAGCATATCAACATATATTGTCTTTTTTAAAATATATTTTCTTTAGGGAAAATAGCCCATTTATTAGTTAGTGTTTATAGTACGTCGGTTGGCCTAGTCGGAGGCTCACTGTCTTTTCAGGCTCAGTTGGAACCCTTATTGTTTGCAGATAATGAATCCACTGATAGGGAATCAACTCACAAAATATCTGTCTGAGACTAGACCTCAAAATAGTCTTTAGGGAGCGCTAGTCCCTGCAATTTACATATTCGCGGAAAAGACCACAAAACAGTCTTTAGAGAGTGTTACCCCTTATAACCCACAAGCCCAATACTAAGTTAATATACTGGTGCACATCATCACACAACATTTTAATAATTTTCATAGTAGTCATCATATTGCACCAACACATCTTGAATTATCCTTACCCTCCACAAACCAGTCAATTATTACCCCGGGATCAGTTTGGTCGCAATCATAGTAGATTGATCTTATAATAATACCGGTCAAACCTGCCGATAATTCTACGCGTATAATTATTTCCATTAATATTATATCATTCTCATAATATCGTGCATCAACTCATCTCAAATTTTCCACATTGGTCACAACCGCCTAAGATCAGTCTAGTCATAAAAAATCACATTTTACTAAAATAACATTGGTTCGACCTCATGATAATTTTGCATGCGTAAATAAATTATTAAATATTGTATTTTTGCACAATAATTAGTATATTATTTTTACATTATTAATATTCATGCAGTCTATAAATCAGGGTCTCATTATCATTTGAATACAGACGACTCAACCCTTCTCATGCCTAGCGAGTTATCATAATTATTTCGACAATATTTATGTATAAAATTTACTTGCAAAATAATAACTAGCAAGACATAAATACCACAGTATTTTTCACCCATCTCAATCTTCACGGTCCCAAATATGAGGTTTGAACCTGCTCTTAGTAAGGTCAACACTTCAGCAGAAATCTGATAGCACTTCGGCAATTAATTGCGCACCAGTAGAAAAATATTATTTTGACGCTATTTTCGCAGCAACTAGGAAAGCTTCCTCATAAGACAAGGCCAAAAACTAGCTCTCAAGTTCGTCTTAGAGTTTTCCTGAAAGTTCGGCAACGATCCAAAACTTTCTCTCTCCTCTGTCACACCTCTATAAAATTTCCGAAGTTTGGAAAGGAGCTGTAATCAGAAAACTATCCCAGGAGGTGGATCTTTATAATAGCTTCACAACACCACTAAAATCGTCTCAATCCAAGCTATGGAGCTCCCAGAAACGCAGAAATACCCTTTAATATACAAAATGTCCCTTTCAGGCTCACAAATGTGCGACACGTGGCATGTACGGGCTCCCCGTGGTGCCCATCCTAGCATGCGTGCACTGGGCACGCGTAGGAGTGAGCCTAGCTGCGCCTTGGGCTAATGTTGGATCGCCACGCGGGTCGGCATGTGGCATGCCTGTGCCAAAGCGCATGGCACACTTCTAGGAGCCATGTGGCGCCTAGTGACCGCCATGTGGCGCCTGGTGGCAGCCATGTGGCGCCAGAGATCGCCACGTGGTGTTACGTTTCTGATTTGGTCATTTGGGTCCTTTTAGGTTCCTAAAAATTACAAAAATTCCTACTTCATAATTTTTCGACGTTCCGGACCCGATTCCGGCCTCCGTTTCACAAAATTCTGAGCGGTTGTTGCCCAAATTAGAATTTTTCCATACGTATTCTGATTTTGATAAGTAATATATATAGTAGTAGATTTTGATATTCCTAGTATATTGGCGGACTCGAATTTTCGAAATTTGCATCAGTTACACAGAAAAAACACGCTTTTCTTACAAACTTGATTTCAATAAATATTATGTCGATTTCTATGTAATTCGACGTTCTTAGTCCATTGACAGGCTTCGTTTCTTAAAATTTGTGTCGGCTGCTCGAATTTTGTACTGGTTGTATCGAAAACCACACTTTTTATCACAAACTCTGATTTCGACAAGTAATATATCGATTCATATGTTTTTAGACATTCTGAGTCTATTGGCGGACAGCGTTTCTCGAAATTCGTGTCAGTTGTGTCAAAAAATGTGTTTCCCTAACGATCTTAGTTTTTAGCAAACAATATGTCGATTCTTAGGTTTTTGGGCCTTTTGAGTTTAACTGTGAACTCCGTTTTCTAAGATTCAGCTTGTACAACCCCGTATTCGCCGAGTAGGGCCCTCCCGGCAGGCGCAGAACCAACTGTAGGTTTTTAAGCTTTTGAGAGATCTTACACTCTTGGTGGCCAATTTTGGCTTAACCTTGGAAATAGGAGGTAATATTTATCTCCCCAAGGCCCCCTTGAAGAGTCACGCAAGCCCTCTCGTCAGGTAGGCCCTCTCGTCAGGCAGGCCCTCTCGTCAGGCAGGTCCTCTCGTCAGGGAGACCCTCTCGTCACGCAGACCCTCTCATCAGGTAGGCCCTCTCGTCAGGCAGGCTCTCTCGTCAGGCAGGTCCTCTCGTCAAGGAGGCCCTCTCGTCAGGCAGGCCCTCTCGTCAGGCAGACCCTCTCGTCAGGCAGGCCCTCTCGTCAGGCAGGCCCTCTCGTCAGGCAGGCCCTCTCGTCAGGCAGGCCCTCTCGTCAGGCAGACCCTCTCGTCAGGCAGGTCCTCTCGTCAGGCAGGTCCTCTCGTCAGGCAGGTCCTCTCGTCAGGCAGGCCCTCTCCTCAGGCAGGACCTCTCGTCAGGCAGGCCCTCTCGTCAGGCACGCCCTCTCGTAAGGCAGGCTCTCTCGTCAGGCAGACCCTCTCGTCAGGCAGGCCCTCTCGTCATGCAGGCCCTCTCATCAGGCAGGCCCTCTCGTCAGGCAGGCCCTCTCATTAGGAAGGTCCTCTCGTCAGGGAGGCCCTCTCGTCAGGCAGGCCCTCTCGTCAGGCAGACCCTCTCGTCAGGCAGGCCCTCTCGTCAGGCAGATCCTCTCGTCAGGCAGACCGCAGACTGTCTCGTCTCGCAAGCCTCCTGTTCGCCCAGGCCGCCCCTCGCTTCTCGCCTAACCGCCAGCTCACCCGACCTGTTTTTACCGTTGTGCCCTCGAGGGGGGATTACCTTTCTACCCCTTGATGTGGGGTTTTCCTATTGGCTTGAGGCTTATTTGCCTTAGGGGCATTTTGGTCATTTTGACCCCAAGACTTGGAAAAACTATAAATAGACCCTCTTGGGTGCCTTTGGAGAGGATGAGATTTCCTTACCTCCTCCTCCCTTAGCTTCTTCTTGGTAGAGTAGAGAGAGCTCTCCAAGGCGCCCAGCCTGGCCCTTTGGTGAGGGAGGGGAAGGGTTCCTGTGACCTTCCGGGTGTGTGGTGGGACCTCCGCGCTAGAGCCGAGGGTCTGTTCGTAGTTTCCTAAGTCTTCATCCCGTGACGTTCCCCCGAGTATAGTAGGTGTGAGGTCACCCCTCTTCTGGGACCCCGAACTCCACGAGAGACCAGTTTTTGGTTTCAACATTTTGGTGCGGTGAGCGTGGAGAGTGACCAACACAGAAGATCTCGGGAGAGTTTCATGGCTGGAGATCAAGGAGGTAGTGATGACCTCGGTGGTCTCCCCAACCCAGGACCCTTCGTAGGAAGAGAAGAGTTCATGGTTTCCATCTCTGGCATCATGGAGATATTGCGAAGCATTGCCCCTCGGGCTGGCAGCTCAGCCCCCCCCCCCCCCCCCCAGGGACCGGCTCCCGGGGACCTCAGCGAGCTGCCTCCTAGCGGTACAAGCGAGATGACCCTAGTAGGGGGAGAAGGAAGTGCACCAGGTAGACGGCCTGGGAAGGAAAGAATGGGAGAGGGGGTCGAGCGAGACCTCCCCGTCCGGGAGCTGTTCCCCAGCCCGTCGAGTGCTCTCCCTTTAGGTGGTCAAGTCGCGCGAGTAGAAACCACAAGACCACCCCTCAGGGGGTCACCCTTCAGCGAGCTGATCCTCTCAGCTCCCGTTCCCGAGGGGTTCAGGGAACTTGACAAGGCATACTATACCGGGAGGGATGACCCCATCCAGCACTTGCAGTGGTTTGAGGATGCCGTCTCCAACCTGCCAATGACGGACGCCTTCAAGTTCCGTCTATTTGCGATCACCTTAAAAGAGAAGGCGAGAGACTGGTTCCATCAAATCCCTCTTAGGTCCATCTTCGGGTTCGAAGACTTGAGCCGGAGCTTTCAGCTTCGCTTCTCCACCTCCAAGAAGAGGAAGAAGGGTCCTGAGTCCCTCTTCCTAATAAAGCAAAGGGACGAGGATTCGCTGGCCCACTACATTGACAGGTTCCAAGAGGAGGTCCTTGACATCCAAGAGGTGCCAGGTTATGCCCTCCAGATGGCATTCACAGTGGGATTGCGCGAAGGGTTCTTCAAGATAAGCTTGATCCGGAAGACCCCCCTTTCCTTCGAGGAGCTGATGGAACGGGCGGCAGAGGAGATAGCCATGGAGGCAGCCAACCCGGCCTTTGTGAAGAAGTTGGCAAAATTGACGGAGGTGGAGTCAAGAGAGCAAGGTGGCTTAAGGCACCAGGAAGGAAGGCGGAGAGAGGAGCAGAGAGCCCAGGTGTTCCCGAGACCGGAGGGTCCGGAGCCAGGCTGGAGGCAACAGGGAGGACCTACCCATGGTCCAGGAAGAGCTCTTATCTAGGATGGGGGGAACTTTCACGGGGGCCAGGGGAGAATCAACTTCCAGAGGCAAGCCCCGAGACAGCTCCTACCCCCATCACAACAAGCCTTGGCAATAGGTGAAGGAAGAAGAGGCAACAGGAGAGATCGCCGAACCCGCCGAAGGGGGGAGGAGGAGCGTTGTTGTACTGTGACTTCCACCAAACGGAGGGTCACGCCACGGCTACCTGCCCTGAGTTCCTGGAGGAGAGGGGAGCGGAAGCTCCAGCCCAGCAACAGCCACCAGAGCGGGTTGAAGTTCTGCCCCAAGGCAGAGGAGATGGAGAAGATCAGGGAGAGCCTGAGCAGGATGGAGGTGTCCAGTGGGATGGAATCCGAGGATGACCACCATGCCCAGATCCCCTGAAGAAGCTTCGCCTCGACGGAGTCATGTACCTTTTTCTTATATTGTAATGAGTCCAGCTCCCGACAAGCTGAGTCGGGGGGGGGGCATGTAACCTATCTTTTTCCCCCTTTTGAGGATATTGGAATTGACAAAGCGTAGGTGACATGCCAAATCTCACCCCCCGAGAGGACCTCCTCATGTCAGGCTCTCATTAGCTGGATGGGTCGAGGGTACTTCGGGGAGCCCAGTTCCCTTACTCTGATGATGGTCCCGCTGTCAGGCTCCCGCTAGCTGGTAGGTCCGGTGGTACCTCTCGTGGAAGCTCAGTTCCCTTGCTCCGATGACGGTCCTGCTGCCAGGCTCCCTCTAGTTGGCAGGCCCGGTTGTACCTCTCGTGGTAGCCTAGTCCCTTTGCTCCGATAATGGTCCCGCTGCCAGGCTCCCTCTAGCTGGCAGGTCTGGTGGTACCTCTCGTGGTAGCCTAGTTCCTTTGCTCCGATGATGGTCCCGCTGCCAGGCTCCCTCTAGCTGGTAGGTCCGGTGGTACCTCTCGTGGAAGCCCAATTTATTTGCTCCGATGATGGTCCCGCTGTCAGGCTCCCGCTAGCTGGTAGGTCCGGTGGTACCTCTCGTGGAAGCCCAGTTCCCTTGCTCCGATGATGGTCCCGCTGTCAGGCTCCCTCTAGCTGGCAGGTCCGGTGGTACCTCTCGTGGTAGCCTAGTTCCTTTGCTCCGATGATGGTCCCACTGCCAGGCTCCCTCTAGCTGGCAGGTCCGGTGGTACCTCTCGTGGTAGCCTAGTTCCTTTGCTCCGATGATGGTTCCGCTGCCAGGCTCCCTCTAACTGACAGGCCCGGTTGTACCTCTCGTGGTAGCCTAGTCCCTTTGCTCTGATGACGGTCCCGCTGCCAGGCTCCCTCTAGCTGGCAGGCCCGGTGGTACCTCTCGTGGTAGCCTAGTCCCTTTTCTCCGATGACGGTCCCGCTGTCAGGCTCCCTCTAGATTGCAGGCCCGGTGGTATCTCTCGTGGTAGCTTAGTCCCTTTGCTCTGATGACGGTCCCGCTGCCAGGCTCCCTCTAGCTGGCAGGCCCGGTGGTACCTCTCGCGGTAGCCTAGTCCCCTTGCTCCGACGATGGTCCCGCTGCCAGACTCCCGCTAGCTGGTAGATCCGGTGGTACCTCTCGTGGAAGTGCAGTTCCTTTGCTCCGATGATGGTCCCGCTGCCAGGCTCCCTCTAGCTGGCAGGTCCGGTGGTACCTCTCGTGGTAGCCTAGTTCCTTTGCTCCGATGACGGTCCCGCTGTCAGGCTCCCGCTAGCTGGTAGGTCCGGTGGTACCTCTCGTGGAAGCCCAGTTCCCTTGCTCCGATGATGGTCCCGCTGCCAGGCTCCCGCTAGCTGGTAGGTCCGGTGGTACCTCTCGTGGAAGCCCAGTTCCCTTGCTCCGATGATGGTCCCGCTGTTAGGCTCCCGCTAGCTGGTAGGTCCGGTGGTACCTCTCGTGGAAGCCCAGTTCCCTTGCTCCGATGATGGTCCCGCTGCCAGGCTCCCGCTAGCTGGTAGGTCCGGTGGTACCTCTCGTGGAAGCCCAGTTCCCTTGCTCCGATGATGGTCCCGCTGTCAGGCTCCCGCTAGCTGGTAGGTCCGGTGGTACCTCTTGTGGAAGCCCAGTTCCCTTGCTCCGATGATGGTCCCGTTGTCAGGCTCCCGTTAGTTGGTAGGTCCGGTGGTACCTCTCGTGGAAGCCCAGTTCCCTTGCTCCGATGACGGTCCCGCTGCCAGGCTCCCTCTAGCTGGCAGGCCTGGTTGTACCTCTCGTGGTAGCCTAGTCCCTTTGCTTCGATGACGGTCCCGCTGCCAGGCTCCCTCTAGCTGGCAGGCCCGGTGGTACCTCTCGTGGCAGCCTAGTCCCTTTGCTCCGATGACGGTCCCGCTGTCAGGCTCCCTCTAGCTGGCAGGCTCGGTGGTACCTCTCGTGGTAGCCTAGTCCATTTGCTCCGATGACGGTCCCGCTGCCAGACTCCCTCTATCTAGCAGGCCCGGTGGTACCTCTCGTGGCAGCCTAGTCCCTTTGCTCTGATGACGGTCCCGCTGCCAGGCTCCCTCTAGCTGGCAGGTCCGGTGGTACCTCTCGTGGCATCCTAGTCCCTTTGCTCCGATGACGGTCCCGCTGCCAGGCTCCCTCTAGCTGGCAGGTCCGGTGGTACCTCTCGTGGCAGCCTAGTCCCTTTGCTCCGATGACGGTCCCGCTGCCAGGCTCCCTCTAGCTGGCAGGTCCGGTGGTACCTCTCGTGGTAGCCTAGTCCCTTTGCTCCGATGACGGTCCCGCTGCCAGGCTCCCTCTAGCTGGCAGGTCCGGTGGTACCTCTGGTGGTAGCCTAGTCCCTTTGCTCTGATGATGATCCCGCTGCCAGGCTCCCTCTAGTTGGCAAGTCCGGTGGTACCTCTCGTGGTATCCTAGTTCCTTTGCTCCGATGATGGTCCCGCTGCCAGGCTCCCACTAGCTGACAGGTCCGGTGGTACCTCTCGTGGTAGCCCAGTTCTTTTCCCCGAGGTGGTCTCGTCACCCAGGCTCTCATTAGCTGGTCTGGCAGGTTGACCCCGTGAGGAGGCCAAGTGATTTTTACCCCCAAGAATACCACTCAGCGAATACGTTGGGTTGGATGTTATTTCCGAGCTTGTGTCAAACTCGAAAAGAGCGGGGATTGTGTACAACCCCGTATTCGCCGAGTAGGGCCCTCCCGGCAGGCGCAGAACCAACTGTAGGTTTTTAAGCTTTTGAGAGATCTTACACTCTTGGTGGTCAATTTTGGCTTAACCTTGGAAATAGGAGGAAATATTTATCTCCCCAGGGCCCCCTTGAAGAGTCATGCAAGCCCTCTCGTCAGGTAGGTCCTCTCGTCAGGCAGGCCCTCTCGTCAGGCAGGTCCTCTCGTCAGGTAGGCCCTCTCGTCACGCAGACCCTCTCGTCAGGGAGGCCCTCTCGTCCGGCAGGCCCTCTCGTCAGGAAGGCCCTCTCATCAGGCAGGCCCTCTCGTCAGGCAGGCCCTCTCGTTAGGCAGGCCCTCTCGTCAGGCAGGACCTCTCGTCAGGCAGGCCCTCTCGTCAGGCAGGCCCTCTCGTCAGGCAGGCCCTCTCGTCAGGCAGGACCTCTCGTCAGGCAGTCCCTCTCGTCAGGCAGGCCCTCTCGTCAGGCAGACCGCAGACTGTCTCGTCTCGCAAGCCGCCTGTTCGCCCAGGCCACCCCTCGCTTCTCGCCTAACCGCCAGCTCGCCCGACCTGTTTTTACCGTTGTGCCCTCGAGGGGGGATTACCTCTCTACCCCCCGATGTGGGGTTTTCCTATTGGCTTGAGGCTTATTTGCCTTAAAGGCATTTTGGTCATTTTGACCCCAAGACTTGGAAAAACTATAAATAGACCCTCTTGGGTGCCTTTGGAGAGGATGAGATTTCCTTACCTCCTCCTCCCTTAGCTTCTTCTTGGTAGAGTAGAGAGAGCTCTCCAAGGCGCCCAGCCTAGCCCTTTGGTAAGGGAGGGGAAGGGTTCCTGTGACCTTCCGGGTGTGTGGTGGGACCTCCGCGCTAGAGCCGAGGGTCTGTTCGTAGTTTCCTAAGTCTTCATCCCGTGACGTTCCCCCGAGTATAGTAGGTGTGAGGTCACCCCTCTTCTGGGACCCCGAACTCCACGAGAGACCAGTTTTTGATTTCAACACAGCTCCGTTTGATAATTAGCATCATTTAATTCTAATCATGGCTAAGTTATTACATGATATTACACTGTAGGTCATACTCACTATGTTCGTCATGCATCACTTTTTTTAATCAATTCAATCATTTTTATTACAAATAATGACATTTGGCTCAAAATCAAGGCTAAGTCACAAAAGTGGGTTACAAAAACTAATTTTGTTTAATCCAAGCAAATCAATGGAAGAGAACTCCACTTAACATAAATTAAATTAAACCTAGCTAAACAAATCCAAGGGTGCATTCTTTTGATGGAATTCGAATTGAATTTAAGAAATACAATCAATTCCAATTTTGACATGAATTAGAATTGACATGAATTGGAATTGTCCTGAATTTCAATTCTATTATTTCGCTCAACAATGGAATTGAACATGTTGAATTGGAATTGATCAATTATATTATTCTTACGGTAATAGGTATATAGTTGTAGATCAGATTAACAAACCATTACCCCAAATAGTTTTGGTGTGATCAAAAGAGATTTTCCCAGTAATATAAGGACAAATTGTCAAATATCATTTTTCAGAGCGACAACAGTCCAACAAAGATTGCAAGACATTTGACAATCGGATCAAAGACCAATAACAACCTTAAAATGACGAGACGACAACTTTTATATTTTTGCGACGGAGAGATCAAATCAACATACTTTCACCACTAGCGATCTTAGAACGATGAGAAGGATGCTTCTGAAATTTTGAAAACGATTCAACTGAATTCATTTTTGTACTGATGGCAATTGCTGGAGATCCGGCGATGGGATCAACAAAATGACACCAACATAAGTTTTTGAGACGAAGAGAAGAAGATTTTAAGAAAAGTTGAGAATGATCAGGGGAAATTGTCGGAAGATCCAACGACCAAATCAACAAAATGTCACCACCAATAGTTTTGGGTCGACAATAAGAAGTTTGTTCGAAAATTTAAGGATGATCTGACGACTTTCATTTTTATACGAAATGATAAGTTTAGATCGAAATGAATTCCATGAAATTCCTTTTGAATTTTAATTCCACTCTTCAAGTGAAAAATCAAGCAACAGAAATGAAATTTATCGTCAAATTTCAATTTTAGATGACCAATTCGATCCAAATGAACAGAGACCCAAGGAAGGCTTCTCTATAACACACCCAACCAAAGATAAAATGAAGAACCAAAACAACATATGCGAAGCCATAGCACATGATATAACATCACATAAATGAAATACAGTTGCAAGCAAAATGTGAAATCTGGCGTCGTGAACTTCTTTCTATCTACAATAATTGTTCTAGAATTCAGTTGATCAAACTGATTAATTTTATTTGATTTTGTATGCAAGTTCTATGCTTATCATCATATAAAGAGAAATCACTCTCATCCAATGTAGGGGCCCCCTCCCGTTGATGCTATTGGGTCAGTTTTATTTGGGGCGGGCGCGGTGGCCGCCCACCCTTGCTCATAATAATGGGACCATTGATGCTTTCATGCTCTTTCCTGCCAGTAGCTAAAGCCCACAAGTGCATGCAACCAAAAATTTGAGAAACTCACCATCATATTCTGAGTCTGATAACTTATGCTTTGTTTGGGGGAACTTATTTTCACCGGTCAAGCGGTCACGACCGTAAGGTCTGGTTCATGCGGCCGTGACCGCTTGACCGGTGAAAATAAGTCCCCCCCCAAACGAAGCCTTAATATATATGCCACAATTTTGCAGCACCGGGTGTAAATCCTATGTTACCCCTCCTTATTAAAAAAATTTCACATTTTAATTTTTTTGTTTTTCTTATATTTTTAAAAATGGGCACTCATATAGGCAAAGTCCTCTTACCTATAATAAAAAATGTGCACTCCCCGTGGTTCGCAAACTCATGTGCACACGCCAAAAATGAGCGACGTGCGGAGTATAACAATTGGGGGTTTGCGTGCGGCGAGAGCGCTGGGGCAATACCATGACCGGAATAATATCGCGTGGGGCACTGAAGATCTTTCATGCACTATCACAGTTGGGATACTGTAGCGATTGGCCATACGGGCGAAGCCGACTAAACAACCAGTTCCGCAAACACAACTGTTCGATCAAACAAGATCATTAACGAATTGGACTGCAAATAACCGGTAGGCGTATCACCCCCTCCCTCTCGCCCGCAAAAAGCCTGAAGGCTCTGTTTCAAGCCATCGCACCTTGAAGTTTGTCCACGCCGCAGCCGACGGACACGCTGGCGGCCATCCCGGATCCCCCCGGCTGGTTTGCCGGTCTCCAGCAAACCCGTTGGGGATAGTCTAGCGGGGCTCCGGCGCCGGCCCTGGCCATGAGGCCCAAATCTGGGCCGCACAGTCAGGGCCGCCGCCGGCGGTGGTCCTGTCGGAGCCCCGCCGTACTATCCCCCGCGAGTTCGCCGGTGACCGACGATCCCATCGGTGGGATCCGGGAAGGCCGTCGGCAACTTCGTGGTGACAAATATTTAACCCTAACAGGCTTGGCTCAACCGTGAAAAACAAGTCCCACGTCTCCAGATTAGTTGGTTTTTTTCTGCTATAAGTAATAACGTGTTTGTAAGGTTTGAAAATTAGAATTAGAAGATAGGTTATTAAGGGTCTGTTTGGGAGGGCTTTTCGGAAAGGAAAAGGAGTGGTAGAAAAAGGAAGGTGGGAAAATTAGCTTTTGGAAAATGTATATTGCAAAAAGAGATCTGTTTGGGTGAACTTCTTTTGCAGAGATTTTTCTGAAATGAGCATTTTATAAATTGTTTGACAAATCTCCGTTGCAGTGACTTTTTTATTAAAATTGCGCACATTTTCCGCCCGAGCGTGAATTTTCCGGACGGACGAGAATTTTCCACCCGGGACCGAATTTTTTGCTCAGATGCACATTTTACGCCTGGGCGTGAATTATTCGCTCGAGCGCAGACTTTCTACCAAGGTCTGAATTTTCCGTCGGGGCGCGAAAAAAACGCGTCCGGGAAAAAAAGCGCGCTCGGGTTTAAAAAGCGCGCTTTTTATAAAAAAACAGAAAAGAGGTAGAAAGCCCTCCCAATCAGGCCCTAAAACTAACAGTTATATTAGGAAATTATTAGGCACAGTTATTTAATGCGCCGGTGGCTCCGTGCAGGATGTTGCAATTAGGGATGTTCACGACGAACTATACTATTTGTGAACAGTCAGCTGCGGCAGCTCACTCTTTTTTTAATTTTTTTTTGTTTTAAAAGCAATCTTACCTTTCAACAAAACAAAACAAATCATTTATTTTGCCAAAAAAAAATATTATATATATATATATTATTACTCAAATCTTCCCAAAAAGTTTGCATAATTACAGGTTGCACCCCTCTATCTTTTGAAATTACAAAAAAAACTACACTTCAAGTTTATATTTCATGTCATGCATGCATAAAATATCCCCTTGAAGTTTTTGTCCAGGGGTAAACTTGTAGGGAAGTTTTTTTGTAATTTCAAAAGATAGAGTGGTGAACTTGTAATTTTACAAAGTTAGAGGTGAGGTCCCGATAAATGACCTAATATATATACAACTGATAGGCACGGGGCTCCGCCCCAATGACCAAATGCGACAGTACCTCAATTGTGATAGTGCACGGGGAGACCTCTGTGACCCGCGCAACATTATCCCGACCATGACTCGCAAACCCTTGAGTGTTATACTCCGTTCGTCGCTCATTTTTGCATTGTTAGAGGACTTTATCTATATGAGAGCAGATTTTTTAAAATAAAAAATACACATAAAATTTTAAAATTGGAATTTTTTTAATAAAGCGGAGCAAGATGTGAAAGTAAATATTTAACCAAAAGATGTTTTTCTTTTTTAATATAGTATAGATATAGATATAAGTCCGTATTGATTATGTTCTACTAAATGATAAAATTTGTCAAATACATTATTTGCATGTAAGCAGAGTTGGCATTGAACCCAAACTCCAGAAATTTAAAACTCTATGGAGAATGGGGTTTCCATTTTCACCCAAAGCATGTGTCACAACCCGCATTTTTCCCAACAATTTAATTATATCAGAGCAAGGGGAAAATACGCGTCGTGATGCCACGCCGTACAGGGGATAACTGCAGACGTTCAGGCAAAACTCCAAACTCTACAATTCTAATAGAAAACATAGATGTTTATGAATAAAATCCAGTTTAAGTTATGATGGTAGCCGTATCCCTCGGCTTAGTGAATCATCTAGTTCACGATTTAAAAATATAAATTCTACGCTTGCGGAAAATACTTATTTAAATTGACTCTCATATCCTACATAAGTATAAATGTCCCCGAGGAACAACTCATACAATGCAAACTCTAGATTTATAATACGGGTAGGAAAGTCTTTACGCTAAATAGAAAATAGTGGCTTAGTTTTGAAGGAGATGATAAGTATGCTTTACTAATAGTAGGGTTTTATAGGTCAAAATACCTAACATGCAGTCCTAGCAAGGAATCATCCCAGAGAGCAAGTAATGTAAACCAAACATAAGAAAACCACATCAGCTAGCAAGTGTCAAAAGAAATCAACAATCCTGTGGGCGTCAACAATCTGACATGAACCCACAGTATGAATAGGTCTGAAACTAGGCAAAGAAAACAAAACAACGAACTACCTCGCTGCGGCGAGGGAAAAAAAAACCACAGCCCACCTGCTGCTGCAAGGGCTCCCAAAACCGGCTCCGCTACTTGCTAATGCTCCGATCCTGAGGCATTCCAAAGACAGAACACCTCAGCAAGAGGATACAAATGGTGGCAAAAAAAATAAGTCAAAATAATTAAAGGTCAAAAGGGGTACCAACCCAAGACCAAAACTATTGAAGTAAGGTTCATAAATAAAACTCGAGAAATAAATCAGAAGAAAAGAACTCTCGTGAATCATCACGTATAACAAATCATGCAGGATACCCGAAGCAAGGGGATAGCATGATTGAATCATAAGAAAGAATATACCAAAACTTTATTAGTAACCTGTAGTCAACTCTACTCATAAACACGGGCAGGGTGGTCACTTCTCTAGATACACCCCTCACAGATGTTAAAATCCGTCTAACCGCGGGGGAGACTTGCACACTCCACCAATCACCGCAGATGCCCAAAACCCAGTAGAGTCCCATGGGGTACTAATGAAGGAAACAATCTTGCGGTCGGTGGATTTGCCCACTAACTCCCGCAAATTTTAGAAACCCAAAGAAACCACAACACAAATATATCCCGAGGTTTGGCTCATCAGATTCTACTTGACACTTCTAGTTTCAAGACATGGTTGATCAACCCCTATGAACGATCTACAAACCTAGACAAACTCGAATACGCTCAAAACGATAGGTATGATATTTAGAGCCACCATTAAGACACTTCAAGAACAAATAAATATATATAGACAAGATCACGTTCACCATGACAAAATCTTACAACATCGAGTGATCCTCCAAAAAAGGTTAATCGTAACAATAACTTGGAAGAAAAAGTGCAGAAAAATTTTAAAGAACAAAAAGACTAAACCGTTACCATCAAATCGGACAAGGAGAAATGAGGGGAGACCACCACTTGCCTTGATTTTACCGGAAAAGTTCTCCAAATCAGTCCACGTCACAGATCGGGGCAAAGGAGGACGGAGGAAGTTGAAATCTAGACAAAAATGGTCGAAAAGGGGGTTAGGGCTGAAAAACCCTAACGAGAAAACTCAAAGAAAGGGAAAAAATTTACCACGATGGCGTAGCTCTCGATGAGAGCTTTCCAGATCTACGCTCGGTTGAGGATTTCGAGCACCGGAGCTCCGTCGGCGGCCACCGGAAGGTTCACGGAGTATTTTCTCTCTCACGCTCACGCCGCTCTGGTTCGGGAGGAAAAGAATCGGAGAAGATGAAGTTCTGATCAAACCTAAGTCCATATATATATATAAATTATGTAAAAGTACTTATAAATTTTTTTGTCTAAATACAAAAAAAACGTGTAATTTATGAGTGGCTACGGGAAAACCGATAATAGAGGTCTAAGATGACATCAAATCGAAAAGTGTCCAACATGAAAGTTGTAGATCTCGTCGAAACGAACAAATTTCATGCTGACCGTTTTTTCGCACGACACCCTTTTGACCCTCAAAACGGTGCCCGAACTCTAACTGTACAGAACCACTCGAGTGGAATGAAGGATACTCGAGTATGAGAGCAAAATACTCGAGAGGAACGAAGGATACTCGAGTATGAGAGCAAAATACTCGAGAGGAACGAAGGATACTCGAGTATGAGAGCAAAATACTCGAGAGGAACGTAACATACTCGAGATAGAACAATAATACTCGAGTAGATCAAGTCTACCCGAGCTGGACATGAGCAGCTTCGGGAAAATCGAAAATAGGGGTCCAAGATGGCTTCTAATCGAAAAGTGGTCAACATGAAAGTTGTAGATCTCGTCGAGACGAACAAATTTGATGTTGACCATTTTTCTATACGATGCATATTTGACCCTCAAAAATTCGCCCGAACGTAGACTGTACATGACTACTCGAGAGGAATGAAGGATACTCGTGTATAAGAGCAAAATACTCGAGTGAAATGAAGGATACTCGTGTATAAGAGCAAAATACTCGAGTGGAATGAAGGATACTCGTGTATAAGAGCAAATACTCGAGTGAAATGAAGGATACTCGTGTATAAGAGCAAATACTCGAGTGGAATCAAAAAAAAGGCTTATTTACGAGCAGTTTTGGGAAAATCAAAAATAGAAGCCTAAGATGGCTTCAAATCAAAAAGTGGTCAACATAAAAGTTGTAGCTATCGTCAAGACGAACAAACTTGATGTTTACTATATTTTGATACGACACCGTTTTGACCCCCAAAATGGCGTCCGATCGAAATCTGAAACGGGCTACTCGAGATAACAAAGCGCAAATTCTTGAAATGAAATTTTTTTGAACAAAGGGACACGAGTTCAGAACAGAGGCCCATACACGCACCGAATTAAGCGAAACTCACACCATAGGCGAAAACTGACGCTACGATTCTAACGGCGAAGCCAAAACCTAAATCCGACGAGTCATTCCTGAGATAAAAATTTCCAAATACAATGACATAAATACTCAAAACTTCAATCGCGCGCCGAGACTCCAAAAATGCTCGGATTGCGACGAAACTTGACGAGCAAGTTTAAAATTACTCAACCTAAACCTCATAGAAATATTTTCTGATTTCGACAAAAATCCAAGAAATTGGCCGACTCGACCGAACGGACGCGAAAATGCCTTATCGGCGATGCGCCGTCAACCCGACGTTAAAAGTAACGCCATGACATCAAAAATATGACGATACCAAAACCAAACAAAATCATCGAAAAATCAGGGGCGTTACAGTCACTCCCCCTAAAAAGAAGTTTCGTCCCGAAACTTAATACAAATCCAAAATCTAACAAAAGCGAAGAAATCAAACACAACCTAAAACATATAAACATACCAGAACTAGGCGAAGAGGCGCGGATGAGATTCTCTCATTGCTGATTCCAATTCCCACGTCGCGCTCTCGACATCTTGATTCCTCCAAAGGATCTTAACCATTGGGATGGTCTTTCTTCGCAATACACGCTCTTGAGATTCCAAAACGCGGACAGGCTCTTCCACATACGACAGATTGGGCTGAATTTGGGGCACCGAGCTGAGAATTTGACGATTACTACGAACACACTTCCGCAACTGGCTCACATGGAACACCTCGTGGACACCAGGGAAGTTAACAGGTAAATCCAGTCGATAAGCTGACACTCCGATGCGCTCCAGAATCTGAAAAGGTCCCACATACCGGGGGTCTAACTTGTGGTTCCTTCCAAATCTTTTTACTCCTGGCATCGGAGAAACTTTAAGAAAAACCAAGTCCCCAACGGCAAACTCCAAGTCAACCCTTCGTCGATTAGCATATTTCTCATAACGCTCTTGTGCTACACGAAGCTTCTCTCGAATATGAGTTACAGCACAATTCATCTCCTCAAGGGCTTCCGGACCTAGCAACGGCCTCTCACCAACTTCAGCCCAAAACAAGGGTGTTCTACAACGCCTCCCATATAAGGCCTCAAACGGGGCCATCTGCAGACTCTCTTGATAGCTATTATTGTAAGCAAATTCCATGAGTCTGAGACGCTCATCCCAAGCACCACCATGATCCAAAATATAACATCTAATCATGTCCTCCACGATCTGATTTACTCTTTCTATTTGTCCATTCGTCTGCGGATGATAGGCGGTTGAATACCTCAAGTCGGTACCCAACCCCTCTTGCAAGCTCTTCCAAAAGCGAGACGTAAATCTGGAGTCCCGATCTGATACAATGCTAACAGGCACTCCATGTAACCTGATGACCTCTTCAACATAAAGCTCAGCTATCTTCTTCATCGAATACCCAATCTTAAACGGAACAAAGTGGGCACACTTTGTCAATCTGTCGACTATCACCCAAACTGAGTCATGCCCACGGGGGGATTTTGGTAGACCGGTGATAAAGTCCATCGAAATACTCTCCCATTTCCAACTTGGAATATCAAGCGGTGTCAATTTACCACCAGGCCTTCTATGATCAGCCTTGACACGCTGACACGTAAAACATTCTGATACAAACTTTGCGATATCGCCCTTCATCCCTACCCACCAAACAATTTGCTTTAGATCTTTATACATTTTGGTGGAACCAGGATGATAGGAAACACTGGAACCATGAGCTTCTTTACAAATTTTAGCCCGGATGTCACCCATGTCGGGAATACAGAATCTACCCCGATATTTCAGAGTACCTAGCTCGTCCAAAGAAAAATCAGGTAACTCTCCTTTCTCAGTCCTATTCCAGAGGTGCAACAATTCCGGATCATCCTTTTGGTGCACCCTTGTAAGGGAAATCCAAGAGGGCGCTTCTGTTTCCAAACTAGCAGGCGTAGAACTACTCCCAATCTCGATGTTCATCAACAAGAATTCTTCTACTAAGGACTGTACCGATAGATTAAAAATTTTAGCGGTCTTCCTACTCAAGGCATCAGCTACTACATTAGCCTTTCCTGGATGATAAAGAATTTCTACTTCATAATCCGCCACATATTCTAACCACCGACGCTGGCGCAGATTCAGTTCCTTCTGAGTGAAGACGTACTTCAAACTCTTATGGTCCGTATAGATCTTGCACAGCGCGCCATACAATAAGTGTCGCCACAGCTTCAGCGCATAAATTACGGCAGCAAACTCCAAATCGTGCGTAGGATAGTTTCTCTCGTGAATCTTTAGTTGCCTTGATCCATACGCGATCACCTTACCATCTTGCATTAAAACACAACCGAGTCCGATGTGTGACGCATCAACATACACAGCATACTCGACTCCTTCAGTAGGTAAGGTTAAAATTGGGGCAGTGCACAGTCTCTTCTTCAACTCTTGGAAAGCCTCTTCACACTTATCGCTCCAAATGAATGCAGTATTCTTCTGAGTAAGTCTAGTTAAAGGGGCAGACAACACCGAAAATCCTTCCACGAATCTTCTATAATAGCCAGCGAGGCCTAAGAAGCTCCTAATCTCCTTAGGTGTAGAAGGTCTTTCCCATTCCATCACGGCAGAAATCTTGGTCGGGTCTACAGAAATACCGTCCTTGCTTACAACATGACCCAGAAAGGACACCTGGGGTAGCCAGAACTCACATTTGCTCAGCTTCGCATATAGCTTATGCTCCCTCAAGGTCGACAAAACCAAACGCAAATGCTGAGTATGCTCCTCAATATTGCGGGAATACACCAGGACATCATCTATAAACACAATAACGAATCGGTCCAAGAAATCCTTAAACACCCTATTCATCAAATCCATGAAAGCAGAGGGTGCATTGGTTAAACCGAAGGACATCACCAAAAACTCATAATGTCCATGCCGTGAACGGAATGCGGTTCGGGGAATATCTTCTTCACGAATCCTCAACTGGTGGTAGCCTGAGCGAAGATCGATTTTTGAAAATACAGAGCTACCACGCAACTGATCGAACAGATCATCGATCCTTGGCAGGGGATATCTATTCTTAACGGTCACCTTATTTAATTCCCTATAATCGATGCAAAGTCTCATCGATCCATCCTTCTTCTTTACAAATAAAACCGGAGCACCCCACGGAGAAGAACTTGGTCTAATAAAACCACACCTCAGCAACTCATCGAGCTGAGTACGCAACTCGTCCAACTCACGGGGAGCCATACGGTACGGTGCTTTGGCGATGGGACGAGTGCCTGGCTCGAGGTCAATCACGAACTCAATCTCCCTCTCAGGAGGAAGCCCTGGAAGACTATCAGGAAAGACGTCTGGAAACTCTCGCACCACCGAGACATCCTCAAGACGTGGTATAACAAAAGCTGTTTCCAGAGCAGAAATAGAAACTAAAAATGCCTCGCAACCAGACGCTATAGCACGTACCGCAGAAATGATAGGGGAAACTCTGTCCTGAAATCCATAGACGCTCATAGGTTGGCCATTGTCCATCCTGAAGTCCAGTCTTTTTGCCTTGCACTGGATGACTGCATCATACTTGGACAGCCAGTCCATGCCCAAAATCACATCAAAATCAGCCAGGTCTAAAATTATCAGATCCGCAAGGGCCAGAAAATTGCCAAGATGAATAGGGCATCTCAGAACTCCTTGATTGGATATCACCGAATCACCGGAGGGAAGCTTGATGTTGGAGGAGTCTCTCAATTGATCAACATCCATGCGATGTTTATCAACAAACCTCATGGCCACAAAGGAATGAGTGGCACCCGAATCGAACAGAATACGCGCCCACCTATTCCGCACCTTAAACTCCCCTAAAACCGTAACATACATAACTAAACGAATGATAGCTAGGGCAACAACGATAAATAATAAGGATAAAATAGACTGGGGCTAACCTGAAATAACTTGCGTAGAGTTTTGAGCTTCCTCGCTGGTCATGACGTTCAGCTTTCCTTTCCCTTTATCTAGGGTTGGTGGTGGAGGCAGAGCTCGAAGCGGGGCAGGCTGCAGTGGGGATTGAGCTTGGGGGCACGAAGATTTCTGGTGTCCCTTCTGCCCGCATTGGAAGCAGGTCCTTTCCTTCATCCAGCACCGACTCACATCATGACCCTTCCTTGTACAGAACGAGCATACAAGCTCTCCCTTGGGTGCACCCTGGATGGCGTGCACTTGCTGCTTCTTCAGGGTGGCTGTTCTCTTGAAACATCTTTCGTAAGGGTGGCCAGGACGACCGCAGAAACTACACACTTCCTTACCTTTCTTCTTCGAAGAAGGGCCAGATGCCCTGGAGCTACCATCCTCAACACCCTTCCTTTTCTCTTTCCTCGCCGCAGCACCGCGGTTCTTGGCATTTTCAATCGCTTCTACTTTTAGTGCAGCTTCCACTGCCACAGCATAACTGTCAGCTCCATAAGCGCTTGCCCACTGCTGGACATCACTTCTTAGTCCTCCCAGGAAACGTTTCACTCTTCCCTCCTCCGAAGCTACCAAATCGGGAGCAAATCTACTCAACTTGCTAAACTCAATCTCATATTCGCTCACCGTGAGCTGTCTCTGCTTCAAATGCAGGAAGTTATTCATGAGACGGTCCTGCTCGACCGAGGGCAGAAACTTCTTCAGCAACATTCCCTTAAAAGAGTCCCAGGAACAGCCTTCCTTCAGACTCTTCTTTTCACGAATCCACCAACTCCTTGCTAGGCCTTTTAACTGATAGGCTGCAATCATAACCTTCTGGGCTTCTAGAATCCTGGAATATGAAAACATCTCCTCGATAGAGATGATCCAATCATCCAAAACCATAAAGTCTGCACTTCCGTCATAGGTAGGAGGCCCCAGCCGCTGGAAGTGTGAAATAAAATTCATCTCTGGTGGTAGAGTCACCGGGGGCACTAGAGGAGCAGGGGTATCGGGTACCACTCGATCCACAATAGGGTCTTGCACTAAGGGTTGCTGCACAGGGGCGGCAGACAAAAAGGATTCCATTTGCGATTGCATCGCAAGCACTTGCCTTGACAGAGCCTCATTGCTCTGGCGCAAACTCTCGATCAACGCATCACTCTGCGCTCCTGACGACTCACCCTCCGACTGGGGAGTCGACCTCGTTGCAGGACGCTTAGGCGGCATTTCTAAAAGGCAAACCAACAACCCAATTAACATCCTAGACTACGCCTAGGGCAAACAAATCTAGTTCAGACCATACATGAAAGACACTTGCTAAAGCTGTCACTTGCTCTGGGATTATATGATGATGATATGCCCTACTCAGGATGATATCTTATCATCCTATTGACTCATGTGCCTATGATATGAATGCATGAATCCTTTACTCTTATTTAAAATCATGTGTGTACATATGTCATCAAGTAAATCTTTAGCTTGGCATGTTGTGCTTATGTTATGTTATGCTATGCATGTGGTGCTATGAATTCTATAAAAGGCCCTAATGCATGTTATGAGCGGCGTACACATGCAATGTTATGCATCCCATACTACATAATATTGCATGCAACGAAAATAAAACGTGCTAATGAGCATTCATGTGGTGAGGTTATGCATCCCATACTACATAACCCTCATATGTTGCCGTCTATGGTGGATCCATATACAAACACATATTATGCATCCCATACTACATAATATGCCCCGTATACTTCTAATCATGCTTATGAGTGTAGTGTTCATGCTTCAGCCAAGACATATTGATGACACATCGGTGTGTGTATGACATGACACTAAACAACTAACACTAACAAGGGAAGGTTGCCCGACCAATTGTCAAGCAACCTCCCTCTGATACCAACTGTCACAACCCGCATTTTTCCCAACAATTTAATTATATCAGAGCAAGGGGAAAATACGCGTCGTGATGCCACGCCGTACAGGGGATAACTGCAGACGTTCAGGCAAAACTCCAAACTCTACAATTCTAATAGAAAACATAGATGTTTATGAATAAAATCCAGTTTAAGTTATGATGGTAGCCGTATCCCTCGGCTTAGTGAATCATCTAGTTCACGATTTAAAAATATAAATTCTACGCTTGCGGAAAATACTTATTTAAATTGACTCTCATATCCTACATAAGTATAAATGTCCCCGAGGAACAACTCATACAATGCAAACTCTAGATTTATAATACGGGTAGGAAAGTCTTTACGCTAAATAGAAAATAGTGGCTTAGTTTTGAAGGAGATGATAAGTATGCTTTACTAATAGTAGGGTTTTATAGGTCAAAATACCTAACATGCAGTCCTAGCAAGGAATCATCCCAGAGAGCAAGTAATGTAAACCAAACATAAGAAAACCACATCAGCTAGCAAGTGTCAAAAGAAATCAACAATCCTGTGGGCGTCAACAATCTGACACGAACCCACAGTATGAATAGGTCTGAAACTAGGCAAAGAAAACAAAACAACGAACTACCTCGCTGCGGCGAGGGAAAAAAAAAACCACAGCCCACCTGCTGCTGCAAGGGCTCCCAAAACCGGCTCCGCTACTTGCTAATGCTCCGATCCTGAGGCATTCCAAAGACAGAACACCTCAGCAAGAGGATACAAATGGTGGCAAAAAAAATAAGTCAAAATAATTAAAGGTCAAAAGGGGTACCAACCCAAGACCAAAACCATTGAAGTAAGGTTCATAAATAAAACTCGAGAAATAAATCAGAAGAAAAGAACTCTCGTGAATCATCACGTATAACAAATCATGCAGGATACCCGAAGCAAGGGGATAGCATGATTGAATCATAAGAAAGAATATACCAAAACTTTATTAGTAACCTGTAGTCAACTCTACTCATAAACACGGGCAGGGTGGTCACTTCTCTAGATACACCCCTCACAGATGTTAAAATCCGTCTAACCGCGGGGGAGACTTGCACACTCCACCAATCACCGCAGATGCCCAAAACCCAGTAGAGTCCCATGGGGTACTAATGAAGGAAACAATCTTGCGGTCGGTGGATTTGCCCACTAACTCCCGCAAATTTTAGAAACCCAAAGAAACCACAACACAAATATATCCCGAGGTTTGGCTCATCAGATTCTACTTGACACTTCTAGTTTCAAGACATGGTTGATCAACCCCTATGAACGATCTACAAACCTAGACAAACTCGAATACGCTCAAAACGATAGGTATGATATTTAGAGCCACCATTAAGACACTTCAAGAACAAATAAATATATATAGACTGAGAGGTCTAAGTTGTTAGCCTAAATCACCTAGAGGGGGGTGAATAGGTGAGTTGCGTGTCAAATGCGGAATTAAAAACTAACACAGCAAATATCAAGCAATCACAGAAGACAAGAGATTTATAGTGGTTCCCCAATCTTGGGTACGTCCACTTTCCTCACCGATCTAGCAAATTACTAGACTCGGCTACTCCACTATCTCGGATTGAAAACAATCCTACACCTCGGAACCACGTTCCTACAAATCTCGATCCCAAAACGGATCTACAAAAACTCGGAAGACAAAACTTCCTACAAGTCTCGGAGAAGAATCTCCTACAATGAAATTTGGTTTGAGAGTAAAAATCAAAACAATAATCTCAGATCTGGATCTTTGACGGTCTTCTTCTTCAGGAACTTCGGCTTGATCAGAAAAAGGTTGAAGATGACCTGAGAGAGATCCACGAGTCTGAAAACTAGAACCACCTCGATCGAGAAGAGAGATCTGAAATATTTGAGGCTCGGCGAGATCGAGTGATTCACTTTGTCTGGATCGCTGGAGAGAAAGTCGTTGAAGACGAAGATCGGCGATCCAAAGTTTTTCCCGTGAGCAACACTGGCGGCGGCGTGAGAATTAGGGTTCACGGAATTTTCTCTTTCCTTAAAAATATATCTCTGTAATCTCTTGATCATAAGTCAATTCTGAAAAGACTATTTATAGGTGGGTTCCAACGGTCAAACTATTGATTATTGATGACACGTGGACCAATCAGAATTGACAGATTCAAATTACTTATGATGAAAATGGACTTAGAATAATTCTGGAGAACTTGACTGCGATACTCGAGTAATGAAGGATATACACGAGTATGGAGAGATGGATTACTCGAGTAGCAAGAGGCAGTATACTCGAGTATAGAAAGAGAGAATTACAGGAGAGAAGAAAGAATTACTCGAGTATCAAGAATGGTATACTCGAGTATCAGAAGTGTATACTCGAGTAATAGAAAGGTATACTCGAGTATCAAGACGATATACTCGAGTATCAAAAAGGCTAAACTCGAGTATAGAAAATATAACTGAGAAATGTTTATATCAGAGTCAATTACTCGAGTATGGAAGAAATTACTCGAGTATCAGAAGATATACTCGAGTATCAACAGACTTACTCGAGTATCAGAAAATACTTACTCGAGTATAGACAGACTTACTCGAGTATCAGAAGATATACTCGAGTATCAACAGACTTACTCGAGTATCAGAAAATATTTACTCGAGTATAAACAGACTTACTCGAGTATCAGAAGATATACTCGAGTATCAACAGACTTACTCGAGTATCAGAAAATATTTACTCGAGTATAGACAGACTTACTCGAGTATCAGAAGATATACTCGAGTATCAACAGACTTACTCGAGTATCAGAAAATATTTACTCGAGTATAAACATACTTACTCGAGTATCAGAGTATATACTCGAGTATCATAAAGCACTTACTCGAGTATCAATATACTTACTCGAGTATCAGGAGATATACTCGAGTATCAGAGTATATACTCGAGTATCAGAAAATACTTACTCGTGTATTACAAGGAAATACTCGAGTATAAAAGACTTAGGAAAATTCTAAGAGGAAAATTTGCTCCAATGCTTCTGTCCATCAATCCAAGTGCATGAAGGAAGTGTATCCCAATAGAGAGGCTATACATGGGCCAACACTTTGGATCACACAATGAGGAATTACATTGTATGGTCCTGTGTTTGGTGACCCATTATAGACTGACATTGGTCTACACTTGGCAATTAGAACCTGCACACATACAACCTAAACACAGCATCAAATACACCTTAATTCATCTTAGTTCAAGGTCTGACCTCCTACAAATCTGAGGCATTGTGGAGACAAATCCCAACAATCTCCCCCTATTTGTAGATGTCAGCACTCTCTATACTAAGGTGAATTACTTAAGAGTAAAAGAACAGCAAGCATATAACAGGAGAATAAGCTTAACTAAAGCAGAGTAAACAAAATATGGCCATAATCAGAATTAAATATATATATATGTGAGGCAATGTTTTTAAAACACATAAACAAAATAGTCCAAGTCCACTTTCTCAGATCCACTCAAGAAGGAGCATCCTTGTGCATCCTTTCCCTTTTGAGCTGTTGCCTCTCCAGATAGCTGTAAGGCTTTGGGAAATAGGTTCTGGGCCTGGGAGGAGCAGCAGGGTTGTTGTGTCCCCAGTTTCTGTCATGGAGTCTGATTTTAATCTGAGAAGCTTCATATGCTTTCCACTCTGAATAGCTGTAATGATTGTCTCTGTTTTCACCAAGATCTGTCACTAATTTCAGGGTATCAAGAATAAGGGATTTGGAGGTTGGACTCCAGACCTCTGAGTGAACAACTGCTGGATCTCTTCTGGGTTCAGAACGACTTGCAGAAGCACCTTCACCATACTTTCTTTTCCTTTTAGATGGACCTTGAGAACTGGAAACAAAATCATCTTGCCACAAGTCAGAGTAGTTAAGAGGAGGCTTAGTCAGATCACCTTCAGGTCTAGGAGAGAAGACTGGCACACCACTTTCTGGAATGGTAGCTTGGACAGGGGCATCTGCAGAGGGTTGCTCTTCAAGAGGATTTAGGTGATGAGGAATGATGGCTGGGTTGAGCTGAGCATTGGGGAAGTTCATGTTATGTAGCCACACAGTAGTATCATATGTATAAAACTTTACAGATTGTAGTTGAGAGAGAATGTCTGCTTTCATTTCCTTCACAATTCCATCCACTGTTGTTTGAGCCTGTTTAGAGAGAGTTTCAACTTGTTCCTTTACAGCTATTTGAGCTTGCTCATGAAGTTTTTCCACTTGTTCTTTTACAACTTTCTCCCCCTTGCTGATATCTATGTTTAGCTTTGCAATTGCTTCATCTTTGAAGGTGCCCACTTCATTACACACTTTCACAACATTCAGTTCAGCTCTCTCATCTAGCTTGAGCTGGTTATGAGCTACTGTCTCAGCCTGATTTCTTAGCTCACCAATGCTTGTAATGGTGTGGTCTATGGCCTTGCCTCCAATTTGAAACAGCCTTTTTAACTCATCAGTATTTGCTTGAATCTCAGCAAAGCCTCTGCTCATCTCTGTTTCAAGAGCAGAGACCTTGGATGTTACTGATTGCAGAGAGGCATCAAAGTATTCTCTCTGTTCTTTTAGCATAAGCTCTATCTTGCTGATAATATCTGAGGATGAAGAGGAGGGAGCTGAGGTTGTATCAGGAGCTGAAGCAGCAGGGGCAGGAGCAGAAGTAGAAGCAGAAACAGTCCAAGGAGGGATTTCTGAAATTACCACTGAGCTGACTGCTCTCCTGAATGGAACTGGTTCAACATCTTCTTCTGAGGGTAGGAGAGAGGGCATGGAGAAATCCAAATTCTTCAGAGGTGCCTCCACAGGATCTGGAGACATCTCATCATCAGACAGGAGAATATGAGCTGATGTACTAGGCTCATTCTCAGGAGAATGGACTGGAGATCTTGCAGGAGATGGAGCTGGGGTTCTAGCAGGAGACTGAACTGGAGTTCTAGCAGGAGACTGAACTGGAGACTTAGCAGCTGAGTCATTCTGGAAGAGAGGGGCATCTGAGCTGAGCTCATCAATGAATTTGTTGATATCCTCAGCTGTAGACAGAAGTGCTGCTGAGTCTGGAATCTCTGAGTCTGCATTTGCTGATTGAATATCTGCTGGAGGAGGAGAGATTGGAGGAGTAGGAATTCTTACTTCTTCTGTTTCTGGAATTACTGATGCTGAAGAGACCTGATTCTGAGGAAGAGAAGAGGCAGGCTCCCCCTCAATTGCTGCACCCAGAGTGTCAGCAATTTGCTGTTGAGGAGGAGATGGGGTCCTGAGGACAGCTTGCTGTCTGGAGGTTTGGGCAGGGTTCATGATCTTGAGGTCATACCTCTGAATGGATGAAATTGAGACTTTCTTCATGTGGTGAAGAGGAGTCCCTTTAGAGAAATCAAACACTGTTGGATTAATCTCATGGAGGAGGAGGGAGATAATCCTGGCAAAGCTGGGATGTTTGACGCTTTCTTTGATCTTATCTAGTATCATCATTCCAAATTGAAACTTCTTCCTGCAGACTATAGCTTGCATAACATCAAAAAGATTTTGTGATACATCTCGAATGGAGTAAGTCTTGCACCAGAGGATTTTGGCAATGATGTCAACTAGAAACTTCCCTTCTGGATTGAACAGAGAGCGGTTCAGGGTTTCACCTCCACCTTCTGGATCTCGACCACAGAATAAGGAGGTGCGGTCGGCATCTGCCTTGTCTAAATCATCTTCTTCGTCGACCACCGGCATCCGAAGCAGAGTGGCGACAGAGGTTTTATCTAACCGAATATCAACTCCCCTTACCCTTGATTTCAGAACTGTACCATTGTGCCTAATCTTCAAGTTTTTGTAGAACTCTTCAACATCAGAAAGCAAAAGGCGACAAGGTTCTTGAAGAACGAAGGTTAATCCGGCCGTGTCGAGGAGAATCAGAAGGTTCTTGAAATCATCGGAGATATCTTCTATGCCATCAGTTACTAATTCCGAGCCGATTCCAAACTTGGAGGAGGGAGGAGCCATCAGCGATTCTGCAATGAGGAAGACGGAAATCTGCGGCGACCGAAGACGAAGAACAGGGTTTCGGGAATACGAACGGCCGGCGGCTACTCGAGTGAATGAGAAGTGGAAAGGACTTTGTCGTTTTGAATATATATATATAAATAATTCTAATTAGGTTTAAAAACGAATTAAGTAAAAGACATACCTGAAGAGGCGGCAAATTAGTTGTGCGAATAGAGATTTTGAAAAATTCCAGAGAAATTCGATTACACGAGAGGAGTTTACGGCATACACGAGTAATCCTTAACATATACTCGAGTATGGACTGAGTATACACGAGTATTAAGTTTAGACGGATTTTTCCATACTCGAGTATAAGAAATTCATACTCGAGTATCAATCTGATTACTCGAGTATATGAAGTTCAATACACGAGTATTAAATTCTGAAGACTTTTCATACACGAGTATAAGGAGTGCATACACGAGTATTGATTTGATTACTCGAGTATTTTTGACTTGTTACTCGAGTATTCACTATTTCACTCGTGTAAATGTAACTATTCTCGAGTCTCAAATTTCTTGAAGGAATTTTCACTAAGCAAAAGAAAAATGTACCTCAGAGTATCCAACATGTCTGACTTCTTCTAAATTTCTGAGTCCATCATTGGTCTTCTTTGTTAAGCAGTCCAAGCTCAGTTTTGAAGAATGAAAACTTGGACTCATCCAGCGGCTTGGTGAAGATATCTGCAACTTGCCTGTCTGTGGAGACATACTGTAGATCTATATCTCCATTTTCCACATGCTCCCGGATGAAATGGTAGCGAAGCTCTATGTGCTTGGTCCTGCTGTGGGAGACTGGGTTGTTGGCTATTGCAATTGCGCTGGAAGAATCACAGAACAGTGGAATGTTCTGGAACTTCATGTTATAATCTTCAAACTGATTCTTGATCCACAAAAGCTGTGCACAACAGCTCCCTGCAGAGATGTACTCTGATTCAGCCGTTGAGATGGCTACACAGTTTTGCTTCTTACTGCTCCAGGAAATGAGTCTCCTTCCGAGGAATTGGCAAGTCCCGGAGGTGCTTTTCCTGTCGTCTTTGCTTCCTGCAAAATCTGCATCTGAAAATCCAATTAGTTCACTATCATTACTTCTTGGGTACCATAAGCCAAGATTTGGTGTTCCTTTGAGGTATCTCAAGATTCGCTTTGCAGCGATGTAGTGTGATTCCTTAGAGTTCACCTGAAATCTAGCACATACACATGTCGAGAACATGATGTCTGGCCTACTTGCAGTAAGGTAGAGCAAGGACCCAATTATGCTTCTGTACTTGGTTTCATCAAAAGGTTTCCCTTTCTCATCCTTGTCCAGAGACATAGCTGAGGCCATTGGAGTCCTCATAGAGGTTGCATTCTCCATTCCGAATTTCTTAAGCAGCTCTTTGGTGAACTTGGTCTGAGAGATGAAGATTCCATCCTCAGATTGTTTCACTTGTAGCCCTAAGAAATACTTCAGCTCTCCCATACTGCTCATTTCAAACTTCCCTTGCATAAGTTTAGAAAACTTCTTGCAGAGGTTGTTATCTGTAGAGCCAAAAATGATGTCGTCGACATAGATTTGCACTAGCAAAATCTTGCCTTTTATTTCCCTAAGAAATAATGTCTTGTCTATCTTTCCTCTTGTGAACTTGTTCTCAAGAAGAAAGGTAGACAGCGTCTCATACCAAGCCCGAGGGGCTTGCTTGAGACCATATAGTGCTTTTTGTAATAAATACACATAGTTAGGAAGGGTTGGATCAACAAAACCCGGGGGTTGCTCTACGTACACTTCTTCCTTAATGTTACCATTTAGGAAGGCGGACTTCACGTCCATTTGATAGACGGTAAAGCCCTTAAGTGCAGCGTAGGCAAGAAATAACCTGATTGCCTCCAGTCTTGCTACTGGAGCATAAGTTTGGTCGAAGTCGATCCCTTCCTCTTGACGATATCCCTTGGCGACAAGTCTGGCTTTATTCTTTATAATTGTTCCGTCTTCATCCATCTTGTTCCGGTAGACCCACTTTGTCCCGATGACGTTCTTATGCTTGGGTCTAGGAACAAGTGTCCAGACTTTGCATCTTTTGAACTGATTTAATTCTTCTTCCATGGCTAGAATCCAGGATGCGTCGGAGTTGGCTTCCTCAAATTTCTTTGGTTCAACCTGTGAGAGAAAGCTTAAGTGTAAATTCTCGTTAGTTGTACCTCGACGAGTTCTGACACCATCCCGAGGATCTCCTATGATTTGGTCAGCAGGATGATCCTTCAAGTGTCTGAACTCTAAAGTCCTTGCATCTGGGATCTCTTCAGCCACTGGAGTTATATCTTCAGCTGGGATGTCTTCTTCATCTTGATCATCTCCCTCTCCAAAGGTGGTTGTAGAGGGGATCTTGATGAACGTCTCATCTTTATCTTTAATAGGTTCATCCAAGCTGAGTTCTTTCAACTTTGTACCTGCATCTACAATAGGCACACTAGACGAGTTGCTTTGCAACAGACTCGTCTCATCAAATACAAGATGTATCGACTCTTCCACAACCAGAGTTTTTCTATTGAAAACTCTATAGGCCTTACTATGGCTACTATAACCTACGAAAATACCTTCAAAGCTTTTCTCGCTAAACTTTGTAGTGTGATACTTGCCATTGTTAAGTACGAAGCACTTACAACCAAAGATTCTAAAGTATGAAATGGTTGGTTGCCTGCCTTTTAGAAGTTCGTAAGGAGTCTTATCATGGTCTTTGTTGATGAGTGCTCGATTTTGCACGTGACAAGCGGTGTTGACGGCTTCAGCCCAGAAATACTCCGGAAGTGAGGCATCACTCAACATGGTCCGACAAGCCTCTATGAGTGTTCTGTTCCTTCTCTCAGCCACTCCATTTTGCTGTGGTGTGCGGGGAGAGGAAAACTCATGAAAGATACCTTGACTTTCACAAAATTCAGTCATGGCTCCAGACTTGAATTCCGTTCCATTGTCACTTCTGATTTTGACTACGGAACAGTTGTATTCATTCTGGATTTGCCTGACAAAATTAGTGAAAATACCGAAGGTATCTGACTTGTGTTTCAGAAAGAACACCCACGCAAAGCGCGAGTAATCATCCACAATAACCAACGTATATTCCTTACCTCCCAAACTTCTAACCTGCAGTGGACCAAACAAGTCCATATGAAGAAGCTGTAAACTTCTATTGGAATCCTTGCCTATTATGCTTTTGAACGAGCTTCTTGTTTGCTTGCCTTTGATACAAGCGTGACAAGGACTGTCTGTAACGCACTTGACCTTGGGTGCATCACGCACTAAGTTTTGAGAGAATAATTTATTAATAGTTTTGAAATTAATATGTGCTAGTCTCTTGTGCCATTGGTCAGCGAGAGATGCACTACTTTTTGCCAAAAGACACACTGGTGTCGAAGAGTCTATACAAATAAAATTTAAACAGAAGATATTTCTGCTTCGAGTGCCTGATAAAATAGTTTCCATATTGTTAACCGATTTTATCAAACACTTGTCAGCATGAAATTCAACTACGTATCCTTTGTCGCATAGTTGGCTTATGCTGATGAGATTGTGCTCCAATCCTTCAACATAGGCTACATTCGAGAAGGATACGCTACCGTTAGAAATCATACCATAGCCTTTAGTGATTCCTCGATCTGAACCTCCAAAGATGACCTTTGGTCCGTCGCAGACTGAGGTGTAGTTCAGTAGTAGGCTCCTTGTCCCGGTCATATGCCGAGAACATCCACTGTCCAAGTACCAGATTGGCATTTTGGTGGCCTTTGGACATACCTGCAATTACAATCATTTAGCCTTAGGAACCCAAACAAGTTTGGGTCCTTGGTCTCGAGTTAGAATACTCCCCCTACGAGTATTAGCCTTATGAGTGGTCACTCTCACGTTGCTAACCTTAGGGGTTGCAGCATTTTCAGGATTGAACCAACAATCACTGGCAAAATGACCAATTCTGCCACAACACCAACAGTTGAACCTGTTGTATCTTTGCCTTGTGTAGTCCTGCTTGACTTTCTGGAATGAAGGTCTGGCAGGACCCTTACTTTTGGAGGAAGAGGCTTCATGATGATTGCAGTTGCATGAAGTCTTCTCTTTCATAGGCTTTTCTACAACGGGTTTTACTTTTGGTGTCTTCTTAAAGTTATGACCATGAGCATAAGGTCCATAGCTTTGAAGCTGAATCTCCTCATAAGGTGCCTTGAAGACACTCTCGCCAAAGTTACGAGGACGAGTCCAACCTTGGTATCTTGACTTAGGCTTCTCAGGGATCGGCCTAGAAAAGTGTCCATAGGTGGACTCATAATCGAGTTCGTTCGTGGGAAAGATAACTTTCTTGAACACAACAGGTTCCAAGGGAGCTTTCCCTTTTTCCTCAGCTAGAGCCTTCCGGGCAGCTTTATTCTTCCTCTTGGCCTTGTTTCTCCTAGAGGATTTACTAGAAGATCCAATGTGGCCTAAACCAGCACCCTTGGCCTTAGCAGAGAATTCAGCAACGATTGGAAGAACTGTCTTAGGCTTAGAGAAGCTCTCAACAAGCTTCTTTTCAGCCTCGAGCTGTTTTTCCAGTTCTTTGATGATTTCCTCTTTAAGGTCGAGGTGCTTGAGAGCTTTATTGTATTCCTCCATAGCTTCATTTAGGTTCTCTTGAAGAGAGTTAGTCCTACTGACTTCCTCTCTCAAGTTGCTCTCACTGGCCTGTAGAGAATTGATCTCTTTGGCTTGACTTCTCACCATTCTACGACATTTCTCGTAAGCGGTGAGTAATTCCTTATACTGTCCCATGAGTTCAGATTCATCTTCAGAGGAGTATCCCTCTTGCTCATTGTCATTTTCAGAATCAGAGAGAGGAGTGTGAGATTTTACCTCCCCAGTAAACTGGGGGACTTGTTCATCATCCGAATGAGCCATGAGCCCAAAGTAAGCTTCCTCTTCTTCACTCGACTCAGATGAGTCAGAGTCGCTGAGAGTTTTGCCCTTCTTGGCTACTAGGCTTCTCTCTGTCCTCTTCTTGGGGTGTGAGGATTTCTTTTCCTCTCTTCTTCCACCCTCTTTCTTTTTGTGAGGGCAATCGGCGATGACATGACCTGGCTTATTGCAACAGTAACAAATGATGTCAGTAGAAACCTGTTTGTTCGGTTTAGGATTATACCTGTCATGGCTACTTGAGCCTTTCTTCCGATGGTCACTGTCATGTCGTGATCTTCTATATGAGGCATCCTTGCCTCTCCATTGCTTCTTCTTGTTCAAGAATTTCTTGAACTGCCTTGAGAGTAGGGAGAACTCTCCATCAGATAGTTCTGAGCCAGATGAGCTAGGCTCAGATGATTCTTCTTCATCAGCTTCAGGAACTGGGGCAGGAGAGCTAGCCTTTATCTTCCTTGAGCTATCTGCCTTTAGAGCGACAGATTTCTCCTTGGATGCAGACCTGCTCGTCTCTTCTTCAGCTTTTCTTGAGTTGATTTGCAGCTCGTAAGACATAAGCTTTCCGAACAGATTCTGCGGGTCTGTCTCAGCTAACCTTCCAAACTCCCGAATGGCACATACCTTATTATCCCATTCCTTGGTTAGGGATCTTAAGAATTTGTCATTGAGTTCCCCGTTGGTGAAGACACGGCCATACACTCTTAGGCCATTTACTATCTTGAAGAAGTTCTCAAAGGTGTCAGCTATGGCTTCCTTATGACCTTGCCGGAAGGCTTCATACTTTTGATTCAGAAGGGATCTCCTATCATCCCTCACTTCTTCAGTGCCTTCCATTAGAGTCACAAGGGATTGCCACATCTCCTTGGCAGACTGGCAATGAATTAGATTCTGCAGCATTGAGTCGTCGACTGCACTTGCTATAATATTTTTAGCCTTCTTGTCCAGAGAGACAAGTGCAATCTCATCCTTGTCTAGATCCATCAGCTTCTTGGGAACTTGCTTGGTGGGATCTATGGTGGATGCAGTCATAGGAATATGGGGACCTTCTTCAACAATCATGAAGATCCGGGGATCTACTGCTTCCATGAAGAACTTTACTCTTTCCTTCCACATAGGAAAGTTGTTCTTGGTGCAGATAGGGAGTTTAGCAAAATCCTTGGTCTTACTCATGCTTGATACTTTTCAGAAAACAACTTAGAAGGATAAGATCAAGGTGTTAACCTTTTAACGATCAACCTCACTTCTGATACCAATTGAGAGGTCTAAGTTGTTAGCCTAAATCACCTAGAGGGGGGTGAATAGGTGAGTTGCGTGTCAAATGCGGAATTAAAAACTAACACAGCAAATATCAAGCAATCACAGAAGACAAGAGATTTATAGTGGTTCCCCAATCTTGGGTACGTCCACTTTCCTCACCGATCTAGCAAATTACTAGACTCGGCTACTCCACTATCTCGGATTGAAAACAATCCTACACCTCGGAACCACGTTCCTACAAATCTCGATCCCAAAACGGATCTACAAAAACTCGGAAGACAAAACTTCCTACAAGTCTCGGAGAAGAATCTCCTACAATGAAATTTGGTTTGAGAGTAAAAATCAAAACAATAATCTCAGATCTGGATCTTTGACGGTCTTCTTCTTCAGGAACTTCGGCTTGATCAGAAAAAGGTTGAAGATGACCTGAGAGAGATCCACGAGTCTGAAAACTAGAACCACCTCGATCGAGAAGAGAGATCTGAAATATTTGAGGCTCGGCGAGATCGAGTGATTCACTTTGTCTGGATCGCTGGAGAGAAAGTCGTTGAAGACGAAGATCGGCGATCCAAAGTTTTTCCCGTGAGCAACACTGGCGGCGGCGTGAGAATTAGGGTTCACGGAATTTTCTCTTTCCTTAAAAATATATCTCTGTAATCTCTTGATCATAAGTCAATTCTGAAAAGACTATTTATAGGTGGGTTCCAACGGTCAAACTATTGATTATTGATGACACGTGGACCAATCAGAATTGACAGATTCAAATTACTTATGATGAAAATGGACTTAGAATAATTCTGGAGAACTTGACTGCGATACTCGAGTAATGAAGGATATACACGAGTATGGAGAGATGGATTACTCGAGTAGCAAGAGGCAGTATACTCGAGTATAGAAAGAGAGAATTACAGGAGAGAAGAAAGAATTACTCGAGTATCAAGAATGGTATACTCGAGTATCAGAAGTGTATACTCGAGTAATAGAAAGGTATACTCGAGTATCAAGACGATATACTCGAGTATCAAAAAGGCTAAACTCGAGTATAGAAAATATAATTGAGAAATGTTTATATCAGAGTCAATTACTCGAGTATGGAAGAAATTACTCGAGTATCAGAAGATATACTCGAGTATCAACAGACTTACTCGAGTATCAGAAAATACTTACTCGAGTATAGACAGACTTACTCGAGTATCAGAAGATATACTCGAGTATCAACAGACTTACTCGAGTATCAGAAAATATTTACTCGAGTATAAACAGACTTACTCGAGTATCAGAAGATATACTCGAGTATCAACAGACTTACTCGAGTATCAGAAAATATTTACTCGAGTATAGACAGACTTACTCGAGTATCAGAAGATATACTCGAGTATCAACAGACTTACTCGAGTATCAGAAAATATTTACTCGAGTATAAACATACTTACTCGAGTATCAGAGTATATACTCGAGTATCATAAAGCACTTACTCGAGTATCAATATACTTACTCGAGTATCAGGAGATATACTCGAGTATCAGAGTATATACTCGAGTATCAGAAAATACTTACTCGTGTATTACAAGGAAATACTCGAGTATAAAAGACTTAGGAAAATTCTAAGAGGAAAATTTGCTCCAATGCTTCTGTCCATCAATCCAAGTGCATGAAGGAAGTGTATCCCAATAGAGAGGCTATACATGGGCCAACACTTTGGATCACACAATGAGGAATTACATTGTATGGTCCTGTGTTTGGTGACCCATTATAGACTGACATTGGTCTACACTTGGCAATTAGAACCTGCACACATACAACCTAAACACAGCATCAAATACACCTTAATTCATCTTAGTTCAAGGTCTGACCTCCTACAAATCTGAGGCATTGTGGAGACAAATCCCAACATAGACAAGATCACGTTCACCATGACAAAATCTTACAACATCGAGTGATCCTCCAAAAAAGGTTAATCGTAACAATAACTTGGAAGAAAAAGTGCAGAAAAATTTTAAAGAACAAAAAGACTAAACCGTTACCATCAAATCGGACAAGGAGAAATGAGGGGAGACCACCACTTGCCTTGATTTTACCGGAAAAGTTCTCCAAATCAGTCCACGTCACAGATCGGGGCAAAGGAGGACGGAGGAAGTTGAAATCTAGACAAAAATGGTCGAAAAGGGGGTTAGGGCTGAAAAACCCTAATGAGAAAACTCAAAGAAAGGGAAAAAATTTACCACGATGGCGTAGCTCTCGATGAGAGCTTTCCAGATCTACGCTCGGTTGAGGATTTCGAGCACCGGAGCTCCGTCGGCGGCCACCGGAAGGTTCACGGAGTATTTTCTCTCTCACGCTCACGCCGCTCTGGTTCGGGAGGAAAAGAATCGGAGAAGATGAAGTTCTGATCAAACCTAAGTCCATATATATATATAAATTATGTAAAAGTACTTATAAATTTTTTTGTCTAAATACAAAAAAAACGTGTAATTTATGAGTGGCTACGGGAAAACCGATAATAGAGGTCTAAGATGACATCAAATCGAAAAGTGTCCAACATGAAAGTTGTAGATCTCGTCGAAACGAACAAATTTCATGCTGACCGTTTTTTCGCACGACACCCTTTTGACCCTCAAAACGGTGCCCGAACTCTAACTGTACAGAACCACTCGAGTGGAATGAAGGATACTCGAGTATGAGAGCAAAATACTCGAGAGGAACGAAGGATACTCGAGTATGAGAGCAAAATACTCGAGAGGAACGAAGGATACTCGAGTATGAGAGCAAAATACTCGAGAGGAACGTAACATACTCGAGATAGAACAATAATACTCGAGTAGATCAAGTCTACCCGAGCTGGACATGAGCAGCTTCGGGAAAATCGAAAATAGGGGTCCAAGATGGCTTCTAATCGAAAAGTGGTCAACATGAAAGTTGTAGATCTCGTCGAGACGAACAAATTTGATGTTGACCATTTTTCTATACGATGCATATTTGACCCTCAAAAATTCGCCCGAACGTAGACTGTACATGACTACTCGAGAGGAATGAAGGATACTCGTGTATAAGAGCAAAATACTCGAGTGAAATGAAGGATACTCGTGTATAAGAGCAAAATACTCGAGTGGAATGAAGGATACTCGTGTATAAGAGCAAATACTCGAGTGAAATGAAGGATACTCGTGTATAAGAGCAAATACTCGAGTGGAATCAAAAAAAAGGCTTATTTACGAGCAGTTTTGGGAAAATCAAAAATAGAAGCCTAAGATGGCTTCAAATCAAAAAGTGGTCAACATAAAAGTTGTAGCTATCGTCAAGACGAACAAACTTGATGTTTACTATATTTTGATACGACACCGTTTTGACCCCCAAAACGGCGTCCGATCGAAATCTGAAACGGGCTACTCGAGATAACAAAGCGCAAATTCTTGAAATGAAATTTTTTTGAACAAAGGGACACGAGTTCAGAACAGAGGCCCATACACGCACCGAATTAAGCGAAACTCACACCATAGGCGAAAACTGGCGCTACGATTCTAACGGCGAAGCCAAAACCTAAATCCGACGAGCCATTCCTGAGATAAAAATTTCCAAATACAATGACATAAATACTCAAAACTTCAATCGCGCGCCGAGACTCCAAAAATGCTCGGATTGCGACGAAACTTGACGAGCAAGTTTAAAATTACTCAACCTAAACCTCATAGAAATATTTTCTGATTTCGACAAAAATCCAAGAAATTGGCCGACTCGACCGAACGGACGCGAAAATGCCTTATCGGCGATGCGCCGTCAACCCGACGTTAAAAGTAACGCCATGACATCAAAAATATGACGATACCAAAACCAAACAAAATCATCGAAAAATCAGGGGCGTTACAGCATGTCTGTAAATGAAACCTCCATTTTTGAAAAGATATATTTTCTATCAACAGGCAATTAAGCGACCAACACGACATCTACACACATCAACTTCAAATTGCTAGATGTAAGATTGCTCCATTTCGAGAAATCCAGGTCAAATCATGAGAAGGTGCATGGAGTTGTTCGTGTTCTCATCTCAGCTTCACCAATGCTTTGGAAAGTTAATATTCGGATTTCGAATGTGAGGATTTACGGCCGGCATCTCCTTCCATTTGGACCCAGCTCCATGGAAACTGGACGAAATGCTCCAAAGCGCACTGCCTGTCTGAGCCTTCGCAGTGACTGATGAAGCTTTTGATTTCATGAATGGATGTTTGATGCTCTTTCCCATTCCGTTCACGAGCAGCCACCGTGATCCCGATTTCTGCTGCGTCTGATTACCCCAGATCCTTTTCTCGTTTGGCTCGGCTCTCAGACCAGCAACATGCACCTTTGTGATCATAAATTGGCGAGTTTCTTTCTCTTCATTGTTCCTCGTATTCTCCAATGGATCGGGTTTATCTTCTTCGCACTTTCCTCTTTCTGAAACCATGGAAAATATTTTAGGTTTCGGTGGCACGAAAATCCTCTCTACCTGAACCAAAGCGAGCATTGGAGTCCCAACAGGATCGAAATTTCGAAGAGGATCGCGAAGCTGCACCATTAAAGCGGCTGTGAAATTGCTTCCCAGTAGGCCCCATCTTCCGCCGGACCACTTACCTTCTGTTCGTCCGCGATGGGCAGCGAGTATCTTTGATGTTCGGTCTCTATTTTGATCTTCGACGTCCAAAATCCCGGAATCGAGCCTCAACCATTCGTCTAGGGTTATCGACAAACTCATCAATCCATCTGCATCATCAGCATTTCCCTTGACGTCGAGAAGCTGTAAACCAGCTGTGTCCTCTAGATCAAGCAAACTGTCGTCGACGGATATTTTTCCCTCCAATGCGGACATACTTCCTAAGAATTGAGTGCTGATGTTAGAAGGTGCTTCCTCTTCGGACATCCCGGATTGTATCCTCAGCCCGTCGATGCATAGAGCCTCGATCTTATCCATCGCCAGCGGGGCGAGATCCTCGACAGAAACGTATTCAGAAACTCTGTCGAAGGCATTTGATAAAGCCAAATTAAAATTCTCTTCTTTCTTTCCGCGAGAGATATTTTGAGAGATGGCTGCATCTGTTTCTCTGTTTGAATATGGAGAGGTGAAGAAAATCAGAGGAGATGTGTTATTGAGATATATATAAAAACATGATTGTGGAAAACGAATGAAAAATTATCTGCCATGCCAAGTGCACGCGGTGCTACATGTGAACGCACGCTCAATGGGTTCAACTCGATCTGATGTCGGGGATGAACTTCACGAAAAGAATAATGCACGAGACACATTGGACATGTATACATTGGCCGTTCTTCACAATTTCATATGATGGCATATGTGGCGTTTTGACAAAGCTAGTAGTTTATGGTACTCCCAACCATTAAAATATTTCAAGGACTTTACAAATTGTCCTCCTCTTAAGTCAAAGTTATTGCGTCTGGGAGCCTCGTGCGCAAAAATGTATTTCATGTGACCGTAACTGATTGGCCGCGGATTGACCGTGCTATAGACGCAATAATTTCTCCCTCTCAAGGAACACATACCCTTAATAGCCTTAAACATGCAAAATTATTGTGTATGTTGAGCGCATGCAGCTAAGTCACCGCCAAATTGTGTACATTTACATTATATTTACTGTTTCACAATGTTTATATTTATAATATAAACGTTGTGTTGCACGCTGACAGCATAATATTGACTGTGCTGCAGTTGGCATAGCTAATAGTTTTTTCTTTGATTATAGCCCATAACAATGTACTAGAATGAAAGGATTCTAATTTCTAAGGTGGCCCTCCTTCAGGTATGATAGGCGTCCCCCACCCTATATCACTTTGCCCCCCTAGGGTTTTCAAAGGGCTCCCACAACATACCACTTTGTCCCACACCACATTTTAGCTCCTATTTCCCAATTTGTATGTTCCTCTAGTACTATTTACAACTCAAATTCTCACCCACCACTATTCTCAAGAATGGTCCAGCACGAATGCGCTTGACTTCAAAGTTCATAGTGAATTCAAAGCGACCCAGCTTTGTTTGGGGCGGTTGTAGGGTTTGAACAGTGTTGACACCAAACTGTAGCTGTAAACACAATAATCGTTGTTTATTTACGGCTGAAATTTGTGAAACACATTTTTTGACTCAAAATTTCACTTTTTAGGATTTGGTTTGGGCATTCACGAGTGATTGCACTTAACAACACATACAGGATTGTGGAGGTGTTTTAGTCTAAAATGACATTTTAGAAAAAAAAAAAATACTAGCTGCTTTTTACATAAGGGTCATTCATTGGGACCTGCCCTCTAAGTTTTGCTATATTACAACTTGCAGGCTTCTATTTTTGAAATTATGAAAGTTTCTCTATAAGTTAACATTTTATAATATTCATACACCAAAAAGCTCCTTGATGATTTACTTAGGTTCCGTTTGGGGGGACTTATTTTCACCCGTCAAATGGTTACGGCCGCATGAACCGAACCTTAATTAAGGTCTGAATCATGCGATCATAACCGCTTGACCGGTGGAAATAAGTCCCCCCCCCAAACGGAGCCTTAATGTGCGTATTTTTGTGCATTGACGTAATGAAATGTAAAATAATATAAAGTTTTTTGTAATTTCAAAAACAAAAGGGGTGCAGCTAGTAATTATGCTAACTTCTAGATTTTTTTTGAAATTATTCCTTTTACATAATTATGTTCTCTAACCAGTCTCTTAGCGTGGGAAAAATTTTTTGTTCATGTAATGCACTTATCATTTACATGCGTTGCTTACGATTTTTTTACTCTAAATCACAGATTTTTGCACTAAAAATTATGTATGATTAATTTTTGGTATTTTGACAATTATTTTAAGAATTAATTTGTCCACATTCTGATGATATATAAAAATTTTGATCATATTTTTTATTCAGATAAAAAAAATCCGATCATGTCAGCACATTTTAACTTAAAATGATTCTAAAAATATCATAATTCATATTCTTGATTTTTTTGAGAAAAAAATGCTTTTGGGTCACTTGAAAATATGATTTAGACCCAAAAAAGTGTAAATTACTCCTAGGGTCGGGGAGCAGACAGTTTTTTTTTCAAACGAGCATATTTCAATGATATCTCAAATGTCATTTTGCCTATGAAAATACATCTCATATGTCATTGAGGTGTCCAGTGTCCTAAACAGCAAATGCCGATCCGGAGCGCAGACTCAATAAAAATGTCGTAGAGAGAGGCATAAGGGGACGGTAAAGTGCGGGTGCTGCACTTTACAGCAAAGTGCCGGCAATCGACGATCCGCATGGATGACCGCACAAATCTCAAAGTGCTTTGACATATGTCCGTTTTGAAATGTGTGCCGGCACGGGCATGCACACAGATTATTGGATGTCCACACTTTATCCCTTTACTTTCCCCACACCCAGAGATCAATTTTTACTGTACATATCTAATGAGATGCAGAATCATACCCGTTGAAAGCATCCTCTCCTGAAGTGGCCTCCCATGCTATTTGCTGCATCGTCTTCCCCGCAACATCTTCAAGAGGCATCAAGTTCTTTGCCTGCGCAGACAGCTTCTCGATTCCTACAGACGCCAATCGACGCAAGATCTCCATTACGCCATGACCCATTTCCGCAGGAACCACCACCGGACTGGACACCTGCATGATCAGAGACGCATTGTTCTTCGAATTTCTGAACAGTGACGGGCTCATGGACCGGAGGAAGCCGCCGTCCCTCGTCCGAAGAAATGGGCCCAACCCGTCCCCCAGGGGTGACAACTTGGCCGCCATTTGCGAAGGACAATCTATGAGACCGCCGCCGCCATTGCTGCTCTCGGGCGGGCGAGAGCTCTGAAACGCCTTCTCGTTTATGCCCCACTCTCTCATCAAAGCTTCTGATTCTGCGTCTTCCAACAATTTGGCGCTTCCGGCATGACTCGCGCAGTTAAGAAGTTCCTTTTCCGCTTCATGCACCAAATGTGAGAAATCAAAGTCCTCCGAGTCTTCCGATGGTTCGTCTTCCTCGCGAGGTTTATCATCAAGATCGTCGTCGATGGCAGGACCGAAGAGGAGACCTCCGGCCACTAGGGTTTCTTCCTCAAACTGTTTCCATAGCCGTTCTCTTGGCGATTCCGGATCACTAACAGATCTCAACCCAAATTCCCTAGAATCCATGAAACTGAAGGAGGAATTGGTCGGCACATTTCGTTCCTCGTCCTCGGTTGGATTTGGTGCCGTGGTTTCGGATTGCACAGCTGAGCAATCCTCTCGTTCACTGACTGGTAGAACATCGAATTCAAACTCTTCATCTTTCATTCCCGGTGAATCATTTTCATGCGGCAATCTACTCTCCTTGTTATCACCATTAATATCACCGCTGTCTTCCACTTCTTCAGAAACAACTTGGCCGCCTTCATCAACATCCTCGAGATCAATCTTCTCAAACATCGATGGAGAAGGTTGATCCTCTGCTGAATTTTCTACACCTTGATCACTCGTAACAAATCTAGCCTCTTCCAACTCATTCAAATAATTTCCTTCAAAATGGTCGATCAGTGCGCCAGGCTTCGGTTTAATTACTTCATCGTCCTCGCAAAACTCACGAAGGTTTGGCATTGAACCGAGCTTGAAATCGCAGAGCTCCCCGATTTCACAATTAACGATCTCCATTTTCTCGACAATATCAGACAGGGAAGAAACATCTGATTTCGAAGAAGGCAAGACCTCATGGAGCTCCCTCACATCGTCCACCGATTGAGATCGAGCCCACCGACGGCTTTTGTTCCTGTCCTTCCCGACAGAGCTTTCATCGCTCAACTTCAGATTCAGAGGATCCACCATCTTCCTTTCATTATTGTCTCCGATCAAGGAAAACCCAAAGCTGACATTAAGAGACGCGCCTTTACCTGGCCCTGATAACCGGAAACTCGTGCTCCACTTCCCGGAGCTGTTCTCGGCGTCCTCAAGCGCCTCCAGGGTAAGCGGCAGCAATCTGGTGACATCCACCAGCTGCTTGCCGAAATCCAGCAAAGGGGCATTGGGAACCGAAACGTATATTTCGAATTGCCTGGCCTCATACTTGGCCGCAGATTGGCCGGAGCCGTAAACCGAGCAGCGGTAGGTGAGGGTTTCATCGAACTCGGCCACCCCATGGAATGCATGTACGGGACTCGTGCCGGTGGCGGAAGAGGGTGGATCGGATGCGCGTTTCCAGTTGACGGAGAGCGCCGCGTCGGCAACGGCGGCAGGGAGATTCTCAATAGAATGAACGTGGAGGGAGAAAAGGCAGTCGAAGCGGCGCTGGCCGATGTGGGAGAGTGCCTTGAGTGGCTTCCAATTCCAGAATGATGTCTTCTTATGGGAGGAGGAAGAGGAGGGGGTAGTTTTGGGCTTGGGATTGCCTGGACAGGGAAGGGAAAGGGCTCGGCTTAGGGCTTGAATTTCTTGGAGGAGGCCGGTGTTTCCGTCGGTATATTCTCCGGGGAGGGGAGGCCGTTTGTTGGAGGAGGGTCTTCCGAGCATGGTCGGGCCAAATTGAAGCGAATTGGGCAAGAAGGCAGCGGATTGACCAGGATCGTCGGATGGTGAATTTAAATTTGGAATTTTCAATTTCTTCCGGCGTTGATCTTCAATGACTCTCTGGCGCCGGTGACGGGGGGGAGAGATGGGAGAGGGCAGCGGAAAAGATGCTTTTTCTTTTCTTGTCAACTCCGTTTTCTTCTATTCTCGTCCTTTCTCCCTTCCTAATTAGATCTTCCAAATCTATCTTTTGCATTTTTCTCAAGAAATTCTAATGTTCTATTTATATGTAATTGCTATTCGAAGATTATGAGTAGCTAGTCGTGCACGCAAAGCTTGACCGGGCCGGTCTTTGACGGGGCCGGTCATGTCCGAGATTTTTGTAAACCGGGTTCGATCCGAACCCAATTTGAGCCGGGCCGGGACAGCCTCGTGCTCCCTTTCAAAGAGGGGGCCGATAAGGCCCTTCAAGTTGGCCTGGGTCGGACCCGAGCAACCCTGATTTCCCAATAGGCTTGATTTTCAATAGGAAATCCCGTCTGCTGGCAAGGAAATCCCACCACCAAATAACTCCAGGTGGTGGGATTTCCCGCCGGTCCGGGTGGCGGGCCTAGGCTAGTCTCGTCGCCCCAGCTTTGCTCGGCCTGGGCTGGGCCGGGCAACCGGCTAATATGGGGGCCGGTAAGGCCCCATGCCTCGGGCCGAGCTTTTCCCGGGCCTAGCCTGGCCGGGCCTTTTCGGGCCGGGCCCGGGCTTTTTGTACATGACTGTAACTATTCACAAATCAATAAATGTTCATTTTATTTGAGTTTATAAATGTTTATGGTGACTGTTATTAGCACTTCACTTTTGGATATTCGCACTACATTTACTCTTAATTTTTCGCGCCTTTTAAAATACTCCTTGTACATGCATTTTTAGGAAAAGTGTTCAACACGAACGTTGTAGATCTCGACGAGATCTACAACTTTCGTGTTGAACACTTTTCCTAAAAATGCATGTATAAAGCGTATTTCTAGAAATACGCTAAGATTTCGCGTCTTTTAGAAATACGCTTTATACATGCATTTTTAGGAAAAGTGTTCAACACGAAAATTGTAGATCTAGTCAAGATCTACAACTTTGGTGTTGAACACTTTTCCTAAAAATGCATGTATAAAGAGTATTTTCAAAAAGCGCGGAAAATTAAGAGTAAATGTAGTGCGAATATCCAAAAGTGCAGTGCTAATAACAATCACCATGTTTATTTGTAGAACAATTTTTAATTTAATCAGTCGATATTTTCGTTCTTCTAAGCAGAGTCCGACAATGAAGTAACTTCTTTGCAGACCTTCTAAGCTCAAGCCGACGACTCCATCCGGAGCCGAGTCCGACAATGACGATACTGCTCTGACGATCTTCTGAGCCGGGGTGATGACTTCATCACGCACATTTAAATTGAAAAATCAAAATAAAGAATAAGAGAAAACACTTAATTGCTCTCCATGTAAATCCGGGATGAAAACAAGCCTCTTGTCCAAATGAGATACATGTGTGTTCAATTACATTAAGGAAATTATGCCTCACTTCTCAGATTCTTTTCGTTCAAAATCAGAAATCCCAAAGTATGATGATTGTCCTCTTTGAAGCTGTTTTTTAACGTGATGATCTACAAATAACAAAAATATCTGCGAATATCGTAATTGGATGCTTTTAGATTTACGAATAGTAAAAATCGGCGAATAAAAAAAATCCAATTTGTGAATAACAATGCCTATTTATATTGTCAAAATACATCATTCAAATTAGCGGGGTCCCCCCAGAAATTTCTAAGTCAAACCGGCAAGACTCGGACCGAGTACGTGAGAGCCCGACCGGACCGATTACACGCATCGAAGCCAGAAGCCACCAAGAAGGAAGCCGAACCCGCGCACGCGCCCGGCCATCCTGCGCGGGTGCGCCCGACCATCCCGCGCGGGTGCACCCGCTGTAACGCCCCTGATTTTCCGATATTCTTTAGTTGTCCGGGTTTTGACGTCAGAAGCGTTACCCTAGCACGTGTTTGACATGTGCCGAGGTTAGAGCATGATCTTGGCTCTTTGAGTTCTCTGTAGGGTTGTATCTTAGCCTGTTGGCGAGTTTTCCCTAGCGGGCCGGGTCTGTTTTGATGACTCGGCTGAGCCGCTTGTGTTTTGGCTTTGGTAGGTGTTTGCCTGAGTTCAACCCATCGGATTAGGATTCCGATCTCGCCGTTGCGTTCGTAGCATTGGTTTTTGGCTACGGCGCGAGTTTCGCGCGTTTCCGAGTTCGTTTGTGTTGAGCGTTGTATTAGGATGGTGTGTTATTATATATATTATATAATATATTATTTTATTTTATTTAGGGTATAAATAGGATACCCGGTCCGTATGTTTCTTCTTCTTCTCGAACCCGACGGCAGTTTCGTTTTCGCGATACTTGGGGAGCGGCGGACTCGGCGAGGACTTCGGTCGGCGGTGTGCGGAGCAGGAGGACTCGTTTTCCTCGTCTGACTGGATTTTCGGGCTGCTCTCGGCGAGGGCTTCTCGGTAGAGGTAAGATTTGTCCGTTTCCTTGACTTTTGAAGGTTAGGGTTAGGGGTTTTGGCTTGATTTCGTCCCCAAAAGTTTCAGGAAACGTTGCTCGGTGCTCCTTGTGGCCGGATCTGGAAGCGGCTGAGGCGGGCGACGTCTTCTCCGTGGGTATCGAGGCAAGTGGATTTTCTTCCCTTGCTTGCTCCAGTTCTTCCCTTTATCTTTATTTTCTCTCCTTTATTTTGAGTAAGTTTACGCTATAGGGCGATTATCCGGTCTTTCCCGCGCTACGAGGCGAATCCGTCGGATATCACTTGGGATACCCGACGAATTCGTCGAGTATCCTCGTTACCCGCGGTTTGGCTGTCCTAGAATGCTAAGTAAAAATCGGCGAGAATGACCAGGTAGATTCGGCGAGTATCACAAGGCAGAGTCGGCGAGTATCGGGTTGGAGTCGTCGAGAATCACTAGACAATCGTCGAAGTATGAATCGTCGAGAATCACCGGTAGAGACGTTGACGCTAAGGCAAAATCGACGAGAATGGCAAGGCAGGTTCGGCGAGAATCGTTATGTTAGTCGTCGAGAATCGAAGGCTTTTCGTCGAGATTGGTAGGCCAGATCGTCGAGACGCCCCTGGCAGATTCGTCGCGTATCGTCGCGATACCCGACAAATTTAGGAAAATTCGTCGAGTATCGTCGCGATACCCGACGAATTTTGGGAAAATCGTCAGGTATCGCGACGATACTCGACAACTCCCGTTGGTTTTCGTCGACAATTCCCGACGAATCCGTCGAGTATCAATGGTGATACCCGACGAATTCCGAAGGAATTGTCCGTCTTTCATTGTTTTCGCTGAGTGAAGTCCTTGGGGGTCTGTTTCGGGGTTTTGACCCCAACCTTTGGAAAGTATGACCATGAAACGTTGATAGAAGTTAATGTGGATGGAACTGTCAGTTTGTATCGCTGGTTAGCATGCGGTGATACCGAGGTCTTGGTGAGGTGTTCTGTGGGTGTTGGTTTCCATGGCAGGTCTTGTAGATTCCGGCTACACCACTGGAGCGCCATGGGTCCTCCATGGGTTGCTAGTGGGTCGGGCGACGCTGTGCTACTTAGCTTGTCAGGTCGTTACAAGCAAATAAAATGCCTTTGAAATAAGGGTCACCCACTCCTCCGAGACGAGGATCACTAAGTGTTAATGATTTTCCTATCATGATCCTTGGATCGTTGCTCCTATCCTTATTTTGGATTGTGGGCTTGTTTAGCCATTTCTTGCTTTGCTTCAGCAGGTTTGAGCTGAAGCGGGTTGTTTTCCTGAGGCACTTGGTGCATTTCCTTCAGCTTTTATTGATGATCTGTTTGTTATAATCTCATTCATTTGTTGACTTGTTGCAGAGTTTGACAGCTTGTTGGGTGGGGGTTGATCCTCCCCTGTTGATTGATCTTTTCTTAGCTTTGAGCTTTTATCTCTTTTTGCCACTTGCATTGTTTTATTTGTGCTGAGATATTCTGTCTTTGAATGCCTCAGGTCCAGATTGCAGCCGTCCGAGCGGCTAGTTTGGAGCTGTGTTTTGGTTGATCGCTTTGCATGAGTGTTTCTCTCACTTTAGGTGAGATTGCTTGTTGCTTTGTTGACTCAGATATTTGTGTACACCGAGGGGTTCGTGTAAGTTTGTCGGCGCCCTTCGGTGGTTGTTTTTCTCAGACTACTGTTTACTCTTCTATGTTTGTTTGGTTACCCAGTTTGGGAGCTGTTACTTGTCTCTTGGGAATGTTTTATGCTAGGATGCATATTAGTTATTTTGAATATTAAACCTTACTAATAGTATGACATACATCTCATATCTTTAAGCTTAAAAGAAGTACTTTACAGCTAGCAAAAAAAGGCATTTCCCTACTTATACTAAATCTAGAGTCTTGCATGACATGAGTTGTCCTTCATGGACGTTTGTACTCATGTAGGATGTTAAGCTATCTTAATTAAAGTATTTTTCGCAGCGTAAATTATGTTTTCTTCTAATTGGGCTAATGAACCACTGAGCCGAGGGATACGGCTCTTAGTTACATAAGCAACTTTCTAATCATTAAACTTATGAATATTTTTATAATAGTAGTTCTGATTGTCTGAGCGGCGGCAGTTATCCCCTGCTCGACGTGGCATCACGACGCATGTTTCCTCATACTCTGATACTTGTCCTTTTGGAGAAAATGCGGGTTGTGATAGTTGGTATCAGAGGGAGGTTTTGCAAAGGGTCGGTTTGTTTGGCAAGTCAGTCGAACAACTTTTCCCCGAGCAAAACCCTGGTAGTAGCATTTCATTGCATACACCCACCGATATGTCATCAGTAGATCTTGATGGAAGCATGGTCACTACACTCATAGCATTAAAAGAAGTATACGAGGCATATTATGTAGTATGAGATGCATAATATGTGTTTGTATATGGATCCACCATAGGTGGCAACATGTGACGGTTATGTAGTATGGGATGCATAACCACCATCACATGGATGCGCATTAGCACGTTTAAGTTTCTTCGTTACATACAATATTATGTAGTATGGGATGCATAACATTGTATGTGTACGCCGCACATAACATGCACTAAGGCCCTTTTCTTAGAATGCATAGCATAACATCCGTTACATATCATCGCATAAGAACACGTGCCAAGTTAATGATCTGCATGATGATATATGTACACTCCTGATTTGAAACGATATCTAAACATTCATTCATTCATATCATAGCCACAAGTTAGAAGCATAGCATCATTATATAATCTCCCAAAGCAAAGTAACAGTGGGTGTTAGTGATTGTCCTCCTCTAGTTCTGATCGAGGGTGTATCGGGCTACTGTCCTGTAGCGGCGCTAGTTTACGGCCATATTGTGTGGCCTATAGCGGGTGCGACAGCCTCTGAGCTTACGGGCCAGGCCGTTACATGGTAAGTGCCGGTTGTTCGTTCTTGTTCCAATCTGAATCTGAGTATTCAAGTTTTCTAGCTTCGGTGTCGTAAACTAGGTCCTTGTTAAGACTTTTGCCTGTGTCGGTAGATTTCTAGCCCGATTAGTTCGAGGGGAATTTTCCCCCAGTTTGCGATGCCTTCGGCAAAATTTTGACTAGATATCTGTTTGTTCTGTAGAATGTCGCCTAAACGCGTTGCGACGAGATCGAACCCCCAGTCAGAAGGGGAGTCTTCTGGTGCTCAGAGTAAATCGGTGATTGAAGGGTTGCGACAAAGTAATGAGGCCCTGACGAGGTAGATGGTGGATGTGCAATCTCAGATGCAATCGTTGTTGGCTGTGGTCGCCGGGCAGCAGTCTAGAGCCCAAGACCCTGTTGTGGACAAAGCTACCCCTACTCCCCTTGCTGCTCTAGTTCCCCCAGTCGTACTGCCGCCGGAAATGAATTTTATTTCTCACTTCCAGCGACTAGGACCTCCTTCGTATGACGGTAGAGCAGATTTCATGGCGTTGGATGATTGGATCATCGCCATCGAGGAAATGTTTTATTATTCCGGCATCTCCGCCAATCAGAAGGTGATATTTGCGGCATATCAACTTAAGGGTCTTGCGAAGAGTTGGTGGATTAGAGAGAAAGAGAACCTTGTTGATGGATGTTCATGGGACTCATTCAAAAGTATGTTACTGAAGAAGTTTTTGCCATCGGTCGAGAGAGACCGCCTGATGAACAACTTTTTGCACCTGAAGCAGAGGCAACTTACTGTGGGTGAGTACGAAGTCGAGTTTAGCAAGCAAAGTCGTTTCGCCCCAGCTTTGGTAGCATCCGAAGAAGGCAGAGTAAAACGTTTCCTAGGTGGTCTAAGATATGACATTCAACAGTTGGTTAGCGCGTACAAGTCAATGACCCTTACAAAAGTGGTTGAAGCTGCCTTGAAGGTTGAGGCGATAGAGAATGCAAAGAATAGGGGAACACATGCAAAGAAGGACAAGAGGAAATGAGAGAACAAAGTTGTCTACCTTACTCACCTAGAGGGGGGTGAATAGGTGATTTGTGCGTCAAATGCGGAATAAAAAATTATCAACAACACAAATAAGTAATCAAGCAATCACACAGACGACAAGCGATTTATAGTAGTTCCCCAACCTTGGGTACATCCACTTCCACCTCACCAATCTAGCTCCACGCTAGACTTGGCTACTTCACTATCTCGGATCAAAACGATCCTACAACTCGGAACAACGTTCCTACAAATATCGATCCCAACGGATCTACACTCGGAAGATAAAACTTCCTACAAACTCGGAGAAAAATCTCCTACAAGAATAAAAGATGTATACAGAAATACAACCAGAAATATTCAGATCTGGATCTTCAACCCTTTCTTCCTCCTCCAGATTTTAGGGCTCGGCAGAAAATAAATAGAGGAAAAACGAGGAGAAATCACTTGGATCTGAAAAACTAGAATCAGCAAAATCAAGTACTGGATCTGCCGATTGAGAATCGCTTGATCTTCTGAGACTTCTTGTCTGAATCTTTGGATCGGAGAAGACCGACGACGAAGAAGATGAACAGAGCTTTTGTCGGCGTGATCTTGTCGGCTTCCCGATGTGGACGATAGAAATCAAATTCAGAATATTTCTCTTAGGGTTTGTCGCTTTGACAAGACCTATTTATAAGATCTCTGTAACGGTCAAATCCATTCTTAATCACGTACACATGGACCAATCAGATTAGAGAATTTGAAATAACCCGTATCATCTGGATTTAGAAAATAATCTGAGCTGGATTCTATAAACTACTCGAGTACTTCACTGGACTGCTCGAGTATATAAGTGAGCTACTCGAGTATGGAAAATTAACTACTCGAGTAAGAGCTAATTTACTCAAGTATTTGACTATGGTCTACTCGAGTATAGAAACTTAACTACTCGAGAATTTACAGATCTACTCGAGTACTTGACTTTGGTCTACTCGAGTCTGCAAACTAACATACTCGTGTAAAGGAAATCTACTCGTGTATCATAGTGCCTACTCGAGTATGTACTAACCTACTCGAGTATAAGGAAGAATCTGAAGACTCGAGTATGTCCTTTGGATTACTCGAGTACTAAGTTACTTACTCGAGTATATGAAGCTATCTACTCGAGTATGTAGACTTAGAAAAATTTCTTCCTTGAGAACTCATTTCTCCTACTAAAGATTAGCAACACTTCAAGGTTCCATTTGTCCATGTGCTTGTGAAATGAAGTGCATCCCAATAGAGAGGCTACACATGGCTCAACACCATGGATCACACAATAAGGGATTACATTGTATGGTCCTGTGTTAGGTGACCCATTGTAGACTGATATTGGTCTACACTTGGCAGAAAAAGTCCTGTAAACACAACTTAAACAAGGCATCAAATACAACTGCAATTCACCTTAGTTTTAGGAGGACTTCTTCAAATTAAGGTCATTGTGAAAACAAGACCCAACAATCTCCCCCTATTTGAAGAAGTCAGAACTCCATCTACTAAGTTGAATGGCTGGAGATATTAAAACAATATTGACGTGAAAGAGGATGCATTGACTTACATTTCTTAACTAGATTTGCTTTGCATTTATCCCCCTTCCTGAAATCTTCATTTGGATTTGCAGATTTTCTCTTTCATTTTCATCTCTATATTCCATCTCTATATTCCATTTCCTTTTGCTCTCCCCCTTTCTGACCTCTTTAAATAGGGGACATGGCAGGGGACGTCAATCATGTCTCCATCCTTACTGAAAGCTCAAACACCTCTGAGGTTCTTTTGGATAAGGTGAGCAGCTAGAAGCTCCCCCTTAACCAATGCATAAGGAAATTCTTCTTTAACTGCTAAACCATCAAGCTTTCCATCAGTGGAACCTAAATCTTCTAGTTCCAAGAATTTTTCTGGAACTTCTTCTTGTCCAATTGCTAGATAAAAATTTTGTTGGCCCATGGACATACCTGCATCCACAAGATTAGAATCCCTTAGGAGCCTAAACAAGATTGGGTCCTAGGTCTCTTGTTAGTATTCTCCCCCTACAAGAGTTAACATTGTGAGTGGTCTTTCTCGCATTATTAACTTGAAGAGTTAAACAATATCTGGGATTGAACCAGCAATCTATGGCGAAGTGACCAATCTTGCCGCAACACCAACAGTTAAACCTGTTGTACCTTCTCTTGGTCTCTTGCTTTTCCTTATGGACGGGGGGTCTAGCAAGAGAAACTGACTCGAAGGAGGAAGCCTCGTTATTACAACAAGTACATGGCTTCCTTGTCTCCTTTGCCTTAGTTACACAAGTTTTAGCTTTTGGTGTTTCCTTCTCATTTGGCCCATGAGTGTAAGGATCATACTTCAGTAAGGCAACAGTTTGGCTTGGGAAAGCCTTGCCTTTACCTTTGGCAGATTTATGTCCTAAACTGCTATTTTTCACGAAGGAGGCTTCTCCATTAGTGATTGGAAGCAAAGTTGTAGGCATGGTGAGAGTTTCAACCAGCTTTCGTTCGATGACTAGCTTTGCTTCCAGTTCATCCAGGAGGAATTCCTTATGATTTACTAATTCAGTGAAGTCTTTAATTTCCCCCTTCAAAGATTGAACTTCATCTCTGAGAGGGGTCAATTGGTCAATCTCCTCCCTCAGATTTGATTCCACCTCTTTGAGGGATGAAATCTCTTTTGATTGCGATTTGACTACCTTCCGGCATTTGTCAAATGCAGTCAATAAGACTTGATACTGATTTACCAATTCAGAATCATCCTCCCTAGAAGAATAGCCATCATGACCATTTGAGTCAACATCTGAGGCAGAAAGAGGTGTGTGAGAATTTACCTTCTCGGTGTATGAGGAGTTACCGTTGTCTTTATCCTCTTGGTCAGAAAAACCCAAAAGACCGAAGTAAACTTCTTCATCCTCACTTGACTCAGATGAGTCAGAGTCACTGAGGGTTTTTGACTTTTTGGCAACGAAGCTTCTTTCTTTCTTCCTTTTCCCTTGAAGGGAATTCTTTTCTATGCCTCTTCCCTCTTTCTTCTTTAGAGGGCACTCAGTGCTTATATGCCCTGGCTTACTACAGTAATAGCAAACAACGTTAGATGAAACATGTTTGTTCGGTTTAGATTTATACCTGTCATGGCTGCTGTGACGATCACCATCAGGACGTGATCTTCTGGACGAGGAATCATTTTCTCTCATTTATTTCTTATTGCTAAGAAACTTCTTAAATTGTCGAGAGAGAAGATGGAACTCTCTATCTGATAAATCTTAGCCTGAGGTGCTTGGCTCGGAGTCTTCTTCTTCATAGTCTCCTTGAGTGGAAGTAGGAGAAGCAGATTTGGCCTTTCTTGAGCTGTCTGACCTTAGTGCAACCGGCTTATCTTGGAATATGGACCTGTTGCGCTCTTCTTCATCTTTTCTATTATTGATCTGAAGCTCATATGATATAAGCTTTCCGAAGAGGTTTTGAGGGTCAGTCTCTGCTAATCTCCCAAACTCTCTGATGGCAAATATCTTGTTGTCCCAATCCTTTGTCAAGGATCTTAGGAACTTGTTGTTTAGTTCACCATCTGTGAACACTCTGCCGTAGTTCCTTAAACCATTGACAATCTTGAAGAAATTTTCATATGTGTCAGTAATAGTTTCCTTTGGTCCTTGCTTGAAGGCTTCATACTTCTGATTCAGAAGGGATCTTCTATCATCCCTTACTTCTTCTGTGCCTTCCATCAAGATGATTAGAGACCTCCACATCTCCTTGGCAGATTGACAGTGAATGAGGTTTTGCAACATAGAATTATCGACTGCACTTGCGATGATGTTCTTGGCTTTCTTGTCTAAGGAGAAAAGTGCAATCTCATCATTGTTAAGATCCATCAACTTCTTTGGCACCTTCTTTGTAGGATCACTAGTGGAGGCAATCATAGAGATATGAGGACCTTCCTCCACTATCATGAATATGCGGGGATCAACGGCTTCCATGAAAAGCTTTATTCTCTCTTTCCACATGGGAAAGTTTGCCTAATTGCACACTGGAAGCTCAGTAAAATCCTTGGCTCTGTTCATGCTTGATTAACCCAGAAAGACAACTAGGAAGGATTGGATCAAGGTGTTAACCTTTTAATGATCAACCTCCCTCTGATACCAATTGAGAGAACAAAGTTGTCTACCTTACTCACCTAGAGGGGGGTGAATAGGTGATTTGTGCGTCAAATGCGGAATAAAAAATTATCAAAACACAAATAAGTAATCAAGCAATCACACAGACGACAAGCGATTTATAGTGGTTCCCCAACCTTGGGTACATCCACTTCCACCTCACCAATCTAGCTCCACGCTAGACTTGGCTACTTCACTATCTCGGATCAAAACGATCCTACAACTCGGAACAACGTTCCTACAAATATCGATCCCAACGGATCTACACTCGGAAGATAAAACTTCCTACAAACTCGAAGAAAAATCTCCTACAAGAATAAAAGATGTATACAAAAATACAACCAGAAATATTCAGATCTGGATCTTCAACCCTTTCTTCCTCCTCCAGATTTTAGGGCTCGACAGAAAATAAATAGAGGAAAAACGAGGAGAAATCACTTGGATCTGAAAAACTAGAATCAGCAAAATCAAGTACTGGATCTGTCGATTGAGAATCGCTTGATCTTCTGAGACTTCTTGTCTGAATCTTTGGATTGGAGAAGACCGACGACGAAGAAGATGAACAGAGCTTTTGTCGGCGTGATCTTGTCGGCTTCCCGATGTGGACGATAGAAATCAGATTCAGAATATTTCTCTTAGGGTTTGTCGCTTTGACAAGACCTATTTATAAGATCTCTGTAACGGTCAAATCATTTCTTAATCACGTACACGTGGACCAATCAGATTAGAGAATTTTAAATAACCCGTATCATCTGGACTTAAAAAATAATCTGAGCTGGATTCTATAAACTACTCGAGTACTTCACTGGACTGCTCGAGTATATAAGTGAGCTACTCGAGTATGGAAAATTAACAACTCAAGTAAGAGCTAATTTACTCGAGTATTTGACTCTGGTCTACTCGAGTATAGAAACTTAACTACTCGAGAATTTACAGATCTACTCGAGTACTTGACTTTGGTCTACTCGAGTCTGCAAACTAACATACTCATGTAAAGGAAATCTACTCGTGTATCATAGTGCCTACTCGAGTATGTACTAACCTACTCGAGTATAAGGAAGAATCTGAAGACTCGAGTATGTCCTTTGGATTACTCGAGTACTAAGTTACTTACTCGAGTATATGAAGCTATCTACTCGGGTATGTAGACTTAGAAAAATTTCTTCCTTGAGAACTCATTTCTCTTACTAAAGATTAGCAACACTTCAAGGTTCCATTTGTCCATGTGCTTGTGAAATGAAGTGCATCCCAATAGAGAGGCTACACATGGCTCAACACCATGGATCACACAATGAGGGATTACATTGTATGGTCCTGTGTTAGGTGACCCATTGTAGACTGACATTGGTCTACACTTGGCAGAAAAAGTCCTGTAAACACAACTTAAACAAGGCATCAAATACAACTGCAATTCACCTTAGTTTTAGGAGGACGTCTTCAAATTAAGGTCATTGTGGAAACAAGACCCAACAGGAAACCTGATGAAGAAGGAAGTGCTAGGACATCTGGCCCTGCTGCGAAGAAGGATAGGAAAGAAGCGTGTAGCTTCTGTGGCAGGCCAGGTCACCCATTCGAGAAGTTCTTTAAGAGACTGGATGCGCAGAATTTGTCTCAGGTTCACGCGATCCAGGATGCTCCAAAAGGAAGTCATGTATGTTCTTATTGCCAGAGGAGTGGGCATGATGTGGCCCATTATCGCAAGAAGGCTGGAGTTTGTTTCCTCTGTGGATAGAAGGGGCACAAGAGAGCTAATTGCCCGCAGATCCAGCCCGTGCTGAATGCAGTTCCGTTGCAGACTCTACCTCCGCCAGTACCACACGTGGACAAAGGAAAAGGAAAGTTGAATGTGTTGACCAAGGAGGAAGCCCAATCTTCGACTCAAGTGATCTCAGGTTAGTCTCTGGTTTAGTTAGTAAACTCTTTTAGTAGATTCTTAGTTTCCGTAATTTAGTTGTGCGCGCTATGTGTTTAGGTGAATTTAAGGTGAACGGTAAGTGGGCCCATGTTTTGTTCGATTCGGGTGCTACTCACTCCTTTGTGGCAAGGAGTTTTGTAGACCGTCACCGCTGGACTCTCGACTCGTTAGATGCCTCCCTAAGCGTCAATCTTCCTTCAGGAGAGCTGGTGAGGTCATACAAGGGTATCCAGAAATGCCTCATCTTCCTTAGTGGTTCTTTAGTCTTTGCGGATCTGAAGGTGCTGGATTTGGCTGACTTTGACGTGATTTTGGGAATGGACTGGATGTCCAACTATGATGCCGTCATTCAGTGCAAGCACAAGCGCATGGACTTTAGAGGTGGCAATGGTCAGCCCATGAGTGTGTATGGTTCGCCGCGTCAGGAATCTTCGATCATTTCTGCGGTATGTTCTCGCAAACTTCTAGAGGCTGGCTGCGATTCTTTTCTTGTTTCCGTTTCTGCTTTGGAAGCTGCTTCGGTTGAGCCTCAGGTTGAGGAAATTTTTGTGGCGAGTGAGTTTCCGGATGTCTTTCCGGTTAGTCTTCCCGGACTTCCTCCAGTAAGAAAAGTGGAGTTTGTTTATAGATCTTTGATGCAGGCCCATGGTTTCGACGGATTAAACTACGCATTCTTAGATTCGACAATTAGCAAATCAAACTAAGTTACGCGCAAACATTCACAAGACCAATACAAGAATATCCGGACTAAATAAGTGATTTTAAAACTAAGTCCAAAATAATCCCCAAAAATTAATTAATACGAGGGTTGCTTACCCGTTCCAATTTTCATGAGAATATTCGGATGATTTAGGCTTGAAAATTTAGATTTTAATTAAGCACAATATTCAATATAAATCAGGACCAAATACTAGCCTTCTGTTTCCACCAAAACTCACAATGGTTTAGAAAGAATCACACGAGAGATGGTATAGGAAATCGTTACCCAAAATCCCACGAGAATTCCGTCCACGAGATGGGTGGAGGATGCGCACACGACGGTGGTTGATTCTATTCCCACGCAACTCCACAGTTCCGCGCCGGATGATGAAAACGCAAGCCGTCTTCCTTCGCAAAACCCTAGAAGAGGGAGTTCCTTGAAAAGTCCAGTAATTATATAGGGAGAGAGAGAAAAGGTGATGAGAAAATAATTTTCTCAATATGATGGGGGTGGCGGCTAGGGGAGAGATGTGGTGGCCGGCAGTTTTGTGGAAGGAGGCTGCTCGGGTTTTGGGAAAAAGGAGGAGGGTGGCCGGAAACGATCTTGGAGAAGGAGGAGGGAGGAGGAAAGGAGGCCGAGATAGAGAGGTGAAGGAGATGTGGCCGGCGGCCAAGAGAGGGGAGAAGAAAGAGGAGGCCGAAAATTGCCAAGAGGGGGGAAAAAATTCACTTTGAATTTCTTAGGTTTTCTTTTTCATTCTTCACTACTCAAATCAACAACAAGCATGGCTTTATATAGCCTTACACCACTCAATCTCCACCATACATGAAATAGGAAAATAATATAGGCCTTATTTATGCTACACCACTCAATCTCCACCATTCATAAAATAGGAAAACAATCTAGCATATAATGCATACAATATGAATAAAATAAAACATGCATGAAATAAAAGATACTCTTGATGGTTATAAGCACCCATCATATTTGAAATGAAATAATAAAATAGGACATAATAATAAATGATGAAATAAAAATATATAATTATAATTATTTAATTTATAATTATATATTTTATTTAAAATGGCAGCGGCAGACGTCGTGCAAAATATGTAGCGGCGTTGGCGAAGAACGTCGCGGCGTTGGCGAAGAAACGTCGTGGTAGACTCTCATCTTCAAGCTTGCGGCAACGACCGTCGCAATCCACGAACTCTCTAAGCCAGGGATCAACGGCCGCATCAGCAACGTCTCCATCAATCTTAAGCCAGGCACTCGCCCTATTGCTAAGGCACCATACCGCATGGCACCGCGTGAGTTAGAGGAGCTGCGTACTCAGCTAGATGAGTTGTTGCAGTGCGGCTTTATTAGACCCAGCTCTTCCCCCTTGGGTGCACCGGTGCTCTTCGTGAAGAAAAAGGACGGAATGATGAGACTATGCATCGACTATCGTGAGCTAAACAAAGTGACCGTTAAAAAACAGATACCCCCTACCCAGGATCGATGACTTGTTCGATCAGTTGCGAGGTAGTTCTGTATTCTCAAAGATCGACCTTCGTTCAGGTTACCATCAGTTAAGGATCTGGGAGTCGGACATCCCGCGAACTGCTTTTCGTTCTCGTTATGGACACTTTGAATTTCGGGTAATGTCTTTTGGATTAACAAATGCACCGTCATCTTTTATGGACATGATGAACAGAGTGTTCAGGGATTTTCTGGATAAATTCGTGATAGTGTTCATTGACGATGTACTGGTATATTCCAGAAATGCAGATGAGCACGCCTTGCACTTGCGCTTAGTCTTGTCTACTCTAAGGGAGCACAAGCTGTATGCGAAGCTTAGCAAGTGTGAGTTCTGGTTGTCTCAGGTGTAATTCCTAGGACACATCGTAAGTAAGGAAGGTATCTCAGTGGATCCTGCGAAGATAGCTGCAGTCTTGGATTGGAGGAGACCTTCATCGCCTAAGGAAATAAGGAGCTTCCTAGGATTGGCAGGTTACTACAGAAGATTTGTTGAAGGATTCTCCGTGCTTTCTGCGCCGTTGACCAGGCTTACGCAAAAGAGCGCAGCCTTTGTATGGAGTGAGTCCTGTGAATAAGCATTTCAGAAGCTCAAGAAAAGACTGTGTTCTGCCCCATTGTTGTTATTGCCGGTGCAAGGAGTAGAGTATGCTGTTTATGTAGACGCCTCGCGAGTTGGACTCGGTTGCGTATTGATGCAGGACGGTAAGGTGATTGCGTATGGATCAAGACAATTGAAAGTGCATGAAAATAATTACCCTACGCACGACCTGGAATTTGCTGCGGTCATTTATGCATTGAAGTTGTGGAGACATCTGCTGTATGGAGTGTCGTGCAAGGTTTATTCGGACCATAAAAGTTTAAAATATGTTTTCACTCAAAAGGAATTGAATCTGCGCCAGCGTAGGTGGCTAGAGTATGTTGCGTACTACGAAGTTGATATCCTCTATCATCCCAGCAAAGCTAATGTAGTAGCAGACGCGTTGAGCCGGAAGCCCGCGCATATCTTTAATCTCTCGGTGCAATCCCTTATCGAAGAGTTTTTGCTCATGGACATAACGGTAGGGAATAGTGCTTCGCCGAGTAGCTTAGAGGTGGAAGAGCCTTCGTGGATTACTCTCACTAGGCTATATCAGAAAGACGATCCTTAATTGCAGCACCTCCTCAGTAGGACTGAGAAAGGGGAATTACCTGATTTTTCAATTTATGACACGCGTACCTTAAGATACCGTGGAAGATACTATATTCCCACTGTTGGGGACATCCGAGCAAGAATATGTAGTGAAGCGCATGATTCCAGTGGTTCTTATCATCCTGGTTCCAACAAAATGTATAGAGATTTAAAACAGATTGTTTGGTGGTCAGGTATGAAGAACGACATTGCCAAGTTTGTATCTGAGTGTTATACCTGCCAGTGTGTCAAAGCAGATCATAGGAGACCGGGTGGTAAGCTAACGCCTTTGGATATACCAAGCTGGAAATGGGAGAGTTTATTTATGGATTTCATAACCGGTTTGCCGAGATCTCCCCGAGGTCATGATGCAGTGTGGGTCATCGTGGACAGGTTAACCAAGTGTGCCCACTTTATGCCATTTAAGATTGATTATTCTATATAAAAGATAGCTGAATTATATCTGGACGAAGTTATCAGACTGCATGGTGTACCTACAAGCATTGTGTCAGACCGAGACTCCCGATTCATGTCTCGTTTCTGGCAAAGCTTGCAGGGAGCCCTAGACACAGACCTTAGTGATGCAGTAGCCCCGAGCCGGCCCCTCTCGGTCGACCAGTCCTTCGGCCTAGCCAGCGGACCACGTGCTGGCGACCACTACCGGGCTGCAGCCCAAGCACCCCACCCATGACCGTACCTATTCTCAGTGCGGCGGGATGTTGGGGCGAGGTCTCGAACCCAGCCCCCTTATAAAGAGCTTTCCTAACAGCTACAGCTCAGTTGGTGATGAGAGCTGTTAGGAAAGCTCTTAATCAAGGGGGCTGGGTTCGAGACCTCGCCCCAACATCCCACCGCGCTGAGAATAGGTGCGGTCATGGGTGGGGTGCTTGGGCTGCAGCCCGGCAGTGGTCGCCAGCACGTGGTCCGCTGGCTAGGCCGAAGGACTGGTCGACCGAGAGGGGCCGGCTCGGGGCTACTGCATCACTTAGATATTCTACTGCTTATCATCCTCAAACGAATGGACAGACAGAGAGAGTGAAACAGATCTTGGAGGATATGATTTGATGTTATATTATGTACCATGGAGGAGCATGGGATAAATGCCTCGGATTGATGGAATTCGCGTATAATAACAGCTATCAGGATAGCCTGCAGATGGCACCCTTTGAAGCGTTATATGGAAGGCGTTGTCGGACCCCTTTGTTTTGGGCAGAAGTTGGTGAGAGACCCTTGCTCAGTCCAGAAGCGTTAGAAGATATGAGCATTTCGGTGTCACATATTCGTGAAAAGCAGAGGTTGGCTCAAGAGAGGTACGAGAAGTATGCCAATCAGCGCAGAGTTGATCTGAAATTTGTAGTTTGGTACATGGTTTTTCTGAAGGTCTCTCCGATGCCAGGTGTTAAGAGGTTTTGAAGGAACCATAAACTTGATCCCAGGTATGTGGGACCTTTTCAGATTCTGGAGCACATCGGGGTTTCTGCGTATAGACTGGATTTGCCTTATTCTTTCCCTGGCGTTCACGACGTCTTTCACGTGAGCCAGTTGCGAAAGTGTGTTCGTAGTGATCGTCATGTTCTTTACTCAGTGCCCCAGTTGCAGCCTAATCTATCGTATATTGAAGAACCTGTTTGTATTCCTGAAACGCAAGATCATGTGCTAAGGAAGAAGACAATTCCAATGGTTAAAGTTCTCTGGCAAAACCAGGATGCTAGAGGTGCAACGTGGGAATTGGAGTCCGTGATGAGAAAATCGCATCCCCAGTTGTTCTCTTAGTCTTCTCAGGTTAGTATTCTCGTTTAAGAATTCTCCTGTTGTGCCTTTTCTTCTGTCTTCTTCTTCGCTTCGTGATCCAAGTTTCGGGACGAAACATCTTTTTTGGGGGTGTGACTGTAACGCCCCTGATTTTCCGATATTCTTTAGTTGTTCGAGTTTTGACGTCAGAAGCATTACCCTAGCACGTGTTTGACATGTGCCAATGTTAGAGCATGATCTTGGCTCCTTGAGTTCTTTGTAGGGTAGTATCTTAGCCTGTTGGCGAGTTTTCCCTAGCGGGCCGGGTCTGTTTTGGTGACTCGGCGGAGCCGCTTGTGTTTTGGCTTTGGTAGGTCTTTGCCTGAGTTCAACCCATCGGATTAGGATTCCGACCTCGCCGTTGCGTTCATAGCGTTGGTTTTTGGCTACGGCGCGAGTTTCGCGTGTTTCCGAGTTCGTTTGTGTTGAGCGTTGTATTAGGATGGTGTGTTATTATATATATATATATATTATATTATATATTATATTATTTTATTTAGGTTATAAATAGGATAGATAGGGTTTGTCCGGTCCGTATGTTTCTTCTTCTTCCCGAACCCGACGGCAGTTTCGTTTTCGCAATACTTGGGGAGCGGCGGACTCGACGAGGACTTCAGTCGGCGGTGTGCGGAGCAGGAGGACTCGTTTTCCTCGTCTGACTGGATTTTCGGGCTGCTCTCAGCGAGGGCTTCTTGGTAGAGGTAAGATTAGTCCGTTTCCTTGACTTTTGAAGGTTAGGGTTAGGGGTTTTGGCTTGATTTCATCCCCAAAAGTTTCAGAAAATGTTGCGCGGTGCTCCTTGTGGCCGGATCTGGAAGAGGCCGAGGCAAGCGACGTCTTCTCCGTGGGTATCGAGGCAAGTGGATTTTCTTCCCTTGCTTGCTCTAGTTCTTCCCTTTATCTTTATTTTCTCTCCTTTATTTTTAGTAGGTTTACGCTATAGGGCGATTATCCGGTCTTTCCCGCGCTACGAGGCGAATCCGTCGGATATCACTTTGGATACCCGACGAATTCGTCGAGTATCCTAGTTACCCGTGGTTTGGCTGTCCTAGAATGCAAAGTAAAAATCGGCGAGAATGAACAGGAAGATTCGGCGAGTATCACAAGGCAGAGTCGGCGAGTATCGGGTTGGAGTCGTCGAGAATCACTAGACAATCGTCAAAGTAGGAATCGTCGAGAATCACCGGTAGAGATGTAAGACCCCCCCTTTTTTTTAAACACCGGGGTCTTAGCCCAGAACTGCCGCTTAGCGGTGGCACCGACTCACGGGAAGGCTGCCACTACAAAACGCCAATTCTGCCGGCCCTTTTCGATCGCAGAACAGTAGCATAATGAAGTAAAAGCAAGTCCACATAACCACATGTATATAAATAAATCTCCATGAAGGGAGTGTCCACAATAATAATATATCAGAGTACAAAAGGAGGGCTTGTGCCCAGTACATCATATCCTCACTACAAGTCACTCGCGGAAGCAAAACTGAAACTAAGCGACACCGTAACTGTCACTGAACCGAGAGCACCCAAGCTAGACTGGCCCATCTCCACCGACCCCGTACTCTGCTAGTACTGCATCTCTGGGTGCTTCTTCCTTTTCGGCCTGCCGTCGCCGCCTCGCAATCCACGTCTGCGTCTACGTCTTCGGCCTCCTGGCTGCTGAGCTGGTGGGATCCCACCCATCAAGGGGCATTTAACCCGTGTATGTCCCAGCTGGTGACAATGGAAACACAGTCGTGGGGTCAACTCTGTCAGAAACTGCAAAACCCGTGCCCCTTCCATATGGTACACCTAAAATGTTGTGGTTCGAAAACCGTTAGTCATAAAGACTAAGCCCTATCATCCCCTACCCCTTCCACCATGGCTCCTAGGTACCGAGCAAAGAGGAAGAAAGGGAAGGATATGAAGGTGGAGAGTAAGTCAAAAGCAGGTGACAGCGGACCTATGCTAGCAATTCCATAGTAAACATGATAGAAGCAGAAAGTAGGAAATGTAACCTTAACTTATGCGCGGAAGCGCATAAGCCAAGAGATCTTTTGCAGGGCTCCCATCGTATAAAGTGTCCCATACCACTTATACGTTGGGGTGTCGGTTATCAAACAGCAAGGAGTAGCAAGTAATTAAAGCACAAGAAACATAACCATTGATTTATAGGGATTACCCCTATAGACCAAGAGGTCGTTTTGCAGGGCCTATCGTATAAAATGTCTCATACCATCTTATACGATAGGTGGCAATGTTTATGCTATGACACGCAAATATGCTATGAAATGCACAAGCAAGTGCAACACACCCACCGACTCTATGCGCACAGACCTTTAGTTCCCCCTGTTCGAAAAGCTAGCTTCACTCCCAGGAACCTCCGTTGTGGAAAACGGAGACAGTGGGTCGGGCCCCCCACTCCTAGGCGGGTAACCACACTACCAGGCTTAGCCCTTCCGTACGCCCCTAGAAGAACGCAACCTAGAGTATCCGCGTACTAGTGCTGGCTGTACCCACCAGGCTTTCTTTGGTTAAGTGTCCCACACCGGCGAGTCAACGTACCGCTGTCGGTGTGATCGATCGCCTAGTACCGATGACCCACCACTTTTATGCACATGCAATCATGACAATTATATTTGTACAAGTTCTCATGTTATCGAGCCTCCAGCTCTCTAGGCTACCAAGCATATACCAAGTCCCCGAGCATCCCGCTCCCTGGACTTCCCAATCACAAACCAGGCCACTATCATTACTAGTAGGCCCTTAGACCACGGACCTACTCTACCCATTCCATGCCAATTCTTCTTCCTAAGTGTACAAGTGTAGGTGTGAGGTAGAACTATTATTAGGGTTACTCTTGATCATTTTATTCCTAAGAGTTAAGGTTAACCTTGGACTTCCCGAGGTTTACCCGGTGAAGGGCTCGCAGCGATACTAGGAGCTATGATGGGGTGAATCCCAAAGCTCCCTTTCCAAGGCACTTAATATAATTGATTGGTTCCCTTAACTCATTCCCTTCTCACATTACAGTGGGCTAATCCTATGGTGACTTTGACTCTTCCTCTTCTCGGGGAGGACGGTCTTCCGTCGAACCCGAACACTACTTATCGCTAGTCAATCTCACACCCTACCCATCCTGACTCCCAATAATGAACTTGATTTAACTCACCCTATCCAACCAGCAAACTACCAAAATTCCATCTCCCAAGTTCATTACCCACTCTAGTTCAGCTTCTGCAGATTTTACTAAACGCAGACCATCATAAGCTTTAGGAGGTATGCAAGTGGTGGTACTCCAAACTATCTTCCGAATCTCATATAATATTTACTGGAGGTCTACCATGACCTAATTAGTCTAAATCCAGAAAATAATAATTTTCCCATTTATCAAGCATCTAATTTATTTATTCTAAGATTCCAAATGCCCTAGTATGAACATGAAGTGCACTAACGAGCCAACAATAAATCATCATAAAATCAGTAAAAATCCTATGAGGCATTTAAACAGTAATTCCAAATTTTTTTAGAAATTCCAGAGGTGTTTAAGCCTATATTTCCTAATTTACCGTTTCAGGCCATTTTTACTATATTATGAAGGAAGTACTGTAAATATATATCTAAAAATTCCAAGAAAATTATAGAAGCTTTATAGTGACCTAAAAACATCATAAACCAAGTACCATAATTTTTCTCCAACATTTAAACTCTGAATTTATTTTAATATAAGATACTAATTTTCCTCACTTAATGAAGGAGGTACTGTTTTTATCCATCTAAAATTCCAGAGAAAATTACAGGGTGACTAACATGGTTTGAAACACTCACTTACCAAATTTCATAACTTTACAATTAATAATTGGGCACTATTTGTACTTTTGACTACATAACACAATTAGTATATTAAAGAATAAAGTACCCAAAATAATCAGATAAAATTTTCAAAAAAATTACAAAAGGAATATCATGCTATAATATGCACTAATCCAAGATTTCATAACATTCCAGTGCATAGAAATTCCAAAATTATCAAGATAATTATCTAGGGCACAATTAGAGTTGTAAATGAAGTATTGTATAAATTAGCCCAAAAATCTCAACAAAATTATATTATGTCTACTTGGACCATAAAATCACTCTACCCAAATTTTACTTGATTTGTAGTCCAGTTGATAGCTTAATAATTCAAATTAAGGTTGGTGACCTAAACTAGGGTTAGGGTTTGAGGTGGGCTAAAGTCTCCAAATACCATAATATTTTTATCAGAGGACTTTAATGGCCCTATGGTCCTCTCCACCAAATTTCAAGTCAGTCCAAGGTCATTTGACCCCATGACCTTCACAACCCCAAAAACCACCATTAAGGGATTTTCCCTAGGGTTCTAGGGCTACCCTACACCAAACCATCCCAAACTCCATTGGAGGGTGTATCATGCCCTGAAAAGTAAGTGACCAAAATATCAGCCCCTGTTGAGGTGATATGGCCACTTAAATACCAAGGGGGTATTTGATCCTAAATTATCCTATGAGGATCAACTTAGGGTTGGACACAAACCAAATCAAAACATCTCCAAATGAGATGAAATTTTTACCAGAACCTTATGTTATACCCAGAAACCACTCACCAAAATTTGGGAGGGTTTGGAAATCATTTAGCCATCTAATTAAATTATGCTATGATTATTAAATTTTTCTAAAAACTATAAAAAAACATTCTCCAAAAATTCTCATTTTTGGACAGCCCCTAGATATAGGTAAGATTAGGCCACACCCCAAATTTCAAGTCATTTTGATGACTGGATTGGAGTGGGGAATTTTTCTAAGGTCAATACAACCCTATGGATAGGCCTCACCAAAAAGTGTGCTGTGGTCCAACCAGGACTTCAAATCGAGTGAAATCAATTTTAAATTAAACTAGACTTCAAGGGCTACATTTTCTATGTTGACCACTTTTTATGTTTCAGGCCCTACGGGCTATAATTTTCAGTTTTAACCAAGTGTACAGTAAAAGGAATTAATTCCTAACTATACATTATATAATATTATTAAATGCTACTGTTCACCATCTTCTTCACCCAAACCCGAACAACATCAGAAAAACAAACACCTCCTATAGCTTTTCTAAATCTATTTCCCGGCCACCCAGCCATCTCCCTGGCCGGCCACCACCACCTCTGTTGAGGTGTGGGCTACCGTCGGGCGGCGGCACGGCCGCCGGAGAGGCGGTTTCCGGCGAACCCGACCACCATTTATTTTTGAAAAACATGGAAAAACTCACTCAATCTTGCTCCTTTGAGCTCGACATCTCTCCTAATTAATTTCTAGGATCTATCCATAGAAGAAAGAGTAGAGGAGGACCTTATTCGCGGTTTGGAGTCGAGCCGATCGTCGGGATGCTATATGCGCGGCGGTGGCGTCGTCGGAATTCTTCTATAGCACAGTAGGAGGATCGAAACTTCAGGTAAGGGCTGGGAAACTTCATCCTTGAGCCTAAGGGGCCTTTTTAAAGAAGTAAAAAGGAGGGAGGGGAAAGGTCTAACGCTGGTGGCCATTAATATTTCTCTTAATAACGTTTCAGTTATGATATTAGGAAAAGGAAAAGGTGGAAGATGAAATAGCTGATCCAGGTGGCGATTTTCTATTGGACCTCACTCTCTCTTTCTATTAAATAATTAGGGACGGAAACAGCCCATAAATATTCCTGTTGTACATTCCATAATCAGAATTGATTAAGACGTCGGTTACCGAAATTTAAAGTCTGGCTGACGTTTCGGCCTTGGTCACGGGCGTGACACATAGGTTACGGGCGTGACAGGCCCGAATGGCAAATTCTGGGATCGACGATCGTCGAACCGAGATCATCGATCGTCGAAGGGTGGTCACGCCCTAGGTCACGGGCGTGACACATGGGTCACGGGCGTGACAGGCCCGGGTGACCAAATTCTGGGTTCGACGACCATCAAACTGAGGTCGACGATCGTCGAAGGGTGGTCACGCCCTAGGTCACGGGCGTGACACATGGGTCACGGGCGTGACAGGACCGGGTGACCAAATTCTGGGTTCGACAACCGTCGAACTGAGGTCGACGATCGTCGAAGGGTGGTCACGTCCTAGGTCACGTGCGTGACACATGGGTCACGGGCGTGACAGGCCCGGTGACCAAATTCTGGGTTCGACGACCGTCAAAATGAGGTCGTTGATCGTCGAAGGGTGGTCACGCCCTAGGTCACGGGCGTGACACATGGGTCACGAGCGTGACAGGGTCGTGAGGCAAATTCCGCGCTCGGCGATCGTTGCGCTGAGATCGACGATCGCCGAAGGGGGTCACGCCCTTGGTCACGGGCGTGACACATGGGTCACGGGCGTGACAGGGCCGGGTTGAAAATTCTGTGCCCGACGATCGTCTCCCTGAGATTGACGATCGTCGAAGGAGTCACGCCCTAGGTCACGGGCATGACGGGTCGGTCACGGGCGTGACCAACCCGTGACCCAAAATCTTGGTCGATTTATTTCAATTTTTGGGCTTCCTAGGGTTCTGTCACAACCAACCGACTCCTATGGGTCTAGCCGGAAATGGGATGTTACAAGAGACGTTGACGCTAAGGAAAAATCGACGAAAATGGCAAGGCAGGTTTGATGAGAATCGTTATGTTAGTCGTCGAGAATCGAAGGCATTTTGTCGAGATTGGTAGGCCAGATCGTCGAGATGCCCCTGGCAGATTCGTCGAGTATCGTCGCGATACCCGACGAATTTAGGAAAATTCGTCGAGTATTGTCGCGATACCCGACGAATTTTGGGAAAATCGTCGCGTATCGCGATGATACTCGATGACTCCCGTTGGTTTTCGTCGACAATTCCCGACGAATCCGTCGAGTATCAATGGTGATACCCGACGAATTCCGAAGGAATTTTCCGTCTTTCATTGTTTTCGCTGAGTGAAGTCCTTGGGGGGTCTGTTTCGGGGTTTTGACCCCAACCTTTGGAAAGTATGACCAGGAAACATTGATAGAAGTTAATGTGGATGGAACTGTCAGTTTGTATCGCTGGTTAGCATGCGGTGATACCGAGGTCTTGGTGAGGTGTTCTGTGGGTGTTGGTTTCTGTGGCAGGTCTTGTAGATTCTGGCTACACCACTGGAGCGCCATGGGTCCTCCATGGGTTGCTAGTGGGCCGGGCGACGCTGTGCAACTTAGCTTGTAAGGTCGTTACAAGCAAATATAATGCCTTTGAAATAAGGGTCACCCACTCCTCTGAGACGAGGATCACTAAGTGTTAATGATTTTCCTATCATGATCCTTGGACCGTTGCTCCTATCCTTGTTTTGGATTGTGGGCTGGTTTATCCATTTCTTGCTTTGTTCAACAGGTTTGAGCCGAAGCGGGTTGTTTTCCCGAGGCACTTGGTGCATTTCCTTCAGCTTTTATTGATGATTTGTTTGCTATAATCTCGTTCATTTGTTGACTTGTTGCATAGTTTGACAGCTTGTTGGGTGGGGGTTGATCCTCCCCTGTTGATTGATCTTTTCTTAGCTTTGAGCTTTTATCTCTTTTTGCCACTTGCATTGTTTTATTTGTGCTGAGGTATTCTGTCTTTGAATGCCTCAGGTCCAGGTTGCAGCCGTCCGAGCGGCTAGTTTGGAGCTGCGTTTTGGTTGATCGCTTTGCAGGAGTGTTTCTCTCACTTTAGGTGAGATTGCTTGTTGCTTTGTTGACTCAGACATTTGTGTACACCGAGGGGTTCGTGTAAGTTTGTCGGCGCCCTTTGGTGGTTGTTTTTCTCAGACTACTGTTTACTCTTCTATGTTGGTTTGGTTACCCAGTTTGGGAGCTGTTACTTGTCTCTTGGGAATGTTTTATACTAGGATGCATGTTAGTGATTTTGAATATTAAACCTTACTAATAGTATGGCATACATCTCATGTCTTTAAGCTTAAAAGAAGTACTTTATAGCTAGCAAAAAAAGAAATTTCCCTACTTATACTAAATCTAGAGTCTTGCATGACATGAGTTGTCCTTCATGGACGTTTTTACTTATGTAGGATGTTAAGCTATCTTAATTAAAATATTTTCCGCAGCGTAAATTATGTTTTATTCTGAGTGGGCTAATGAACCACTGAGCCGAGGGATACGGCTCTTAGTTACATAAGCAACTTTCTATTCATTAAACTTATGAATATTTTTATAACAGTAGTTCTGATTGCCTGAGCGTCGGCAGTTATCCCCTGCTCGACGTGGCATCACGACGCGTGTTTCCTAATACTCTGATACTTGTCCTTTTGGAGAAAATGCGGGTTGTGACACCCGCGCCCCGCCATCCCGCGCGGCCGCGCCCCGCCATCCCGCACGACCGACCGTGCCTCGTGCGCCTGCATAGCGCCCGTGCGGGCGCACGCCGGAGGCCACCGCCGTCGGCAACCACCGCCATCTCTGACCGCCTCCACCACCGTCGGCCTCCTCCGGCCACCGCCGCCACTAGCGATGCCCCGTTGTCTCTCTTTGCGTTAAGGTTCCAACAAGCTCCATGTCACATCAATCATCTCCACGAGAGCACTCCCATCAAAGCACTCCCCTCATTTCGCTAAATTTGGTGATTTATGTGACTGAAACAGAGCGACGTCATTCGCCATCACAAATTACTCTCCAACACAATTACCGTCATGACCCTCCCGAAAACTATAAATAGACTCTCAGGCCTTCATTTGAGGACAAGTGACTCCAAAGACAAGAGAGAGCTATGAGGTTTTTTGGCAAGATGGTGGACTTAGGTCGATTCTCCTTTTAGGAATTTTCTCCACTTCTCTCCTTGTGCTAAGGTTCCAACAAACTCCAAGTCACGTCAACTGCCTCTGTGAGAGCGCTCCCACAAAGGCTCCACTTTAACGAGAGCGCTCCCTCCAAAAGTTTCATGAACTTAGAGAATTTTTCAGCCGGAACGCTCCCACCAAGGTTCCGTGAGCTCAGTAACATTCCAAGAAAGGGACAGATCTAAGGGGGAGATTGGCGGGCCCCCCAAGGATTTTGACAAAATAGATGATGAATTTGGGTTGCTCTCGTCTAGTCAATGAATTTTGACTATTTATACATCAAAAACGGCGTCTGAATAAGGGAGAAAAGTGTCCGGAAAGGTGGAGACATTTAAATTTTTTTTTGTTGAAAGATGAGAAAGTTGACATGAGAGCTAACTGGTTCAATAAATTTTTTGTCGAGATGACGTATGTAAATCTAGTTGATATAGCTGCAACCAATTTTTACCTCGCCAAGTCCACATTCTTCTTTACTTATAGCTTCTTTGAAATCCCTAAAAGAAATACTATCATCATCTTCAACATTATATAACACAAAATCTTCTTTACTTAACTCTTGTAATCTTGCTTATTTTACTAGTGTCTCCTTTATTATACTATAAGAGTACACGAGATCAAAGACAATGAATTTTAACTACGTGTTTCTCAAACATTTTAAACTGTTTGGGCCCCCATATTAAAATTCTCATTTTTTGCAGTAGGAGCACGCATCTACACTTTTATTTTGAGTTTGTTTTAATAGAAAGTTCTCTTACTTCAAGAAGAAACTTTTATATGCTCTTAGGAGTGTTGACAAATGTTGACGACAATGAGGTCAATCGAATGTTCAAATACTGATGATAACACTTTACACTTTTATTTTAACTCATACTTTATATCATGTCATCTTAAACATTTTCATTGACATCACCATATTTTTTTCTTGAATTTATTTGCTTCATCACACAAATATTTAACTCGAACAGCTGAACAAACAAATTAAATTGAAATTATTGATACTTTTTATATTCTCACATCTCAAATTATTGAAAAATTAATATTATGTATACTACAAAAAAAATCAGGTGAGCATCACCCAACATTCCATTTGTTCTGAAAACTAATTAAAGATTGAGTCCATATGTCTCTAAATAGATAAGTTGCAATAAGAAATAATTCTTTTTTATAGCTCAATTGTGATATATTTACATGTGCAAATTTTTGTATAGACGTTGATCATATAACAAAATTTCTTCGCCTTTTGATTGGGCCCCCCTAATCAAACTTCCCGGATCTGCCCATATTCCTAGGCTAGAGCGCTTTTATCAAGTCTTCAAGGACTTGGTCATTTTTTCTCATTTTTTGTACTTTGCACATGTAATGGAGTAGCAGCCTGTCGTCTCCAAGATCAAATCTCTATCTTTATAATCACCAAGGAACTAGTCGATTTTGGCTCGACACAGATCCAACCACGTGTTTTGAAAGTCTTTTAAGGGTAGCTAAACACCTAGAGGGGGTGAATAATTTTCTTTTTAAGTTTCTTGCAACTTTTTAAGATTATACTTGATGTGTTGTTATTAGGATGTTAGCTTTCAAGATTACACATAAGACACAAGCAATTTATAGTGGTTCCCTTATCTAGGGTACATCCACTTTCCCACTTCACCAATCTAGTAGTGTGCTAGATTCGGACAACTCCGCCAAAAGCTCAGATCACCTGATCTTACACCTCAAATCCTTTCCAGGATCCTATAGCTTAGAGTGTTTCTCACTCCTACAACTCAGACCGCTCATAATACTACCTCAAAGACAATACCAAGTCTCCAACCTCAGGCTCAAAAGCAAGCCCTACCTCAGCCCTTATAAAACATAGGCCAACCTCAGATCCTCTACAAGGATCCTACACCTCAGACATTAGAAAAAGTCACACACTCAGCTTTTATAAATCAGGCTTACACTCAGATCTCAGTGAGATCTTATAATAAAGATTAATGAATTACAATGACTTAGGAACAAATGTTCAGGAGACTTCTTCTCTAGCTGCTATAGAAAAAAACTTCTCTTCACCACAATAGTAGGAAATATTTTTCAGAATGTAAGCAGGTTGTGTTGTGTGAACACTTGTAGAGATTTTCTTCTTCCTCAAGCCTTTTTGAAAGATTGTTTTGTAGATTACAAAGCTTGAAGACAATGAGAATGTTTTCTCTCTATGCTGGCAGCAACTATTTACAACTTAGGGTTTTTCAGAAAAGTTTTTCAATAAATACTGCAAAAAGTCTTGATGCCCAAAAAGGTTCTCTCCCCATTTTTAAAAGTCTTAACGCACTTGAAATTTATATTCCAGCAACTACAATGACTAAATTCTTGTTTAGATAAGAGACATAGTCGACTTTAATGGTTGAATCTCCCCAAAATAGCATGTCAGAGAAGTATGGCGATTTCCGCCTTTTTGTGCGCAGTGTGCATCAATTTGAATTTGGAATGACTTCAGCTAAATGGGAAAGGCACCATTTGACTTAGATTTTTTTATTCTTCTGTATAGACGTTTAGTGGTGGAAGTAACATGACTTAGTCAAATCCTTAATCTTTAATGAAGCATTGAAAGACAGTACTTAACTCAACCCATTTAACTCAGGTGTTGAGTGATTTGTTGTATCCCAATGAATTGTACTTACTCAACTTTTCCCTTTCTGTTGGTGCGTTGAGTGAATGATTTTCATCGATGCATTTCAACTTGGACTGAAATTCGGTCTCTTTTACTGAAGCGTGGAGTGAAAAGCCTTCACTCGACACATTTGAACTTATCTGAAATTCTGCTCTTTTACTGAAGCATTGAGAGTGTATCATTTAGTCTGCGCATATGAGTCTCTAGCGTCGAGTGATGTGAGATGACTCAATGCATTTATACTTAGGCAGATTCTCTGTTTCTCTCCTAAGGCGCTGAGTGACTATTAATGACTCAACGCTTATAAACTTTGAGCATCGAGTGAATAGTGATGACTCGATGCATTTGTACTTAGTAGATTTTCTTCACTTCTGAAGTGTGCTGACTTATTCCCAAGTAGTTAGTCAAACAAATATTTTTTTTCTGTACAAGATAACTTAGAAAAAAATGTCAAATACATATTTGTGTATATTATTGACTTATGGGGCTTCTTCAAATTTAGGACATTGTGGTTAATGTTCCCAACAATCTCCCTCTATTTGAAGAAATCAGAATCTCAATCAATGATATACACCACTACTAAACAGATAATAATGATAAACTAATGATAAGCAAACACTCAGATAAGAAATATATAATATTTCAAATAACATTAGAAACAAAAGTTTGAGAAATGTCTACAATAAACATCCTCATTATATAGCCCTCAGGAACCTAAAATTTATAACATTGATATGGATTAGGTTCCCTAATTACTATGCCCCCCTGATTTCATTGCATTATTTTCCTCAGTCATTCTCTTTTTCTGCCTTTGTCTCTCAAAGTAGCTGTATGGATTTGGATGGTATCTGCAGTGTTCTGGGGCATCCACTGGTACAGTTCCAGCTATCTTGTCCTTTCTAAACTTTTTCCTCACTTCTTCTTACCTTTCACACTTGACCCATTCTATAGAACTGTACAGCTTGACTCTGTCTGTCTTGTTATCTTAGATTTAATTCCAGACATCCAGTATGATTGTCCTGGATGGTAAACTCCACTGTATATAATCAAGCCTGGCTTCCAATTCTTCTCTATGTCACTTTTTTCCTTAGCCTCACTTCTTCTTCCTCATCTGCAATTGCTTTTCCCTTGTCCTTTAATATCTATTGAGAGGTGGGGCTAAATGCAATTACATCATCAGAAGAAGCAACTAAAATATTAGTTTCAGTATCATCTCCAACTGCATCTTCAGGAACAATATGCTCAACTACTGGCCTATCATATATGATGGGATATAGACATAGTACTTCTTTGACTACATTTGATGTCCAGATTTCATGGTCTCCACTGATCTTATTATTGAACTGATGCAGGACAAGTTAAATCAAGATGGTAGAAAAGTTGACGTCGATACGCATGATGTCAATTAATCTTCAAATAAAATTTGTATTTCTATTATGTATTTTATTTTGTGCATACTTATGAACTCACTCGCATTTAAGCCTTATACATTTTGGGCTATTACTTATGTAATATGGTCTTTTCATATTGTAGGATAAATTATAGATCTTGAGCTAGACAAACCCAATACCATCAAAACCCAACATAACTTAGCCAACATGTTAAACCACCCCCTTTTCACATATAAACCACCTTTTTTTCTTTATATCATGATGACCACCATGAACCACCCTCTTTTCACACATAACCCACTTAAATTTCCTCAAGTCATGAAGGGCCACCAAAAATCACCCCCTTTTCACACATAAATCACTTTATTTCCTACATGTCATTATTAGCCACCATAATACACCCCCTTTTCATACATAAACCACTTTATTTTCTTCATGCCATTAATAGCCACCACAAAGTTCTCTCCTTTAACACATAAGCTACCTTATTTTCATCATCATTCAACATGTGACTAAAGACCACCATAATGATGGCCCAACCTCCAACCAAATACATGGGCTCCAAATTCATTCCCTCCTCACCTTTCATGTCTCTTAAGATCTATAAATAGGCATGAATGCTCTTGTTGTAATCATCCTTTGAATGAATGAAAATTGAAATTGTTAGCTATTGTTACATTATTCTTCTTTGTACTTTTTCCTCTGAGTGAAGGACTACTAAGAGTGAGAGTGTATGACCCTTGAAGAAGGACTTTCAAGGAAGGAATAGGCAACGACCCGGCGAAGGACTGCCCGATCGGTACTAGCTCGAGTTATCCCTCAACTAAAATACAAAATTAGTTTGGCCACAGTATTTCTCTTTCAAAGCCTTAGTATTATTCTTCTACATGGTTGTCAGATTAGACATTATCGGTTAGCAACTCGTCACACGACATCAATCGTTGATGATCGCATTTCCATCTTGCTATTTGTTTACGACCAACTTTTGTATAACTCAAGTATTTAACGTAAAAGAACATCAAATCTCCAAAGTAACTAAAACATCATATTAAATCACCACATAAAACCCCTTAGCCTACATCATGAACTCTCCCTCTTTATGACTTCTTCAGTCACTAAATTTGTCAAGGATTACATGGAGAATGATATCTTGTCAGCCAAGTGGTTGACACTAGTTGTGACAATGTTCTTAACTTGGAACATGTGATCATCAAGAATTTGAGTGCATACAACCATTCTCCTTTCAACAATTTTTTGTGCTCTACCATGTGGGCTTTTGTCACATTATGCACCATTTCCATATTTTAAGCAATAACACACTGATTTTGGATGATATCACTTTGGCTCTAATGAATTTGTTGAAATTTAAGTGTTGTATAATCAATATTTGGAGCAGCTCTCATGAAGAATTTAATTGTGTTATCTCTAAACTAGTTGATCTTAGATCTGATTGAAGTGATTTTAGTTGAGAGATCCTTCCTCAGTTATCTGACTAAATAATCCACATACCTCACAATCTTCCTTCTTTGCTCATCTAGGAGTCCTTTGGGTTGTGGCAGAAAAGGTGTAGGAATCTCCTCATTTAGTTGAGTAGTAGCCGGATAGTCAACCTCTTCATCTCTCTCCCTTATATCTTTTTACACACCAGAATCATCAATAATATATTAAGAAGAATGATTTGGAATGTCAACAACATCATCTCATTTGATAGATTTCTCTTTCTCTTACTCCTCAGCAAGGGATAAAACTATATCACATTAGATATCTTTGACAAAAACTACCACCTCAGCTTCATCACCTTGAGAAGGGAGCTTAGTGTGAGTCTCCCCCTCAACTGCAGCATTAACTATGTTGATCTCCCCCTCAACAACAACATACAATTGGATGTTTTTTATCTCAATAACAGAACTAACTGGGATGTTCTCCTCCTCAACATGATCATCCTTTCTAGGATCTCCCCCTCTATATCAGCACAGGTCTTGTCCATAACTGTAGTCACTAAATTTTCAACATTCTCCATAGGCGTGTCTCTTTCAAGATCAGTAGTTGACACTTTGTTGAGAACATTCTTTGTAGTAAGCTTAGAGGAAATTGAGACTTGTGCACTTACATCCCTCCAGCCAGAATAACTTAAACTGGATAGGAAAGGGTCATGGGGTTCGGTACTACTTTTTGAAGAGCTGCTGCTTGAGCTTCCTAATGTAACTAATTCAGTTTTCTTCTTCTTCTTTTTCCTGTCTGCTTAGGGTGATTGATGAGCACCCTATCCCATCTATCAAACATCTTGATATCTATCCTCCTCATGTGATGGATCTTAGCACTATGCCTTATATTCAGAATGCCTGGTATAGTATTGAGGAGAAATCAGGACAAGATTCCTCAAATATTTGGCTCAGGAATGCACTCAATTATCTTGTCAAAAATCACCTTGCCTCAATCATTTTTCTTAGAAAGAATGACTCTGGTCATCAGGTCAAACATCTTTCTAGAAATCTTATCATGTGATCCAGTTTTGCAGAATAAGGCTTTTCCAATTATGTCAGCCAAAAACTTTCCCTTCAAGTTCATGTCCTTCCTTAGTACAGAACCACTAGTGTGTTTGGACAGACCACGCCATTTGAAGGCATATTTGATATCTTCTTGATATAGATAATCTTCTTTCTCATTAGGGTTGAGCTTAAGGAGTTTCAGAGCTTTGCAAATCATCCTAACAATGATTTTTTTTCTTTTTCCCCATTAATGGTTATCTTGACCTTTGTGAGGAAGAGTTCACCTTGGCATTAGCATATAGTTCTAATACTTCTTTGCTCCATATAACACATAGTTCTGATAATACAAATTCTAGTTCTGCGATTATTAGAATATGAATAACTGAAAGAATTTCTTCCGGATCATCTATAAAACCATTTTGAATAACTTTACAACCCCTGAACAGGAAGTCAACGACCTTGGGAGCCATTGAATCTAAGAGATTGGGAGAGGAGGAGAAGACTGTGTGAGAAATTTAGGGTTCGTGACACAGAAATTTTGAAATGCAATAGAATGATAAATTTTATTCTATCCTCGATTCCTATTTATATCATACTTTATTCGAGAAGGTGGAGAGACATGTACCATATCATGATTTCTAATTTAGATGGATGAATGTGATTTAGTCTGATAGATTTGACGCTTTCCGACCCGTTAGAGTGTGTGCGTCGAGTCCATTAAATGCCTCAGGTGTTAACTCTATACCTTCGTCTCCTTCGATGCCTATTGTTGACTCAACGCTTGACATTTCATTCAACGCCAAGTCAGTTGGCCTTTTCTTCCTTATATCCTCCTACAAAAAGGTTAGCCTCCAAATCACATATATGACAAAAAACTTATAGAAAAACATCTAAAGCTCCTTCAAATTTAACATTCCCAATTCAAACTTGAAAATATTAAACTTACCTTCATCAAGAGACTTAGTGAAGATGTCAGCCACCTGTTTGTCAGTGGGGATAAATACAAGATTGATATCTTCCTTCTCAACATGCTCTCTTATGATGTGATATCTGATTTTAATATGCTTGGTCTTGTTGTGTGATACATGATTCCTAGATATTGAAAATAACACTTAACGAATCACAAAACATAGGGATTTTACTTAGCTAGATATTGCAATCCTGAAGTTGATGTTGTATCCACAGGAGCTGTGCACAACAACTCCCTACTGAGATGTATTCAGATTTTGCAGTGAAGATTGTTACACTAGTTTGCTTTTTGTTGCTCCAAGATACCAGCCTTCTCCCTAGAAATTGGCAAGTACCAGGAGTACTTTTCCTATTTTCTTCGCAACCCACAAAATCTGCATCTAAATAGCCTATCAATTACAAATCATAATTCTTAGGGTACCAAAGACCAAAATCTTACATGTCTTTAAGATATCTCAAAATCCTCTTTGTAGTAGTGTAATGAGATTATTTAGGGCAAACCTAGTACCTAGCACAAACACATATAACAAACATAATGTCTGACCTACTAGCAGTCAAATAAAGGAGGGAGCCAATTATGCCTCTATACAAGGTTTCATCAACTGACTTTTCATTCTCATCCTTGTCTAGTGACTTACTTGACCCCATAAGAGTTCTCATAGTGGAGGCACTCTCCATTCCAAATTTCTTGATTAACTCCTTGGTGTACTTAGACTGAGAGATGAATAAGCCATCCACTGATTGCTTAACTTGGTGACCAAAGAAATACCTGTGTTCACCTATACTACTCATTTCAAATTGCCCATCCATAAGTTTAGCAAACTTTTTGCATAGGTCATCATAAGTAGACCCAAAAATTATGTCATCAACATAAATTTGAACTAGGATAATCTTACCCTTGACTCCCTTAGGAATAATGTCTTGTCTATCTTTTCCCTTGAGAATTTGTTCTCAATGAGAAAGCTAGACATGATTTCATCCCAAGCCCTTAGGGCTTATTTTAATCCATACAAAGCCTTTCTTAAATGAAAAACATGATCAGGAAAGCTAGGATTGATAAAACTTGATGGCTGCTCAATATAAACCTCTTCTTTTAGGTCACCATTCAGGAAAGTTAACTTTACATCCATTTGATAGACCTTAAATCCTTTGTAATCAATATATGCAAGGAACAACCTTATGAATTAATGTCTAGCTACTAGTATAAAGGTTTGATCAAATTTAATACCTTCTTCTTGTATGTACCCTTTAACAACCTTTCTAGCTTCATTCTTGATTATAACACCATTTTCATCTAGCTTATTTTTGTAGATCCATTAGATTCCTATGATGTTATGTCCTTAATGTCTGGTAACTAGCTTCCAAATATTACACTTCTTGAACTAGTTCAATTCTTCTTACATAGCCACTATCCAAAATAGGTCTATGTTGGCTTCTTCAAACCTTTTGGGTTTTAGCTGAGACATGAAGCTGAAGTACATAGAAATGTTGTGATTTTTCTCCTTGTGGTTACACCTTGACTTGACCCCCCAATAATATAATCCTTGGATGGTGTCTTAAGTGTTTGATAGCTACTGGTAGCCTTTCTCCAGCACCTTGAATTTTAGCTTCAGTGGCCTGAGGTTTATCTTCTATCTGCATTCCAGCTGGTTCTTCTTCTAGAATGAGAACATCATCATCCTTTTCTTATGTAACTGGAGGTGTGTCTTTAATGCTCAATTTTTCAATTCTCAAACCTACACCTACAACACTAGAGGAGCTTGACAGCTCATTGTGATTCATAGAAGTTTCATCAAATACTATATTTGTAGACCGTTCTACAACCTGATTGTTTAAGTTGTAGATCCTATAGGTTTTGTTATGGCTGTTATACCCAACAAAAATACCCTCATAGGATTTTTAAGCAAATTTTGTCAGGTAGGACTTCATATTGTTCAACACAAAGCACTTTCTTCCAAAGATTCTAAAATATGCTTGATTTGGTTTTTTGCCCTTCATTAGCTCATAAGGAGTCTTATTGTGATACTTGTTAATTGAGGCCCTATTTTGGACATGACATGATATGTTCAATGGATCAACCCAAAAATATTCTGGAGAGAGAAGTGTCACTCAGCATGGTCCTTCCAGTCTCAATGAGAGTTCTGTTTTTCCTCTTAACAATTCCATTTTACTGGGGTGTTTTTGGAGACGAGAATTCTTGAAAGATATCTTGCTGTTTCTAGAAGTTTATCATGCTTTCATACTGATATTCTGTGTCATGGTCACTTCTGATTTTGATCATAGTGCAGCCTTTTTCATTCTGAATTTGCTTGACAAAAATTACAAAGCTATCTAAGGTATTAGACTTTCTCTTAAGAAAGAATTCTCAAACAAATCATGAATAGTCATCAACTATCACAAAGGTATAGAATTTCCTACTTAAATTATTAATTGGCATAGGACCAAACAAGTCCATATGAAGGAGGTAGAGACACCTCTCAGAATCCTTGGATCCAATGCTTTTGAAGGAAGCCTTTGCTTTCTTGCCCTTTTGGCATGCATAATAAATACCCTCTTTGGTGCATTTCAAATTGGGTTCATTTCTGACCAACCCTTCACTGAAGAGCTTGCTGATAGACTTGTAGTTCAAGTTAGCAAGTCTCTTGTGTCATTGCATACAATAAAAGTCTTTCTCATTTGCTACAAGACAAACAAAAGAATTGGAGTCTATACACAGAAAATTAAGACAATAAATATTTCCACTCCTAGTGTCGGTCAGAATGATCTCTTGATATATTGACCTTTTGATTAGTCACTTATTCTTGTGGAAAACAATAACATAGCCTAGATGATAGAGTTCGCTTATTCTAATCAGATTGTGTTGTAATCCTTCCACATAAGCTACTTTTGTGATAGTTACTATGACATTGGTGATCATACCATAGCCTTTAGTCACTCTGCTCTTTGAATTACCAAATATGAATTTGGGTCCATTCCTCATTGGAGTGAAATCTTTCAGATGGCTCCTTATTCTAATCATATACTTAGAACATTAACTATCCAAGTACCAGATTGGCATCTGATTAGTGCTTGAACCTACCTGCAAAATAGATTTAGTTTACCTTAGGCACCCAAAGAAATTTGGGTCCATGGTTCTTTTTAGCCTTTGATGTACTAAGACCAATAAGGATAGATTTTGCTGGCTTAGATTTTACATCATGTCGTGTTGTTGGATTAAACCAATAGTCTATGGCAAAATGCCCTATTTTGCCACATCACCAACCTTCATGAATATTGTATCTTCTCTTTTGAAAATTCCTAGAGGTGGATGGAGCATCATGATGCTTTTGTTCAACAGAGAAAACCACATCTTTCTTCATGTTTCTCTCAGATAGAATCTGGTTGAATGTTAGCCTACAAGAAGGTTATCTTGACTGATTTTGTTTGACAACAACATGTGTCTAATTTGCAGTTGATATGGTGTTCATGGCATCAAAAATGGACAAGTGAGAATTGATTGCAGTCATGAAATTTGTCTGTTTATTTGCTGGAAGATTCTGGGAAGAGGCAACAGCCTTACCTATAAATGTAGGAACTGTAACAACAAATACAAATGGTCCATGATGTGCCATTTAAATTTCTTCATGAGGGGATTTCAATGCACTCAACCCCATTCCCTTTCTCCTCCCATTTTATTATTGCCCTTACATGTGGAACTTCCATTCTTTCTGTGATCATATATGTTATCATGGTCATACCTGTTAGATGGAAAGACTACCTTCAAAATGGTGGTTTGAGGCACAATTGGAGTCTTGCCTTTCCTTTTGGAATGAGCTACTCCAGCATTCCACTTGAATCCCAACCCCTTTTTATTATTTTGAAAGGTGAAGGTATCAATGAGTGACAACATAGTCTTAGGCTTGGAGAAATTCTCCACTAGCTTTCCCTTTTTGAGGAGCTTCTCTTCAAGATCCTTAATGATCTTGCTATTCTGGCTAATAGTGCTCACATGGATAATGGTGATGGTTTTTAGCTGACTTATCTCTTTGCTCATCTGAACTAGCTGGGAAGCTGACTAAGATTGCATAGGATTTGTCTGTTATAGAGATGCAATCTCTTCATCTTGAATTATGACAAGTTTTTTCTCTTCTTCAGATCTTCCAAGAGAACACTATATTTATCAATCAATTGATTGACATCTTCTTCAGATTGTAATACATCCTCCTCATTATATGAAGAGGATGCCTCAAAATTTGGGCCAGTTTCATAATCAGATTTTGAAGAATACATAGTTGAAAAGATTACCTCATTAAGATCAGATTTGTCCGAATTTTCTTCAGTCATGGCTATGCGGCTGTAGTATTCTTCATATTCACAGTCACTATCAATAGAGGATAGTGGTGCCCTTATGCCCACCTTAGCAACAGGGTGGTTTATATCCTATTCCATAGAGAATAGACCAATGTAGGCATTTTCATCTTCTAATTCTGTATCCTTAGAATCACTGTCAGATAGTCTAGATTTCATCTTAGTCAAGAAGCTCTCCTCAACCTTTTTGTCTTTGTGAAATTTCTTATCATCAGATCTCCTGCTCTCTTTTCTTTTAACAGGATAGTCAATAATGACATGTCCTGACCTATTATAACAGTAACAAACAATATCATTTTTAAAATGTTTTTTTGTTTAGATACATACATGTCCTCAGTGTGTTCCTTTCTGGATCTATCTTGGTTAACCTGAGGATTCCTTGAGCTGGAGCTAGAGGTAGCCTTGTTCTTCCACTATCTTCTTCTGCTCAACATCTTTTTGAACTACTTGGAGAACAAGGTAATTTTTCCATCAGATAGCTCAACTTCTGATGAGTTGGGTGCAGAGCTTTCTGATTCAGCAGCCCTTCTCGGAGGTGAAGGAGTCTTCTCTTTGCTCCTTCTTGAGGTTTTAGCTTTGAAGGTCACTGACTTCTCTCTACTAAGATTCTTGGCAGATTCTTCTTCAACTTTTCTGGAGTTCAGCTGAAGTTCATGTGACATCAACTTGCCAAATAAGTTTTGTGGCAGAGTATTTGCTAAGTTTCCTACTTCCCTTATGGCATAAATTTTGAAGTCCTACTCTTTTTTGAGTGACCTCAAGACTTTGTCATTCAGTTCATAGTTAGAGAACTGTCTGTCATAAGTTATCAGATCATTTACAATCCTAAAGAATTTCTCATAGCACACGACTATAGAATATTTCTTATCTTATCTGAAAGCCTCATACTACTGATATAGCAGGGATTTTTTGTCATCCCTCACTTCTCACTCACCTCCATGTAGACTATCTGAGAGTCTCATATTTCCTTTGCTATTGTGCAGTGAACAAGGTTCTGAAATGTTGAATCATCTATATCACTGACAATAATGTTCTTTTCCCTCTTGTACATGGTAGCCAGAACCACATCATCCTTTGTCATCTCAGAGTATTTCTTTGGGGTAATGATATTGGAATCTATAGCTGAGACCTTCATGGGAATGAAGGGTCACTCTTTAACTATAATAAATATTCTAGGGTCCAAGGCTTCCATAAACAGCCTCACTCTTTTCTTCCAAATCCCAAAGTTTTCCTTCCACCAAATAAGAAGCTTCAAAGATCCCAACACCTTGTGGTTCTCACCAGAAGTCATAATGTTAGAATTTTACTACCCTTATGGATCTTATTCAGATTGTTAGGTCTTTATTGAATAACCTGGCTGTGGTACTATTGATGTTACCATTGTGATCTGGAAGTGATCAAGCATGTAGTCTCACCGCCAATACAGTATGAGCCTATCAGGGTCGCACATAAGAATGTTTGGAGAAATTGGGAGATTGGATTAGTTTGTATTTACTCATATGATGAGTGGAAATTACTTAGCACAACCAGGCTTTGAAAGCGTAGAGTGCGTTGAGACCACTCAACGCTCTCGTCGAGTTAAGTATTGACTCGTTGAATGATGGCATTGAGTGTGTTAAGTTTACTCAACAATTCATCGAGTCAAAGTGTTGATTCAATGAGAATGTCACTTAAATATTGAGTGCGTTGAGTTCACTCAACGATTCGTTGAGTCAAGATATTGATTTGACAAATCTGGTTCTTAGGCGTTGAGTGTGTAGAGACCACTTAATGCCTTTGTCGAGTCAAAGGTTGATTCGACGAATCTAGCACTTAGGCGTTGAGTTCACTCAATGCCTTCGTCGAGACATGTTGATTCGATAGGTTTGGCACTAAAAGTGTTGAGAGCATCGAGTTCACTCGACGCCTTCGTCGATTCAAAAGTTGATTCGGCAAGGCTGGCGCTGAGTTCGTCGTGTATCTTATGGATACTTGACGATTCGTCGAGTATGTTATGTATACTCGACGATTCGTCGAATATGTTATGGATACTCGACGATTCGTCGAGACAAGGGTTGTCTGGTCGAAATTCTGTATTCCATGTCTTGGGTATGCGAATAACGACCAGCTGTTCTGTTTATTCCTTTGGGTATAAATAGAAGATTTTAAGGTTTATCTAAATATGCTGATTAATTCTGTCTAAGAACACAAGCCACACTGTGAGAAAAACCGAAACCTAAAAGGCCTAAAGAATCTGTTCCACCTTTGTCAATCCCATCATCATCACTAAGCCCGATTTCGGTGAGTGTCGCCACTGCCTCTTCTATAATAGACCTATCAGTCTGTGAAGACGCAGAGTACCCTCTCCCGACGTAGATCTTGTTCGACAAGAGTCTACGGGTTCTCCAGTTCGTGTGGATCTTTTGTAGAGGTGTAAACACTATTCTACACTAAGGACTCTAGCCACTAAGTGATTCACAGTTTTCTTGGAGCATCTAGGTTGAGTATCGACTCAATCCCGTAAAGGTAAATTTTTTACAACACTTTCTTCTTAATCAATGTATATCGCTAGATCCGAACTTTTTTGGGCTTTTTTTCCTTTATTCTGCCGCGCACAAGTGTTGTGTCGTATATAAAAACCCAACAGTGGTATCAGAGGCAGGTTTAAGCGATATTCATTGTTTCAGAAGTTGCTAAATCCATGGCGTGTAGATCTGGAAATTTAGAAATGTTCTAAAAGACCCAAATCTATTCTTGGATTCTCACCAAGAATGCATGTGATTTCTTTGTTTATTTCCCTATTACTCCTTAACAGTAACTGTCCATCTTGTTGATTTGTGAAACCAAGTGTGTTAGATTTTGAATCTCACATAGAGAGATACACTTGTCTACTGTGTAAGTGGAGTCTGTGTTGCTCATGTCCAGTGCATGTAGATCTGAAGATTTAGAATAGTTCTAGATGTTCAGATTTAGCTTAGTTCATCAAGTGTTGATGATTTACTTGTGCACATCTGGGATGTATTTGGATTCTAATTGCTGTTGTTTTATTTTGTGAATGTGCACACTGATTAATAGTTAACCATGATTAAGTGTTAATCAATTGTTTAAAAATCTCTTAAGCAATATTAAGTATTTGAATGTCTTTTGATGGATGACACTCTTCCTGCCTCGATCGATGAAGTGTGGGCTTGCCAAAGCAAGGTGCATTATTCAATCTTGGTAAGGGTGCGAGCGGATAATTGTGATATCCCACTATTGACATCGGGTCTTACTTAACTGGGTGACCTCAAAGGTTGAGTGCTCAGAGGCATAGGGTTGGCATGCACCATATGATGGATGCAAATAAAGAGTTATTCACCAACCATATAGGAGTTGCATTGTGATGCAATTGGCAAGTGTTGCCTACCTAAATAACTGTATTATGAGAGAAAAGCCAAAACTGACTCATAGTGTTGGTGAAATACCGATCTTATCAACTAAGAGAGTTACTCGCATAAATAGAGGGTTATCCGTTTGATAAAAATAGTGGGAATAATTTTGATTAAAGTCCTAATTGAAAGAAAAATGTATTTTGAAATGTAAAACTAATTTGTCTTTGCTTAAATCCTTGTAGAATCTCTATGGCAAGTGGTTCACACTCCACATTGTCCCTCAGAGCCATCCTTAAGAAGGAGAAACTGAGTGGTATGAATTATTTGAACTGGTATAGGAGCTTGAGAATTGTTCTCCGGCATGAGCGAAAGCTCTATGTTTTGGAAGAGGAATCCCGTGAAGAGCCTGCCGGGAATGTGTCCCATTCTGATAAGGATGCTTCTAAGAAGTATATCTTGACGACTCCTTAGATGTCGAATGCCCCATGCTGGCAACCATGAACTATGAGCTCCAAAAGCAACATGAGAACATGGGTTGCAAGGAAATTGACAAGCATCTCAAGAAAATGTTTCAAGGGAAAGCTCGACAAGAGAGGTTTGACGTCACTAAGACATTCTAGTGTAAGATGGGAGCTCGGGACCTAGTAGGGAGTCACATACTCAAGATGATTGTGTATATAGAGAACCTTGAGAGACTAGGCTTCCCTGTGGGCCAAGAGTTGGCCATAAACCTGATCCTGCAATCGTTGCCAGACAGTTATGAGCAGTTCGTCTTGAACTATAACATGAATGAAATAAACAAGACACTGCCCAAGCTCCTAGGCATGTTAAGAACTGCCGAAATCAATATGAAGAAGTCCAAGCCTGCTATCTCCATACTGATGGTATAACAGCTCCGTCCGTCACATGAAATATATAGAGGGTCCGGCCGGGGCCCCACGCCATATTCGATTCAGTCAGCGACATTACGTATGAATACCCAAACTTAGTATATGCATCCTAACACAGAGCATTCTAGCGGAAGCTTTAGGGATTATTATTGAACTCATCAAACATGAATTTCCACTATATATAAATAACAACATTTATATATATATATAACAGGAATGTATACAGAAATACATAAAAGAGTTTGGCCTTAAGGCCTTACAGTTACACTTCACAGGTGTGGATTACACACATCGGCACGCAGGCCGACCACACATGAAAATAGTAAAACTTTTCCACTTGGCCTTCGAGTGCCAGCATAGCAACAAGGGCTTCAACTCGCTATTTCTTGCTCGGTCCAGCACCTGCACAGACACATTCCATCACAAGGGAGGTAAACAAGGCAACATTCAGCTGACCAATTATAATGACCCAGCCCTTACCCGAGGAAGCGATTTAATCCCTGCAAGTAATGCAATCTCAACAGATATATCACAAGAAAGTGCATGACCACACATTTCAATGTATCACAAACGTCGGCCGCACGACCTAATGCTCCGTGCACTAAGAGCACATTATCAGTGTACCGGATTTCCCAGGGTCCCACCACTGTTTCAAAGGTCCCAGACCCAACGGTCATCTTTGAGCATTCATGCTCCATGGCCCACGGCCGGAGACTTTATTCTTGTTGGCGTACAACCCAAGACTCTCATTATGTGATTCTAACGAACACCAATAACTTAGGCACTAAAGTTAGACAACCATAACGCGGATATAGTTCAGCCCTTGCCCATTTCTCAAATCGCCACGTCAATGTCTAGACTAATGCTGGTCGGCTTCCCCTTGTCCATTCGGCTCACTAGCCATCCAGAGCTCATAGCTAACATAACCACACTACCGCTGAGAGAGTGGATTCACAATAGGTTTTCTGGGAGCTATCGCCAGCGATAACCACTGTCACTGGGCGTTAGTGATAGAATTCAACTTATGTCCCCAACCTCAATCATAATTGGACCAACGATCCAGAAAACCTTGCAGCAACCTACAGTGCCAGAAAACCGGTCTTTCACACCACAAATAGCTCTCTAGGAGCTATCGCCTTCGACGACACCCACTATCGCTTGGCGATATCAACAATTTCTCATAAACTATGATTTTACCTGGGTATTTTCCTGGAACTCAACTCCAGTACTTCATGTTACTCCACTTCACAGGCACAACCTACAGACTTCGTAAAATACTCGTTTATACGCGGATTCTTCTCCTATTAGTGAAATAAAGCATCACCAATCCAGACCAACCTGTCCGGATGGGCTTCACACAATATGCCTATTCCGTACTACTTATTTCCAAATCTATATGCAAATGTAATTGGGGATAACGAGTATTCACCCAACAAAATTCTCTTAATAATTCCACCTTTTGGTGGAGGATTCCATGCACATGCAAAATTAGGACTTCACTTGTCCAAGCAGGAGGTCGTTACCCTTATAGTTCTCTTTGGAGCCAAGGCGAAGTTGTTCTTTACGGAAGGAAATGAACACCTCACTTTCCTCTACATAGATCTAGCCTCAAATCCTGCTTCCGACCTTAAGATCCCTTCAGCAAGCTATGCAAGCTTCAGCTCCACCCCTTCTTCTCCCTTAGCTTTTTTTTTCTCTAAGGAGTCAAATGGATTGAAGAGAGAGATGAAGAGAATAATAGAATGACTTCTCATTCCACACACCTCTACATATCATACCTTGGCTTAAACTCAGCCACATGATTAATCCATCAAAACGAAGCAAAGGCAAAGATTTGAGTTGACTGGTCAACTTTGGCGTTATCGCCTAGCGACATTGGTTGTCTCCACCCGGCGACATCGACTTAACCTCTTCACCGCTTTGACCCGGGTCAATCACCGCTTATTGGCCGCTTAACAGCCAACCCGACACATGTCTTACACTACGTGGCACTATCGCCCGACGATATCCACTGTCGCCACTTGGCGATATCATTCGACGATTCGTCGAGTGTGTCAAGTATGTTTAGTGTCGACTCAGCGCTTTATCACTATCGCCACCCAATGATACCAACTGTCTCCCGGCGATAGTGACAAAAGTTCTGCTGTCAATTTTGGGGTGTTACAACCCTCCCCTCCTTAAAGAAATTTTGTCCTGAAATTTACACACAGTTATAAGAAACACAACAACTTAAATGTCACAATAACTTTTTATTCATAAAAACATTGTTACAACAATATTACACAAATAACTCGCGATATTCAGTACGCATGGTTTGCTTATGCTCCCAAGTCAGCTCCTCACGATCATAGTTGTCCCACCGGACCTTGACCATCCCGATTTTCTTATTTCGTAGCTGCTTGATCATCATATCCTCGATTTGAATGGGCCTAACTTTTATTGTTAGCCCAGTATTGACCGGTGCTCGATCATCCTCAATCACTTGAATTGGCTCTTTCACAGCTTTTCGAAGCACCGATATGTAGAACACATCGTGTAAGCCACTCAATTCTGTAGAAAGAGCTAGCCGATAGGCAGCTTCTCCAACTAGTTCCACCACCTCAAACGGACCAAGATACCTCAGACTTAACTTTTTCAAGCGCCGAATACTGGACACGCCTTTGAATGATTTGACCTTCAAGTATACCCAATCGCCCACTGCAAACTCCACGTTTTGGTGTTTGGCATTGTAGTACTTTGCCTGCCTATCCTATGCTATCGGTAGCCTCTCTCATATAGTTCGTATTGTTGAATTAGCTTGAAAGTTATTAGATTAAGGTTAGCTAGTCACCTAGAGCGCGGGGGCGGGGGCGGGGGGGGGGGGGGGGGGGGGGGGGTGGGGGGGTTAATAGGTCTTTGAAATTTTCTTAAATATTTTTGTTGTTTTCTTACTAAGTGATCTAGAGCTTGTCCTTAGTACCTGCAATATAAAGAAGAACAAGCAACATAGTAGGGCACACATGTATTTATAGTGGTTCCCCAAATGGGTACATCCACTTTCCCTCCCACCTTTCTAACTTATGTTAGACAAGCCATAAACTCCTCCAAATGCTCCTTAGAGCTTAAACCTCAGGCCCTCAGCCTTACACTAGGGTTCTCTTCAGAACCCTACCTCAAAACCATAAAGGTTCCTACCTCAGATACCTCCAGTGCTCTTACAACTCAATTGTCCTATAACCACCTACCTCAGCCTTATCTCTAAGTCCTACAACTCAGGCTTTTCAGCCCTACAACTTCAGGTACAAGGCCCTACTCTCAGAGTGCTGCAGCACTCCTATAGCTTAGTACCCTTCCAAGTACCTACCTCAATTCCCTTATAGGCACCTACAACTCAGTGACAAACTTGTCACCTACCTCAGGCCAAAAGTCCCTACACTCAGTCTCCTCTAAGACCTATAACTCAGTGACACACTTGTTACCTACAGCTCAGTGACTCAACAGTCACTTACCTCAGGCACTAGGCCCTACTACTCAGGCTGGGAGGACAACCCTACTCTTAGATCAAAAATTGGATCCTACCTCAGTTCCCCAGCAGGGCACCTACCTTAGTGAATAATAAGTCACCTACAACTCAGGCACAAAAGGCCCTACAACTCAAATTCAGGCAACCTGAATCCTACAGGAATTTAATCAAGAAGTTAAAATAAATTAAAACACTGACTCAGAGATAAATTTTTGAGTATACCTTGCTGTACTAAGTAGATATCAGTCCAGCCCTCTTACTGTAGAAGGAATTAATTGTCTTCTATAACTAACTGCTTTATTACTGCACTGAAGAAAACCTACTTCCTGTTGAAGGCTAGCGGCCCTTCACACAACTATCTCTCCTTACTGATTAGATGAATCAGCCACCTTGTTCTCTAAAGAACAAACTTGCTGAACTAGAAAAGCTTCATCTATTATTCCTTTGCCTATAGGCTTGCTCTGTTGGACTTGGCTTTAAAACTCATCGGAGAAGATGAAGTCCAACCGCCTTTGTATTCATTTATATTTTGTAACCCTAATCCCCTTTTCTCTCTTCTTTTTATATATGTTGATTTGAATCAATGACACTATTTGAATGTGGGCCCAGCCAAGGATGGTGAGCGCCACCTCCCTCAAAAAAGGACAAACAGTAGCTTCCGACGCTACTGTAGCTTTCCCAAAACGGCTCATGAAAAACTTTGACTTTATAGACTTCTGGTGATGTTAGAAATGGTCATCCAGTGCTGCTGTAGCTTTCCTGCAATGGTATGAAGAACTTTGACTTGTTGACTTTTGGTGATGTCAGCAGTGGTCCTCACTTTCTGGACTTAGAGAAATTCCAGAACTCATTAAGCGTTGAGTGAAGTAAAGTCACTCAACGCACACTGACTTGGCTCTTCATTAGAGGCATTGAGTGAGCTTGCTTCACTCAACGCTTTTGGACTTAGAGAATTTCTACTGGCTCTATCTCAGCGGTTTTTTCTCAACTGTCTCAGCAGTTTCATCTTCACAGCTGAGACTATCTCCTGTCTCAGCGGTTGGGCTGAGAACAACAGTTCTCTAAACTCTTTGCATTGAGCTTCTCAGCTGTCTCAGCGGTTATGCTGAGATAATCTTCTTAGCTGTCTCAGCTATCTCGACGCTTTTGATTTAATTAAATTATCTGACTTCCAGCTTACTCTATTTGTTCATCTGTCCAATCAAGGACAACCTGCATTCATGAACTTAAGCACACATCAAATACAACTATGTGTGTATGTCATTGACAAGTTTGACTTCTTACAAATCTGGTACATTGGGATCATAGACCCAACAATCTCCCCCTATTTGAAGAAGTCAAAACTTTGCTTGATTAATACTACCAGTCATTGACATACATAGTATATTCAACATAAAAACTAAAATTTGTGTAACATCATTAGAATTAGAAATGTTACCACATTTCTCTAGCCTATTGAGAATTACTTACTCCCCCTGGCTTGCTGCCAGTCTCAAGCTGCATTTCTCCTGGGTGAACCACACTTACTATTCTGGTGTTGAAGAAATTTCAGCACCACCTGGCTTGGATCTTTCTGCATCTTGGCTTAGTTAAGTCTTGATCAAGTATATTCTTCTTTCCCCTAACTACCCTCCCCCTTTTTGACTTCTACAATAGGGAGATTTTTGTGGAGTTTTTCTCCCCCTATCTGTCCAGGGTTGATCTCCCCACTTTAACTTAATCCCATTGTAACTATTGGGCTTGTTCCCCCTCAACAGTTGCACACTAGCTTCATTATTTTGGGGAAGAACTTGTACTACCTACAAAATAGATAGTACTGCATATGGTAGAAGACAGAATTGAAGCTACTCAAGATTCAACATACCTAATTCAAATTTGAAGGTGTTGAACTTGGCTTCATCTAGTGGCTTAGTAAAAATATCAGCCACTTGCTTGTCTGTGGAGAAAAACTCAAGGCTGATGTCTTCCCTGCCATATGTTCTCTAATGAAATGATACCTAATTTTTATATGCTTACTCCTGCTATGGGAGACAGGATTCCTAACTATAGAAATTGCACTAGTAGAATCACAAAAGAGTGGAGTTCTACTTATCTGAATATTGTAGTCCTGGAGTTGATGCTGGATCCACAACAACTAAGCACAACAGCTCCTAGCTGAAATATACTCTGACTCTGCAGTTGAGATTGAGACACTTGTTTGTTTCTTGCTGCTCCAAGAGACAAGCCTTCTACCAAGAAATTTACAGGAGCCAGAAGTGATCCTCCTGTCCTCCTTACAGCCAACAAAATCTGCATTTGAATAGCCTGTTAGTTCAAACTCCCTATTCCTAGGGTACCATATGCCAAGATTTGGGGTTCCCTTAAGATATCTCAAGATTCTTTTCACAACAGTATAATGAGACTCTTTAGGGCAGACCTGATATCTAGCACAGACAAATGTTGCATACATAATGTCAGGCCTACATATAGTGAGGTAGAGAATGGAGCCAACTATACCTCTATACAAAGTTGGATCAACATGTTTCCCTAGATCATCTTTGCTTATATGCATACTTGAGCTCATAGGAGTCCTTATTGTCGAAGCATTCTCCATACCATATTTCTTGACTAACTCCTTTGTGAACTTTGACTGGGATATGAATAGACCATCATCAGTCTGTCTTACTTGGAGTCTCAAAAAGAATTTCAGTTCACCCATACTGCTTATCTCAAACTTCCCATGTATAAGTTTTGCAAACTTCCTGTAGAGGTTGTCATCAGTAGAGCCAAATATTATATCATCAACATAAATCTTGACTAGGATGATCTTACCCTTAGATTTCCTTAGGAACAGGGTCTTGTCTATCTTCTGTAATGCCCCGAAACTCAAAAGAGGGACGGGTGACATTTTTAGCCAGATCTGGATTTTGCTAGAGGTGACACGGCATGGGACACGGGCGTGTCCCAGGGCGTGTCGTGCTCGGGTCGGTGTTGGTCGCGTGGTCGACGATTTTGGAGTCAACGGTCGTCGGGGGGGGGGGGGGTGAACATGGCCTGGGACACGGGCGTGTCCCAGGGCGTGTCAGCCACTCAGAGCCTCACACTCAACGATTGTTGAGTAAGGGGTGCACGACCTAAGCCCAGGCATGTTCGGGGGCCGACACGGGCGTGTTCAATTCGACACGGGCGTGTTCAATTCGACACGGGTGTGTCGAATGCCGTATCCTTCTCAGGTCATGCGATATTTTTTGCTAAGGAGATTACACGGCCTGGGACACGAGCGTGTCTAAGGGCATGTATAGCACATGGCATGTGATACGAGCATGTCACATGGCCGTGTCCTTCTCGGGGGAATCATGGATTTTGTACATGGGCCGTGACACGGGCCATGACACGGGCATCTCACATTGTGACAATGGCGTGTCGGTGGCCGTGTTCTGGTTGGGAATTTCTGTTGACGGCGAATAAGTGACACGGCCATGCACACAGCCGTGTTGCAACCCGTGTTCGGCCCATATTTTATATCTTCAGCCTAAATCGTGGCTGTCCGTTTCCTTGGCTTTGGATCCAAGGGCTGGGGTTTGTTACTGATGAGGTTAAACTGGGAATAGGGTTGAGAAACCCTTCTTTTCACTTGGGTTATCTCTCTCTAAAATCTAGAGAGAAGGGAGAGCAAGGAGGAGGAGGAGGAGGAGCAAGATCCGGTCATCGGCGGAGCATCGGAGCTCCAAATCGCGACCCGACTTCGGATCTGCAGAGGCAAGGAGATTGCAGTGCTTTCCATCCGCATAGATTTCCATGGCGCCGAGTAAGAACGCTAGAGTAACGATTCTCATCCTAGGACATGTGAAGTCCTCTTTTCCTTTGCATAGGAAGACCTCTCACGCGAGTGTGCGACGAGTTGAGGCGTTCCTTAGGGTAGATATGTAAAGTCCCCCTTGTGTAGAGTCCGTATGCGAAAACAGACATAGGCATGTTGTGTGAAGCCTATCCAGACATGTTGGTCTGGATCGGTGATGTTGCATTGCATAATAACCGGAGAAGACTCTGGGTGAATGTTTGTTTTTTGGGTTTTCTACGAGGTAGATTGCAACAGGGAGCCTTATGGACTAACTCCAAGGTGCACCCGGAAAACTGGATAATTGCTGGATGTTGCCAACATGGTGGCTGGGGAGCCAACTTGAACATAACCGGGTTATGTGTATTATGTGTTGGAAACAGGACTCGAGGAGTCTTGACCTGCGCATATGGCTTAAATTGTCGTTGCGGTATGAGCACGGGTCAGGCGGAATCGTACCCGATCTATGTCATTCGGGAGAACCGTTGGCATAGATGAGGGTCTTCGGCGGTCTATGGCTTAAATTGACGTGACCAATGCCAGGGAGACACATTGCTCATATGGTTGGCCGTCCAAGGGACGGTGGTGAGACGGGAACGTCTATGGCATAAATTGACGCGACCATTGGCCGGTTCATCGTGAATGTGCCCAGAGTGCACGAGGTGTGTGGCTATGCGTGCCTGCACCTGTGATGAAGTGTGTGTTTTTACACTATACCGCTTATTTATGCTAACAAAATGCAGGGAAGAGCATCGCCGTCCCGAGTTGGGGGCGGGGTCGTTATAATTTGGTCAGCATAGCTTACCGTTGCTTTTGTTTTCCACCGTGCGGTGGATTGTTGCTTGCAGGTGTTGCGGAGCCGAGTGGCAAATAACGGTCTAAAGCCCAAGTTGCTGTGCCGGCCCTCGAAGGCTAAGTTTTGAGTGTTTTCTTTTGTACTCATGTATGACCGGCCTGCGTGCCGAGGTTTGGAAGACACTTTTATTAAGCAAACACTTGTAAGGCCATAAGGCCATTGTTTGTTGTATTATACATTCCTATGGGTCTTTTGTAGTGGACATTCATGATTTGGCTGGGTTCTTTTATCTTGCAACTTAATAATTTGCTTCCGCTAGGTGCTCTGTGTAGGACGTTGTGATTGGTTGAATGGTTTCAATAAGTAACCAACCAGTCTGTCCGTAGTATATGGCGTCGGGCTCCGACCGGACCTACTGCTATATGCTATGTGACGGATAGGGGTGTTACAAATTGATATCAGACTACCGGGTTCGGTCTTGCTTAAATGAATTCGTGGGCGAATTCACTTTAAGGGGTGGTGAGCATAGGTGTGTGTGTCATCGTTATAACATGAAAATAACCCATGAATGTCTACTTAGGAATGAAAATACACATGTTTGAGGAACCTGCGTGTTCCTATAATTGCTGTTTGCAATATTGTTGGTCGCTTATCGGTGTTTTGCATGATTATAGGTGACCATAAGTGGTGTTAGACCGTCGAAATGGCCAGGTTCTGAGGCAAGCAGCGCACCAAATGATGCGCCTGCAACACCTCCTTCAGCCGAGACCATTAGATTGGTGGCGTAAGCTGTACTTGCAATGATCAATGCGCAGCCTGCGAGGCAGGTACAGCAGCCTGCTCCTGCTATGGAGCAAGTACCGCTCCAAGCGGCAGAGCCTAGGAGGGTGGAATAGGTGATGGTGGAGCCGGAGTTGCCTTAGAGAGAAACTGAAAAGCAACTTAAGCATGTGATGGGTTTCCATCCGCCAGTGTTCTCGGGAATGGGAACCCTGACTCAGGCAGAGGATTGGCTATCGAGAGTCAAGAGAGTGCTGACAGCAATGGAAACTGAAGAGTGGTAGAAGACGACGATTGCGACGTTCTTGTTGGACGGGGATGCGAGGTTATGGTGGGAAGGGCTGGAGCTACACCACCTGAGGGGAAAGCAGTTGGATGATGTCTCTATGGAGGAATTTTCGAGGTTGTTTATGGCTCGATACCTCCCCTCAGCGCAGAGGATCACGTTGGAAAATGAGTTTCAAAAGTTGGTGTAAGGAGATAGCACCGTAGACGAGTATCTCCACGAGTTCACTCATTTGGGAAGATACGCTAGCGCTACCTTTGCCGATGAGGAGCGCAAGACGAACCGCTTCTATGAAGGGTTAAGAGATGATCTTAGATTGTTACTTTCAAGGCCTATGGCGCAGGGTTTCATGACCTTGGTCAACTCGGCCCGGTCCTTAGAAAAGGACATGAAGAATGTTCAAGTGAAGAAGGAATCTGGTGGCAAGAAATCGGAGTTTAAAGTGTCGACTACTTCGAAGTCTGGATATCGCAAGTTCTACAAAAAGGCTAAGACGTCGGGTCTAGTCCCTTCTTCAGGTGCCTCTGGGCATCTACCAATCGAACCCTGGGCGCTTGTTATACTTGTGGAAAGACGGGGCATTTTGCCCGCGATTGTTGGAGCGGACGTCCGAAGTCCGAGAGAAATCAAGGAGCCACCTATGAAGAGAAGGTCAAGGCGGTGGAGTCAACCGCGTCCCACTATGCTCCGAATCAACCGAGAGTCTATAACTTGGGCCAGTAGGAGGCCATCAAACAGGCCGACGTGGTGATAGGTACGGTTTAATTTATAACAAGTTAGCTTTAAATACTGTTACCCAGTGCTTGTTAGCTTAATACTGTTGTATAGGCTTTGTTCTGATTGGCGGTAGTCCGGCACGAGCACTTTTTTGATACGGGAGCTTCACACTCCTTTTTGTCCGAAAGTTTAGAAACGTGCATCGGAGTCCCTTCTTTGATGGCGAAGGACAAATTGGATGTGTTGCTACCGAATGAGTGTTCGATTCGTGCGGATAGAGTTTGCACCGTGAAGGTTCTTATTGGAAGCCAAGAGTTCGACTTGCTAGCGTCATTGTTGCCGCTAGCAGAGTTCGACGTCATCTTTGGTATGGATTGGCTTTCGGAGCAGAAGGCTTGTATCGATTGCAACCATAAGGAGGTCAAGCTGGGTGTTGGGCAGGAGATGACATTTACGAGACTTAAGGGGTCGAGCAAGATGCTGATGTCTGCTCTTCAGGTGGTGAAGGCGGTTCGTGCTGGAGCAGAGTTGTTCTTCACGTTAGTGGAGGCTGTAAAGCCTAAGGTCACTTTGGATAGTATCCCAGTGGTATGTGAGTACCCCGACATGTTCCCGGGCAATCTTCCTAGAGCCCCATGACAGCGAGAAATTGATTTCACTATCGAGCTAGTGCCAGGTGCCAAACCTATGTCACGTTCTCCTTATAGGTTGGCGCCTAAGGAGATGGCAAAATTGAAGGTTCAACTAGAGGAGTTGATGGAGCAAGGGTATGTGCGTCCTAGCTTGTCGCCTTGGAGCCCACTGGTCCTCTTCGTTAAGAAGAAGGACGGGAGTTTGCGGCTATGTATCGACTACAGGGAGTTGAACAAGCTAACGGATAAGAATAAATACCCGATCCCAAGGATTGATGATCTCTTCGATCAGTTAGTCGGATTGTCGGTATATTCCAAGTTAGATCTGAAGTCTGAGTATTATCAGCTGAGGATAAGGGAGTGTGATATCCCGAAGACGACATTCAGCATGAGGTATGGGCACTTCGAGTTCACGGTCATTCCATTTGGACTGATGAATGCACCATCAGTGGTTATGGATTTGATGAACAGGACGTTCCGAGAGTACCTAGACCGTTTTTTGATCGTCTTCATTGACGACATATTAGTGTACTCATAGTGCGAAGAAGATCACTTCAAGCATCTGTATCTAGTCTTGGAGATGCTGAGAAGGAATGAACTCTATGCAAAATTCTCCAAATGTTAGTTCTGGATACCCTCAGTAGCATTCCTTGGTCATATTGTAAGTGGGGAAGGTATAGCGGTGGATCCGACGAAGATTGTTGCGATATGGGAGTGGCCTGTGTTGTCTTTGGTAACAGAAGTCCGTAGTTTCCTTAGGCTTGCCGGCTATTACAGGCGCTTCGTAGAGAACTTCTCGCGGATAGAGTTACCTCTCACGAAGTTGATAAGGAAGGATTAGAAGTTCTTGTGGATGCAGGACTGCGTGCAAGCGTTTGAGGAGCTGAAGGGATGGTTGACCACTGCGCCAGTGCTAAGTTCGCCAAGTGGGACCGAGGGCTTCGTGATTTATAGTGATGCCTCAGGTAGTGGTTTGGGCTGCGTGCTGCTGTAGCATGGTAATGTTATAGATTATGGATCGCGTCAGCTAAAAGTGCACGAAAGGAATTATCCGGTCCACAACTTGGAGTTGGCGGCTGTGATATTTGCGCTTAAGCTGTGGATACACTACTTGTACGGCGTTAAGGTCGATATTTATACCGACCATAAGAGCCTGAAATACCTGTTGGATCAGAAGGATCTGAACATGAGACAGCGGAGATGGATGGAGTTCCTGGGGGACTATATGTTCAAGATTCATTATGTACCCGACGAAGGAAATGCAGTTGCGGAAGCGTTGAGTCGCAGGGCTCTCGCCCAATCCAACTGGTTGTCGGTGCACGATGAGAGGCTAATTCAGGAGTTGGAGGCGTTGGAGATCTATTGCGTGGACAAGCAGTCTAGCGCTAAAGCATTGTTGAACTGGACGGAAGTTTAGTATGATCTGGCTGATCGTGTTCGGCAGGCATTTGAGTTGGATGGTAGCATGAAGGAGCTTATGGATGCAATGTTGGATGGGTCAAATTTCCAGTTTTCAGTCGAGGATGGGCTGTTAAGGAAAGACCATCGTTTTTGCATCCCAAGCGGGGGAAATCTTCGGGTGGAGTTGATGTACGAGGCTCATAATACCAAGTACTCAATCAACCCAGCGAGCACGAAGATCTACCGGGACCTAAAGAAGCTATTTTGGTGTCCAGGGCTCAAGAAGGATGTGGCACTGTTTGTGGCTAAGTGTCAAACCTGCGCCTTGGTAATGGTGGAGTGCCAAAAGCCATGAGGATTCTTGAAATCCTTGCCTATTCCGGAATGGAAGTTCGACGACATATCGATGGACTTTGTGCATGGCTTGCCAAGGTCGCATAAAGGGAACGACGCCATCTGGGTGATCGTAGACCGGTTAACAAAGGTGTCGCACTTTATTCCGCATAGGAAGGATGATTCAGTGGAGAGACTGGTGAAACTATATGTGAATAATATAGTCAGATTGCACGGTGTGCCTCGCAGCATCGTGAGTGATCGTAATGGGCATTTTATGTCAAATGATTGGAGGTTGGTGCAACAGATGCTGGGGACTAAATTGAAGTTCAGCACAACCTTCCATCCGCAGACGGATGGGCAGACCGAGAGGGTCAATAGAACTATGGAGGACATGCTCCACATGTATGTTCTAGACTTCGGGAAGCATTGGGAAGACCACATGTATTTGATGGAGTTTGCGTACAATAACAGCTACTGGGCGAGTATTCAAATTGCGCCCTTCGAGGCCCTGTATGGTAGGAAGTGTCGCACACCGTTATCGTGGCTAGAAACGGGTGAGGCAAGGTTGTACACGAAGCAAGAGGTGGAGAATGCTACATCTTTGGTGCAGATCATTCGAGAGCATTTGTTGATCGCTCAAGACAGGCAAGATAAGTACTACAATGCCAAGCACCAGAACGTGGAGTACTTGAAGATAAAGCCGTTCAATGGTGTTTCGCGGGTGAGACGCTTGAGGAAGTTGAGCCAAAGATACCTTGGACCCTTTGAGATTCTGGAGCGGGTTGGCGAAGCGACTTATCGTTTGAAGCTATCGGTGGAGTTGAGTGGACTACACGATGTGTTTCACATTTCTGTATTGCGGAAGGCGGTGCAAGAGCCTTCGCAGGTGATCACAGTGGATCAAGTGCCGGTGGACGAAGGGTTGACGACTAAGGTCAAGCCCGTTCGTATTGAGGACTTTTAAGTTAAAGTACTTCGTAACAAGGAGATCCGGATGGTCAAGGTCTGGTGGGATAATTGCGGTCGGGAGGGGATCTCTTAGGAACAGGAGCAAACCATACTAGAGGAGTACCCGGAGTTATTCCGCTCAGGTACCGCTTAAAGTTTTCCGTTATCTTTCCTTTGGTAATTTCGTTGACGAAATTCTTTTAAGAGGGAGAGAGTTGTAACACCCCGAAACTCAAAAGAGGGACGGGTGGCGTTTTTAGCCAGATCTGGGTTTTGCTAGAGGTGACACGGCCTGGGACACGGGCGTGTCCCAGGGAGTGTCGTGCTCGGGTCGGTGTTGGTCGCGTGGTCGGCGATTTTGGAGTCAACGGTCGTCGGGGGGTGGGGGGGGGGGGGGGGGGGGGTGGGGGGTTAACACAGCCTGGGACACGGGCATGTCCCATGGCGTGTCAGCCACTCAGAGCCTCACACTCAACGATCGTTGAGTAAGGGGTGCACGACCTGAGCCCAGGCGTGTTCGAGGGTCGACACGGGCGTGTTCAATTCGACACGGGCGTGTCGAATGCCGTGTCCTTCTCGGGTCGTGCGATGTTTTGTGCTAAGGAGATTACATGGCCTTGGACACGGGCGTGTCCCAGGGCGTGTCTAGCACACGACATGTGACACGGGTGTATCACATGGCCGCATCCTTCTCGAGGGAATCGTGGATTTTGCATACGGGCCGTGACACGGGCCATGACACGGGCGTGTAACATTGTGACACGGGCGTGTCGGTGGCCGTGTCAGAGGCCGTGTCAGAGGCTGTGTTCTGGTCGGGAATTTCTTGTGACGGCGAATGAGTGACACGGCCATGCACACGGCCGTGTTGCAACCCGTGTTCGACAGAGATTTTCTATTTTCAGCCTAAATCGTGGCCGTCCATTTCCTTGGCTTGGGATCCAAGGGCTGGGGTTTGTTCCTGATGAGGTTAAACCTGGAATAGGGTTGAGAAACCCTTATTTTCACTTGGGTTATCTCTCTCTAAAATCTAGAGAGAAGGGAGAGCAAGGAGGAGGAGCTAGATCCGGTCATCGGCGGAGCGTCGGAGCTCCAAATCGCGAGCCAACTTCGGATCCGCGGAGGCAAGGAGATTGCAGCGCTTTCCATCTGCATAGATTTCCATTGCATATAGGAATAATGCTAGGGTAAAAATTCTCATCGTAGTACATGTGAAGTCCTCTTTTCCTTTGTATAGGAAGCCCTCTCGCGCGAGTGTGCGACGAGTTGAGGCGTTCTGGGGTAGATATGTAAAGTCCCCCTTATGTTGAGTCAGTATGCCAAAACGGACATAGGCATGTTATGTGAAGCCTATTCGGACATGTTGGTCTGGATCAAGGATGTTGAATTGCATAATAACCGGAGAAGACTCCGGGTGAATGTTTGTTTTTCGTGTTTTCTACGAGGTAGATTGCAATAGGGAGCCTTGAGGACTAACTCCAAGGTGAACCCGGAATACTGGGCAAATGCAGGATGTTGCCAACATGGTTACCAGGGAGCCAACTTGAACATAACCGGGTTATGTGTATTGTGTGTTGGAAACGGGACTCGGGGAGTCTTGACCTGCGCATATGGCTTAAATTGTCGTTGCGTTATGAGCACGGGTCAGGCGGAACCGTACCCGATCTATGTCATTCAGCGGAACCGTTGGCATAGATGAGGGTCTTCGGCGGTCTATGGCTTAAATTGACGTGACCAATGCTAGGGAGACAAATTGCTCATATGGTTGGCCGTCCAAGGGACGGTGGTGAGACGGGAACGTCTATAGCTTAAATTGACGCGATCGTTTGTCAGTTCGCCGTGAATGTGCCCTGAGTGCACGAGGTGTGTGGCCGTGCGTGCCTACACCTGTCATGATGTGTGTGTTTTTACACTATACCGCTTGTTTATGCTAACAAAATGCAGGGAAGAGCATCGCCGCCCCGAGTTGGGGGCGTGGTCGTTATAATTTGGTCAACATAGCTGACTGTTGCTTTTATTTACCACCGTGCGGTGGATTGTTGCTTGCAGATGTTGCGGAGCCGAGTGGAAAATAGCGGGCTAAAGCCCAAGTTGCTGTGCCGGCCCTCGAAGGCCAAGTTTTGAGTGTTTTCTTTTGTACTCATGTATGACCGACCTACGTGCCGAGGTTTGGAAGACACTTTTATTAAGAAAACACTTGTAAGGCTATAAGGCCATTGTTTGTTGTATTATACATTCCTATGGGTCTTTTGTAGTGGACATTCATGCTTTAGCTGGGTTCTTTTATCTTGCAACTTAATAATTTGCTTCCGCTAGGTGCTCTGTGTAGGACGTTGTGATTGGTTGAATGGTTTCAATAAGTAACCAACCGGTCTGTCCGTAGTATATGGCGTTAGGCCCCGGCCGGACCTACTGCTATATGCTATGTGATGGATAGGGGTGTTACATCTTCCCCCTTGAGAATTTATTTTCAATTAGTAAGGTAGATAATGTCTCATACTATGCTGTAGGGGCTTGCTTGAGCCCATATAGAGCTTTCCTAAGTCTATACACAGCAGTAGGAGAGTTAGAATCTACAAAACCTTGAGGCTACTCTACATAGACCTCTTCTTTCAAGTCTCCATTCAGGAACATTGACTTCACATCCATCTGGAAGACTTTGAATCCCTGGAAGGCTGCAAATGCAAGGAACAGTCTGATGGCTTCTAACCTTTCAACTGGGGCAAAAGTCTGATCATAATAAATCCCCTCTTCCTGTCTGTACCCCTTGGCCACCAGTCTAGCTTAATTCTTTATTATAATGCCATTTTCATCAAATTTATTTCTGAAAATCCACTTGACTCAAATGACCTTATGTCCATTTGGTCTGGGAACCAACTTCCAGACCTTGCACCTTTTGAACTGGTTCAGTTCTTCTTATATTGCACCAATCCAGAATTGGTCTTGATTTGCCTCTTCAAATTTCTCGGACTCTTCTTGTGATAGAAAGCTGGAGTAAAGAGCTGTGTTGAAACTCCTGCTTCTGGTCTGTACACCTTGGCTAGCCTCACCTATTATCTGATCTGGAGGATGATCTCTCAGATATCTGACTGCTGGTGGCTGCCTAACTACTTCTTGTTGAGCACCATTTTCTTCAACAGTTGGTCTTCATTTCCAATTGAACTGTCCTATGCTTCCTCTAGACAACATCCATCTTCATATTCTTCTTGCACAGCTGGGTCTTTATTTTTGATGGAGAGTTTTTCCATCTTTGCTTCTGTACCTACAGAACTAGGCAAAGAGCTTGACAATTCACTATAAATCATGCTTGACTCATCAAACACTACATGGACAGATTCTTCTACAACTTGATTTGTTAAGTTATAAACTCTATATGCCTTACTACTATTGATGTACCCAACAAATATCCCCTCATGGGATTTGGTAGAAAACTTAGTCACTTTTGACTTGCCATTGTTCAAGATGAAACACTTGCAACTAAAGATCCTGAAATAGGATATGTTTGGTTTTCTGCCCTTCAATATCTCATAGGGAGTCTTCTTGTGGCCTTTGGTGATAGAAGCCCTATTGAGAACATGACATGTAGTGTTAACTTCCTCAGCCCATAAGTATTTAGGGAGAGAAGTGTCACTCAATAAAGTTCTCCCAGCTTCTATGAGAGTTCTATTTTTCCTCTCAGCTAACCCATTTTGCTGGGGTGTTCTTGGACAGGAGAATTCTTGATGAATCCCTTGCTCTTCAAAAAATAGTCATGGTAGCAGACTGAAATTCAGTTCCATGGTCACTTCTTATTTTGATCACTTGGCTTGCAAGTTCATTCTGAATCTGCCTGACAAAATTCATGAAGACATCAAGGGTTTCATCCTTTCTTCTAAGGAAGAACACCAAAGCAAACCTGGAATAGTCATCAACCACCAAGAGAGTGTAGACCTTCCTACCTAGACTATGAAAAGGCATAGGACCAAACTGGTCCATATGCAGGAGATATAAGCCTCTCACTGAGTCCTTGGTCCCAATGCTCTTGAAGGAGGTCTTAGTCTGCTTACCCTTTTGGCAAGCAGCACAGATACTCTCCTTGGAGCATTTTATTTTGGGACCATTCCTAACTAGCTCATCATTGTAGAGCTGACCAATGGTCTTGAGAGTACTAAGTTGTTAGCCTAAATCACCTAGAGGGGGGTGAATAGGTGAAATGCGTGTTAAATGCGGAATTAAAAAATAATACAGCACACATCAAGCAATCACAGACGACAAGAGATTTATAGTGGTTCCCCAATCTTGGGTACGTCCACTTTACTCACCGATCTAGCAAATCACTAGACTCGGCTACTCCACTATCTCGGATTGAAAACAATCCTACACCTCGGAACCACGTTCCTACAAAACTCGATCCAAACCGGATCTACAAAACTCAGAAGATAAAGCCTTCCTACAAATCTCGGAGAAAAACTCCTACAATGAAATTGGTTTGAAAATAAAATACAAACAGTAATATTCTCAGATCTGGATCTTGATAGTCTTCTTTCTTAAGAACTTTGGCTTAATCAGAGTATGTTGAAGACGACTTGAGAGAGATCCACGAATCTGAAAATCGGAATCACCTCGATCGAGAAAATAGATCTGAAATCTTTGAGGCTCGGCGAGATCGAGTGATTAACTTTCGTCTGGATCGCTGGAGAATCAGAGTTGAAAATAGCGATCGAAGATCATCGATCCAGAGCTTCTTCCGTGAACGTCAATGGCGGCGGCGTGAGAAAATTAGGGTTCACGAACCTTTTTCTTTTTCTTAAAATAAAATCTCTGTAAATTTGTTATTAGTCAAATCTGAGAGGACCTATTTATAGGTGGACTCCAACGGTCAGAAAATTAATTAGGGATGACACGTGGACCAATTAGAAATGATTAATTTGAAATACACAGCGAAATTGACTTAGAGAATTTCAGGAAAATTTAAACAGATATACTCGAGTCATAGAAGAAACATACTCGAGTATCAGATGGTATATACTCGAGTGTATAGAAGGAGTATACTCGAGTATAAAAAGAGAAGCTACTCGAGTGATTCAGAGATCAACACTCGAGTGATTTAGAACTACTCGAGTATGAGAGTATATACTCGAGTAAAAACACTTAGAGAAAACTTCTCAAATAAAATAGGAAGAACTACTCGAGTAGCAGAGTTGGAGATACTCGAGTGAGGGGAAAGTGAACTACTCGAGTATCTGGGGAAGATTACTCGGGTAATCACTAAGCTACTCGAGTATGAAAAACTACTACTCGAGTACAGAGTCACTTACTCGAGTATGTGGGGAACTACTCGAGTATGTAGACTTAGAATTTTTCTGAGATAAGAAGCACAGATCTACTCGAGTATGAACAGAACATTTACTCGAGTAACTAACCAACTACTCGAGTGCAAGTTATCATCTACTCGAGTAAAATACAGTCTACTCGAGTATGTAACCCAACTTACTCGAGTGCAGACTCACTTACTCGAGTATAAATGGAGGTACTCGAGTATGTGGACTTAGAGAAAATTTTCGAATCTAAGAACAGAAGGATCTACTCGAGTATAATATATGACTTACTCGAGTGACTAACTATCTACTCGAGTACAACTTATCTACACGAGTATACAGAGTCTACACGAGTATGTCTGAGGATCTACTCGAGTACTAAGTCACTTACTCGAGTATATGAAGAAGGCTACTCGAGTATGTGGACTTAGAAAAATTTCTTCTGAGAAAATAAACTTCAATACTTCAGTCCACCAATCCAAGTGCTTGTATAGGAAGTGTATCCCAATAGAGAGGCTATACATGGGCCAACACTTTGGATCACACAATGAGGGATTACATTGTATGGTCCTGTGTTTGGTGACCCATTATAGACTGACATTGGTCTACACTTGGCAATAAAAACCTGCACACATATAACTTAAACACAATATCAAATACACCTTAATTCATCTTAGTTCAAGGTCTGACCTCCTACAAATCTGAGGTATTGTGGAGACAAATCCCAACAATCTCCCCCTATTTGTAGATGATAGCACCCTCTACACTAAGGTGAATTACTTAAAGTAAAAAGAACAACACACATATACCAAAAGAAAATAAGGTAAGCTAAAGCAGGGTAAATAAAAAGATACCCATAACCAGAATCAAATATATATATAGAAATGTTTTTAACAGATTAAAATATCCATTTCCACATTCTCATTGACTCAAGAAGGGGCTTTTTTGTGCATTCTTTCTCTCTTCAGCTCTTGCCTCTCTAGGTAACTGAAAGGTTTAGGAAAATAAGTTCTGGGCCTAGGAGGAGCAGCTGGGTTGTTGTATCCCCAATTCTTGTCATGAAGTCTGATCTTGATCTGAGATGCTTCATAAGCCTTCCATTCTGAATAACTGTAATACTGATCTCTGTGCTCACCAAGATCTGTTCCTAGCTTCAGGGTATCAAGGATCAGTGACTTGGAGGTTGGACTCCAAACTTCAGAATGAACAATTTCTGATCTACCTTCAGAAGCTGGGGCAGGCTCTTTTCTAGGTGCAGAACGGCTGGCAGAAGAGCCGTCACCATATTTCCTTTTCTTCCTTGGAGCACCTTGAGAACTAGGAGGAAGTTCATCTTGCCAAATATCTGTATAAGAGAGAGGAGGCTCAGTCACATCACCACCAGGTCTGGGTGAGAAGACTGGCATACCTCCTGGAATGTTTGCCTGAGCTGGAGCATCTGCTGGAGGATGTTCTTCAAGAGGGTCTAAGAACTTGGGAATGATGGTAGGGTTGAGTTGAGAATTTGGGAAGTTCTGATTATTTACCCATACAGCTGTATCATAAATGTAGAATTTGACAGATTGGAGCTGGGCTAGGATGTCTGCTTTCATATCTTTTACAAGACCATCCACAGTTGTTTGGGCTTGTTCAGACAGTTTTTCAACTACTTTTTCAACTTGTTCTTTTACAATTTTCTCCCCCTTGGTGATATCTACAGCTAGCTTGTCAATTGCTTCATCTCTGAAGGTGCCAACTTCTTCACATACTTTCATCACATTTGCTTCAGCATTCTTGTCCAATATTATCTGATTATGTGCAACAGTTTCTTGTTGATTTCTTAGTTCACCTATGCTTGTGATAGTGTGATCTAGTGCTTTTCCACCTAGCTGAAACAATCTCTTGAGCTCATCAGTATTGGCTTGAATTTCAGCAAAGCCTATACTCATCTCCTTTTCAAGAGTAGTGACCTTGTTATTTACTGAAGCTAGAGATTCATCAAAGTACTTTCTCTGTTCAATGAGCAACTGTGCAATCTTACTCACCAGATCTGAAGAAGAAGGAGCTGAGGTTGGTGCAGGGACTAAAGGAGCATGAGCATTCCATGGAGGGATTTCAGTAAGTTCCACTGAACTGACAGCTCTTTTGAAGGGTTCTACCAAAGTTGAATCTTCAGTATTGATGAAGGAAGGAAGGGTGAAGTCCAGTGTCCTCAAAGGAGCATCCACTGGTTCTGGAGATACTTCCTCATCATCATACAACAGAATCTGGTCAGGCTGGCTGGACTCTGTACCTGGAGACTGAGCAGGAGATTTTATAGGAGTCTGAGCAGGAGACTGAACTGGAGTCTGAACTGGATCCTGAGCAGGAGATTGAACTGGAGTCTGAACTGGATCCTGAGCAGGAGACTTTACAGCTGATTCATTCTGAAACAGGGGAGCATCTGAGCTGAGCTCATCAATGAATTTATTTATATCTTCTGCTGTAGACAGTAAGGTTGCTGGATCTGGAATCTCTGATTCAGGATTTGCTGGAGGAGGAGAAACTCTGACTTCTGCTAGTTCTGAAAGTTCTGAGGAAGCTGGGTACTTAGGATGAGAAGAGGCAGGCTCCCCCTCAACTATTGCACCAGAGGTAGCAGCAGTTTGATGTAGAGGAGGAGATGGAATCCTGTCTTCAGATACATTGGGTTCTTGGGACATTTCTGAAGTAACAACAGCTTTGGATGCCTGGGCAGAATTCAGAATTTTAATATCATATCTCTGGATGGAGGATATGGAAACTTTCTTCATGTGATGGAGGGGAGTCCCTTTGGATAGGTTAAGGACTGATGGGTTAATCTCATGAAGCAGGAGGGATATAATTCTGCCAAAGCTGGGATGCTTAATGCTGTCTCTGATTTTATCTAGGATCAATAGTCCAAACTGGAACTGTTTGCGGCAGATAATAGCTTGCATTATGTCAAACATTTCCATAGAAATGTCTCGAATGGAATACGTCTTGCACAATAGTACCTTTGCTATAACATCCACTAGGAACTTTCCTTCTGAGTTGAAGTCGGCCCTGCTAAAGGAGTGGGCTTGAGGGTTAGCTCCACAGAATAGGCTAGTTCTTACTGAATCGTCTGCAGTCATTTCGGCATCTTCATCGACCACTGGAAGCTTTAACAGAGTTGCAAGAGAAACTTTATCCAGTCGAATTTTTATCCCTCTAACCTTGGTTTTCAGGAGCTTTCCATTACGCTTTACCTTCAGATTCTGATAGAACTCCTCAACTGCTGGGAAAATGACTCGGCACAGCGACAAGAGAACGAACGACAATCCGGCGGTTTCGAACAAAATCAGAAGATTGCGGAAATCATCTGACAGATCAGCTATAGCCGCGGGGGCGAGTTCAGAGCCGATGCCGATTTTAGAGGAGGGGGCCATCTGCGATTCTGGAGGATGAGAGGAGCGAAGAAGACGATGCCCTGTGATTTTCGGAAGATGAGGAGTTGGCGGCTACTCGAGTGAATGAGAAGTGGAAAGGGTTTCCCGATTTTTCTCTCTCTATATATATATATAATCCTAATTAGGTTTTAGGAAAAATGAATATAATTTCATACCTGAATGAAGCGGCAAATAGCTAGGTGCGAATAGAAAAATTAGAAATCCAAAATAGAAGTCCGTATACTCGAGTAGATAGCATCATACACGAGTATTAGGCGGAGCATACTCGAGTAGGTAACACCATACACGAGTAGTAGACAAAACATACTCGAGTAGGTAGAGTTCATACACGAGTATCTTGTCAAATACTCGAGTAGGTCAGACTTCTTACTCGAGTATTTTTCGTTTACTCGTATAAGTCTTGATATACTCGAGTATCTAATACTTGAAAGACAATTTTCCTTGGGAGATGACTATTGCCACTGAAAACTTTATCTCTGATCAGCCAACACCACTGATATCTTCTTGATTTGTGAGTCCATCACTAGTCTTCTTTGTTGAGCAGTCCGAGTTCCGTTTTGAAGAACGAGAACTTGGACTCGTCCAGCGGCTTAGTGAATATATCTGCAACTTGCCTGTCTATGGAGACATATTGTAGATCTATGTCTCCATTTTCCACATTCTCCCGGATGAAATGATAACGAAGCTCTATGTGCTTGGTCCGGCTGTGGGAGACTGGGTTGTTGGCTATTGCTATAGCGCTGGATGAGTCGCAAAACAAAGGAATGTTCTGGAACTTCATGTTGTAGTCTTCAAACTGGTTCTTGATCCATAAAAGCTGTGCACAACAGCTGCCTGCAGAGATGTACTCTGATTCAGCCGTTGAGATGGCTACACAGTTCTGCTTCTTACTGCTCCAGGAAATAAGTCTCCTTCCGAGGAATTGGCAAGTCCCAGAAGTGCTTTTCCTGTCGTCTTTGCTACCTGCAAAATCTGCATCTGAAAATCCAATTAGTTCACTATCATTACTTCTTGGGTACCATAAGCCAAGATTTGGTGTACCTTTGAGGTATCTCAGGATTCGCTTTGCAGCGATGTAGTGAGATTCCTTAGAGTTCACCTGAAATCTAGCACATACACATGTTGAGAACATTATATCTGGTCTACTTGTAGTAAGGTAGAGCAAGGACCCAATTATGCTTCTGTACTTGCTTTCATCAAAAGGTTTCCCTTTCTCATCCTTGTCTAGAGACATAGCTGAGGCCATTGGAGTCCTCATAGAGGTTGCATTCTCCATTCCGAATTTCTTAAGTAGCTCTTTGGTGAACTTGGTCTGTGAGATGAAAATTCCATCCTCAGATTGTTTAACTTGAAGCCCTAAGAAATACTTCAGCTCTCCCATACTGCTCATTTCAAACTTCCCTTGCATAAGTTTAGAAAACTTCTTGCAGAGGTTGTTATCTGTAGAGCCAAAAATGATGTCGTCGACATAGATTTGCACTAGCAAAATCTTGCCTTTTATTTCCCTAAGAAATAATGTCTTCTCTATCATTCCTCTTGTGAACTTGTTCTCAAGAAGAAAGGTGGACAACGTCTCATACCAAGCTCGAGGTGCTTGTTTAAGACCATATAGTGCTTTTTGCAGTAAATAAATATAATTAGGAAAGGTTGAATCAACAAAACCTGGCGGTTGCTCTACATACACCTCTTCCTTTATGTCACCATTTAGGAAGGCAGACTTGACGTCCATCTGATAGACAGAAAAGCCCTTAAGTGCAGCGTAGGCAAGAAATAACCTGATCGCCTCCAGTCTTGCTACTGGAGCATAAGTCTGGTCGAAGTCAATTCCTTCTTCTTGACGATAGCCCTTGGCGACAAGTCTGGCTTTATTCTTTATAATTGTTCCATCTTCGTCCATCTTGTTCCGGTCGACCCATTTTGTCCCAATGACGTTCTTACCCTTGGGTCTAGGAACAAGTGTCCAAACTTTGCATCGTTTGAACTGATTCAGTTCTTCTTACATGGCTAGGATCCAGGATGCGTCGGAGTTGGCTTCCTCAAATTTCTTTGGTTCAACCTGTGAAAGAAAACTTAAGTGTAAATTCTCGTTAGTTGTACCTCGACGAGTTCTGACGCCATACCGAGGATCTCCTATGATTTGATCAACGGGGTGATCCTTCAAGTGTCTGAACTCTAAAGTCCTTGCATCTGGGATCTCTTCAGCCATTGGAGTTGCATCTTCAGCTGGGATGTGTTCTTCATTTTGATCATCTACCTCTTCAATGGGGGTTGTAGAGGTGATCTTGATGAACATTTCGTCTTTATCTTTGGTAGTTTCATCCAAGGTGAGTTCCTTCAACTTTGTACCTGCATCTACAATAGGCACACTAGACAAGTTGCTTTGCAGCAAACTCGTCTCATCAAATACAAGATGTATCGACTCTTCTACCACCAGAGTTTTTCTATTGAATACTCTATAGGCCTTACTGTGGCTACTATAACCTACAAAAATACCTTCAAAGCTTTTCTCGCCAAACTTGGTAGTGTGATACTTACCGTTGTTAAGTACGAAGCACTTACAGCCAAAGATTCTAAAATACGAAATGGTTGGTTTCCTGCCTTTTAAAAGTTCGTAAGGAGTCTTATCATGGTTCTTGTTGATGAGAGCTCGATTTTGCACGTGACAAGCGGTGTTGACGGCCTCAGCCCAGAAGTACTCTGGAAGTGAAGCATCACTCAACATGGTCCGGCAAGCCTCTATGAGTGTTCTGTTCCTTCTCTCAGCTACTCCATTTTGCTGTGGAGTGCGAGGAGAGGAAAACTCATGAAAGATACCTTGACTTTCGCAGAATTCTGTCATGGCTCCAAACTTGAATTCCGTTCCATTGTCACTTCTGATTTTGACTACGGAACAGTTGCATTCATTCTGGATTTGCCTAACAAAATTAGTGAAAATACCGAAGGTATCTGACTTGTGTTTCAGAAAGAACACCCACGCAAAGCGCGAGTAATCATCCACAATAACCAACGTATATTCCTTACCTCCCAAACTTCTAACCTGCAGTGGACCAAACAAGTCCATATGGAGAAGCTGTAAGCTTCTATTGGAATCCTTGCCTATTATGCTTTTAAACGAACTTCTTGTTTGCTTGCCTTTGATACAAGCGTGACAAGGACTGTCCGTAACGCACTTGACATTAGGTGCATCACGTACTAAGTTTTGAGAGAATAATTTATTAATAGTTTTGAAATTAATATGTGCTAGTCTATTGTGCCATTGGTCAACAAGGGATGCACTATTTTTTACCAAAAGACACACTGGTGTCGAAGAGTCTATACAAATGAAATTTAAACAGAAAATATTTCTGCTTCGAGTGCCTGATAAAATAGTTTCCATGTTGTTAACTGATTTTATCAAACGCTTGTCAGCATGAAATTCAACTACGTATCCTTTGTCGCATAATTGGCTTATGCTGATGAGATTGTGTTCCAATCCTTCAACATAGGCTACATCCGAAAAGGATACGCTACCGTTAGTGATCATACCATAGCCTTTAGTTATTCCTCGATCTGAACCTCCAAAGATGACCTTTGGTCCGTTGCAGACTGAGGTGTAATTCTGGAGTAGGCACCTTGTCCCGGTCATATGCCGAGAGCATCCACTGTCCAAGTACCAGATTGGTATTTTGGTGGCCTTTGGACATACCTGCAATTACAATCATTTAGCCTTAGGAACCCAAACAAGTTTGGGTCCTGGGTCTCGAGTTAGAATACTCCCCCTACGATTATTAGCCTCATGAGTGGTCATTCTCACGTTGCTAACTTTAGGGGTTGCAACATTTTTAGGATTGAACCAACAATCAATGGCAAAATGACCAATTCTGCCACAACACCAACAGTCGAACCTGTTGTATCTTTGCCTAGTGTATTCCTGCTTGATTTTCTGAAACGATGGTTTAGCAGGAACCTTACTTTTGGAGGAGGAGGCTTCATGATGAAGATAGCTACATGAAGTCTTCTCCTTCATAGGCTTTTCCACAATAGGTTTTACCTTGGGTGTCTTCTTGATGTTATGACCATGAGCATAAGGTCCATAGCTTTGAAGTTGAATCTCTTCATAAGATGCTTTGAAGACACTCTCACCGAAGTTACGAGGACGAGTCCAACCTTGGTACCTTGACTTAGGCTTCTCAGGGATCGGCCTAGAAAAGTGTCCATAGGTAGATTCATAGTCGAGTTCGTTCGTGGGAAAGATAACTTTCTTGAACAGAACAGGTTCCAAGGGAGCTTTCCCTTTTTCTTCAGATAGAGCCTTCCGGGCAGCCTTATTCTTTCTCTTGGCCTTGTTTCTCCTAGAGGATTTACTAGAAGAGCCAATGTGGCCTAAACCAGCACCCTTGGCCTTAGCTGAGAATTCAGCAGCGAGTGGAAGAACTGTCTTAGGCTTTGAGAAACTCTCAACAAGTTTCTTCTCAGCCTCAAGTCGTTGTTCCAACTCTTTGATGATTTCCTCTTTAAGGTCGAGGTGCTTGAGAGCTTGATTGTATTCATCCATAGCACTATTGAAGTTCTCTTGAAGAGAGTTAGTCTTAGCGACTTCTTCTCTCAAGTTGCTCTCACTAGCCTGTAGAGATTTTATCTCTTTGGCTTGAGTTTTCACTACTCTACGACATTTTTCGTAGGTCATGAGCAACTCTTTGTACTGGGCCATGAGTTCAGATTCATCTTCAGAGGAATAGTCCTCTTGCTCATTATCATCATCAGAATCAGAGAGAGGAGTGTGAGATTTTACCTCCCCAGTGAACTGGGGGACTTGTTCATCATCTGAGTGAGCCATGAGCCCAAAGTAAGCTTCCTCTTCTTCACTTGACTCAGATGAGTCGGAGTCGCTGAGAGTTTTGCTCTTCTTGGCTACTAGACTCTTCTCTGTCCTCTTCTTATGGTGTGAGGATTTCTTTTCCTCTCTTCTTCCACCTTCTTTCTTTTTGTGAGGGCAGTCGGCGATGACGTGACCTGACTTATTGCAACAATAACAAACGATGTCAGTCGAAATCTGTTTGTTCTGTTTAGTGTTATACCTGTCATGGCTACTTGAGCCTTTCTTTCGCTGATCACCATCACGTCATGATCCTCTGAATGAGGCATTTTTGCCACTCCATTGCTTCTTCTTATTTAAGAATTTCTTGAATTGCCGGGAGAGCAATGAGAACTCTCCTTCAGATAGTTCTGAGCAAGATGAGCTTGGCTCGGAGCCTTCTTCTTCACTTATTTCTTGAGGAGGGGCTGGTGAGGCAGCTTTGCCCTTCCTTGATCTGTCGGCCTTTAAAGCAACTGACTTTTCTTTTGAGGAGAAGCGACTGTTCTCTTCTTCAGCTTTTCTGGAGTTGATTTGCAGTTCATATGACATCAGCTTGCCAAATAGGTTCTGTGGATCTGTCTCTGCTAGTCTGCCAAACTCTCGGATGGCACAAACTTTGTTATCCCATTCTTTGGTGAGAGATCTCAGAAACTTATCATTCAGCTCTCCATTTGTGAAGACTCGGCCATACACTCTTAGACCATTGACTATCTTGAAGAAGTTTTCAAATGTGTCAGCTATAGCCTCCTTTGGCCCTTGCCTGAAGGCTTCATACTTCTGGTTCAGTAGGGACCTTCGATCATCCCTTACTTCTTCAGTACCTTCCATTAGAGTCACTAGGGATTGCCACATCTCCTTGGCAGATTGGCAATGAATCAGATTCTGCAGCATTGAGTCATCGACTGCACTTGCTATAATATTTTTAGCTTTCTTGTCCAGAGAGACAAGTGCAATCTCATCCTTATCTAGATCCATCAATTTCTTGGGAACTTGTTTGGTGGAATCTATGGTGGAAGCAGTCATAGGAATGTGGGGACCTTCTTCAACAATCATGAAGATCCGGGGATCTACTGCTTCGATGAAGAACTTGACTCTTTCCTTCCACATAGGAAAATTGTTCTTGGTGCAGATAGGGAGTTTAGCAAAATCCTTGGTCTTACTCATGCTTGATACTATTCAAGAAACAACTTAGAAGGATAAGATCAAGGTGTTAACCTTTTAACGATCAACCTCCCTCTGATACCAATTGAGAGTACTAAGTTGTTAGCCTAAATCACCTAGAGGGGGGTGAATAGGTGAAATGCGTGTTAAATGCGGAATTAAAAAATAACACAGCACACATCAAGCAATCACAGACGACAAGAGATTTATAGTGGTTCCCCAATCTTGGGTACATCCACTTTACTCATCGATCTAGCAAATCACTAGACTCGGCTACTCCACTATCTCGGATTGAAAACAATCCTACACCTCGGAACCACGTTCCTACAAAACTCGATCCAAACCGGATCTACAAAACTCGGAAGATAAAGCCTTCCTACAAATCTCAGAGAAAAACTCCTTCAATGAAATTGGTTTGAAAATAAAATACAAACAGTAATATTCTCAGATCTGGATCTTGATAGTCTTCTTCCTTAAGAACTTTGGCTTAATTAGAGTATGTTGAAGATGACTTGAGAGAGATCCATGAATCTGAAAAACGGAATCACCTCGATCAAGAAAATAGATCTGAAATCTTTGAGGATCGGCGAGATCGAGTGATTAACTTTCGTCTGGATCGCTGGAGAATCAGAGTTGAAAACAGCGATCGAAGATCGTCGATCCAGAGCTTCTTCCGTGAACGTCAATGGCGGCGGCATGAGAAAATTAGGGTTCACGAACCTTTTTCTTTTTCTTAAAATAAAATCTCTGTAAACTTGTTATTAGTCAAATCTGAGAGGACCTATTTATAGGTGGACTCCAACGGTTAGAAAATTAATTAGGGATGACACGTGGACCAATCAGAAATGATTAATTTGAAATACACAGCGAAATTGACTTAGAGAATTTCAAGAAAATTTAAACAGATATACTCGAGTCATAGAAGAAACATACTCGAGTATCAGATGGTATATACTCGAGTGGATAGAAGGAGTATACTCGAGTATAAAAAGAGAAGCTACTCGAGTGATTCAGAGATCAACACTCGAGTGATTTAGAACTACTCGAGTATGAGAGTATATACTCGAGTAAAAACACTTAGAGAAAACTTCTCAAATAAAATAGGAAGAACTACTCGAGTAGCAGAGTTGGAGATACTCGAGTGAGGGGAAAGTGAACTACTCGAGTATCTGGGGAAGATTGCTCGGGTAATCACTAAGCTACTCAAGTATGAAAAACTACTACTCGAGTACAAAGTCACTTACTCGAGTATGTGGGGAACTACTCGAATATGTAGACTTAGAATTTTTCTGAGATGAGAAGCACAGATCTACTCGAGTATGAACAGAACATTTACTCGAGTAACTAACCAACTACTCGAGTGCAAGTTATCATCTACTCGAGTAAAATACAGTCTACTCGAGTATGTAACCCAACTTACTCGAGTGCAGACTCACTTACTCGAGTATAAATGGAGGTACTCGAGTATGTGGACTTAGAGAAAATTTTCGGATCTAAGAACAGAAGGATCTACTCGAGTATAATATATGACTTACTCGAGCGACTAACTATCTACTCGAGTACAACTTATCTGCACGAGTATAAAGAGTCTACACTCGAGTACTAAGTCACTTACTCGAGTATATGAAGAAGGCTACTCGAGTATGTGGACTTAGAAAAATTTCTTCTGAGAAAATAAACTTCAATACTTCAGTCCACCAATCCAAGTGCTTGTATAGGAAGTGTATCCCAATAGAGAGGCTATACATGGGCCAACACTTTGGATCACAAAATGAGGGATTACATTGTATGGTCCTGTGTTTGGTGACCCATTATAGACTGACATTGGTCTATACTTGGCAATAAAAACCTGCACACATACAACTTAAACACAATATCAAATACACCTTAATTCATCTTAGTTCAAGGTCTGACTTCCTACAAATCTGAGGTATTGTGGAGACAAATCCCAACAGGTCTTATAATTCAAATGAACCAGTCTCTTGTGTCATTGAACCCAAGAAGAGATTTTGTCATTTGCAACTAGGCATATAGGGGAACTACTATCTAAGCAAGAAAAGTTTAAATAATAAACATTCCCACTCCTAGTGCCTGTTAAGATGACACTTTGGTTAGTTAACCTCTTGATGTTGCACTTATCCTTGTGGAAGGAAATGTCATAACCATGGTCACATAGTTGGCTTATGCTTATAAGGTTGTGTTGCAACCCCTCCACATAAGCTACCTTTGTGATGGTGAATATGCCATTTGAGATCTTACCATAACCTATGGTTATTCCCTTGTTAGAGCTTCCAAAGATGATCTTAAGTCCATTCTTTACTGGAGTGAACTCCTTCAACGGCTCCTGTATTCCAGTCATGTGTCTGGAGCATCCACTATCCAAGTACCATTTAGGGGAATGGGTACTTGAACTAACCTGAAAACAAAATTTATATCACCTTAGGAACCCAATTTCTATTGGGTTTTTGGTTCACATTAGCCTTAAAATAAGCTTGCCTTCCTGCAGTATTCCTGACAGGTTGGCTACCTCTGGACACTGAAGTATTGTGCAAGTAATCTACAACATAGTGACCCACTTTGCCACAGCACCAGCACTCGTGGACATTATATCTCCTTTTCTATTTAGGAGCAGCATTTGGTTGGACTACTTCCTAAACAGTGGGAAGATGTGCTGCTGTATATCTCTGATTTCTTTCAACAGCCATTTGACTGAAGGTAAGTCTTTCAGCTGTCTGTTTTGGTCTTTTCTGAGAGCCACCAGCTGCCTGTCTCTTTTCAGCTAACATGCATCTGATAGCATCAAAAACTACCATTCAAACCTCGCCAGAAGACTCTCCTTGAGTCACTACTTTTGTTGGATGACTCAGATTTCCTACAATAAAATTATCCTTGAGTTTTGGGGCTGGTGCACCAAAAACAAATGGTACAGGATGAGCCATTTAAATTTCCTCATGGGCAGCCTTAAGAGCCCTCACATGGCAGTATCTTCCACCTTGGCTATGGATACATTGGTCCATACTAGTGGATCTGCCATTCTCCCAGTGACCATAACAGCTTTCATGGTCATGCATGTTAGAAGGCAACAAGACTTTCTAAAAAGAAATAGGAGGCAATGAGGCTAGAGGCACAACTGGTGCCTTCCCCTTTCCATTTCCTTTTGGATTGGGAGGTCTAGCAGGTCCCTTAAATCCTAGCCTTTCTTACCCACATGTGTAAGGAGGGTGTCAATTAGGAGAAGCTCAGTGCTTGGCTTAGAAAACTTGGCCACCAATAATTTCTCATTTAGGAGATCATCATTAAGTTTCTTGATAAGTTTCTCATTTGAGATTCTTATTATAGACTGCATATCAATGATCCCCTTGAGCTTGGTTGATTGTGCAGCCATATCATTAAAAGCCTTTTCTTGGCCCTCACACTTGCTCCTAAGATTGAGAAGCTCTTTTGCCCATCTCTTGGCAAGGAGTTTGCACTTCTTGAATTCTTCAAGAAGTTCTCCATACTTGTCAATTATAGAGTTGAAATCATCTTCAGAATCTGAATCCCCTTCATCTCTTGATGATTGAGCTTCAGAATCTGAGCTAGCCTTATGACTTAAAATAGCAGGCTGAGATCTAGAATTTACCTGAGCTTGTCCAGGCTGATCCATGCTGCTCTCTTTATCAGTTATTGCCATCAATCCATGGCATTGAACATATTCTTCTTCATCTTTATCTACCTCTGAGTCACTATCTGAATGTGACAGAGGGGCCCTGATCCCTATCCTAACAGTAGGATATTCTTCAAGTTCTTCTTCAGCAACAACCATTAGCCCAATATAGGCTTCTTCTTCTTCTTCACTGTCTGACCCAGAGGAAGATTCAGACAAGGTCTTTTCCTTCTTGTCCACAAGGGACTACTCTTTCTTCTTCCCCTTATTGTGCTTCTTCACTCCTTCTTTCCTCTTCACTGGGCAGTCACCAACTATGTGCCCAGGTTTTCTACAACAGAAGCAAATAATATTATAAGAAGTTTGTTTACTAGATTTATGAGCATACTGTCCTCCTTAGAGGATTTTCTTCCGTGCTGTGAGGAAGAGGAAGGCTTGCTGTTCTTCCAATGCTCCTTCTTCATGAATTTCTAGATCTGCCTGGAGAAGGAAGCAAATTCCTCATCAGACATATGACTGTCTGAGGTGTTGGTCTTTGAGCTCTCAGAATCTGACTCAGCAATTCTCTTGAGTGGACAGTTCTTCCTCCTGCTCCCGGTTGGGGCATTAGCTTTGAAGGCTGCAGACTTTTCCTTGGCTTGTGACTTACTGCTCTTCTTTTCTTCCTTTCTTGCAGCAAGCTGCATCTCATGTGACAACAATTTTCTAAATAGGGTTGGAGGAGTAGTGTCAGCTAACTTGGCCATTTCCCTAATGACACAAATCTATGTGTCCCAATCCTTTACGAGGGACCTGAGAAATTTGTCATTCAGCTCATAGGTACTGAAGACCCTTCCATATGTTCTCAGTTCATTCACTATTCTGAAAAATCTCTCAAAGCTCTCAGTAATGCCATCAGACTTTCCTTATCTGAAAGCCTCATACTCCTGATTGAGCATGGATTTTTTGTATTTTCTCACCTCCTCTTAGCCTTCCATGAAAACAACTAGGGTGTCCCACATCTCCTTAAAGGTCTTGCAGTGCACCATATTTTGGAGGGTTGAATCATTTATTGCACTTGCAATAATGTTTTGAGCTCTCTTGTCCATGGAGGCAAGTAAAAGCTCATCTTTGTTCATTTCTTCATAAGATTTAGGTGTCTGGACATTGGTATCCAGAACTAAGGTATTCATAGGGATGAAGGGTCCTTCTTTTACTGTTATGTATATCCTAGATTAAGCAGCTTCCATGAATAACCTAACCCTTTCCTTCTAGAGGCCAAAGCATTCCTTTCTATAGATTGGAAGATTCATGGCCCCCAGCTCCTTGTAGTTTACACCAGACCCCATATTTATGTCTTATAGCTAACCTTGGAGGTATACTCAGATTGTTAGATCCTTTTTGAGAAACCCCCCTCGAATACCACTTGAAAGTTATTATCTTAAGGTTAGCTAGTCACCTAGAGGGGGGGGGGGGTGAATAGGTCTTTGAAAATTTCTTAAGTCTTTGTGTTATTTTCTTACTAAGTGATCTAGAGCTTGTCCTTAGTACGTGAAATATAAAGAAGAACAAGCAACACAGCAAAGCATATATGTATTTATAGTGGTTCCCCAAATGGGTACATCCACTTTCCCTCCCATCTTTCTAACTTATGTTAGAAGAGGTACAAACTCCTCCAAATGCTCCTCAGAGCTTACACCTCAGGCCCTCAGCCTTACACTCAGGTTATCTTCAGAACCCTACCCCAGAACCACAAAGGTTCCTTTCTTATAGCCCTGCAGTGCTCCTACAACTCAGTGGTCCTCAAACCACCAACCTCAGCCTTATCTCTAAGGCCAATAGCTAGGGATTTTTTGCCCTACAACTTCATACACAAGGCCCTACTCTCAGAGTGCTACAACACTCCTACAGATCAGTACCCTTCTAGGTACCTACCTCAGTGCCCTTCCAGGCACCTATAGCTCAGTGATAAACTTGTCACCTACCTCAAGCAAAAAGTCCCCACACTCAGTCACCTCCAAGACCTACAACTCAGTGATACAGTTGTCACCTATAACTCAGTGACTCAACAGTCACCTACCTCAGGAACTAGGCCCTACTACTCAAGCTGGGAGGACAACCCTACTCTCAGATCCACACTTCGATCCTACCTCAGTACCCTAGGAGGGCACCTACCTTAGTGATTAATTAGTCACCTACAACTCAGGCACAAAAGGCCCGACAGCTCAGATTCAGGCAACCTGAATCCTACAGGAATTTAATCAAGAAGTTGAAATATATTAAAACACTGAATCAGAGATAATTATCTGAGTCTACCTTGCTAGACTAAGCAGATATCAGTCCAACCCTCTTGCTGTAGAAGGAATTAGTCATCTTCTATAGCTAACTGCTTTTCTTCTGCACTGAAGAACAACTACTTGATGTTGAAGGTTGACGGACCTTCACACAACTATCACTCCTTACTAATTAGATGAATCAGCCACCTTATTCTCCAAAGAACAAACTTGCTGAACTGAAAAAGCTTCAACTATCTTTCCTTTGCCTGCAGGCTTGCTCTGCTGGACTTGGCTTTAAAACTTGTCAGAGAAGATGAAATCCAGCCGCCTCTGTATTCATTTATTTTGCATAACCCTGATCCCCTTTTCTCTCTTCTTTTTATATTTGTTGATTTGAATTGATGACACTATCTTAATGTGGGCCCAGCCAAGGATGGTGAGTGCTACCTCCCTCAGAAAAGAACAAATAGTAGCTTTCGGCGCAACTGTAGCTTTCCCGCAATGGCTTATGAAAAACTTTGACTTTGTAGACTTTTGGTGACGTCAGTAGTGGTCATCCAGTGCTGCTGTAGCTTTCCCACAATGGCATGAAGAACTTTGACTTGTTGAATTTTTGTGACATCAGTAGTGATAATCACTTTCTGGACTTAGAGAGATTCCAGAACTCGTTAAGCGTTGAGTGAAGTTAAGTCACTCAACGCACACTGACTTGGCTCTTCATTAGAGGCATTGAGTGAGCCTGCTTCACTCAATGCTTCTAGACTTATAGAATTTCTGCTGGCTTTATCTCAGAAATTTCTTCTCAACTGTCTCAGCGGTTTCATCTTCACGGCTGAGACTATCTCCTGTCTCAACGGTTTGGCTGAGACCAACAGTTCTCTCAACACTTTGCATTGAGCTTCTCAGCTATCTCAGCGATTATGCTGAGACAATCTTCTCAGCTGTCTCAGCTATCTTGATGCTTTTGCCTTAGTCAAAATATCTAACTTCCAGCTTACTCTATTTGTTCACCTGTCCAATCAAGGACAACCTACATTCATGAACTTAAGCACACATCAAATACAACTATGTGTGTATGTTATTGACCAGTTTGACTTCTTACAAATCTGGGACAATGGGATCAATAGACCCAACATAGCCTTTTCAACTTCTTTACATTTATAGAGCTTTGACTCGGCTATTTCCGCCCAAGCTAACCGTGTACGACACTTCCTATCGTATAAAGCTTCAAAGGGCGCCATTTGAATACTAGCTTGATAACTATTATTGTAGGCAAACTCAATTATATAGAGGTGATCTTCCCACCTCTTCCCAAAATCCAGGGCACACATACAGAGCATATCCTCCATTATTCTATTAGTCCTCTCAGTCTTGCCATCCGTTTGCGGATGAAAGGCCGTACTGAACTTTGGTTTAGTCCCCAACAACTGATGGATTAGCATCCAATCATTTGAAGAAATCATCCATCTCGATCACTTACGATGCTACGGGGCACGCCGTACAATCGTATGATATTATCCACATACAGCTTAGCCAGTTTCTCAACTGAATCATCCTTCCTATTCAGTATGAAGTGTGACACTTTTGTTAGCTGATCAACGATCACCCACATGACATCATTTACATTCTGTGATCTCGGCATCCCATGCACGAAATCCATAGAAATTTCATCGAACTTCCTTTCCGAAATAGACAGCGACTTCAGGAAACCTCTAGGTTTCTAGCATTCAGCATTCACCAAAGCACAAGTTTTACATTTTGAAACGTAATGGGCTATGTCTTTCTTCAAACCTTGCCACCAAAACATCTTCTTCATGTCCTTGTACATTTTCGTGCTCCCTGGGTGAATTGAGTACTTTGTAAAATGTTCTTCGTACATCAATTCCACAAAGATTACCCACAGACGGGATGCACAAACGGCCATCTTTTTGAAAAAGGCTGTCATCCAAGGAGAATTGGGCATTTGACCCTTCCGCTGCATAGCGCTTCAGATTTTTATCGAGTTCTGTTGCTCGCCAAACCCTGTCCGCAAGGTCATACTGTACCTCAGTCCAGTTTAGGTACGTATTTGTAATGGAATTCTTGTCAACACAAGAAATATCTAAAGCTTCCAGCTCCTGGATCAGACGCTCATCATGCATCTACAACACCGACCACTCCCGTATCTCAACTATCTTTACTGGATCCACTGCAATGCCCTCTCCACTAACCACATCGCAAAGAAAGGCCACTGACGACAGCCAGAACTCGCACTTTGAGAACTTGGCGTAGAGCTTGTTTTTCCTCAGGGTATGCAACACCAGCTGTAAATGGTTCGCATGGTCTTCTTCAGACTGAGAGTACACTAAAATGTCATCAATAAAGACGATTACAAATAAGTCAAAGTACTCTCGAAATGTTTTGTGCATTAGGCCCATGAACACAGATGGCGCATTAGATAGCCCAAATGACATTACTGTGAACTCATAATGACTGTAGTATGTTCCAAACGCCGTCTTGGGAATGTCACATTCCCGAATCCTCGCATACCAGCGAATATAGTCTCTAGCTCGGTATTCTGACCTAGTGTGATCTCCTTTGAGTTGCAATCTATAGAGGCACGCTGCTCCGAGAGCTAGTGCATACCAAAGATTACATCAAACTCCGATATCGGCAGCATAGATGCTTCCAATCTGAAATCTCGACTTCCTATCCGCACCTCAATACAACAAGACTTACTTGCACGCATCACACATCCATTAGGAAATAACACCTTCACATTATCTATCGTCATATGAGTAGTCCCTCCGATTCGAGACACGTAGTCCACAGATAGAAATGAATTTGAAGCACCTATATCAAACAGTGCTCTTATCTGGTAGTCCTGAATAAGGACAAAGCCTAACATAAACAATTCATTCACAAGTAATGCACAAGGTACTAAGTATGGCAAGCAGTAAAAACTATATCTTAACTCATACATGTGATGACGTAATTTTGCTTTATGGCCTCCTGTTGGACAAGGTTATATACTCGGGGCTGCGCCTGTGATGTAGAGGACTCCACCACTATCTTTCCATTTTCAGCATAAGTAGCACCCGTTCTCTTTTCCACCTTTGGAGGGCTATAACGGCAGTCGCGGGCGAAGTGTCCCGTCTTGCCACAAGTATAGCATGTATGAGGGCCTTGACCAGAAGTTGCTCCAGACGTAACTATAGAAGGAGCCTATCTAGAAGACTTGGACCTTTTGTAGTTCCATTTCCTGCGGTAACTAGATTTCTCAGGATGCGGCACTTTAAACTCCTGCTTTGTCACAATCAAGTACCTCTTTCCCTATACCCTCTTCATATCTTTGTACAATGCACAAGCCGTATCCACCAATACTTGAAACCCTTGGTTCACCGAACTCAAGAGCAGAAATCTCAGCTCATCCCGCAGCCCTTCGTAGAACCTATTGGTTTTATGTCCTTCTTCAGCAAAGATAGACCCCGCATAGTGTCCCAACCTTGTAAACTCATGTAAGTAGGTATCGACACTACTTTCACCCTGAGTTAAACACTGAAACTCATTTTCCATAGTTATACGCTGTGATGATGGAAGATGATTTGCCAAGAACAGTCTCGAAAACTCCCCTATCGAGACCTCCGTTAGTTGTCTTCCTACTAAGTGGTGCAGCTCCATTTCGTAACACCAAAGCCGAGCCTCTCCTTTCAACAAGAAATTTGCCAAGGTGACTTTTTGTTCCTCCTCAGTTCGTATCGCAGTCAATATCCTCTTGACTCACACAAGCCAGTCCTCTGCCTGCGTTGGGGATCCTGCACCTATGAACATAGGAGGACTTAAACTCAAGAAATGCTTCAGTTGTTGTTCTACTGCTCGTAAATGTACCACAACCGCCACAGGTTCTGGCCTCTCACCAACCTATTCTGGCACCATTACAGGCTGTGCCAGCCCAGTAGGCTGTGCATGTATCATTGCAAACAACGCCTCAACAACTAAACATACTGTCTCCGCAGAAGGAGGAGGTGTGGACACCTCAGCTGGTGCCGCACTTTTAACAAAATGTTGGGGATCTGACTGCCCCACACCACTTTGAGTCACATATATGTGTAAAGACACACTTTAGCAACTTTGCAAAAGCAACAACGACGAATAGGAACTCGCAGGTTCCTCAAACAGGTGTATTTTCATTCCTAAGTAGACATTCTTGAGTTCATTTATGTTATAACGGTGAACACTTACACATGTCCTCCACCCCTCAAAAGAATTCGACCATAAATTTGTAGGAGGAAGACGAAGACAAGAACTGATACCAAATTGTAACACCTCCGTCCGTCACATGAAATATAATAGAGGGTCCGACCGCCATATTCCACAGACAATCAGCGACATTACGTATGAATATCCAAACTTTGTATACGCATTCTAACACAGAGCATTCTAGCGGAATCTTTAGGGGTTATTATTGAACTCATCAAACATGAATGTCCACTATATATAAACAGCAATTTATATATATATAACAGGAATGTATAAAAAAATACACAAAAGAGTTTGGCCTTAAGGCCATACAGTTACACTTAACAGGTGTGGATTACGTACATCAACACGTAGGCCGGTCACACATGAAAATAGTAAAACTTTTTCACTTGGCCATCGAGGGCCAGCATAGCAACAAGGGCTTCAGCTCGCTATTTCCCGCATGGTCCAGCACCTGCACAGGGACATTCCACCACAAGGGCGGTAAACAAGGCAATGGTCAGCATTCAGCTGAATAATTATAACGACCCTACCCCTTACCCGGGGCAGCGATTTAATCCATGCAAGCAATGCAGTCTCAATAGATATATCACAAGGAAGTGCACGACCACATATTTCAATATATCATGAACATCGACCGCACAGCTCGATGCTTCTTGCACTCAGGGAACATTATCGGTGTACCGGATTTCCCAGGGTCCCACCACCGTTTCAAAGGTCCCAGACACAGCAGTCAACTTTGAGCATTCATGCTCCACATGCAATGGCTGGAGACTTTAGTCTTGATGGTGTACATCCCAATACTCTCATTATGTGATCCTAACGAACACCAATAACTTAGGCACTCAAGTTAGACAACCATAACGCGGATACAGTTCATCCCTTGCCTGTTGCTCAAATCGCCAGTTCAATGTCTAGACTGACGCAGGTCGGCTTCCCCTTGTCCATTCAGCTCACTTGCCTTCTAGAGATCATAGCTCACATAGCCACACAATCCCTGAGAGATTGGCTTCACAATAGTTTTTCTGGGAGCAATCGCCAGCGATAGCCACTATCATCGGGCGTTAGCAACATAATTCAACTTCTGACCCCAACCTCAATCATAACTGGACCAACGATCCAAAAAACCCTGCAGTAACCTGCAGTGCTAAAAAAATGGTCTTTCACACAACAAATAACTCTCTGTGAGCTATTGCCATCGGCGATACCCATAATTGCCCGATGATATCAATAGTTTCTCCAAAACTGTTATTTTACCTGGGTATTTTTCTGAAACTCAACTCCAGTACTTCCTATTACTCCACTTTACATGCACAACCAACAGACTCCGTAAAATACTCATTTATACGCGGAGTCTTCTCCGGTTCGTGAAATAAATCATCACCAATCCAGACCAACCTGTCCGGATGGGCTTCACACAATATGCTTATTCCTTACTACACATTTCCGGATCTAAATGCAATTGTAATTGGGGATAACGAGTATCGACCCAACAGAATTCTCTTAATAATTCCACCTTTTGGTGGAGCATTCCATGCACATGCAAAATTAGGACTTCACTTGTCCAAGAAAGAGGTAGTTACCCTTGTAGTTCTCTTTGGATCCATGATGAAGTTGTTCTTTACAGATGGAAATGAACACCTCACTTTCCTCTTCGCGGATCTAGCCTCAGATCCTGCTTTCGACCACAAGATCCCCTTTAGCAAGCTATGCAAGCTTCAGCTCCAGTCCTTCTTCTCCCTTATCTTTCTTTTCTCTAAGGAGTCAAATGGATTGAAGGGAGAGAGAGAGAGGAAGAGAAAAATAGAATGACTTCTCATTCCACACACCTCTACATATCATACCTTGGCTTAAACTCAACTACATGATTAATCCATCAAAACAAAGCAAAGGCAAATATTTGAGTTGATTGGTCAACTTTGGCATTATCGCCTGGCGACATCGGCTGTCTCCACCCGACGACATCGACTTAACAGCTTCACTGCTTTGACCCCGGTCAATCACCGCTTATCGACTGCTTAATAGCCAATCTGACACATGTCTTACCCTACTTCGCACTATTGCCCGACGATATCCACTGTCGCCACTCGGCAATATCATTCGATAATTTGTCGAGGGTGTCGAGTATATTGAGTGTCGACTCAACGCTTTATCACTATCGCCACCCAGAAATACCCATTATCGCCTGAGGATAGTAACAAATGTTATGCTGTCAATTATGGGGTGTTATAGATGGTGCATAAAGGCAAGGGCAAGGCCAAGAGCTTCAAGAAGACGAAGGTAGGACCTAAGTCTGCTATGGAACCCAAGTCTTTAGCACTGAAAAGGAAAGGTTTTGTGAAGGAAGTTAAATGCCACCACTATGGCAAGGATGGTCATTGGAGGAGGAACTACCCTTCTTATATTCAGGGTTTGCACAAGATGAAAGGAGGTATGACTTCCACTTCAAGTATATATGTTATAGAGATAAACCTTTCTGCTCCTTCATCCTGGGTATTGGATACCGGATGTGGTTCTCACATTTGTATAAATATGCATGAACTGGAAAGGAGAAGATTGCTAAGTAAAGGGGAGGTGGACCTACATAATAGCAATGGAACTTGATAATTGTTATTATGTTCATTCCATAACTAGAAACATTATATTCATTTCATGCTTTGACATGATTGGGTTTTCTTTTATTATTAAGAACATTTGTTGTTCAAGATTAAAGAATGATGTTTGTTATGGTATAACCCAAATGTTTAATGGTTTATATGTTTTGAACTTAGACCATTATATCTATAATATAGAAAATATCAAAAGACTAAAAATGAATTACTCAAACCCTACGTACCTTTGGCATTGTCGTTTACATATAAATGAGAAACGCATATCCAAGCTCCATAAAGATGGACTACTGGACTCATTTGATTATGAATCCTTTGAGAGATGCGAATCTTGTTTGTTAGGCAAGATGACTAAGGTCCCTTTCACTAGTTTCAATGAGAGGGCTGATGATCTCTTGGGTATAATACATAGTGATGTATGTGGACCCATGAGTTCTGTGGCTAAAGGTGGGTATTTCTACTTTGTTACATTTACTGATGATATCAGTAGATACAGATACATGTATATTATGAAGTGCGAATCTTAGACATTTGAAAAGTTCAAAGAGTTTAAGAATGAAGTAGAAAACCAGCTGGGTAAGAAGGTTAAAGAACTCTGATCTGATCGAGGTGGCGAATACTTGAGCCATAAGTTTCATCATCATCTGAAAGAGTGTGGTATTGTATCACAGCTCACTCCACCTAGAACATCGCAGCATAATGGTGTGTTTGAGAGGAGGAATCGTACTCTTTTATACATGGTGTGATCGATGATGAGTCATGCATATCTGCCTATTTCCTTTTGGGGTTTTGCTCTAGAAACTGCTGCTTTTACACTAAATAGTGCTCCAACAAAAGCGGTTCTAAAGAAATCATATGAGATATGGACTGGGAAGCATCATAATATTTCGTTTATTATGGTTTGGGATTGTGAGGCATACGTGCGATGTCAAATGCTTGATAAGCTGGAATCAAAGTTAGATAAGTGTTATCTTATGGGGTATCCTAAGGAAACTAAATGATACTATTTATATCTACTATCCGAGGGCAAAGAGTTTCTCGCAAGGACTGGTGTATTTCTTGAGAAAGAGTTCTTAAGTAGAAAGACTACCAGGGTAGAACTTTAAGAAGTTCAAGAACCACAAACAGTGAATGAACCGAAATTGGAACCTGAGCCAGTACTACAAGTTGTTGTAGCTACAGAGCCTGCTCAGGAAACACAAGTACCAAATAAATCTGGTAGACCAAGGTTTGAGCCTGAGATATATGGATTTGTCGAGTTTCAAATAGGTAGTGTGTTGCTTATGGATCATAACGATGAGCCTGCAACCTACAAAGAGGCTATGAGTGGTCCGGACTTTGAGAAGTGGCTTGAGGCCATGAAATTTGAAATGGACTCCATATATGAAAATCAAGTTTGGACCTTGGTGGAACCACCTGAAGGGGTACGACCCATAGGGTGCAAGTGGGTCTTCAAGAAGAAGACTGACATGGATGGGAATGTACAGACATTCAAAGGGTGACTCGTTGCTAAGGGTTTCAAGAAATTTCATGGTATTGACTATGATGAAACCTTTTCCCCTATTATTATGGTCAAGTCCATCAAAATTCTGCTTCTTATTGTTGCGTATTATGACTACGAGATCTGGTAGATGGATGTCAAAATGGCTTTCCTAAATGAAAACCTTCTTGAGTAAGTGTATATGACACAACCTGAAGGTTTTGTATCTTTCGATGAAGCCACTAAAATTTGCAAGCTGCAGAGATCCATTTATGGATTAAAATAAGCTTATCAAAGTTGGAATCTTCGTTTTGATAAAAAGATCAAAGAGTTTGGTTTTATTAAGAACGATGATGAACCGTGTGTTTACAAGAGGATTAGTGGGAGCATTGTTATCTTCCTGATATTATATATAGATGACATACTGCTGATCGGGAATGACAAACCGACCATACAAGTTGTTAAGAACAATATAGGGAGCCGCATTTCTATGAAAGACTTAGGCGAGTTGACTTATATACTTGGTATTAAGATTTATAGAGATAGATCGAAGAAGTTCTTGGGTTTGACCCAGAGTACATACATTGATAAGGTGTTTAAACAGTTCAACATGCTTGAGTCTAAGAAAAGATTCTTACCCATGTCTCATGGTGTGAGTCTCTCTAAGGACCAGTGTCTTAAGTCTTGTGAAGATAAGGACCGCATGAAGTTGATTCCATATGCTTCGGCAATTGGGTCAATCATGTATGCAATAATATGTACTCGACCCGATGTCTCTTATACATTAAGCATGACTAGAAGGTATTAGTATTATCCCGGTGATTGTCATTGGATAGCCATCAAGAATATCCTAAAGTACTTGAGAAAGACTAAGGATACATTCTTGGTGTTTGGCGGAGAGGAAGAGCTCGTTGTAAGTGGTTACACGGATGCTAGCTTCCAAACTTATAGGGGTGACTCAAAGTATTAGTCAGGGTTCATATTTTGCCTAAATGGAGGTGTTGTTAGCTGGAAGAGTTCCTAGCAGGAAACAATTGTCAATTCTACAACTGAGGCCGAGTATATTGCTGCAGCAAATGCAGCAAAGGAGGCTGTATGGATTAGGAAATTCATCGGCGAGTTAGATGTAGTTCCTTACATTGTTCGTCTCGTTGTTCTTCATATTGGATCTCGTGGCCAACCTGAGAGGGGGGGGGGGTGAATAAGGTGTTTCGCGTTAAATAGAATTTAAAATATTCTGGCCCAGAAAATCGAATCCTTGAGGCTACCACGGGGCGTTAGGTCACTAACACGCGGTGGTAAGTTTATGAACTCTTTTTCCTGTACGAATTTGCTTGTACACCACTTAGAGTAATTCAACTAACAATCACAGCAGAAATATTGAAGTAATAATAAATTTTATTGCAAGAATTTAAAATAACAAAATGTTTTACAATCACAATATTGTGATCCCCGTGACGCTGGGGATCGAAGGCGGTGAGAAGAAAAACTCTTGTGTTTTCTATACTGACCCGCTCCACGGAATGGTTGGCTCTATCCCTTTCCCTTCGAGAAAGGTCCTCAAGCCATCTCTTCACCTCCACACAAGGAAGGGTCTTAGAGCCCTGCTAGATCCTCCAATCTAGATGTCCCTACCCCTGGATGATTTTCTGCGGAATCCTACCTGAATTCTGACGACCCTTACCGGTCGATTTTCCTCACCACAAGATTAAGAAAAAGAAAAGGATTACAAGAATAAAGATGTAAAGAATCTAAAAGATTAAGTTCTCCCTCTAGATGATTTCTCTGTGGAGCGATCCGCGGCCATTACTTGAGATCTTCGTATGATAACAACCGATCGGCTCTTTGTAGTTGATGTAGATCTTGGATCACCAGAGTCTTTCATTCACGTACGTGAGGGAGACGGCTTTCTTCTTCTTCGATGAAGACGATTGGAATAGAACGTAAGGAGGCGGCCGAACCCTAGAATCCACGAACTCTTGTCTCTTTTTATCTTGATCATGAATGTAGGAAACGAGGTTCCTTTTATACATCTTTGAGAAAGTGCGCTACCGCCTGCGGTAGTACTAGCGCCCGACGGTAGGTTCACGCGCTTCGAGATGACAGCTGTCCTGTAAATTTGGAAGGATGTTTAGAATAACTATTTTCCTTCTTTACGAGCTAGCACGGCGTGGTAGAAGGTAATGCGCGGCAGTAGCTCCCACTCAATGATTTTTTGACTCGACGCTATTCAATGCTTTTTGTCTCAATGCTCTCAACGCGTCATTGAGTGAGCTAGCGCGGGCGGTAGGATTAGCGAAGAACGATAGCTTACCGAGTGCTCTGTCGAATTAATTCACCGCTAGCGCCCCGCGGTAACTTCTATCTCTCGTCAGTAGTATCCATAGGAGACTTCTTTTTCTTTGCTTGCACCTATAAACCTGCACACTCTATCAACACAAGACGTGATCAAATACAACATGGGAGTTGATATTCTCAAACACAAGGAATGTGAAACATCAGTTTCAACAAACTCCCCCTTTTGATAATATCAAATCCCGTTCATGAGAAAAAATAATGAGATGTATGATATAGTGACTATATATAAAAGATAATCTTGAAAGTTCAGGTTTCAGGTTCTCTATATATCTCCCCTACACACACACTCAACCTATTTACATGTTCTGCATGCTCCCCCTATCTATGTGTACACATTATTAACATGCTCCCCCTACATGTGACCTTTCCTAACCCGTGACCATACTCATGAACAATCTATTCTCCCACTTTGATAATATCAAACAGGGGCGGGGCAAGGCAAAACATACATGCGAGATGTGGAACAATATAAATGATAAGCTTGATATAGATAGCAGACATTATACACAATCAGTAAAAAAAGGAGTGAGAAACATAGGGGTGACCAAAAAATGAAAATAAGAGAATATGAAGCACATGGGTCACAAAAAAGCGCGGTGTACATGAACATATAATAAATCATTTTGCATAGTTTATATGGATTGGACAACACAGAATATACTAAGCACACAATAAGGAATAATACAATGCTACGAGAGTTATAGAGTAAATCACACTGAAACATTGTACATGTCAAAAAGTACAAATCATGTGCTAGTACCTATGTGCTAAAAACATATAGTGTAGTTTCAGTCCAATTCTTATGCATGGAAGCGTTAAATAAGGAAATGACATATGTACGTGTAGCATCAGAAGAAATAAAATACCAAGTAGAAATATCATGTTTTACATGTTTTATCTCGATTCTTTAAAATGCTAACACCGGAGAAATAAAGGGAACAATCACGTCACATATCAATCTATGTCATACCAAGACTTGAACTAGGGGCACTAAGCTTAAGGTAGAGTCTATGCACAAGATCGAAATGACTCTTTGAACCAAGGTGCTCATCCTCACAATACTCATAAAGACTTATCAGGATGAGTGAGTAGTGCTTGGGGGGGGGGGGGGGTCCTTGACGTAATTTTTGATAGCTTGCATAGGGTTTTTTTCTTGTTTGCTTTGAGCTATCACTTTTATAGTTTTTGAGTTTAAGGAGCCCCGAGTCAATCTACCTAGACAGATCCACTTTAACTTATATACATAAGACCTTAGCACTAGAGATTTGGCCCAAAACTTTAATCTTAATATAAGCACATATATATCGTGATATTGATTATTCAAAGTATTTCTAACATGTTAGGAAGCAATGTCACGAGTTATAGAATGTAAGCTTAGTATTTGTACATGAGTGCTCCATCTAGGGATGTGTGAATAATGTGAAGTCATTCCCCTATCTAAGTACTCACACATACTAGAGGCATAGTCAACAAACACTACATGTATTATCACACTCAGTAACAATGCACCTATAGATTTGACACACCATGACCGGGGACAATGTTTACATGGATTAGCAATCCTAACTTAAACATTGTATGTAGTAGTTATTGTCTAAGTTCTAGTCATGTGTGCCCGTAAGAAATGAACGATCCATAATTATTTTTTATAATTTTTTTTAAACAATTAAACAACTCAAACAAATCAAATAAAACAAGAGAAACATGTTTTTGTTATTTTTTTGAAGTTTTTTTGTTTTAAACAAAACACAAAAGTTTCACAAAAAATATAGGACAACACGATATAGTGTTATGCAAGATACTGAAAACCATGAGACATGAAGTGACATTCGTGCTTTATAGGAACAGTCATGAGAATACTCATGACACACTTGACCCAAGTAATGTGTCATCACCTGAGCCCCGTACTAAGTGATGGATGGGAATGAGGAACTGCACAAGTGTTGTAGGGTGGGGTGTTAATCCCATGTGCATACAGAAGAACCCGCTCAACCTAACAATCTTTTCCCCCAGCGCCACACAAGGACCTACTTGATCCCTCCCCGATTAAGGACAAGACATGGTTTATAGGTTAGCATTTCTAAAGCACACACACCTATGCCCCCGCTATTGCGAGACATACATAATGGGTGAATGATTGCAGGCATACTAAGACATCATGATAGAATTATGATAAAAGATAATTTATGGCAACTTAGATATGATATGACTTCTATTCCAATTTATTCAGTTAGATTAATTTATCTTTAATCCTAATATGAGAAAGTCATATAGCAAAAAAAAATATATCTATAGTGCCAATGAATTGTTGGCTTAAGAAAAAAAAAACAAAAACAACCAACAAAAACAAAATAAGAAAAAATAGAAAGAACATTATGCATATCGTGAAGTAGACAAACGAGTAGTTTTGGTTTGATTAGTATCTACTTCACACAATTTGTGGATACTACTGGAAAAGAGATTTAGGTATCCAAAAGGAGCCAAGGGTGACGGTTCCTTTGGGTACCCAAAAATAGCGTTATAAACCATGGGGAGATAATAATGAATATTCCCTTTCGAGTGGAATAGGTGTGTCATTTTTAACTTTGGATCTCCATTCATACTTTGGATATTTAATATTCTTATATTTCAAATTTCCATAATTATTTTCAACATTATTATTTGTAGGAAATTTGTGAACATTTAAACTTATATTGGGAGCAGTTAAATAATGATTGAGATTTATTATGCTTTTAAAATTAAATAATCTACTAGGTATATGTTTAATATGATTTAACATTCTAGTAGAAGTCTCATATAGTTTTGAAGATAAACTATGGATAAATGGTTTTTTATTACTTGAAAATTTTTGAATAAATAATTTTAATGATTCTAGTTTATGAGACAAAGAAACATTTTCATTAATCAAATTTTTATTACGCTCTTTAGAAATATTTAGCTCTTTTTCAAAAACCATGAATTTATCTTCAAATTCTTTGCATTCAAAATAAGGTATACTATTTTCAACTATAGAGTTAGAGGAATAATGTGATACTTCAAGCCAGGGTTTTATATTTAGTTGTGTGTTGGGTATTGCATGCACAATAACCTAGATTTGTATGAAGTCACCCTTGAACTAAGATGAATTAAGTTTGTATTTGATGCTCTTTTCAAGTTAAGTGTTTGTAGATTGTAATTGCCAAGTGTAGACCAATGTCAGTTTATAATGGGTCTCTAAATATAGGACCATACAATATAATCCCTCATTGTGTGATCCATGGTGTTGACTAATATGTAACCTCTCTATTGGGACACACTTTCTTTTCAAAGTACTAAAATTATGGGAGAAAGACTAGTGCTGAATTCCTTGAAGAAATTCATTTTTTAGAAAGTCAAAATTTTTTTCTAAGTATTTTTCTCGAGAAAGGCTTATATGTACTCGAGTAGAATTGAAGTTATTTCTTGAGTTAGCTATGTCAGGTATTCGAGTAGCAGAAGATGTTCTCGAGAAAGCATAGTCTAGTTCTCGAGAAAGCCATGTAGTACTCGAGTAAGACTTGTTTCTTTCTCGAGTTAACTCAAATTTTGTTCAGAATTTTTTCTAAGTCTTTTTCTCGAGAAGGTCTAAGTTAGATCTCGAGAAGGCCTAAGATAGTTCTCGAGAAGGCCAAAGTAGTTCTCGAGAACCAGATGTTCTTACTCGGGAGATAGAAACAATCTTCTCGAGTTGGCTTCTTGTTCTCGAGTAATAAAATTTCTTTCTCGAGAAAAATCTTTTCTTTCTCGAGAAGCCAGAATTCATTTTCTCAATTTTCCTTAAGTAACTCTTCTCGAGAAATAGAAATCTCTTCTCGAGAAACAGAAGCCTCTTCTCGAGTAATTCTCATCTCTCTCGAGAAATGGAGTCCAGAAATCTGAAATTTCGCTAATTGCCATACAGATTCGATTTCAAATGTAATTAATTCTTAATTGGTCCATGTGGATGGTATTTAATGAACTCAGACCGTTAGGTTAAGCCTATAAAAGGTATTGTCAGAATCAAAAAACCCTAAGAAGAATTTTATAGTTTTCTGAATCATTTTCAACTTCCAAATCGGGAAATGCCACCGCCGACTAAAACATGTTCTTCGTCGCTGATCTTCTCGATCTCTCACAGATTCAGACAAGAAGGATTAAATCGATCAAGCTTTTATTCTTTTGCAAATCTTCTTCTTGATCGCGGGTATCTTACGTTCTAAGATCCAAGTAATCTCTAAATTATTCCTTGACTTTTCTAACATAGCTTCACGATTTCTCAAGAAGGAAGAAGCCGAGATTCAGCCACATCTGTGAAGAAAACTTGTGTATTTTTATTATGAATTCATTTTTATTCTTGTAGGAGTTATTCTACGAGATTGTGGGAGTTGTTATCCAAGTTTTTGTAGGAGTGGTTTTACTCCGAGTTGTAGGAACGTTGTTCTAAGTTGTAGGATTATTTTTCAATCCGAGATAATAGTGAAGTAGCCGAGTCTAGCGTGGTGCTAGATTGGTGAGGTGAAGAGTGGACGTACCCAAGGTTGGGGAACCACTATAATTTTTGGTGTCATCTGTGGTTTGCTTGTTTATTTTCTGCGCATCTCTCGTACAATTTTTCATTTCGCAAAAAGACGTAGAACTGACATATTCACCCCCTCTAGGTGATTTAGGTAGACAACTAGAAATTATCAATTGGTATCAGAGGGAGGTTGTTCATCAAAAGGTTAACACCTTGAACAAGATCTGCTCCTAGTTATCTTAAGAGTGTACAAGAATGGAAAGAGTTAAGGATTTTGCTAAGTTACCCGTGTGAACTAAGGCAAACTTCCCCATGTGGAAAGAAAGGGTGAAGTTCTTCATAGAAGCAGTGGATCCAAGGATTTTCATGATAATGGAAGAAGGCCCCTACATTCCTATGACGGCCTCCACTATTGACTCCTCAAAGCAAGTACCAAAGAAACTGATTGATCTAGATAAAGATGAGATTACACTTATCTCTCTAGGCAAGAAAGCTAAAAATATCATCGCAAGTGCAGTCGATGATTCTATGCTACAAAATCTCATTCACTGTAAATCTGCCAAAGAGATGTGGCAATCTCTAATCGTGTTGATGGAAGACACGGAAGAAGTAAGGGACGATAGAAAATCCCTTTTGAAACAGAAGTATGAGGCCTTCAGGCAAGGCTCCAAAGAAATAATAGCAGACACCTTTTAAAATTTTTTCAAGATCGTCAACGGTCTGAGGAACTATGGCCGAGTCTTCACTAATGGAGAACTAAACGATAAGCTCCTAAGATCCTTAACAAAGGAATGGGACAACAAAATATATATCATAAGGGAGTTTGGAAAGCTAGCTGAGACTGATCCTCAGAACCTCTTCGGGAAGCTGATGTCATATGAGCTTCAAATAAATACAATAAAAGCTGAAGAAGAGGGAATCAGATCCTCATCGAAGGAGAAGTATGTCGCACTAAAGGCAGACAGCTCAAGGAAGGTCAAAGCTACATCTCCTGCTCCTGTATAGGAAGAAATTGAAGATGAAGACTCGAAGCCAAGCTCCTCAGGCTCAGAGCTATCAGATGGATAGTTCTCCCTACTCTCTAGGCAGTTCAAAAAGTTTCTTAGTAAGAAGAAGCAATGGAAAGGCAAAGACTTTTCCTCCAGAAGATCACGTCATGATGGTGATCATCATAAGAAAGGCTCAAGCAGCCACGACATATATAACTCCAAATCGAACAAACATATTTCATCTGACATTGTTTTTTATTGTTGTAATAAGCCAGAGCACGTAATTGCTGATTGCCCGCACAAGAAGAAAGAGTGTGGAAGAAGAGAAGAAAAGAAGTATTCCTATGGTAAAAAGAATTCTAAAAGAAGCCTAGTAGCAAATAAGGCCAAGACTCTTAGTGACACTGACTCATCTAAGTCAGGTAAGGAAGAGGAAACCTTCTTTGGGCTAATGGCACAGACAGATGAGGAAGAAGAACCCTAGTACACTGGGAAGGTAAACTCTCACACCCCTCTCTCAAAATCTGATGCTTCAGACCAAGATCATGAGGACTACTCCTCTGATGACGAGTCTGAACTCATGATTCAATACAAGGAGTTGATTAGGGCTTACGACAAATATCGAAGAGTCGCGAGAACTCAAGCCAAGGAGATCAAATCACTCAAGGCTGAGGAGAGCATTCCGAGGGAGAAAGTCACAAGGATGGATTCACTCAGAAAGGAATTCTATGCTACGATGGAAGAATACAATAAAGCTCTCGAGCAACTAAACTTGAAAGAGAAAATCATCGAGAAATTCGAAGAACAACTTGCCGATGAAAAGAAACTGGTTGAAAATTTCTCCAAGCCCAAGACAGTCCTTCCACTTGTTGCTGAATTCTCCGCTCAGGCTAAAGGAGCTAGCTTAGGCCATGAGGTTACTCCTAGTAAATCTTCTAGGAGGAACAAAGCTCAAAGAAGGAATAAGGATGCTAAGAAAGTTTTAGCCAAGGAGAAGGGAAAAGCTCCTCTAGATCAAACTTCATTTAAGAAGGACAACTTCCCAACAAACGAGTTTGGTTTTGATTCATCCTACTGTCATTTGGCCAGGCCTATTTATGTAGAGCCTAAGTCACGGTACCAAGGTTGGACTCGTCCCCTAAACTTTGGTGAATGTGTGCTCAAGGAACCTTATGAGGAAATCAAAATGAAATACTATGGTCCATATGTTCATGACCATAATATTAAGAGGGAGCCTAAGGCTAAGCCAGTTGTTCCCAAGGAAAAGGAGGTGAAAAAGGCTTGTGAGTGCTATCATCATGAGGCTTCTACCTCCAGATCAGCTTCCCCTGCAAGACTACACGTTCAAAAGGTCAAGCAGGAGACTTGGAAAAGGTACAACATGTTTGACTGTTGGTGTTGCGGCAAAGTTGGCCACTTTGCAGTAGAATACTTGTTTAATCCCAGAAGTTTCAAAACTCCTCTAGTTAATCATACGAGGCAGACCACTCATTATACAACTTTGGGCCCGCGGGAGGATAAGGCTCAAGGAAAAGAGAGGAGCAGGCGAGAGCCCACTCGTAAGGAAAGATGGAGCCATGGAGAGGGACACTCGCAAGGCGAGAGAGGAGCAGGTAAGAGCCCACTCATAAGGCAAGATGGAGTCATGGAGCAGGGCACTTGCAATGCGGGAGAGGAGCAGGTGAGAGCCCACTCGTAAGGTATGAGGGAGCCCTATAGCGGGGAACTCGCAAGGCGAGAGAGGAGCGATAGGTCTAGCGCAGGTTCAAAGATTGGTCGAGAGCCAATCAAGTTGGAAGGCAGTTTTTACCATTTTAACCCCAGGTAATTTTACTCTTTTTCCCTTGGTGGTCTACATATAACCCTTCAGAACAGCGGAGTTTGGATTTTGGCAGACCCAACCCAGGGTATTTTTGTAATTTCAGGTCAGTTCAGTTTGGTTATTGGCAGGTCAAACTCAGAGGCCTATAAATAGACCAATAAGGTGCCTGGAAGATGGTTGTTGACCCCTTTCTTCTTCTTCCACTAAGGCGCCTAGCTCAGCACTGGCTAGGAGGGGAAGAATTTCTAGTTTTTCTGAGTAAGAGGTGGGACCTCTGATCTGAAGCCCACTGTCTGTTTCTAGTCCTCGAGACTGTTGTCAAGGAAGGAATTAAGGAAGAGTAGGTGTGAGATGCAACTCTAGATCCAAACTCTAGGTAAAGTCGGGTTTCTGGCTTCAATATTTTTGGTGTGGTGAGCATGGATCGCAGCCTACATAGAAGAATCTTGAACCACTTTATGGAAGGAGATCTTGGCGAAGGAGATGAGGGTGGGTCCCAGAACCCGAGGGGATATGTAGGGAGAGAGGAATTTATGGCATCCATCAGAGGCATCATATACATGCTGTAGGGGATCTTGCAGTGAGGAGACTGCTCGACGCCCCTACCTCCGGCGTCCGGTCTCGCGCATCAGGACGAGCTCGTCTTGGCAAGGGTCGGAGAGGACGCATCGGGGGGGGGGGGAGGCGGGGGGGGGGGGGCAACATGGGAAAGAAAAGGTGGTGGTAGGAAGCGGGCGAGACCTGGAAAGTAGGGAGTTGTTCCCCAGCCCTGCGAGTGCTGTCTCGCCGGGTGATGTCGTCGCACGAGTAGAGGTTGCGAGACCCCTGGCGAGAGGATCTCCATTCTGAGAGTTGATCCTTTCAGCTTCCGTCTCGGAAGGGTTCCGTGAGCCATAGATGACCTACAATGTGGGGAAAGACGACCCCCTCCAGCACTTGCAATGGTTCGAAGATGCGGTCTCAATCAGGCCGATGACAGATGCATTCAAGTGCTGTATTTCTCCATCACCTTGAAGGATAAAGCTAGGGATTGGTTTCATCAACTCCCGACGGGATTGATATATGGCTTCGAAGACCTAAGTAGAAGTTTCCAGTTGTGCTTCTCGACCTCGAAGACAAGGAAGAGGAACCCGGAGTCGATTTTTCTAATTCGGCAGAAGGCAGATAAGTCCTTGGCCCAGTACGTGGACCGATTCCAGGTAGAAATCTTGGAAATTCAGGAGGTGCCAGGATTTTCTCTCCAGATGGCCTTCACCGTTGGACTACGGGAGAGTTTCTTCAAGATGATCCTGACCCGAAAGGTACCATTGTCGTTTGAGGGGTTGATAGAGAAAGCAGCGAAAGAAAAAGCGATGGAGGCGGCAAACCCGGTGTTTGCTAGGAAGTTGGAGAGAATGACGGAGGCTGAGTCGAGGGAGCCGGGAGGGGAAAGATAGCAATAAGGAAGGAGAAGGGAGGAGCCGAGGGCTCTGGCATACTAGGAGCTGGGTTGGAGGCAGCCAGGAGGCCCTGTTCAAGGGCAAAGAAGCGGTTTTCTCTAAGGAGGAATGAACTACCAAGGAGGACTAGGACGATTAAATCAGTAGGGGTGGGGATACGGTCCTAGACCACCCATACCCCCTCCTCAACAAGCTATGGCCATTGGCCGAGGGAGAAGAAGAGGAAGAGAATGGGGGAGAGAAGGAGCTAGAGTTGGAAGGAGGAGGAATCATCAGGAGGGGAGACGGGAGGAGGAGGTAGCCTTGCCATATTATGACTTCCACGAGGAGGAAGGTCACGCATCGGCTACCTGCCCGGAGTTTCTGGAGATGAAGAGGGTTAGAGAAGCAGGGGAACAGTAGCTACCGGTGCGTATAGTGGAGATGTCTAGGACCCGGGAGGAGGACCAGTGTGTGGATCGAGCTAATGTGGGTGACTGAGGAGGGATTGGAGTGATACACGGGGGAGTAGGGATTTAGGCTACCCGTAAGGCGAGCCTTCATACCATGTATCATCAGAGTATCGCCTCGACGTTACAAGCCCCTCCCCTGGACGAGAAAATCACCTTCTGAAAGTGAGGGTAAGATCTATCTTAACTCTAGAGGGGGGGGGGGTGAATAGAGTATTTTAAAGTAAATTTACAATTTAAAAATGCACAGCAGTAAAGGCTTAATTTATGTATAGGTGTAAGGTGCTTTGAAGTAGAAAATAAAACTAAGGCAGTAAGAATAAAAACCACAGCACACAGCAAAGAATATCCACAAGAAATAAAAAGACGCAAGGAACTATAGTGGTTCCCCAAAAACCTGGTACATCCACTCTTCTACCACCCTTGGTAGGAATCCACTGCAGGATGGGTTGATCAGGTATCCTGGGCACCAATGAGCTTTTGATAAGGTGCTCAAAAACCACACTAGATTTTTTGATCAGGTGTCTTGCCACCATTGAGTTTTGACAAGGCTCTCAGAATCAGAATCAAGACTTTTGAAGGGAGTTTTGATAACCCTTTTACAGCAGGAAAAGAAAAAGAAAGAGGTGAAGATGTCTTCTCTGTCTCAATCACTGAGAAAAGACTTAGTGGATTGATTGTGTTGTCAAAGCTCCCCCTGAGAAAGATGAGAGCATTGCTAGGGTGATAGGTCTTTAGAAGCTTCAGATCTCCAGCAGAAGATGGTTTCAGCAGAGGCTGAAATATGAATTGTCTGGAGTCCTTGATGTTGAAGCTATGATCACTTTTCAGTATGCAAACTAATTCTCCAGGATTGATCACTTGATTTTTGAATTGATCTCTCTATCCTGTGAATCTGTACTGAGAATTTCTTGTTGTAGATTGTCTATTCTTGTGTAGTCTCTTGTTGTTATCTCTGTCAGACTGGAGAAGAAAAGATGATTTATTCTCTGAAGATCTTCTATCCAAGATAGCCGTTAGCAGTCAATAAATGTCTTCCATAAATGTTTTGTCTTATGGAGGAAAGTCCAATAAACATTCTCTGATAAATCCCTTGAAACTTGCTCCAGAATAAATGAAAACGGCTAGCAGATCTCTTGAAATAAATGTTGAGAGAATTTGAAAAACATTCCAAAAGCTGACTGAATTTGAATCCTCAAAGTCGTCGATCTCTCAGGAAAAACGTCGATCTAAGCTCTACGAATGTCGACCTGAGCTCGGAGATTGAAATGAACATCAGACAGAAAACGTCGACCTGAGCTCGAAGATCGTCGACCGGAGCTCAGTGACCTGAAGAATAAGCTGAAGACAGATCGTCGATCTGAGCTCGAAGATCGTCGACCGGAGCTCGACGATTTAGCAGAGATGCACTCAGAGAGCGTCGAACGGAGTTTGACGTTTCGTCGACCTAAGCTCGACGATAATTGTCTTTGCCTCAGCTCTAAGTCTGAATCCTTGAATGGTCCTGGGGGCAGCTTCAAACCTAAGTTCTAAGCCCTAGACTCATTCTAACTTGACCTTTTCAACTATACATCTAGGTCAAACTGATTTCCTAAAAACATAGTGATCCTTGCCCAAATTAGTAATAGGGTGTTCAAACAAGCTCCCCCTATTTGGGTTAGGATTACTATTTACAGAACTCAGTAATAAATACAAAATCATCATACATATAAACAAAAATCTAACACAAAAGAGCAGATCATGCAACATAGCAGCAAATAGATGGAATATCAGCAAATGTTCAAGATGAGTATACTGTCTGCTTACAAATGTCATTTCTTTTCACTTCCCTTCTTAAATAAGATTTCCCTGTTGGGATTTAGAGCTTCTTTCTTTGACCTTCTATCACCCATTGCACCTAAGGAGGTTTGAGATCTTGGCCTGGGAAGCACAGCCTCAGGATGCAGTTTCATGTAGTCCACTGGGTCAAAGAATTTCCTTGATGCATACCTTTCCAGTTCTGCCTTTCTTTGATCTGACAAAGTAGTAATGTTGGAAGTGTCTTTCCCTTATTCTCTGGCCTTCTTCAGCTGATCTAAAGCAGCAAGTTCTTTCATCCTAGCAGTCCATGATAATGGATTGTTCTCTGGATCTTCAAAAGGAACTGCAGGCTCTTATCTATTGACAGTTTCTGAAGCAGTAGGAGATCTTGTATCAACCATTTCTCTGAGTTTATAGGGGAAAGGACCTTGAGTTGAGTCCATGTGACTTTGTCCTTCCCTTGCTTGAAATCCGTGTCCTCTTTGATTTCCTCTATATTGTCCCCTTCTGGACTGATAACCCCTTTGATACTGCCCCTAGGATGATATCTTTGAGAGGATTGGGAGGAACTTTGCTTTGGAACTGAGGTTAGAGAAGCTGAGCCTCCACCTGATCCTGAATCTGGAGGAGGAGGAGGAGGAGGCTGAAATTGGGATGAACCTTTCTCATACTTATCAAACTTTCTTTTCTTCTTCATGGCCTTTAGTTGATTTTTAGAATATTGCATCCATGGTTCAGTAATTTGGCAATCATGCAGAATATAGTAGGGTATATCATTAGCATCCTTGGCCTTAGTAGGAGGAACTTTCATCATGGCCTTGCTTCTAGCCTTCCTTTTCTTTGCAATAGTACCAGAAGAGTCATCAGAGTCAGTGTGAAACTGATCACTTTCTGAGCTCTGGGGTCTATCATACAGATCATCAATGCTTTTGATATACTTTTTTTGTTGTTTCCGTTGTTCAGAAGTCAGAGCAGGAGCAGCAGCAGCAGAAGTAGAACTTATGGAAGCAACAATAGGAGCAGAAGTAATTTGAGCAGCAGGTTCAGGTTATTCCAGATAAGCAATAGCATCAGCAATAACAGACAGCATTTCAATATCATAAAATCCAATAAGTGTAACAGCAGTAGCAGCAACAACAGTAAAAATTGAAGCAACAACATCCTTAGCCTTGAAAGAGTTTATATAAGATGCAATCAGGCTGGGATCACATTCTAAAACAGGCACAATGGCCTTAGTAAGGTCTTCAACTTGTAGAACTGGTAGAGAATTGAAGTACACAGAATCAAAAACTGACAGTAGGCTCTGAAGATCTACTGCAAATACTGGAGCAGGTTCTGAAATTTCAGCAGCTTCAGGCAAAACCAGAGCTTCATTAGGCATCTCCCCCTTCCTGGATTCAGTGATAACTGGATCAAGGCACCCAAAAGAAGGGATTGCCTGAGAGGAGAGGAAGGTAGATAGCCTGTTAGACAGTTCCTGAACATTTTTCAGAAGTGGAGCCAAGGTGGTCTCCAGCAACTAGGTTAGCCTGGGGGCTAGCAGCTCATACAACCTGTCTGCCAAAGCTGAAAGATATACATGCTCAAGGGGGGGATTGAGTAGAGGTAGGTGATGATGTAGCTGGAATGATATTGGCTGGGATTGATGGAATGGATGGTGTGGAGGCAGGATGTATAGGGATGGATGGCTCAGTAGAAGGAATTGTTGAGATTGATGTTACTAAAGTAGAGATGGATGATATGGGAGAGGTAAGGGATGGGGTGAAGGATGATTGAGAAAGTATGTCCTGAAGAAGTTGTTGGTAGGAAGATGTAGATGGAATTTCAGGAGGAGTAGGAGGAGAATCATCCATGAAGGAGTCATCTAGAAGATTAAATGATGGAGTGGTGACAGGTGGATAGTAGTGCAAGGGATGAAATGATTCTGAGGTAGAGGCTGGAGGAGGTGAAATGGGTGATGAGATTGTAATGGGGGAAGATATGGCTATAGTTGAGATGAGTGGTAAGGTTGAGATGACTGGGGTAGAGATAGCTGGAGGAGGAGGAGAAGCAGGCAAATCTTCTGCTGGGGCAGAGACCTGAGGAGGAGTGACTGAGGCAGTCCTTGTGCCTGAAGCAGGTATTGCTGCAGCAGCCCTGTTGGGGTTTATGATCTGCCTATCCCACCTGCTGAAGAGGGCACAGGTGAGTCTTTTTGATGCATTGATGTGCATCCCACTTGAAACCAACAGATCAGGGCACCTGAGATGTAGGTAAACCCCTATAATCCTCCCAAAACTGACACTGCTTTTGCTAACTTTTTTTGATCAAATTAAAGAAGATTGATCCCCAATCCAGATGTTTCTTATCAACTAAGGCTCCCATTAAGCATAACTGATACCTTGAGATTGTATCATGGGCAGAGTGCTTTGCCAGAAGCACTTTTCCAACAACATCAGCCAAGAATTGAAATTCAATAGATAAATTCTTTTTCAACAGTTTATTAGGGTTCACAGCAGAGTGACCCATTCAATCTAACAAAGAATCATATTCCTCTCCAGACAAATTGTTGGAATCATTCCCAATACTTAATGCGAATACTTCTGTCAAAGAGCGGGAGTCATTGGTACCTGAGTTCCATTGATGGTGCCGACTATAGAATTTTCACTTTCGCTGGTGGCACTATAAACCCATTCTTTTACTTCATCTGCTGCAATCTTTATTCTTGTTATCATCGACTGAACTAACTGCTGATCGCGGAACAAATTCAGAATGTCTTTGAATCGCTGATCACTACCATCGAAGGAGTTCATATCAATGTCAAAGCCTGTATCAAATTTCATTTTGGAGAGAGCGGCGACCGACATTGCCATCTGTACCTGCAAAGATTCAACAAACACGACCAAGTGTAGAGAGTTTGGAGGGAAAGAGAAAAATTTGCAGAGAGTATGAAAGCGTAAACGACGAGCGGCGGCCGAAAAAATGATTTTATATTAGGGTTCGACGCGAAAAAGGAAGGATCGTCGATCTCCGTTCGACGATCAGGACTCCTGATGGAAGCTGAAAGGTCTTAAATATCGTAGATCTCAGTTCGACGATCTAGAGAGAACGTCGAGCTCAGTTCAACGATCGAAGGCCTGAAAGAGATAGTATGCAACTATCTGACATGCTCTGAACTCAGGTCGACGTTTTGGGAAAACGTCGATCTCCGTTCGACGTTTCTCGGGTAAACGTCGATCTCCGTTCGACGCTTTCTGGGGAAAACGTCGAGCGCAGTTCAGAGATAGAAACTATCCTTCAGACACAAAAAGAGATGAGTTTTTAGCCTAATCTTGGTCTGTTTTTAGCTTTTCAAAATCTTGTAATTTACTTTAGGCTTCCTCCATCTAACATGCCTAACTGATTGAGGAAGAAGTTGTGTTTCTTTTCATCCAAAGGCTTGGTGAAAATATCTCCCCTTTGCAAATCAATTGGGATATATTGAAGTTCAATTTTATTTTTCTCAACATTATCCCTTAGAAAATTATGCCTAATTTCTATGTGTTTTGTCCTACTATGGAGGACTGGATTTTGTGCAATGGAAATAGGACTGGTGTTGTCACAAAATATTTTAGACTTCTCTAAGTTGTAACCATAGTCTAGGAGTTGGTTTTGTATCCATAATATTTGTGAACAACAACTGCCTGCAGCCATATATTCAGCTTCAGCAGTTGAGGTTGACACAGATGTTTGTTTCTTACAATACCATGAGACAAGTCTATCATCAAGAAACTGACAAGTTCCACTAGTGCTTTTCCTGTCTATTCTGCATCCAGCATAATCAGCATATGAAAATTCAGTTAAGTCAAATGCTGAATCTTTTGGATACCAGAGACCTAGATTTGGACAGCTTTTAACATACCTAAGAATCCTCTTTACTAAAGTTAAGTGTGACTCTCTAGGGATGTCTTGGAATCTAGCACATATACATGTAGCAAACATTATATCAGGCCTACTGGCTGTAAGGTACAATAAAGAGCCAATCATTGCTCTATATGTTGTCTGATTAACTGGTTTTCCATGTTCATTAGCATCCAATACAGCATTGGTAGGCATGGGTGTTTTCATACATGATGCATCAGACATACCAAATTTCTTAACCAGTTCTTTTGCATACTTGGTTTGAGAAATAAATATGCCTTCAGCATGTTGTTTGACTTGCAATCCTAAGAAGAAGGATATCTCACCCATGCTACTCATTTCAAATTTAGAGTGCATAAGCTTGGAAAACTTTTTACATAAGTTTGAATCAGTAGAACCAAATATAATATCATCTACATAAATTTGTACTAGTAGGGTATGGGACTTAAGGGTTTTAATAAAAAGAGTTTGGTCTACTTTCCCCCTAATAAAATCATTTTCCAGAATAAAGCATGCTAGGGTCTCATACCATGCTCTAGGAGCTTGCTTTAGACCAGATAATGCTTTATGCAGTTTGAAAACATAATCAGGGTGAGTTGGAGAGACAAAACCTGGGGGTTGTCTGACATAGACTTCTTCTTTGATCTCCCCATTGAGAAAAGCACTCTTCACATCCATTTGGTAGACTTTGAATGCCTTATGAGCAACATAAGTCAGGAAGATTCTTATGGCCTCTAACCTTGCAACTGGTGCAAATGTCTGGTCATAGTCTATCCCCTCTTCTTGAGAATATCCCTGAGCAACTAGCCTTGCCTTGTTCCTTACAATAATTCCTTGATCATACAATTTGTTTCTGAACACCCATTTTGTTCCAACAATAGAATGATCCTTCGGCTTAGGCACTAGTTCCCAGACTTTGTTTCTTTCAAATTGACGCAACTCCTCTTGCATTACAATGATCCAATGTGGATCTTGCTCTGCATCTTGAATGGATTGAGGTTCAATTTGAGATAGAAAGCAAGTGTGCATTAGGTTTAGGTTGACCTGATTTCTGGTTTGCACACCAGCTGAGATGTTTCCAATCACTTGGGAGATTGGATGATCTCTTGAGGTTACTAAATCAACAGGTGGTGTTGATTGTTCACCAACCTGTGTTGCTGTTTCCTCTTGTGGAACAACAACTAGCTCTTCAAGAAGATTAGCAGCTTCTTCATCTTCACTACTTTCATCCTTTTGAGTAACTTGTAATCTGTCCAAGTCTTCAGCTAGAGAATGTACCTGCAATTGTTCTATGGTAGAAGCATTCTTCTCCTTGAAAGACATATTAGTTTCATCAAAAGAAATATGAACAAATTCTTCTATTTTTAGAGTAGTTTTATTGTAAACCCTATAAGCACTGATTATGGAGTATCCAAGAAACACTCCTTCATCAGTTTTTGCTTGAAATTTTGCTATGTATCTCTTGTCATTGTTGTGAATATAACAAATGCAACCAAAGATTTTAAAATAGTCTACTTTAGGTTTCTTCCCTTTGAGCAATTCATAGGGAGTCTTGCCCTTCAGTTTATGTATTAGACTTCTATTCAACACATAATTGGAGGTGTTCACTACCTCAGCCCAAAAGGATAGAGGAAGGTGAGCATCTGACAACAATGTAGTTGCAGATTCAATTAGGGTTCTATTTTTCCTTTCTGCTATCCCATTTTGTTGAGGAGTTCTAGGAGCTAAGAATGTATGCCTGATCCCTTCACTCTGACAGAACTCTTGCATAAGAAGAGAATCAAACTCTGTCCCATGATCACTTCTAATCAGGGCAATGTGAGTGTTGAACTCAATCTATATGCATTTGAGAAACTCTGTCAAACACTTGAAGTTACCAGACTTCTTCCTCAGAAAGAACACCCATGTGAATCTTGAGAAGTCATCTACAACCACTAAAGTGTAGGATTTCCCTCCTAAGCTTTGTACTGTAATGGGTCCAAAAAGATCCATGTATAACAGATACAAAATCCTAGGTGAGTCACTCTTGTTAAGTGATTTAAAACTATTTTTAGTTTGCTTGCCTAATTGACAAGCCTTGCAAAGTCCTTCCTTCTTGTAGGGTCCAGAAGGTAGTCCTCTAACAAGGTTGTCCTTGGATAGCCTAGCAATGGTTCTAAGGTTAATATGTCCTAGTCTCTTATGACATAGAATATTAGGTCTAGATATGGAATTAAACAGGCAAATATCTACCTTAGATGAATGAAAATCTACTAAGTAAATGTTACCTCTTCTGTTACCTGTTAATACAGTTGTGTTGTCCTCTGACTTGACCTTGCATATAGCTTTGTTGAAAGTCACTTGATATCCTTCATCACAAAGTTGACTGATACTTATCAAGTTGTGCTTGAGTCCTTCAACATAAGCTACTTTCTTGAAGGTGACTGTTCCAATTTGGACTGCACCATATCCTTTTGTTGTTCCAAAGTTTTAATCACCAAAGATTACTTTGGGTGCAAGCTTGGTTTTAAAGGATGTGAAGTTGTCCTTATTCCCTGTCATGTACTTTGAGCACCCACTATCCAGATACCATGGATGGTTTGATGTTGGATAGGTCTTCACCTGCACATAAACAGCTTATATGTTTTTGACCCAGTTTACCTTGGGCTTAGGTTGATATCCTTAAATTCAGAAATGAAAGACATCCCATGTTGACTCTTATAACCTTCAGGATGGTATCTCCAAGGAGGTACTATCCATTCAGTATAGGGGTTGAAACCTTGGGATGTAGGACTTCTAGGATTGAATCCAGATGTACCTTTGAAGGATTGTTCAAAATCCTGATCTCTATTCGACGATTGTCGAGCTGAGGTCGACGATCTTGGGTCAGATCGTCGATCTCTGTTCGAAGATCGACTGTCCTGGAGTTCAGAGTTCAGGTGTCGTCTAGCTGAGTTCGACGATCATTTCTTGGATCGTCGAGCGTCATTCGACGATCATCGAGCTATGTTCGACACATTCTGTTGAACTGTATTTTTCTTTGGCAAATCTGCATCCTTCCTAGCTACCTCTACAACTTCCTTCCCTTTATCAGAGATAAATTTGATTGGAGTTGTCAGAACTATAGGCTGGCTGGATGAAGCTCCCAAGCCCAGTGTACTATTAAGTCTAGAGTTCACTGTGCTTGTGATATCCATCAGTTTGATACTTCTCCCATTAAGGGATTCTTCAAACTACTTGGCCTTAGATAGTTCACTCTTTAGTGAAGCTATCTCCTACCTATAGCATTCTAACTCTTCAGAGAGTTTGAGGTTCTCTGATTTTAAAGTGCTATACTCAGACAGTTATTTTCTGAGGGAAGTGATTTCCTTCTCAGACTCCAACATATCTAGGCATAGTACTTTAAACTCATGTTTAAAGTCCTCAGAACTGAAATCAAATGAATTGATTACCTGATCTTCTTCTAGTTGAACTTCTGAATCTGATTCTGACTCTTCTGCTTCTGAATCTGTTTGAGAGGTATTGATATCCATCATGCAAAATTCCTTTTCATCAGCATCATCCTCATCATCACTGGAGCTGGATGAGGCTTCAGAGTCCTCTTTAGTTTCACTCCATGTCTCAGCAACAAATCCCTTCCTTGTATGTGTGTTCTTGCTGTAGGAGGGTTTGTCTGAGGTGTTCTTCTTGAAGTCTTTCCCCTTTCTTCTTTCCCTTCTATCTTTCTTGTCCTTATTTTTGTTTTCTGGACAGTCAGGCACAATATGGCCTGGTTTCCTGCAACCAAAACATATAATTTCTTTATTGTTATTTAATTTATCATTCCTTGGCTTATCATTTCCCTTGTATGATCTCTTTCTGAAGTCTTTTCTGGCCATTTTGTAGAATCTTTTGGCCAGTAGACTTAGGTGCTCATCATTTCCTGTAGCTTTATCTTCATGCTCCTCTTCTGTAGCTTTGAAGGCTATGGTCTTCTCTTTTCTGATGACTGGAGAAGTAGCCTTTTGTTCTTCTTCTCTATTTTTAATGAGCAGCTCATAAGATTTGAGCTTGCCCAGGAGAGCTTCAGTGGTAATCTCATTTAGACTTCTGGCATCTTTGATTGGCCAGATTCTTGAATCCCAAGTGCTGGGGAAGCACATTAGGATTTTGTCATTCAGCTCAGTCAATGAGATTTCTTTATCCAGAGTCTTTAACTCATTGACAATCAGACTTAGTCTATTGTACATGTCAGCCACTGATTCCGCTTCTCCCTTTTTGAAGTTCTCATATTAGCTTATAAGATGGGATCTCCTGTCTTTCCTTTCATCAGCAGATCCTGAGACAATTTCAGAGAGTTTGTCCCAAATTCCTTTGGCTGAGTTATATTCAGCTACCTTCTGAAATATCTCATCAGACATTATCTGAGCTAAGATGTTCATGGCCTTGGCATCTGCAGTCTTCCACTTCTTTATTTCAGCATCTGTTCCTGAAGGAAGTGGAACAACATTTGTACTTGAGCTTGCTGGTGGACTTGGGCACACTGTCAAAACAGAATTAAATATGTCTTCATCAATAGAATTCATATATAGTCTAATCCTTGCTTTCCAAAGTGCAAACTTGGATAGATTGCACATTGGAGGCCTGGTGCTTGCATAATCTTTGTTCTGTGCCATGTCTTTATATAAAATTAAATATAATGAAAATAACCCTCTTGAAAGATTGATCTTATCAAGGATCTTTGGGTTCATGTGTTAGCCTGTATGAACAACCAACCTCCCTCTGATACCAATTGAAAGTGAGGGTAAGATCTATCTTAACTCTAGAGGGGGGGGGGGGTGAATAGAGTATTTTAAAGTAAATTTACAATTTAAAAATGCACAGCAGTAAATGCTTAATTTATGTATAGGTGTAAGGTGCTTTGAAGTAGAAAATAAAACTAAGGCAGTAAGAATAAAAACCACAGCACACAGCAAAGAATATCCACAAGAAACCAGAAGACACAAGGAACTATAGTGGTTCCCCAAAAACCTGGGTACATCCACTCTTCTACCACCCTTGGTAGGAATCCACTGCAGGATGGGTTGATCAGGTGTCCTGGGCACCAATGAGCTTTTGATAAGGTGCTCAAAAATCACACTAGATTTTTTGATCAGGTGTCTTGCCACCACTGAGTTTTGATAAGGCTCTCAGAACCAGAATCAAGACTTTTGAAGGGAGTTTTGATAACCCTTTTACAACAAGAAAAGAAAAAGAAAGAGGTGAAGATGTCTTCTCTATCTCAATCACTGAGAAAAGACTTAGTGGATTGATTGTGTTGTCAAAGCTCCCACTGAGAAAGATGAGAGCTTTGCTAGGGTGATAGGTCTTCAGAAGCTTCAGATCTCCAGCAGAAGATGGTTTCAGCAGAGGCTGAAATATGAATTGTCTGGAGTTCTTGATGTTGAAGCTATGATCACTTTTCAGTACGCCAACTAATTCTCTAGGATTGATCACTTGATTTTTGAATTGATCTCTCTATCCTGTGAATCTGTACTGAGAATTTCTTGTTGTAGATTATCTATTCTTGTGTAGTCTCTTGTTGTTATCTCTGTCAGACTGGAGAAGAAAAGATGATTTATTCTCTGAAGATCCTCTATCCAAGATAGCCGTTAATAGTCAATAAATGTCTTCCATAAATGTTTTGTCTTCTGGAGGAAAGTCCAATAAACATTCTCTGATAAATCCCTTGAAACTTGCTCCAGAATAAATGAAAATGGCTAGCAGATCTCTTGAAATAAATGCTGAGAGAATTTGAAAAACATTCCAAAAGCTGACTGAATTTGAATCCTCAAAGTCGTCGATCTCTCAGGAAAAACGTTGATCTGAGCTCTACGAACGTCGACCTGAGCTCAGAGATTGAAATGAACATCAGACAGAAAACGTCAACCTGAGCTCGAAGATCGTCGACCAGAGCTCAGCGACCTGAAGAATAAGCTGAAGACAGATCGTCGATCTGAGCTCGAAGATCGTCGACCGGAGCTCGACGATTTAGCAGAGATGCGCTCAGAGAGCGTCGAACGGAGTTCGACGTTTCGTCGACCTAAGCTCGACGATAATTGTCTTTGCCTCAGCTCTAAGTCTGAATCCTTGAATGGTCCTGGGGGCAGCTTCAAACCTAAGTTCTAAGCCCTAGACTCATTCTAACTTGACCTTTTCAACTATACATCTAGGTCAAACTGATTTCCTAAAAACATAGTGATCCTTTCCCAAATTAGTAATAGGGTGTTCCAACACCTTCTCTAGGAAGGACTTGCCAGACCACGAAGATCCATTTTGCGATGCGATGGTGATCCAGACCGCCATCGAAAATTTTACGGTGTCACAGATCTTTGTCGATAATGGGAGTTCGGTGAATGACATCTTTAAGAAGGCGTTCAATGAGATAAGGGTGGGGGACCAAAGGGTGTTGGCAGCAGATGGGCCATTGTTCGAATTTTTGGGAGAAAGGATGGAAGTCGAGGGGGGAGTGGGACTTCAGGTAACTCTGGGGGGGGGGGGGCTGTCTAGGAATTATCGCTTCGTGATAGTCGACACTCCAAGCAGTTATAAAGCCATTTTGGGCGCCCTTTGATCAGTGCCTTTAGGTGCATCCCATCGTCTTTCCACCAATGCCTGAAGCTTAACGCCGGAGGAACCCAAATAAGAGTACGAGGAGATCCAAAAGTAGTCAGAGAGTGCTACGTGACGATGGTGAATACCATTTCTTAGCAAGGTGACGCCGAGGAACTGGAGAAGAGGATGAGTGGTAAAGCCCCGAGAAGACCTGCAGACCAGGCTCTCATCAAGCTGGCAAGACTGTAGGCTCACTCGGTGGTAGGATGAATGGGAAGGCCCCGAGAAGACCCGTTGACCAGGCTCTCATCAAGATGGTAGGACCGTGGGCTCACTCGGTGGCAGGATGAATGGCAAGGCCCCGAGAAGACCCGCTAACCAGGCTCTCATCATGGTGGCAGGACTGTAGGCTAATTTGGTGGCAGGATGAATGATAAGGCCTCGAGAAGACCCGCTGACCAGGCTCTCATCAAGCTGGCAGGACTGTAGGCTCACTCGGTGGCAGGATGAATGGCAAGGCCCCGAGAAGACCCACTGACCAGGCTCTCATCCAGCTGGAAGGACTGTAGGCTCACTCAGTGGAAGGATGAATGGCAAGGCCCCGAGAAGACCCACTAACTAGGCTCTCATCAAGCTGGCATGACTGTAGGCTCACTCGGTGGCAGGATGAATTGCAAGGCCCCGAGAAGACCCGCTGACCAGGATCTCATAAGGCTGGCAGGACTATAGGCTCACTTAGTGGCAGGATGAATGTCAAGGCCTCAAGAAGACCCGCTGACCAGGCTCTCATCAAGCTAGCAGGACTGTAGGCTCACTCATTGGGAGGATGAATGACAAGGCCCCAAGAAGACCCGCTGACCAGGCTCTTATCAAGCTGGCTGGACTGTAGGCTCACTCGATGACAGGATGAATGGCAAGGCCCCGAAAAGACCCACTGACTAGGCTCTCATCAAGTTGATAGGACTGTAGGCTCACTCGGTGGTAGGATGAATGACAAGGACTCGAGAAGACCCGCTGACCAGGCTCTCATCAAGCTGGCAAGACTGTAGGCTCACTCAGTGGCAGGATTAAGGAAAGGCCCCGAGAAGACCCGCTGACTAGGCTCTCATCAAGCTGGAAGGACTGTAGGCTCACTCGATGGTAGAATGAATGGCAAGACCCCAAGAAGACCCGCTTACTAGGCTCTCATCAAGCTGGCAGGGCGGTAGGCTCACTCAGTGGCAGGGTAAATAGTGAGATCTCTTGAAGAAAAAATATCTTTACTAGTTAAGCAAACGAAGAAAGTTCATGAAAAATAAAAAACTATGGTAGGAAAAGGTTGGAGCGATACAAATGAAGATAGACATTCCCGGCCGGTGCTCAGGAACGAGGGTCTCGCCCATAGCGAGTGGCTACTTGTGGGGGAATAAAGTCCTTGCCTAATAAGGGAGCGGATTAATACCTGGGGGCCACTCGCGCCGAAGGTATCTTGAGGTGAGATGCGAGGGCGAAGTCAGACGGTCTCACGCGTAGAAGCTGTGGGGGGAAGTCTAAAGACTCGCACTCTAAAACTAACTCTCGAGCGAGGTGGAAGGACGTTGAGTAGCTCCATCTCGCAATTATAAATGAACTAGAGAGCCGTCTCGCAGTAAACCAAGCAAAGTAAAATAAAATAAGGAGAATGAGAAGAGAGAAGATATGACAAAAGTTTCCTTTATACATTTGGTCATAATTGTTCATTACAAAAAAAGAGAGGGGGTACTCTCTTATGATGGAATACTTCAAAAATCTCAAAAAATAACAAGTATTAAATAGTATAGTTAAGAATGAAGCAAAGGGAGGGGAGGAGGAGAACCAGATCCCGCCATCAGTTCTTCACTCCTCTTCGCTGGAAGAGGAATCCTCTTCCTCTTTGCCGTAAAGATGTGGCACTAGGTCACGAGCAGTGACAGTTTCAGAGTTTTCTTTGACGACCCCCAGCTCCTTCATCATCTTCTGAATAAGCTCGACTGCCTTAATGTTGGTGTCTCGGCAAAGCTCTTCGACCTCTTCATAAGAATATTGAGGCGGGGGAGCTTGGAAGGGTTCTGGGCGAGAGGATGACAGAGCGCTGTCCCGAAGATGGGTGTTCTAGGCCTTCAAGTCTTTGTTCTGCTCCTTCAAGGCCGTTATGCGCAAACGCATTCATTCCTCCGTCTCGGCATACTTCGAGACGCTCATCAGTTAGCAAGAGATACATATGCGAAAGAAAAACTAGCTATGGGTACGGCTTACCACGCCGCCCTTAGCCTTTGCGAGGAGGGCTTCAACAATGACCAACCTCTTTTCGAGACCATGAAAGACAACTTAGGCAATTAATAATCCTTTAATACCAATTGAAAGTTAGGGGATAGATCTGATTTACTCTAGAAGGGGGAGGGGGTGAATAGAGTGATTTAAAACTTTTTCCTATTTTTTAAATCTAGTAGTAAAATAAGTGATAGTAGTAGTTATATGAAATGAAATAGAAACTAGGCTAAACTACACAATCACAACACAACAAAACAAAGAAGAATGAACACACAAACAACACAAGAATTTATAGTGGTTCCCCAAATCTGGGTACATCCACTCTTCTACCACCCTGGTAGGAATCCACTAACAGTTTTTTTATCAGGTGACTGCCACTATAGGTTTTTGCTCAGGTGCCCTGTCACCACAAGATCTATTTGCAGGGAGATCTCACAACCCTTTAGGCTTTTGATCAGGTGCCTAAAAACCAACACAAGAACTTTTGAAGGGAGTTAATAAACCCTTTTTACAGTGAGGTAAGAAGGTGATGTTAAATAACAGAGATGACTTAGTGGATTGCTGGTGTCAAAGCTCCCCCTGAGATGTTGAAATGTTCAGGAAGACTGGAGCTTTGATCAAGGTGCTGGTCTTCAGATTGATGTTGATCTCCAACAAGCTTTTTAGACTGATTGTATTCGATGTCTATTGAAAGCTTGGAGAAGATTTGCTGATGATGAAGATAGAATGAATTTTCAGACAGAATGTCTTTTTGTGTCTGCCTCTATTGCTTAGTTCATTCTTTAACTTCTCATTTTCTATCTTGTATTGTTGATAGAAGGTGATTCTTCACTGTATCTCTTCTGAATTTGAATTTTACTCCTTGATTGACTGCTGAATTATTGGAACTTGGACACACGGCTAGAAGGGCATTAATTTGATTCCTCAACTATCCCAGTTATTAAGCCGAATTTTTACTCTGTGAAATCCAGTAATTAATGATGCCAATGAACGGCTATATTCATAAGAATATATGCATTTAATTACTCAGAGCAATATTGCCATTTATATATTAAATCAGCCTTGGTCAATCTAGAAATGAACTGCCAGAAGAAAATACTGAACTGACAGATTTCGTCGACCTCAGAATAGATTTCGTCGACCTGAACTCAAAGTTCGTCGAGCTGATAAATCGTCTTTGTTGACCTGAGCTAAGCAATCATCAATCTGGAAATATCTTGCTAATACTGAGCTCCAAGTTTGTCGATCAGAGAATCTGTCTCGAGGGAATAAATCGTCGACCCGAGCTCGAATATCATCATGCTCAACTCAGAGAAAGAACTCTGAGTTCATCGATCTGAGATCGACGATCGTCAAGATGAGTTCGAAGAACTTCGAACTTATAATCTGAACTTCGAATTCTTCTAAGTCTTGTGTCTCCTGAAGTCCACTGCAGGCTGGTCCATGAAGATTGACTCTAATGACTAGCCTAGACTCTAGGACTAACAAACTTGACCCTTGCTATACATGGTGGGTCAACAAACCTAATAGTGAACCTTAGCCCAAATCCAAATTAGGGATCCAACAGACCATCTGACTTCTCGCACTCCACCGCTTGCCCTGCCTCATTGTCCTTCCATTTCTTATTATTGAAAACCAGGCGGTGCGAGATGCGGTACGAGAGCTCTAAGGCGCGCAGCTGGGCATGAGAGGTCTTTAGTACGAGGTCTCATGAGGATTCCTTTTCGACAGAATTTGCCTCTGGACCACCTTAATGGCCATAGTCTAGGGAGAAGGTATGGATAGTGGGAGGGTCTTGCTCCTTCCATGAGGGAAGGAGGGTGGAGACCGACACCCGGTTTGCGTCCTTCTCCCATAGTAGAACTGGGTCGCCAACGGTATCTTGTACCACAGGACCCATGTTGAAGTTTTGATGTGAGGAGGGGGCTGTACGATTGGAGGAAGCGGCTTCGCGAGATGGAGATCTGGTTAGATGAGTCAGAGTGTTGGCAGGCTGGTCGAGTAGTTCCATCTCTCGGGTAGGCGAGATAGCCTGTCAGGTAGGCTATCGAGGTGATTGCGATTCTCCTACGGAGATGGGGCTCAAGGATCCCGACATCTCCTTTTTCTCTTTCAAGGCTATCTTTTTCTTTTCTTTAGGGAACATCACAACCTTTTTTACCTTTTTCTCTGGCTGTGCCGAGAGGGAGCAGCATCATCTCCGGGTCTCTTCATGGGGGACGGAGCCAGCGATTGTTTCGCCGCCTCGGCTGCCATGTTGGCGAGGGTGAGACTTTTTGATGGCTTCGCGCTGCTCTTGTAAGGAGGATGGACAAGGATATTCTACTCCCCTAAATAAACAACTCGGCAATTAGAAAGCGGGATGAAGGGATAACAAACGTGAAATTAAAGAAGTGCGAGTGTACCTTCGCCAGGAAGCACAGGAAGGAGCGAGTCGAGGCCTCGCCTCAGGAAATGGACTTCAAAATATTTTCCTGTAAAGAAGTAGTAGAGGACTTTGTCCATGCCACTGACCTGGGGAGATACGTAAAACATCTCGGCAGGCGACACGGGTGCAAGCGGGATACCCCCAGGTTTTCGCGAATGAAGACGAAGCAGGTAAGCCAATAGTGATTTTGGTTGAGCGTCTCACATACCTTCAGGCCTTTCCCTGTGAAGTAGGAGATGCCATCGTGTTTGGCATGGTAGATGAATAGCTTGCGGAAGACGGTCAGGCTGGATTCAATGTGCTCCCGACATTTATAATTGGCAAAAGCAACTAAAACCGAGATGGCATTTGGATTTAGTTGCGCAGGGACTGCTCCAAAGTACTTCAAGACCTGTTTAACCTCTAGCCAGAGGGGAAGTCTCAGCCCCGCCTCAAAGTGCGAGATGAGAAAGGCGAGTTTGCCAGGGTAGAAAGTGTTGATCTCCTCGCTGACCTTCGGGGGCCCCGACTCGAATCCCTCCACCAAGAATTGGCGGGTGAAGAGGTTGTAGTCCTCCTCAGAGATCTTGTCGGGGGGGGGGGGGGATGTCATGGTCAGTAAATATCCTCCCGCACTGGCTGCGCCCCTCACCCTCCTAAGCCTTCTTCTTTCCCATTATAAGAGAAACGGAAAAACCGAGAGGGGGCGAAGAGGGAACGACGAGAGAAAGTAGCGAGACGAAGGAAGCGAGAGAGCAAGATCTGAGACACAACTGGGGTGGGGCAGCACATGTGGATCATTCATGTCTAGGGGGAATATTTATAGAGGTTAATGAAAGTGGAAAAACGGGCGGGAAAAGCATGGAGGAATTTGGAGAGTCGGCCGGCTTTTCACGTACTCTCTCCTGACCTCGAATCGTGTTGCCCAGCGAGGGCTTTTCTAGCAAGCCAGAATAAAAAATAAAATAAAGTAAAAAACCAATAAATTGAACATAGCCATGATGATTAAGATCAGCTGAGAAAAATTAACAAGATAGCAATGTTATTTATTGTTCCATTCCGCATGAGCCGGGCATCATGTCCGCAAGGTTTAAATTATAGGCGAGATGGCAGAATATATAGATTACAGAATTACGAATAAAATCAAGTGAGTGAGGCTATTAAACAGGCGAGATGAGGCGGAGGGTCTTCAGTTCTTATTCCATTTCTAGCACCCTCCACCGCGAGACCTCGCACATAGGGGTCAGCCCGGGATGTGAAAGGCACGAATAGCATCGAGACCACGACATGCGAGACGGAGTTGCTGGTCGACCTCATTTATAATGGCCGGAGGGTATGTATCGTCTATCTCAATTCCAGCGTCAACCTCGGAGGAGAGACAAGCACATTCAATCTCTAGCCAATCAATATGCATGACAGCAACCTGTTTATCTAATTCCATCTCACGGATGAGGCGTATGTGCTTTCGAAACATTTCGGCCATCCTGCGCTTCATCTCCACTGGATCCATGGGATCACCCAGATAATCTTATATTTCATCTGGGTGAGGAGGAGGCGAGATGGCAGGCTACCCAGAGAGGTCCTCTGCTGGCGAGTCGATCTGAATGCATAATTAGAGAGAAGCCTAAGGTCAGGATGAAGGGTGTTCTCGCGAGAAGGCTTGGAAGCAGCGAGCGGCACAGAGAAGCAAGAGGGAAGGTCTAGTTCATTTACCTGGGTTGCGAGAGGTCCCATCGAGCTGGGAAAGTTCGTCACTCTTCATATTTAGAGGGGTGGATTGCTGAGGCGAGTCAGAGCCTTGGTGATGGACGACAGTGGTATCAAGCAGGTTTATTGGTTGGGAATGATGGACGAGATCTCCCTAGTGAAGCATGCAGTGAGTAAATAAGAAGATGAATAAAGGAAAAAGAGGGGCAAGAGCAAAAAATTCACCTCTCTCTCCTCAAGATACGCAGGAGGAGGGGTACGGATTTCAAAAGATACGGGAGTGGTCTCCTCGATCGAGAAGGGGGGCCAGTAGTTTTCACATTATTTGGGTGAGATGACGATGGTAAGGGTGTAGGGGTGCAAACCAAAGCAGGGGCCAGAGCAACCATATTGGCCTTATTTTGTTTGCGCACCATCGCGAGATGTTTGCGGAAACTCTAGCTATGAGACATGACAGCGATGGAGCAGGGGAAGGAAGAGGTGAGAGAGGGGGGCACTCTCTACGTGGAGTAGGTGTCACATATTTATAGGCTTCGAAGGAGGTCCCCGCAAAAGATTCTCTCAAAAATGAACTTTAATGCCGCGAGCCTCGGTTGGACTTTCTTTCCGATCTTGAGGCAACCTTGAAAAGAGCGGGTATTGTGTACAACCTCGGGCCCGCAGGAGGAGAAGGCTCAAGGAAAAGAGAGGAGAAGGCGAGAGCCCACTCGCAAGGCGAGATGGAGCCATGGAGCGGGGCACTTGCAAGGCGAGAGAGGAGCAGGCAAGAGACCACTCGCAAGGAGAGATGGAGCCATGGAGTGGGGTACTCGTAAGGCTAGAGAGGAGCAGGCGATAGCCTACTCGCAAGGAGAAAGGGAGCCCTGGAGCGGGGCACTCGCAATGCGAGAGAGGAGCGATGGGTCTAGCGGCAGTTTGACGATTGGTCGAGCGCCGGTCCAGTTGGAAGACAGTTTTTACCTTTTTAACCCCAGGTAATTTTACTCTTTTTCCCTTTTTGGTCTGCATATAACCCTTCAGAACAGCGAAGTTTGATTGTTGGTAGACCCAACCTAGGGTATTTTGGTAATTTCAAGTCGGTTCAGTTTGGTTATTAGCAGGTCAAGCTCAAAGGCCTATAAATAGACCGATAAGGTGCCTGGAAGAAGGTTGTTGACCCCTTTCTTCTTCTTCCACTAAGGCACCTAGCTCAGCACTGGCTAGGGAGGGGAAGAATTTCTAGTTTTTCTGAATAAGAGGTGAGACCTGCGAGCTGAAGCCCATGGTCTGTTTCTAGTCCTCGAGACTCTCGTCAAGGAAGGAATTCGAGAAGAGTAGGTGTAAGCTGCAACTCCAGATCTGAACTCTAGGTGAAGTCGGGTTTCTGGCATCAACACTCGTATTGTTAACACTTCTAGGGGGAGCATGCTGACACATAACCAAGGACCCAAACACGTTTGGGTTCCTAAGGTAAACTGATTCTATTTTTGCAGGTATGTCAAAAGGCCAACAAATCGCCTATCTGGTATTTTGACAGTGGATGCTCTCGGCACATGACCGGGACAAGAAGCCTTATTCAGAAGTTCTCTCCAGATGAGAACGGGCCAAAGGTTATCTTTGGAGGTTCTGATAGGGGAATCACAAAAGGCTACGGTATGATCACTAACGGTAGTGTATCCTTCTCAGATTTGGCTTATGTTGAAGGATTAGAACATAATCTGATAAGTATAAGCCAACTTTGTGATAAAGGATACATAGTAGAATTTCATGCAGACTAGTGCTTGATAAAATCGGTAGACAACTTTGAAACGATTCTATTAGGCACTCGTAGTAGAAATATATTTTGTTTAAATTTTATTTTCATAGTCTCTACAGTAGTGTGCTTTTTGGTAAAAGATAGTGCGTCTCTTAGTGACCAATAACACAAGAGATTTGCACATGAATTACAAAACTATTAACAAATTATTTTCTCTTAATTAGTACGTGATGCACCCAACATTAAGCGCGTTAAAGACAGACCTTGTCACGCATGCGTAAAAGGCAAGAAAACAAATGCTACCTTTAAAACATTATTGGCAAAGATTCTAATAGGTGTTTACACCTACTTCATATGGACTTATTCGGTCCCCTGCAAATTAGAAGTTTGGGAGGTAAGGATTATACATTGGTTATTGTAGATGACTACTCTCGTTTTGCATGGGTGTTCTTTCTAAAACACAAGTCAGATACTTTTAATATTTTCACTAATTTTGTGAGGTAGATCCAGAATAAATACAACTATTCTGTTGTCAAAATTAGAAGTGACAATGGAAACGAGTTCAAATCTGGGGCTATGACAGAATTCTCTGAAAACCTATGTATCTTTCATGAGTTTTCCTCTCCTCGTACTCCTAAACAGAACAAAGTCATTTAGAGAAGAAATAGAACACTCATAGAGCCTGCAAAACTATGTTGAGTGATGCCTCACTACCAGAATACTTCTGGGCTGAAGCCGTCAACACTGCTTGTCACGTGCAAAACAAAGCACTCATAAATAAGAACCATGATAAAACACCTTAAAAACTACTAAAGGACAGGAAACCGACTATTTCATATTTTATAATCTTTGGTAGTAAATGCTTCGTACTCGACAATGGGAAGTATCACATAACTAAATTAAGTGAAAAGATTTTTGAAGGTATTTTTGTAGGATATAGTAGCCATAGTAAGACATATAGGATTTTCAACAAGAAAATCCTGGTCATAGAAGAATCTATTAATGTTGTATTTGATGAGATGAGCTTGCTACAAAACAACTCATCTAGTGTGTTTGTTGAAGATTCAGGTTCAAGACTAAAGGAATTAAGCCTAGATGAGGCAGTCAAAGAAAAAGGTCAAGAATTAATCACGATCACCACTCCAACCTAAATTGGAGAGGTTGATCACCATGATGAAGATGTCATTCAAGCTGATGAAGTCAGTGCAGTGATAGAGAAAGCTCTAGATGCAAGGAATTTAGAGCTCAGACACTTGAAGGACCACCCTATTGATCAAATTATAGGAGACCCTCGTGATGATATATGAACTCATAGAGGGACAACTAATGAGAATTTGTATTTGAGTTTTCTCTCGCAGGTTGAACCAAAGAAGTTTGAGTAAGCAAATAAGGATGCATCTTGGTTAATGGCAATGGAAGAAGAACTAAATCAGTTCAAACGTTGCCAAGTCTGGAAGCTTGTACCAAGACCCAAAGGAAAGAATGTGATTGGAACAAAGTGGGTCTATATGAACAAGATGGATGAATATGGAACCATAATCAAGAACAAAGCAAGACTCGTCGCCCAAGGGTACAAATAAGAAGAAGGGACCGACTTCGACCAGACATATGCTCAAGTGGCAAGACTGGAGGCAATCAGGTTGTTCCTCGCATATGCTACCCTCAAAGGCTTCACTGTCTACTAAATGGATGTGAAATCAGCCTTCCTTAATTGTGACATAAAGGAAGAAGTGTATGCGGAACAACCTCTAGGTTTTGTTGATCCTGAACATCCTAATTTTGTTTATGTATTATTTAAAGCGCTACATGATCTGAAACAAGCTCCACGAGCTTGGTATGAAATGCTGTCTAACTTCCTTCTTGAAAACAAGTTCACAAGGGGAAATATAGACAAGATATTATTTCTTAGGGAAGTAAAAGGCAAGATTTTGCTTGTGCAAATCTATGTCGATGACATCATTTTTGGTTATACTAACGATAACCTTTGCAAGAAGTTTTCCAAACTTATGTAAGGGAAGTTTAAAAGGAGCAGCATGTGAGAGTTGAAGTATTTCTTGGGACTTCAAGTGAAACAATCTGAGTATGGAATTTTCATCTCTCAGACGAAGTTCACCAAAGAGTTGGTCAAGAAATTCGGAATGGAGAACGCAACCTCTATGAGGACTCCAATGAGTTCAGCTATGTCTCTGGACAAGGATGAGAAAGGGGAACCTTTTGATGAAACCAAGTACAGAAACATAATTGGATCATTGCTCTACCTTACTGCTAGTAGGTCAGACATCATGTTTTCAACATGTGTGTGTGCTAGATATAAGGTGAACTCTAAGATATCTCATTACACTGCTACAAAGCGAATTTAAAGATACCTTAAGGATACACTAAATCTTGGCTTATGGTACCCAAGAAGTAATGATAGCGAGCTAATTGGATTTTCAGATGCAGATTTTACAGGTAGCAAAGATGATAGAAAGAGCACTTTTGGGATTTGCCAATTTCTTGGAAGGAGACTCATTTCTCGGAGAACCAAAAAGTAAAATTTTGTCGCAATCTTGACGGCCGAGTCAGAATACATTTCTGCTGGCAGTTGTTGTGCACAAGTACTCTGGATCAAGAATCAACTTGAAGACTATAACTTGAAGGTAAAGAACATCCCACTGTTCTGTGACTCCTCCAGTGCAATTACAATAGCCAAAACCCAGTCTCTCACAGTCAGACACAACACATAGAGCTGAGGTACCATTTCATCAGGGAACATGTGGAGCAAGGAGACATCAATCTCCAGTATGTTCCAACTGACAGGCAGGTTGCAGACATTTTCACGAAGCCACTGGACGAGACCAAGTTCTTGTTCTTCAAAACAGAACTTGGCATGTTCAACAAGGAAGGATGAAGAAAAAGACCTCACAACAAGTTCAAGAATCGGGTTACTCTTAAAAAATCAAGAAAATTCTAAGTCTGGACTTCATTTCTTGAGAAGAATTCTATTACTCGAGTACTTAATTTTATTACGCGAAAACCCAGCTCCTTCCCGAGAAATATTACTCGAGTACTTCTCTTATTCTCGAGAACTTCAGAATTACCTTTCGAAAAGGATATCTCTACTCGAGAACAAGATCTCTTCTACTCGAGAAAATATATGCCCCCTCTTGAGAAATGATATGGCTCTCGAGAAGTCTTATGCCGAATTTTCCTCCAAGTTCAAATTTTTGATATTGGTACCCGGGCACCTCAATCGCCATACTTCAGGTATTTTACTTTTATTATTTCCTTAATCATCAAGATTTAGGGTTTATATAAATAGAATAAGTCCAGAAAAATTCAAATTCCCGAAATTCAAATCTTGTACTCGAGAAAACCTTTCGGCTTCTCCGTCTCCACCGATTCTATTGCAAACTACCCGACTCCTTCTCTCATCGGCCAATAGTCCATTCAGTTTTTCAATCAATGGCTCCTTCATCAGAGTTAGGCATCGACAGTGAACTTATCTCAACAAGAATCGCCAAAATTTTAGATGACTTCAAAAATGTTCTCATCTTGCTCGACAGTACTAGATTATCTTTCGTTCTTCAACATCCTTGAAAAGTTCTCATATCTGATGTAGAAGAGTTCGTCCAAAATGCGAAGGTCAAGCGCAATGGCAAACTTCTGAAAACTAAGGTACGGGACATCAAAATCAAGATGACTTCTACCTCTGTTTCTCAACTTCTGCAGCTGCCGTTGAATGATGAGGATGACTACTTAGAAGACACATATTATAATAGGGCTTTCAACTTCTGTGGCCTTCCTAACTCCACCATCACAGTTCGCCGACAGAACATAAATGCAGAGGGCAAAATTCTTGCAAGTATTATGGGAGAGGTCCTTCTCTGTCACACTAGTTCTATAAGCTACATCACCACTGAATTCTTTGACATGATGACAGTAGTGATCTGCATTAAGAAATTCCAATAGGGGATGATGATTTTTGACAAAATCAAAGAGAGCATAAAAAGCCCCAACTATGGGAGAATCCTATCTCTATATTAAATTTAGTTGAAGCTAGATGTTTTTACCTTAGCCAAGGGCATGTCCATTCATCACATGAAGAAGGTTTCCATCACCTCCATCCAGATATGGGAAATCAAGCTTCAAAGGCAAGGCCAAGCCCCTCCAGCTCTAGAGGCAGTTATAGATGAAGACAGGACCCCATCTCCCCTCTCTCATCAAATAACTGACCCATCTGATCCAGTTATTTAGGGGGAGCCTGCTACATCTGCACAAGTGATAGTTCTAGATCCAGCTCCAGCTCTATCTGATGTTCATATCCAAGTCTCAACTCCTCCAAATGCTTAACTTATAGTCGTAGAAGAAACTCTTACTGATGCCCAGGTAGAAGATCGAGACATATCTATAGAAGTTGACATTAATAGGATGATAGAGGAACTCACCTCTAAAGAACCTCCCTTCCATATGCCTGAAGAAAAATCTTCTGAACTAGAATCTTCTCACCCGCAATCTCCTATTGAAAATGTACAAGATGAAGAGACAGTTTTTATTTCTAATGATAAAGAATTATCTCCTGAAGCAGTTGAACCTACTTTCTAAAGCCTACACTTCAACTTTCCAACTTTTATAGGTAATGATGCTGAAGATGAAATACAACCTACTAGAAGAAATCAGTCCACATCTACTGTGCTCATTGAAGAAATAGATCCCTGGACAACTCCAATCCTACCTCCTCCACCTCCTCCAATTGTAGCAAATACTGAAGATACTCTTCTGGGTAAGATTGAGTCTCTTTTAGCCCAGCAAAGAACATACTTTGACGACTCTCTTAAAGTTGTCACTGACAAAATAACTGCTCTAGAGAAAGAGATGAGCAGAGGCTTCAATGAGATTCAACATAATACTGTTTCCCTTAAACACCTATTCCAAATAGGTGGGAAAGCCGTAGATCACACAATTACTAGTATTAATCACGTAATGGACCAATCAGTCACCTTGTTAAATAATCAGATTCAATTGGAGAAGAATGCTAAAGGGCATAACTTCAAGACATATGAAGAAGTTGGCAAGTTCAAAAAGGAAGCCATAAGCACCGTATCTGTAGAAGTCAGAAAGGGGGAGAAATTGGTAAAGTAATATCTAGAAAAGTCTGATGGAAACATGAAAACTCTTTGGGAAGCAAAGTTGAAAGAGATAAATACTGATATCCTAACCCAAATTTCTCGTATTAAATTTCATACATATGATACAGTAGTTTGGATGCATAACCAAATTTTCCCTGAATTTCAAGCAGATCCAAATGCTCTTCCTCCTCCTCATCTTAATCCTATTACTCAGCAACCTTCTGCCCAGATGCCCTCATTATCTCCTAGACCTGAAGACTTTGAATCCCCTCCTGCAGAGTATTCTCAAGTTTGGTCATAATAAGAGATGCCTCAAGTTCCTCCTCTAGAAATTCCAGCTCATAAGAAAAGGAAATATGGTGACGGTGCTTCTGCTAGCCGGTCCACTCTAAATCTAGAAGCTGGAAGAAGAAGAGCTCAAGAATTTGCTGAAGTATGGAGCCCAACCTCCAAGTCACTAATTCTTGATACTCTAAAACTTGTTGTTAATTTAAATGAAAATAGAAATGATCATAATATCTCCCATGAATAAGACTAGTATGAGAAATCTATTACTAAGAGGAGATTGTATGACAGAGAATATTACAAGAACAATCCCAAGGCTCCTCCCAAACCTGCCAAGTACTATCCTAAATCATTCAGTTATCAGAAGAGACAACAAGAGAAGAAAGAGAGGCAGCATCAACAGTAGAGCAAGTAGAAATTGAAGATGATCAGTAGATTCCTATATGAGATTTTGTGGAATATGACTTTTTCTTGGACTTTGTCTATATATATATTAATCTTTAAATTTTGATGATCTAAATTTTTCTATTGCATAACATTTCTTCCATGATTCTGTTTATCAGTTATTTTATTTGTTTATCTTATTGTAATTCCCCTTAGTGTAGAGGGTTCTGACATCTACAAATATGGGAAGATTGTTGGGTATTGCATCCACAATAACCCAGATTTGTATGAAGTCACTCTTGAATTAAGATGAATTAAGTTTGTATTTGATGCTCTTTTTAAGTAAAGTGTTTGCAGGTTTTAATTGCCAACTGTAGACCAATGTCAGTTTACAATGGATCACCAAACACAGAACCATACAATGTAATCACTCATTGTATGATCCATGGTGTTGACTCATATGTAAACTCTTTATTGGGACACACTTCCTTTTCAAAGTACTAAAATTATGGGAGAAAGACTAGTTGCTAAATTCCTTGAAAAAAATTCATTTTTTAGAAAGTCAAATTTTTTTCTAAGTATTTTTCTCGAGAAAGGCTTATATGTACTCAAGTAGAATTAAAGTTATTTCTCGAGTTTGCTAAGTAAGGTATTTGAGTAGCAGAAGATGTTCTCGAGAAGGCATAGTCTAGTTCTCGATAAAGCCATGCAGTACTCGAGTAAGACTTGTTTCTTTCTCTAGTTAACTAAAATTTTGTTCAGAATTTCTTCTAAGTCTTTTTCTCGAGAAGGTCTAAGTTAGTTCTCGAGAAGGACTAAGATAGTTCTCAAGATGGACAAAGTAGTTCTCGAGAACCAGATGTTCTTACTCGGGAGACAGAAACATTCTTCTCGAGTTGGCTTCTTGTTCTCGAGTAACAAAATTTCTTTCTCGAGAAGCCAAAATTCCTTTTCTTCATTTTCCTTAAGTAACTCTTCTTGAGAAACATAAATCTCTTCTCTAGAAACAGAAACCTCTTCTCGATTAATTCTCATCTCTCTCGAGAAATGGAGTCCAGAATTCTGAAATTTCGCTAAGTGCCAGACAGATTCGATTTCAAATATAATTAATTCTTAATTGGTCAGCGTAGATGGTATTTAATGAATTCAGACCGTTAGGTTAAGCCTATAAAAGGTCTTGTCATAATCGACAAACCCTAAGAAGAATTTTACAGTTTTCTGAATCATTTTCAACCTCCAAATCGGGAAATACTGCTGCCGAGTAAAATGTGTTCTTCGTCGCCGATCTTCACGATCTCTCATAGATTCAGATAAGAAGGATTAAATCAATCAAGATTTTCGTCTTCTACAAATCTTATCCTTGATCGTGGCGATCTTACGTTCTCAGATCCAAGTAATCTCTGAATTCTTCCTCGACTTTTCTGACAGAGCTTCACGATTTATCAAGAAGGAAGAAGTCGAGATTCAGCCAGATCTGTGAAGAAAATTTGTGTATTTTCATTACGAATTCATTTTTATTCTTGTAGGAGTTATTCTCCGAGATTGTAGGAGTTGTTCTCCGAGTTGTTGTAGGAGTGCTTTTACTCCGAGTTATAGGAACATTGTTCCGAGTTGTAGGATTGTTTTTTTAATTCGAGATAATAATGAAGTAGCCGAGTCTAGCGTGGTGCTAGATCGGTGAGGTGAAGAGTGGACGTACCCATGGTTGGGGAACCGCTATAATTTTTGGTGTCATCTGTGGTTTGCTTGTTTATTTTTTGCGCATCCCTCGTACAATTTTTTATTCTGCAAAAAGACGCAGAACTCACCTATTCACCCCCTCTAGGTGATTAAGGTAGATAACTAGAAATTATCATTGCGCTTTCAAATTTTTATTTTTTAAACGTAATTCTGAAATAATATTTTTCAGTTTCTTAATTATACGCTTAGCAGAATCTAGCACATGCAATATAGAAATAGAATTTCAAACAAGAAGGGAATTTGATTTTCTTACAGTGCTCTTGGACGAGGCATGATTTGAACACAAGGTTCCTTTGTCATCTTCCTTTTGGCTTTCCTCATCCAACAATATATTTTCATCTTCCCTTCCTCTTGAAGTGTCCCTTCTTTCTTTCCTTTTGACATGCACTCCTTACCTATAGAAGGGAAATCATAAGTATATTCAAGAAAATTCCATATTTCATAAGCGGTAGGTAAAGTATAAATAAGTTTGAAAATTTCTTTATCAAGCGCGCAAAATAAACTATTCATTGATTTAGCATTTAAAAACATTTCAATTTTACTTAGAATACTTGGGGGCTTCTTAATTGTAATATTACATGTTTCTTTGTCTAATGATTTAAGAAATTTTTCCATCAATATTTTCCACTCGTTATAATTCACACCTATAAATAGAGGAGGTGCTAGAGAATTTTCAATGTACAAAGTTTCATCCCCACTAGTCGATTCGAGATCGAGGTTGGCCATTATTCCCGGTGGTGAAACCGTTTTGGAATAACCTGACTCTGATACAACTTGTTGGATCTCATGGCCAACCTTAGAGGGAAGGGGGATAAGGTTTTTCGCGTTAAATAGAATTTAAAATATTCTAGCGTAAAAAATCGAGTCCTTGAGGCTACTGCGGGGCGTTAGGTCGCTAACGCGCGGAGGTAAGTCTATGAACTCATTTTCCTGTACGAATTTGCTTGTACACCACACAGAGTAATTCAACTAATAATCACAGCAGAAACATTAAATTAATAATAAATTTTATTGTAAGAATTTAAAATAACAAAAGGTTTTACAATCACAAAATTGTGATCCCCGTGATGCCGCGGATCGAAGGTGGTGAGAAGAAAAACTCTTGTATTTTCTATACTGATCCGCACCACGGACCGGTTGGCTCTATCCCTTTCCCTCTGATAAAGGTCTTCAAGCTAGCTCTTCACCTCCACACAAGGTAGAGTCTTAAAGCCCCACTAGATCCTCTGATGTAGTCGTCCCTACCCCGGGATGATTTTCCATGGAATCCTACCCAGATTCCGATGACCCTTACCGGTAGATTTTCCTCACCACAAGATTAAGAAAAAGAAAAGGATTACAAGAATAAAGATGTAAGGAATCTAAATGATTAAGTTCTCCCTCTAGACGATTTCTCTATGGAGCAATCTTTGGCCGTTTCTTGAGATCTTCGTATGCTAACAACTGGTCAGCTCTTTATAGTCAATGTAGATCTTGGATCGCTGGAGTATTTCATTCGCATATGTGAGGGAGATGGCTTTCTTCTTCTTTGATGAAGATGATTAGAATGGAACGCAAGGAGGCGGTCGAACCCTAGAATCCACAAACTCTTGTCTCTTTTCTTCTTGATCATGAATGTAGGAAACGAGGCACCTTTTATACATCTTTGAGAAAGTATGCTACTGCCGACGATAGTACTAGCGCTCAGTGGTAGGTTCGCGCGCTTCAAGATGACAACTGTCGTACAAATTTGGAAGGATATTTAAAATTACTATTTTCCTTCTTTATGAGGTAGCGTGGCGCGGTAGAAGTTAACGCGTGACCGTAGCTCCAACTCAACATTTTTTTGACTCAATGCCATTCAACGCTTTTTGTCTTAATGCTCTCAACGCGACGTTGAGTGAGCTAGTGCGGGCAGTAGGACTAGCGCAGAGCGATAGATTCCCGAGCGCTCTGTCAAATTAATTCACTGCTACCGCCCTGCGGTAACTTCTATTGCTCGGCGGTAGTATCCATAGGAGCCTTCTTTTTCTTTTCTTGCACCTGTCAACCTGCACACTCTATCAACACAAGACATGATCAAATACAACCTAAGAGTTGATATTCTCAAACACAGGGAATGTTAAACATCGGTGCCAACACTCTACTGTGACAACAACGATATAATGGCACTTGCATCAGAACCTAGATCTCATCAATGCTCCAAGCACATACTTCGGTGGTTCTATCTTATTCGAGAAATTGTCGATCGAGGAGATGTAAGCATTTGTATAGTGCCGACTAAGGAGAATATTGTGGATCCACTAACAAATCCTCTCGCATAGAGAAAATATGATGGTCATGTTAGATCTATGGGTATACGATACCTTAACGATCAGCTCTAGTTTGAGTCTTGTGGATTGTATTTTGTTGGGTATAATAAATCATTTGATGAATAGAGTACTGTATACATTTCATTTATATATTTTGGCAAGTTGTTTTATTTATAAATTTATTTATATTATGATAGAGTAATTTAACATAATAAATACCGTTTGAATGTTTGCTTCCATAGGAGTCAAGTGGTGACTTGAATGTGAGAGCTTATGTTATTAAAAGCTTCATTCTTAAATAGTCCATGGTCGGCGTATCATCTTAGAAGCTAAGGGAGATGATGATACATTAAGACTAGCATGTGCGTTGACTGATGACCGGTCCTCACAGGTCATGATATTATGATATCAAGTCATCACATGGGTACTTGTTAGTGAACAAGTTTACTGGATAGACCCACCATGAGAATACTTTGTGGATAGTTATATGAACGTGTCATAAGTATGTCTCAAGTGGCAATGGTGTTTGTGGTCTTTTCACCTAAAGTCATAGAAATCATTGAGTGAGGAAGATCCTGCTTTGATGCTATCAAAAGTTCAGTCTTGAGAAAGTTAGATGATAAAGGTGGTTATTGGGCATGTTACGAATTATTTGGGTGTTGATGTGTGAGCAGAGATGGGATTTTTCGTCCTATATGACAGGAGTTCCATCCAAGGGCCCCTTGATGGAAAGGTGCTGAGAAATGCATGGTCATGCTTAGTTGAGTCAGTATATGATATTGGGCTAACCAATTTCTGGAAGTCCATTCTAGATCAGGAAACTAGGATTGAATAATTATGAGGGTGATATGGTATATACCTCTAGTTCTATCCGAATGTAAGGGACGAAGGGACATGACAACACTAATACATTGGTCACGATGGCTTTGAGTTCTAAACTCTTTTTGCTTGGGGAGCAATGATGCATTGTTATATGTCGCTCATTGTTTGTGAAGCTTTTGTTTGATACTTTCAAGATCAAGTGGGATAATGTTTGTGTTACCATTGTGATCTGGAAGTGATCAAGCATGTAGTCTCACTACCAATACAGTATGAGCCTATCAGGGTTGCACATAAGAATGTTTGGAGAAATTAGGATATTGTATTAGTTTGGCTTTACTCACATGATGAGTGGAAATGACTTAACACAACAGTCTTTGAAAGTGTCGAGTGCATTGAGACCACTCAATGCTTTCGTCGAGTCAAGTGTTGACTCGTCGAATGATGGCATTGAGTGTGTTGAGTTTACTCAATGATTTGTAGAGTCAAAGTGTTGATTCGAAGAGTATGGAACTTAAGTGTTGAGTGTGTTGAGTTCACTCAACGATTCGTTGAGTCAAGGTGATTGTTCGACGAATCTGGTTCTTAGGCGTTAAGACCACTCAACGCCTTCGTCGAGTCAAAGGTTGATTCGACGAGTCTAGCACTTAGGTGTTGAGTGCATTAAGTTCATTCAACGTCTTTGTTGAGTCAAATGTTGATTTGATGGGTTTGGTGTTGAGAGCGTTGAGAGCATTGAGTTCACTCGACGTATTCATTGAGTTAAAAGTTTATTCGGCAAGGCTGGCGTTGAGTTCATCGTGTATATTATGGATACTTGACGATTCATCAAGTATGTTATGTATACTCGACGATTCGTTAAATATGTTATGGATACTCGACGATTCGTCGAGACAAGGGTTTTCTTGTCAAAATTTTGTATTCCATGTCTTGGGTCTGCAAATAGCGATGGGCTGTTCTGTTTATTCCTTTGGGTATAAATAGAAGATTTCAGGGTTTATCTAAATATGCGATTGATTCTTTGTAAGCACATGAGCCCCACTATTCAAAAACCCGAAACCTAAAAGGCCAACGGAAACTATTTTGCCTTTGCCGATACCGTCGCCGCCGCTAAGCCCGATTCCGGCGAGTGTCGTCGCCGCCTCTTCTGTAATATACCTAGTAGTCTTTGAAGATGTAGAGTGCCCTCTCTCTACCTAGATCTTGTTCTATAAGAGTCTATGGGTTCTCCCGTTTGTGTGGATCGTCTATAGAGGTGCATACACTATTCTGCACTAAGAACTCAAGCCGCTATGTGATTGGAAGTTTTCTTGGAGCATCAAGGTTGAGTATCGACTCAATCCCGCAATGGTAATTTTTTTTACAACACTTTCATCTTGATAAATGTATATCGCTAGATCCGAACTTTTTTGGGCTTTTCTTGTTCATTTATTTCACTGCACATAAGTGTTGTGTCGTATAGAAAAATCCAACAGATACCACTTGAAAGTCTTTTAAGGGTAGCTAAGCACCTAAAGGAGGGATGAATCGGTTTTTTTTAAGTCTCTTGCAACTTTTTAAGATTATACTCGATGTGTTATTATTAGTATGTTAGCTTTCAAGATTATACATAACACACAAGTAATTTATAGTGGTTCCCCTATGTAGGGTACATCTACTTTCCCTCATCACATATCTAGCAGTGAGTTAGATTCAACCAACTCCTCAAAAAACTCAGATCAACTAAACTTACACCTCAGATCCTTCCCATGATCCTACTTAGAGTGCTTCCCACTCCTACAACTCAAACTACTCATAGTCCTACCTCAGAGACAACGCAAAGTTTCCTACCTCAGGCTCACAATGTAACACCCCAAAAACCATAAGTCCCAAATGGGGTCAAGCTGTGTGACACGGCCTGGGATACGGGCGTGTCCCAGGGCATGTCCAATGCACACGGCCTAGGACACAGACGTGTCCCAGGGCGTGTCCTTTATGGTGGGCGTCGAGTCAAGTGCTCGAGATAGCATGGTCGACGATCGTCGAGAGGAAACACGGCCTGGGACACGAGCGTGTCCTAGGGCATGTCCTGCTCGGGTGAAAACCGGGCGGCGTTGAGTGGTGTTGAGTGGAGTGGCATTGAGTGTGGACACGGCCTGTGACACGGGCGTGTCATAGGGCCGTGTTGGGCACACGACCAAGGAAATGGGCATGCGCCTTAGCCGTGTTCTTCTTGGGTGATTTGGTCCTGTGTTGAAAGGGTGACACGACCAGTCACACGGCCGTGTGAAAGTTGACATGGGCATGTCTACCTTGTGATACGGGCATGTTGGAGCCCGTGTTCTGGTTTGGTTTGAGTCAGTTCGTGAACCGCTTGGAGCACACGGCCTGCGACACGGGCGTGTCACAGGCCGTGTCAAGTCAAATTTCGACTTTTGGGCAAATCTTGCCCATCCAATTATTTCTATTTGGATCCAATGGCCCAGGTGCTTTCCTGTAGTGATAAGGTTGAGGGTTGTCCTCTTCTCTCATTCATACCAAGAGAGAAAAAAGGGAGAGCTTGGGGGAAGGAGAAGGAGGAGAAGGGCAAGGCTTTGGTGGGGCTACCGCAGTCTGATTCGAGATCCGAGGCTCGTTCTTTGGAGGCAAAGCTGCTGTGGTGCTTTCCAACTGGCCAGATTTTTGATGTCTCCCAAGAGATCGTCAAGGGTAACTATCTTCCTTCTTGGACATGTGAAGTCCTCCTTTATGCATGAGTAAGGAATCCTCTCCACCAAAAGGTGGAAAGAGTGAGTGATTCCGGTGGGTTGATAGTTGCTATCCCCTATTGAGTCTACATCTAGACCCGAAAATGTGTAGTACGGGATAGGCATGCTGTGTGAAGCCCATCTGGACAGGTTGGTCTAGATTGGTGATGTTGCATTTACGCACTAGAGAAGACTCCACGTAGACTCATGTAGTTAGTGGGGTTGATGGGTTGTGCCTGTGAAGGAGAGTAGCAGGAAGTACTGGAATGAGGAATTTCAGGAAAACACCCTTTTAATGCTTGTGTTGAAAATTCCAGTTTTCTGGCACTGCATGAATTGCAGGGTTTGGGTTGAGTTTTGGTGCAGATAGAGAGTTCTGCTGAACCCGCCAAGCGACCGCGAAGGACGCCGACATTGACTCCCCTTTTTGATTGTGAAGCCAGTCCTTGGTGGACATTATCGCTATTGTGAGCTGCTAGCTCTTAAAAGGCTTCTTGCCGAACAGGAAAGGTGAAGCCCACCCGCACCTTTAATTATAGCCGCAAGTACGATGTGTTTGGTGATGGCAGGGTGATTTGAGCAATGGGGGGTGGTGGATTTGTACCTGCGTTGTGTTGGCTATACAAGTAAGTGCCAAGGCATTGGGCTTTCGTCAGCAGCATAATGAGAGTCTTAGGCCCGCGCGTCATCAAGACTAAATGCTCAATTGTGTTGATCCCAGTTCGTCGGTGTACCCAAAAGTGTGCCTGAGAGCACAGATCGTCAGGCCGGGTAGCTGACGGTTGTGATGGATTGCTTGTGCGTGACAGCACAATATATATTATATCTGTCTATTGATGTATTGCTCTGCAGGGAAGGAATGCCACTGCCTCGGGAAAGGGGTATGATTGTTATAAATTGGTCAGCTGAATGCTGACCATTGCCTTGTTTGCCACCTTCTAGCTGGATTGTCCATGTGTAGGTGCTGGAGAGCCGGGATGGAAGTGAAGGGCTGATGCCCCTGTTGCTGCTATTGCCACTGCTGTTGCTGCTAGCCATTGAAGGCTAGCTAATGTTTTTTTATTGTATTCATGTATGGCCGGCCTGCGCACCGATGTTTGTAATCCATACTGTATAAAGAGAAACTGTAAGGCCTGAAGGCCAAACTTTGTTATTTGCTATCCCCTCGTTTGAGTGGTTGTATATATAACCTTGGTAATATATATAGTGGATATTCCTGGTATGAGTTCAGCCTACTGTTTATTATTTCGCTAGCATGCTCTGAGTTAGGATGCGTTGGTGGTATTAACCTGTAACCTAACCGTCTGTTTATGGCATATAGTGTGGGTCCCCGACCGGACCTTCTATTATATGTTGTTTAACGGGTGGAGTCGTTACATTTTGGTATCAGAGGGAGGTTTCGATCCTCCGAACTGTGGGTTACATTTTTGTATCAGCTTGTCTAGGTCTTCCCCTTTCGAATTCATGGTCGAATTCTTTTGTGGTGTGGCGAGCACGTGTCTATGCGAACCGCTGTAACGCTAATGAACTCTGGAATATCCACTAAGGAATGCAAATACACTTGTTTGAGGAATCTGCGCGTTCCTACTTTGTTGTTATTGCTTGCATATTGTCGCTAATGTGTGTTTTGCCCACCCATAGGTGACTCGTAGCGGTGCTAGGCAATCTGAGCCCCAGCGCTCAGATTAGAGTGTGTCACCAGCTGAGGTGCCAACACCTCCTCCATCTGCGGAAACTATTCGATTAGTTGCCGAGGCTCTATTTGTGATGATTCGGCCGACCTGGCAGGCGCCGCCGGCAGTGGTGCAAGATCGTGTTGGTGTCCGACCCGAACCAGTTGAGGCTGTGGATCAGCGAGCAGCTGAATGGCAATTGAAGCAATTCATGAGCTTCAATCCGCCTACGTTCACGAGACTGGGATCCCCAACATAGGCAGAGGGCTGGTTATCGCGAGTCAAGCATATCTTGATGGCGATTAGGATGGAGGAAACTCAAAAGGTCACTTTGGCCACCTTCTTGTCAGAAGGAGAGGCGAGGTTATGGTGGGATGAGGTTGAGTTACACCATTTGGTGGGCAGGCAATTGACTCAAGTAGCGATTGAGGAGTTCTCTCACATGTTTTTGGCAAAACATCTACCAGCGGCACAACACATTGCTATGGATAACGAGTTCCAGTGGCTAACGCAAGGAGAAAATAGCATTGATGCATACTTGCATGACTTTACAAGATTGGGACGGTATGTAGGATCTATCTTCGTCGATGAACAAAGAAAAACAAATCGGTTCTATGAAGTATTGCGGGACGAGTTGAGGTTCCCGCTTTCTAGTTCAGTGGACCAAGGATTTCAGGCTTTGGTTGATACGGTGTGTGTGCTAGAGAAGGACATAAAGCAGGTGCAAGGTAGGAATGACTTGGCTGTGGCAAAACCCGAGTTCAAAGTACCCCGCTCTGGCAAATCGTATTACCAGAAGAGGTGGGGCAAGAGGTCCAAGCCTTCTGGGTAAACTTCTGTGACGGTTGCATCAGGAGCAACGTCGAGGCCGGAGTCTCGTACATGCTTTACCTGTGGCAAGGTGTGGCATATAGCCCGTGATTGTCGGGTTGCTCAACCCAAAGGAGAAAATAAGACGGGTGCGTCTTATGCTGAGAAGGGAAAAGCAGTGGTTGATTCCTCTTCATCCCAGGCGCAACCCAGAGTCTACAATCTTAGCCAATAAGAGGCTATCAAGCAAAGTGACGTCGTCACAGGTACGAGTTAAGATAATGCTTGTTGTATTGATTGCTTATTTTGTATTAGCTTGTGCATGATGTGTGTGATGCAGGCTTTGTCCTAATTTGGAACAATCCTGCGAGAGCCCTAGTTGATATGGGTGCTTCGCATTCTTTTCTGTCTACGGACTTCGTAACTCATATTGGAGTACCGAGTCATGTGACGACAGATGGTGTAAAGGTGCTATTCTTGAATGGTTGTGTTATGCTTGTGGATAGGACTTGCGATGTGGAAGTGCATATAGGAAATCGGGATATCAGATTGAGGGCATCTGTGCTACCGCTATCAGAGTTTTATGTGATCTTTGGCATGGACTGGCTCTCGGCGCAGCGTGCCTTTATTGATTACAACTCAAAGGAGATCACACTGGGCCAGAATACCGAACTTGAGACGAAGTTTACTGGTATGCAAGGAGTAGGCGGGACCTTATTGTCTGCACTCCAAGTCATCAGTGCTGTTCGGAAGGGCGTGGAGTTATTCTTCATGCTTATTCAGACTGTTGAGCCGAAGGCCAATGTAAGTGAAGTTCCGATTGTGTCAGAGTTTGCCGATGTATTTCCTAAGGATCTTCCTAGGTTACCACCCCAACGGGAGATTGACTTCTCGATTGAGTTGGTGCAGGGTGCGAAACTTGTGGCCTGCTCACCATATCGCATCGCGCCAAAAGAAATGACTGAACTTAAAGTCCAATTGCAAGAGTTGTTGGAGCATGGATACATACACCCAAGTATGTAACCTTGGAGCGCGCCTGTTCTATATGTGAAAATGAAAGACGGTAGTTTGTGATTATATATTGACTACCGTGAATTGAATAAGCTAACAGAAAAGAACAAATATCCGATTCCACGGATCAATGACCTATTTGATCAGCTAGTGGGGTCAACCGTCTATTCAAAGTTGGATTTGAAATCGGGATATTATCAATTGCGGATTCGGGAAGGTGATATTCCCAAGACAGCATTTGGGACATGCTACGGTCATTATGAATTCACGGTGATGTCGTTTGGCTTATGTAATGCGCCTTCGATATTCATGGATCTAATGCACCGTACATTCCGAGAGTACTTGGATTTATTCATAATTGTGTTTATTGATGATATTCTTGTGTACTCTCAGTCGGGAGATGATCATGCAAACCATTTTCGGTTGGTATTGCATACCCTGCGGAGGAATAAGCTGTATGCTAAGTTCTCAAAGTGTGAGTTCTGGCTATCGTTAGTGTCTTTTCTGGGCCATGTGGTAAGTGGAGAGGGTATAACAGTAGATCTGACAAAGATAAGTGCCATACGGGATTGTCCAGTTATGCCTTCAGTGGCCGGAGTCAGGAGCTTCCTTGGACTAGCAGGCTACTATAGACGGTTTGTGGAAAACTTCTCACGGATTGCTTTACCTCTGACCACGTTGACGAGAAAAGATCAGAAGTTTGTTTGGACGCCGGAGTGCGCGCGAGCTTTTGAAGAGCTGAAGAATCGTTTAACCACGGCGCCTGTGTTGACATCACCATGTGGTACAGACGGCAATGAGATCTACAGTGATGCTTCAGGGTGTGGCTTAGGCTGCGTTCTTCTGCAATTTGGTAAAGTGATTGCTTATGGCTCACGCCAATTAAAGGTGCATAAACGGAACTACCCCATCCACGATTTAGAGTTGGCGGTGGTAATCTTTGTGCTAAAGTTGTGGCGGCACTATCTTTATGGCGTTAAAGTGGATATCTATACGGATCACAAGAGCCTAAAGTATTTGTTAGATTAGAAGGATCTGAATATGCGACAACAGAGGTGGATGGAGTTCCTTGGGGACTACACTTTCGATATTCACTATACTCCCGGAAAGGGAAATATGGTCGCTGATCCTTTGAGTCGTAGGACGCCAGTACAGGCAAACTGGTTGCAGAGACATGATGAGCGACTAATCCAGGAGATGGAAGCGTTAGAGATATCTTGTGTGGACAAGGATGCTACAGCCGATGCATGCTTGAACTAGATGGAGGTACAATATGACCTTGCGTACAGAGTTCGGCGAGCAACGGAGCTTGATGAAAGTCTCCAATGCTATGCACAGGATGGTCCTGATGACCAATTCTCCTGGGATGATGGCTTATTACGAAAAGATGGTCGGTTGTTCGTCCCAAGTACGGGGAAGTTGAGAGAAGAGTTGATGTACGAAGCACACTTTGCAATGTACTCAATTCACCCTGGGAGCACAAAAATGTACAGAGACATGAAAAAGTTATTCTGGTGGCTCGGACTAAAGAAAGACATAGCACGTTATGTGGCAGAATGTCACACTTGTGCTTTGGTGAAAGCTGAATGCCAGAAGCCTGGTTGTTTCATGAAGTCATTACCGATTCCGGAGTGGAAGTTTGATGATATTTCAATGGATTTTGTACATGGGTTGCCGAGGTCTCGACACGGTCATGATTTTATCTTGTTGATTGTAGACCGGTTGAAAAAAGTGGCTCACTTCCTTCCAAACAAGAGGGACGATTCAGTGGAAACCTTGGCTAAGCTCTATGTGGAGCAGATTGTTCGACTGACGGTGTTCGTCGGAGCATTGTTAGTGATCGTGATGGGCAATTCACCTCAACTAATTTGAGGCTAATTGATCAAATGTTGGGAACAAAATTAGCATTCAGTACGGCCTTTCATCCCCAAACGGATGGAAAGACTGAGCGAACCAACAGGACGATGGAAGATATGCTCTGTATGTGCGCCCTAGATTTCGGTAAGAAATGGGAAGAGTATATTTATTTGGTGGAATTTGCCTATAATAATAGCTACCAAGCGAGCATCGGTATGGCACCGTTTGAAGCTCTATACGGTCGTAAGTGTCGTACACCATTAGCTTGGGCAGAAGTAGGCGAATCCAAGCTGAATGGGCGAAAGGAAGTCGAAAAAGCTACCTCGATAATACACTCTATTCGGAAGAGGCTATTGATAGTCCAGGATTGACAAGAAAAGTACTACAATGCCAAGCATCGGAATGTGGAGTTTGTGGTGGGTGATTGGGTATATTTGAATATCAAACCCTTAAAAGGCGTATCTAGGATTCGGCGGTTGAAAAAGCTAAGTCCGAGATACCTTGGTCCATTTGAAGTGGTGGAGTGAGTCGGGGAAGCTGCCTATCGGCTAGCGCTTTCAGCAGAGTTGAGTGGATTGCATGATGTATTCCACATCTCAGTACTTCATATAGCCGTCAAGGATCCAGCTCAAGTAGTTGAGAATGATCGTGTACCGGTCGAGTATGGGCTAACGACGAAGGTTAGACCTATTCGTATCGAGTATCGAGCCGAGAAACAGTTGCGGAACAAGATAATCGGGATGGTCAAAGTTCGGTGGGACAATTGTGGCTGTGAGGAACTAATATGGGAGCGAGAGCAGACCATGCGAGCTGAGTTTCCCGAACTTTTTGTATAAACTGTTGACCAAGTACATTTTATTATAACAGATCTTTTAACGTTATAGCCTTGTGATTCTTGTTCCCTTACGGAGTACAATTTTTGGGATGAAATTTATCTTAAGGAGGGGAGGATTGTAACACCCCAAAAACCATAAGTTTCAAAATGTGGTCAGGTTGGGTGACACGGTCTGGGACACGGGCGTGTCCCAGGTCGTGTCCAGTGCACACGGCCTGGGACACGGGCATGTCCCAGGGTGTTTCCTTTATGGTGGGCGTCGATTCTAGTGCTCGAGATAGCACGGTCAACGATCGTCGAGAGGCAACACAGCCTGGGACATGGACGTGTCCCAGGGCGTGTCCTGCTCGGGTGAAAATCGGGCGGCGTTGAGTGTGGAACATGGCCTATGAAATGGGCGTGTCACAGGGGCATGTTGGGCACACGGCCAAGGATACGGGCGTGTTCCTTAGCCGTGTTCTTCTCAGGTGATTTGGTCCTGTGTTGAAAGGGTGACACGGAAAGTCACACGGTCGTGTCAAAGTTGACATGGGCGTGTCTACCCTGTGACACGGGCGTGTTGGAGCCCGTGTTCTGGTTTGGTCTGAGTCGGTTCGTGCATCGCTTGGAGCACGCGGCCTGGGACACGGGCGTGTCACAGGCCGTGTCAAGTCAAATTTGGACTTTTGGGCAGATCTTGGCCATCCAATTATTTCTATTTTTATCCAATGGCCCAGGTGCTTTCCTGCAGAGATAAGGCTGAGGGTTGGCCTCTTCTCTCATTCATTCCAAGAGAGAAAAAAGGGAGAGCTTGGGGGAGGAGAAGGAGGAGAAGGGCAAGGCTTTAGTGGGGCTCCCGCGGTCCGATTCGAGATCTGAGGCTAGTTCTGTGGAGGCAAAGCTGATGCGGTGCTTTCCAACCGGGCAGATTTTTTGATGGCTCCCAAGAGATCGTCAAGGGTAACAATCTTCCTTCTTGGACATGTGAAGTCCTCTTTTATGCATGAGTAAGGAATCCTCTCCACCAAAAGGTGGAAAGAGTGAGTGATTCCGATGGGTTGATAGTTACTATCCCATATTGAGTCTTCATCTAGACCCGAAAATGTGTGGTACGAGATAGGCATGCTGTGTGAAACCCATCTGGACAGGTTTGTCTGGATTGGTGATGTTGCATTTATGCACCGGAGAAGACTCCGCGTAGACTCATGTAGTTAGTGGGGTCGATGGGTTGTGCCTATAAAGGAGAGTAGCATGAAGTACTGGAATGAGAAATTCTAGGAAAACACCCATGTAATGCTTGTGTTGAAAAGACCAGTTTTTTGGCACTGCATGAATTGCAGGGTTTGGGTTCAGTTTGGGTACAGATAGAGAGTTCTGCTGAACCCGCCAAGCGACCGTGAAGGATGCCTGTTGATGCGCGAAATGCGACACCAACCAGTTAATGGGTGTTCAATCTCACAAGCTAAGGATGAAGGAAGAAGGGTTGCGTGGATAGAGGAGAAGCTTGCTCAAGCAGAGAGGAAGCTTGCTCGAGCAGAGAAGGAGCTTGCCCGAGCAAAGAGGAAGCTTGCTCGAGCAGGAAAGAAGCTTGCCCGAGCAGAGAGGAAGCTTGCTCGAGCAGAGAAGAAGCTTGCCCGAGCAGAGAGGAAGCTTGCTCGAGCAGAGAAGAAGCTTGATCAGGTACTGTCGAGCAGACAGCTACTTGAATGGTTAGCTTTGCAGGTTGATGCCGAGAGAGGAGAGAAGAAGAGAGGAGGCCGCTAGCAGCGGCAACAGCAGACTTCGCCCGCCGCGGCTTGAATGCCACTCTTGCGACGGGCTTTTCCTTAATTCAAGAAGGGTTACAACTTGCTATTGCACCATTACATAAAAGAGCAGTAAAGGGTACAATGGGTGAAGCTGGCGGCTGAGGAAGGAGATGCCAGAAACTATGTAAAAGAAGCTGCAGAGGACTGGAGAACTGAAGCTGCAGATGCTGCCCAAGCTGCCTGCTGAGGGCAGAAAAAACTAAGTCCACAGCTTTGACGACCTGGGCGGACTGAAGATTTGGAAGCCGCAGACCTTGCCTGATCAACCTTGACGGACTGAGAAAACCGAGTCCGCAGCCTTTGATCAAGGTGGCAGTTCTCCTCTCGCGCGTCCTGAATGAGAGGTCTTGGGGGGTATTTATAGGCCCGGGGAGAATCTGATCCAGTGACGTCATCCTTGACGACCTCGGCGACCTCGGCGACCTGAGCAACCTGACTGAGCAACCTGAGGAGCAGGCAGACGGAGCCCGAGCAGGCAACTCTGGGCTGATTGGGGGGACTCCAGGAGGAGTCCTCCCTTGCAGGAGCGGAGGCCGCCCCCTAGCGGCGGCCTGAGCGGACTCGGGGGAGTCCACCCGTCAGGCGAGGCCGCCCCTAGAGGCGGCCTGGGCGGACTCGGGTGAGTCCGCCCGGCAGGCGGGGCCGCCCCTAGCGGCGGCCTGGGCGGACTCGGGTGAGTCCGCACGGCAGGCGGGGCTGCCCCTAGCGGCGGCCTGGGCGGACTCGGGTGAATCCGCCCAGCAGGCGAGGCCGCCCCTAGCGGCGGCCTGGGCGGACTCGGGTGAATCCGCCCAGCAGGCGAGGCCGCCCCTAGCGGCGGCCTGGGCGGACTCGTGTGAGTCCGCCCAGCAGGCGAGGCCGCCCCTAGCGGCGGCCTGGGCAGACTCGGGTGAGTCCGCCCGGCAGGCGAGGCCGCCCCTAGCGGCGGCCTGGGCGGACTCGGGTGAGTCCGCCCGGAAGGCGAGGCCGCCCCTAGCGGTGGCCTGGGTGGACTCAGGTGAGTCTGCCCAGCAGGCGAGGCCGCCCCTAGCGGCGGCCTGGGCGGACTCGGGTGAGTCCGCCCAGCAGGCGAGGCCGCCCCTAGCGGCGGCCTGGGCGGACTCGGGTGAGTCCGCCCGGAAGGCGAGGCCGCCCCTAGCGGCGGCCTGGGCGGACTCGGGTGAGTCCGCCCGGCAGGCGAGGCCGCCCCCGGCGGGCGGCCCGCGAAGGCCAGCGGAGGCCACCCCCTAGCGGCGGCCTGGGCGGACTCGGGGGAGTCCGCCCGACAAACGGAGGCCGCCCCTGGCGGGCGTCTGGCGGAACACCCATCCTTGAGCGATTTTGGACCCGATAGTCCGCCTTGCGCGGACTTGGTGATCATCATGGGTAGCCTACTCCTTGCGGGTGGGAACCTGTAGGAGAAAAGCAGAAAAAATGGGCACTTTGGAGAGGATCGCTGATTTTTGGGTTAACATAATCCCCGTACTTTTTTAAGTTCCGCAGGGAACTTCGAAAAAGTAGGAGACCCACGAAAATCGTGATCCACCCCGCAGAAATCAGGAGAGAGAAAAAATTTGAGAGTAGGAGAGATAAAACCTGATGTCTCTTCTCGGGAAAAATCTGTCAGTGTCTATCCATTACCTGTGAAGAAAAAGTTAACGCAGGCAAAAGGGAGGTACATCTTGCGTGTACCTGAGCTGCTTTTGTGAATGAGGAAGAGGATAACCGTCTTCCATTGAACTCTGCCAAAGTACAGATGAGAGAAAATATAGTAGGATAGTAATCTTACAAGTACCTGAAAGGGACTTGCTGGTATCTGCTGGTCTCTGCCAAAGTAGGGTGAGTGAGCAGATAGAAAAAGAAAATAAGCTGCAAGTACCTGAGAGGAACTTGCTACTATCTGTTAGCTTCTGCAAAAGGAGAGTAAGCAACAGATATGATAGGAGGGAAAACTAAGTTCGCAAGTACCTGGGCGGAACCTGCGAATGTTGGCTGTTGATATGATAAGACATAATCGGATAACAGAATAGATACCTGACACACTCTGCTATCGATTGAATAATGATCAAACTGCAATGATGATTGTCTCGCGTGATCAAGGTATACTGTCAAAATAAAAACTCAGATCCGCAAGACAAGAAAATCCAAAATTAGATTCACGATGGCACGGCTTGTCAATCAGGAAGTTCTATATGCCTTAAATGATGTACGATTAACATTTGATAGGAGAACTTGTTGATCATCATCTGATAAGGGCTTATGCAGGCAGCGCATATAAGATGATCATAAGCCAAGTAAGATATTGCAGATCCTTAGAATAGGTTGAATTTAACCTGCTAACCTGTAAGAAGGTAAAAAGAGAAAAGAGGAGCTATATCCCGAGGATGAACTAAAAAGGTTGAATGCTGCCACAGGTGTTCCCCGTGGGCCTTATGCATCACTTGCCAAAGTCATCCTGGGTATAGTCCTAACCAAAGCGGGCCGGCCGCGCATCCTTTAGAAGGGAACAAATAAACAAGAAATAATCCTAAGAAGGATCGACAGATGCACTGCTCTCTTGCCTCGGGTTACAAGCATCGCTGATCAATTAGACTAGTTGCGCCAAGTGGCCTATTGCTTGTCTGCGGATTGATCAGCGGAGTTGTGAGTCCCGCGGAGGCACGGATCGAGAGTACCATAGAGTGTTCGCCATCACAGTTGTGAGATGATCGAGGAGACAAGGCTACACTTGATCGCCATTTCTTGTCAAGCAAAGATCATCTTAACTATAACGTATCCCTAACGGAGCACGATAGAACTATCACAGGAGGCCTCCCCTAGGCACTCACACTGCTCTAGACATCGGCCAGGATCCGAAGCCTCGTCATCCTCCGCACGAGAGTTGAACGGCCCCCACTACACATATGAGAAAACTCCTCATCATATGTGGTCATTGTGGTTTTACGCCTGAGGACAATCTCGAGGGGGCACTGAGCAAGACTTGGCGATATCTCGGTGGTTCAGTGATCTCTTTGACAAAGAGAAAAATATGGAGAAGAAGCATCACAAAAAGGGAACTGTGTCAGTATGAGATCTCTGACGTAAGCTTTATTGAATGAAAAATGAAACACTTAGAAGTGCTGAAAAGTAAAATGTTTGAAGAGTAAAGTAAAAGTAACCAGTCACGATCGTGAGGGGCTTTGAGGGACTGCGATTGGTCATAGCTGATGATGCAAGAACTGTGTCCTCTTTGCTTCAAAACAGCCTTCTAAGGGGACCTTCGTCAACGACATCGATGCTGTAACATCCCATTTCCGGCTAGACCCCTAGGAGTCGGTTGGTTGTGGTAGAACCCTAGGGAGTCCAAAGCTTGAAATAACCGACCAAGATTTCGGGTCATGGGTTGGTCACGCCCGTGACTGACCCGTCACGCCCGTGACCTTGGGCGTGACTCATTCGACGATCGTCGATCTCCGGGAGACGATCGTCGGGCGCAGCATTTCCAACCCGGCCCAGTCACGCCCGTGACCCAGATGTCACGCCCGTGACCTTGGGCGTGACTCCTTCGACGATCGTCGATCTCAGTTAGACGATCGCCGGACGCGGAATTTGCCTCATGGCCTGTCACGCCCGTGACACTTAATGTCACGCCCGTGACATAGGCCGTGACCATGACCGTCGACTTCAGGTCGACGGTCGTCGACCCAAAGTTGTCCACACAGGCATGTCACGCCCGTGACCAATAATGTCACGCCCGTGACATAGGGCGTGACACGCTCGACGATCGTCGATGTCAGTTCGACGTCGTCGAACCAGAATTGGCCACCAGGCCGGTCACGCCCGTGACCCATGTGTCACGCCCGTGACCACCCTTCGACGATCGTCGATCTCAGTTCGACGATCGTCGAACTCAGAACTGCTAACCGGGCTTGTCATGCCCGTGACCTATGTGTCACGCCCGTGACCAAGGCCGAAACGTCAGCCACACTGGAAATTTCGGTAACCGATGCCTTAGTAAATTCTGACTGTGGTGATGAAAATCAAGAGTATTTATGGGTCGCTCCCTACTTTAATTATGTTAATAATTAAGGAAAAGCGGGTCCAATAGGAAATTGCCACCTGGCAAACACCTCTTCATCTCCAACTTTTCAACTGCCATTCGTCATAACCGAAACGTTATAAGGGTGTTATTAATGGCCGCCAACGTTTCATCTCCAACGTTTCATCCCTTCCCCTCCCCATTTGCTGATCTATAAAATATTCCTAAGAGCAGGAGGAAAAGGTTACACTCCCTCAAACTGTTTCAGACTTCCCCTTGCTGTTGAAGAATTTCCGGCGACGCCACCCCCGCGCAAATGGCTTCCCGACGTTCTGCACGCCTTCAACCCACGAACAAGGTCCTCCCCTCCCTCTTCTTCTGCGGATAGATCTTAGGAATCGTTAGGAGAGATATCGGGCTCAAAAGAGCCAGATCGGGTGAGCGTCTTCGTGGTTTTCCTAAAATTTCATGGTGGCGGGTTCGCCGGAAACCGCCTCTCCGGCGGCTGTGCCGCCGCCCGATGATAGCCCTCGCCTCAACGGAGGTGGTGGTGGTGGTGGCCGGCCAGGGAGATGGCTGGATGGTCGGGAAATAGCTTGGAAAAGCTACAGGATATTGGTTTTTAGGCCTCTGTTTCGGGCTGTTGAAGAAGATGAACAGTGGCATGAGAAATAAATTCTATTTTTTAAAATAATTTCTGAATGAAAAATCTGTCTTGTTAAATAAATTGGGAAAAATACCTAGAAGCTCCTACAGGAAAAATGATCAACATAGGAAGTGTAGCCCTTGAAGTCTACTTTAATTCAAAATTAATTTCACTCGATTTGGAATCCTGGTTAGACCACAGCACCCTTTTTGGTGAGGTCTATCTAGAGGGCTGCCTTGACCTTAGAAAAATTCCCCACTCCAATTCAGTCATCCAAATGACTTGAAATTTGGGGTGTGGTCTAATATTACATATATCTAGGTGCTATCCAAAAATGAGAATTTTTGGAGAACATTTTTCTATAGTCTTTAGAAAAATTCAATAATCCTAGCCGAATTTAATTAGATAGTTAAATAATTTTCAAACCCTCCCAAACTTTGGTGAGTGGTCCCTGGGGTCACCATAAAGTCCTGTATAATTTTCCATCTCATTTGTAGATGGTTTGGACTAGAAATGATCAATCCTAAGTTTTGCCCTAATAAGGGGTCTTAGGATAAAAGTGCACTTTGAAGTTTGAGTGGTGAGATCGCCTCAACAGAGGCTGAGATTTTACCACTGGCTAGTAATATTCTCTAGCACCCCCTCATGGAGTTTGAGGTGGATCGGGGTAAGTTTACCCTAAGGACCAAGGCCAATCCCTAAGGATGGATCTTGGAGGTTTGTGAAGGTCATGTGGTCAAATGACCTTGGATTGACCCGAGATTGGGTGAAGAGGTCCATAGGGCCAATATAGTGCTCTGGATGAAATCTTAGTAGATTTGGAGACCGTTTGGATACCTAAAAATCTAACCCTAGTTTAGGGCGCGAAACTAATAGAGATAGGAAATGACAACAAATCACATTGAAAAGTGATGAAATCTGAGGAGAGTGAATTATAGGGATGGTACAAGCTTTGGATATTTTTCTATAAATTTTATGTTCATTATTTTGGGTACTTCTTTAATGATTTAGTAATTGTATGATTTGCTTAGAAAATTTATTATGGGGTACAAACTTCCTGGAAACTGATGAAATTTAGGCTGAGAACCTTTATTATGATTTTAAAGCTCTGTGAATTTTTATGGTATTTTTAGAAGCTTAATTCTAAGGCTTGCTTCATTAAGTATTATTTATCATGGATATTGGATTAAATCTATTTTGGTGGTTAGCAAGCTGGTAAAATCATGATTCTCTGCACAAAGATCTTTTATATATCATACTACTGGCTAGTGATTTTTCCATAATTTTTAGATGAATAATTTCAGTACTTCCTTCACTACGTAGAATTAATATGATTATACTAAATAAATTATTTAGAGGTTAAATACTTTCTATGAAATTCTGAAAATCTGTATTTGAGGCTATTTTTGCTGTTATTTAATGATCATGATTTTTGAGTGGCCATTACTTAAGAATATCATGTAGTTCATGTTTAAAATCACCCATGGCCAATCTTTGGGAAAAATAAAATAAATATCAGATTAATTAGGAAAATTATAAATTTCTGGATTTAAGCTAATTAAGTCATGATAGACCTCCAGTAAATTTCATAGGAGATTTGGAAGACAATTTGGAGTACCTCCCCTTGTGTACCTCATATAGCTTAGGATGGTCTGCATATAGTAAAGCCACGGAATTCTGGTAATTGATGGTTGGTAGGGCAAGTTAAGATTGAGTTCATCATTAGAAGTCAGGATAAGTAGAGGGTGGGACTGGTTAGGATAAGGGGGTACGGGAACGATGAAAGATCGTCCATCCCGGGAAGAAGAGGAAGAGTCTTAATACTCTAGGGTTAGCACTAAAGTAACTAAATGGGGATCGGGCTAAGGGAGATCAACCAATAATAATAAGTGCCTTGCGAAAGGGAACTTCGGGCCGTAATGCCGCCGTCTTGGTTCCTAGTGCCCCTTGAGAGCCCTTCACGGGGTATACCGGGGGCAGTCCTGGGCTAACGTAAACCATAGGAATAATAAATTAAAAGAGTAACTAGTATAACTAGGGTTGCACACTCTCACTCCCCGGTAGCTAGGAAAGTAGAATTATAGGATTACTTGCCATCAGACAGTAGCTCTGAAGGTAGATGCACGGACAGGACTGTCCGGGGGGCCGCGGGCTCGAGGGTTGGAGTACAGTATAAAGGTGGTGGGTCTTCGGTACCTGATCGTCGTTCACACCGACATCGGTATGCTGACTCGGCGGTGTGGAACACTTAGCCAAAGAAAGTCTGGAGGGTACATCCAGCAGCAGTACGCGGATACTCTAGGTTGTGTTCTTCTAGGGGCGTACGGGAGGGCTAGGCCTGGTAGTGTGGATGCCCGCCTAGGAGTGGGGGGCCCGACCCACTGTCTCCGTTTGCCTCTACGGAGGTTCCTGGGAGTGAAGCTAGCTGCCCAAATAGGGGGAACTAAAGGTCTGTGCGCATAGAGTCGTGTGCGTGAGTTGCACTTGCATGAATCATGGCATAGCATATCACTACACTCATATTTGCATACAACCGACACCCCAACGTATAAATTGGTATGGGACTTTTTATACGATGGGAGCTTTGCAGAAGATCCCTTAACTTATAAGTTTGTATGGGCATTCATATAAGTTAAGGTTACTTACTTACTTACTTACTTGTTGCTTACTTACTATTCACTAGCTGCCCTTTATACAACTTGCTATATATTAATTGTTCTACCTATTACAACATTTACACTGCTCACCTATTATAACTTGTTAGTTAGGTCCACCGTCACCTGCTTGTCTATTCTCCACTTTGTAGCTTCCCTTTCCTCCTCTCCGCCCGGTGCTTAGGAGCCGTGGTGGGAGGGGTAGGGGATGATAGAGCTTAGTCTTTATGACTAATGGTTTTCGAACCAAACATTACAGGAGCTCCGGATGGGAGACAGGTACCAGCACCAGCGGAGTACGGTGCGCATGGAGGTGGGACAGTCTAGCACCGGTGCACCTGCGACCAGCTCCGTGAGTGATTAGCATTTTCTTATCTTCCGCGATGAGCGACTTGTAGTGAGGACTCTGATGTACTGGGCTCGAGCCCATTTATCTATTTTCCTATTATATGTGTTGATGGACTGGATATGATTCACTTTTATATACATGTTTCTGTGGACTTATTTGCATTTTATGTATAAATACTTCTCTCTCTTGTGATCGAAAAGGGCCGGCAGAATTGGCGTTTTGTAGTGGTTGCCTTCCCGAGATGTCGGTGCCACCGCAAAGCGGCAATTCTGGGCTAAGACCCCGGTGGTTGAAAAAGAAAAAAAAGGGGGTCTTACAAGTGGTATCAGAGCAAACCTCGATCGAAAGAGAAGTAGTCCACAAAAACCTTGGGCCACCCCCGTGCGAGCTTAGTTTGCGGACAAACTAGCAGCGGAAGCAGTGGTGTGCCCATAAGGGAAATCACATGTGAAAGTGAACCATAACTCTTCTTAAAATCCATTCATTCGCTCTCTAACAGTGGAATTATTCTTACTTGTAGCCTGCGACGAACCCTTCATCGCAGCAGGGGACACCTCAGGCTCCGAATGTGGTCCCGACTCCGCCAGCACCCGTTCCGTTCCAGCAGACGGAGATGGGGCAAACACTGACGGCCATCCTGGAGGCCTTCAGAGCTCAGCAAGCCCCGGCCCCACAGCCAAACCCCGGGGCCAATTGGATGACGGTCTTCCGAGGACTTTCCCCTCCATCCTACCAGGGGACGGAGTCCGCAGTACGTATGGAGGAGTGGTTAGACACCATCTACGAGATGCTGGAAGGGATTCGATGCCCCACGGAGGAGGCAGTCGCTTTGACAGTCTCCTTCTTAGAGTCACACGGAAAGAGATGGTGGAAATCTCAGCTGGACACCACCTTTGCAGGGATGGACTGTGCTGATATTACTTGGGAGGAGTTCAGAGCAGCGCTCTTGGGACATTTTGTACCTCAGTCGGCGAGAGATGACCTGGAGGATAGATTCCTGCAGTTGAGGCAGGGGAACAGGACCGTGGTGGAGTACTATCAGGAGTTCACTCACCTGGCCCGTTATGCGGACGCTTACCTGTTAGACGATGCTGGCTACGCCCGGAGGTTTTATAAGGGGCTGCAGGATGACATGAGGCAGGCCCTCCTTTTTGTTTCAGAGGGGAGTCTGGCCAGGATTCTGGAGATGGCTAAGAAGAGAGAGGCGGATCAACTCACACTGAAGAATCGGAAGAGACCGGCTGATGATTCAGTGATTGGAGGTCGTAGAGACCGTCCTCGGGGCCAGGTCATTGGAGAGAGAAGGAACGGGGATCAGCCCCGTCAGGAGTTTGGGCAGGAGCAGAGGACCCAGGGGATATTGGCTCCCCAGCCTATACAGATGCTGGAGATGCCAAGGACGGCAGGGCAGCCACCGGTATGCTATCAGTGCAACCAGCCGGGGCATATCAAGCGGAACTGCCCTGTGGGGCGAGCACCCCCACCAGCACATCAGGGCGCTCCACCTCCCCGACAGTTTGGCGGACGAGGACAGGACCGAGGACGAGGATTTCCGGATCGAGGCCGCAGGCAAGAGAGAGAGCAGGTGTATGCTCTAGACCTGACACAGCCTCGGAACCCGGAGCAGGTTATCACAGGTATGGCAGCACTTTTAAATTTTCTTCATATAAACTACTATTTTAGACGTAACCTGCTTAGAAATTGAAGAGAAGATGAACTGCAACAAAAATACTAAGACACTTAATTACCCCAGGCATAGTTTTCGTTAGCGGCAAGCCCGCTCACACCCTCTTTGACACCGGTGCGTCGCAATCATTCGTGTCAGAGGATTTTGTGAAAGGACTGGCAGGAGTGGAGCTATGCACCGGGAAGATGCTGAGGGTGCGCCTACCCGATGGATCAGAGATATTGACCTCTACTCATTGTAATATGGAAGCGAGGATCGGCGGAAAGGCGTTTGAGGCACCAGCGACGGTTTTGAGGATGCCAGATTACGACCTGATTCTGGGCATGACCTGGCTGTACTGGAACCATGCCCAGATCGATTGCGTGGCGAAGAGGATCACCGTGAGGCACGGCGACTCCTTCATTGTTATCGAAGGTATTATATCAGCACCCCGTACTTTACTATCATCTGTGCAGGCCGTTAAGGCCCACCTGCAGGGGGAAGAGGTTTATCAGGTCCTCTTTGAGGCAGTCGTAGCCAAGGATTCCATTGCAGATATTCCGGTAGTACGGGACTTCGCCGACGTGTTCCCAGAGAAGCTACCAGGGTTACCCCCGCACCGAGAGAAGGACTTTCAGATTCAGCTCGTACCGGGGGCTAAGCCGGTATCCAGAGCTCCCTATCGAATGGCCCCAAAGGAGTTGGTGGAATTCCGAAGTCAGCTTCAGGAGTTAGTGGAGGCCGGGTTCGTTCGGCCTAGCTCATCACCGTGGGGAGCTCCAGTGCTGTTCGTTAAGAAGAAGGACGGGACCCTCCGACTGTGCATCGATTACGGGGCTCTGAACAGGTTGACAGTCCGGAATACTTATCCTTTACCACGAATAGACGAGCTTTTTGATCAGCTGGAGGGAGCTCATTGGTTCTCAAAGCTGGATCTGAGGTCAGGATACTACCAGCTTCGCATTCGGGAGGAGGACATCCCAAAGACGGCGTTCAGCAGCAGATACGGCTTGTACGAGTTTACCGTGATGCCGTTCGGGCTCACGAATGCACCCTCCGCATTCATGACTTTGATGAATCGGGTGTTCGAGGAGTATCTGGACGTCTTTGTCATAGTATTCATCGACGACATTCTCATCTATTCAAGGACGGAGGAGGAGCACGCGAGACATCTAGCCTTGACCTTGGAGAAGCTGCGGGAGCACGAGATGTATGCCAAGTACAGCAAGTGCTAGTTCTGTCTAAAGGAGGTGGCATTTCTGGGTCATGTCATCAGTGGAGCAGGTCTGGCAGTGGATCCGGCAAAGATCCAGGCAGTACGGGATTGGCCACCACTAAAGTCGGCCACGGAGGTTCGAAGTTTCTTGGGACTTGCCGGTTATTATCGGAAGTTCGTAAAGGGGTTCTCTCAGATTGCCCTTCCTCTTACGTCTCTGACGAAGAAGGAGTCCCCTTTTATTTGGACGCCGCGATGCGAATCTGCCTTCCAGGAGCTGAAGGATCGTCTCACCTCGGCCCCCATCCTTGCCCTTCCATCAGGGAGGGAGGGATTCCAGGTATATACAGATGCTTCCTATCAGGGGATGGGTGCCGTCCTTATGCAGAATGGGCACGTAATAGCTTATGCCTCCCGTCAGTTGAAGCAGCACGAGCAGAACTACCCCGTGCACGATTTGGAGATGGGGGTAGTCATTTTTGCTCTTAAGATCTGGCGGCACTATCTCTACGGGGTACATTGTGATATCTTCTCCGACCACAAGAATCTGAAGTACGTCGACACCCAGAAGGAGTTAAACATCAGGCAGAGACGCTGGGTGGAGTTTCTTTCGGACTACCAGTATACCATGCACTACCATCCGGGGAAGGCGAACGTGGTTGCGGATGCTCTGAGCCGGAGAGCGAGTACGACTAGAGCAGGCCCGCAGCTGATGGCCTTGGAGTTGATTAGATCATTCGAGGAGATGCAGATTTCGCTAGTATCTGAGGATGTCCCGGAGCTGTACATGGAGTACCTGGGGTCGATGGCTACTACAGATGACATCCGAGACCGCATCAGAGATGGGCAGAGGCTGGACGAGAGAACTGAGCCGATATTCTGAGCCTTGGAGGAAGGCACGACAGGAGATTACACTTTGAGGGATGAGCTCCTGTGTTTCCGGGGCAGAGTCTACATACCAGCAGGAGGACGGATCCGGGAGGATATTTTGACGGACGCTCACTGCAGCCGGTATTCGGTACACCCGGGGATCACCAAGATGGTAAAGGATTTAAAGAGGACGATGTATTGGCCGGGTATGAAGAAAGATATTACGTATTTTGTGACGCATTGTGAGGCCTGCCAGCTCGTGAAGGCGGAGTGTAGGAACCCGGCAGGTTTGTTGCAGCCGCTTCCAGTGCCGGAGTGGAAGTTTGAGGATATAGCCATGGACTTCATACATGGGCTACCTAGATCCCGTGCGGGGAACGACTCGATCTGGGTGATAGTGGACAGGCTGACAAAGGTTGCCAGATTCATCCCAGTGGCAAAGGACACACCGGTCAGTGTATTAGTACGGAGATTCATTGAGCAATTCGTGCGTTATCATGGGGTGCCCAAGACTATCGTTTCGGATCGGGATGGGCGGTTCACATCCAGGGAATGGAGGTCAGTCCAGGCCCATCTGGGTTCTCGGTTGACATTCAACACAACTTTCCACCCTCAGACCGACGGACAGACAGAGCGCACTAACCGTACACTGGAGGATCTGTTACGACTATGTATTTTGGACCGAGGCGAGCCTTGGGAGAGATTGTTACCACTGGTCGAGTTTTCATACAACAACGCTCATCAGTCCAGCATAGGCATGGCTCCATACGAAGCGTTGTACGGAAGGAGGTGCAGAACCCCACTATCATGGGTTCAGGACGAGGATCCGCAGGCACTGGGCTCGGAGTTTGTGGGAGATACAAATGCTCAGATTAGATTGATCCGAGACAGGATGTTGGAAGCCCAGAGCAGACAGGCGAAATATTACGATGCGAGGCATCGCCAAGTAGAGTTCCAGGTAGGAGACCGGGTTTTCTTGAAGATACGGCCGATGCACGGAGTCTCGCGGGTTTGCGGGCGGAAGAAGCTCAGTCCAAGATATATGGGGCCCTATTGGATCCTGGAGCGGATCGGCCCCTTAGCCTATAGACTGGAGCTACCGCCGGAGTTAGCGGGATTGCATGACGTCTTCCACGTCTCCTCACTTCGGAGGGCTCTGCTACGCCCTGAGCAGCTGATTTCCTCGGCGGATGGCCCAGTGGCCTCGGATCGGTCAGTCGATTTAGAGCCTATCAGGATTGACGATACAGCAGTGCGGGTCTTGCGATGGAAGAAGGTCCCGTTAGTCAAGGTTCTGTGGAACAATCATGGGCAGGAGGAGCATACATGGGAGCCACAGGACTTGATGCGGCAAAAATACCCGGAACTTTTTCGTCAGGTATACCTCAAAACCCCTCTGGACAATCAATTTGCCTTCCTATTTTAAACCAATGGAATTGAAATTTCAAGAATAGGGGCTAATCTTTTGTTTATTGGGGTGTATATACCTAGTTAAGTGGGCGAATTAACCTTAGATTCGAAACCGCACAAACAAACGTAACGTAGGAAGGTGACCATTCGGTCCTCATGGGATGTTACAAGCTTATTTTTCCCGATTTGAGTCCCGTAGGCTTAACCTTGATTTCGGGGACGAAATATTTATTTTGATTATTGGGATTTGTAACATTCCATTTCCAGCTAGACCCCTAGGAGTCGGTTGGTTGTGGTAGAACCCTAGGGAGTCCAAAGCTTGAAATAACCGACCAAGATTTCGGGTCATGGGTTGGTCACGCCCGTGACTGACCCGTCACGCCCGTGACCTTGGGCGTGACTCATTCGACGATCGTCGATCTCCGGGAGACGATCGTCGGGCGCAGCATTTCCAACCCGGCCCAGTCACGCCCGTGACCCAGATGTCACGCCCGTGACCTTGGGCGTGACTCCTTCGACGATCGTCGATCTCAGTTAGACGATCGCCGGACGCGGAATTTGCCTCATGGCCTGTCACGCCCGTGACACTTAATGTCACGCCCGTGACATAGGCCGTGACCATGACCGTCGACTTCAGGTCGACGGTCGTCGACCCAAAGTTGTCCACACAGGCATGTCACGCCCGTGACCAACAATGTCACGCCCGTGATATAGGGCGTGACACGCTCGACGATCGTCGATGTCAGTTCGATGTCGTCGAACCAGAATTGGCCACCAGGCCGGTCACGCCCGTGACCCATGTGTCACGCCCGTTACCACCCTTCGACGATCGTCGATCTCAGTTCGACGATCGTCGAACTCAGAACTGCTAACCGGGCCTGTCACGCCCGTGATCTATGTGTCACGCCCGTGACCAAGGCCGAAACGTCAGCCACACTGGAAATTTCGGTAACCGACGCCTTAGTAAATTCTGACTGTGGTGATGAAAATCAAGAGTATTTATGGGTCGTTCCCTACTTTAATTATGTTAATAATTAAGGAAAAGCGGGTCCAATAGGAAATTGCCACCTGGCAAACACCTCTTCATCTCCAACTTTTCAACTGCCATTCGTCATAACCGAAACGTTATAAGGGTGTTATTAATGGCCGCCAACGTTTCATCTCCAACGTTTCATCCCTTCCCCTCCCCATTTGCTGATCTATAAAATATTCCTAAGAGCAGGAGGAAAAGGTTACACTCCCTCAAACTGTTTCAGACTTCCCCTTGCTGTTGAAGAATTTCCGGCGACGCCACCCCCGCGCAAATGGCTTCCCGACGTTCTGCACGCCTTCAACCCGCGAACAAGGTCCTCCCCTCCCTCTTCTTCTGCGGATAGATCTTAGGAATCGTTAGGAGAGATATAGGGCTCAAAAGAGCCAGATCGGGTGAGCGTCTTCGTGGTTTTCCTAAAATTTCATGGTGGCGGGTTCGCCGGAAACCGCCTCTCCGGCGGCTGTGCCGCCGCCCGATGATAGCCCTCACCTCAACGGAGGTGGTGGTGGTGGTGGCCGGCCAGGGAGATGGCTGGATGGTTGGGAAATAGCTTGGAAAAGCTACAGGATATTGGTTTTTAGGCCTCTGTTTCGGGCTGTTGAAGAAGATGAACAGTGGCATGAGAAATAAATTCTATTTTTTAAAATAATTTCTGAATGAAAAATCTGTCTTGTTAAATAAATTGGGAAAAATACCTAAAGGCTCCTACAGGAAAAATGATCAACATAGGAAGTGTAGCCCTTGAAGTCTACTTTAATTCAAAATTAATATCACTCGATTTGGAATCCTGGTTAGACCACAGCACCCTTTTTGGTGAGGTCTATCCAGAGGGCTGCCTTGACTTTAGAAAAATTCCCCACTCCAATTCAGTCATCCAAATGACTTGAAATTTGGGGTGTGGTCTAATCTTACATATATCTAGGTGCTATCCAAAAATGAGAATTTTTGGAGAACATTTTTCTATAGTCTTTAGAAAAATTCAATAATCCTAGCCAAATTTAATTAGATAGTTAAATAATTTCCAAACCCTCCCAAACTTTAGTGAGTGGTCCCTGGGGTCACCATAAAGTCCTGTATAATTTTCCATCTCATTTGTAGATGGTTTGGACTATAAATGATCAATCCTAAGTTTTGCCCTAATAAGGGGTCTTAGGATAAAAGTGCACTTTGAAGTTTGAGTGGTGAGATCGCCTCAACAGAGGCTGAGATTTTACCACAGGCTAGTAATATTCTCTAGCACCCCCCTCATGGAGTTTGAGGTGGATCGGGGTAAGTTTACCCTAAGGACCAAGGCCAATCCCTAAGGATGGATCTTGGAGGTTTGTGAAGGTCATGTGGTCAAATGACCTTGGATTGACCCGAGATTGGGTGAAGAGGTCCATAGGGCCAATATAGTGCTCTGGATGAAATCTTAGTAGATTTGGAGACCGTTTGGATACCTAAAAATCTAACCCTAGTTTAGGGCGCGAAACTAATAGAGATAGGAAATGACACCAAATCACATTGAAAAGTGATGAAATCTGAGGAGAGTGAATTATAGGGATGGTACAAGCTTTGGATATTTTTCTATAAATTTTATGTTCGTTATTTTGGGTACTTCTTTAATGATTTAGTAATTGTATGATTTGCTTAGAAAATTTATTATGGGGTACAAACTTCCTGGAAACTGATGAAATTTAGGCTGAGAACCTTTATTATGATTTTAAAGCTCTGTGAATTTTTATGGTATTTTTAGAAGCTTAATTCTAAGGCTTGCTTCATTAAGTATTATTTATCATGGATATTGGATTAAATCTATTTTGGTGGTTAGCAAGCTGGTAAAATCATGATTCTCTGCACAAAGATCTTTTATATATCATACTACTGGCTAGTGATTTTTCCATAATTTTTAGATAAATAATTTCAGTACTTCCTTCACTACGTAGAATTAATATGATTATACTAAATAAATTATTTAGAGGTTAAATACTTTCTATGAAATTCTGAAAATCTGTATTTGAGGCTATTTTTGCTGTTATTTAATGATCATGATTTTTGGGTGGCCATTACTTAAGAATATCATGTAGTTCATGTTTAAAATCACCCATGGCCAATCTTTGGGAAAAATAAAATAAATATCAGATTAATTAGGAAAATTATAAATTTCTGGATTTAAGCTAATTAAGTCATGATAGACCTCCAGTAAATTTCATAGGAGATTTGGAAGACAATTTGGAGTACCTCCCCTTGTGTACCTCATATAGCTTAGGATGGTCTGCATATAGTAAAGCCACGGAATTCTGGTAATTGATGGTTGGTAGGGCAAGTTAAGATTGAGTTCATCATTAGAAGTCAGGATAAGTAGAGGGTGGGACTGGTTAGGATAAAGGGGTACGGGAACGACGAAAGATCGTCCTTCCCGGGAAGAAGAGGAAGAGTCTTAATACTCTAGGGTTAGCACTAAAGTAACTAAATGGGGATCGGGCTAAGGGAGATCAACCAATAATAATAAGTGCCTTGCGAAAGGGAACTTCGGGCCGTAATGCCGCCGTCTTGGTTCCTAGTGCCCCTTGAGAGCCCTTCACGGGGTATACCGGGGGCAGTCCTGGGCTAACGTAAACCATAGGAATAATAAATTAAAAGAGTAACTAGTATAACTAGGGTTGCACACTCTCACTCCCCGGTAGCTAGGAAAGTAGAATTATAGGATTACTTGCCATCAGACAGTAGCTCTGAAGGTAGATGCACGGACAGGACTGTCCGGGGGGCCGCGGGCTCGAGGGTTGGAGTACAATATAAAGGTGGTGGGTCTTCGGTACCTGATCGTCGTTCACACCGACATCGGTACGCCGACTCGGCGGTGTGGAACACTTAGCCAAAGAAAGTCTGGAGGGTACATCCAGCAGCAGTATGCGGATACTCTTGGTTGTGTTCTTCTAGGGGCGTACGGGAGGGCTAGGCCTGGTAGTGTGGATGCCCGCCTAGGAGTGGGGGGCCCGACCCACTGTCTCCTTTTTCCACTACGGAGGTTCCTGGGAGTGAAGCTAGCTGCCCAAACAGGGGGAACTAAAGGTCTGTGCGCATAGAGTCGTGTGCGTGAGTTGCACTTGCATGAATCATGGCATAGCATATCACTACACTCATATTTGCATACAACCGACACCCCAACGTATAAATTGGTATGGGACTTTTTATACGATGGGAGCTTTGCAGAAGATCCCTTAACTTATAAGTTTGTATGGGCATTCATATAAGTTAAGGTTACTTACTTACTTACTTACTTGTTGCTTACTTACTATTCACTAGCTGCCCTTTATACAACTTGCTATATATTAATTGTTCTACCTATTACAACATTTATACTGCTCACCTATTATAACTTGTTAGTTAGGTCCACCGTCACCTGCTTGTCTATTCTCCACTTTGTAGCTTCCCTTTCCTCCTCTCCGCCCGGTGCTTAGCAGCCGTGGTGGGAGGGGTAGGGGATGATAGGGCTTAGTCTTTATGACTAATGGTTTTCGAACCAAACATTACAGGAGCTCCGGATGGGAGACAGGGACCAGCACCAGCGGAGTACGGTGCGCATGGAGGTGGGACAGTCTAGCACCGGTGCACCTGCGACCAGCTCCGTGAGTGATTAGAATTTTCTTATCTTCCGCGATGAGCGACTTGTAGTGAGGACTCTGATGTACTGGGCTCGAGCCCATATATCTATTTTCCTATTATATGTGTTGATGGACTGGATATGATTCACTTTTATATACATGTTTCTGTGGACTTATTTGCATTTTATGTATAAATACTTCTCTCTCTTGTGATCGAAAAGGGCCGGCAGAATTGGCGTTTTGTAGTGGTTGCCTTCCCGAGATGTCGGTGCCACCGCAAAGCGGCAATTCTGGGCTAAGACCCCGGTGGTTGAAAAAGAAAAAAAAAGGGGGTCTTACAGATGCACTCACTTGCAAAATCAATGGACCCCAGACGGCCCTTGTCATGTATCTCTATGCACTCCAGCTGACCCTCAGCCACCTCCTTGCCCTTGGAGGTGGAAGGTTGTGAAGAATCAATTTTCTTGACCAGGTCGTTGATCTTGCCCTCGATGAGCAATCTTTCAACCAATCGCCGAAGGGCCTTGTAATCTTCAGTTAAATGACCTTTCTCTTTGTGGAATTCACAGAACGGGTCTGAATTTCTTGATCTCTGATTCGCCGGCTGGTAGGGCCTTTTGGGATATGCCTTATCCTTCATGATTTGGCTAATTTCTTGCATGACCTCATCTAGCTCAAATTCTGGCAGATCACCTTCTTGCTGCTGATGAACTGCAGCTGCTAGCGGAGATGATGTTGACAATGGTAGCAGCTGTTCTTGGGCACGATCATGGCCTTGGAAGGGGTGTTGATGATGCTGAAATCTTCTTGCTTTCCTAGAGAGAGATGGAAAGTCTTTCCGAGGAGACCTCGGAGGCTGCCTGTAAGAAGAAGAATTCTTCTCTGATACCAGCCTGGAGACGAAGCTGGGGTTGCTCTTTTCACCGCGAATGTACGAGTTGGCTAAACCAATCAACTCTTGATATGTCCTTGGTGCTCGGACATTAGCTTCAAACTTTAGAGGGCCTTCACGCAAGCCGTGGATGAGAGCCACTCGGTATATTTCTAGATCAACGATCTCAATGTCCAAGATTTCTCTCTGAAAACGATCCACATAATGAGACCAAGTCTCATTCTCTCGCTGCCTGATCTCAAAGAGGGCTTATGGACCGCCCTTCCTCTTTGAAGAGGTAGAAAATCTGAGCAGGAACTCCCTTCGCAAATCAGGAAAGGAAGAGATTGACTGAGGTCGCAGTCCATAGAACCAGTCTCTCACTTGACCATCAAAGGTCGTTACGAGGAGCTTGCTCTTGGTAGCATCTGAGAGGGTCTTGAGAGCAACGGCTGATTCAAAGGCTTGAAGATGCTTGACAGGATCAGTCTCCCCAGTGTAGATGGGCAACCGTGGCTCTCGGAAGTTGACTGGAGTTGGTTCATACCGAACGCTCTCCGTAAACGGCGATGGCTCTTCTGGTTCTACTGCATAAGGAAAGTAAGGAGCATGAGCAGTAGTTGAAAAAGGAGCAGGAGGATATGAGTAAAAGGTTGCTGCGGGAGGAGCAAATGCAGGAGCTAAAGAGAAGGGATGACTTCCCTGAAAGTTCAAAAATCTGGCTGGACTTCCCCGGGCAGCCTCCCGGAAGAAGTTTTGACGAGCTGCAAACTCATCATCTTGAGATTGCAAGGGAGCTGCTGGCCCCCGCAGAAAGGTTGGAGTATAAAGAGGAGGATAGACCGGCGGATAAGCCGGTGGATAGACTTGAGGAGTCTCTGATGTTGGTGCTGGATTGATTGGAGGAGCTGGCGCTGCTGAAGATTGAGCGGCCAATTGCTGCGTGAGAGCTGCTAGAGTACGGTTGATGGCTTGAAACTGTTGGACATTTTCTCTGCGGGATTGCTCTAAGGCCTCCCAAAGAGGACCATCACTTGGACTTGGAGCAAGATTCTCGGCTGATTGATGGTCTGACATGAGTAACCACTGCTTTTACTGTCTAATCGAGATCTGAAGGCCGCGTGTTAACTGTTGATGCGCGAAATGCGACACCAACCAGTTAACGGGTGTTCGATCTCACAAGCTAAGGATAAAGGAAGAAGGGTTGCGGGGATAGAGGAGAAGCTTGCTCAAGCAGAGAGGAAGCTTGCTCGAGCAGAGAAGGAGCTTGCCCGAGCAAAGAGGAAGCTTGCTCGAGCAGGGAAGAAGCTTGCCCGAGCAGAGAGGAAGCTTGCTCGAGCAGAGAAGAAGCTTGCCCGAGCAGAGAGGAAGCTTGCTCGAGCAGAGAAGAAGCTTGATCAGGTACTGTCGAGCAGACAGCTACTTGAATGGTTAGCTTTGCAGGTTGATGCCGAGAGAGGAGAGAAGAAGAGAGGAGGCCGTTAGCAGCGGCAACAGCAGACTTCGCCCGCCGCGGCTTGAATGCCACTCTTGCGACGGGCTTTTCCTTAATTCAAGAAGGGTTACAACTTGCTATTGCACCATTACATAAAAGAGCAGTAAAGGGTACAATGGGTGAAGCTGGTGGCTGAGGAAGGAGATGCCAGAAACTAAGTAAAAGAAGCTGCAGAGGACTGGAGAACTGAAGCTGCAGATGCTGCCCAAGCTGCCTGCTGAGGGCAGAAAAAACTAAGTCCACAGCTTTGACGACCTGGGCGGACTGAGGATTTGGAGGCCACAGACCTTGCCTGATCAACCTTGACGGACTGAGAAAACCGAGTCCGCAGCCTTTGATCAAGGTGGCAGTTCTCCTCTCGCGCGTCCTGAATGAGAGGTCTTGGGGGGTATTTATAGGCCCGGGGAGAATCTGATCCAGTGACGTCATCCTTGACGACCTCGGCGACCTCGGCGACCCGAGCAACCTGACTGAGCAACCTGAGGAGCAGGCAGACGGAGCCCGAGCAGGCAACTCTGGGCTGATTGGGGGGACTCCAGGAGGAGTCCTCCCTTGCAGGAGCGGAGGCCGCCCCCTAGCGGCGGCCTGAGCGGACTCGGGGGAGTCCGCCCGTCAGGCGAGGCCGCCCCTAGCGGCGGCCTGGGCGGACTCGGGTGAGTCCGCCCGGCAGGCGGGGCCGCCCCTAGCGGCGGCCTGGGCGGACTCGGGTGAGTCCGCCCGGCAGGCGGGGCCGCCCCTAGCGGCGGCCTGGGCGGACTCGGGTGAATCCGCCCAGCAGGCGAGGCCGCCCCTAGCGGCGGCCTGGGCGGACTCGGGTGAGTCCGCCCAGCAGGCGAGGCCGCCCCTAGCGGCGGCCTGGGCAGACTCGGGTGAGTCCGCCCAGCAGGCGAGGCCGCCCCTAGCGGCGGCCTAGGCGGACTCGGGTGAGTCTGCCCAGCAGGCGAGGCCGCCCCTAGCGGCGGCCTGGGCGGACTCGGGTGAGTCCGCCCGGAAGGCGAGGCCGCCCCTAGAGGCGGCCTGGGCGGACTCGGGTGAGTCCGCCCAGCAGGCGAGGCCGCCCCTAGCGGCGGCCTGGGCGGACTCGGGTGAGTCCGCCCGGAAGGCGAGGCCGCCCCTAGCGGCAGCCTGGGCGGACTCGGGTGAGTCCGCCCAGCAGGCGAGGCCGCCCCCGGTGGGTGGCCCGCGAAGGCTAGCGGAGGCCGCCCCCTAGCGGCGGCCTGGGCGGACTCGGGGGAGTCCGCCCGACAAACGGAGGCCGCCCCTGGAGGGCGGCTGGCGGAACACCCATCCTTGAGCGATTTTGGACCCGATAGTCCGCCTTGCGCGGACTTGGTGATCATCATGGGTAGCCTACTCCTTGCGGGTGGGAACCTGTAGGAGAAAAGCAGAAAAAATGGGCACTTTGGAGAGGATCGCTGATTTTTGGGTTAACAATGCCGACATTGAATCCCCTTTTGGATTGTGAAGCCAGCCCTTGGTGGATATTATGGCTATTGTGAGCTGTGAGTTCTTAAAAGGCTTCTTACCGAACAGGAAAGGTGAAGCTGACCCGTGCCTTTAATTGTAGCTGAAAGTACGATGTGCATTGTGATGACAAGGTGATCCGAGCAACGGGGGTGGTGGATCTGTACCTGCATTATGTTGGTTGTACAAAGAAGTAGCAAGGCATTGGGCTTTCGTTAGCAGCATAATGAGAGTCCTAGGCCTGCGCGCCATCAAGACTAAATGCTCAATGGTGTTGATCCCGGTTCGCCAGTGTACCTAAAAGTGTGCCTGAGAGCACAGATCATCGGGGCGGGTGGCCGACGGTTGTGATGGATTTCTTGTGCGTGAGAGCACAATATGTATGATATCTGTCTATTGATGTATTGCTCTACAGGGAAGGAATGCCACTGACCCAGGAAAGGGGTAGGATTGTTATAAATTGGTAAGCTGAATGCTGACCGTTGCCTTGTATTCCACCTTCTGGGTGGATTATCCCTGTGCAGGTGCTGGAGAGCCGAGCGGGACGTGAAGGGCTGATGCCCCTACTGCTGCTATTGCCGCTCTCTCCGCAGCTATTGCTGCTAGCCATTGAAGGCTAGCTAATGTGTTTTCTTTTATTCATGTATGGCTGACCTGCGCGCCGATATTTGTAATCCATACTGTATAAAGAGGAACTGTATGGCCTTAAGGACAAACTGTGTTATTTGCTATCCCCTCATTTGAGTGGTTATATATATAACCTTGGTAATATATATATGTATAGTGGATATTCTTGGTATGAGTTCAGCCTACTGTTTATTATTCCTCTAGCATGCTCTGAGTTAGGATGCGTTGGTGGTATTAACCTGTAACCTCACCGTCTGTTTGTGGCATATAGCGTGAGGCCCCGACCGGATCTTCTATTATATGTTGTTTAACGAGTGGGGTCGTTACACACAAGCAATCCCTCCTACCCCAGCCTTTATAAAACATAGGCTTACCTCGGATCCTCTACAAGGATCCTACCCCAGACTTTAGAAAAAATCCTACACTCATCCTTTATAAATTAGGCTTACACTCAGATCTCAGAGAGATTTATGATAGAGAAAATCGTATCCTCCAATCTATACTCGATTAAGGCAAGTGTACCTATCGAAATATAGCATAGGATATGAAAAATATCAAGGTCGTATAAAAACTCGAGGCATGCAAGTACTATTACTCACAACGACTCTATTATCCTACTGAACGATTAATGAGTTTGAAAATGAAAATAAACTAAGTTAACAAGAGAAAATAAACTATTACGAGAAAAGTGCTCGATCGACGATTCACTTTGAAATAAAATAATGGAATAAATTAGTTTAGCATTTGTAATTCTATTAAGACCGTGACGGATCCGATATTAGGAAGTAATCTCGCTAGAGCATTAAATCCCCTAACTTATAGACGTTTCGACCAAAATCTCTTTCAAGTCAAAAAGGCCTAAAGTCGCATTATCGAGGTGAACCGCACTATTGGATTTGACTCCAATCCAGATGATTTACGTCATCCTATCTCTAGGGGTGCATTCAACTCCTTCCTTCCTTGAGTGATCTTTCAAATCAATGAGTCTCTCGACTTCTATGAATTGAGATCGGATGCCTACTACCGTATACCGGAATACGGAGTCGACACAAAATAAATCAAGGAAGGATCAAAAATAGAAAGAAACAAATGCAAACATAAAAATAAAGATATGTTATTTCATTGCAAAGATCATCACGATCGGGCACAAAATAAAGTTAGCTAAGCATAATAGAAAGGGATTGAGAATAAGAGAAAAGAAATTTCATTGCATTAATAGAAAAAGGGGTACACAATAATAATACTAAAAAGACAAGATAAAATTAATCTAAAAAAGACTATTACAACAATGAAGGAAGAAGAAAAGAACTAGCACTCTACTTCTACCAAGACATAAACTACTTTAAACTCAAACTACTTCCCTTCAAACAAAGGGGGAGGGGTTCCTTTTATAGGAGAGGGAGAACATTCTAGATGGGGGAAAGCCAAGGGGTGGCCGGCCACATATGTTGGAGAGGATTCATGCACTTCATTCAATGAAGGGGAGAGAGAATGGGAAGATTCATGTATGATAATAAAGGGAATGACATGGAAAATATAAAATAGAGAGGGGGAGATGAATGAGAAATAAATGAGCATGAGAGAGAGAGGGGAAGAAGGGGTGGATGTAGAATAAAAATAAAATAGATGGCCGACCAAACTTGTGGGGAAATGTTCATGCATATAGTATATTAAATATGGAGAGAGAGAGAGGAAGGTGGCAAGGTGCATGCATGCAGGGCTTGTAGGTGGGCTCGGGTAGACTAGGTGGCTGCATGGGCTGCTCCAAATGAAGGGCCGACTGCTTTGGTGGCTTGTGGGCTGCTTGTAGGGCTTGTAGGTGGGCTCAAGTAGACTAGGTGGCTGCTTGGGCTGCTCCAAATGAAGGGCTGGCAACTTGCTTGAGAGAGGAGGCTCGGGCTTCATTAAGTGGGCTGCTTCAAGTGGAGAAGTGGGCTGCATATGAACATGTGGGCTGCTCCTATATTGAACCTACAAAATATTAATTAAAACATTAGACACCTTAACATATCATGATATAAAATTTAAATAAAACTAAAACACAAAATATAACATTAATCAAACTATTAATTAGTTAAAAAAATAAAACATAACATAAATCATTATAACTAAACATAACATAAGTTGTGTGAAACTAAAGTATAACAAAGATAATAATATTTGTAAATAAAACTAAACATAAAATATAAAATAACAACAAAACATAAAATAAAACTATAGATTCTTATACTATAAAAATATCATAACAAGCATACAAAAACACATAATTATAACAAAACTTAGGAATTTTGACTACTAAATTACCCCAAAAACGATAACTAAAACTAGCCATCAAACTCCCCCATGCTTAGACTTTTGCTATTCCAGAGCAAAAGGAAGAGAAATATTTATAAGACATTATATAATTTTCAAATAAACTAAAAATTTATTAACACCAAAATCTAGCCAAAAATAAAATTTAGGTATTTAAGAATCAAGTCCTAAATTATGAAATTAAAGTGAAAAGAGAGAAATATTTAGCCAAAAATTCTCTAATAAATTAACTAGCATTCAAAATGGAGTAAAGTGCAAACAAAGTTAGATTGGGATTATAAAAACCATGACTTTAAAAGAAACTTAAGGAAGAAGACAACCTACTACTTATGCTCTCCACATATTTTAATTTTAAAACTAAGACAATAATATTGGCTAAGGGGTTTAGGGAGGAAATTAAACATGAAGAGATCTTTGATTGAAGGTGATCATCATTTTTTTTTCACACCCCACACAATTTTGTTTTTTTTAATAATATATATGTAATACCAGAAAATGATAGACTAACATCCTATCACTTCCCCCGACATATATGAACTTTTAAATTCCTCTCTTCATTTTTGGGTTGCATATGTGTACCAGAGAATAAGGAACTAACATCTCCTTATTCCCATGACATATGATCTAACAAATAAAAAGAAAAATGGTGGGGTTAAACAAGATTTTAGAAAATAAACTAAAATAGTAGAGAGCAACTACTAGTAGATTGAGATTTCCTAAGAATCTAAAAGCATGAAGTAATAATACTTGGAATCCAAAATTGTTTTAGCAAAATTACTACAAAATTGAAACTATTTAAAATAAAAGAGAAAAGGTGCTAAATAAATTACTCTAATTAAATTAAAATCATAAGATGATTCTCAAAACAAAATCACTAAAAGTTAAATTTAACTAAACATGATGAAATAAAGATTAGCAAATAAAAATGCTTATAAACAAACTCAAGCTAAATTTCTGAAAATAACAAAAAGCTAAGCATGAGGTTTATTATATTTTTTTGATTTTTCTAAGATTTTTTCATTTTTTTGGGTTTTGAGATATGATCTTTTTTTGGAATTTTTGATTTTTCTAATTTTTTTGGATTTTTGATAAGGCTAAAAGAAGCAGTATTAAAAAAAACTTAAAAAAAACTATACTAAACATTTGTTTTTTTTTTGAAAAGAAAGAAAAAAGAAAACAACAAATCCCTCCCCCATGCTTAGGCTTTTCATTGCCCTCAATGAAAATAAAAACAAGAAAGAAAAAGGAAGAAGAAAGGGGTGGGGGGATACAATAAAGTAAAAAAAAAAAGAAAACGACTTCCCCAGAGTCATAAGGCCGATTGCAGATATCGCTCCCCCATGCTTAAGCTGGACACCGGCTCAGGCCTAAGGAAGAGAGGAAAGGATGGAGCCAAACAAACTGCCGGGGGTTTTATTCCTGCAAAACAAAACAAAAAAGAAAAAGAAAGAAAGAAAAAGGATAAGCAAGGGGTGCCTCCCAAGAGCGCTCTCTGTTTAACGTCGGCTGAGCCCGACGTTATTTGTTAGCTAAATGGAAAATAAAAACTGAAATGAAGTGGTAACTCCCTAAGTATGTGCTTAGGAGAGTAAACTAAAAAAAGGAAGAAATGAAGAATTGCACCGACATGCGGTGAAATCTTCAAAGGATTGACGCCCATAAAAGAACGGACGGAGTTATAGAAGAACTCTGCCGTATGTAAAACCGGAAAGAAGGGGTCGTCAAAAGAAGGAGAATAAAAAGAAGAAAAAATAGAAAGAGGAATAAAAGAAGTAGAAAAAGAATTTTCATCAAAGGAAATTTCACAAGGAGAAGGAGAGTCTTGTGAAATTTCGGGAGAAGAAGGAGTAGAGAGGACTAAAGAAGAATTTTCTAAAATAAAAGAAGAAGAAGAAAAAGACTCGCTAAAACTAGAAAAATTTGGAACAGTTAAAAATTGAAGTGAAATGGAATCACCAACGTGTTCAGATGGAGAGATAGGAGATGTCTCGTCATCCTCAACGGGTAAGAAGCACACTGGAATATCCATAGAGGTGTCTTCCAAAGGAGGAAGGAAACAATCCGGGATATCCGAATAGTTATCCTCCTCGAGAGGAACAAGACAAGCCGGGATATCCGGTGACTCATTACATGAAGAAATTGGAGGAGACGGAGAAGAAGACGAAGAAAAAGAAGCGGCCTCGTGAGAAAGATAATCCATCATGGTCTTGAAATGCGAACTAACATTATTAATAGAAGTTTGCAATTCAAGATACCCATTATCGATAGAATTAAAATAAAAATTTAGAGGCGCGGCGCTTTGCGGGGCAAAATTATAAGAAAAATAAGACGGGTTCCCCGCCTCCCAAGTAGGATAAAAATTGGGGTAAGGGTCAAATTGGCCATTTTGACCTTCCCCAGAAAAATTAAAATCAAAAGAGGGAGGGGTTCCCGAAAGGCATTCAGAATAAAAGTGGTCGGGCGACCCGCAAAAAGCGCAAAAATAAGATGATTCCATAAAGAAAAATTAACTGTTACCAAAAAGAAAAAGAAAAACAAATTTTTTTTTTGATATGTTTTTTTTAGATATTTATATTTTTTGAAAATAGATTTTTTTAATGGATTGGCTCTCGAACTTCCCAAGGGCTACTCGGTGAAGGGTTCGCAAGGTACTAGGTAAAATGGTGGCGCTTAAAGCCCCTTACCCTTTTCGAGAGATTTTAGGTTGGGTAGAAATAAGATGAGGTGGGTGGATTATATAAAAATAATAATAATAAATTATTTTTTTGAATTTTTAAATTTTAGTAGAAGTAATAAACTCGAAGCTTTCTTAATATTGCCAAAAAAATCTCCGGCAACGGCGCCAAAAACATGATAGAGAAAATCGTATCCTCCAATCTATACTCGATTAAGGCAAGTGTACCTATCGAAATATAGCATAGGATATGAAAAATATCAAGGTCGTATAAAAACTCGGGGCAGGCAAGTACTATTACTCACAACGACTCTATTATCCCACTGAACGATTAATGAGTTTGAAAATGAAAATAAACTAAGTTAACAAGAGAAAATAAACTATTACGAGAAAAGTGCTCGATCGACGATTCACTTTGAAATAAAATAACGGAATAAATTAGTTTAGCATTTGTAATTCTATTAAGACCGTGACGGATTAGATATTAGGAAGTAATCTCGCTAGAGCATTAAATCCCCTAACCTATAGACGTTTCGACCGAAATCTCTTTCAAGTCAAAAAGGCCTAAAGTCGCATTATCGAGGTGACCCGCACTATTGGATTTGACTCCAATCCGGAGGATTTATGTCATCCTATCTCTAGGGGTGCATTCAACTCCTTCCTTCCTTGAGTGATCTTTCAAATCAATGAGTCTCTCGACTTCTATGAATTGAGATCGGATGCCTACTATCGTATACCGGAATACGGAGTCGACACAAAATAAATCAAGAAAGGATCAAAAATAGAAAGAAACAAATGCAAACATAAAAATAATGATATGTTATTTCATTGCCAAGATCATCGCGATCAGACACAAAATAAAGTTAGCTAAGCATAATAGAAAGGGATTGAGAATAAGAGAAAAGAAATTTCGTTGCATTAATAGAAAAGGGGTACCCAATAATAATACTAAAAAGACAAGATAAAATTAATCTAAAAAAGACTATTACAACAATGAAGGAAGAAGAAAAGAACTAGCACTCTACTTCTACCAAGACATAAACTACTTTAAACTCAAACTACTTCCCTTCAAACAAAGGGGGAGGGGTTCCTTTTATAGGAGAGGGAGAACATTCTAGATGGGGGAAAGCCAAGGGGTGGCCGGCCACATATGTTGGAGAGGATTCATGCACTTCATTCAATGAAGGGGAGAGAGAATGGGAAGATTCATGTATGATAATAAAGGGAATGACATGGAAAATATAAAATAGAGAGGGGGAGATGAATGAGAAATAAATGAGCATGAGAGAGAGAGGGGAAGAAGGGGTGGGTGTAGAATAAAAATAAAATAGGTGGCCAGCCAAACTTGTGGGGAAATGTTCATGCATGTAATATATTAAATATGGAGAGAGAGAGAGGAAGGTGGCAAGGTACATACATGCAGGGCTTGTAGGTGGGCTTGGGTAGACTAGGTGGCTGCTTGGGCTGCTCCAAATGAAGGGCCGGCTGCTTTGGTGGCTTGTGGGCTGCTTATAGGGCTTGTAGGTGGGCTCGGGTAGACTAGGTGGCTGCTTGGGCTGCTCCAAATGAAGGGCCGACTGCTTGCTTGAGGGAGGAGGCTCAGACTTCATCAAGTGGGCTGCTTCAAGTGGAGAAGTGGGCTGCATATGAACATGTGGGCTGCTCCTATATTGAACCTACAAAATATTAATTAAAACATTAGACACCTTAACATATCATGATATAAAATTTAAATAAAACTAAAACACAAAATATAACATTAATCCAACTATTAATCAGTTAAAAAAAATAAAACATAACATAAATCATTATAACAAAACATAACATAAGTTGTGTGAAACTAAACTATAACAAAGATAATAATATTTGTAAATAAAACTAAACATAAAATATAAAATAACAACAAAACATAAAATAAAACTATAGATTCTTATACTATAAAAATATCATAACAAGCATACAAAAACACATAATTATAACAAAACTTAGGAATTTTGACTACTAAATTACCCCAAAAACGATGACTAAAACTAGTCATCAATTTACAACAGAGATTAATGAATTACAATGACTTAGTAAGAAAAATTCAAGAGTTTTCTTCTCTAGCTATTATAGCAAATAACTTCTCTTCACCACAGCAATATGAAATACTCTTCAGAATATAAGCAGGCTGTGTTGTATGAGCACTTGTAAAGATTTTCTTCTTCCTCAAGCCTTTTTGATAGATTATTTTGTAGATTGCAAAGCATGATGATAATGAGAATGCTTTCTCTCTCTATTGGCAGCGACTTTTTGTAACTTAGGGTTTTTCAAAAAAGTTTTTCAATAAATCTTGCAAAAAGTCTTGATGCCCAAAAAGGTTCTCTCCTCATTTTCAAAAGTCTTACGCACTTGACTTTTATATCCCAGGAAATATAACAGAAAAATTCTTGTTTAGGTAAGCAGCATGGCCAGATTTAATTGTTTAATCTCCCAAGATAGCTTGTCAGAGAATTACGACATTTTCAATCTTTTATTGTGCAATTTGCATCAATTTAAATTTGGAATGATGTCAGCTAAATGTGCAAGGCGCCATTTGAATTACAATATTTTTTGATCTTTGTGCAGGTGTTGAGTGCAGGAAGCAACATGACTTAGTCAAATTCTCTATCTCTGATGAAGCATTGAAAGACAGTACTTAACTCAACCCATTTAACTAAGGCGTTGAGTGATCTATTGTGTCTCAATGAATTTGTACTTAGTTAACTTTTCCCTTTTTACTTGTGCATTGAGTGAATGATCTTCACTCAACGCATTTCAACTCGGAATGAAATTCAGTCTCTTTTACTGAAGCGATGAGTGAAAGGTTTTTACTCGACACATTTAAACTTACTCAGAAATTCTGCTCTTTTACTGAAGCGTTGAGAGTGTATTATCCAGTCAGTGCATATGAGTCTTGAGCGTCGAGTGATGTGAGATGACTCGACGCATTTATACTTGAACAGATTCTTTGTTTCTCTCCTGATGAGTTGAGTGTCTAGAAATGACTCAATGCTTATAGACTTCGAGTGTCGAGTGAATAGGGATGACTCGGCGCTTTTATACTTAATAGATTTTCTTCACTTCTGAAGTGTGCTGACTTATTCCTAAGTAGTTAATCAAACAAATGTTGATTTCCTGCACAAGATTACTCAGAGAAAATGTCAAATACATATTTGTGTATATTATTGACTTATGAGGCTTCTTAAAATCTTGGATATTATGGTCAATGTTCCCAACATGTTTTTACCCGTTATGGGTTTTCTACGTCAAAAAAGTATCCTGTCAATTGCCATAGTTTACTTTGTCTATTTGCGTGTCAAGTCCGATTAAAAGTTAAGTTTGTCTGATTTCTCCGGACCGAGGAAAGATTGGGTGACCCATAACAGTTTGGCATTGTCTATGGGAAGGTGTTCCAAAACTCCGCAACTCTTTGGAAGCAGCGCTTGTCATGCACAAACACCTCAAACCCGCATCAACGCACCAGAAGACCCACCGCTTGACCTATTTGTCAGACCCCGTGAAGCACCGTGAGGCGAGGGGGCACAATCTCCTACATGGAGGTGAAAACTATAGTTGGATCCCCCGCCCTGGATAGGAAAGTTTTCACCATAGTGTGAAACAAAGAAGAGCACCCCGATAAGAGGGCGCGAAAGGATAACACTATTCACTTTGGGAAGAATACACTGTAGGTACACACAAGCCGCACCAGACCCCCCTCGTTATTAGTGTAGGGATAGGAGAGTGAAAGATAAATCAATGGGTAGTTAATCACCTAGAGGGTGGTGAATAGGTGTCTCTAAAATTCTTTGTCACTTATACTCAATATTTCAGCAGATACTTGAAAATAAATATTCACAAGTACACAACACAAGCAATCCATAGTACACAAAAATTTTATAGTGGCTCCCCTATCTAGGGTACATCCACTTTCCCCCTTCTTCCTCACTAGCAATGTGCTAGATAATGTTATATCTCCGCCTCTTCAACTCAGATCAAAAGATATTATAAGCTCAGTTTCTGTTAAGAAACCTACAACTCAGACCTACTGGTCCTACATTAGAGATCCACCCCACACAAATCACCTACCACAGGTCTCTCAAGAACTCTACCTCAGAGTATACAATTCTTACACCTCAGTGATCCCACACAAAACACCTACCTCAGGTCCCTCAAAAACCCTACCTCAGCCATTATAACATAGGCTTACAACTTAGTGATCCCACACAAATCACCTACCTCAAGTCCCTCAAGAACCCTACCTTAGCCTTTAGAACACGGACTTATAACTCAGTGATCCCACACAAATCACCTACCTCAGATCCCACAATAACCCAACCTCAGCCTTTATAACACAGGCTTACAACTCAAAGAATTTATCTCCTACCCACTCAGATCTCAAAGAGATCTTACAAAATTAAGAGGTAAATAATTTCAGAAAACAACAATTCTGTGATCTAACTTATCTGAGAATTCAGATTCTTCAATTTAGCAGCAAAGGATTAATACTTTATAATCAGGCTGGCTTAAATGATTATTCTCTGGATCTGTATTGTTCTTAATGATGATTGGCTTGATTTCTTTGAAGAACATGTAGAACAAATCCACCTTAATCCTCTGATTAACTTGTTGAAAGGATCAGAATACTATCTTGAAGACCTGCGTCTTACTTCTTCTTTTTGGAGATGTCACCCTCCTCTGACTTAGAAGAAATTAGAATGAGAGAAAATAATTGATCGATTGTTTCCATCAAATTCTGTATAGATGACCCCTCTATATAAAGCCTTCACAGGTTGCTGGCTTCTGATTGATGACATCATCATATGACATCATACTTCAAAATTTCCTTCAAACGGATTCTAATGAGATATCAAGTCACTGTAGCTGACATGAAACTTCTGACTTGACTTGACACTCAGCTGTATTGACTCTGTTAAACTTTAGGATCAAAAGTGTCGAGAAGTCCAAAGTGTCTCAAAACAATATTACTTAGTGTTCTTAAAAGGTGTCGAGACATATTATCAGTCTCGACATAATATTACTTAGTATAATTTTCAGTATGAACTTGAAAGTGTCGAGACAGTTGACTTGTCTCAACACAACTGTCAACTGTGTCGATATTTTTAAATCTGCACTGTGTCGAGACAATTGAATTATCTCGACACTACTGTCTGTCGGGTATCGACACTTGTTTTAATTCTTCATTATGTCAAGACAATTGAATTAGCTCGACACTTCAGTCTGTCGGGTGTCGACATCTTTAAGTCTATAATTCAGTCTTCATTATGTCGAGACAGTTCTGATGTAGGGTATATCCTAGAGATATGTCACGGAGGCCACAACGTTGCTTATGACAACGATCTATGCTCTCGAATCCACACGCTAACGAAATCGCAGCCACAACAATTATTTTATTTATCGTTCACGCTAACAATACGGATCGCCGTTCCGCAAATAGATCGAATGTTGGCTATAAGCCAAATTCTTTCCGGCTAAATGGGATAATCTTGATCCCGAATGAGCTTTGGGTTATACCAAATAGATCCACCAAGAATAAACGATTCGAAAGATGGTGAGATCTATCCCAACAAAAAAAGAGCGAGGATCGCCAATCCTCTTACGAGTCTTTCGGAAATCCAAACGAAAAATACCGATCTATTAGTTGATTAACCGCGAAGAAAAACAAATCGGAAAATAACGCAAAAAAATCGTCCACCACAAGAACTATCTAGAGAAAGAAAACTCTTGGTAGGAAGTTTCATTACCCCTCTCGGATTTGTAGATCCGCGATGCGAGGATCCACCAAAGTTTGATCGCTCCTCCGTTGAAACTCCACGGAAAGCGCGCTATGGATGATGAATGTGCTAAACTCCTTCACTTCACGCCGTGGAGGAATCCCTAACTTCTTTCCTTGCAAGGCAACCTCTCATGCATGGGCCGAATACCCTTGGACAACGTTGATCTCGGTTGGCTGAGAGCAAGAGGGAGGGGATGGAGGCCGAGCACTAGGGAGGAAGGGGGCGGCCGAGATCAAGAGGGAGAGAGGGGGTGGCCGAGTTCTAGAGAGGAGACCTTGGGGCCGGCGGCTTGGAGGAGGAGAAAGAGAATGGGGGGCGACAACTAGAAAGAAGGAGAGGAGAGAATTAGGTTTAGGCAAATAATCAATTTTGATTTCAATAATATTCTAGCACCAAATGAAAAGTTCAAGGCCTTATATAGGCTTACATCTCAAAGCAAATAACAAGTGGCTAAAAGCACACCACAAAAAGAAAATGCATAAATTAAATAATGTTTTTTTAAAGAGCCAACATGAAACGGCTAATAGCACACCAAAACTAAAATATCAAATATGAGTCTTGTTGCGAGGGCGAAGCTTGTAGCCATGACCGCTACGACGTCGCACGTCCTTTGCCGGCACATCTTCAACATAGTCATTCCCAAGTTGGCCGTCCTGGTGGCCGTCGCCATCACTGTCGCCATCAATCCTCTGCCGCTCAAAAGGACTCATCTTTGATGAGCGGGCTAAAATATAACGGCGTACGAGGTCCACGTCAAGAAGATCCACCTGTGCAGCAGAGAGCCAAGAGTCGTCCGAAGCCGGACGACCATGCCAACGAACCAAAAACCTGTGAATGTCGCCGTCGAGAGTGGGAAACACATCATCCTGCAAAATCCTGTCAGGCAAGAAATCTGTCCGGGGAAACCTCGGAAAAGCGTTAGGTGAGGCAAAAAAACAAGTGTCATCATAAATAGACGACATACCTCCCGTAGAATTCGAAGGAGAAAGCGATCTAGAATTGAGCTCACCCCCCACCCCATTAGAATGTATAGTGGAATTATTAAACGGAGAGACAAACAGTTCAGGTGGTGGAGCAACAAAAAGCGTTAAATCCGAAATGTTAAACACATGGGAGATTCCCCAATCAACGGGTAATTCTAACAAATAAGCATTTTCGCCTAATTTCTTCAAAATTCGAAAAGGACCGTCTTTCTTGTTCGCTAATTTTTTTATGGTGCCCGAAGGCATTCGTTCAGGGATAAGATGAACCATAACCAAATTTCCAATGTTCAAGGAGACTGCTCGCCTATGTACGTTAGCATTCGATTGATAGATAGAATATTGCTTAGCTAATGACTTGCCAATGTGCTCATGGAGGGTGTGAACGTCTGAAGCGAAGTCCTGTGCAAATTGACTTGATTTAAAAGAAGGCGGTAACGGAACCAAGTCAAGAGGCACTGGCGCCTTATAACCATGCACTATCTCATTCAGAGACAACCCAGGGGACCTGTTCTTAGAATTATTGTACGCTAGTTGAGCATGTGGAAGGATAAGATCCCACGTACCTTTATGTTTGCCCACTAAACAACGAAGTAACCCTCCCAAGCTACGGTTGACAACTTCCGTTTGCTCATCCGTTTGGGGATGATAGGCCGACGAAAACATAAGTTTAGTTCCCATGAGTTTCCAGAGTGTCTTCCAAAAATAACTTGTAAATTTGGCATCCCGATCACTCACTATCGTCTTGGGAACACCCCGATGTGCCACGACCTCCTTGAAATACAATTTTGCTACATTTGATGCATCGTAGGTATTATGACTAGCGATAAAATAGACCATTTTGGAGAAACGGTCTACTACGACTAGAATAGATTCGTGACGCCTCAATGTCATGGGTAAACCCAAAATAAAATCCATGCTGACATCTTCCCATGGTATCGACGGAATCGGAAGTGGAGTGTAAAGACCCGCGTTGGTCTTGTTCCCCTTAGCTAGTTGACAAACACGATAACTTCCTACGATTTTGTTGACCATGGGTTTGAGGCCTGGCCAAAAGAATTTATCCTCTACGAGTGCTATCGTTTTGTCTCGACCAAAATGTCCGCCTAACCCTCCACTATGTAATTCACATATGATAAAATGTCGTAATGACGAGCGGGGAATACATAATTGCAAATGTTTAAATAAGTATCCGTCTCGGATATAGTATGCCGAAATGGTGGTAGGGGAGTTGTCCTGAGCGGCGAAGTAAACCTCCTTAAAGTCTTGGCATTGGACATATTCATCTTCAATCCTCTCAAATCCTATGACCGACACTTCCATGGTAGTTAGTAATAAGGTGACCCTACTTAGCGCGTCCGCCACACGATTTAATGTACCCTTCAAATGCTTGATAATGAAAGTGTACTCTTATAAGTATGAGATCCATTTAGCGTGCCGTGGGCTAATCTTATTTTGAGAATTAACAAATTTGAGAGCCTCGTGGTCCGATAATATCACGAATTCTTTTGATATAAGGTAATGTCGCCAATGTTGGAGACAATGAATCACGACATAGAATTCGCGATCATAATTCGAATAGTTTAACTTTGGGCCGGCTAGTTTCTCGCTAAAATATCCTAGCGGATGTCCCTCTTGACTTAACACGCCTCCGATTCCTATCCCCGATGCATCGCATGATAGTTCAAACACTTTACTAAAATCCGGTAATCAGAGTAAGGGGGCTTTAGACATCCGTTCCTTAATTGTTTGGAAAGCACTAGTGGCCGCTTTAGTCCAACTAAATTCTCCTTTATTCATACATTCAGTGATGGGTGCCATAATACTACTAAAATTCCGAATAAATCTTCGATAAAACGTGGCCAAACCGTGGAAACTTCTAACTTCCCTTATATTCTTGGGTTCCAGCCACTCTTCAATCACTTGAACCTTCTTTGGGTCCACATGAATGCCATCTGAACTCACGATGTATCCTAAGAACTCTACGGAAGACACACCGAATGCACATTTTTTAAGGTTAATAAATAAATTCTCTTTGCGCAACGTGGTAAGGATTGTTCTTAGGTGAGTCTCATGATCCCCCGGCGAAATGCTAAATACCAAAATGTCGTCGAAATAGACCACTACAAATTTTCCCATGTAGGGTTTAAAGACTTGGGTCATCAATCGCGAAAATGTACTTGGCCCATTGGTAAGTCCCTCTCCAAGCACTAGCCATTCATAGAGTCCATCCTTAGACTTAAATGCCGTCTTCCATTTGTCTCCCTCCCGTATTCGTATTTGATGATAACCGCTCTTAAGATCCAATTTAGAGAACACGGCGGCTCCTGATAATATATCTAGTAAATCATCCAAATGGGGAATGGGGAACCGATACTTGACAGTTATTTTATTTATAGCTCGATAATCGACACACAATCGCCACGTTTTATCTTTCTTCGGGACTAACAAGGCAAGGATGGCACAAGGACTTTTACTATGATGTATAAATCCTTTCTCTAACAAATCTGAAATTAATTTTTGCAACTCCTCATGTGAGGAGGGATTGAGTCGGTAATGGGGCTGATTCGGCAACGATGAACCCGGGACAAAGTCTATCTCATGCTGGATATCACTCATAGGTGGCAACTGAGGTGGTAAGTCCACCGGGTAGACATCCTTATACTCTTCTAAGAGAGTTCAAAGGGATAACGGGAGGCTCGCTAACGAGGGAGCATCCTCCTTAGCTTGTAGACAAACTAGAGCGTAGATAACGCCATCCATGAAAGTCTCACGCTCTTACTCTTTCCTACTTATCAGACTTATCGTTTTATTTTCTACCGGCACAATGGTATCTTTGGACGCAGGTGACGGATCCTTGGGCGGCGATGGTTTCAATACAATGGTCTTACCATTGACTTTGAACTCATAAGTGTTGGCTCGTCCAAAATGGGTCACGTCATAATCATAAAGCCAAGGTTGTCCTAATAAAACATGACACACGTCCATGGGGATGACGTCGCACCACACTTTATCAACGTAGTTTTTCAAAGTTAGTGGCACCAAGCATCGCTTAGAGACCGCTATTGATGTCTTGTTTACCCACGCGATTTTATAAGGATGTGGGTGCGGCTCGGTGACTAAATGTATGCGTGCGATGGCATTCTCCGAAACGACGTTCATGCAACTACCGCTATCAATAATTAGTTTGCACCATTTTTCACCGCACTTAAAATTTAAGGTAAATATATTTGTCCGCTTATACTCGTCCAACGCTCGCGGTGTGGCCAAAATACATCCCATCACCATTATGTGAGAATCGTCCTCAATGTCACTCGGCTCGGCATCAGATTCTTGTCCCGCTCCATAGGCGATATCGGCAGGCTCAGACGTGGAGTCTAATAGGGCTAACAGTTTGCTCTTCGTGGGGCACTCACTAGAGTAGTGCCCTTGGATTCCGCAAGAATAACACGTGGCATTAGTCTTGCTGATTCATCCTATCAGTACTCGCTCACCTGTGGGATTTCTGTTATTCCTAGCGGTAATGATAATGGACTCCGAATCCGTTGATCGATATTTTCCCTTGTCTCGCGTGGAGGAAGATGGATGCGGTCCTAAGAGGGACTTTCCCTTCTGAAAGTTTCATCCTTTGGCTTTGTAGGCGTTGTGTTTTTCAATATCCAAGGCGGCATTGAACGTGGTGTTAAGGTCCGTGTGACCATAACGCAAGAGCTTGCCTTGAATGTCCGGGTTGAGTCCCTTACGAAATCGGGAGAGTATGACTTCGGGCATCTCACGAACATCACAACGCACCAACATATCCTTAAGTTGTCCCATGTATTCTGCTACCGAAGCATTTCCTTGACGAAGGGAGGCTAAGTCGTCGAACATTTGGGTTCGGTGATATGTGGGAACATATTGGTCGTGTAGAAGTGCTTTCATGGCAGCCCACCCAATTAGTGGTGCTCCATTAACGGTACCTAATCGTCTCTCTTCGTTCAACCAGTATGTCTTGGCCCTTCCTAGTAGTTTCATCCGTGCAACCTTCACTTTCTCAACGTCCGTCAGGTCGTGCCATTCAAAATAACACTCGATTCCCATGATCCAATCTAGGAATAGTTGGAGCTCTCCCATACCATCATATGAGGGTGAGTCTATTTTTACGGCCCTAGTTACGTCGAACTCATAATGACCTCGAGGTGGGTACTCATCGTCCTGATCACGTGGGTGATTTTGTCTTTCCTCTCGCTAGTTGGCGCCCGAGGGTTGGGGACCCGGTAAGTTTCTTCCAACGTCATTGTTTCGGGGGCGCCGCTTGATTTACAGAGAGCCCTTAAATTAACCGTGTTAGTGCGTCAAACCTACCGTTAAACTCTTCCCGTAGCTCGGCGATCATGTCCGGAGCGTGCTCAGCACCTTGGTTGTTTTCCATGTGTGAGGTGGAGGCAGGATACTCCGTGCCAAGCCTAGTGCGTATGAACGAACGGGACAAACAACGATTTTTGGCCTGATTTAAATTATACGTTTGAATTTTTTGACACTAAACAACTGAGTAACAGGAAAACTTTTTCAGACTTTTTTCTTAAAAAAATGAGGAGAAAATTCAGAATTTTTTTTGTAATTTTCTGCAGATTTTTTTTTTGTGTTTTACTAATTGCAGCCCAACTATGTATTGTTTTGAAAAAACAAAAATTCAGATTTGATGTGATTCGTAACGGAAGTGCGCACCCTAGTGAACGAGGATAACCCTAGGTAAAATAAAAGGATGGTGTCGATTGGGAAATCAACACAACCTCCCTCTGATACCAAAATTGATGTAGGGTATATCCTAGAGATATGTCACGGAGGCCACAACATCGCTTATGAAAACGATCTACGCTCTCTAATCCACACGCTAACGAAATCGCAGCCACAATAATTATTTTATTTATCGTTTGCGCTAACAATACGGATCGCCGTTTCGCAAATAGATCAAATGTTGGCTATAGGCCAAATTCTTTCCGGCTAAATGGGATAATCTTGATCCCGAACGAGCTTTGGGTTGTACCAAATAGATCCACCAAGAATAAACGATTCGAAAGATGGTGAGATCTATCCCAATAAAAAAAAGAGCGAGGATCGCCAATCCTCTTACGAGTCTTTCGGAAATCCAAACGAAAAATACCGATCTATTAGTTGATTAACCGCGAAGAAAAACAAATCGGGAAATAACGTAAAAAATTCGTCCACCACAAGAACTATCTAGAGAAAGAAAACTCTTGGTAGGAAGTTTCGTTACCCTTCTCGGATTTGTAGATCCGCGATGCGAGGATCCACCAAAGTTTGATCTCTCCTCCGTTGAAACTCCACGGAAAGCGCACTACGGATGATGAACGTGCTAAACTCCTTCACTTTACGCCGTGGAGGAATCCCTAACTTCTTTCCTTGCAAGGCAACCTCTCATGCATGGGCCGAATACCCTTGGAGAACGTTGATATCGGTTGGCCGAGAGCAAGAGGGAGGGGATGGAGGCCGAGCACTAGGGAGGAAGGGGGCGGCCGAGATCAAGAGGGAGAGAGGGGGTGGCCGAGTTCTAGAGAGGAGGCCTTGGGGCCGGCGGCTTGGAGGAGGAGAAAGAGAATGGGGGGCGGAGGCTAGAAAGAAGGAGAGGAGAGAATTAGGTTTAGGCAAATAATCAATTTTGATTTCAATAATATTCTAGCACCAAATGAAAAGTTCAAGGCCTTATATAGGCTTACATCTCAAAGCAAATAACAAGTGGCTAAAAGCACACCACATAAAGAAAATGCAGAAATTAAATAATGTTTTTTTTAAAGAGCCAACATGAAACGACTAATAGCACACCAAAACTAAAATATCAAATATGAGTCTTGTTGCGAGGGCGAAGCTTGTAGCCATAACCGCTACGACGTCGCACGTACTTTGCCGGCACATCTTCAACATAGTCATTCCCAAGTTGGCCGTCCTGGTGGCCGTCGCCATCACCGTCGCCATCAAGTTGTATTATCTCGACACTACTGTATTAAACTTACAGGTGTCGAAAATCTGACTTGTCTCGACACTACTGTCTTGAATCTTTAATGTGTCGAGATAACTGACTTGTCTCGATATTGCTCCTACAATGGTGTTGACAAAGTTGAAGTGTGTCGACACTTTTATACTTAGCCATTTCTCTGCACTGTAACTTGTTAGGCATTGACTGTCCTGACTTCACTCAGCACTTTTAATTGTATGGAATTGAGTGAACTCGCTTCAATCAACACCTGTGGACTTAGTCAATTTTCTTCAGCAATTGCTTTGATGTTTGGCGTTGAGTGAGTTTTCTTCACTTGACGCTTTTGGACTTAGGCAATTTTCTGCCTTTTCAGTCAACTTCTTTGGGTCCATCTGTCAATGTCACTTGGATCACCTGCCCGATCAATATGTCATAGACAAACCTACATGCATGAACTAAAACATTCATCAAATACATACTTGTGTATATAATTGAGTTGAAAGGGCTTCTTCAAATCAATTACATTGTTTCCAATGTACCCAACAATCTACCCCTATTTGGAGAAGTCATAACTCCAATTCATTGATATACACTACAATACCAAAATATGATAATTAAAATGTACGTGAAAAGTGTTGAACAAAATTATAAAGAACACAATAATGATAACAAAGATATAACAAAGTGCAACCAAACTTTTCATTCCAATTTGTTATAAGATTACACTTTTCAATTTTTTCAATGTTCTTAAAATAAAATTACATAGTTCCAAAAAAACATTCTAAGATTGTTCTGGCTTTTTGATGACAATGCCTTTTCCTGATTGTATTTTAGCTTTAACTTCAGATACCTTGTCATCAACAACCTTCTTCTTTCCCTTGTTATCCTTGGCCTTCAAGGTCTCCTCTTCCTTAAGCTTTTGCCTTTAAAAATAATGAAAGGGCTTAGGGAAATAGTTGTTGGGTTCATTAGAATCAGCTGGGATCTTCCCTGCCTTCAGATCTATTCTGAATTTATAGATGATCTCTTGTTGCTCTGTATGGTTGACCCATTCTTGTTCTGAGTACCATTTGCCCCTAAAAAACTATATTATTGTTAACTACTTTCCATGCAGTGAGTATAATAGATCTTGAAGTTGGACTCCACTTCTCAAATTATAGATTTGCTTTAGTCTGCTCCCTGAATCTCTTCTTAGATAATTGAGCTTCTTTTTCTTTGAGCAAGGCATGCGCATCTATCTCCACCTCCTTACATACTACATTCTTAACCTGTGGTGGAGGACTGTACATGGACTTTACTACAGTTTGAATGGCCTCAAACTGAGCTAGTTGGCAGCCAAACTCAACAGTTTGATCATCATAATTTATGGGAGGAAAGCCTAGAGTGCCTATGATGCTATTGGAGGTCCAAATAGCATGCTCAGTGCTTGACTTTATCATTACTCTCTCCTCCTTTATGACTTTTCTCTCAATATGATCTCTTAAGTCCTTCTTATGAAATCTCACTTGGTCTTTAAGATGAGTAATCTTTGAGTACAAATGATTCTTCACCTTGAGCAAATGATCATCTAGGTCTTTGCTAGAGGCCTTGACTTCCTTAACTAAAGAGGCTGTATGAGTAGATAGGTGAGATTCAATATCATTAGAGGTAGAGGTTATCTTGGTCTTCAGAGATGTTGTTTGCTCAGCTATCTTGACCAGTATAGTATCATACATTACTATCATGTTCTCATTCATTCTAGTCTATTTTTCCAGGATATATCCTTGTTTAACAGCTATTTTATTTTTAGTTTTCTTTGACTCCTACTATTGTTGAGCAATATACACTACAACATTTGCTCCTCTTTCAAAGAAACCAGTCATATCCTTTTTCAGTAGATTCACTTCAAATCTAATGGATTTGATTTCTTGTGCAAGCTGGAATTGCAACTCCTTATTTCTTTCATTTACATATTTTTCCAGTTGATTTCTTTGTTGATCTAACATTATTTGAATTTGAACTATAAGTGAGCTGAAATCCGCAAGAGGAGCAGGTTTTGTTCCAGACTGAATGGTCTTCTTATAGCTCCTAATCCTCTTTTTGAGTTCAACCAAGTTTTTTTTCTTCATTTGAGAGGCTTCCTCCTCCTCAGAATAAGAAGAACTAACTACTTCAACTGATTTAGGCTCTTTAGCTCCTTCAGTATTTGGGGCCAGATCTGTTATATCCCCCTCAACTCTTGCACCTTCTTTACCAAGATCTATGTTTTCCATGATGACTACATCATGTTGAGCTATAACATCAGGAATAGAATCCTCCGGAAGAGCAGTCATCACCCCTGTATATCTGTATCTTCATTCAGAAAGATTTCTTCCTTAGTCTCCTTAGAGACTATATTCTCATTTCCTTCATCAGACATTTCCTGTTCAGGAACTTTTATTTATTCCAGAACAGTGTCTAGCTCTTGTACTACTTCCATTACTGTTGTGTTGACAGTATCCAAATCTATATCTGGCAGAATATAGAGATTCTCCCCCTCACTTAGATCCCTAGCTGGGATTGTCTACCCCTGCATCTGATCAATAGTACTAGGAGAGGTCCTTGGAGATTTTTCAAGTGTTGCTTCATCTTGATTATCTGAGCTGGAACTTCCCTGATCTTCAAATTCACTGCAAGTTTCTTCTTCCACAACCACTACTTTTTTTTTCTCCTTCTCCTTCTCTACTATAGGTGTTTTTTGGATAGTACAATATCCCACCTTGCTAGTATTCTCATATCCATTCTTCTCATATGATTGATCTTAGATCTAATCTTGAGATTGAGACTATCAGGAAAGTCTTGTACCAAGTAGAGGCATATAATTCTTCCCATAATGGGCTTCTTGATGTTATCTGCAATCTTGTCAAAGACTACTTTGCTCCAGTTAGTCTTAACTTGTAAGATAATTCTAGTTTTCAGCTCAAACATATATGCAAAAATCCTGTCATGTGCTCCTGTTTTGCATAGTAGCACATTTCCTATTATCTCAGACAGGAATTTTCCCTGGGTACTCTTACCCTTCTAGACCAAGGTGCTTCAAATCTTTGTAGTTGGGGTCAATCCACACCACTCCAAAGCTTCTGTAGTCTTGGCAGAATCTAGGTCATCTTCTTGATCAATTCTTGGTAAGTAAAATATCATGGCCAGTCTTCTGGTTGTGATTTTGACCTTTGTTCCATTCACTTTAGACTTAATCTTTTCAGTGTTTGAATCGAGATGAGCATTTGAGAAGAATTATGAAACTTCTCGTTTCCAGACATTTGAAGGTTCTGAAATCAGATATTCTAATCCTGCTTCATTGATTAGGGTTATTACCTTCGTAATTTCTTTAGACGCCGATTCGAATCAATTTTGAACAAGTTCATAACCTTCAAAGATGTTATCATCATTCTTGGGTGCCATGAGAGTGGAGAGAAATGGTTGACGAGTATCGACTGATCTGGGTTCTAAGGCTCGACACTCAGGAATCAATAGTTCACAATATCAAGAAAGCGTAGTCGACTTCTACTCTCACACCCTATTTATAGTCTAATCTTTCCTGAAGACGAAAGGGCGCGCTTCATTTAGAATGTTCCAAATTTTTTAGGTAAAGACCTAGTGTCGACACAGGGAAAAATTGTCTATCGAGATGTGTCGACACAAGTAGACAAGAGGATAATGTCTCTAGGCATATACCTTAGGGTCTCGACACCCTTAATGTCTCGACACTTACTTTGGTGTCTCGAAACATTGTAGTATGCAATATCGACACATTTTTTGGTGTCTCGATACATTGCAGTATACAGTATCGACACATTTTCTGCTGTCTCGATACAACTTTTGACTTAGCCAAAGTTTTTTCTCCTGATCTATAAAAACTTGATACTTAGATGTTTTTTACTTGATATTTAATTAAGTAAACTTAATTTCTGATTATTTTTTTATTCTTATTTTCATCAGTCTTTAAGTATTTGTTAATTATTCCATATTTACATGCCAAGTTCAAACTTAGAGAAATTAAATTTCTCTTCATCTACGGGTTTAGTGAAATTATCAGCAATCTGTCTATTTGTAAGAACAAATTCTAGATTAATGTCTTCATTTTCTACATGCTCCCTAATAAAGTGATATCTAATTTCAATATGTTTGGTTCTACTATGTGACACATGATTATTTGAATTTGAAATGGCACTAGTAGAATCACAATACAATGGAGTTTTACTTAGCTAAATGTTGTAGTCTTGTAATTGATGCTTAATCCAAAGCAATTGTGCTTGATAACTTTTAGCTAAAATATACTTAGATTCAGCTGTGGATATTGCTACACTTGTTTGCTTTTTTGCTGCTCCATGATACTAGCCTTCTTCCAAGAAATTGACATGAACCTGAAGTGCTTTTCCCGTCTTCTTTACAACCTGCATAATCTGCATCTGAAAAACCTGTTAGTTAAAAATCATTATTCCTGGGATACCATAGGCCAAGATTAGGTGTGCCCTTTAGATATCTCAATATTCTTTTGACTGTTGTATAGTGAGTGAAAGTGTAGAAGAGATCTTAAGTTTACACTATATATATATATATATATATATATATATATATATATTATAAATGAGTAAGCACAACAAAAATTTAAAGAAAGCAAAGCAAGCAATCTAGATGACACAAGGATTAAAGTGGTTCCCCAATAACCTGTGTACATCCACTCTTCTACCACCCTGGTAGGAATCCACTACAGATTTTTGATCAGGTGCTCTGCCACCATAAGATCTATTTTTTCAAGGGAGATTTAGCAACCCTTTTGAGATTTTGATCAGGTGCCCAAAAACTAACACACAGGTTTTTGATCAGGTGCCTTGCCACCAAGAGTCTAACTTTTGAAGGGAGTTTAATTTTCTTTTACTGCAATGGCTGAATCATTCCCGAGAATGGTAATTGCTTTGGGAATCAATTTGCATTAAATCCTGATTTAATCCATAATTAATGTAGCTTCCAAACAGCTATATTCATAAGAATATAGAACATTAAATCTGATAGCTATAATCGCCTTTAATTAAACCTTAATTAATTCGTCCAGCTGTAAATAATTCTCGCTGCATACTGCAAAGAAATCGTCAAACTGAATTTTAAAGCTTTATTCAAACTGAGCTCGGAGTGCGTTGAGCTCAACTCGGAGTTCGTTGAGCTCAGCTCGGAGTTCGTTGAGCTGAGCTCAGAGATTGTGAATTGCATAATTATTGAACTAAGTTTTCAAGCTTTCTTTGAGCTGAGCTCAGAGTTCGTTGAACTGAGCTCAGAAATTTTCTTTGAGCTGAATTTCTGAACTTCAAATCTGAACTTCTCTAGAATTTTTCTAAAGGAGTAAACCTGGAAATAATCCTATAACCCATGATTATATATTTTGGGTCAATCTAATACATCCTAATAGTAATCCTAGCCCTAATCAAAACTGGGGTTCCAAAAATCTCCCCCTATTTGGGTGAGGATACTATTAAACAAAAACAAAACATAAAGAAAAAAATCTGCCTGAATTATAATTTTTTAGCAGATGTACAAGGGTGTAAAAAAAATTAAAGCTACTGTTATATCCTCCTAAGCAATTTCACTTTATAAATAAGTTAAACAATCCCCCCTATACAGCTACTGCTGTATCCTCTTTATTGACTGAGACTATAGATTTTGATTACTATCAAAAACCATTATTCATTTGTGCTAAGATAGGTCTTTTCCTGAAGAGAGATTTTAGGAGTTCTGGACCTAGATTACCTTGGGTCCTGGTTCTCTTTCATAATAATTAGATATAAAAGAATATTCAGGTTTATTTTTTATAACCTAGTGGATGAAATTTCTTAGAAGGGATGAACCACTGGGTAAAAGGATTTTTAAGGTTTTGAGTTGGATTATAATTTTGAAAATAATGATAATTTGAGTTACGAAATTTTTAGTTCGATGAAAAATAATTTCGTCGAACTGAGTTCAACTATTGGTAGTGAGTTCGTCGAGCTCTGTTCACAGAATGATAATAGTTATTTTCTGTGTCCCATGATCATCGATCTCAGTTCGATGAAGTATATTTATTTCGTCGAGCATAAATTCCTGAACAGTTAAAATCAAAATCTCTGTTGATAGTTCATCGATCTCTGTTAAACGAATAGTGTTGTGTTCGTCGAGCTTAGTTCGACCGTCTTTTGGTGACGTTAGCAGTGGTACTCACTTTCTGGACTTAGAGAAATTCCAGAACTCATTAAGAGTTGAGTGAAGTTAAGTCACTCAACGCACGCTGACTTGGCTCTTTATTAAGGCGTTGAGTGAGCCTGTTTCACTCAATGCTTCTAGACTTAGAGAATTTCTGCTGGCTTTGTCTCAGCGTTTTCTTCTCAACTATCTCAGTGGTTTCATCTTCACAGTTAAGACTATCTCCTGTTTCAGCGGTTGGGCTGAGACCAACAGTTCTCTCAATGCTTTGCATTGAGCTTCTCAGCTATCTCCGCGGTTATGCTGAGACAATCTTCTCAGCTGTCTCAGCTATCTTGACGCTTTTGCCTTAGTCAAATTATCTTACTTCAACTTAATCTTTTTGTTCACCTATCCAATCAAGGACAACCTACATTCATGAACTTAAGCACACATTAAATACAACTATGTGTGTATGTAATTGACCAGTTTGACTTCTTACAAATCTGGGACATTGGGATCAATAGACCAAACATAGCTTCTTCAACTTCTTTATATTTATAGAGCTTTGACTCGCCTGTTTTCGCCCAAGCTAACAGTGTACGACACTTCCTACCGTATAAAGCTTCAAAGGGCGCCATTTGAATACTAGCTTGATAGCTATTATTGTAGGCGAACTCAATCATATAGAGGTGATCTTCCCACCTCTTCCTGAAATCCAGGGTGCACATACAGAGTATATCCTCCATTATTCTATTAGTCCTCTCAGTCTGGCCATCTGTTTGCGGATGAAAGGCTATACTGAACTTAAGTTTAGTCCCCAACAACTAATGGATTAGCCTCCAATCATTTGAAGTAAAGCGTCTATCTCGATCACTTACGATTCTACGGGGCACGCCATACAATCGTACGATATTATCCACATACAGCTTAGCCAGTTTCTCAACTGAATCATCCTTCCTTCTCGGTATGAAGTGTGACACTTTTGTTAGCCGGTCAATGATCATCCACAGACATCATTTCCGTTCTGTGATCTTGGCATCCCATGCACAAAATCCATAGAAATGTCATCGAACTTCCATTCTGAAATAGACAGTGACTTCAGGAAACCTCAAGGTTTCTAGCATTCAGCTTTCACCAAAGCACAAGTTTGACATTTTGCCACGTAATGGGCTATGTATTTCTTCAAACCTTGCCACCATAACATCTTCTTCATATCCTTATACATTTTCGTGCTCCCTGGGTGAAATGAGTACTTTGTAATATGTGCTTCGTAAATCAATTCCTCACGAAGATTACCTATAGACGGGATGCACAAACGGCCATCTTTTCGCAGAAGGCCATCATCCAAGAGAATTGGGCATTTGACCCTTCCGCTGCATAGCGCTTTAGACTCTTATCGAGTTCTGTTGCTCGCCAAACCCTTTCCGCAAGGTCATACTGTACCTCTGTCCAGTTCAGGCACGCATTTGTAATGGAATTCTTGTCAACACAAGAAATATCTAAAGATTCCAGCTCTTGTATCAGACGCTCATCATGCATCTGCAACCAATTTTCCATTGCCAGTGTCCTACGACTCAAAGAATCAACAACCACCTTTCCCTTCCCGAGAGTATAGTGTATTTGGAAGGTGTAGTCCCCGAGGAACTCCATCCACCTCCGTTGTCGCATATTGAGATCCTTCTGATCCAATAGATACTTCAGGCTCTTATGGTCCGTGAATATATAACCTTTTACGCCATATAAGTAATGACGCCACAGTCTAAGTGCAAAAATCACCGCCGCCAACTCCAAGTCATGGACGGGATAGTTTCGCTCATGCACTTTCAACTGGTATGAGCCATAGGCAGTCACTTTTCCGAACTAAAGAAGAACGCAGCCTAGGCCTCTCCCTAATGCATCATTATAAATTTCATAGCCATCTGAACCACATGGCGATGTCAATATTGGCGTCGTAGTCAGAAGACTTTTCATCTCCTCAAAAGCTCTCATGCACTCCAGCGTCCAAACGAACTTCTGATTTTTCCTCGTCAGTGTGGTGAGAGGCAAGGTTATCCGTGAAAAGTTCTCTACAAAGCGCCTGTAGTAGCCCGCCAGTCCAAGGAAACTCCTGACTTCGCCTACAGAAGACAACACCGGCCACTCCCGTATTGCAACTATCTTTACAGGATTCACCGCAATGCCCTCTCCACTAATCACATGGCCATGAAGGGCCACTGACGACAGCTAGAACTCGCACTTCGAGAACTTGGCGTAGAGCTTATTTCTCCTCAGGGTATGAAACACCAGCCATAAATGGTTCGCATGGTCTTCTTCAGACTGAGACTACACTAAAATGTCATCAATAAAGATGATTACAAATAAGTCTAAGTACTCTCGAAATGTTTGGTGCATTAGGCCCATGAACACCGATGGCACATTAGATAGCCCAAATTACATTACTGTGAACTCATAATGACCCTAGCGTGTTCCAAATGCGGTCTTGGGAATGTCACATTCCCGAATCCTAAACTGGTAGTAGCAAGTTTTTAGATCTAGCTTAGAGTATACCGTTGACCCAACTAGCTGATCAAACAAGTCATCAATCTGTGGTATTGGATACTTGTTCTTCTCTATCAGCTTATTCATCTCTCTATAGTCGATGCATAGATGCAGGCTACCATCCTTCTTTTTCACAAAGAGGATCAACGTTCTCCAAGGTGATATACTTGGGCATATATATCCTTGCTTTAGCAACTCTTGCAATTGAACCTTCAGTTCCGCCATCTCCTTTGGTGCAATACGGTACGACGAGCGGGTCACATGTTTTGCACCTGACACCAACTGAATAGCGAAGTCATTTTATCGCTGGAGTGGTAACCCAGTAAGATCCTTTGGAAACACATCTGTATACTCTGATATAATCGGAACATCACTCACACTGGCCTTTGGCTCAACAGCCTCAATAAGCATGAAGAATTACTCTGCGCCCTTCCGAATAGCCTTCACTACTTGGAGAGTAGACATCAGTATCTTGCTCGATCCTCGCATACATGCGAATATAGTCTCTAGCTCGGTATTATGACCCAGTGTTATATCCTTTGAGTTGCCATCTATAAAGGCACGCAACTCCAAGAGCTAGTCCATACCAAAGATTACATCAAACTCCGATATCAGCAGCACAGATGCTTCCAATCTGAAATCTCGACTTCCTATCCGCACCTCAATACAGCAAGACTTACTTGCACGCATCACACATCCATTAGGAAATAACACCTTCACATTATCTGGCGTCATACGAGTAGGCACTCCGATTCGTGACACGAAGTCTGCAGATAGAAACGAATGCGAAGCACCTATATCGAACAGTGCTCTTATCGGACAGTCCCGAATAAGGACAAAGCCTAACATAAATATTCATGCACAAGTAACATACAAAGTACTAAGTATGGCAAGCAGTAAAAACTATATCTTAACTCATACATATGACGACATCACTTTGCTTTATGTCCTCCTGTTGGACAAGGTATATACTCGGGGCTGCGCTTGTGATGCAGAAAACTCCACCACTATCTTTCCTTTTTCAGCATAAGTCGCACCCATTCTCTTTTCCTCCTTTGGAGGGCCACAACGGCAGTCGCGGGCGAAGTGTCCCATCTTGCTATAAGTATAGCATGTATCAGGGCCTTGCCCAGAAGTTGCTCTAGATGTAACTATAGAAGGAGCTTGTCGAAAAGACTTGGACCTTTTGTTGTTCCATTTCCTGCGGTAACAAGATTTTTCAGGACACGACACTTTGAACTCCTGCTTTGTCACAGTCATGTCCCTCTTTCCCTATACCCTCTTCATATCTTTTTCCAATGCACGAGTCGTATCCACCAATGCTTGAAACCCTTGGTTCACCGAACTCGAGAGTAGAAATCTCAGCTCATCCCGCAACCCTTCATAGAACCTATTGGTTTTACGCCCTTCTTCAGCAAAGGTAGACCCTGCATATTGTCCTAACATTATAAACTCATGTAAGTAGGTATTGGCACTACTTTCACCCTGAGTTAAACGCTGAAACTCATTTTTCATGGCTATACGTTGCGACGATGGCAGATGATTTGCAAAGAACAGTCTCGAAAACTCCCCTATCGAGACCTCCGTTAATTGTCTTCCTAATTAATGGTGCAGCTCCATTTCGTACCACCAAAGTCGAGCCTCTCCTTTCAACAGGAAAGTGGACAAGGTGTCTTTTTGTTCCTCCTCAGTTCGTATCACAGTCAATATCCTCTTGAATCGCTCAAGCCAGTCCTTTGCCTGCGTTGGGGATCCTGCACCCATGAACATAGGAGGACTGAAACTCAAGAAATGCTTCAGTTGTCGTTCCACTGCTCGTAAATGTACTACAACCACCACAGGTTTTGGCCTTACACCAACCTGTTCTGGCACCATTGCAGGCTATGCCAGCCCAGTAGGCTGTGCATGTATCATTACAAACAATGCCTCAACAACTAAACACACTTTCTCCGAAGAAGGAGGAGGTGTGGGCACCTCAGCTGGTGCCACACTTTCAATAGAACGATGGGGATCTGGCTTCCCCGCACCACTTCGAGTCACCTATATGTGTAAAAGATACACTTTAGAAACTTTGCAAAAGTAACAATGATGAATAGGAACTCGCAGGTTCCTCAAAAAGGTGTATTTTCATTCCTAAGTGGACATTCTTGAGTTCATTTATGTCATAACGGTGCACACTTACATGTGCCCGCCACCCCTCAAAAGAATTTGACCACGAATTCGCAGGAGGAAGACGAAGACAAACGCTTATTCCAAAGTGTAACACCTCCATTCGTCACATGAAATATAATAGAGTGTCTGGCCGCCATATTCCACAGACAGTCAGCGACATTACGTATGGATATCTAAACTTAGTATACACATTCTAACACAGAGCATTCTAGTGGAAGCTTTAGGGGTTATTATTGAACTCATCAAACATGAATGTCCGCTATATATAAACAAAAATATTTATATATATAACAGGAATGTATACATAAATACACAAAAGAGTTTGGCCTTAAGGCCTTATAGTTACACTTCATAGGTGTGGATTACATACATCGGCACGCAGGCCAGCTACACATGAAAATAGTAAAACTTTTCCACTTGGCCTTCGAGGGCAAGCATAACAACAAGGGCTTCAGCTCGCTATTTCCCGCATGGTCCAGCACCTGCACAGGGACATTCCACCACAAGGGCGGTAAACAAGGCAATGGTCAGCATTCAGCTGACCAATTATAACGACCATACCCCTTACCCGGGGCAGCAGTTTAATCCATGCAAGCAATGCAATCTCAACAGATATATCACAAGGAAGTGCACGACCATACATTTCAATATATCACGAACGTCGGCCGCACAGCCCAATGCTTCGTGCACTAAGGGCACATTATCGGTGTACCGGATTTCCCAAGGTCCCACCACCGTTTCAAAGATCCCAGACACAACGGTCAACTTTGAGCATTCATGCTCAACAGGCCACGGATGGAGACTTTAGTCTTGATGGCGTACAACCCAAGACTCTCATTATGTGATCCTAAGGAATGCCAATAACTTAGGCACTCAAGTTAGACAAGCATAACGCGGATACATTTCATCCCTTGCCCGCTGCTCAAATCGCCAGTTCAATGTCTAGACTGATGCGGGTCAGCTTCCCCTTGTCTGTTCAGCTCACTTGCTTTCTAGAGCTCATAGCTCATATAGCCACACAATCTCCGAGAGATTGGCTCCATAATAGTTTTTCTGGGAGTTATAGACAGCGACGGCCACTGTCGTCGGGCGTTAGCAATAGAATTTAACTTTTGTCCCCAACCTCAATCATAACTGGTCCAACGATCCAGAAAACGAAACCTGCAATGCCAAAAAACTGGTCTTTCACACCATAAATAACTCTCTGGGATCTATCTCCATGGGTGACACCCACTATCTCCATGCAATGTCAACAGTTTCTCCAAAACTATGATTTTACCTGGGTATTTTCCTGAAACTCAACTCCAGTACTTCCTGTTACTCCACTTCACATGCACAACCTACAAACTCAGTAAAATGCTCGTTTATATGCGGAGTCTTCCCCGGTTCGTGAAATAAATCATCACGAATCCAGACCAACCTATCTGGATGGGCTTCACATAATATACTTATTCCTTACTACATATTTCAGGATCTATATGCAATTGTAATTGGGGATAACGAGTATCGACCCAACGGAATTTTCTTAGTAATTCCACCTTTTGGTGGAGCATTCCATGCACATGCAAAATTAGGACTTCACTTTTCCAAGAAGGAGGTCGTTACCCTTGTAATTCTCTTTGGATCCATGGCGAAGTTGTTCTTTATAGATGGAAATGAACACCTCACTTTCGTCTTTGCGGATCTAGCCTCAGATCCTGCTTCTGACCACAAGATCCCCTTCAGCAAGCTATGCAAGCTTCAGCTCCAGCCCTTTTTCTCCCATAGCTTTCTTTTCTCTAAGGAGTCAAATGGATTTAAGAGAGAGAGAGAGAGAGAAAGAGAAAAATAGAATGACTTCTCATTCCACACACCTCTACATATCATACCTTGGCTTAAAATCAGCCACATGATTAATCCATCAAAATAAAGCAAAGGCCAAGATTTGAGTTGACTGGTCAACTTTGGTATTATCGCCTAGCGACATCGGCTGTCACCACCCGTCGACATCGACTTAACCGCTTCACAGCTTTGACCCCGGTCAATCACCGCTTATCGCCTGCTTAACAGCCAATCTGACACATGTCTTACCCTACGTGGCACTATCGCCCGACGACATCCACTGTCGCCACCCAGCGATAACATTCGACGATTTGTCGACTATGTCGAGTATGTTGAGTGTTGACTCAACGCTTTATCACTATCGCCACCAAGAAATACCCATTGTCGCCCGACGATAGTGAAAAATGTTCTGTTGTCAATTTTTGGGTGTTACAGATTGTGCATAAAGGAAATGGAAGGCCAAGGGATTCAAGAAGACGAAGGTAGGACCTAAGTCTGCTCTGGAGCCCAAGTCTTTAGCACTGAAAAGGAAAGGTTTTGTGAAGGAAGTTAAATGCCACCACTGTGGTAAGGCTGGTCATTGGAGGAGGAACTGTCCTTCTTATATTGAGGGTCTGCACAAGATGAAAGGAGGTATGACTTATGCTTCAAGTATATATGTTATAGAGATAAACCTTTCTACTCCTTCATCCTGGGTATTAGAAACCGGATGTGGTTCTCACATTTGTATAAATGTGCAGGAATTAGGAAGGAGAAGATTGCTAAGTAAAGGGGATGTGGACCTACATATTAGCAATTGAGCAAGAGTTGTTGCTATCGCCGTTGGTGTTTATCACCTTTCTTTTCCTAGTGGGCTTGTAATAGAACTTGATAATTATTATTATGTTCCTTCCATAACTAGAAACATTATATTCATTTCATGCTTGGACATGATTGGGTTTTATTTTATTATTAAGAACATTTGTTATTCTAGATTTAAGAATGATGTTTGTTATGGTATGACCCAAATGTTTAATGGTTTATATGTTTTGAACATAGACCATCATATCTATAATATAGAAAATACTAAAAGACTAAAAACAAATTACTCAAACCCTGCATACCTTTAGCATGGTCGTTTAGGCCATATAAATGAGAAACACATATCCAAGCTTCATTAAGATAGACTACTGGACTCATTTGATTATGAATCATTTGAGAGATGCGAATCATGTTTGTTAGGCAAGATTACTAAGGTCCCTTTCACTGGTTTCAATGAGAGGGCTGATGATCTATTGGGTATAATACATAGTGATGTATATGGACCCATGAGTTCTGTGGCTAGAGGTGGGTATTTCTACTTTGTTACATTTACTGATGATATCAGTAGATACATATACATGTATATTATGAAGTGCGAATCTGAGACATTTGAAAAGTTCAAAGAGTTTAAGAATGAAGCAGAAAACCAGCTGCGTAAGAAGGTTAAAGCACTCTTATCTGATCAAGGTGGCGAATACTTAAGCCATGAGTTTCGTCATCATCTGAAAGAGTGTGGTATTGTATCACAGCTCACTCCGCCTAGACATCGCAGCATAATGGTGTGTTTGAGAGGAGGAATCGTACTTTGTTAGACATGGTGCAATCAATGATGAGTCATGAAGATCTATCTGTTTCCTTTATGGTTTTTGCTCTAGAAACTGCTGCTTTTACACTAAATATTGCTCCAATGAAAGCGATTCTAAAGAAATCATATAAGATATGGACTGGGAATCATCATAGTATGTCATTTATTATGGTTTGGGACTATGAGGCATACGTGCGACGTCAAATGCCTGATAAGCTGGATCCCAAGTTAGATAAGTGTTATCTTGTGGGGTATCCTAAGGAAACTATAGGGTACTATTTCTACCTACTTTTCGAGGGCAAAGAGTTTCTCGCAAGGAGTGGTGTATTTTTTGAGAAATAGTTCTTAAGTAGAAAGACAACCAGGGTAGAACTTGAAGAAGTTCAAGAACCACAAACAGTGAATGAACCGGAATTGGAACCTGAGCCAGTACTACAAGTTGTTGTAGCTACAGAGCCTGCTCAGGAAACACAAGTCCCAAATAGATCGGGTAGACCAATATTTGAGCCTGAGAGATATGGATTTCTCGTGTCTCAAATAGTTAATGTGTTGCTTAAGGATCATAACGATGAGCCTGCAACCTACCAAGAGGCTATGAGTTGACCGGACTTCGAGAAGTGGCTTAGGGCCATGAAATCTGAAATGGACTCCATATATGAAAACCAAGTTTGGACCATGGTGGAACAACCAGAAGGGGTACGACCCATATGGTGCAAGTGGGTCTTCGAGAAGAAGACTAACATGGATGACAATGCATAGACATTCAAAGGGCAACTTGTGGCTAAGGGTTTCAAGAAAATTCATGGTATTGACTATGATGAGACCTTTTCCCCTTTTGTTATGGCTAAGTCCATCAGAATTCTGCTTCTTATTGTTGCGTATTATGACTACGAGATCTGGTAGATGGATGTCAAAACGGCTTTCCTAAATGGAAACCTTCTTGAGGAAGTGTATATGACACAACTTGAAGGTTTTGTATCTCCCGTTGAAACCACTAAAATTTGCAAGCTGCAGCGATCCATTTATGGATTAAAACAAGCTTCTCAAAGTTGGAATCTTTGTTTTGATGAAAAGATCAAAGAGTTTGGTTTTATTAAGAACGAGGATGAACTGTGTGTTTACAAGAGGATTAGTGGGAGCATTGTTGTCTTCTTGATATTATATGTAGATGACATATTGCTGATCGAGAATGACAAACCAACCATACAAGTTGTTAAGAACAACATAGGGAGCTGCTTTTCTATGAAAGACTTGGGCGAGTTGACTTATATACTTTGTATTAAGATCTATAGAGATAGATCTAAGAAGTTCCTGGGTTTGACCCAAAGTACATACATTGATAAGGTGTTTAAACAGTTCAACATGCTTGCGTCCAAGAAAAGATTCTTACCCATATCTCATGGTGTGAGTCTCTTTAAGGACTAGTGTCTTAAGTCTTGTAAATATAAGGACCGCATGAAGTTGATTCCATATGCTTCGGCAATTAAGTCAATCATGTATGCAATGATATATACTCGACCCGATGTCGCTTATGCTTTAAGCAAGACTAGAAAGTATCAGTCTGATCACGGTGATTGTCACTGGATAGCCGCCAAGAATATCCTAAAGTACTTGAGAAAGACTAAGGATACATTCTTGGTGTTTGGCGAAGAGGAAGAGCTCGTTGTAAGAGGTTATACGGATGCTAGCTTCCAAATTGATAGGGGTGAGTCAAAGTTTCAATCAGGGTTCATATTTTTCCTAAATGGAGGTGTTGTTAGTTGGAAGAGTTCCTAGCAGGAAATAGTTGTCGATTCTACAACTGAGGCCGAGTATATCGCATCAGCAAATACAATGAAGGAGGCTGTATGGATTAGGAAATTCATCGACGAGTTAGATGTAGTTACTAGCATTGTTCATCTCGTAATTCTCTATATTGGATCTCGTGGCCAACCTGAGAGGGGGGGGGGGTGAATAAGGTTTTTTGCGTTAAATAGAATTTAAAATATTCTGGCACAAAAAAATCGAGTCCTTGAGACTACCACGAGGGCATTAGGTCGCTAACGCGCGGCGGTAAGTCTATGAACTCTTTTTCCTATACGAATTTGCTTGTACACCACATAGAGTAATTCAACTAACAATCACAGCATAAACATTAAAGTAATAATAAATTTTATTACGAGAATTTAAAATAGCAAAAGGTTTTACAATCACAATATTGTGATCCCCGTGACGCTGGGTATCGAAGGCGGTGAGAAGATAAATTCTTGTGTTTTCTATACCGACCCGCTCCATGGTCTGGTTGGCAGGGCAAGGCCAAACATACATGCGGGATGAGGAATACTATAAATGATAAACGTAATATAGATAACAAACAGTGTACACAATCAGTAAAATATGGAGTGAGAAACATAGGGGTGACCAAAAAATGCAAATCAGAGAATATGAAGCACAAGGGTCACACAAAAGCGCGGTGTACATGAACATACAATAAATCATTTTCCATAGTTTATATGGATTGGACAAAACAGAATATACTAAGAACACAATAAGGAATAATACAATGCTATGAGAGTTATAGAGTTAATCACATTGAAACATTGTATAGGTCAAAAAGTACAAATCGTGTGCTAGTACCTATGTGCTTAAAACATATTGTGTAGTTTCAGTCCAATTCTTATGCATGGAAGCGTTAAATAAGGCAATGACATATGTACATGTAGCATCAAAAGAAAGAAAATACCAAGTAGAAATATCATGTTTTACATGTTTTATCTCGATTCTTTAAAATGCTAACACCGGAGAAATAAAGGGAACGATCACGTAAAATGTCAATCTATGCCATACCAAGACTTGAACTAGGGGCACTAATCTTAAGGTTGAGTTTATGCACAAGTTTGAAATGACTCTTTGAACCAAGGTGCTCATCCTCACAATACTCATAAAGACTTATCAGGGGGAGTGAGTAGTGCCTGGGGGGGGGGGGGGTCCTTGACATGATTTTTGATAGCTTGCATAGGTTTTTTTTTTCTTGTTTGCTTTGAGCTATCACTTTTATATTTTTTGAGTTTAAGGAGCCCCGAGTCAATCAAAATCTATATACCTAGACAGATCCACTTTAAATTATATACATAAGACCTTAACACTAGAGATTTGGCCCAAAGTTTTAATCTTAATATAAGCACATATATATCATGACATTGATTATTCGAAGTATTTCTAACATGTTAGGAAACAATGTCACGAGTTATAGAATGTAAGCCTAGTATTTGTACATGAGTGCTCCATCTAGGGATGTGTGAATAGTGTAAAGTCATTCCCCTATCTATGTCCTCACACATACTAGAGGCATAGTCAACAAACACTACATGTATTGTCGCACTCAGTAGCTATGCACCTATAGATTCGACACACCATGACCGGGGACAATGTTTACACGGATTAGCAATCCTAACTCAAACATTGTATGTAGTTGTTATGGTCTAAGTTCTAGTCATGTGTGACCGTAAAAAATGAACGATCCACAGTTTTTTTTATAAATTTGTTTAAATAACTCAAACAAATCAAATAAAACAAGAGAAACATGTTTTTGTTGTTTTTTTGAAGTTTTTTTGTTTTGAACAAAACACAAAAGTTTCACAAAAAATATAGGACAACACGATATAGTGTTATGCAAGATACTGACAACCATGAGACATGAAGTGACATTCGTGCTTTGTAGGAAAAGTCATGAGAATACTGATAACACACTTGACCCAAGTAATGTGTCATCACTCGAGCCCCGTACTAAGTGATGGATGGGAATGAGGAGCTGCACAAGTGTCGTAGGGTGGGGTGTTAATCTTATGTGCATACAGAGGAACCCGCTCAACCTAACACTCTTTTCCCCCAGGGCCACACAAGGAACTACTGGAACCCTCCCTGATTAAGGACCAGACATGGTTTACAGGTTAGCGTTTCTAAAGCACACACACCTATTCCCCCGCTATTGTAAGACATATATAATGGGTGAATGATTGCAGACATACTAAGACATGATGATAGAATTATGATAAAAGGTAAATTATGGCCACTTAGATATGATATGACTTCTATTCCAATTTATTCAGTTAGATTGATTTATCTTTAATCCTAATATGAGAAAGTCATATAGCAAAAAAAGTATATCTATAGTGCCAATGAATTGTTGGCTTAAGAAAAAAAAACAAAAACAACAAACAAAAATGAAATAGTAAAAATAGAAAGAACATTATGCATATCGTTAAGTAGACTAACGAGTAGTTTTGCTTTGATTAGTATCTACTTCACGTAATTTGTGGATACTACTGGATAAGAGATTTAGGTATCCAAAAGGAGCCAGGGGTGACGGTTCCTTTGGGTACCCAAACATAGCGTGATAAACCATGGGAAGATAATAATGAATATTCCCTTTCGAGTGGAATAGGTGCGTCATTTTTAACTTTGGGTCTCCATTCATACTTTAGATATTTAATATTCTTATATTTCAAATTTCCATAATTATTTTCAACATTATTATTTTAGGGAATTTGTGAACATTTAAACTTATATTGGGAGCAGTTAAATAATGATTGAGATTTATCATGCTTTTAAAATTAAATAATCTACTAGGTATATGTTTAATATAATTTAACATTCTAGTAGAAGTCTCATATAGTTTTGAAGATAAACTATGGATAAATGGTTTTTTATTACTTGAAAATTTTTGAATAAAAAATTTTAATGATTCTAATTTATGAGACAAAGAAACATTTTTATTTATCAATTTTTTATTACGCTCTTTTGAAATATTTAGCTCTTTTTCAAAAACCATGAATTTATCTTCAAATTCTTTGCATTCAAAATAAGGTATAATATTGTCAACTATAGAGATAGAGGAATAATGGGATACATCAAGCATGACTTCTATATTTAATTATGTGTTGGGTATTGCATTCACAATAACCCAGATTTGTATGAAGTCACCCTTGAACTAAGATGAATTAAGTTTTTATTTGATTCTCTTTTCAAGTTAAGTGTTTGCAGGTTGTAATTGCCAAGTGTAGACCAATTTAAGTTTATAATAGGTCTCCAAATACAGGACCATACAAAGTAATCCCTCATTGTGTGATCCATGGTGTTGAATCATATATAACCTCTCTTTTGGGACACACTTTCTTTTCAAAGTACTAAAATTATGGGAGAAAGACAAGTTTCTGAATTCCTTTAAGAAATTAATTTTTTAGAAAGTCAATTTTTTTTTCTAAGTATTTTTCTCGAGAAAGGCTTATATGTACTCGAGTAGAATTGAAGTTATTTCTCGAGTTAGCTAAGTCAGGTATTCGAGTAGCAGAAGATGTTCTCGAGAAGGCATAGTCTAGTTCTCGAGAAAGTCATGCAGTACTCGAGTAAGACTTATTTCTTTCTCGAGTTAACTCAAATTTTGTTCAGAATTTTTTTTAAGTCTTTTTCTCGAGAAGGTCTAAGTTAGTACTCGAGAAGGCCTAAGATAGTTCTAGAGAAGGCAAAAGTAGTTCTTGAGAACCATATGTTCTTACTCGGGAGACAGAAATAATCTTCTCGAGTTGGCTTCTTGTTCTCGAGTAACAAAATTTCTTTCTCGAGAAAAATCTTTTCTTTCTCGAGAAGCCATAATTCATTTTCTCCATTTTCTTTAAGTAACTCTTCTCGAGAAACAGAAATCTCTTCTCGAGAAACAAAAACCTCTTCTCGAGTAATTCTCATCTCTCTAAAGAAATGGAGTCCAGAATTCTGAAATTTCGCTAATTGTCATACGGATTCGATTTCAAATGTAATTAATTCTAAATTGGTCCATGTGGATGGTATTTAATTAATTCAGACCGTTAGGTTATGCCTATAAAAGGTCTTGTCAGAATCGACAAACCCTAAGAAGAATTTTACAGTTTTCTTAATCATTTTCAACTTCCAAATCGGGAAACGCCGCCGCTGACTAAAACGTGTTCTTCATCGTCGATCTTCTTGATCTCTCACAGATTCAGATAAGAAGGATTAAATCGATCAAGCTTTTCATCTTCTGCAAAACTTCTTCTTGATCGTGGTAATCTTACATTCTCGGATCCAAGTAATCCCTAAATTCTTCCTCGACTTTTCTGACAGAGCTTCATGATTTATCAAGAAGGAAGAAGCCGAGATTCAGCCAGATATGTGATAAAATTTGTGTATTTTCATTGAAAATTCATTTTTATTCTTGTAGGAGTTATTCTCTGAGATTGTAGGAGTTGTTCTCCGAGTTGTTGTAGGAGTGCTTTTACTCCGAGTTATAGGAACGTTGTTCCGAGTTGTAGGATTATTTTTCAATCTGAGATAATAGTGAAGTAGCCGAGTCTAACGTGGTGCTAGATCGGTGAGGTGAAGAGTAGACGTACCCATGGTTGGGGAACCACTATAATTTTTGGTGTCATCTGTGGTTTGCTTGTTTATTTTCTACGCATCTATCGTACAATTTTTAATTCTGCAAAGACACGCATAACTCACCTATTAAACCCCTCTAGGTGATTTAGGTAGACAACTAGAAATTATCAATTGGTATAGAGGGAGGTTGTTCATCAAAAGGTTAACACCTTGAGCAAGATCTGCTCCTAGTTGTCTTAAGAGTGCACAAGAATGGACAGAGTTAAGGATTTTGCTAAGCTACCCATGTGCACTAAGTCAAACTTCCCCATGTGGAAAGAAAGGGTGAAGTTCTTCATAGAAGCTATGGATCCAAGGATTTTTATGATAGTGGAAGAAGGCCCCTAAATTCCTATGATGGCCTCGACTATTGACTCCTCAAAGCAAGTACCAAAGAAACTGATGGATCTAGATAAAGATGAGATTTCACTTGTTTCTCTAGATAAGAAAGCTAAAAATATCATAGCAAGTGCAGTCAATGATTCTATGCTACAAAATCTCATTCACTGCAAATCTGCAAAAGAGATGTGGCAATCTCTGATCGTGTTGATGGAAGACACGGAAGAAGTAAGGGACGATAGAAGATCCCTTTTGAAACAAAAGTATGAGGCCCTCAGGCAAGGCCCCAAAGAAACAATACCAGACACCTTTGAAAAATTTTTTAAGATCGTCAACGGTCTGAGGAACTATGGACGAGTCTTCACTAATGGAGAACTAAACGATAAGCTCCTAAGATCCTTAACAAAGGAATGGGACAAAAAAATATGTTCCATAAGGGAGTTTGGAATGCTAGCTTAGACTTATCCTCAGAACCTCTTCGGGAAGATGATGTCATATGAGCTTCAAATAAATACAAGAAAAGCTGAAGAAGAGGGAAACAGATCCTCATAGAAGGAGAAGTCTGTCGCACTGAAGACAGACAGCTCAATGAAGGTCAAAGCTGCATCTCCTACTCCTACATAGGAAGAAATTGAAGAAGAAGACTCAGAGCCAAGCTCCTCGGGCTCAAAGCTATCAGATGGAGAGTTCTCCCTACTCTCTAGGCAGTTAAAAAAGTTTCTGAGTAAGAAGAAGCAATGGAAAGGCAAAGACTTTTCCTCCAGAAGATCACGTCATGATGGTGATCATCATAAGAAAGGCTCAAGAAACCATGATAGGTATAACTCCAAACCGAACAAACATATTTCATCTGACATTATTTGTTTTTATTGTAATAAGCCAGGGCACATAATTGCTGATTGCCTGTACAAGAAGAAAGAGGGTGGAAGAAGAGAAGAAAAGAAGTCTTCCTATGGTAAAAAGAAATCTGAAAGAAGCCTAGTAGCCAAGAAGGCCAAGACTCTCAGTGGCACTGACTCATCTAAGTCAGGTGAGGAAGAGGAAGCCTACTTTGGGCTGATGGAACAGACAGGCGAGGAAGAAGAAACCCAGTACACTAGGAAGGTAAAATCTCACACCCCTCTCTCAGAATATAATGCTTCAGACCATGATCATGAGGAATTCTCCCCTGATGATGAGTCTGAACTCATAATTCAATACAAGGAGTTGATTAGGGATTACGACAAATGTCGAAGAGTCGCGTGAACTCAAGCCAAGGAGATCAAATCTCTCAAGGCTGAGGAGAGCACTCAGAGGGAGGAAGTCACAAGGATGGACTCACTCAGAAAGGAATTCCATGCTGCAATGGAAGAATACAATAAAGCTCTCGAGCAACTAAACCTAAAAGAGAAAAATCTTCGAGAAATTGGAAGAACAACTTGCCGCTTAAAAGAAACTGGTTGAAAGTTTCTCCAATCCCAAAACAGTCCTTCCACTTGTTACTGAATTCTCCGCTCCGGCTAAAGGAGCTGGATTTGGCCATGAGGCTGCTCTTAGTAAACCTTCTAGGAGGAACAAAGCTCAAAGAAGGAATAAGGCTGTTAAGAAAGCTTTAGCCAAGGAGTAGGGGAAAGCTCCTCTAGATCAAACTTTGTTTAAGAAGGACAGCTTCCCAACAAGATGAAGCCATGGAGCGGGACACACGCAAGGCGAGAGAGGAGCAGGCAAGAGCCCACTCACAAGGCGAGAGGGAGCCCTGAAGCGGGGCACTCGCAAGGTGAGAGAGGAGCGATGGGTCTAGCGCTGGTTCGACGATTGGTCGAGCGCGGGTCCAGTTGGAGGGCGGTTTTTACCATTTTAACCCATGGTAATTTTACTCTTTTGCCCTTGGTGGTCTGCATATAACCCTTCAGAACAGCAGAGTTTGGCTATTGGCAGACCCAACCCAGGGTATTTTGGTAATTTTAGGTCGGTTCAGTTGGTTATTGGCAGGTCAAACTCAGAGGCCTATAAATAGACCAATAAGGTGCCTGGAAGAAGGTTGTTGACCCCTTTCTTCTTCTTCCACTAAGGAGCCTAGATCAGCTTTGGCTAGAGAGGGGAAGAGTTCTAGTTTTTCCGAGTAAGAGGTAGGACCTCTAATCTGAAGCCCATGGTCTATTTCTAGTCCTTGAGACTCTCGTCAAGGAAGGAATTCAGGAAGAGTAGGTGTGGTTGCAACTCTAGATTCGAACTCTAGGTGAAGTTGGGTTTCTGGCTTCAACATTTTTGGTGCGGTGAGTGTGGATCACAACCTACATAGAAGAATCTTGAACCACCTCATGGTAGGAGATCTTGGCGAAGGAGACGAGGGCGGGTCCCATAACCCGAAAGAATATGTAGGGAGAGAGGAATTTATGGAGTCCATTATAGGCATCATAGATATGGTGCAAGGGATCTCACAACGAGGATACTGCTCGACCCCCCTACCTAAGGCGTTCGATCTCGCGCATCAGGACGAGCTCGTCTCGACATGGGTCGGAGAGGACACACCTGGGGGGGGGGGGCGACATGGGAAAGAAAAGGTGGTGGAAGGATGCGGGAGAGACCTGGCAAGTAGAGAGTTGTTCCCCAGCCCTGCGAGTGCTATCTCGACGGGTGATGTCATCGCGCGAGTAGAGGTGATGAGACCCCTTGCGAGAGGATCTCCATTCTGAGAGTTGATCCTTTCAGCTACCGTCCCGGAAGGGTTCCGTGAGTCGGAGATGACCTACTATATGGGGAAAGATGACCACCTCCAGCACTTGAAATGGTTCGAAGATGCGATCTCCATCAAGCCGATGACGGACACATTCAAGTGCCATCTTTTCGCCATCACCTTGAAGGATAAAGCTAGGGACTGGTTTCATTAACTCCCGACGGGATCGATATATAGCTTCGAAGACCTAAGTAGAAGTTTCTAGCTGTGTTTCTCGACCTCGAAGAAAAGTAAGAGGAACCCAGAGTCAATTTTTCTGATTAGGCAGAAGGCAGATGAGTCCTTGTCCCAGTACGTGGACCGATTCCAGGTAGAAATCTTGGACATTAAGGATGTGATAAGATTTGCTCTCTAGATGGCCTTCACCGTTGGACTACGGGAGAGTTTCTTCAAGATGAGCCTGACCCGAAAGGCACCGTTGTCATTTGAGGGGTTGATGGAGAAAGCAGCGAAAGAGATAGCGATAGAGGCGACAAACCAAGTGTTTGCTAGGAAGTTGGCGAGAATGATAGAGGCTGAGTCGAGGGAGCCGGGAGGGGCAAGGCAACAAGAAGGAAGGAGGAGGGAGGAGATGAGGGCTCTTGCATACCAGGAGCTAGGTTGGAGGCAGCCAGGTGGCCCTGTTCAAGGGCAGGGAAGAGGTTTTCGCAAAGGAGGAAGGAACTATCAAGGAGTACCGGAACGATTCAACCAATAGGGGTGGGGATACGGTGCTAGAACACCCCTACCCCCGCCTAAGCAAGCTATGGCCATTGGCCGAGGGATAAGAAGAGGAAGAGAACGGGGGAGAGCAGGAGCTGGAGCTAGAAGGAGGACGAATCATCAGGAGGGGAGATGGGAGGAGGAGGTAGCCTTACCATATTGTGACTTCTACGAGGAGGAAGATCATGCGACGACTACCTGCCCGGAGTTTCTGGAGATGAAGAGGGTTAGAGAAGCAGGGGAGCAATAACTACCAGTGCGGATAGTGGAGATGGCTAGGACCGGTTAGGAGGACCGGTGTGTGGATCGAGCTGATGTGGGAGACCGAGGAGGGATTGGGGTGATACACGGGGGAGTAGGGATTGAGTCTACTCGTATGGCGAGCCTTCATACCATGTATCATCGGAGCATTGCCTCAACGTCACAAGCCCCTCCCCTAGACGAGAAAATCACATTCTTTAGGAAGGACTTGACAGACCACGAAGATCCATTTTACGATGCGTTGGTGATCCGGACCGCCATCGAAAATTTTACGGTGCCACGGATCTTAGTCGATAATGGGAGTTCGGTGAATGTCATCTTCAAGAAGGCATTCAATGAGATGAGGGTGGAGGACCGAAGGGTGTTGGCAGCAGCTGGGCCATTGTTCGGATTTTTGGGAGAAAGGAAGGAAGTCGAGGGGGGAGTGGGACTTCAGGTAACTCAAGGGGGGCTGTCTAGGAATTGTCTCTTCGTGATAGTGGATGCTCCCAGAAGTTATAACGCCATTTTGGGCGCCCTTTGATTAGTGCCTTTAAATGCATCCCATCGTATTTCCACCAATGCCTAAAGCTCAATGCCGGAGGAACCCAAATCAGAGTACAAGGAGATCCAAAAGCAGCCAGAGAGTGCAACGTGACGACAATGAATACCATTTCTTGGCAAGGTGATGGCGACGAACTAGATAAGAGGATGTATTGCAAGGCCCCGAGAAGACCTGTTGACGACGCTCTCATCAAGCTGGCAAGGCTATAGCCTCACTCGGTGGCACTATGAATGGCAAGGCCCCGAGAAGACCTGATGACCAGGCTCTCATCAAGATGGCAGGACTGTGGGCTCACTCGGTGGTAGGATGAACGGCAAGTACCCGAGAAGACCCGCTGACCAGGCTCTCATCAAGCTGGCAGGACTGTAGGCTCACTTGGTGGCAGGATGAATGGCAAGGATCCGAGAAGACCCGCTGACCAAGCTCTCATCAAGCTGGCAGGACTGTTGGCTCACTCGGTGGCAGGATGAATGGCAAGGCCCTGAGAAGACCCGCTGACAAGGCTCTCATCAAGCTGGCAAGACTGTAGGCTTAATCAGTGGCAGGATGAATGGAAAGGCCCCGAGAAGTCCCGCTGACCATGCTCTGATCAAGTCGGTAGGACTGTAGGCTCACTCGGTGGCAGGATGAATGGCAAGTCCCCGAGAAGACCCACTGACCAGGCTCTCATCAAGCTGGCAGGGCTGTAGGCTCGCTCAGTGGCAGGGTAAACAGTGAGATCTCTTGAAGAAAAAATATCTTTACTAGTTCAGCAAATGAAGAAAGTTCATGAAAAATAAAAAACTATGGGAGGAAAAGGTTGGAGCAGTACAAATGAAGATAGACCTTTCCGAACGGTGCTCAGGAACGAGGGTCTTGCCCACGGCGAGTGGGCACTCATGGGGGAAGAAATTCCTTGCATAATAAGGGAGTAGATTAATCCCTTGAGGCCACTCATGCCGTAGGTATCTTGAGGCAAGAGGCAAGGGGTAAGTCAGACGGTCTCGCGCGTAGAATCGGCAGGGGGAAGTCTATTGACTCGCACTCTAAAACTAACTCTTGAGCGAGGCGGAGAGACGATGAGTAGCTCCATCTTGCAACTATAAACAAATTAGAGGGCCGTCTCATAGTAAACAAAGCAAAGTAAAATAAAATAAGGAGAATGAGAAGCGAGAAGATACGGTAAAAGTTTCCTTTATACATTTGGTCATAATTGTTCATTACAAAAAAGGGAGGGGGGACTCTCTTATGAAGGAATACTTCAAAAATCTCAAAAAATAACAAGTATTAAATAGTAAAGTTTAGAAAGAAGCAAAAGGAGGGGAGGAGGAGCCCCAGATCCCGCCATCGGTTCTTCACTCCTCTTTGCTGGAAGAGGAATCCTCATCCTCCTTGCCGTAAAGATGTGGCACTAGGTCGCGAGCAGTGATGATTTTAGAGTTTTCTTTGACGACCCCCAGCTCCTTCATCATCTTTAGAACAAGATCGACCGTCTTAATGTTGGCATCTCAGCAAAGCTCTTCGACCTATTCATAAGAATAATGAGGCGAGGGAGCTTGGAAGGGTTCTGGGCTAGAGGATGACAGAGCGCTGTCCCAAAGATGAGCATTTTGGGACTTCAAGTCTTTGTTCTCCTCCAAGGCCGTTATGCGCAAGCGCATTCGTTCCGCCGTCTCGGCATCCTGCGAGATGCTCATCAGTTAGCAAGAGATAAATACATGAAAGAAAAAACTAGCTAAGGGTAAGGCTTACCACGCTGCCCTTAGCCTTTGCGAGGAGGGCTTCAACAACGAACAACCTCTTTTCGAAACCATGAAAGACAACTTAGGCAATTGATAATCCTTTGATACCAATTGAAAGTTAGGGGATAAATCTGATTTACTCTAGAGGGGGGGGGTGAATAGAGTGATTTAAAACTTTTTGCTATTTTAAAATCTAGTAGTAAAATAAGTGATAGTAGTAGTTATATGAAATGAAATAAAAACTAGGCTAAACTACACAATCACAACACAACAAAACAAAAAGAATGAACACACAGACAACACAAGAATTTATAGTGGTTCCCCAAATCTAGGTACATCAACTCTTCTAGCACCCTGGTAGGAATCCACTAACAGTTTTTTTATTAGGTGACTGCCATCATAGGTTTTGGCTCAGGTGCCCTGCCACCACAAGATCTATTGATAAGGAGATCTCGCAATCCTTTAGGCTTTTGATCAGGTGCCAAAAAACCAACACAAGAACTTTTGAAGGGAGTTAATAAACCCTTTTTATAGTGAGGTAAGAAGGTGATGTTGTCTTCTCTTTCTTTAAACAATAGAGAGGACTTAGTGGATTGCTTGTGTCAAAGCTCCCCCTGTGATGTTGAAATGTTCAAGAAGATTGGAGCTTTGCTCAGGCTGTTGGTATTCAGATTGATGTTGATCTCCAGTAAGCTTTTTAGACTGATTTTATTTGATGTCTCTTGAAAGCTTGGAGAAGATTTGCTGATGATGAAGACATAATGAATTTTCAGACAGAATGTCTTTCTGTGTTTGCCTCTATTGCTTAGTTCATTCTCTAACTTCTCATTTTCTATCTTGTATTGTTGATAGCAGCTGATTCTTCTCTATATCTCTTCTGAATTTGAATTTTCTCCTTGATTGACTTCTGAATTCTTGGAACTTGGACAAATGGTTAGATGGGCATTAATTTGATTCCTCAACTGTCCCAGTTATTAAGCTGATTTTTTACTCTGTGAAATCCATTAATTAATGCTGCCAATAAATAACTATATTCATAAGAATATATGCATTTAATTACTCAGAGCAATATAAGCAACAATATATTAAATCAGCCTTGGTCAATCTGGAAATGAACTGCAGAGAAGAAAATACTGAACTAACAGATTTCGTCAACCTCAGAACAGATTTCATCGACCTGAACTCAAAGTTCGTCGAGCTTAGAAATTGTCTTCGTCGACCTGAGCTCAGCGATCATCAATCTGGAAATATCTTGCTAATACTGATCTCCAAGTTCGTCGATCAGAGAATCTGTCTTGAGGGAAGAAATCATCGACCTGAGCTCGAATATCGTCGAGCTCAACTCAGAGAAAGAACTCTAAGTTTGTCGATCTGAGATCGACGATTATCGAGCTGAGATCGACGATTGTCGAGCTGAGTTCGAAGAACTTTGAACTAATAATCTGAACTTTGAATTCTTCTAAGTCTTGAGTCTCCTGAAGTCCATTGCAGGCTGGTCCATGAAGATTGACTCTAATGACTAGCCTAGACTCTTGGACTAACAAACTTGACCCTGGCTATAAAAGGTGGGTCAACAAACCTAATAGTGAACCTTAGCCCAAATCTAAACTAGGGATCCAACAATCTCCCCCTAATTGGGTGAGTTCACTATGATAAATAAATAAATCAAAATAAAACAAAGCTATATAAATATCTGACAGAAGTGAAATTTGTCTTGCAGATATGATAGAGCTATATTAATACAAATAGTTCAGATATAAAATAGTAAGAAATGTTAAGAATCAGAGAAAGGAGGAGCAGAAGATGGTTTATAAAACACTATATTTCTGGTGGGATCTTCTGCATCACTTTTGGACATCTTTAGCTCTTGATCACCAATAATTTTCTGAGAGACTGCCCTAGGAACAACTGCTTCTGGATGCAAATTCATGTAGTCAGTATAATTGAAAACCTTTTTACTTACTTGGATACTATCAAGCTCTTTCTCTCTGTAAGAAGACATGGTTGTGAATTGAGAAATATCTTGTCCTTCTTTTTTGGCTTTATTGATCTGGGATAAACCAATTAATTCATGAAACCAAGCCATTCTGAAATTGGGATCTAACTCAGGTTCATAAGCTGGAGAGAGAGGTCTCTTTGGATCATTTTTAGAAGCATCCTGAGCAGACTTTTGAATATTTCTAAAAATAATAGATTGATGTAGAAAGTTTGTCTGATTTGATGTTTGCTTGTCTTGAGAATATGACTTGGGAGGTCCACATCTACTATATTTTCCAGCAGGTCTATGAGAGGATGCAGGCCTCTAGAAATGAGTTGAAGAGGATGCTTGCCTCTGTGACTGAGTAGAACTGGATATCTGAGATTGGGATACATTTCCTGAAGCACCTGCTGCAGGAGGAGGAGGAGGAGGAGGAGGAGGATCCTTTCTGAATTGCTTAGGAGGGGACCTGTATCTTCTCCTCTCCTTCCTTTCCTTTTGTTCATTCTTAGATAGCCACATCAACTGAGGCATACCAGGATAAGGAGTAATTTTATTCAGAATATAGTAAGGAGTATCTACATTGGGGTTTGGTTTAGGAATGGCCTTGGGAGGTGCTTTCCTTTTCTTAGCATTGCTCTTCTTTGAATTTGATTCATCAGAATCATCATCATCATTGTCATCAAAAGATCCAGGAGGATTATCATATAAGTCATCAATTTCTTTCAAAGATTCCTTGGAGATTTGCTTCTCAGCCTTAGGTTGTTCTGCAATTTCTGGTTCAGCAATACTTTCAATGACCATTTGATTTTCATCTTCTTTTTCCATATTAGCAAACAGGATATCATCCAAGTTTGGCATTGGGGACTCAACCCACATGCGAGGAGGAGGACTGCACACCTCTTCATCAACTAGTATCTCTGAGATCACAGGGGCTGCAAAACTTGCCCTTATTTGGTCCATAACTTTTGGACTTACTGGAGCAGAATAACATATAATGGCTTTGGATAAAACTTGCTCAGGAAGATAGAGAAAATGATAAAGAGTGCCAAAAACTCTTAATAAATCAGATAAGTCCACAGAAGGGACTAGGTAAAAGAATGGTGCAGCTGCCAAAGGTTCTGCAATCTCAACATCAGTGAGCTCAATATCAAATTCTAAAGGATCTGCCTCAAGAAAATCTAATCTCTTTGTATCTGTATTTACACTTTCTGTAACTACTATATCCATTTGTACATTTGCTGTTATTACTGCTACTACTGTTGTTGCTTCTGTAACTACTATTGGAGCTTCATATTGAATTGCTAGAACTGCTGCTGCTAGAGCTGCTTCTTCATAGAGCATCTCCCCCTGCCTAATTTCAGTGGAAACTGGAGCAAGTCCCCTGATAGAAAAAGGAGGGATAGAGGGGGTAGCAGTAAGAAGAGTAGAGAGGGAGGAGATGGAATTAGCAAGATGTGTGATTGCCTCTACAATGAGTTGCCTGATGACTAGAGTGATGTGCTCCGGGATGGGGGTAATGGATGGCTTAGTAATTTTCCTCTCCCATCTGCCAAATAGGGCAGAAGTTAACCTCTTAGAGGCATTAATGAACACTATTGGGGTGACAAGTAGTTCATGAGCCATTTCCTGTAGGAAGATCCACAGAATCCTCGCAAGGCACACCTCTTTCTTGTTGTTTTTTCCTTTTAATCAATTGAAATGAAACATTTCTCCAGTTCACCTGCTTCTTATTTACTAAAGTACACATCACCAAGAACTAGTGCCTATTAATATAGTCATGAGCAGTATGCTTGCCCAGCAAGACTTTTCCCACAACATCAGCCAAAAACTTATACTCAGCAGATAATTTTTTCTTTAATAATTTGTTAGGGTTTCCCTCGCAGTGACCCATTTTTAGCAGCATATCATTATACTAAGAATTGTCTATTTCTATATCTTCTTCGCCATTATTAAAACCGAAAATTTCAGATAGAATGGAAGGAGTAAGAATAACCTGTTTTCCTGCTATTGTTCCTGTCATTGTCTCAGCATCAGGCGTGGTTGATGTATATACTCATTCCTTTATTTCAGCCGCTGGCAACTTCATCCTTGTGGTCATGAACTTCTTTAACTGCTGTTCTTCAAACAGTTGCAGTATGTCGGTGAAGATCTTATCAGAATGGCTGAAGGAGTCGAAATCAATATTGAATCTGGTATCGTACTTCATTCCTGAAAGAGAAATCGCTGGAATTGCCATGGCTTGCCTGCAAAAATGAGAAAGATCAAGTGCAAGAGAAATCTGAAAGCGCGGGATTTAGCTCGAAGAAAAACCCTATTATAAGGTTTTTAGAATATGAAGCGACGAGCTCTGTCCTGCGAAAATAAAAAAGTCTTTGATCTCAGGTCGACGAATGCTGAAATTTCGTCGATCTTCGTCTGAAGAGAAGGGAAAATAGTTCGTCGATTTTAAGTTGACGAAATATTCTCTGAAGCAAGTTTGTCGATCTTTGACGAAAATGATTTCACACAGAGATATCATCAATCTCAGGTCGACGAAAATCTCAAGAAGATTTCTCAGTTCGTCGATCCCGTTCGACGAACTTTGATAAATTCTTCAACCACAGACAGAAACTATATTAAAGCTTCTCCATTTATCATACCTAGCTGATTTATAAAGAACGTACAGATGGTTCCTCTCATCCAAGGGTTTGGTTAAGATGTCTGTCCTTTGTAAATCAGGGTAGATGTAGACAAGCTTAATTTTATTTTTTTCCACACAATCTCTAACGAAATGATGCCTTATTTCTATATACTTAGTTCTACTATGATGCACTGGATTTTGTGCAATGGAAATGGCACTTGTATTATCACATAGTTAGGTTGAATTATTTAAGTTGATGTCATAATCTAGGAGTTGGTTCTGAATCCACAGTATCTGGGAACAACAACTACCAGCTATTATGTATTCAGCTTCTGCAATTCAAGTAGACACAGATGTCTGCTTTTTGCAAAATAAGGACATTAGTCTAGCACCAAGGAACTGGCATGTCCCTGAGGTGCTTTTTATGTCCACTCTACATCCAGCAAAGTCAGCATCTGAGTATCCAGTCAACTCAAACTCTGACTCAGTTAGATACAAGAGTCCTAGACAAGGATAACCCTTTATATATTGTAAAATCCTTTTTAGAAAACTAAGGTGGGATTCTTTAGGTTTCACCTGGATCCTAGCACAAAGGCATGTAGCAAACATTATGTCTGGCCTACTTGCTGTGAGATATAACGGGGACCAAACAATGCCCCTATATAGTTTCTGATCAACAGGCTTGCCATGTTCATCAGAGTTAATCACAGCATTAGAAGCCATAGGTGTTTTCTTTGCTGAGGCATTTAACATCCCAAACTTTTTGATTAGCTCCTTAGCATACTTGTACTGGGATATGAAGATGCCATCAGGAAGTTGCTTCACTTGGAGGCCAAGGAAGTAAGAGATCTCACTCATGCTACTCATTTCAAACTTGGAATGCATTAGGTCAGAGAACCTTTTGCATAATTTGGAATCAATAGAGCTAAAAATAATGTCATCTACATAGATTTGTACTAATAAGATTTGATCCTTATGATGTCTAGTAAATAATATTCTATCTACTATGCCCCTAAAGAATTTATGCTATACAAGAAAGCTAGCTAAGGTTTCATACAAAGCTCTTGGAGCTTGCTATAGACCATAGAGAGCCTTATGCAATTTAAAGACATAAGAAGGATGGGTTGGAGAAATAAAACCTAGTGGTTTCTCCACATAAACCTCTTCTTTAAGTTCACCATTTAAGAATGCACTCTTGACATCCATTTGATATTCTTTGAACTTCTTGTAGGCAGCATAAGCAAGGAAGATTTTGATTGGTTCCAGCCTTGCAACAGGTGCAAATGTCTGGTCATAGTTAATGCCTTCCTCTTGTCTATAGCCTTGAGCAACTAGCCTTGCCTTATTCCTGACAATAACTCCCTGGGCATCTAGTTTATTCCTGAATACCCATTTAGTTCCAATGACTGGGTAGTTTTTGGGTCTTGGAACTAGATCCCAAACTCTGTATCTCTCAAATTAGTTGACACTACTAGAAAAATGGCTTTTAGCCACGAATTCTTTTGCCACGGGGGAAAAATTGTGGATAATAGTGAGTATTAGCCACGGTTTTATTCCGTGGCTAAAAGTCTAGTATTAGCCACGGTTGACTAATCCGTGGCTAATATTGGACTTTTAGCCACGGTTAGCCTGAACCGTGGCTAAAAGTCTAGTTTTAGCCACGGTTTGCCTGAACCGTGGCAAAAGGTCGTGGTTATATTTAGTCCCATACCGCCAAAACAAAACGAAATTTTGGGTTTATAAGGAATTTATTTCAATTAGTATTTGAAATAAATATGGCGGCGACGGCGGCCGGGCGGCGGCGGCAGCTGCCCGACGTCGCGGGGGCGGCGCGCCGGCCGGCGGCGGCGGCTGGCCTGAATTTTATATGTTATGAGTGGCCCTTTAACCACGATAATTAAACCGTGGCTAAAAGTCCAGTATTAGCCACGGCAATCAAACCGTGGCTAAAAGTCCAGTATTAGCCACAGTTTTGGACTTTTAGCCACGGTTTGGACTTTTAGCCACGCTCGTATTGCCCACGCCCATTTTCCGTGGGTAGACCGTGGCTAAAAGTCTTTAGCCACGGTTTTGGACTTTTAGCCACGGCAATCTGCCGTGGCTAAAAGTCAGTTTTCTAGTAGTGTGAGCTCCTCTTGCATTGCAATAATCCAGTGTAGATCTTGCTCAACATCTTTAATGGATTGAGGCTCAATTTGAGATATGAAGTAGGCATACATCAAATCTTGGTTAAGTTGATGCCTAGTCTACACACCTACTGACATGTCTCCAATCACCTGAGATACAGGATGATCTCTAAGTGTGACAAACTCAGTAGGTGGAATTGGTTCAGTAACCACTTGGGGAATTAATTCCTATTGTTGAATTATGGGAGCTGGTTTTGGTTGAACATCCACTTCAGTGGATTCATCTTCACTGTCTACATTTATATGTGGAGAGGGATGTGCGATAGTCTCATTTGTCTTGGTCAACTCATCCAACTTCTCACACAAGTGTGGTACCTACAAAGTTTCACTTGTAGAAGGATTCCTCTCCTTATAAGACATGTTAGTTTCATCAAATTATATATGAACAGTCTCTTCCATTTTCATAGTAGATTTATTATATACCATATATGCCTTCCTGACTTGGGAATATCCTAGAAAATTTCTCATTGCAGCCTTAGCTTCAAACTTTCTAAGATATTTCCTGTCATTGTTATGAATGTAGCATAACCAACCAAAAATTCTAAAGTAATCTACTTTAGGTTGCTTCCCTTTGAGAAGTTCATAGGGAGTTTTGCCCTTAAACTTGTATATCAGACTCCTATTCAGTACATAATTTGATGTACTTACATCCTCTGTCCAAAAGGATAGTGGCAAGTAAGCATCTGCGAGTAATGTGCCTGCAGCTTCAATCAGGGTCCTGTTTTTTTCCTTTCAGCTACCCCATTTTATTGAGGAGTTCTAGGAGTAGAGAAGCAATGCCTGATACCTTCTTTCTCACAGAATTCTTTTATGGGAAGAGATGCAAACTCAGTACTATGATCACTTCTGATCAATGTAACTGGAGTAGAATACTCAATCCTTATGCTCTTAAGAAAATCTATGAGAACCTTATAGTTATCAAACTTGTTCCTCAAGAAGAACACCCAAGTGAACCTTGAGAAGTCATCTACAATAACTAAGGTATAAGATTTCCCTCCTAGGCTCTATACAGCATCGGGTCCAAAAAGATCCATGTGGAGAAAATACAGAATCTTAGGTGAATCACTCTTATTAATGGCTTTAAAACTATTTTTAGTTTGCTTGCCTAAATGACAAGCCATGCACAGGCTTTCCTTCTTGTAGGGGTAAGAAGGCAATCCTCTTACAAGATTGTCCCTAGATAATTTAGCAATGTTCTTTAAGTTAACATGTCCTAGTCTCTTATGTCATAGTTCATTATTGTTACTAACCTGGTTGAATAAGCATATCTCAGACCTAGCAGTCTTAAAATTTACTATGTAAATATTTCCTATTCTAGTTCCAGATAAAACTACTTTATTTTCTACAGAAGTGATAATGCATGAAGAGTTATTAAATGATACCTGAAATCCTTTAGTCTTTAGTCTGGCCACAGTTGGAGTCACCAATGATCACTTTTGGACCTAGCTTGGACTTATAGTTGGTTAGATTTTCATTGCTGCTAGTCATGTGCCTTCAGCAGCCACTATCCAAGAACCACTGTTCCTCTGTGTTAGGATAGGAGTTCACCTGCATAAAAGCAGATTAGATGTTCTTGACCCAGATTACCTTGGGTCCTTGTTACTTTTCATACTCAAAACTAGAAATAAAAGAACATTCAGGTTGATTTTTATACCCTAGGGGGTGATATCTTCTTGGTGGTATTATCCACTAGGTGAATGGATTGAAATATTCCCTAGGTTGATTAAAGGTTCTGAAAGAATTAAAATTTCTGTTATCTTGAACTGGGTTCGACGAATTCTTTTGAGTTCATCGATCTGAAGTCGACGAACGGGGATGAGTTCGTCGAACTCCACTCAGAGAATGAAAGTATTCATTCTATGTGCCCCAATATCGTCGATCTCGGCTCGAAGAACCATACTGGTTTCGTCGATCATATTTCAAAGAATAATTATAATAAAAATTTGCATTCGGAGTTCGTCGACTTGAGTTCGACGAACTGTACGCATTTCGTCGATCTGAGTTCAACAAAATCTATTGAACATTATTATAGTTAGGATTTCTCTTGTTCTTTCTCTTTTTCTTATTTTTCTATTTTAATTCTATTTGCTTAGTACTATGATCATCTACCTTTTTTTTGCCTTTTTCAGAAACAAATTTGATTGGAGTTGACAGTATATTTTTCTGAATTAATGGGGGTTGGCTTGATGAAGCACCTAAGCCCAGCTTACCATTAAGTCTGGCATTTACTGTGCTTGTGATATTCATCAACTTGATGCTTCTCCCATTTAGGGATTCTTCAAGTTGCCTTGCCTCAGCTAATTCAGTTTTTAGAGGGATGATTAGTTCATTAGCTAAAGTTAATTCATATTTCAATTTAATATTTTCAGAAAGGAAATTATCTTGTTCAGTTAGTTTTTCTCTAAGGAGTTTGATTTCCTTCTCAGAGTTTATTAAATTAATACATAGTGATTTAAATTCAATTCTAAAATCATCTAAATTGAAATCAAAAGAGGATAATACGTGATCTTCTTTAGATTGAGGTTCTTAACTGTCTGATTGCTTAGATTCTGAGAGGCTTCCTGATGAATCAATAGCCATCAAGTAAGCCTCCTTTGCTTTAGTCTCTTCTTCATATTCACTTGAGTTGGAAGATGAAGATTCATCTTCAGTTTCACTCCAGGTTTCAGCAATAAAGCCTTTCTCCTTCCTCTAATGCTTGCTGGCGGAGGACTTACTGTAGTGCTGCTTCCTAGGCTCCTTTTCTCTTCTTCTCTCCTTATTTTGATTCTCTGGACACTCTGATATGAAGTGTCCAGGCTTCCTGTAACCAAAGCAGACAATTTCTTTAGTTGGGGTTTTATCATACCTTGGCTTGTCATCTTGTCTAGATGACTTCCTTTTGAAATCTGTCTTGCCGATTTTGTTGAATCTTTTGGCTAGGAGACTCAGAAATTCTTCACTAGCTAAGGGAGATTCTGTTTCTTCAGATGCTTTGAATGCTATGTTTTACTCCTTTCTAGCTGATGAGGGAGTCTTCTGCTTAGCAGCTTCTCTAGTCTTCATTAACTGCTCATATGATTTGAGCTTTCCTAGTAAAGATTCAGTGGAAATCTCATTCAGACTTCTAGCCTCTTTTATTGGCCAGATTCTGGAATCCCATGAGCTAGGGAAGCACATGAGAATTTTACCATTGACTTCAGTGAGGGTTATGTCCTTATCCAGAGTTTTCAGCTCATTGATGATTGAGCCGAGTCTATTGTACATATCACTCATTGACTCTAACTCTTCTTTCTTGAAATTCTCATATTGGGAGATGATATTTGATCTCCTGTCTTTTCTTTCATCTGTAGATCCAGCAACCATCTGGTTTAGGGAATCCCAGATTGCTTTAGTTGAGGTGCACTCTGCCACTTTCTAGAAAATATCATCTGGCATTGTCTGAGCTAGAATGTTCATGGCCTTGGCATCAACTATCTTGGCCTTCTTCTGCGCATCTGTCCACTCAGGTGGTGGAACAACATGAGTGCAGGAAGTTGCAGTAAATGTAGCCACTAGAGCTGGTGGACCTGTCAAGATACAATTAAAAATATCTCCATCAATGGAGTTCATAAATAATTTGATTCTTTCCTTCCAGATAGCAAACTTGTTCAAGTTGCAAACTGGAGGTCTGGTGTTTGCATAGTCCTTGTTCTGTGTCGTGGTATAAGTAATGTGCTAAAGAAATTTAGATCTTAGAAGGATCTGTTGGTTCAAGTGTTACCTTGTACAACCAAATAAACTACCCTCTGATACCAATTAAAAGACAACTTAGGCAATTGATAATCCTTTGATACCAATTGAAAGTTAGGGGATATATCTGATTACTCTAGAGGGGAGGGGGGAGGTGAATAGAGTAATTTAAAACTTTTTGTTGTTTTTTAAATCTAGCAGTAAAATAAGTGAAAGTAGTAGTTATATGAATTTATAGTGGTTCCCCAAATCTAGAAACATCCACTCTTCTACCACTCTAGTAGGAATCCACTAACAGGTTTTTGATCAGGTGACTGCCACCACAGGTTTTTGCTCAGGTGCCCTTTCACCACAAGATCTATTTGCAGGAAGATCTCACAACTCTTTAGGCTTTTGATCAGGTGCCCAAAAACTAACACAAGAACTTTTGAAGGGAGTTAATAAACCCTTTTTATAGTGAGGTAAGAAGGTGATGTTGTCTTCTCTTTCTCTAAACAATAGAGAGGACTTAGTGGATTGCTGGTATCAAAGCTCCCCCTAAGATGTGCAAATGTTCAGGAAGACTGGAGCTTTGCTCAAGGTGTAGGTCTTCAGATTGATGTTGATCTCCAGCAAGCTTTTTAGACTGATTGTATTCAATGTCTCTTGAAATATTGGAGAAGATTTGCTGATGATGAATACAGAATGAATTTTCAGACAGAATCTCTTTCTATGTCTGCCTCTATTGCTTAGTTCATTCTCTAACTTCTTGTTTTCTATCTTGTATTGTTGATAGCAGATGATTCTTCTCTGTATCTCTTCTGAATTTGAATTTTACTCCTTGATTGATTGCTGAATTCTTGGAACTTGGACAAACGGCTAGAAGGGCATTAATTTGATTCCTCAACTGTCCCAGTTATTAAGCCAAATTTTTACTCTGTGAAATCTAGTAATTAATGCTGCCAATGAACGACTCTATTCATAAGAATATATGCATTTAATTACTCAGAGAAATATAGACAACAATATATTAAATCAGCCTTGGTCAATCTGGAAATGAACTACAGAGAATAAAATACTGAACTGCCAGATTTCGTCGAGCTGAGCTCGAATATCATCTTTGTTGACCTGAGCTCAACTATCATCAATCTGGACTGACTTAACTCAAAGTTTGTCGAGCTGAGAAATCGTCTTTGTTGACCTGAGCTCAGCTATCATCAATCTGGAAATATCTTGTTAATACTGAGCTCCAAGTTCGTCGATAAAAAAAATCTGTTTTGAGGGAAGAAATCGTCGACCTGAGCTCGAATATCATCGAGCTTAACTCAAAGAAAGAACTCTGAGTTTGTCGATCTCAGATCGACGATCGTCGAGCTGAGTTCGAAGAAATCCGAAATAATAATCTGAACTCTGAATTCTTCTAAGTCTTGAGTCTCCTGAAGTCCACTGTAGGCTAGTCCATGAAGATTGACTCTAATGACTAGCCTAGACTCTAGGACTAACAAACTTGACCCTGGCTATACAAGGTGGGTCAACAAACCTAATAGTGAACCTTAACCCAAATCCAAACTAGGGATCCAACAAACCATCCAACTTCTCGCGCTCCAACGCTAGGCCTGCCTCAATGTCCTTCCATTTCTTATTGTTGAAAACCAGGAGGCACTGGATACGGTGTGATAGCTCCAGGGAGCGCAGCTGGGCGTGAGAGGTCTTCAGTACGAGGTCTCATGTGGATTCCTTTTTGAAGGAATCTGCCTCTGAACCACCATAAAGGCCGTAACCCAGGGAGAAGGTGTGGCTATTTGGAGGGTCCTTCTCCTTCCATGAGGCAAGGAGGGTGGATACTGACACCCGGTTCGCGTCCTTCTCCCATAGCAGAACTGGGTTGCCGACGGCATCTTGTACCACAGGACCCATGTTGAAGTTTTGATGTGAGTAGGGGGTTGGACGATTGGAGGAAGCGGATTTGCGAGATAGAGATTCGGTCAGTTGAGTCGGATTATTGGCGGACTGGTTGAGTAGTGTCGTCTCACGGGTAGGCGAGATGGCCTGTCGGGGAGGCGATCGAGGAGATTGCGATTCTCCTACGGAGATGGGGCTCAAGGATCCCGACATGTCCTTTTTATCTTTATAGGCTGTCTTTTTATTCTCTTTAGGGAATGTCACAACCTTTTTTACCTTTTTCTTGGGGTTGTGCCGAGAGGGAGCGGCATCATCTCCAGGTCTCTTTTTGGGGACAGGAGCCAGTGATTTTTTTCGCCGCCTCGGCCGCCATACTATCGAGGGCGAGACCTTTTGATGGCTTCGCGCTGCTATTATAAGGAGGATTGACAGGGATATTCCGCTCCCCTAAACAAACAACTCGGCGATTATAAAACGAGATGAATGGATAACAAAAGGGAAATTAAAGAAGTATGAGTGTACCTTCGCTAGGAAGCACAGGAAGGAGCGAGTCGAGGCCTCGCCTCAGGAAATGGACTTCAAAATTTTTTCCTGTAAAGAAGTCGCAGAGGAATTTGTCCACGCCGCCGACCTTGGGAGATACATAGAACATCTTGGCAGGCGACATGGGCGCGAGCGGGATACCCCCCAGGTTTCCACGAATGAAGACGAAGCGGGTAAGTCAATGGTGATTTTTGTTGAGCGTCTCGTACACCTTCAGGCCTTGCCCTGTTAAGTAGGAGACGCCATCGTGGTTGGCATAGTAGATGAATAGCTTGTGGAAGATGGTCAGGCTAAATTCAATGCGCTCCCGACGCATTTAACTGGAGAAAGCAACTAAAACCGAGATGGCATTTGGATTTAGTTGCGCAGGGACTGCTCCAAAATACTTCAAGACCTGTTTAACCTCCGGCTAGAGGGGAAGTCTCAGCCCCGCCTCAAAGTGCGAGACGATAAAGGCGAGTTCGCTAGGGTAGAAAGTGTTGATCGCCTCGCCGACATTTGGGGGCCGCGACTCGAATACCTCCGCCAGGAACTGGCGGGTGAAGAGGTTGTAGTCCTCCTCAGAGATCTTACTGGGGGGAAGTCATGGTCAGCAAATCTGCTCCTGCACTGGCTGCGCCCCTCACCCTCTTCAGCCTTCATCTTTCCCATTAAAAGCGAAACAGAAAAATCGAGAGGGGGTGAAGAGGGAACGGTGAGAGCAAGTAGCGAGACGAAGGAAGCGAGAGAGCAAGATCTGAGACGCAACAGGGGTGGGGCAGCACAGGTGGATAATTCTAGTCTAGGGGGAATATTTATAGAGGATAATGAAAGTGTAAAAAACGTTCGGGAAAAGCATGGAAGAAGTTGGAGAGTTGGCCAGCTTTTCACGTTCTCTCTCCTGACCTCGAATCGTGTTGCCCAGCGAGGGCTTTTCCAGCAAGCAAGAATAAAAAATAAAATAAAGTAAAGAAGAAATCAATTGAACATAGACATAATGATTAAGCTCAGCATAGAGAAATTAAAAAAATAGCAATGTTATTTATTGTTCCATTTCGCATGAGTCGGGCATCGTGTCCGCAAGGTTTAAATTATAGGCGATACGGCAAAATAATATAGATTACAAAATTACGAATAAAATCAAGCTAGCGAGGCTATTAAACAGGCGAGACGAGGCGGATGGTCTTCAGATCTTGTGCCATTTCAAGCACCCTCTACCACGAGACCCCGCACATGGGGGCTGGGCCGGGATGTGAAAGGCACGAACAGCATCGAGACTACGACGCGCGAGATAGAGTTGCTGGTCGACCTCGTTTATAATGGCCTGGGGTATGTCTCGTCTATCTCAATTCCAGCGTAAACCTCGGAGGAGAGATAGGCACATTCAATATCTAGCCATTCAATATGCCTGTCAGCAGCCTATTTGTCTAATTCCATCTCGCAGATGAGGCGTTTGTGCTTTTGAAACATTTCGGCCGTCCTGCTCTTCATCTCCACTGGATCCATGGGATCGCCCAAATAATCTTCTATTTCGTCTCGGTGAGGAGGAGGCGATATGGCGAGCTGCCCAAAGAGGTCTTATGCTAGCGAGTCGATCTAAATGCCTAAGAAGAGAGAAGCCCAAGGTCAGGATGAAGGGTGTTCTTGCGAGAAGGCTTGGAAGCGGCGAGCGGCACAGAGAAGCAAGAGGGAAGGTCTAGTTCATTTACCTGGGTTGCGAGAGGTCCCAGCGAGCTGGGAAGGGTCGTCACTCTTCATATTTAGAGGGGTGTATTGCTGAGGCGAGTCAGAGTCTTGGTGATGGACGACGGTGGTATCAAGCGGGTTTATCAGTTGGGGATGATGGACGAGATCTCCCTGGCGAAGCATGCAGTGAGTAAATAAGAAGATGAATAAAGGAAAAAGAGGGGCAAGCGCAAAAATTCACCTCTCTCCTCAAGAGACGCAGGAGGAGGGGTACGGATTTCCGAAGATACGGGATTGGGCTCCTCGATCGAGAAGGTGGGCCAGTAGTTTTCACTTTCTTCGGGCGAGATGACGATGGTAAGGGAGCAGGGGTGCAAACCAAAACAAGGGTCAAAAGCAGCCATATTAGCCTTATATTGTTTGCGCACCAACGCGAGACATTTGTGGAAACTCTGGCTATGAGACATGAGTACGATGGAGCAGAGGAAGAAAGAGGTGAGAGAGGGGGGCACTCTCTACGTGGGGTAGGTGTCACATATTTATAGGTTTCAGAGGAGGTCCCCGCAAAATATTCTCTCATAAATGAACTTTAATGTCGCGATCCTCGGTTAGACTTTCTTTTCGAGCTTGAGGCAACCTCAAAAAGAGCAGGGATTGTGTACAACCTCGGGCTCGCAGGAGGGAAGGCTCAAGGAAAAGAGAGGAGCAGGCGAGATCCCACTCACAAGGCGAGATTGAGCCATGGAGCGGTGCACTCGCAAGGCGAGAGAGGAGCAGGCTAGAGCCAACTCACAAGGCGAGATGGAGCCATGGAGCGGGGCACTCACAAGGTGAGAGAGGAGCAGGTGATAGCCCACTCACAAGGCAAGAGGGAGCCCTAGAGCGGGGCACTCGAAAGGAGAGAGAGGAGCGATGGGTCTAGCGCCGGTTCGACGATTGGTCGAACGCCGGTCCTGTTGGAAGGAGGTTTTTACCTTTTTAACCCAAGGTAATTTTACTCTTTTGCCCTTTGTGGTCTGCATATAACCCTTCAAAACAGCAGAGTTTGGCTGTTGGCAGACCCAACCCAGGGTATTTTGGTAATTTCAAGTCGGTTCAGTTTGGTTATTAGCAGGTTAAACTCAGAGGCCTATAAATTGACCGATAAGGTTTCTGGAAGAAGGTTGTTGACCCCTTTCTTTTCTTCCACTAAGGCACCTAGCTCAGCACTGGCTAGGGAGGGGAGGAATTTCTAGTTTTTTCGGGTAAGAGGTGGGACCTCCGAACTAAAGCCCACAGTTTGTTTATAGTCCTAGAGACTCTAGTCAAGAAAGGAATTCAGGAAGAGTAGGTGTGAGCTGTAACTCTATATTTGAACTCTAGGTGAAGTCAGGTTTCTGCCTTCAACACTCATAATGTTAACACTCCTAGGGGGAGCATGCTGACACATAACAAAGGATCCAAACGGGTTTGGGTTCCTAAGGTAAACTGATTCTATTTTTGCAGGTATGTTCAAAGGCCAACAAATTGCCTATCTGGTATTTTGACAGTGGATGCTGTCGGCACATGACCGGGATAAGAAGCCTTCTTCAGAAGTTCTCTCCAGTTAAGAACGGGCCAAAGGTTATCTTTGGAGGTTCTGACAGGGGAATCATATAAGGCTACGGTATGATCACTAACGGTAGTGTATCCTTCTCAGATGTGGCTTATGTTGACGGATTAGAACATAATCTAATAAGTGTAAGCCAGCTCTGTGATAAAGGATACATAGTAGAATTTCATGCAGACAAGTGCTTGATAAAATCGGTAGACAACTTAGAAACGATTCTATCAGGCACTCGTAGTAGAAATATATTTTGTTTAAATTTTATTTTCATAGACTCCTCTGTACTAGTGTGCTTTTTGGCAAAAGATAGTGCGTCTCTTAGTGAACAATAGCACAAGAGATTTGCACATATAAATTACAAAACTATTAATAAATTATTTTCTCTTAATTTAGTACGTGATGAACCCAACGTTAAGTGCGTTAAAGACAGACCTTGTCACAGATGCGTAAAAGGCAAGCAAACAAATGTTAACTTTAAAAGCATTATTGGCAAATATTCTAATAGGTGTTGACACCTACTTCATATGGACTTGTTCGGTCCCCTGCAAATTAGAAGTTTGGGAGGTAAGGATTATACATTGGTTATTATAGATGACTATTCTCGTTTTGCATGGGTGTTCTTTCTAAAACACAAGTAAGATACTTTTAATATTTTCACTAATTTTGTCAGGCAGATCCAGAATGAATACAACTATTCTGTTGTCAAAATCAGAAGTGACAATGGAAAAGAGTTTAAATCTGGGGCCATGACAAAATTATGTGAAAACCTAGGTATCCTTCATGAGTTTTCCTCTCCTCATACTCCTTAACAGAATGAATTCATTGAGAGAAGAAATAGAACACTCATAGAGGCCTGTAAAACTATGTTGAGTGATGCCTCACTACCAGAATACTTCTGGGCTGAAGCCGTCAACACTGCTTGTCACGTGAAAAACAGAGCACTCATAAATAAGAACCATGATAAAACACCTTACGAACTACTAAAGGGTAGGAAACTGACTATTTCATATTTTATAATCTTTGATAGTAAATTCTTCATACTCAAAAATGGGAAGTATCACACAACTAAATTCAGTGAAAAGTGTTTTGAAGGTAATTTCGTAGGATATAGTAGCCACAGTAAGGCATATAGGATTTTTAACAAGAAAACCCTGGTCGTAGAAGAATCTATTAATATTGTATTTGATGAGACGAGCTTGCTACAAAACTGCTCCTCCAGTGTGTTTGTTGAAGATGCAGGTTCAAGACTAAAGGAATTAAGCCTAGATGAGCCAGTCAAAGAAAAAGGTCAAGAATTCATCACGATCACCACTCCAACCCCAATTGGAGAGGTTGATCACCAAGATGAAGATGTCATTCAAGCTAATGAATGCACTCCAATGATAGAGAAAGCTCAAGATGCAAGGGTTTTAGAGCTCAGACTCTTGAAGGATCACCCTATTGATCAAATCATAGGAGACCCTCGTGATGGTGTCAAAACTCATAGAGGTACAACTAATGAGAATTTGTATTTGAGTTTTCTCTCGCAGGTTGAACCAAAGATGTTTGAGGAAGCAAATAAGTATGCATCTTGGTTAATGGCAATGGAAGAAGAACTAAATCAGTTCAAACGTTGCCAAGTCCGGAAGCTTGTACCAAGACCCAAAGGAAAGAATGTGATTAGAACAACGTGGGTCTATCAGAACAAGATAGATGAAGATTGAACCATAATCAAGGAGAAAGCCAGACTTGTCGCCCAATGGTACAGACAATAAGAAGGGATTGACTTTTATCAGACATATGCTCTAGTGGCAAGACTGGAGGCAATCAGGTTATTCCTCGCATATGCTACACTCAAAGGCTTCACTGTCTACCAAATGGAAATGAAATCACCCTTCCTTAATGGTGACATAAAGGAAGAAGTGTATGTTGAACAACCTCCAGGTTTTGTTTATCCTGAACATCCTAATTTTGTTTATGTATTATTTAAAGCGCTATATGGTTTGAAACAAGCTCCACGAGCTTGGTATGAAATGCTGTATAACTTCCTTCTTGAAAACATGTTCACAAGGGGAAAGATAGACAAGATATTATTTCTTAGGGAAGTAAAAGGCAAGATTTTTCTTGTGCAAATCTATGTCGATGACATCATTTTTGGTTTTACTGATGACAACCTTTGCAAGAAGTTTTCCAAACTTATGCAAGAGATATTTAAAATGAGCAGTATGTGAGAGCTAAAGTATTTCATGGGACTTCAGGTGAAACAATCTGAGGATGGAATTTTCATCTCTCAGATGAAGTTCACCAAAGAGTTGGTCAAGAAATTCGGAATGGAGAATTATACCTCTATGAGGACTCCAATGGGTTCAGCTATGTCTCTGGACAAGGATGAGAAAGGGGAACCTTTTAATGAAACCAAGTACAGAAACATAATTGGATCATTGCTCTACCTTACTGCTAGTAGGTTAGACATCATGTTTTCAACATGTGTGTATGCTAGTTATTAGGTGAACTCTAAGATATCTCATTACATTGCTATAAAGCAAATTTTGAGTTACCTTAAGGATACACCAAATCTTGGCTTATGGTACTCAAGAAGTAATGATAGTGAGCTAATTGGATTTTCAGATACAGATTTACAGGTAGTAAAGATGATTGAAAGAGCACTTTCGGGACTTGCAAATTTCTTGGATGAAGTCTCATTTCTTTGAGAACCAAAAAGCAAAATTGTGTCACAATCTCGATGGCCGAGTCAGAATATATTTCTGCCGGCAGTTGTTTTGCACAAGTACTCTGGATCAAGAATCAACTTGAAGACTATAACTTGAATATCAAGAACATCCCACTATTCTGTGACTCCTCCAGTGCAATTGCAATAGCCAAAAACCCAGTCTCTCATAACCGGACAAAGCACATAGAGCTGAGGTACCATTTCATCAGGAATATGTGGATCAAGGAGACATCAATCTCATGTATGTTCCAACTGACAGGAAGGTTGCAGACATTTTCACGAAGCCACTGGACGAGACCAAGTTATCGTTCTTCAAAATAAGAATTGGCATGCTCAACAAGGAAGGATGAAGAAAAGGACCTCACAGCAAGTTCAAGAATCAGGTTACTCTTCAAAAATCAAGAAAATTCTAAGTCTGGACTTCATTTCTCGAGAAGAATTCTATTACTCGAGTACTTAATTTTATTACTCGAGAACCCAGCTCCTTCCCAAGAAATATTACTCGAGTACTTCTCTTATTCTCGAGAACTTCAGAATTACCTCTCAAAAAGGATATCTCTACTCGAGAATAAGATTTCTTCTACTCGAGAAAATATTTGACTCCTCTCGAGAAATGTTATAGCTCTCGAGAAGTCTTATGCCGAATTTTCCTCCAAGTTCAAATTTTTTGATATTGGCACCCGGGCACCTCAACCGCCATACTACAATTATTTTACATTTATTATTTCCTTAATCATCAAGATTTAGGGTTTATATAAATAGAATAAGTCCAAGAAAATTCAAATTCCTGAATTTCAAATCTCGTTCTCGAGAAAACCTTTCGGCTTCTCTGTCTCCACCGATTCTCTCGCGAACTACCTGTAACACCCCAAAAAGACCCCAAAAAGACTCAAAATGGTTTTGAGGTGCAGGTCAGTTTACACGGCCTGGGACACGGGCGTGTCCCAGGGCGTGTCGGGGGTACACGGCCTGGGACACGGGCGTGTCCCAGGGCGTGTCGGGGGTACACGGCCTGGGACACGGGCGTGTCCCAGGGCGTGTCATGCAAATAAAATGCGTTTTGAGTCAGAAGATTACACGGCCTTGAACCAAGCCTTGAACACGGGCGTGTCAGGTTGGACACGGGCGTGTCAGATGTCGTGTGCCTACCCGTGTACTGCTTGCAGCTCGATGAGGTAGGGGTGACACGGGCGTGTCTCAGGAATGACACGGGCATGTCAGGTTCGACACGGGCGTGTCGATGCCCGTGTTCTGGTAAATCTCAGTCGGTACGAATACCGCGTGTGCCGCTTAAGGGTACACGGCCTGTGACACGGGCGTGTCACAGGCCGTGTCAGCCAAAAAAAATGAGTTTTTGGGCAAATCATGGCCGTTCAGATTTCTCTCTTTGGATCCAAGGGCTCAGGTGATTTCCTGGCTGGATTTAATCCATGAAGGCTGATGAAGAAAGTCATTCTTCATTTGCTTAAGGAAGAGAGAAAGAGAGAGGAGGAAAAAGAAGGAGGAGGAGATCAAGCCACCGGCGGAGTTCCCGTGGTCCGATTCGTGATCCGAAGCCGGCGTTGTGAAGGCAAAGCTGCTGCGGTTCTTTCTCACCGGCTAGTTTGCGATGGCTCCCAAGAGATCGACAAGGGTAACGATCTCCCTTCTTGGACATGTGAAGTCCTTCTTTTCTGCATTGCATAGGGAAAACCCTTCCCCGCGAGTGTGCGGTGAGTTGTGGTGTCCCTTGGGGTAGATATGTGAAGTCCCCCTTGTTAGAGGCCAGAATTGGAGTACGGCTCTTGGCATGCTGTGTGAAGCCCATCTAGACATGGTCTGGATTGGTGATGCTTGTTTGCATATCGGAGAAGGCTCCGTGATTATGGCTTGTGTTGCCTTGTGCCTACCTGTTGCTTGGTGCAGCAGGAAGTACTGGATGATGTCCAGGAAATGAAGAGGGTTGGATGCAACTCTTGTGGCCGTGCGTTGCCACTTTATGAGCGGTTGAGCCGTTGGGCTGCAACTCGATGAAAAGGCAGATTACCGAACAGGAAAGGTGAAACCGACCCGCGCCTATAAATAGCCATGGATACTTCCGTATTCGAGGTGGCACGACGACTTGAGCAACGGGGGGTGGCTGATCCGTACCTGCGTTAGGTCCGTCCGACTTGGAAGCCTGGTTATAGGTTTTGTTGGAGCGCCTAATGAGAGTCTTAGGCCCGCACGCCGGAAAGACTAGAATGCACAAATACTGTGTAGACGGTGGTGTTGACCCTGGTATTCCGGTACACCAAGAATGTGCCCTGAGTGCACGGACTGTCGGGCTGTGTGGCTGATAGTTGTGATGGCTTGAATGTGCCTGCACGCACATAGTTGCTATATGATGATGCCATGCTTTGCAGGGAAAGAATGCTAATGCCCCGAGAAAGGGGTAGGATTGTTATAATTGGGTCAGCTGAATGCTGACCGTTGCATTGTTTGCCACCGGTTGGGTGGATTGTTCCCATGCAGGTGCTGGAGAGCCAAGTGGTAAGTGAAGGGCTGAAGCCCTACTGCTGTTGCTGCTGCTGCTGCTGCAGCTAGCCCTTGAAGGCTAAGCGAATGTTTTGGCTTGTTTTCTTTTACTCATGTATGGCCGGCCTGCGCGCCGAGGTTTGTAAACCATACGGTTTGAAAAGAGGAACTGTAAGGCCTTAAGGCCAAACTCTATGTATTTGTGTACATTCCGTGGTTATATATAAAGGTGGTTTATATATTGGACATTCCTGGTTAGAGTTCAAATTATAACTTAAAGCTTCCGCTAGAATGCTCTGAGTTAGGATTCGTGTTTGGTTTGGTATTATCCTGTGACCTCACTGTCTGTTTGTGGCATATAGTGCGGGGCCCCGGCCGGACCTTCTACTATACGTCATTTAACGGATGGGGTCGTTACATTTTGGTATCAGCTTCGTTCGGTCTTCCTCTATCGAATTCGTGGACGAATTCTTTTATGGGGTGGCGAGCGCGTGTTTATGCGCCCTGCTGTAACGCTAATGAACTCTGGAATGTCCACTAAGGAATGTACAAAATCTTGTTTGAGGAATTTGCGCGTTCCTTTTTGTGTTGTTTTACTTGCATACGTTCGCTAATGTGTGTCTTGTCCACCTATAGGTGACGCGTAGTGATGCTGGGCAGTCTGAGCCCCAGCGCTCTGATGAGAGTGCGGCACCAGCTGAGGTGCCAACACCTCCTCCATCTGCGGAAACTGTTCGCTTAGTTGCTGAGGCGCTATTTGCCATGATTCAGCCGACCGGGCAAGCGCAGCCGGCAGTAGTGCCAGTTCGTGTTGATGTAAGACCCGAGCCGGTTGAGGCTGTAGATCCACGAGCAGCTGACCGACAGTTGAAGCAATTCATGAGCTTCAGTCCTCCTACGTTTACGGGAATGGGATCCCCAACGCAGGCAGAGGATTGGTTATCGCGTGTCAAGCGGATAATGACAGCGATCAGGGCGGAGGAAACTCTAAAGGTCACCTTGGCCACCTTCATGCTTGAAGGAGAGGCGCGGTTGTGGTGGGACGAGGTTGAGGTACACCATTTGGCGGGCAGGCAATTAACGCAAGTGTCGATTGAGGAGTTCTCTCGAATATTTCTGGCGAAACATGTCCCAGCGGCGCAACGCATTGCTATGGAAAATGAGTTCCAACGGTTAAAGCAAGGGGAATATAGCGTGGATATCTACTTGCATGAGTTTACCAGGTTGGGACGGTATGCGGGAACAATCTTCGCGGATGACCAAAGGAAAACGAATCGGTTCTATGAAGGATTGCGGGATGAGTTGAGATTCCTGCTTTCGAGTTCAGTGAACCAAGGGTTTCAGGCGTTGGTTGATACTGCGTGTGCGTTGGAAAAGGACATGCGGCGGGTGCAAGGGAACAAGGGCTTGTTTGTGTCAAAGCCAGAGGTTCAAGCACCTCGCCCGAGCAAATCGTTTTACCAGAAGAAAGGGGGCAAGAGGTCCAAGCCTTCTGGGCAAGTGACTACGACCGTTGTGTCGGGAGTGACATCAAGGCCGGATTCTCGTACATGCTATAACTGTGGCCGGGTGGGGCATATCGCTCGTGACTGTCGGGTTGTTCAGCCCAAAGGGGACAAGAAGACGGGTGCGTCTTATGCTGAGAAGGGCAAAGCGGTGGTTGATTCCTCTGCGTCCCAAGCACAACCCCGAATCTATCAGCTTGGCCAACAGGAAGCGATTAAGCAAAGTGACGTCGTCACATGTACGAGTTGATTTAGCCTACTTGCTTATGTGCTATTGTTTTGGTTATGTATAGCTTGTGCATGATGTGTGTGCTGCAGGCTTTGTCCTGATTCGGAATAATTTGGCGAGAGCCCTGTTTGATACGGGTGCTTCGCATTCTTTTCTGTCTGAGGATTTCGTATCTCGAATTGGGGTACCAAGTCATGTGACGGTGGATAGTACAAGGGTGCTATTGCCGAATGGCTGTGTGTTGCTTGCGGATAGGGCTTGCGATGTGGATGTGCAAATAGGAAGTCGGGATTTCGGTTTGAGTGCAGCTGTGCTACCGTTATCGGAGTTTGATGTGATCTTTGGTATGGACTGGCTCTCGGAGCAGTGTGCCTTTATTGATTGCAACTCCAAGGAGATTACACTGGGCCAGAATACCGGACTTGTGACGAAGTTCGCTGGTATGCGAGGAGTTGGCGGGACTCTGTTGTCTGCACTCCAAGTCGTCAATGCTGTTCGGAAGGGCGCGGAGTTATTCTTCACGCTAATTCAGGCTGTTGAGCCAAAGGCCAGTGTCGGTGAGGTACTGGTTGTGTCAGAGTTTGCCGACGTGTTTCCTAAAGATCTTCCTGGGTTACCACCCCAGCGGGAGATTGACTTCTCTATTGAGTTGGTGCCAGGTGCGAAACCTGTGGCCCGCTCTCCATATCGCGTCGTGCCAAAAGAGATGGCTGAGTTGAAAGTCCAATTGCAAGAGTTATTGGAGCAGGGATATATACGCCCAAGTATGTCACCTTGGAGCGCGCCTGTTCTCTTTGTGAAAAAGAAAGACGGTAGTTTAAGGTTATGTATTGACTACCGCGAGTTGAATAAGCTGACGGAGAAAAACAAATATCCGATCCCACGGATTGATGACCTCTTTGATCAGCTGGCAGGATCAACGGTCTATTCCAAATTAGATTTGAAATCGGGATATTATCAGCTGAGGATTAGGGAAGGTGACATTCCCAAGACGGCGTTTGGAACACGCTACGGTCATTATGAGTTCACGGTAATGCCGTTTGGCCTATATAATGTGCCTTCGGTATTTATGGACCTAATGCATCGAACGTTCCGAGAGTACTTGGATTTGTTCGTTATTGTGTTTATCGATGACATCTTAGTATACTCTCAGTCGGAAGAGGATCATGCAAACCATTTGCGGTTTGTCTTGCATACCCTGCGGAGGAATAAGCTTTATGCCAAGTTCTCAAAGTGTGAGTTCTGGCTCTCTTCAGTAGCCTTTTTAGGCCATGTGGTAAGTGGAGAAGGTATCGCGGTGGATCCGTTGAAGATAAGTGCCATTCGAGATTGGCCAGTGATGTCTTCAGTGGCCGAGGTCAGGAGCTTCCTTGGACTTGCGGGCTACTATAGACGGTTTGTGGAAAACTTCTCACGGATTGCTTTACCTCTGACCACGCTAACGAGAAAAGATCAAAAGTTCATTTGGATGCCGGAGTGCGCGCGAGCTTTTGAAGACTTGAAGAGTCATTTGACCACGGCGCCTGTGTTGACATTGCCATGTGGTACAGATGGGTATGAGATCTATAGTGATGCTTCCGGGAGCGTCTTAGGCTGCGCTCTTCTGCAGTTTGGTAAAGTGATTGCTTATGGCTCGCGCCAGTTGAAAGTGCATGAGCGGAATTACCCCGTCCATAATTTGGAGTTGGCGGCGGTAATCTTTGCGCTCAATTTGTGGCGGCACTATCTATATGGCGTTAAAGTGGATATCTATACAGATCATAAAAGCCTAAAGTATTTGTTGGATCAGAAGGATCTGAATATGCGACAACGAAGATGGATGGAGTTCCTTGGGGACTACACCTTCGAGATTCACTATACTCCCGGGAAGGGAAATGTGGTCGCTGATGCTTTGAGTCGGAAGACTCCGGTACAGGCAAGATGGTTGCAGAGGCATGATCAGCGTTTAATCCAGGAATTGGAAGCATTGGAAATATCTTGTGTTGACAAGGGTTCGTCAACCGATGCATGCTTGAACTGGACGGAGGTGCAATATGACCTTACGGACAGAGTTCGGCGAGCAACGGAGCTTGATGAAAGTCTCCAGCGCTATGCAAAAGATGGGCCGGATGACCAATTCTCTTGGGATAACGGTTTGTTACGAAGAAATGGTCGAGTGTGCGTCCCGAATGTGGGTAAATTGAGGGAAGAGTTGATGTATGAAGCTCACTTTGCAAAGTACTCAGTTCACACAGGGAGCACAAAGATATAGAGAGATCTGAAAAAGCTGTTCTGGTGGCCCGGACTCAAGAAAGATGTCGCACGTTATGTGGCTGAATGCAATACCTGTGCGTTGGTGAAAGCAGAATGCCAGAAGCCTGGCGGTTTCCTGAAGTCGTTACCTATTCCGGAGTGGAAGTTCGATGATATTTCGATGGATTTTGTGCACGGGTTGCCGAGATCTCAACGCGGTCATGATTCAATCTGGGTGATTGTGGACCGGTTGACGAAAGTGGCGCACTTCCTTCCAAACAGAAGAGACGATTCAGTGGAAACCTTGGCCAAGCTTTATGTGGAGTAGGTTGTTCGACTGCACGGTGTTCCTCGGAGCATCGTTAGTGACCGTGATGGGCGGTTCACATCGAATGATTGGCGGCTAGTTCATCAAATGTTGGGTAAAAAGTTAGCGTTTAGTACGGCCTTTCATCCCCAAACGGATGGCCAGACTGAACGAACCAACAGGACGATGGAGGATATGCTCCGCATGTGCGCCCTAGACTTTGGTAAGAGATGGGAAGATTATATATTTCTTGTCGAATTTGCCTATAATAATAGCTACCAAACGAGTATTGGTATGGCACCATTTGAGGCTTTATATGGTCGTAAATGCCGTACACCGTTAGCTTGGGCAGAAGCGGGCGGATCTAAGCTGAGTGGGAAAAAGGAAGTCGAAGAAGCTACCTCGCTCATACGCTCTATTCGGGAGAGGCTAGTGATAGCCCAAGATCGTCAAGCAAAGTACTACAATGCCAAACACCGGAACGTGGAGTTCGCGGTGGGTGATTGGGTATATTTGAAGATCAAACCCTTCAAAGGCGTGTCCAGGATTCGGCGTTTGAAAAAGCTAAGTCCGAGGTATCTTGGTCCATTTGAGGTGGTGGAGCGAGTTGGGGAAGCTGCTTATCGACTAGCACTTTCAGCAGACTTGGGTGGATTACATGATGTATTTCACATCTCAGTCCTTCGTCAGGCGGTGAAGGATCTAGCTCAAGTAGTGGAGAATGATCGGGTACCGATCGAGTATGGGCTAACGACGAGGGTTAGACCCATTCGGATCGAGGATTGAGCCGAGAAACAGTTGTGGAACAAAGTGATCGGGATGGTCAAGGTCCGATGGGACAATTGTGGCCGTGAAGAGCTAACATGGGAGCGAGAGCAGACCATGCGAGCTGAATTTCCCGAGCTGTTTGTATAAACTGTAGACCGTGTACTTTTGTTATATCAGAATTCTCAAGTTCTAGCATTGTTGGTTCTTGTTTCCTTACCGTGCAAATTTCGGGACGAAATTTTGTTAAGGGGGGGAGGATTGTAACACCCCAAAAAGACCCCAAAAAGACTAAAAATGGTTTTGAGGTGCAGGTCAGTTTACACGGCCTGGGACACGGGCGTGTCCCAGGGCGTGTCGGGGGTACACGGCCTGGGACACGGGCATGTCCCAGGGCGTGTCATGCAAATAAAATGCGTTTTGAGTCAGAAGATTACACGGCCTTGAACCAAGCCTTGAACACGGGCGTGTCAGGTTGGACACGGGCGTGTCAGATGCCGTGTGCCTACCCGTGTATTGCTTGCAGCTCGATGAGGCAGGGGTGACACGGGTGTGTCTCAGGAATGACACGGGCGTGTCAGGTTTGACACGGGCGTGTCGATGCCCGTGTTCTGGTAAATCTCAGTCGGTACGAATACCGCGTGTGCCGCTTAAGGGTACACGGCCTGTGACACGGGCGTGTCACAGGCCGTGTCAGCCAAAAAATGCATTTTTGGGCAAATCGTGGCCGTTCAGATTTCTCTCTTTGGATCCAAGGGCTCAGGTGATTTCCTGGCTGGATTTAATCCGTGAAGGCTGATGAAGAAAGTCATTCTTCATTTTCTTAAGGAAGAGAGAAAGAGAGAGGAGGAAGAAGAAGGAGGAGGAGATCAAGCCACCGGCGGAGTTCCCGTGGTCCGATTCGTGATCCGAAGCCGGCGTTGTGAAGGCAAAGCTGCTGCGGTTCTTTCTCACCGGCTAGTTTGCGATGGCTCCCAAGAGATCGACAAGGGTAATGATCTCCCTTCTTGGACATGTGAAGTCCTTCTTTTCTGCATTGCATAGGGAAAACCCTTCCCCGCGAGTGTGCGGTGGGTTGTGGTGTCCCTTGGGGTAGATATGTGAAGTACCCCTTGTTAGAGGCCGGAATTGGAGTATGGCTCTAGGCATGCTGTGTGAAGCCCATCTGGACATGGTCTGGATTGGTGATGCTTATTTGCATATCGGAGAAGGCTCCGTGATTATGGCTTGTGTTGCCTTGTGCCTACCTGTTGCTTGGTGCAGCAGGAAGTACTGGATGATGTCCAGGAAATGAAGAGGGTTAGATGCAACTCTTGTGGCCGTGAGTTGCCACTTTATAAGCGGTTGAGCCATTGGGCTGCAACTCGATGAAAAGGCAGATTGCCGAACAGGAAAGGTGAAACCGACCCGCGCCTATAAATAGCCGTGGATACTTCCGTATTCGAGGTGGCACGGCGACTTGAGCAACGGGGGGTGGTTGATCCGTACCTGCGTTAGGTCCGTCTGACTTGGAAGCCTGGTTATAGGTTTTGTTGGAGCGCCTAATGAGAGTCTTAGGCCCGCGCACCGGAAAGACTAGAATGCTCAAATACCGTGTAGACGGTGGTGTTGACCCTGGTATTCTGGTACACCAAGAATGTGCCCTGAGTGCACGGACTGTCGGGCCGTGTGGCCGATAGTTGTGATGGCTTGAATGTGCCTGCGCGCACATAGTTGCTATATGATGATGCCATGCTTTGCAGGGAAAGAATGCTAATGCCCCGAGAAAGGGGTAGGATTGTTATAATTGGGTCAGCTGAATGCTGACCGTTGCATTGTTTGCCACCGGCTGGGTGGATTGTTCCCATGCAGGTGCTGGAGAGCCAAGTGGTAAGTGAAGGGCTGAAGCCCTACTGCTGTTGCTGCTGCTGCTGCTGCTGCGGCTAGCCCTTGAAGGCTACGCGAATGTTTTGGCTTGTTTTCTTTTACTCATGTATGGCCGGCCTACGCGCCGAGGTTTGTAAACCATACGGTGTGAAAAGAGGAACTGTAAGGCCTTATGGCCAAACTCTATGTATTTGTGTACATTCCGTGGTTATATATAAAGGTGGTTTATATATTGGACATTCCTGGTTAGAGTTCAAATTATAACTTAAAGCTTCCGCTAGAATGCTCTGAGTTAGGATTCGTGTTTGGTTTGGTATTATCCTGTGACCTCACCGTCTGTTTGTGGCATATAGTGTGGGGCCCCGGCCGGACCTTCTACTATACGTCATTTAACGGATGGGGTCATTACACTACCCTGCTCCTCCTCTCGTCGGCCAACAGTCCATTTAGTTCTTCAATCAATGGCTCCTTTATACAAGTTAGGCATCGACAGTGAACTTATCTTAACCAGGATCGCCGAAATTTTAGATGACTTCAGAAATGTTCTCATCTTGCTCGACACTGCTGGATTATCTTTCATTCTTCAACATCCTTGCAAAGTTCTCATATCTGATGTAGAAGAGTTCTTCCAAAATGCGAAGGTCAAGCGCAATGGAAAACTTCTGAAAACTAAGGTACGGGACATCAAAATCAAGATGACTTCTACCTTTGTTTCTCAACTTCTGAAACTGCCATTGAATGATGAGGATGACTACCTAGAAGACAGATTATAATAGGGCTTTCAACTTCTGTGGCCTTCCAAACTCAACCATCACAGTTCCCCGACAAAACATAAATGCAGAGGGCAAAATTCTTGCAGATATTCTGGTAAAGGTCATTCTCTGTCGCACTAGTTCTATAAGCTATATCACCACTAAATTCTTTGACATGATGACAGCAGTGATCTGCAGAAAAAAATTCCAATAGGGGATGATGATTTTTGACAAAATCAAAGAGAGCATAAAAAGCCCCAACTATGGTAGAATCCTATCTCTGTATTAAATTCAGTTGAAGCTAGATGTTTTTACCTTAGCCAAGGGCATGGCCATTCATCACATGAAGAAGGTTTCCATCACCTCCATCCAGAGATGGGAAATCAAGCTTCAAAGGCCACGCCAAGCCCCTCGAGCTCTAGAGGCTATTATAGATGTAGATAGGACCTCATCTCCCCTCTCTCATCAAATAGCTGACCCATCTGATCTAGTTATTGAGGGGGAGCCTACTACATCTGCACAAGTGATAGTTCCAGATCTTGCTCCAGCTCTATCTGATGTTCAGATCCAAGTCTCAACTCCTCTAAATGCTGAACTTCTAGTCATAGAAGAAACTCTTACTGATGCCTAGGTAGAAGATCAAGTCATATCTACAGAAGCTGATATTAACAAGATAATAGAGGAACTCACCTCTAAAGAACCTCCCTTCCATATGCCCGAAGAAAAATCTTCTGAACCAGAATCTTCTCACCCTAAATCTTCTGTTGAGGATGTACAAGATGAAGACACTGTTTCTATTTCTTATGATAAAGAATTATCTCCTAAAGTAGTTGAACCTCCTTTCCAAAGCCAACACTTCAACTTTCCAACTTTCATATGCAATGATGCTGAAGATGAAATACCAACTACTAGAAGAAATCAGTCCACATCTACTGTGCTCATTGAAGAAATAGATCCCTGGATAGCTCCAATCCTACCTCCTACACCTCCACCAGATGTAGCAAATACTAAAGATACCCTTCTGGTAATATTGAGTCTCTTTTAGCCCAACAAAGAACATACTTTGACGACTCTCTTAAGTTGTCACTGACAAAATAACTGCTCTAGAGAAAGAGATAAGCAGAGGCTTCGATGAGATTCATCATAATACTGATTCCCTCAAACACCTATTCTAAATAGGTGGGAAAGCCTTAGATCACACAATTACTAGTATTAGTCACGTAATGGACCAATCAGCCACCTTGGCAAATAATCAGATTCAATTTGAAAAGAAAGCTGAAGGGCATAAATTCAAGACATGTGAAGAAGTTGGCAAGTTCAAAGAGGAAGCTATAAGCACCGTATCTGTAGAAGTCAGAAAGGGGGAGAAATAGGTAAAGGAATATCTAGAAAAGTCTGATGGAAACATGAAAACTCTTTGGGAAGAAAAGCTGAAAGAGATAAATACTGATGTCCTAGCCCAAATTTCTCGTGTTAAATTTCATACATATGATACAGTAGTTTGGATGCACAACCAAATTTTCCCTGAATTTCAAGCAGATCAAAATGCTCTTCCTCCTCCTCGTCTCAATCCTATTGCTCAGCAACCTTCTGCCCAGATGCCCTAATTCTCTCCTAGACCTGAATACTTTAAAGCCCCTCCTGTAGAGTATTCTCAAGTTTTGTCATAACATGAGGTGCCTCAAGTTCCTCCTCCAGAAATTCAAGCTCATAAGAAAAGGAAATATGGTGATGGTGCTTCTGCTAGCCGGTCCACTCCAAATCTAGAAGCTGGAAGAAGAAGTGCTTAATAATTTGCTGAAGTATGGAGCCCAACCTTCAAGTCACTAATTCTTGATACTCTACAACTTATTGTTGATTTTAATGAAAATAGAAATGATCATTACAGCTCCCATAAAAGGGACTCTTATGAGAAATCCATTACTAAGAGGAGGTTATATAATAGAGAATATGACAAGAACAATCCCAAGGCTCCTCCCAAACCTGCCAAGTACTATCATAAATCATACAGTTATCATAAGAGACAGCAAGAGAAGAAAGAGAGGCAACATCAACAGTAGAGCAAGTAGAAATTGAAGATGATCAGTAGATTCCTATATGAGATTTTGTGGAATATGACTTTTTCCTGGACTTTTTCTATATGTATATTAATCTTTAAATTTTGATGATCTAAATTTTTCTATTGCATAACATTTCTTCCATGATTCTGTTTATCAGTTATTTTATTTGTTTATCTTGATGTAATTCACCTTAGTGTAGAGGACTCTGACTTCTACAAATAGGGAAAGATTGTTGGGTATTGCATCCACAATAACCAAGATTTGTATGAAGTCACCCTTGAACTAAGATGAATTAAGTTTATATTTGATGCTCTTTTCAAGTTAAGTGTTTGCAGGTTTTAATTGCCAAGTGTAGACCAATGTTAGTTTACAATGGGTCACCAAACACAGGACCATACAATGTAATCCCTCATTGTATGATCCATGGTGTTGAATCATATGTAACCTCTCTATTGGGACACACTTCCTTTTCAAAGTACTAAAATTATGGGAGAAAGACTAGTTGCTAAATTCCTTGAAGAAATTCATTTTTTAGAAAGTAAAATTTTTTTTTAAGTATTTTTCTCGAGAAGGGCTTATATGTACTCGAGTAGAATTAAAGTTATTTCTTGAGTTAGCTAAGTCAGGTATTCGAGTAGCAGAAGATGTTCTCGAGAAGGCATAGTCTAGTTCTCGAGAAAGCCATGCAGTACTTGAGTAAGACTTGTTTCTTTCTCGAGTTAACTCAAATTTAGTTCAGAATTTCTTCTAAGTCTTTTTCTCGAGAACGTCTAAGTTAGTTCTCAAGAAAGCCTAAGATAGTTCTCGAGATGGCCAAAGTAGTTCTCGAGAACCAAATGTTCTTACTCGGGAGACAGAAACATTCTTCTCGAGTTAGCTTCTTGTTCTCGAGTAACAAAATTTCATTCTCGAGAAGCCAAAATTCATTTTCTCCATTTTCCTTAAGTAACTCTTCTCGAGAAACAGAAATCTCTTCTCGAGAAACCGAAACCTCTTCTCGAGTAATTCTTATCTCTCTCAAGAAATGGAGTCCAAAATTCTGAAATTTCGCTAAGTGCCAGACAGATTCAATTTCAAATGTAATTAATTCTTAATTGGTCTGCGTGGATGGTATTTAATGAATTCAGACCGTTAGGTTAAGCCTATAAAAGTCTTGTAAGAATCGACAAACCCTAAGAAGAATTTTACAGTTTTCTGAATCATTTTTAACTTCTAAATTGGGAAATTCTGTCGCCGACTAAAACGTGTTCTTTATCGCCAATCTTCTCGATCTCTCATAGATTCAGACAAGAAGGATTAAATCGATCAAGCTTTTTGTCTTCTGCAAATCGTCTCCTTGATCGTGGTTATCTTACGTTCTCGGATCCAAGTAATCTCTGAATTCTTCCTCGACTTTTTTGACAGAGCTTCACGATTTATCAAGATGGAAGAAGCCGAGATTCAGCCAAATCTATGAAGAAAATTTGTGTATTTTCATTGCGAATTAATTTTTATTCTTGTAGGTGTTATTCTCTGAGATTGTAGGAGTTGTTCTCCGAGTTATTGTAGGAGTAATTTTACTCCGAGTTGTAGGAACGTTGTTCCGAGTTGTAGGATTGTTTTTCAATCCGAGATAATAGTGAAGTAGCCGAGTCTAGCGTAGTACTAGATCGGTGAGGTGAAGAGTGGACGTACTCATGGTTGAGGAACCACTATAATTTATGGTGTCATCTGTGGTTTGCTTGTTTATTTTCTACGCATCTCTCGTACAATTTTTTATTCTGCAAAAAGACGCAGAACTCACCTATTCACCCCCCTCTGGGTGATTTAGGTCACTAGAAATTATCATTGCGCTTTCAAATTTTTATTTTTTAAACGTTATTCTGAAATAATATTTTTCAGTTTCTTAATTATACGCTTAGCAGAATCTAGCACATGCAATATAGAAATAGAATTACAAACAAGAAGGGAATTTGATTTTCTTACAGTGCTCTTGGACGAGGCATGATTTGAACACAAGGTTCCTTTGTCATCTTCCTTTTGGCTTTCCTCATCCAACAATATATTTTCATCTTCCCTTCCTCTTGAAGTGTCTCTTCTTTCTTTCCTTTTGACGTGCACTCCTTACCTATAGAAGGGAAATCATAAGTATATTCAAGAAAATTCCATATTTCATAAGCGGTAGGTAAAGTATAAATAAGTTTGAAAATTTCTATATCAAGCGCGCAAAATAAACTATTCATTGATTTAGCATTTAAAAACATTTCAATTTTACTTAGAATACTTGGGGGCTTCTTAATTGTAATATTACACGTTTCTTTGTCTAATGATTTAAGAAATTTTTCCATCAATATTTTCCACCTATAAATAGAGGAGGTGCTAGAGAATTTTCAGTGTACAAAATTCCATCCCCACTAGTCGATTCGAGATCGAGGTTGGCCATTATTCCCGGTGGTGAAACCGTTTTGGAATAACCTGGCTCTTAAATCACTTGTTGGATCTTGTGGCCAACCATAAAGGGGGGGGGAATAAGGTTTTTCGCATTAAATAGAATTTAAAATATTCTAGCCTAGAAAATCGAGTCCTTGAGGCTATCGCGGGGCGTTTGGTCGCTAACGCGTGGCAGTAAGTCTATGAACTCATTTTCCTGTACGAATTTGCTTGTATACCACACAGAGTAATTCAACTAACAATCACAGCAGAAACATTAAATTAATAATAAATTTTATTGCAAGAATTAGAATCAACAAAAGGTTTTACAATCACAAAATTGTGATCCCCGTGACACCGCAGATCGAAGGTGGTGATAAGAAAAAGTCTTGTGTTTTCTATACCGACCCTCTCCACGGACCGGTTGGTTCTATCCCTTTCCCTCTGATAAAGGTCCTCAAGCCGGCTCTTCACCTCCACACAAGGAAGAGTCTTAGAGCCCCACTAGATCCTCCGATCTATTCGTCCCTACCCCGGGATGATATTCCGTGGAATCCTACCCAGATTCCGACGACCCTTACCGGTAGATTTTCCTTACCACAAGATTAAGAAAAAGAAAAGGATTACAAGAATAAAGATGTAAAGAATCTAAAAGATTAAGTTCTCCCTCTAGACGATTTCTTTGTGGAGCGATCCGCGGCTGTTGCTTGAGATCTTCGTATGGTAGCAAATGGTCGGCTCTTTGTAGTCGATGTAGATCTTGGATCGCCGGAGTCTTTCGTTCGCGTATGCGAGGGAGATGGCTTTATTCTTCTTTGACGAAGACGATTAAAATGGAACGCAAGGAGGCGGTCGAACCCTAGAATCCACAAACTCTTGTCTCTTTTCTTCTTGATCATGAATGTTGGAAACGAGGCACCTTTTATACATCTTTGAGAAAGTACGATACCGCTGACGGTAGTACTAGCGCCTGACGGTAGGTTCGCGCGCTTCGAGATGACATATGTCCTACAAATTTGGAAGGATATTTAAAATAACTATTTTCCTTCTTTATGAGCAAGCGTGGAGCGGTAGAAGTTAGCGCGTGGCGGTAGCTCCCACTCAACACTTTTTTGACTCAACGCCATTCAACGCTTTTTGTCTCAACGCTCTCAATGTGGCATTGAGTGAGCTAGTGTGGGCGTTAGGACTAGCGTAGAGCGATAGCTTCCCGAGCGCTCTGTCAAATTAATTCACCGCTACCGCCCTGCGATAACTTCTATTGCTCGGCGGTAGTATCCATAGGAGCCTTCTTTTTCCTTGTTTTCACCTGTCAACCTGCACACTCTTTCAACATAAGACATGATCAAATACAACCTTGGAGTTGATATTCTCAAACACAGGGAATTAGAAACATCGGTTCCAAAACTCTACTGTGACAACAACGATGTAATGACACTTGCTTCAGAACCTAGATCTCATCAATGCTCCAAGCACATACTTCGGCAGTTCCATCTTATTCAAGAAATTGTCGATCGAGGAGATGTAAGCATTTGTATAGTGCCGACTAAGGATAATATTATGGATCCATCGACAAATCCTCTCGCACAGAGAAAACATGTTGGTCATGTTAGATCTATGGGTATACGATACCTTAACGATCAACTCTAGTTGGAGTCTTGTGGATTGTATTTTGTTGGGTGTAATAATTCATTTGATTAATAGAGTACTGTATACATTTCATTTATATAGTTTGGCAAGTTCTTTTATTTATAAATTTATTTATGATAGAGTAATTTAACATAATAAATTCCCTTAGAATGTTTGCTTCCGTAGGAGTCAAGTGGTGACTTGATTGTGAGAGCCTATGTTACTAAAAGCTTCATTCTTAAATAGTCCATGGTTGGCGTATCATCTTAGAAGCTAAGGGCGATGATGATACATTAAGACTAGCATGTGCGTTGACTGATGACCGGTCCTCACAGGTAATGATATTGTGATATCAAGTCATTACATGGGTACTTGTTAGTGAACAAGTTGTACTGGACAGACCCACCATGAGAATACTTTGTGGATAGTTATATGAATGTGTCATAAGTATGTCTCAAGTGGAAATGGTGTTTGTGTTCTTTTGACCTGAAGTCATAGAAATCATTGAGTGAGGAAGAAACTGCTTTGATGCTATCAAAAGTTCAGTCTTGAGAAAGTTGGATGATAAAGGCAGTTATTGGGCACGTTACGAATTATTTGGGTGTTTGTGTGTGAGAAGAGATGGGATTTTTCCTCCTATATGGCAGGAGTTGCATCCAAGGGCCCCTTGATGGAAAGGGGCTGAGAAATGCATGGCCATGCTTGGTTGAGTCAATATATGATACTGGGCTCACCAATTTTTGGAAGTCCATTATAGATCAGGAAAAGGATTGAACAATTATGAGGGTGATATGGTTTATACCTCTAGTTCTATCCGGATGTAAGGGACGAAGGGATATGACAACACTAATAAATTGGTCATGATGGCTTTTGAGTTCTAAACTCTTTTTGCTTGAGGAGAAATTATGCATTGCTATATGCCACTCATTATTTGTGAAGCTTTGTTTGATACTTTAAAGATCAAGTGGGATAATGTTTGTGTTACCATTGTGATCTGGAAGTGATCAAGCATGTAGTCTCACTACCAATGTAGTATGAGCCTATCAGGGTCGCACATAAGAATGTTTGGAGAAATTGAGATATTGAATTAGTTTGGGTTTACTCATATGATGAGTGGAAATGACTTAGCACAACCAGGCTTTGAAAGCATAAAGTGTATTGAGACCACTCAATGCTTTCGTCGAGTCAAGTGTTGACTCGTCGAATGAAGGCATTTAGTGTGTTGAGTTTACTAAACGATTCGTCGAGTCAAAGTATTTATTCGACGAGTATGGAACTTAAGCATTGAGTGTGTTGAGTTCACTCAACTATTCATTGAGTCAAGGTGTTGATTCGATGAATATATATCTTAGGCATTGAAACCACTCAACGCCTTCATCAAGTCAAAGGTTCATTTTACGAATCTAGCACTTTGGTGTTGAGTGCATTAAGTTCACTCAACGCCTTTGTCGAGTCAAATGTTGATTCCATGGGTTTGGCATTGAGAGCATTGAGAGCATTGAGTTCACTCGACTCCTTCTTCGAGTTAAAAGTTTTTTCGGCAAGGTCGGCGTTGAGTTCTTCGTATATCTTATGGATACTTGACGATTCATCAAGTATGTTATGTATACTCAACGATTCATCAAATATGTTATGGATACTCGACGATTCGTCGAGACAAGGGTTTTCTTGTAGAAATTCTATATTTCATGTCTTCGGTCTGAAAATAACGATGGGCTATTCAGTTTATTCCTTTGGGTATAAATAGAAGATTTTAGGGTTTCTCTAAATATGCTGAATTATTCTTTGTAAGCACACGAGCCACACTGTTCGAAAACCTGAAATCTAAAAGGCCAACAGAAACTATTTCACCTTTGTCGATCCCGTCACCGTCGCTAAGCCCGATTCCGGCGAGTGTTGTCGTCGGCTCTTCTATAACATACCTAGTATTCTTTGAAGACGTAGAGTGCCCTCTCCTGACCTAGATCTTGTTCGACAAGAGTCTACGGGTTCTTCTGTTCGTGTGGATCGTTTGTAGAGGTGCAGACAATATTCTGCACTAAGAACTCTAGCCGCTATATGATTGGCAGTTTTCTTGGAGCATCTAGGTTGAGTATCGACTCAATCCCACAATGGTAATTTTTTTACAACACTTTCATCTGATCAAAGTGCATCGCTTGATCCGAACTTTTTTGGGCATTTCTTGTTCATTTATTTCATTGTGCATAAGTGTTGTGTCATATAGAAAAATCCAAAAGATACCACTTGAAAGTCTTTTAAGGCTAGCTAAACACCTAGAGGAGGGATGCATCAGTTTCTTTTAAGTCTCTTGCAACTTTTTAAGATTATACTCGATGTGTTATTGTTAGTATGTTAGCTTTCAAGATTATACAGAACACACAAGTAATTAATAGTGGTTCCCCTATCTAGGGTACATCCACTTTTCCTTATCACATATCTAGCAGTGTGTTAAATTCAACCAACTCCTCCAATAACTCAGATCAACTAAACTTACACCTCAGATCCTTCCCGGGATCCTACTTAGAGTGCTTCCCACTCCTACAACTCAAACTGCTCATAGTCCTACCTCAGCTCCAACACAAGTTTCCTACCTCAGGCTCACAAGCAATCCCTCCTGCCTCAGCCTTTATAAAACATAGGCCTACGTCGAATCCTCTACAAGAATCCTACCCCAGACTTTAGAAAAAAATCCTACACTCAGCCTTTATAAATTAGGCTTACACTCAAATCTCAGAGAGATTTACAATAGAGATTAATGAATTACAATGACTTAGGAAGAAAAGTTCAGGAGTCTTCTTCTCTAGCTGTTATAACAAATAACTTCTCTTCACCATAACAGCAGGAAATACTCTTCAGAATATAAGCAGGTTGTGTTGTATGAGCACTTGTAAAGATTTTCTTATTCCTCAAGCCTTTTTGATAGATTATTTTGTAGATTGCAAAGCATGATGACAATGAGAATGATTTCTCTCTCTATTGGCGGCGACTTTTTGCAACTTAGGGTTTTTCAAAAAAGTTTTTCAATAAATCTTGCAAAAAGTCTTGATGCCCAAAAAGGTTCTCTCCTCATTTTAAAAAGTCTTACACACTTGACTTTTATATCCCAGGAACTATAACAGATAAATTCTTGTTTAGGTAAGCAGCATGGCCAGATTCAATGATTGAATCTCCCAAGATAGCCTGTCAGAGAATTACAATAGTTTTAATCTTTTATTGTGCAATTTGCATCAATTTAAATTTGGAATGATGTCAGCTAAATGTGCAAGACGCCATTTGACTTACAATATTTTCTGATCTTCTGTGCAGGTGTTGAGTGCTAGAAGCAACATGACTTTGTCAAATTATTGATCTCTGATGAAGCAATGAAAGACAGTACTTAACTCAACCCATTTAACTTAGGCGTTGAGTGATCTGTTGTGTCTCAACGAATTTGTACTTAGTTAACTTTTCCCTTTTTACTGGTGCGTCTAGTGAATGATCTTCACTCAACATATTTCAACTTGGACTGAAATTCAGTCTCTTTTACGGAAGCGTTGAGTGAAAGGTTTTTACTCGACACATTTAAACTTAGTCAGAAATTCAGCTCTTTTACTGAAGCATTGAGAGTGTATTATCCAGTCAGTTCATATGAGTCTTGAGCATCGAGTGATGTGAGATGACTCGACACATTTATACTTGGACAGATTCTTTGTTTCTCTCCTGATGAGCTGAGTGACTAGAAATGAATCAATGCTTATAGACTTCAAGTGTCGAGTGAATAGGGATGACTCATCGCTTTTATACTTAACAGATTGTCTTCACTTCTGAAGTGTGCTGACTTATTCCCAAGTAGTTAGTTAAACAAATATTGATTTCCCGCACAACATAACTCAGAGAAAATGTCAAATACATATTCGTGTATATTATTGACTTATGAGGCTTCTTCAAATCTTGGATATTATGGTCAATGTTCCCAACATGTTTTACCCTTTCTGGCTTTTCTACGTCAAAAAGTCTCTTATCAATTGTCATAGTTTACTTTGGCTATTTGCGTACCCAATCTGATTATGAGCTAAAGTGGTCTAATTTCTCCGGATCGAGGAAAGATTGGGCGACCCGCAACAGTTTGGCATTGTCTATGGGAAGGTGTTCCCAAACTCCGCAACTCTTTAGAAGCAATGCTTATCACACACAAACACCTCAAAACCACATCAACGCACCAGAAGGCCCACAGCTTGACCTGTTTGTTGAACCCCGTGAAGCGCCGTGAGGCGAGGGGGCGCAATCTCCGGTATGGAGGTGAAAACTATAGTTGGATCCCCCGCTCTAGATAGGAAAGTTTTCACCATAGTATGAAAAGAAGAAGAGCACCCCGACAAGAGGGCGCTTCAAGATAACACTATTCGCTTTGGGGAAGAATACGCTGCAGGTGCACGCAATCCTAACCAGACCCCCCCTCATCATTAGCGTAGGGATAGGAGAGTGAAAGATAAAATAATGGGTGGTTAATCACCTAGAGGGGGGGGGGGGGGGAATTGGTGTCTCTAAAATTCTTTATCACTTATACTTAATATTTCAGCAGATACCTGAAAGTAAATATTCACAAGAATACAACACAAGCAATCCAAAGTACACAAAACTTAGATAGTGGCTCCCCTATCTAGGGTATATCCACTTTCCCCCTTCTTCCTCACTAGCAATATGCTAGATAATGTTATATCTCCTCCTCTTCAACTCAGATCAAAAGATCTTACAGGATCAGTTTCTGTTAAGAAACCTACAACTCAGACCTACTGGTCCTACCTTAGAGATCCACCCCACACAAATCACCTACCACAAGTCTCTCAAGAACTCTACCTCAGAGTATACAATTCTTACACCTCAGTGATCCCACACAAAACACCTACTTCAGGTCCCTCAAGAACCCTACCTCAGCCTTTAGAACATAGGCTTACAACTTAGTGATCCTACACAAATCACCTACCTCAAGTCCCTCAAGAACCCTAACTCAGCCTTTAGAACACAGACTTACAATTCAATGATCCCACACAAATCACATACCTTAGGTCCCTCAAGAACCCTAACTCTGCCTTTATAGCACAGGTTTACAACTCAAAGAATTTATCTCCGACCATCTCAGATTTCAAAAAGATCTTACAAAATTAAGAGGTAAATAATTTCAGAAAATAGCAATTCTGTGATCTAACTTATCTGAGAATTAAGATTCTTCAATTTAGCAGCAAAGGATTGATACTTTATAATCAAGCTGAATGAAATGATTATTCTATGGATCTGCAATGTTCTTGATGATTATTGGCTTGATTTCTTTGAAAAAATTGTAGAACAGATCCACCTTAATCCTCTAATTAACTTGTTGAAAGGATCAGAAGACTATTTTGAAGACCTATATCTTCCTTCTTCTTTTTGGAGATTGAAAGTGAGGGTAAGATCTATCTCAACTCTAGAGGGGGGGTGAATAGAGTTTATTCAAATAAGTTTCACAGTTTTGAAAATATCAACACATATAAAATTTAATTTATACTATAGTGTAGAGTGCTAGAAAATAATTAAAGAAGCAAGAAACTAAGAGCACAGCACACATCAACAATCAAACAAACAATCCAGAAGACACAAGGAAATATAGTGGTTCCCCAAAACCTGGGTGCATCCACTCTTCTACCACCCTTGGTAGGAATCCACTCAGGATGAGTTGATCAGGTGTCCTGACACCAATGAGCTTTTGTTAAGGTGCTCAAAAACCAAAACTGGATTTTTTTGATAAGGTGTCTTGCCACCACTTAGTTTTGACAAGGTTCTCAGAACCAGACAGAACTTTTGAAGGGAGTTCAAGAACCCTTTTACAGCAGGAAAGTAAAAAGGAAAAGGGAAATGAAGTTGTCTTCTCTGTTCTCAAATCAAATGAGAGAAGACTTAGTGGATCTTTTGTCAAAGCTCCCCCTGAGATGTAGACTGGTTCAGGAAGGGAAGCTTTGCTCTAGGGTGATAGGTCTTCAGAATTTTGATCTCCAGCAAAAGATTGTTTCAGCAAGCAGGCTGAAGGATGAGGTGTCTGGAGTTCTTGAAATAAAGTTGTGAACACTTTTCAGTAAGCAAGAAGAATTTTTTGTCACAGTTCTTCTGTTGTTATTTTTCTATCAGTGTTCTGTATTCTGTGTATTCTTGTGATTGAAAAAGGAAGATCTTATTCTCTGAAAAATTCTTTGTCCAAAGTAGCCGTTGGCAGTCATAAATGTCTTCCATAAAGAGTCTTGTCTTCTAGAGGAAAGTCCAGCAAACATTCTCTGAATAATACCTTGAAACTTGCTCCAGAATAAAGACAAACGGCTGGCAGATCTTCTTATCATAAATGCTGATAATATTCAAAAACATTCCAAAGAATAACAGCATTTGAATCCTTAAAAGCGTCGATCTCTCAGAAGAAACGTCGATCTGAGCTCTACGATCGTCGAACTGAGCTCAGAAATAGAATGAGATCAAGCAGACAGAAAATGTCGAACTGAGCTCGAAGATCGTCAAACCGAGCTCAGAGACCTGAAGAATAACTGAAGAGAGATCGTCGATCTGAGCTCGAAGTTCGTCGACCGGAGTTCGACGATTTATCAAGTTGAGCTCAGAGAGCGTCGAACCGAGTTTGACGTTTCGTCGACCTGAGCTCGACGAAAATTGCCTTAGACTTAGCTCTTCAACCTTGATCTTGGAATGGTCCTGGGGGCAGCTTCAAACCTAAGTTCTAAGCCCTAGACTCATTTTAATGTTGACCTTTACAACTATACAACTAGGTCAACCTGGTTTCCTAAGACAACCATAGTGATCCTTACCCAAATTAGTAATAGGGTGTTCCAACAATCTCCCCCTATTTGGGTTAGGATTACTATTTACAAATAACATTAGGAAATGAATAAGCATTCATACAAAAACAAGAGCTAACCAAGCAAAGATATAGCAGCAAGCAGATCACAGAGAAAATAGCAGCAATTGTCCAGATGAGGATGAAAGTTTAGCTTACACAATTTTACTTCTTCTCAGTTCCCTTTCTAAACAAAATTTCTCTGTTAGGATTCAGGCTTTCTTTCTTTGATCTTCTGTCATCCTCTGCACCTAGAGAAGTTTGATATCTTGGCCTTGGAACTACAGCCTCTGGGTGCAGCTTCATGTAGTCTTCTGGGTTGAAAAACTTTCTTGAAGCATATCTTTCCAATTCTTTCTTCCTTTGATCTGATAAAGTTGTTATATTGGAGATGTCCATGCCTTGCTCTCTGGCTTTCTTTAGTTGATCAAGAGAAGCTAGCTCTTTCATTCTTGCTGTCCAGGATAGAGGATTGTTCTCAGGATCCTCAAAAGGAACAAGAGGTTCATACCTGTTGAGAGATTCAGAAGCAGGAGGAGTCCTGGAAACAACTGTGTCTTTCAGCCTGTAAGGGAAAGGACCTGAAGAGGAGTCAGAGTGGCCTTGTCCTTCCCTTTGATAAGATCTTTGTCCTCTCTGATTTCCTCTGTAATGACCCCTTCTGGATTGATATCCTCTTTGATGTTGTCCCCTTTGATAGTATCTTGGATAAGATTGGGAGGAGCTTTGCCTTGAAGCTGGAGCTTGAGGGGCTGAGCCTGATCCAGAATCTGGAGGAGAAGGAGGAGGAGGCTGATATTGTGAAGATCCTTTTTCATATTTATCAAGCTTCCTTCTCTTCTTCATAGCTTTCTGTTGATTCTTGGAGTATTGCATCCATGGCTCAGAAATGGGGCAATCATGCAGAATGTAGTAGGGAATATCATTGGAATCTTTTGCTGTAGCTGGAGGAACTGACATCATGGCTTTGCTTCAAGCTTTCCTCTTCTTGGCAATGGTATGGGCAGAGTCATCTGATTCAGTCTAGAATTGGTAACTATCTGAGCTTTGTGGTCTGTCATACAGATCATCAATGCTTTTCAAGTACTTTTCTTATAGCTTTAACTGATCAGAGGTCAGAACAGGAGTAACAGCAGCAGCAGACACTTGAGCAGGAGCAGGCATAGCAGCAGGTGTGGGATCTTCTAGGTAGGAAGCAAGTTCTTCATTAGCAGTTTCATCAACAATAGTTACTGAGATCATCTCAATATCTTTAGCAGCAGCAGCAGGAGGAGGCACAATGGCCTTAGTAGCAACATCAGGAATATCCACAGCCTTCCAGGAATTGATATAGGATTCAATGTGGCTGGGATCACAAACAGATACAGGCTCAATGGCCTTAGACAGATCTTCAGTGAGAGGTACTGGCAGAAAGCTGAAGTGAACTGTATCAAATTGAGATAGCAGGCTCTTAAGATTTAGTGCAAAAGCACATTTACTGCTTTCTGAGTGAGCAGGAGCTGGAGCTGGAGCAAAAATAGGAGCATCCACTGGCACATCCACTTCTTCATAAAGCATCTCCCCCTGCCTTGGTTCAAGGAGAGCTGAACCAAGGCACCCAGTAGAAGGGATTGCCTGGGAGGAGGAAAAGGAAGAAAGCTTGGTAGACAGCTCCTGAACTTGTTTCAGGAGTGGAGCCAGGGAAGTCTCCAACAGAGATGTCAGCATGGGAGCTAACAACTCATAAAGTCTGTCTGCCAATCTTGGAAGATCTACATACTCAAGTGGGGGCTTGAGCAGAGGTAGGAGTAAAGGTAGATGTAGGGATGATGGCTGGAGCTGAAGGTGTGGGGGTAGGTGGAGTAGGAATGGATGGCTCTGAGGATGGAATTGTGGAGATAGAAAAGGTTGAGGTGGAGATAGGTGAAGAAAGAGAGGGTGTGAAGGATGGTTGGGAGAGAATGTCATGAAGCATTTGTTGAAAAGAGGAGGTAGAGGGTGGCTCAGGAGGAGTGGAGGGAGAATCATCCATGAAGGAATCATCTACAAGGGAAAAGGATGGTAGGGTGAAGGTTGAGTAAGAGAAGAGAGGATGGAATTCCTCTGAGGTGGATACAGGAGGGGATGAAATTGGTGAGGAGATGGTAATTAGGGATGATGTGGTTATGGTTGAGACTGGTGGTGAGGAGGAAATGGCTGGGGTAGATACAGCTGGAGGAGGAAGAGAGTCAGGCAACACTTCTGCTGGTGGAGTGACTGAAGCAGTCCTTGTGCCTGAAGGAAGTGGTGCAGTAGCTCTTATAGGGTTGATGATTTGCCTGTCCCATTTGCTGAATAGGGCACAGGAGAGCCTCTTGGATGCATTGATGAACATCCCAGAGGAGGTTAACAGTTCAGGGCATCTGTAGTGCAGATAGACCCCTAAGATTCTCCCAAAACTCACTACAGTCTTATTCATCTTCTTCTTAATTAAGTTGAAGAAGATGGATCCCCAATCAAGGTGTTTCTTATCGACTAAAGCTCCCATCAAGCAAAGTTGATATCTAGAGATGGTGTCATGAGCCGAGTGCTTGGCCAACAGCACTTTCCCAACTACATCAGCCAGGAATTGATATTCCAGAGACAGATTTGTCTTTAAAAGTTTGTTAGGGTTGACAGCATTGTGACCCATTCGATTAAGCATTGAATCATAGTCTTCTCCACATAATTCAATAGAATCTTCTCCAGTACTAAGTTGAAAGACATCTGTTAAGAGAGCCAGAGATAGATGTACCTGAGTCCCTTTAATGATGCTGACGACAGAGTTCTCAGTCTCGTCTGTCGCTGAATAACACCACTCTTTTATTTCTTCTGAAGCAATTTTCATCCGTGTAGTCATTATTTGAGTCAACTGTTGTTCTATGAGCAGATTTAGAATGTCCTTGAAGCGCTGGTCTCTTCCATCAAACGAGGTCATGTCTATATCGAATCCTGTATCAAATTTCATTATAGAGATAGCAGCACTGGATTCCGCCATTTGCACCTGCAACAGAAAACCAAACGCGACCAAGTGTAGCGGAATTGGAGGGAAAACGAAGAAAGTTGCAGAGTATGAAAGCGCAAAAGGAGAACGACGGCTGAAGAAATGATTTTATATTAGGGTTCGACGGCGAAACGGAAAATCGTGAAGCTCAGTTCGAAGAAGCGTCGAACTCAGCTCGACGATTTGGGCTGCAGAAGGAATCTGAAGAGACGTCAATATCGTCGATCTCCGTTCGACGATGTTGAAAAGCGTCGAGCTTCTCTCGACGGCCTCTGAACAGAAGGAGAGAAGGCCTAGTTCTAGCGAAGGCTCTGAACTCAGATCGACGACTTCGGGAACGTCGATCTCTGGTCGACGATTTTTGGAAAATCATCGATCTTCGTTCGACGATTTCTAGGAAAACGTCGAGCGCAGTTCAGAGACAAAACTTATTCTACAGACACAAAAAGAATTGATTTTTAGCCTAGTCTTGGTCTGTTTTAGCTTTTCAAAAACTTGTAATTTAATTTAGGCTTCCTCCATCCAACATGCCTAACTGATTTAGGAAGAAACTGTGTTTCTTTTTATCCAAAGGTTTGGTGAAAATATCTCCCCTTTGCAAATCAGTAGGTATATATTGAAGTTCAATTTTATTTTTCTCTACATTATCTCTCAGAAAGTGATGCCTAATTTCTATGTGTTTTGTCCTACTATGGAGGACTGGATTTTGTGCTATAGAGATAGCACTAGTATTATCACAGAAAATTTTTGACTTCTCTAAGTTATAACCATAGTCTAAGAGCTGATTTTGTATCCACAATATTTGTGAACAGCAACTGCCTGCAGCCATATACTCAGCTTCAGCAGTTGAGGTTGACATAGATGTTTGCTTCTTACAAAACCAGGAGACAAGTCTGTCACCAAGAAACTGACATGTTCCACTGGTGCTTTTCCTGTCTATTCTGCATCCAGCATAATCAACATCTGAGTATCCAGTTAATTCAAATCCTGAGTCTTTTGGATACCAGAGTCCTAGATTTGGACAACTTTTTACATACCTAAGAATCCTTTTAACTAGAGTTAGGTGTGACTCTCTAGGGCTAACTTGGAATCTAGCACATATGCATGTAGCAAACATTATATCTGGCCTACTGGCTGTAAGGTACAATAGAGAGCCAATCATTGCTCTATATGTTGTCTGATCAACTGGTTTCCCATGTTCATCAGCATCCAATACAGCATTGGTAGGCATGGGTGTTTTCATACAAGATGCCTCAGACATACCAAATCTCTTAACCAATTCTTTAGCATACTTGGTTTGGGAAATAAATATGCCCTCAACATGCTGTTTTACTTGCAATCCTAAGAAAAAGGAGAGCTCACCCATGCTACTCATTTCAAATTTGGAATACATTAGGTTGAAAAACTTTCTGCACAAGTTTGAATCAGTAGATCCAAATATGATATCATCTACATAAATTTGTACTAGTAGGGTATGGGACTTATGGGTTCTAATAAAAAGAGTTTGATCTACTCTCCCCCTAACAAAATCATTTTCCAGAAGAAAGCATGCTAGGGTCTCATACCATGCTCTAGGAGCTTGCTTGAGACCATATAATGCTTTATGCAAATTGAAAACATAATCAGGGTGAGTTAGAGAGATAAAACCTGGAGGTTGTCTAACATAGACTTCCTCTTTGATGTCCCCATTGAGAAATGCACTCTTCACATCCATCTGATAGACCTTGAAGCCTTTGTGAGCAACATAAGCTAGAAATATTCTGATGGCCTCTAACCTTGCAACTGGTGCAAAGGTCTGGTCATAGTCTATTCCTTCTTGTTGAGAGTAGCCTTGAGCAACTAGCCTGGCCTTGTTTCTGACAATAATCCCTTGATCATCAAGCTTGTTTCTGAACACCCACTTTGTTCCAACAATGGAATGATCCTTTGGCTTAGGCACTAGTTCCCAAACCTTGTTCCTTTCAAATTGATGCAACTCAACTTGCATTGCAATGATCCAGTGTGGATCTTGCTCTGCATCTTGAATGGATTGAGGCTCAACTTGAGATAGGAAGCAAGTGTGCATCAGATTCTGGTTGACCTGATTTCTGGTTTGCACACTAGCTGAGATCTCTCCAATTACTTGGGTGATTGGATGATCTCTTGTTGTTACTAAATCAACAGGGGGTGTTGATTGTTCACCAGCCTGTGTTGTTGTCTCCTCTAGTGGAACAACAACTGGCTCTTCAGGGTGATTTTCTTCAAGATGTTGCACTTCTTCATCATCACTGCTTTCATTCTTTTGCTGAATAGGTTGAGAGGTTGTGTCCTCTTCTTTAACCTGTAATCTGTCCATGCTTTCTGATATAGATTGTACCTGCAAGGGTTCTTTGGTAGAAGTAGACATCTCCTTATAACACATGTTAGTCTCATCAAAAGTAATGTGAACAGACTCTTTAATTTTACAAGATGATTTATTATATACCCTATATGCCTTGCTGATCATGGAGTATCCCAGAAACACTCCTTCATCAGCTTTAGCTTGGAATTTTGCTAGATGTTTCTTGTCATTGTTGTGAATATAACAGATACAGCCAAAAATTTTAAAATAATTTACTTTAGGTTTCTTCCCTTTGAGCAATTCATAGGGAGTCTTGCCCTTTAGTTTATGTATCAGGCTTCTATTTAATACATAGTTGGAGGTGTTCACTGCCTCAGCCCAAAAGGATAGAGGTAAGTGAGCATCTGTCAACAATGTAGTAGCAGATTCAATTACGGTTCTATTTTTCCTTTCAGCTACCCCATTTTTTTGAGGAGTTCTAGGAGCTGAGAAAGTATGCCTGATCCCTTCACTTTGACAGAACTCTTGCATGAGAAGAGAATCAAACTCTGTCCCATGATCACTTCTGATCAGGGCAATGTGAGTGTTGAACTCAATCTGAATGCATTTGAGAAAATCTGTCAAACACTTGAAGTTATCAGACTTCTTCCTCAGAAAGAATACCCAAGTGAATCTTGAGAAGTCATCTACAACCACTAGAGTATAGGACTTCCCTCCTAGGCTTTGTACTGATATGGGTCCAAAAAGATCCATGTGCAACAAATACAAAATCCTAGGTGAATCACTCTTATTAAGTGACTTAAAGCTACTTTTAGTTTGCTTGCCTAATTGACAAGCCTTGCAGAGTCCTTCCTTCTTGTAGGGGCCAGAAGGTAGTCCTCTAACTAGGTTGTCCTTGGAGAGCCTAGCAATGGTTCTAAGGTTTAGATGTCCTAGTCTCTTATGCCACAAAATATTAGGCTTAGATATGGAATTGAATAAGCAGATATCTACTTTAGATGAAAGAAAGTCTACTAAGTAAATGTTACCTGTCCTTTTACCTGTTAACACAGTTGTGTTATTCTCTGACTTGATCTTGCACAGGGATTTGTTGAAAGTCACCTTGTATCCCTCATCACATAGTTGACTGATACTTATCAGATTGTGTTTCAGTCCTTCTACATATGCCACCATCTTAAAAGTGACTGAGCCTATCTGAGCAGCACCATATCCTTTGGTTTGACCAAAATTTGAATCACCAAAAATCACCTTGGGTCCAAGTTTGGTTATGAAGGATGATAGGTTCTCCCTGTTCCCTGTCATGTGCTTTGAGCACCCACTATCCAGATACCATTGTTGGTTAGATACTGGATAGGTCTTCACCTGCACATGAGCAGCTTAATTATTTTTGACCCAGTTAACCTTGGGCCTAGGCTGATATCCTTTGAATTCAGAAATAAAAGACATCCCAGGTTGACTCTTATAGCCTTCAGGATGGTATCTCCTAGGAGGTACTATCCATTAAGTATAGGGGTTAAAGCCTTGGGATGTGGGACCTCTAGGATTGAATCTAGATGTGCCATTGAAGGAATGTTCACAGTCCTGATCTCTGTTTGACGATCGTCGAGCTGAGGTCAACGATCTTGGGTCAGATCGTCGATCTCTGTTCGAAGATCGATTATTCTGAAGTTCAGAGTTTGGATATCGTCGAGCTGAGTTTGACGATCTGTGGTTAGATCGTCGAGCTCTGTTCGACGATCGTCGAGCTCTGCTCGACGCAATCTGTTGAACTGAAATTTTCTCTGACAGATCTGCATTCTTCCTAGCTACCTATATTACTCCCTTTCCTTTGTTAGAGACAAATTTGATTGGAGTTGTTAATATTATAGGTTGGCTGGATGAGGCACCCAAGCCCAGTGTATTGTTGAATCTAGAGTTCACTGTGCTTGTAATGTCCATCAGTCTGATACTTCTCCCATTTAGGGATTCTTCAAACTTTTTAGCTCTTGACAGTTCACTTTTCAGTGAAGCTATCTCCTCCCTACAACATTCTAACTCCTCAGAGAGTTTGAGGTTATTTGAGTTTAGGACATTGCATTCAGATAATTTATTTCTGGAGAGATTATCTCTTTTTCAGATCTTAGTAAATCCAAGCACAATGTCTTAAATTCATTTTTGAAGTCCTCAGAATTAAAATCAAAAGAGCTAATTACCTGATCTTCCTCTGGTTGATTTTCTGATTCTGAATCTGATTCTTCATCAGAGTTTTGCTGTGAGGCATTGATAGCCATCATGCAGAATTCTTTCTCATCAGCATCATCTTCATCATCACTGGAGCTAGATGAAGTTTCAGAATCTTCTTCTGTCTCACTCCATGTCTCAGCAACAAACCCCTTCCTTGTATTTTTGTTCCTGCTAGAGGAGGCTTTGTCTGAGCTGTTCTTTTTGAAATCTTTTTCTTTTCTTCTTTCTCTTCTATCCTTTCTGTCCTTGTTCTTGTTCTCTGGACAGTCAGGCATAATGTGGCCTGGTTTCCTGCAACCAAAGCATATGATTTCTTTGTTATTATTATTTGACTTATCATACCTTGGTTTGTCATGACCTTTGTATGGCCTTTTTCTGAAGTCCTTTCTGGCCAGCTTGTAAAATCTTTTGGCCAGTAGGCTGACCAATTCCTCATTGCCTGTGAGTTTTTCTTCAGGCAGATCTTCAATAGCTTTGAAAGCTATTGACTTCTCTTTCCTTGAGGCTGGTGAAGCAGCCTTCTGTTCTTCCTCTCTGTTCTTGATAAGCAGCTCATAAGATTTGAGCTTGCTTAGGAGAGTTTCAGTAGTGATCTCATTTTGACTTCTGGCATCTTTGATTGGCCAGATTCTTGAATCCCAAGTACTGGGGAAGCACATTAGGATCTTGTCATTAAGCTCAGTCAATGAGATTTCTTTATCCAAGGTCCTTAGCACATTGACAATCAGACTCAATCTGTTGTACATATCTGCTACTGACTCAGTCTCTCCTTTCTTGAAATTCTCATATTGGGTTATGAGGTTAGATCTCCTGTCTTTCCTTTCATCAGCAGACCCTGAGACAATCTCAGAGAGCTTGTCCCAAATTCCTTTGGCTGAGTTGCAGTCAGCTACTTTCTGAAATATCTCATCAGACATTGTCTGAGCTAAGATGTTCATGGCCTTTGCATCTACAGTTTTCCATTTCTTTATGTCTGCATCTGTTCCTGATGGAGGTGGAACAGCATTTGTGCTTGAGCTTGCTGGTGGACTTGGACAAACTGTGAAGACAGAATTGAAAATATCTTCATCAATAGAGTTCATGTATAATTTAATCCTTGCCTTCCAAAGTGCAAACTTAGATAGATTGCACACTGGAGGTCTGGTGCTTGCATAATCCTTGTTCTGTGCCATGTCTTAGAGTAATATATATATAAAAAGAAATAACCCTCTTAAAAGATAGATTTTACCAAGGATCACTTGGTTCAGGTGTTAGCCTGTATGAGCAACCAACCTCCCTCTGATACCAATTGAAAGTGAGGGTAAGATCTATCTCAACTCTAGAGGGGGGGGGGGGGGTGAATAGAGTTTATTCAAATAAGTTTCACAGTTTTGAAAATATCAACACATATAAAATTTAATTTATACTATAGTGTAGAGTGCTAGAAAATAATTAAAGAAGCAAGAAACTAAGAGCACAACACACAGCAACAATCAAACAAACAATCCAGAAGACACAAGGAAATATAGTGGTTCCCCAAAACCTGGGTACATCCACTCTTCTACCACCCTTCATAGGAATCTACTCAGGATGAGTTGATCAGGTGTCCTGACACCAATGAGCTTTTGTTAAGGTGCTCAAAAACCAAAACTGGATTTTTTTGATAAGGTGTCTTACCACCACTGAGTTTTGACAAGGTTCTCAGAACCAGACAGAACTTTTAAAGGGAGTTCAAGAACCCTTTTACAGCAGGAAAGTAAAAAGGAAAAGGGAAATGAAGTTGTCTTCTCTGTTCTCAAATCAAATGAGAGAAGACTTAGTGGATCTTTTGTCAAAGCTCCCCCTGATATGTAGACTGGTTCAGGAAGGGAAGCTTTGCTCTAGGGTGATAGGTCTTCAGAATTTTGATCTCCAGCAAAAGATTGTTTCAGCAAGCAGGCTGAAGGATGAGGTGTCTGGAGTTCTTGAAATAAAGTTGTGAACACTTTTCAGTAAGCAAGAAGAATTTTTTATCACAGTTCTTCAGTTGTTATTTTTCTATCAGTGTTCTGTATTCTATGTATTCTTGTGATTGAAAAAGGAAGATCTTATTCTCTGAAAATTTTTTTGTCCAAAGTAGCCGTTGGCAGTCATAAATGTCTTCCATAAAGAGTCTTATCTTCTAGAGGAAAGTCCAGCAAACATTCTCTGAATAATACCTTGAAACTTGCTCCAGAATAAAGACAAACGGCTGGCAGATCTTCTTATCATAAATGCTGATAATATTCAAAAACATTCCAAAGAATAACAACATTTGAATCCTTAAAAGCGTCGATCTCTCAGAAGAAACGTCGATCTGAGCTCTACGATCGTCGAACTGAGCTCAGAAATAGAATGAGATCAAGCAGACAGAAAACGTCGAACTGAGCTCGAAGATCGTCGAACCGAGCTCAGAGACCTGAAGAATAACTGAAGAGAGATCGTCGATCTGAGCTCGAAGATCGTCGACCGGAGTTCGACGATTTATCAAGTTGAGCTCAGAGAGCGTCGAACCGAGTTCGACGTTTCGTCGACCTGAGCTCGACGAAAATTGCCTTAGACTTAGCTCTTCAACCTTGATCTTGGAATGGTCCTGGGGGCAGCTTCAAACCTAAGTTCTAAGCCCTAGACTCATTCTAATGTTGACCTTTACAACTATACAACTAGGTCAACCTGGTTTCCTAAGACAACCATAGTGATCCTTACCCAAATTAGTAATAGGGTGTTCCAACAGAGATGTCACCCTCCTCTGACTTAGAAGAAATTAGAATAAGAGAAAATAATTGATCGATTGTTTCCATCAAATTCTATGTAGATGATCCTTCTATATAAAGCCTTCACAGGTTGCTGGCTTCTTATTGATGACATCATCATATGACATCACACTTCAAAATTTCCTTCAAATGGATTCTGATGAGATATCTAGTCACTATAGCTGACATGAAACTTCTGACTTTACTTGATTCTCAGCTGTATTGACTCTGTTCAACTTCAGGATCAAAAGTGTCGAGAAGTCCAAACTGTCTCAAAAAAATATTACTTAGTGTTCTTAAAAGGTGTCGAGACATCTTAGCAGTCTCGACACAATATTACTTAGTATAATTTTCAGTCTGAACTTGAAAGTGTCGAGACAGTTGACTTGTCTCAACACAACTGTCGACTGTGTCGATATATTTAAATATGCACTATGTCGAGACAGTTGAATTATCTTGACACTACTATCTGCCAGGTATTGACACTTATTTTAATTCTTCATTGTGTCGAGATAATTGAATTATCTCGACACTTCAGTATGCCGGGTGTCGACATCTTTAAGTCTACACTTCAGTCTTCATTATGTAGAGACAGTTGTATTATCTGGACACTACTGTCTTAAACTTTAAGGTGTCGAGATATCTGACTTGTCTCGACACTACTAACTTGAATCTTCAATGTGTCGAGATAACTGACTTGTCTCGACATTGCTCCAACAAAGGTGTTGACATAGTTGAAGTGTGTCGCCACTTTTGTACTTAGCCATTTCTCTGCACTGCAACTTATTAGGCATTGACTCTCCTGAATTCACTCAGCACTTTTAACTGTATGGTGTTAGGTGAACTTGCTTCACTCAACGCTTGTGGACTTAGTCAATTTTCTTCAGCAACTGCTTTGATGTTTGGTATTGAGTGAGTTTTCTTCACTCGACGCTTTTGGACTTAGGCAATTTTCTACCTTTTTAGTCAACTTCTTTGAGTCCATCTATCAATGTCACTTGGATCACCTGCCCGATCAATATGATATAGACTAACCTGTATGCATGAACTAAAACATTCATCAAATACATACTTGTGTATATCATTGAGTTGAAAGGGCTTCTTCAAATCAATTACATTGTTTCCAATGTACCCAACAATCTCCCCCTATTTGGAGAAGTCATAACCCTAATTCAATGATATACACTACAATACCAAAATATGATAATTAAAATGTACACGAAAAGTGATGAACAAAATTATAAAGAACACAACAATGATAACACAGATATAACAAAGTGCAACCAATTTTTTCATTCCAATTTGTTATAAGAATACACTTTTCAGTTTTTTCAATGTTCTTAAAATAAAATTACATAGTTCCAAAAAAATATTCTAAGATTGTTCTGGCTCTTTGATAACAATGCCTTTTCCTGATTGTATTTTAGCTTTAACTTCAGGCGCCTTGTCATCAACAACCTTCTTCTTTCCCATGTTATCCTTGGCCTTCAAGGTCTCCTCTTGCTTAAGCTTTTGCCATTCAAAATAATGAAAGGGCTTAGGTAAATACTTATTGGGTTCAATAGAATCAGCTGGGATATTCCCTGCCTTCAAATCTTTTCTGAATTTATAGATGATCTCCTATTGCTCTGTATGCTTGACCCATTCTTGTTCTGAGTACTATTTTCCACTATCAACTATATTGTTGTTAACTGCTTTCCATGCAGTGAGTATAATCGATCTTAAAGTTGGACTGCACTACTCAAAATATGGATTTGCTTCAGCCTATTGCCTGAATCTCTTCTTAGATAATTGAGCTTCTTTTTCTTTGAGCAAGGCATGAGCAGCTATCTCCACCTCCTCACATACTACATTCTGAACCTGTGGTGGAGGACTGTACATAGACTTTACTACAGTTTGAATGGACTCAAACTGAGCTATTTGGCAGCCAGACTCAGCAGTTTGATCATCATAATTTTTGGGAGGAAATCCTAGAGTGCCTATGATGCTATTAGAGGTCCAAATAGCAAGCTTAGAGCTTGAATTTATCATTACTCTCTCCCCCTTTATGACTTTTCTCTCAATATGATCTCTTAAGTCATTCTTATGAAATCTCACTTGGTCTACAAGATGAGTAATCCTTGAGGACAAATGATTCTTCACCTTGAGCAAGTGATCATCTAGGTCTTTGCTAGAGTCCTTCACTTCCTTAACTAAAGAGGCTGTGTTAGTAGATAGGTGAGATTCAATATCATTGGAGGTAGAGTTTACCTTGGTCTTTAGAGCTGTAGTTTGCTTAGCTATCTTTACTAGTGTAGTATCACGCATTACTATCATGTTCTCATTCATTTTAGTCTGGTTTTCCAGGACATATCCTTGTTTAACAACTATTTCATTTTGAGTTTTCTTTGACTCTAACTACTATTGAGCAATGTACACTACAACATTTGCTCCTCTTTCAAAGAAATCAATCATATCCATTTTCAGTAGATTAACTTCAAATCTAATGGATTTGATTTCTTGTGCAAGCTGGAACTGCAAGGCCTTATTGCTTTCATTTACATATTTTTCCAGTTTATTTCTTTGTTTATCTAACATTATTTAAATTTGAACTATAAGTGAGCTGAAATCCACAGGAGGAGCAGGTGTTGTTCCAGACTGAATGGTCTTCTTATAGCTCATACTCCTCTTTTTGAGTTCAGCCAAGTTTTTTTTCTTCATTTGAGAGGCTTCCTCCTCCTCAGAATAAGAAGAACTAACTACTTCAACTGATTTAGGCTCTTTAGCTCCTTCAGTATTTGGGGGCAGATTTGTTATATCCCCCTAAACTCTTGCCCCTTCTTTAACAAGTTCTATGTTTCCCATGATGACTATATCATGTTGAGCTATATCATCAGGAACAGAATCCTCTGGAAGAGCAGTCATCTCCCCTGGATATCTGTATCTTCATTCAGAAAGATTTCTTCCTTAGTCTCTTTAGAGAGACTACATTCTCATTTCCTTCATCAGCCATTTCCTGTTCAGGAACTTTTATTTATTCCAGAACAATGTCTAGCTCTTGTACTACTTCCATTACTATTGTGTTGACAGTATCCAAATCTATATCTGGTAGAATATTGAGATTCTCCCCCTCACTTGGATCCCTAGTTGGGATTGTCTACCCCTACATCTAATCACTAGTACTAGGAGAGGTTCTTGGAGATTTTTCATGTGCTGCTTCATCTTGATTCTCTAAGTTGGAACTTCCCTGATCTTCAGATTCACTGGAAGATTCTTCTTCCACAACCACTTCTTTCATTTTTTCTCCTTCTCCTTCTCTACTATAGGTGTTCTTTTTGGATAGTACAATATCCCACCTTGCTAGTATTCTCATATCCATTCTTCTCATATGATTGATCTAAGATCTAATCTTAAGATTGAGACTATCGGGAAAGTCTTGTACCAAGTAGAGGCTTATAATTCTGCCCATATTGGGCTTCTTGATTCTATCTGCAATCTTGTCAAAGACTACTTTGCTCCAGTTAGTCTTAACTTTGGAGATAATTCTAGTCATCAGCTCAAACATATATGCAGAAATCCTGCCATGTGCTCATGTTTTGCATAGCAGCACCTTTCCTATTATCTCAGGAATTTTCCCTTGGTATTATTACCCTTCCTGACAAAGGTGCTTCCAATCTTTATAGTTGAGGCCAATCCACACCACTCCAAAGCTTCTGCAGTCTTGGCAGAATCTAGGTCATCTTCTTGATCAATTCTTGGTAAGTAAAATATCTTGGCCAGTCTTCTGGTTATGATTTTGACCTTTGTTCCATTCACTTTAGATGTAATCTTTTCAGTATTTGAATCGAGATGAGCATTTGAGAAGAATTTTGAAACTTCTTGTTTCCAGATATTTGAAGGTTCTGAAATCAGATATTTTAATCCTGCTTCATTGAATAGGGTTATTACCTTCGTAATTTCTTCAGACGCCGAGTCGAATCCATTTTGAACAAGTTCATAACCTTCAAAGATGTTATCGGCATTCTTGGGTGCTATGAGAGTGGAGAGAAATGGTTGACGAGTATCGACTGATCTGGGTTCTAGGGCTCAACACTCAGGAATCAATAGTTCACAATATCAAGAAAGCGTAGTCGACTTCTACTCTCATACCCTATTTATAGTCTAATCTTTCCTATAGACGAAAGGGCGCGCTTCATTTAGACTGTTCCAAATATTTTAGGTAAAGACCTAGTGTCGACACAGGGAAAAATTGTTTTTCGAGATGTGTCGACACAAGTTGACACAAGGATAATGTCTCTCGACATATACCTTAGGGTCTCGACACCCTTGATGTCTCGACACTTACTTTGGTGTCTCGATATATTGCAGTATGCAATGTTGACACATTTTCTGGTGTCTAAACCCATTGCAGTATACAGTGTCGACACATTTTCTGGTGTCTCGATACAACTTTTGACTTAGCCAAAGTTTTGTCTCTTGATCTATAAAAACTTGATACTTAGATGTTTTTACTTGATATTTTATTAAGTAAACTTAATTTTTGATAATTATTTTATTATTATTTTCATTAGTCTTTAAGTATTCATTAATTATTTCATATTTAACATGCCAAATTCAAACTTAAAGAAATTAAATTTCTCTTCATCTAGGGGTTTAGTGAAATTATCAGCAATCTGTCTATTTGTAGGAACAAATTCTAGATTAATGTCTTCATTTTCTACATGCTCCCTAATAAAGTGATATCTAATTTCAATATGTTTGGTTCTACTATATGACACAGGATTATTTGCAATTGAAATGGCACTAGTAGAATCACAATACAATGGAGTTTTACTTAGCTGAATGTTGTAGTCTTGTAATTTATGCTAATCAAAAGCAATTGTGCTCGACAACTTTCAGCTAAAATGTACTCAGATTCAGCTGTGGATATTGCTACACTTATTTGATTTTGCTGCTCCATGATACTAGCCTTCTTCCAAGGAATTGACATGGACCTGAAGTGCTTTTCCTGTCTTCTTTACAACCTGTATAATCTGCATCTAAAAAACCTGTTAGTCCAAAATCACTATTCCTGGGATACCATAAGCCAAGATTAGGTGTGCCCTTTAGATATCTCAATATTCTTTTGACTGTTGTATAGTGAGTGAAAGTGTATAAGAGATCTTAAGTTTACACTATATATATATATATATGTATATATATATATATGTTATATAAAGGAGTAAGCACAGCAAAAAATTAAAGAAAGCAAAGCAAGCAATCTAGATGACACAAGGATTATTGTGGTTCCCCAATAACCTGGGTACATCAACTCTTCTACCACCTTGGTAGGAATCCACTATAGGTTTTTGATCAGGTGCCCTGTCACCACAAGATCTATTTTTTTCAAGGGAGATCTAGTAACCCTTTTGAGCTTTTGATCAGGTGCCCAAAAACCAGCACACAGGTTTTTTATCAGGTGCCCTGCCACCAAGAGTTTAACATTTGAAGGGAGTTATAACCCTTTACACAGTGGGATGAAATAAAGATGTTGTCTTCTCTGTCTCAAGGATCTGAGAGAAGTCTAGTGGATTTGATGATGTCAAAGCTCCCCCTAATATGTAGAATAGTTCAGGAGAATGGAAGCTTTGCTTCAGGGTGTAGGCCTACAAAGTGATGTTGATTTCCTGCAAGCTTTTAGACAGATATATATTTGTTGTCTCTTGAAAGCCTGGAGCAGATGAAAAAGAAGAACTATGCATATTTTTGTTTTTCTCACTTTCTGCTTCTTGTTCTTCCCTTCTGTAGTTCTGTCTCTGTAGAATAATATCTATATATTTCCTGAACCAAATTCAAACATTTTAATTTTCTTTTACTACAACGGCTGAATCATTCCTGAGAATGGTAATTGCTTTGGGAATCAATTTGCTTTAAATCTTGATTTAATCCAAAATTAATGCAGCCTCAAAACGGCTTTATTCATAAGAATATATAGCATTAAATTTGATATCTATAATCACCTTTAATTAAGCCTTAATTAATTCGGCCAGCTGTAAATAATTCTGGCTGCATACTGCAAAGAAATCGTCAAACTGAATTTTAAAGCTTTCTTCCAACTGAGCTTGAAGTTCATTGGGCTAAGCTTGGAGTTCGTTAAGCTCAACTCAGAGTTCGTTGAGCTGAGCTCAGAGATTGTGAACTGCATAATCGTTGAACTGAGTTTTAAAGCTTTCTTTGAGCTGAGCTCAGAGTTTGTTGAACTGAGCTCTAAGTTCGTTGAACTAAGCTTAGAGATTTTCTTTGAGCTCTGAACTTCAAATCTGAATTTCTCTGGAATTTTTCTAAAGGAGCAAACCTGGAAATAATCCTATGACACATGACTATACATTTTGTTTCAATCTAATACATCCTAATAGTAATCTTAGCCTAAATCAAAACTGGGGTTCCAATAATCTCCCCCTATTTGGGTAAAGATACTATTGAACAAAAACAAAACACAAAGCAAAAAAAATCTGCCTGAATTATAATTTTTCAGCATATGTACAAGGGTGCAAAAAAAAATAAAGCTACTGTTGTATCCTCCTAAGGAATTTCCCTTTATAAATAAGATAAACACTCTCCCCCTATACAGCTACTGTTGTATCCTCTGTATTGATTGAGACTATAGCTTTTGATTAATATCAAATACCATTATTCCTTTATTGTAAGATATGTCTTTTCCTGAAGAGAGATGTTAGGAGTTATGGACCCAGATTACCTTGGGTCCTGGTTCTCTTTCATAATAATTAGATATAAAAGAATATTTAGGTTGATTTTTATAACATAGTGGATGAAATTTCCTAGAAAGGATGAACCACTGGGTAAAAAGATTTTTAAGGTTTTGAGTTGGATTATAATTTTGAAAACAATGAAAATTTGAGTTAAGAAATTTTTAGTTTGACAAAAAATAATTTCGTCGATCTGAGTTCAACGATTCGCTGTGAGTTTGTCGAGCTCTGTTCACAGAATGATAATAGGTATTTTCTGTGTTCCACGATCGTCGATCTCGATTCGACGAAGTATATTTATTTCATCGAGCATAAATTCCTGAACAGTTAAAATCAAAATCTCTGTTCATAGTTCGTCGATCTCTGTTTAACAAATAGTGTTGTTTTCATCGAGCTTGGTTCGACGAATTATATTGAATAAAAATTTTCTAAAGATTTTTAGTTTGATTTGGTAAAACTTAAGTTATTTTTCTAAATCTATTAACTTTTCGTTGCTTTTAACTGATTCTAATGCGGCTATTTGTTCAGAAGTATTTTTTAAATCTTCTTTGAGTTTTATGTTTTCAGAAGATAAATTATTTACTTTCTCTCTGAGAATTTTTATTTCATTCTCAGATTGAATTAAATCTTTACATAGGATTTTAAAATCTTCTTTAAAATGGTCTGAAGAGTAGTCAAAGGAAGAGATTACCTGATCTTCTTCTGATTCACATTCTGATTCTTCATCAGATTCTTATTCTTCATCGGAGTTGCTACAAGATGCATTTATTGCCATTAGGCAAAATGCATCTCTTGCTCTAGACTCTTCTTCATCTTCAGTTATACAGGATGAAGCTTCAGAGTCACTCCAAGTTTCAGCCTCAAAGTTTCTTTCTTTAGCTGATCCAGTAACCATTGCTGTGAGGGAGTCCCAGATGTCCTTTGCTGAAGAGCATTCAACAACTTCCAGAAAAATATCATCTGACATTGATTGAGCAAGAATGTTCATTTCTTTTGCATCAGCAATCTTTAGCCTTTTCTGGGCTTCTGTCCATTGAGATGATGAAACAGAGTTGATGCTAGTTGTTTCCACTGGTTGATAAGGACCTGTCAAAATGGAGTTGTAAATGACTTCATCAATAGAGTTCATAAAAAGCCTAATCATTGTCTTCCATAGTGCAAACTTATCTAGATTGCAAATAGGAGTTTGGGTGCTTGAAAACTCTTCATTTTCTGCCATGATAAACTCTTAAGAAATATAAGATCTATCAGATCATTTTGGTTCAGGTGTTAGCCTGTATAACCAAAGAAACGACCCTCTGATACCAATTGAAAGTGTAGAAGAGATCCTAAGTTTACACTATATATATATAATATAAAAGAGTAAGCACAACACAAAAGTAAAGAAAGCAAAGCAAGCAATCTAGATGACACAAGGATTATAGTGGTTCCCCAATAACCTAGGTACATCCACTCTTCTACCACCCTGGTAGGAATCCACTACAAGTTTTTGATCAGGTGCCCTGCCACCACAAGATCTATTTTTTAAGGGAGATCTAGCAACACTTTTGAGCTTTTGATCAGGTGCCAAAAAACCAACAAACAGGTTTTTGATCAGGTGCCCTGCCACCAAGAGTTTAACTTTTGAAGGGAGTTATAACCTATACACAGTGGGATGAAAGAATGATGTTGTCTTCTCTGTCTCAAGGCTCTGAGAGAAGACTAGTGGATTTGATGATGTCAGTTTCCCCCCTGAGATTTAGAATAGTTAAGGAGAATGGAAGCTTTGCTTCAGGGTGTAGGCCTTCAAAGTGATGTTGCTTTCTCTCAAGCTTTTAGACTTATATATATTTGTTGTCTCTTGAAAGCCTGAAGCAGATGAAAAAGAAGAACTCTGTATATTTTTGTTTTTCTCACTCTTTGCTTCTTGTTCTTCCCTTCTGTAGTTCTGTCTTTGTAGAATGATATCTATATATTTCTTGAACCAAATTCAAACATTTTAATTTTCTTTTACTGCAATGGCTGAATCATTCCCGAGAATGGTAATTGCTTTGGGAATCAATTTGCATTAAATCCTGATTTAATCCATAATTAATATAGCCTCCAAACGACTATATTCATAAGAATATATAACATTAAATCTGATAGCTATAATCGTCTTTAATTAAGCCTTAATTAATTCGGCTAGCTGTAAATAATTCTGCATGTATACTGCAAAGAAATCATCAAACTGAATTTTAAAGATTTCTTCAAACTGAGCTTGGAGTTCGTTGAGCTCATCTTAGAGTTTGTTGAGCTCAACTCGGAGTTCGTTGAGCTGAGCTCAGAGATTATGAACTGCATAATCATTGAACTAAGTTTTAATGCTTTCTTTGAGCTGATCTCAGAGTTCGTTGAACTGAGCTTAGAGTTCGTTGAACTGAGCTCAGAGATTTTCTTTGAGCTGAATTTCTGAACTTCAAATCTGAACTTCTCTGGAATTTTTTTGAAGGAGCAAACCTGTAAATAATCATATGACCCAGGACTATACATTTTGGGTCAATCTAATACATCCTAAGAGTAATCCTAACCCAAATCAAAACTGGGGTTCCAACAGTGAGACTTTTTAGGGAAAGCTTGATACCTGTACAGACACAAGTAACATATATTATGTCTGGTCTATTGGAAGTTAGATAGAGTAGTGATCCAACTCTGCCCCTATACAAGGTGATATCAACTAACTTGTCAACACCATCCTTGTCTAAATACATATTGTATCACATAGGAGTTCTCATGAAAGTGGTTGTTTTCATTTCATACTTCTTGATTAACTCCTTGGTGAACTTAGACTCACTAATAAAAAGTCCATCTACAGTTTGCTTAACTTGGAGACCCAAGAAAAACTTGAGTTCTCCCATGCTACTCATCTCAAACTTACCTTGCATAAGTTTGGCAAATTTGATGCAAAGTGAGTCATCAGTAGAACCAAATATAATGGCATTTACATATATTTATACTAAGATAGTCTTGCCTTTGACTTCCCTTAGGAATAGTGTTTTGTCTATTTTCCCTCTTGAGGATTTGTTCTCTAGAAGAAATTTAGATAGAGTCTCATACCAAGCCCTTGGGGATTGTTTTAACCCATAGAGAGCTCTTAATAAAAGATAAACATAATTAGGATGAGTTGAGTCAATAAAACTTGAGGGTTGCTCAACATAGACCTTCTCTTTGAGGTTACAATTAAGGAAGGCTGACTTCACATCCATTTGGTAAACCTTGAATCCTATTTAGGCTGCATATGCCAGGAAGATTCTAATAGCTTCCAATCTAGCCACTGGTGCAAAGGTTTGATCAAAATCTATACACTCTTCTTGTCTATAGCCCATTGCAACCAGTCTAGCCTTATTTCTGACTATAATATGATTCTCATCCAGTTTGTTCCTACAGATCCACTTGGTTCCTATGATGTTATAGTCATCTGGTCTGGGAACCAACTTCAAGACATTACATCTTTTAAACTAGTTCAATTCTTCTAGCATAGCCCCTATCCAAAATGGGTCTATATTGGCTTCTTCAAACTTCTTTGGTTTTGTTTGAGACAGAAAACTTGAGTACATTACAGTATTGTGTTGTCTACTTCTTGTGGTCATACAATGAACCGCATGTCCAATGATCAGTTCCCTTGGATGATCCCTTAGATGTCTGACAGCAACTGGTAATGTGACCTCTTCTCTATGAACAACTTCATATTGTTGTTGAGCCTCTTCTTCTAGTTGTTCCTGTGCAAGTTCTTCCTAAACAATGTTGACTCAATCTTGTATACTTTGCCTTGCTAGAACTGAGCCTTCTATTGACAGCTCCTTTAACTTTAAGTCTTCTCCTATTGTGCTTGATGTATCTGAGTTATCATTATAATACATAGAACTTTCATCAAATACAACATGAACAGACTCGTCTACAACTTGATCTCTCAAGTCGTAGACCCTATAAGCCTTACTGTGGTTACTATAACCAACAAATATGCCTTCATAGGACTTCTCAGCAAACAAAGTTGAAAGATCTTATTTTTAAGGTAGCTAGTAACCTAGAGGGGGGTGGTGAATAGGTTTGCCAAGGTCTTTTGATTGTCTTTTCAAATCACTTGTTTATTTCTTTTAGCTTTCATCTTAGAGTAATCTAGAGCTTGTCCTTAGCACCTGCAATTAAGAAAATAAAAGCAAACACAGAAAAGCACACAAGTGTTTTATAGTGGTTCCCCAAAATTATGGGTACATCCACTCTCTTCCCACCATGCTAACTTCCTATTATTCAAGCCACTTCTCCAAACTAATGCACTAATGATCTTACATCTCAGATCCCTCAGGATCTCTCAGTCTCTTCCAAGACTTATACCTCAGCCATAAAGGCCTACACTCAGTGAAGAAGTATTACCTACCTCAGGTACTTAAGCCCTACCACTCAGGCTATGGAGGATAGACCTACCTTAGAGCAAGCTTTCTACTACAACTCAGAGAGATGCCCTCTCCTACAGTTTAGGCAAAACTGCCATACTACTCAGTGAGTAAAACTCACCTACCTTAGAGAGCAGCACTCTCCTATAGCTCAGGTAAATTTGTCCTACCTCAGACCCAAAGGTCCTACAGCTCAGATCCAGAAGGATCCTACAAAAAGAAATAGTTTAATTTACTTTGACACAAAGAAATTTCTCTGTGTCTACAACTAGATAAGAAAAAAATTTCTGCTCCAACTCTCCTCATAGCAGGGAAAGAATTTGCTGGAGAAACTCAGAAGATAACTTCTGAACTTACTGCTGAAGGACAAAGATCTTTTAATCTAGAGTCTTCAAACAACTCACTTAATTTTCTAAAGGATGAAGGTTCTTCTTTCTTCAGAACTGATTCTGAATCTGATGTGGCAGATGGAGACTTGCACAGCTAACTAAACTTTTCTAGCTGGAGAGCTTCAAGCTTTTCACATGCAACAATGGCGAAGAAGATGAAGATGGCTGCTCTCTTTTTTGAATATTGTATGCCCTAAAAGTTATCTTTGTATTGGCCCTATCTCTTCCTTTTGTAGTTCGCCTATCAACAGCTCTTAGAGATCTGTGGGCTCCACCTGCAGCTTCCAGATGCGCCTTGCTTTAACGGAAGAAGACGTACAGTAGCTTCACGAAAAGTTTTGTCATGTAGTGTAGCTTCCCCGTGTTTGAATTGACCTTAGTTGATTTTGTTGATTTTGCCGACGTCAGCACCCGTGGACTTAGCTAAAATCGAGCATCAGAGAATAGGCGTTGAGTGAGTAAGCATCACTCAATGCCAAAACACTTAGATAGATTTACTGTCTCTTAGCGTTGAGTGAGTAACCTTCACTCAATGCCAAACTACTTCGAATATGAAGTCTGATACTAGGCATGGAGAGATTCAGATTCACTCAATGCCAACCTGCTTTATCAGCTTTCAGCTGCTTAGCATTGAGTGAGTAAGCATCACTCAATGCCAAACCCCTTAGACAAAATTCTGTCTTCACTAGGCGTTGACAGCGTTGAGTCAGTAACCTCCACTCAACGCTTTTTTCCTTAACCAAATTTCTTGTTCTTTAGCAACTTAAGTGTTGAGAGCGTTGAGTGAGCATGCCTCACTCATCGCTACCTGCTTTTAAATCATTTCTGCATAAAGGCATTGAGAGCGTTGAGTGAGTAAGCCTCATTTAACGCTTTTTGCCTTAGCCAATATTCTGTGTTTAAAATGGTTGGGCTTAAACTGTCTTACTTTGAACTGAGTTCGACGAATGGTGAATCTGAGCTCGACGAACTTTGAAATTAGTTTGACGAACTCTCAACTGAGCTCGACGAACTCAGAATCTCAAGCTCTGAACTTAGCTTGAAGAAAGGTGAGCTGAGCTCGATGAACTCTGTACTCAGTTCGACGAATTCTGAACTTAGTTCAACTTATAGCCTTTTTGTTGTATGGCATTGAGAGTGTATTCATCACTAAATGCCAAAACACTTAGCCAACTTTCTCTTTAGTTGCATGGCATTGAGTGAGTTGACTTCACTCAACGCTTGTGGACTTAGCCACATTTTCAGCTCATTCATACTTAGGCTATGATAGTATAGGTTACACTCAGCACTATAAGTCATCTGGCGTTGAGTGATGTTCTTTAATTCAACGCATATGGACTTAGACAGATTTCTGTCATCCCACAACTTAGGTAAGTGTTTACCTGACTTAGACACTTAGGCTACCTGACCTATCATAGTCATCTACTGATATGTGTATATCATTGATAAGATTGACTTGACTCAAATCCAGGACATTGTTGGCAATGGACCCAACAATCTCCCCCCTATTTGAGGAAGTCAAAAATCTTAAGCAAAGTCAATGACATACACAGAACCATGCAGAACAAGGCATAATAAAAGAAAACTAAATAATCGAGAGGTGATCTATAGTTACCACACTTCCCTTCTTGCAGAATGGAACATTACTGCATCTGCCATCTACTTCCCCTGAATTGTTGATGCCTTGCTTATCTGATCATCAGATCATCTTATCCTCTCCTCCTTTTTGACTGTAGCAAATACCTGGTAGGATGCACCTGATCAACTGATCATCTTATCCCCTGCTCCCCCTCAATTAGGCTGTAGTGAAATGTTGGAATTGTGTTGGAATTGCTCCCCCTCAATTGGAGAATCTTTATTTCTTTAAAGGACCATCCTATCTGCATAATGGAAAATAGTTTACAACCAGATGAGGAGCAACTATAGCTATACTAAGTTTAATATACCCAACTCAAATTTGAAGGTGTTTAACTTGGCTTCATCTAGTGGCTTAGTGAAGATGTCAGCCACTTGCTTGTCTGTTGGGACAAACTCAAGGGTGATGTCTTCATATTCCACATGCTCCCTAATGAAATGATATCTAATCTCTATGTGCTTAGTCCTGCTATGGGAGACAGGATTCCTAGCAATAGATATTGTACTAGTAAAATCACAGAATAAAAGAGTTATACTTATCTGGAGGTTATAGTCTTGAAGTTGGTACTGTATCCACAGCAACTGAGCACAATCGTTTCCTACTGAGATGTACTCTGACTCTGCAGTTGATATTGTCATACTGGTTTATTTCTTGCTGCTCCAAGATACCAGGCTCCCTCCCAAGAACTTACAAGTGCCAGATGTGCTCTTCCTATCCTCTTTGCATCCTGCAAAATCTGCATCTGAATAGCTAGTTAGTTCAAACTCCAATTCCTAGGGTACCAAAGGCCAAGATTTAGAGTGCCCTTAAGATACCTCAAGATTCTCTTAGCTGTAGAGTAGTGAGATTCTTTAGGAAAAGCCTGATACCTAGCACAAACACATGTAACAGACATGATGTCTGACCTACTTGCAATCAGATAAAGAAGGGAGCCAATTATCCCTCTATACAAAGTTTCATCAACAGGTTTCCCTGCTTCATCTTTTCCTAAAGGCATACTTGAACCCATGGGAGTTCTCATGGTGGAAGAATTCTCCATGCCAAATTTCTTGATTAACTCCCTAGTGAACTTAGAATGGGATATAGATAAGCCATCATCAGTCTGTCTTACTTGGAGGCCTAAGAAGAACTTAAGTTTAGCCATACTGCTTGCTCATCTCAAACTTCCCCTGCATAAGTTTAGCAAACTTTTTTGTAGAGGTTGTCATCAGTAGATCCAAAGATGATGTCATCTACATAGATCTGGATTAAATGATCTTACCCTTAGATTCCCTTAGGAATAGAGTCTTGTCTATTTTCCCCCTTGAGAATTTATTTTCAATGAGAAAATTAGACAATGTCTCATACCATCCTCTAGGGGCTTGCTTTAGCCCATATAGAGCTTTCATAAGTCTATAAACAAAATAAGGTGAGTTAGGAACTAAAAAACCTGGAGGCTGCTCAACATAGACTTCTTATTTTAAGTCACCATTTAGGAAGGCTGACTTCACATCCATTTGGTAGACCTTGAATTCCTTGTGTACTGCATATGCAAGGAATAATCTGATGGCCTCTAATATTGTTACAGGGGAAAAGGTTTGATCAAAATCAATCCATTCTTCTTGCCTATACCCCTTAGCTACTAGTCTGACCCTTTTCTTAATTATAATGCCATTTTCATCAAGCTTGTTCTATAGATCCACTTGACTCTAATGATATTATGACCATGAGGTCTAGGAACCAGCTTCCAGACCCTGCACCTCTTGAACTTGTTCAGTTCCTCCTGCATAGCTCCAATCCAATGCTGGTCTATGTTGGCCTCTTAAAACTTCTTGGGCTCCACATGGGATAAAAATATTGAATACATGGCTATGTTCTGACTTCTGCTCCTTGTCATTACTCTATGACTTGCCTCACCAGTGATCTGGTGTGCTGGATGATCTCTCATATGTCTGACTGCAGGTGGCAGTCTTCTTTCAGCAATAGGGCCATCTTCTTGTTGATCTTCATCCACTCCCAGTGTGCTAGGTAGATCTTCTGGAGTATCCATATCATCTTGGATAACTGGTGATGCTTCCTTGATGGTCAGCTTGTTCATCATCTGTTCTGTACCTGTAGTACTATAGGAGGAACTAGGAAGTCCATTTTTAATCATGGTAGACTCATCAAAGACTACATGAACTGGTTCTTCTATAACTTGGCTTTTCAAGTTGTAGATCCTATAAGCTTTGCAATGATTATTGTACCCAACAAATATTCCATCATAGGATTTGGCAGCAAACTTAGTCACATAGGACTTGCCATTGTGAAGCACAAAGCATTTACTACCAAAGATTCTGAGATAGCCCAGATTTGGTTTTCTACCCTTCAAGATCTCATATGGAGTCTTCTTGTGGCCATTGGTGATAGAGGCTCTATTGAGGACATGACATGCAATATTTACTGCCTCAGCCCAGAAATATTCTGGGAGAGATGTGTCACTCAATAGTGTACTACCAGCCTCTATGAGAGTCCTATTTTTTCTCTCAACTATCCCATTTTGCTGGAGTGTTTTATGAGAAGAGAATTCTTGATGAATCCCATGCTCTTCCCAGAACTTTGCCATGCTATCAGACTTGAATTCTGTCCCATGGTCACTTCTAATTTTGACCACAGAACAGCCAAGCTCATTCTGAATTTGCTTGACAAACCTTATGAAGACATCAAGGGGTTCATCCTTCTTCTTAAGAAAGAACACCCATGTAAACTTGGAATAGTCATCAACTACCACAAGGGTGTAGAATTTTCTACCAAGACTGTGAACTGGTATAGGAACAAATAGGTCTAAGTGCAGGAGGTATAAGCACCTCATAGAGTCTTTGGTCCCAATACCCTTGAAGGAGACTTTTGTTTGCTTACCATTTTGGCAAGCTGAGCAAATGCCCTCCTTAGAGCACTTCACATTGGGGCCATTCCTAACTAGCTCTTGACTGAAGAGCTTGGCAATAGTCTTAAAATTCAAATAGGCCAGTCTCTTGTGCCACTGGACACAGTAGGAGACTTTCTCATTTGCCACTAAAAAGATTTAAGAATCTGTATCTAGACATAGAAAGTTTAAGCAATAAACATTTCCACTCCTACTGTCTGTCAAGATGACCTCTTGGTCACTTGACCTCCTAATTAGGCACACATCCTTGTGGAAGACAATAATATAGCTAAGATCAGAAAGCCAGCTTATGCTTATAAGGTTGTGTTGCAATCCTTCAACTTAAGCCACCTTGGTGATGGTGACTATGCCATGGGTAATCTTACCATATCCTCTGGTTACACCTCTATCTGAACCTCCAAAAATTACTTTAGGTCCATCTTTTACTGGAGTAAACTCCTTCAAGTTGCTCCTTATTCCAGACATGTGCTTGGAACAACCACTGTCCAAGAACCATATAGGGGTATGACACCTTGAACAATCCTATAATATACAAATTACTTAACCTTAGGACCCCAATATCTATTGGGTCCTAGGTGTATGTTAGCATGAAATTGAACATATCTACCAGCAGAATTTCTGACTGGTGGACTGACCCTAGCTCTGGCAACATTGTGACTGTGCCAGCAGTCAATGGAAAAATGCCCTACCTTACCACAACACCAACAATCATGTATGTTATATCTTCTTTTCTGTGAAGGCCCTACAGCTTGATGAGAAGCAACCTTGATAGGAGAAAGATGTGCTGCAGCCTTTTTCTGATTTCATCAGCCAGAATTTGACTAAAGGTAAGACTTATAGCTGGCTGATTTGGTTTTCCCTGAGTGCCAGCAGCAGCTAGCTTCTTTTTAGAAAGCATGCTTCTGCTGGCTTCAGATATTCCTAGATCATCCTGATTCTTGGACTTGCCCTTAGTCAGAACCTTTGATGTCATATTTTGAGTCTTGGTTGCAGCAACATTCTTGAGAGTTGGTGCAGAAACACCAAAGACAAATAGTCCATATTGTGCCATTTGAAATTTCTCATTAGCAGCCTTCACTACACACCCTGCCAAAACTTTCACCATGACAGTGAACATCTTTGTTCACTCTAGATGAACAACCCCTCTCCCAGTGACCATAAGAGCTTTCTTGGTCATACCTGTTAGAAGGAATCAAAACTTTTCTAAAAGAATGGGAGGCTTAGAAGCAATAAGCTGAGGTGGAGCTGGAGCTGTGCCCTTCCTTTTGGAAGGAGCAACTCTTATGCTTCCCTTGAATTCCATCCCCTTCTCGCCCTTTTGAGAGGAGAAGGAGTGTATCAAGGGGAGGACAATACTTGGCTTAGAATAACTAGCCACTAATCTTTTCTCCTTCTCAAGCTTATCTTCAAGCTCCCTAATGAGATAGTTCTTGTGCTTGATGGAGGCTACCTGATTGTCCAAGAGGGACTTCAATTAGCTAATTTCCCTAGCTTTCTAGTCTAGCAGATTTGCTGTTACAGTCTGCTGGGCAACTACAAGCTTAAGAGATGAAATCTCTTTAGTTTGCTTCTTAAACAACTTCTTGACCTTCTTGAAGGCATTCAAAAGTTCTCCATGCTTTTCAATCAGTTGATTGACATCTCCTTCAGATCCAAAATCTTCTTCACCACAGGGTGAAGAGGCTTCTGAGCAAGGACTAGTCTCAAACTCAGACAAATAAGCAGAGTTAGGTGATAGATGTACCTTTCTCTAACCAGGCTAATCCTGGTTACCTTCCTCATCTGTCATTGCCATCAGCCCTCTATAGCTGTAGACATCTTCATCCACCTCTGACTCACTGCTTGACAGTATCAGAGGGGCTCTGATTCCTATCCTCCCTGGAGGATTGACTCCTCCTGCTGCAATAGCTTCATCTTTAACATCATCAGCAACTAGCCCAATATAGGCTTCCTCTTCTTCATACTCGGGTGATGAGTCTGTCCAACTCTTTTCCTTCTTCGTAATGAAGTACTTTTCCTTCTTTCCTTTGTGCGGGTGCTGCTTCTTCTCCTCAAACTCCTTCCTCTTCTCTGGGCAGTCAACTATCACATGCCCAAGCTTGCTGCAACAGCAGCAAATTACTTTAGAGGAGTTATATTTATTATGTTTAGAACCATATCTTTCAATCTTGGACTGATTCTTTCTGTAATGAGTGGAATTGGAAGGCCATTTATTCCAATGCTTCTTCTTCATTAACCTCGGTAGTTGTCTGGAAAAGGCAGCAAAATATTCATAAGACATGCTGCTGTCTGATGCCTCTGAGTCAGAGTTGTATGACTCAGCTGGTCTCCTTGGTGGAGAAGAAATCCTTTCCTTGCCTTTCCTTGTTCTTTCATCTTTGAAGGCCAAGGACTTTTCATTAGGTAGTGATTTGTTGGAGGCATCCTCCTCCTTCCTGGCAGCTAGCTGCATCTCATAGGAGAGCAGCTTCCTAAACAATATTTGGGGAGGAGTTCCAGCAAGCTTTGCCATCTATCTTATGACATAGATATTAGTATCCCAGTCTCTAGTGAGAGATCTGAGAAACTTTTCATTTATTTCATAATTATTGAAAACCCTTCCATAGGTCTTCAATTCATTTAAGATCTTGAAGAATATTTCATAACAAGTAGTTGTGTTCTCCTTCAGGATTTTACTGAAAGCCTCAACCTCTTGGTTGAGCAGAGACTTCCTATCATCTATTACCTCATCAGTACCCTTCATGTAGACCACAAGAGTGTCCCATATCTCCTTGGAGGTATGATAGTGAACCAAGTTAAGGAAGGTTGAGTCATCTATAGCACTGACAATGATGTTCTGTGCTCTCTTGTCCAGGCCAGCTAATATGACCTCAGCTTTTGTCATTTCAGAGAGTTTCATTAGTGTTTGGATGTTGGCATCCAGAGTTGAAAACTTCATAGGAATGACAGGTCCCTCCATAACAGTTGCAAAAATTCTTGGATCATAGGTTTCCATGAATAACCTCACCCTCTCCTTCCATATTCCAAACTGCTCCTTTCTGAAGATGGGGAGTTTCATGGAACTCCGCTCTCTCTGGCTCTCTCCTGAGCCCATGACCACTTAGTAGCAGCTACCTTGGAGGATCACTCAGATTGTTAAATCCTTTTTTAGAAACCTCCCTATGATACCACTTGAAAGATCTTATTTTCAAGGTAGCTAGTAACCTAGAGGGGGTGATGAATATGTTTGCCAAGGCCTTTTGATTGTCTTTTCAAATCACTTGTTTATTTCTTTTAGCTTTCTGCTTAGAGCGATCTAGTGCTTGTCCTTAGCACCTACAATTTAGAAAATAAAAGCAAACACAGAAAAGCACACAAGTGTTTTATAGTGGTTCCCCAAAATTATGGGTACATCCACTCTCCTCCCACCATGCTAACTTCCTATTATTCAAGGCACTTCTCTAAACCAATGCTCTAATGAGCTTATACCTCAGATCCCTAAGGATCTCTCAGTCTCCTACAAGACTTACACCTTAGCCACAAAGGCCTACACTCAGTGATACAAGTATCACCTACCTCAGGCACTTAAGACCTACCACTCAGGCTATGGAGGATAACCCTACCTTAAAGCTTGCTCCTACAACTCAGAGATATGCCTGTTGGAACCCCTAGGTTATTTGGGCTAGGTTCTCTTCTTAGGGTGTGACCCATGTTGTATAGAAGGGCCAAGTTTTATGTCTTTCTAGTCTTAGGCCAGTCCTATAGATGGAAGATCAAGGACATGCCTGAAGACAGCTCCAAAATCAGCCCTAGAAGAAAATTCTCTCAGTCTGTTCTCAGGTCGACGAACTCTAAGTGAAAGAGAAGAGTTCTGAGGTCGACGATTTGGTCTTAAAAGAACAATTCTGTGGTCTGCAAAGTGTGTGTTTCGCTAAATGCTCTCAACACCAATGATCACTCAACGCCATAATTATCTCAACGCCACAGTTCACTCAAAGCCAAAGTTACTCAAGAATCAAAGATAACTCAATGCTCTCAACGCTATCAATTACTCAACGCTCTCAATGACTCAACGCCAGATGTGCTATTATCTCAACACCTTCAGTTTGACCAAGTTCTGAGGTCGAAAAAAATCAGATTCTCAGGTCGACAAACTTAGAGCACAGAATCCGTCAAGTTATGTAGTGCAGTTGTTCACAGAGCTCAGGTTGGCGAACAGTTCTTAGGTCGTCGATCTCTGATTTCAGTTCGACGAAAGCTATTCTCTGGTCGACAAAAACTGTAAGTCATATTGTTATTTATTCTTTCTTTTTCTGTATCCTGATTCTATATCTATTATAGGCCATTAATTCCCTGGATAATCAATGCACTTATATCCTTTAAATCGAGTCGTTACTAGCAACATTGATTGTAAATATTTTTCATAGAATTAATTGCTTATATCTCGGAATAGACATAGAATTGAATATATGACAACATACTTGCCGGTTTTAATTTCCTAGATTTTGGGGTAGCATTTATTGCAGGTTTTTTAATTCGAACTTGAGGCAGTTATCATCCTGATCATCTCTCTGCCAGATACAAAAAAGAGGATCACAATTCTTTGATGTACACATACAGAAGAATATATAAAAAAGAGAAGAAAAATAACTGCTCTCAAAAGAAGAAGAAGAAGAAAGAGCATCAATTACAATCAAGAGTCATTCTCCCCCTCCTTCTTTGTTTTCAGGATCTCAAGTGACAAGAATATTCAATCAGTCAAAGGATCCCTGGAGAGTTGATCTTATAACAAAAGACTTTCACCTAGCAAAGTTCCCCTTCCTAAACAGCTGTTAATCTTAGGGGGAGCTTTGATAATATCTGAAGAATTCTCAAGACTTCTATCATTTTGCTTGAGAAAAGAGTAGTCCAAATCAACCTCTCTCTCCCACCTCTGTACAGGGTTTTTATTCCCTTCAAAATTATTCTGGTTGCAAGTCTCCTTCCAAAAGACTTGGGTTGGTTTTTGAGATCCTGATCAAAAGTTCATTGGTGGCAGTCACCTGATCAAAACCTGTAGTGGATTCTTACCTAGGGTGGTAGAAGAGTGGATGTACCCAAGTTTGGGGAAACACTATAAATTTCTTATATTGTCTGTGTGGTTGTGATTTTCCTGTGTGCTTGTGTTGTGATATATTTTGCTGAGTAGCTTAGTTATCCTCTCCCTAGTTCATTTGCTGCACTTATACACTCAAATACTTATATCATAGTAATATATTTTATTAAAGATTTTTTAATTCCGCAAAAATCAAAAAGATTTTAACAACTCTATTCACCCCCCCCCCCTCTAGAGTTTATCAGAGTTTACTCTGTCTTTCAATTGGTATTAGAGGTTTTCTCTATCCATTTCTTTCAATTGGTATCAAAGGAGGTTAATCAGATCATGCAGGCTTACACTTGGATTAACCAAGATCCTCAGGATAAACTCTGAATAAGTCTTATTAGTTTCTTTGATTAGATTTTATTTTCTTATATCATGGCACAAAACAAGGATTATGCCAGCACCAGACCTCCAGTTTGCAACCTGCAAAAGTTTGGAATCTGGAAGGCAAGAATCAAGCTTTATATGAACTCTATTGATGAGGACATCTTTAATTCCATCTTGACAGGACCACCAGCTCCAGTGGCCTCTACTTCAACTCCAGTAAATCTCAGTGTAGTGCCTCCTTCAAATCAAACTGATGCACATAAGAAAGCCAAGATTGCTGATGCAAGAGCTATGAATATACTGGCCCAAACTATGTCAGATAATATATTTCAGAAAGTTGCTGAATGTACATCTGCCAAAGCTATTTGGGATTCCCTCAACCAAATGGTAGCAGGCTCTACTGATGAGAGGAAGGATAGAAGATCCAACCTCATGTCTCAATATGAGAATTTCAGGAAAGATGAAGCAGAATCTGTGGAAGGAATGCACAACATGCTAAGCTCTATCATCAGTGAGCTAAGAACATTAGATAAGGAGATTACTCTGACCGAGGTAAATGACAAGATACTCATGTGCTTCCCTAGCACATGGGACACAATAATCTGGCACATCAGAGATACCAGAAGCATTGCTGAAATTTCAACAGAATCCTTGCTTTGAAAGCTCAAATCGTATGAGCAATTGATCAAGTCAAGAGAAGCTATAGTTGAACCAAAGGCTTCAACACCTACCAGGAAGGAATAGAATTTAGCATTCAAAGCTGTAGAAGAATCTCCCAGCTTGCCAGCCAATGAAGATCTTATGAGTCTCTTTGCTAATAGATTCTATAAAATGGAAAGGAAGGACTTCAGGAAGAAGCCTTCATGGAATGAAGATAAACCCAGGTATGACAAGACCCCTTCTAATAAGGTTGTATGTTTTGGGTGCAGGAAACCTGGACACTTAATCTCAGAATGTCCAGAAGTCCAAAAGAAGGACAGAAGGCAAGAGAAGGATTCAAGAAGACATCAGCATAGCAAGGCCTCCTCCAACAAGTACAAAAAGAAGGAGAAGGGCTTTGTAGCTGAAACCTAGAGTGATATTGAAGATGAAAATCCTCCTCCAGCTCCAGTGAAGATGATGAAGAAGAGAAGAAGGCAAGGGAAGTTTTCCTTATGGCAATAGATGCTGGAAGCTGCATATTAGATTCAGAAGAGTAAGATGATGATGAATTCCTCTCTTAAGAGGATCAGGTGAATTCATCCTATCAATTTCAATCTAAAGAATTTCAATCTGAATTTAAACTCTTGTGTTTAGACCTAATAGGATCATAAAAGGAAATCAAACTTCTCAGGGAAAAACTTTTAGAACAAGACAAAATCATTGCTTAAAATAATAAGTTAACTGAAGAATTAAGCTTAGCCAATCAACAAATAGTTTTTCTGAAATCTGAATTAAGTAAGGCTAAGGAACTAGAAGAATCCTTGAATGATAGGAGTTTACAATTGTTAGACATAACTAGCACAGTTAATACAAAATCTAACAATAACAAACTAGGATTAGGAGCCTCATGTAGTGAACCAATCCTAATTCAGAAAAATCAATTATCAAAACCTACTAATTTCATCTCTGAAAGTGGTAAGAAAAATACTGAATAGGTAGAGAAGGTTAATGAAGTTCTTAAACAGCTATAACTTAAGAAAACCAATCAAAAAAAGAAAAATAAACAACATAACTATGTTCAGCACAGTTCGTCGAACTCAGAACGACGAATTGGGTATGGTTCGTCGACCTTAGAAAGACGAACCCTGAATGCAAATAATAATGTAAACTATTCTTCGAACTGGGATCGACAAAACCAGTATGGTTCGTTTACCAGATATCGACATTTCTGGGGCCCTAAGAATGGATAATTTCATTCTTCGAGCAGAGATCGAAGAACTCAACCCAGATCTTCGAACTCAGGTCGACGAATACACTCAAATTTGTCAAACTCAGTTCATAACCAGAGTAACCTAAATATTGATAAATCCTTTAATCCCTTTAATCAGTGGATCATACCTCCTAGAAGGTATCATCCTTTAGGTTATAAGGATCAACCTGAATGTTCATTTATTTCAAGTTTCAGTTATGTTAAACAACAAGGACCCAAGGTAACCTGGGTCAAAAACTGCTAATCTTCTTCTTAGCAGGTAGAAGAGAACCCTGTCACTCAAAACAAATGGTACCTAGACAGTGGTTTGCTCTAAACATACAACAGGTTACAAGAAATGCCTAATCAACTATAAAGCCAAGACTAGGCCTAAAGTAATCTTTGGGGACTCAGGCTTTGGACTGATAGAAGGGTATGGAGATTTCAACTGTGGAGCTGTCACATTCAAGAAGGTGACCTATGTAAATGGTCTTAAGCATAATCTTATATCAGTAAGAAAACTATTTGATACAGGTTATCAAGTAAGCTTCACTAAATCTTTATGTCTTATTTATTTAAATAACACAACTGTTTTAACAGGAATTAGGCAAGGCAACATATACTTAGTAAATTTTGAATCAGCTAAATCTGAAATTTGCTTATTCAATTCTGTTAGCATTCAAACTAGCTTATGACACAAAAGACTAGGACATGTAAACCATAAGAATATAGCTAGGTTATCTAAGGACAATCTTGTTAGAGGTTTACCTTCTGGCCCCTATTAGAAGGAAGGCCTCTGCAGGGCTTGTCAATTAGGCAAGCAAACTAAATCTAGTTTCAGATCCATTAATAAGAGTGATTCACCTAGAATCTTGTATTAGCTCCATATGGACCTTTTTGGCCCTATTGCAGTACAAAGTCTAGGAGGAAAGTCTTATACATTAGTTATTGTAGATGACTTCTCCAGGTTCACATGGGTCTTCTTTTTGAGAACTAAGTCAGAAACTTTTATGGTTCTCACAGATTTTCTCAAGAATATACAGATTGAGTACTCTACTCAAGTTTCATTGATCAGAAGTGATCATAACACTGAGTTTTAATCTCTTCTTATGCTAGAGTTCTGTGAGAAGGAAGGTATAAAACATTGTTTCTTAGCCCCTAGAACTGCTCAACAAAATGGGGTAGTTGAAAGGAAGAATAGGACACTCATTGAAGTTGTAGGTACATTGCTTACAGATGCTTACATGTCTCTTTCCTATTGGGCAGAGGTAGTAAGCACAACAAATTAGTTCCTGAATAAAAGCCTAATACATAAACTAAAGCTTAAGACTCCCTATGAACTACTCAAAGGGAAGAAACCTATAATAACCTATTTTAAAGTATTTGGATGTATATGCTATATTCACAATAATGACAAGAAACATCATAGAAAGTTTAAAGTTAAGGCTACAATAAATCAACATTAAAAATTGAGGAATCTATGCATGTGACATTTGATGAATCTAATATGTTTTATAAGTAGAGAGACATCTCTACCAACAATAATCTGCATGTACCAAATTTATGTGAGAGCTTGGATATTCTAAACCTTACCTCAAAGGTTGAATCACATCCCTCTCCACAAGTTATATAAGAAGCTGAAAGTGAAGAAGAGACTGTGGAAGCAGTTCAATTTCCTCCAACAGTTGATACAATTCCACAAGAGGAATTAAATCAAATAACTGATGTTGAACCAACTCCACCTAATGATCTTGTCACACTAAGGGATCACCCTAGATCTCAAGTGATTGGAGACATATCAGTGGGAGTGCATACAAGGCATTAACTCAACCCTGATGTGATGCTTGTCTGCTTTCTCTCTCAAATTGAGCCTCAATACATATCTGATGCAGAGCAAGATCCAAAATGGATCATTGCAATGCAAGAGGAACTCAACCAGTTTGAAAGATGTAGAGTTTGGGACTTGGTTCCAAGGCCTAAGGGCTATCCAGTAATTTGGACTAAGTGGGTATTTAGAAATAAACTTGATGCCCAAGGTGTGATAGTGAGGAATAAGGCAAGTCTTGTTGCTCAAGGATACATGCAAGAAGAAGGGATTGATTATGATCAAACCTTTGCTCCAGTTGCCAGACTAGAAGTTATAAGGATTTTCTTAGCTTATGCAGAATTCAAAAGGTTTAAAGTCTACCAGATGGATGTGAAAAGTGCATTCCTAAATGGAGAACTCAAAGAAGAGGTGTATGTTGAACAACCTCCTGGTTTTATCTCTCCATCTCATCCCTCTTATGTTTTTAAATTGCATAAGGCTCTCTATGGTTTAAAGCAAGCTCCAAGAGCTTCATATGTGACCTTAGCCAACTTTCTCTTAGAGCATGGTTTTTCTAGAGGCATGGTAGATAGAACTCTTTTTACAAAGTTGCATCATGATAAAATTCTCTTAGTGTAAATATATGTAGATGACATAATTTTTGGGTCTACTAACCCCAAATTGTGCAAGAGATTTTCTTATTTAATGCACTCAAGGTTTGAGATGAGTAGCATGGGTGAGTTATCATATTTCCTTGGTATCCAAGTGACACAAGCCCCTCAAGGGATTTTCATCTCACAATCTAAATATGCTAAAGAGCTCATTAAGAAGTTTGGGAAGAATGATGCCTCTGCCATGAAAACTCCCATGGCTGCCAATACTGTTGTAGATGCTGATGAATCTGGAAAACCAGTTGATCAGACCAGGTATAGGGCCATTGTTTGATCCATACTATATTTAACAGCAAGCAAGCCAAATATTATGTTTGCCACATGTCTTTGTAATAGGTTCTAGGTGAACCCTAAAGAATCTCACCTTATTTTCTTAAAAAGGATTTTGAGATATATAAAAGGTTGTACAGATCTAGGCCTCTGGTATCCAACAGAATCAGCATTTGTGTTAACTGGATTTTCTGATTCTGATTATGCTGGATGCAGAGTAGACATGAAAAGCACCTCTGGAACTTGTCAGTTCCTTGGTGACAGACTTGTATCTTGGTTCTGTAGAAAGCAAACATCTGTTTTAACATCCACTGTTGAAGCTGCGTATATCGCTGCAAGCAGTTGTTGTTCACAGATTTTGTGGATACAAAACCAACTAATGGATTATGGTATCAACTTAAATAATTCAACTCTTCTATGTGATAATACAAGTGATATTTCAATTGCACAAAATCCAGTATTGCATTCTAGAACAAAGCATATAGATATTAGACATCATTTTATTAGAGATTGTGTTAATAAACAAAAGATTAAAATTGAATTTATCTCTACTGATTTGCAAAGAGCAGATATATTCACTAAGCCATTAGACTCATCCAAGCATCTATTCTTTATAAATCAGCTTGGTATGATAAATGGTCAGGATTTAATCTAATGCTCTGTCTGTGGTCATAGATTTATCTCTGTTCGTCGACCTGAGATCGACAAACTGATAACTATTCTTGAGATTTTCGTCAACCTGAGATCGACGAAATCTCTTGTTGAAGCAATTTCGTCGACCGAGAACGACGAAAACGGTTTCTGGCAATTTTCTGAGAATGACAAAAATTGTCCCTTCTTTATTTCGCTGGGCTGAGATTGTCGATTCATATTCTGAAAACCTTTTTATAGGCTTTCTTCTTCGACCTCAATCCCACGCTTTCAGAATTCCCCTCCTGCACTTGATTGCTTGTTTTTTGTTGCAGATAACTCCACTCTCATTCAACCTAAGCTTCAGTAATGGCCACAAGTGGATTAGCCAGCATGAAGTTCGATACGGGTTTCGACATTGACTTCGATTCATTCCTGCAATCCGATCAGATTTTCCTGGACATTCTGAAATTATTTGAGGAACATAAGCTGAAGCAGTTCATGACAAGTAGAATTAAATTGCATGCAACTGAAATTAGGGAATGAGTATTTTCATCAACATCCTCAGAAGAAGAAATGTCTGGACTCATCAGTGGGACAAAGGTCACTCTCTCTCCCTCTATTATTTCTGAAGTTTTTGGTGTCGATAATGGAGAAGATGAAATAGATTTGGATAATGAAGAGTTTGCAAACATGTTAATTGTTATGGTTCACTTCAGCGGAAACCCTAATAAATTGATTAAAAAGAACTTGTCACCCGCATACAAGTTTCTCGCAGATGTAGTAGGGAAAGTGTTGTTTGTGAAGCACACGACCCATGACTACATCTCCAGGCAGCAGTTTCTTGTGATGGCTGCTTTGGTGAAAAAAAGAAAATCAATTGGGGACAGACATTGTTTGATCTCATCAGGAAGATAAATAATAAGAAAGAGTTATGCTACGCACGGGTCTTAGGCCTATTTCTGAAGGCAAAAGCTGATGAACTCCTGGTCTCCCAGACCATGTCCATCAATGCTTCTAAGAGGCTCACATCTGCCCTCTTTGGCAGATGGGAGAGGACCATCTCTAAGCCCTCCAAGGACAAGCCATCAAAAGGTGCTTCAGAGAACACAAGGGTGGTAACAACCACTCCCTCCTTGGCTAAAGAAACTCTGCCCCTTTCCTCTCCAATTATTTCCTCACCACCTCCTCCAGCCTCTCCTATTCATAACCCCACACCTCCTAACTCGCCACTACAACAACATTTGGCCAACATTTCCTCATCCTCTCTGTTATCCATCCCTATATTTGACCTCCTCAATGAGTCATCTCCACACCATTCTCCAAATAACAGAGCCTCACCAGAAACTCCCTCATATTCCCTTTCTGTGTCTCCTCCCAACAACATAGATAACCCTATGCCAGATCATATCAAACAACTCATACCACCATCTGTCATTTCCCCTCCAACCCTAGACCATGCATTCTTCCATACCCTGATATCTCATCTCACTCCTATCCTCAAGAAGCTCATTGCTTATGAGATTGCCCCCTAGTCACCTCCATAACCACTCTTACTAACCTGCTTGCCTCCTCTTCCCCCATCCCTTCTTCAACCCAAGGCATAGCCATAGAGCATTCTGAAGCCATGCAGGGGGAGATGTTCTATGAAGAAGCTCTTGCATCAATAGCAGTTCCAATAGTAGCAGAAGAAGTCCCTGCAACAGTAGTAGTAGCAATAGCAGAAGTAGTAGCAGCAACAACAACAGTTGATTGTTAGATGGTTGAGGCTATTCCAGAAGTTCTGACTTGTGGATATTGTGTCATACATCCATCAATAGATCTAGATAGCATTCTTTCTATTTTTGCTCCAATTGTTGATTTATCAACAAAATCCATTGCGTGCTATACTCCACCTGCTTCCTTAGAGGTGATAGCCACAATAAGGGCTAGTTTTGAAGAAAGCTCTAAAACTGAAGTTATGATTACTGAGAAAGCTTCATTAGTTGATACCAAAGAGGCAGTTGAAGAGTCTGATGAATCTGAGTCTGAGTATATGACTTACCCCATCCCTCTAGTCTATGCTCCTACTCCTATCCTAGCTCCCAAGGCTCCTTCTCCTCCTCCCAAGGTAACTCCCGAGTATATAAAAGCAATTGATGCTTTGTACAACTTTGACAAAGAAAGTAGTGAAGAAATCTACAGTGATGATTCCCCTAAAACCAAGAAGAGGAAATTAAGAAAGAAAGCTCATGTCTCTACTCCCAATCCACGTAATTATACTCCATATTATATCAGGCATAACATTGAGCCTTATCCTAATATGCCCTGGTGGATAAGAATATCAAAGAATGAGATGAAATCCAAGAAGAAATCTAAGAAGAACCCTCCTCCTCCTCCTCTAAGGTTTCACAGGAGAGATCCTCCACCTCCTCCTCCTCCAGGTGCAGGATCTGCCTGCAGTGGTCAACAAAAATTTTCCAGCAGCACCAAAACCTATCAGAAACAAGGAAGATCTTCTCAATCTTCTAGAGGCAGACAGCACCAACACAGACATCATCCCTCCTCTAGAAGTTCATATAGTGCTCAGTAGTTTGCCCCCAAGCCAACATTCTCTCCTCCTCCATCTCCTGGCAAAGCAAACAGCCCTGAAGGACCTCCAATTCCAGCCTATGATCCTGAGACTAGTCCAACTGCCAGAATGGCTAGATTTAAAGAATCTATTGCTCTATCTCAAATCAGAAAAGCAAGAGAACAGGGTCAGGACACCTCTCAGTACTCTACAATGTCATCCTACAGGAAGAAAGAGCTAGAAAGATATCAAGTTGGAAATCTGTTCAATGTTGAAGAGTATATGAATCTGCATCCTGAAGCCATAGTTCCCAGAGCCATATCTCAAAAGACTTATGGTGATGCAGATATGACTATGACACTGAAAGAAGCACAAGATCCTAATAGAGTAATTAAATTTGCTAAATCTTCTGATTCTCCTAAGGACATTTAGGTTATTTATTTTCTGACTCTATTTTTGTTTATGAACAATTTGGGTGCATAGCCTTATAAAAGTGATGATAGCTTATTTACTCTATCAGTCATAGTTTTTTTTGCTATGCTTATTTCACTTTGTTCTGTGTTTTTTCTTTGATTTTTTTAAAGTAACCTCACCCAAATAGGGGGAGATTGTTGGAACCCCTAGGTGATTTGGGCTAGGTTCTCTTCTTAGGGTGTGACCCATGTTATATAGAAGGGTCAAGTTTTATGTCTTTCTAGTCTTAGGTCAGTCCTACAGATGGAAGATCAAGGACATGCCTGAAGACAGCTCCAAAATCAGCCCTAGAAGAAAATTCTCTCAGTCTGTTATCAGGTCGATGAACTCTAAGTGAAAGAGAAGAGTTCTTAGGTCGACGATTTGGTCTTAAAAGAAAAATTCTGTGGTCTGCAAAGTGTGTGTTTCGCTAAATGCTCTCAACACCAAAGATCACTCAGCTCTATAATTATCTCAACGCCATAGTTCACTCAAAGCCAAAGTTACTCAGAATCAAAGATAACTCAATTCTCTCAACGCTATCAATGACTCAACGCTCTCAATGACTCAACGCCAGATGTGTTATTATCTCAACACCTTCAGTTTGACCAAGTTCTGAGGTCGACAAAAATCAGATTCTCAGGTAGACGAACTTAGAGCACAGAATCCATCAGGTTATGCAGTTCAGTTGTTCGCAGAGCTCAGGTTGACGAAAAGTTCTGAGGTCGACGATCTCTGATTTCAGGTCGACGAAAGTTGTTCTCTGGTCGACAAAAACTGTAAGTCATATTATTATTTATTCTTTCTTTTTCTGTATCCTGATTCTATATCTATTATAGGACGTTAATTCCCTGGATAATCAATGCACTTATATCCTTTAAATCAAGTCGTTACTGGCAGCATTGATTGTAAATATTTTCCATAGAATTAATTGCTTATATCTCAGGACAGACATAGAATAAAATATATGACAGCATACTTGCCGGTTTTCATTTCCCAGATTTCGACTGAGCATTTATTGCAGGTTTTTGAATTCGAACTTTAGGCAGTTATCATCCTGATCATCTCTCTGCTAGATACAAAAAAGAGGATCACAACTCTTTGATGTACACATACAGAAGAATATACAAAAAAGAGAAAAAAAAATAACTGCTCTCAAAAGAAGAAGAAGAAAGAACATCAATTACAATCAAGAGTCTTTCTTCCCCTCCTTTGTTTCCAGGATCTCAAGTGACAAGAATATTCAATCAGTCAAAGGATCCCTGGAGAGTTGATCTTATAGCAAAAGACTTTCACCTAGCAAAGTTCCCCTTCCTGAACAGTTGTTAATCTCAGGGAGAGCTTTGACAATATCTGAAGAATTCTCAAGACTTCTCTCATTTTGCTTGAGAAAAGAGTAGTCCAAATCAACCTCTCTTCCCCACCTATGTACAGGGTTTTAATTCCCTTCAAAATTATTCTGGTTGCAATTCTCCTTCCAAAAGACTTGGGTTGGTTTTTGAGCACCTGATCAAAAGCTCATTGGTGGCAGTCACCTGATCAAAACATGTAGTGGATTCCAACATAGGGTGGTAGAAGAGTGGATGTACCCAAGTTTGGGGAACCACTATAAATTACTTGTGTTGTCTGTGTGGCTGTGATTTTCTTGTGTGCTTATGCTGTGATATATTTTGCTGAGTAGCTTAGTTATCCTCTCCCTTGTTCATTTGCTGCACTTATACACTCATACACTTATATCATAGTAATATATTTTATTAAATATTTTTAATTCCACAAAAAGCAAAAAGATTTTAACAACTCTATTCACCCCCCCCCCCTCTAGAGTTTATAAGAGTTTACCCTATCTTTCAATTGGTATTAGAGGTTTTATCTATCCATTTCTTTCAATGCCCACTCCTACAGTTTAGGAAAAACTGCCCTACTACTCAGTGAATAAAACTCACCTACCTCAGAGAGCAACACTCTCCTATAGCTCAGGTAAATTTGTCCTACCTCAGACCCAAAGGTCCTACAGCTCAGATCCAGAAGGATCCTACAAAAAGAAATAGTTTAATTTACTTTGACAAAGAGAAATTTCTCTGTGTCTAAAACTAGAGCAGAACAAATTGCTGCTCCAACTCTCCTCACATCAGGGAAAGAATTTGCTGGAGAAACTCAGAAGATAACTTCTGAACTTGCTGCTGAAGTATAAAGATCTTTTGATCTAGAGTCTTCAAACAGCCCACTGAATTTGCTAAAGGATGAAGGTTCTTCTTTCTTCAGAACATATTCTGAATCTGTTGTGGCAGATGGAGACTTGCACAGTTAACTGAACTTTTGTTACTGGAGAGCTTCAAGCTTTTCACATACAGCAATGGCGAAGAAGATGAAGACGGCTACTCTCCTTTTTGAATATTGTATGCCCTAAAAGTTGTCTTTGTCTTGGCACTATCTCTTCCTTTTGTAGTTCGCCGATCAACGGCTCTTAGAGATCGATGGGCCCCACCTACAGCTTCCAGCTGCGCCTTGCTTTAACGGAAGAATACGTACAATAGCTTCACGACAAGTTTTGTCGTATAGTGTAGCTTCCCCGTGTATGAATTGACCTTAGTTCATTTTATCGATTTTGATGACGTCAGCACCTGTGGACTTAGCCAAAATCGAGCATCAGAGAATAGGCGTTGAGTGAGTAAGCATCACTCAATGCCAAAACACTTAGACAGATTTACTGTCTCTTGGCGTTGAGTGAGTAACCTTCACTCAATGCCAAACTACTTAGAATATGAAGTCTAATACTAGGCATTGAGAGATTCAGCTTCACTTAACGTCAACTTGCTTTATAAGCTTTCAGCTGCTTGGCATTGAGTGAGTGAGCATCACTCAATGCAAAACCCCTAAGACAAAATTCTGTCTTCACTAGGCGTTGACAGCGTTGAGTCAGTAACTACAACTCAACGCTTTTTGCCTTAACCAAATTTCTACTTCTTAAGCAACTTAAGCATTGAGAGCATTAAGTGAACATGCCTCACTTAATGCTACTAGCTTTTAACTAATTTCTGCATAAAGGTGTTGAGAGCGTTGAGTGAGTAAGCCTCACTCAACTCCTTTTGCCTTAGCCAATTTTCTGTGTTTAAAACGACTGGATTTAGACTGTCTTACTTTGAACTAAGTTTGACGAATGATGAATCTTAGCTCGACAAACTTTGAACTCAGTTTGATGAACTCTTAACTGAGCTCGACGAAATCATAATCTCAAGCTCTTAACTTAGCTCGACGAAAGGTGAGCTGAGCTCGACGATTTCTGAACTCAGTTCGACGAATTCTGAACTTAGTTCAACTTACAATCTTTTTGTTGTATGGCGTTAAGAGTGTATTCATCACTCAATGCCAAAACACTTAGCCAACTTTCTCTTTAGTAGCATGACGTTGAGTTAGTTGACTTCACTCAATGCCTGTTGACTTAGCCACATTTCAGCTCATTCCAACTTTGGCTATGACAGTATAGGCTACACTCACCGCTATAAGTCATCTAGCATTGAGTGATGGTCCTTCACTCAATGCCTGTAGATTTAAATAGATTTCTGCCATCCCATACCTTAAGTAAGTGTTTACCTTACTTAGCCACTTAGGCTACCGGACCTATCATAGTCATCTACTGATATGTGTATATCATTGATAAGATTGACTTCACTCAAATACAGGACATTATGGGCAGTGGACCCAACATTAGTTAAGTATATTTTCCCATTATTAAGGACAAAACACCTACATCGAAAGATTCTGAAGTAGGCCAAGTTTGTTTTTGCCCTTTATTAATTCATATGGAGTCTTATTCAGGCTTTTGTTGATTGAAGCTCTGTTAAGAACATGACATGATGTGTTAACAACTTCAGCCCTGAAATGTTCTGGGAGAGAAAAATCACTCAGCATGGTTCTTACAGCTTCAATGAGTGTCTGGTTCTTTCTCTCAGTAATCCCATTTTGCTGGGGTGCTCCTGGAGAGGAAAACTCTTGCTGAATATGGAGTTGTCCTCAACAATCACAAAGGTGTAGACTTTCCTTCCTAGACTATGAACTAGCATAGGACCAAACAAGTCCATATGCAAGAGGTATAAACACCTCACAAGTATTTTGTTTAAATGCTTTTAAAAAAAGTTTTGGTCTGCTTGTCTTTTTGGCATGCAGAGCAAATGCTCTCCATAGTACATGTAATGTTAGGACCATTCCTAACAAGCTCTTTACTGAATAGCTTGCCTATGGTCTTATAGTTCAAATGAGCTACCCTCTTGTTCCATTTAATACAGTGTAAGACTTTCTTATTTGTAATTAGACATATGGGAGATTCTGAATTTAGACAAAGAAAATTTAAACAGTACATATTTCCACACCTAGTGTCTATCAAGATGGCCTCTTGGTCACTCGACTTCTTTATGCGGCACTCATCCTTGTGGAATGAAATATCATATCCAAGATCACAAAGTTTACTTATGCTTATAAGGTTGTGTTGCAACCCTTCCACATAAGCTATTTTAATAAAAGTGACTAAGCCATTTGAGATCTTACCAAAACCTCTAGTAATCCCTTTGTCAACTCCACCAAAGATCACCTTTGGTCCATTCTTCACTGGAATAAATTCCCTCAAGTTGCTCATTGTTCCAATCATGTGTATGTAACATACACTATCCAAGTACTAGATGGGCATATTTTCTGGTGCTTGAACATTCCTGCAAAATAAAAATGTATTTATCCTTAGGAACCCAAATTATCTTGGGTCCTAGGTGCTTCTTAACTAGGGCTCCATTGAGACTACCTGAGTATTTCTTAGCTGGGTACACTTTTTGTCCATGAGATACTATGTGATTGAACCAGTAGTCCAGGGCAAAGTGTCTAATCATTCCATAACACCAACACTCATATCTGTTATATCTCCTCTTTGGAGGTACAATATGAACTTTATGCTGACATTCCTTAGTACAGGAATCAGCAGCTTTTACAGATGCATGTTAACTGTGAGGAAATTATTTGTTTTGCCTCACTATCACAGCAGTCCTCCTTAGAGGAAACGCATTAGGAATAGCTTTCCTATTCACGGATGTGTTAGGTGCTCCTGGTCTAGACTTCTGGATTTCTTTTCCTTTAGTCTGAGACACAGGCTGTGGTAATACTGGACCCTTTTGTCCTGTCAGCTTTCTATCTTTCCTTTTCCAAGGTTTTATGTAACCAAGACCACTTCCAGGAGTTCCTGAGAAGGTATCTATTATGGGGAGCATAATCTAGGTTTAGAGAACTACTGAACAAGTCTTTTCTCATTCAGAAGTTTGAGTTCTAACTCTATAATGGTTGAATCTCTTTGTTTAAGCAACATGATTTAATCATCAATGATTTTAGTTAGCTTAGCTAACTTTGAACTTTTAAGACAAATCAGCTGAGTAGCCATCTCATGATGGTATTCAAGACCTCTTAATGATGCAATCTTGATGGCTTGTTCTTTAGTAAGCTTTTTGCTCTTTACAAGAGCCTCTAGCAGTTTTCCAAATCTAATTATGAGCTGCTGCAGTTCAGTCTCAGATTTGGACTTATGTGACTCAAAATTTGAGTTACATGAGTCTACAAAATCCCCAGTCTCATAAACAGAAGTTTTTGAACAAATAGAATTGTCAAAGATTACCTGAGTATCCTGACAGTAAATAATTTCTATTTCTGAATCATCAGACAGTGCCATCTAATTAACATCCATATCATCTTCAGAGTCACCAAGGAGTTATGAATTTATGGAGTTATTACCCTTGTATATGGCCCCTCTGATGAATTCCTCTTCATAGGAGAACAATCCAATGTGAGCCTGTTCTTAATCTGATTTAGTTGAATCTGAATCACTATTAGATAGATTCTTTGGCTTCTTTGCCATCAGACACTTTTCTAACTTCCTGTCTTTGTAGAACTTCTTTTCCTTGGACTTTCTGTTCTCCTTTCTCTTTACTAGACAATCAACAATGACATGTCCAGGCCTATTATAGCAATAACAAATCATGGCAATCTTAATTTATTTGTTTTAGTTTGAATCATACCTGACCACAGAGTTGTTTCGGTGTTTGTCTTTGTTTTTGTTGGAACTTGGTCCAGATGATATCTTCTTGTTCCATTGCTTCCTTCTTCACATCATCTTCTCGAATTTCCTGGTGAACAATGCCAATTCACCATCTGACAATTCTTCTGATGAAGAACTAGTCCTAGTGCTAACTGTATCTTCATCCCTTCTTGGTGATGATGGAATTTCTCTTACAGCATAAATCTTTATGCCCTAATCTTTGTTTAGGGATCTCAAAAACTTGTCATAAAGCTCATAGTTTGAGAATTCTATGCCATAATTTTTTAAGTCATTGATCATTCTAAAGAACTTTTATAACAAAGTTCTATTGAATTAGTCTTCCCTTGCTTTAATGCCTCATACTGCTGGTCGAGTAGAGACTTTCGGTCATCTCTAACTTTTTATGTGCCTTCCATATAGACTATTAGAGTATCCCACATCTCCTTAGATATTTTACAGTGTACTAAGTTCTGAAAGGTTGAATTATCTATTGCACTGACAATTATGTTTTTTGCTCTTTTATCCATTGTGGCAAGAACCACCTCATCCTTTGTCATCTCAGACAGTTTCTTAGGGGTTTGCATATTTGCATTTAAGACAGATACTTTCATGGGAATTTATGGACCTTCTTGAATTCTGATAAAGATTCTTGGATCTAATGCCTCCATAAACAATCTCACCTTTTGCTTCCAAATAATAAAGTTATCCTTTGTACATATAGGAAGCTTCATAGAACTGAGTTCTATGTGAGATTCTGAAGCCATGAGATCTGATATGTTTCAACCACCCTTAGGATATTTTTCTGACTGTTAGGTCTTTCTTTGAAAAACCTTGCTTTGATACAACTTGAAAGATAAATCTACGGGTAGTTAATCACCTATAGGGGGGGTGAATAGGTGTATCTAAAATTCTTTATCACTTATACTTAATATTTCAGTAGATACTTAAAAGTAAATATTCACAAGAACACAGCACAAGCAATCCACAGTACACAGAAATTTTATATAGGTTCCCCTATCTATGGTACATCCTGTAAGACCCCCCTTTTTTTTTCTTTTTCAACCACCGGGGTCTTAGGCCCAGAACCGCCGCTTTGCGGTGACACCTTCACGTCCTGAAGGGTCATCACCACAAGGCGCCGATTCTGCCGGCCAAATCGATCACAGAAAGTAGCACAATTATTGAAGTAATAGTAAACAGTCCACAATAACAAAAACCACATATATAAATAAGTAAGCTCCACGAAAGGAGTGTCCACAGAAACATCAGAGTACTATAAATACGGGCTTATGCCCGGTACAAAATGTCCTCACTACAAGTCTCTCATGCGGAAGCGAAACAGTAAACTACTCAAGGATCGAGACTCACGGTCCCGGCTGTGTGAACTCCGGAGCTAGACTGCCCCATCTCTAGGCGCACCGATCTCTGGGGCTGCTCCTCCATGCTGGGCTCCACGATCCCCTAAATGATGCGGTTTGAAAACCGTTAGTCATAAAGACTAAGCCCTATCATCCCCTACCCCTTCCCCCCATGGCTCCTAGGTACCGAGCGGAGAGGAAGAAAGGGAAGGACATGAAGGTGGAGATTAACATGAAAGCAGATGGCAGCGGAAACTAATCTAGCAAGTTGTATTAGGTGAGCAGTTAATAAGTTGTTGTAATAGGTCTAGCAGTAAGAAAAGCAATTAAATGAATTTAAACCTTCACTTATGCGAGAACACATAAGCAAAGGGATCTTTTACAAGGCTCCCATCGTATAAGTGTCCCATACCACTTATACCTTGGGGTGTCGGTTATCAAACAGCAGGGGTTATTATATATTGAAAATAACCTTTGATTTATAAACTTGCCCACACAAGCTTATAGACCAAGGGGTCGTTTTGCAGGTCCTAATGTATAAGCGTCCCATTCCACTTATACTTTAGGTGTCAAGGTTGTTATGAATGATTATGAAATGCAACTATATGGTGGGTATGTTATGTCATGCAGTGCAACTCACACACCCGACTCTGTGCACACAGACCTTTAGTTCCCCCTTTCGGAGCCGTTACCTCCCAGGATACCTCCGTAGTGGCAAACGGAAGCGGTGGGTTGGGCCTCGCCCACCTCCAAAACCAGTAAAGCACACTGGTCTGACCTATCGTACGCCTCAACGCTTGGTGCATAAAGCGGACTCCTGCGTACTCTTGCCGACTGGTCCGCCGGACTTCTGTTGGCAAAGTGCTAACTACCTCGCCGAGTCAACGATATCGGTGTCGGTGCAATCGAACTCCCCGATATCGAAAGACCCACCACCTTAACTTTCCTATCTTATGCACATGCAAGTTTAATCGCAAACAAACAGAACCGAGCCGAAGCTCCCCGGACCAAAACGTCCGTCTCCAAACAAACCGAGCCGAAGCTCCCCGGACCATCCGTCCGTTTCCAACCCAACCGAGCCGAAGCTCCCCGGACCATCCGTCCGTTTCCAACCCAACCTTCCTGTGCCAACAGTGTTGTGAAGAGTGCAGCCCTAGTTACTAAGTTACTCTTGTCGGTTTGTTATTACAGTTTACGTTAGCCCAGGACTGCCCCCGGTATACCCCGTGAAGGGCTCTCAAGGGGCACTAGGAACCAAGACGGTGCATTACGGCCCGAAGTTCCCTTTCGCAAGGCACTCTTTGTTATTGGTTGTTTTCCCTTAGCCCGATTCCCTTCTCATATTACGATAGACTATCCTAGGGTGATTTTTAAACCTTCCACTCCTCGGGAAAAGCGATCTTTCGCCAAACCCGAGCACCTCTTAACTCTAACTATCACCACTACTCACTACTCTTTATATCTTCATCAGATCATGTTTTATTGCTTTTCACAATTTACTAAATGCAGACCGACCTAGGCTACATGTCGAACCGGTTATGCAAGGATCGATTACTCATCCAAATGCCCTAAACTATTTACTGGAGACTTATCTTGGTATAAATAACCTAAATCCAGAAAATGGAAATTTTCCTAATTTATTTGGCATTTAATTAAATTCCTCGAAAATCTCAAGGGCCACCGGTTTGAACATGAACTATCCTAATTATTCATGCAAGATGTCCAGCAAATTTATGATAATTAGTAGGCTTTCTCAGAAGGCTAAATCCTAAATATCATAATTTTCTATCATCAAAATAACCTGAAAACTATTTTGGAAATAATCTCTAATTTCTATAGTTTATGAATCAAGTACAGCAAATGTTCTTCCAAAAATTCTAAATAAATTATGACATGATGATTAAGGCCTAAAATTAGCACTGGCCAAGTTTCATAATTTCCCAGCAAGTATTTTATCCATAATTAATTTTTAAACATAAAAGCCCTTCCAATCTTTTGTGAATAATGTACTAGATTTACTCATCATAAAATTCTATAAAAATTCAGGGATCAATGTTCTACTAGTCAAGATCTAAATCCAGAATTTTAACTGATTATAGTTAATGTAAAGCCTCCAAATAATTGAAACAACAAATTGGGCTAATAGTTCTTTAACACATGAAGTATAATATAAATTAATCATAAAATTCCAGAAAAATTACCATAAGTCTAATACATCCTAAAACTCCCTCCTCCCGAGTTTCATAATTTTTGGATTAGCTTTAGTGCTTAAAATAACTAAATTACGTTTCCATCCTAATCCTACATCTCAACTTGTGAGGTACCTAACTACCTCCAAATCCATCACTATCTCAATCAGAGGGTTTTCATCATGTCATCCCCCTCTCCTCCAAATTTCAAGGGCATACAAGAGCTTTTGCCCCTATGTCCTTCACAAACCTCAAACTCCCACCCGTTGGAGTTGAGCCAATCTCTTAGGGTAAATCCACCCTAAGCCACACCATGTTACCCAAGAGGGTGGACATAGACTCCACAAGTCAGTGGCCAACAACTTCAGCCTCTTTTGAGGAGATTTGTCCACTCCACCCCCAATCGTACTTTTCCCCAAAGTACCCCTCGCCAAGACCTATCTAGGACTTGATACTTCCCTATTCAAAACTCGACCAATCGAGTTGAAATTTTGTACCGATCTTAATATTGATGCCAGGGACCACCACCCAAAATTTGGGGAAGTTTGGGCTTAATTTCATCTCCTAATTAATTTTATATTATTTATTAAATTTTTACAAAAACTTTAGGCAAAAGTTCTCCAAAAATTCTCATTTTTGGACAGCCTCTCGATATACATATTATAGACCTCCAGTCCAAATTTCAAGTCATTTGGACATGTTATGAACCGTGGGCAACCAATTCAATTTCTGGTTAGCCTAGGTCTTGATCCCACCAAAATGAGTGCTGTGTTCAAACCACTCACCCAAATTGAATAAAATCAATTTTAAATTAAAGTAGACCCCGAGGGCTACAACTTTTGTGTCTGGTCATTTTTCCTAAATCGGCCTCTAAGTGCCTCGTTTTGCAGCCTCAAAAATACATTCAATATCTTATTTTTCCATTATGTACTATATAATATTCTATGTATTATATATTAAATCTACTGTTCATCTTCTTCATGAACCCGAAAACCAGAACCAGGAAGCCATTTTCCTGTAACATTTCCGTGATCCGTTGCCGGCCGTCCGGTCACTTCCCTGGCCAGCCACCACCACCACCACCTCCGTTGAGGCGATGGCTAGCGGTCGGCGGTGGTTGGGCCGCCGGAGGTGGCGGTTTCCGGCGAACTAGAAATATCTTTTTCATGGTTTTTCCATGAAAACGAGAGATGGATCCGGCTCCGTTGAGCGTGAATCTCCTTCCTAAGAATCCTAAGATCTACCAATGAAAGAGAAGGAGTAGAGGAGGATCTTGTTCGCGGTTTGGAGGCGAGAAGAGCGACGAGGTGCCATGGCGCGGTGGTGGCGTTGCTGAACTCCTCCTTACAGCAAGAACAAGGATCTGCTTCGTTTGCTTGAGCGTGTAAACCTCTCCTCTTTCCCTAAGTGGGCTTTTATAACTCAGGAAGTGGGAAGATGAAATGGTAACCGCCATTATGTCTTAACGTTTCGGTTACAGTGAAGGGATAAGAAACGGTGGAAACTGAACAGGTGCGTCCAGCTGGCGGTTTTCTATTGGACCACCTTTTCCTCAGTTATTATATAATTACAGAAGGAAAACGGCCGGTAGTTACTCCTGGTGTAACTTCCCAAGCCAGCATTTATTTCCACGCGCGTTAAAATTATTTCGGGCCTGGACCGTCGTTTCGGCCAATGTCACGGGCGTGACACATAGGTCACGGGCGTGACAGGCCCGGCTAGTCATCTGGGTTCGACGATCGTCAAACTGAGATCGACGATCGTCGATCGAAGGTCACGGGCGTGACACCTTGGGTCACGGGCGTGACAGGCCCGAATAGCAGATTTCGAGGTCGACGATCGTCGAATTGAGATCGACGATCGTCGATGGGGTCACGCCCTAGGTCACGGGCGTGACACTCATGTCACGGGCGTGACATGCCCGGGGCGCAAGCTCGACGATCGTCTCACGGCGATCGACGACCGTCGATGGGGTCACGCCCCTAGGCACGGGCGTGACACCTTGGTCACGGGCGTGACATGCCCCGTTAGCACGATCGACGATCGTCTCGTGGAGATCGACGATCGTCGAAGTAGTCACGCCCAAGTCACGGGCGTGACATCTTGGTCACGGGCGTGACATGCCCAGACAGCGCGTTCGACGATCGTCTCGTGGAGATCGACGATCGTCGAAGTAGACACGCCCAGGTCACGGGCGTGACAGGCCGGTCACGGGCGTGACCAACCCGTGACCCGCAATACTGGTCGCTTTATTTCCAATTTTGGGCTTCCTAGGATTCCGTCACGACAAATCTGACTCCTAGGGGTCTAGCCGGAAATGGGATGTTACACATCCACTTTCCCCCTTCTTCCTCACTAGTAATGTACTAGATAAGGTTATATCTCCTCCTCTTCAACTCAGATCAAAAGATCTTGTAGGCTCAGTTTCTATTAAGAAACCTACAACTCAGACCTATTGGTCCTACCTTAGAGATCCACCTAATCTCCTACCTCAGGTCCCTCAAGAATCCAACCTCAGCCTTTATAACACGGGCTTACAACTAAGTGATCCCACACATATCACCTACCTCAGGTCCCTCAAGAATCCTACCTCAAACTATATAAGTCTTACACCTTAGTAATCCCACACAAATCACCTACCTCAGGTCCCTCAAGAACCCTACCTCAGCTTTTAGAACACAAGCTTACAACTCAGTGATCCCACACAAATCACCTACCTAAGGTCCCTCAAGAACCCTACCTCAGCCTTTAGAATGTATGCTTACAACTCAGTGATCCTACACAAATCACTTACCTCGGGTCCCTCAAGAACCCTACCTCGGCCTTTATAACACATGCTTACAACTCAGAGAATTTATCTCCTACCCTCTCAGATCTCAAAGAGATCTTACAAAATTAAGAGGTAAATAATTTCAAAAAATAGCAATTCAATGATCTGACTTATTTGAGAATTCAGATTCTTCAGTTCAGCAACAAAGGATTGATTCTTGATAAGCAGGCTAGCTGAAATGATTCTTCTCTGGATTTGCAATGTTATTGATGATGATTGACTTTATTTCTTTAAAGAACTTGTAGAACAAATCCACCTTAATCCTCTGATCAACTTGTTGAAAGGATCAGAAAACTTTCTTGAAGACCTGCATCTTCCTTCTTCTTTTTGGAGATGTCACCCTCCTCTGACTTAGAAGAAATTAGAATGAGAGAAAATAATTGATCGATTTTTTCCATCAAATTCTGTGTATACGACCCCTCTATATATAGCCTTCACGGGTTGCTGGCTTCTTATTGATGACATCATACTTCAAAATTTCCTTCAAATGGATTCTGATGAGATATCAAGTCACTGTAGCTGACATGATACTTCTGACTTGACTTGACACTTAGCTGTGTTGACTCTGTTCAACTTTAGGATCAAAAGTGTGGAGAAGTCTAAAGTATCTCAACACAATATTACTTAGTGTTCATAGAAGGTGTCGAGACATCTTAGCAGTCTCGACACAATATTACTTAGTAGAATTTTCAGTCTGAACCTGAAGGTGTCGAGACAGTTGACTTGTCTCGACATAACTGCCGACTGTGTTGACATCTTTAATTTGCACTGTGTCGAGAAAGTTGAATTTTCTCGACACTACTGTCTGTCGGGTGTCGACACTTGTTTTAATTCTTTACTGTATCGAGACAGTTGAATTTTCTTGACACTTTAGTCTGTTGGGTGTCGACATCTTTAAGTCTACACTTCAGTCTTCATTGTGTCAAGATAGTTGTATTGTCTCGACACTACTATCTTAAACTTTAAGGTGTTGAGATATCTGTCTTGTCTCGACACAGCTATCGTGAATCTTCAAGGTGTCGAGATAACTGACTTGTCTCGACATTGCTCCTGCAAAGGTGTCGACTAGTTGAAGTGTGTCAACACTTTTGTACTTAGCCATTTCTCTACACTGCAACTTGCTACATTTTGGCTGTCCTGACTTCACTCAACACTTTTAATTATATGGCGTTGAGTGAACTGGCTTCACTTAATGCTTGTGGACTTAGTAAATTTTCTTCAGCAATTTCTTTGATGTTTGGCGTTGAGTGAGTTTGCTTCACTCGATGCTTTTGGACTTAGGCAATTTTCTGCCTTTTCAGTCAGCTTCTTTGGGTCCATCTGTCAATGTCACTTGGACCACCTGTCCGATCAATATGACATAGACTAACCTGCATGCATGAATTGAAACATTCATCAAATACATACTTGTGTATATCATTGAGTTGAAATGGCTTCCTCAAATCAAGTACATTGTTTCCAATATACCCAGCACAGAGCCCTGCCTAAAGGTCAAGAGGATTTTCATCGACAATGGAAGCTCGGTCGACGTCTTTTTCATGGACGTGTTCCGAAGGATGGGGATCCACGAAGAATATTTTTGTCCAGCAAGAGAATCCATCTATAGATTAAACAATCGACCAGTTCATGTACGGGGCATTATTTTCCTCTCAGTGACCATAGGAGAGCACCCTAGGCAAGCAACCCACGATATCCAGTTCCTGGTCATGGAGTTTGATTCTGCCTACAACACCATCTTTGGTCGGTCTTTGCAAACGGTGTTCGGAGCAATATTCTCCGTACTACATCTAACAATGAATTTCTTCACCCCTAGTGGCATATGCATCGTTCGAGCGGATCAAGCAATGGTGCAGATCTTCTACCTCAACCAAGGTCAGCGTCTACAAGGGGTAGCCCAACACATTGAAAGCTTCGATTTGTAGGATGATGCTGTGATACAAAGGTCCACGCTAGTGGAAGGTCTAATCGAGGCTCCACTTCGCGCAAGAGATCACTCCCATATGGTACTGATCATATCACTCTTATTCCTAGAGGAGCAGAGTAGTACATGAACTTTTACGTGCCAAATAGGATGTATTCCCATAGAGTCCTAAGGATATGCTAGGGGTAGACCCGCAAGTCATCACCTACTCGCTAAACATCAACCTAGAGTGCAGACTGGTGGTCTAGAAAAAGCGCAACTTTGCGCCTGAAAGGATCCACGTCATCAAGGAGGAAGTAGATAGGCTTCTTACAGCGCATTTCATCCGGAAAGCAGCATAACCTACTTAGCTCGATAATATGGTCATGGTGAAGAAGGCTTCAGGGAAGTAGAGGATATGCATCGATTACATCAACCTCAACCAAGCTTGTCCCAAGGATAACTTCCCTCTCCCCGCATCGATCAGCTCGTGCGCGCAATAGCCGGACACGAACTCGTCAGTTTCATGGATGCCTACTCAGGTTCAATCAGATCTGAATTAACCCAGTAGACGAAGAACACACTGCCTTTCACACAGATAAAGGGGTGTATTATTATAAAGTAATGCAATTCGGGCTGAAAAAGGTCGGGGTAACCTACCAAAGGTTAATGAATTATGTGTTCAAAAGTCTCATTAGACAATCCATGGAGGTTGACGTTGACCACATGCTACTCAAGAGCATTCAACGAGGCCATCACCTAGAAGACTTGGAGAAGTTCTTCTAACTCCTCCTCCGCTTCTAACTGCGCTTAAATCCTACCAAATGACCGTTCAGGGTTACTGCGAGAAAGTTTCTAGGCTTCATGGTAACAAAACGAGGAATAGAGGCCAATCCTGAAAAGATCTAGGCATTGGAAGACATGTCTCCCCTATACTATATCAAGGAAGTCCAGCACCTCAATGGAAGAATATCTGCACTCTCACGGTTCCTGGCCCGGACGGGGGAAAAGTACCTCCTTTTCTTTAAAGTGCTTCATGGGGCGCACCACACCGATATCTAATAGACGGATGAGTGCCAGACTGCCTTCGAACACCTCAAGCAATATTTGGCCACTCCCCCACTGCTCTCAAAGCCCACCGACGGGGAAGCCCTCTTTTTGTACTTGGCAGTCTCACCGCACACACTTAGCTTGGTCCTAGTCAAGGACAAAGCGGGGATCCATTGCTTGGTCTATTACTTCAGTAATATCTTGTCCAATACGGAGAGCAGATATCCCATGACGGACAAGACATCCCTTACCTTGGTATTCTGTGCTAGAAAACTCCGGCCCTATCTTTAAGCCCGCACCATAAGGGTGCTCACACAGCAACCTCTTCGAACAATCCTACAAAAGCCCGAGGTATCAGGAAGGATAGTGAAATGGGCAGTGAGGCAAGGAAAATTTTACATCCAGTTCCTACTTAGGCCCGTCATCAAGTCCCAAGTCCTCACAAACTTCATAGTGGAATACACGCTCCCGCAAGAAGAAGAACTCATCTCTAACAACCTGGCCCAAACACAGTGGACCTTTGTATCACTCCTATTTGTCACATCGCATATATCAGTAGGTCCGGTCGGGGCCCGACGCCATATACTATATATAGACCAAGGAGTTACTAATTGAAACCATCATCCAATACAATGCATCCTAACACAGAGTACATTCTAGCGGAAATAATTTTAAAGTTTAAAAATAGAACACACCATAATCATAAATGTTCACTAAATATATAAATAGGAATGAGTATACAAAATACACAAAAGAGTCTTGGACTTATGGCCTTACAATTATTTACTTAAACAATAAGTGTTTTATAGACTTTGGCACGCAGGCTGGCCACACATGAAAATAGTAAAGGAAAACACTTCGCTTTGGCCTTTAAGGGCCAACACAGCATCAAGGGCTTCATCCCGCTACTTGCTACATGGCTCACATGTTCCTGCATAAGAACAATCCACCAAACGGTTGCAAAACAAGGTAACGGTCAGTGACAAAATTATAATGACCCCACCCCTTACTCGGGGCGCCGATGCTCCTTCCCTACAATATATTAGCAAAACTAAAAATAGCAATGAAAGTGCAATTTAAGCACACTTCACCACAGGCGTAGGCACAAATGACCATACACCTCGTGCTCTCAGGGCACATTCTCGATGTCCGGACAAAAGCAAGGGACTCACCACCATATACAAGACGACAACAAACATGAGCATTAAGGTAGTCTTTACGACCTTCGTAAGTCCTAATACCCGTAACTATGACAGCGATAGGTAGCACTACCTATGGATGCTCGACATAGCTACTGTGTAGGTTAAGTCCTTTCTTGTTGCTCACATCGTCGGGAGCAAAAAGACACAACGTGAGTCGGCCTCCCCCTTCCCATTTCTCCAGACATTACATAACCACGTTTTATTATACGAATGGATCTCAAGCCACCACTCTGGGCTCTCAAAGATCTCAGCTTCACATCACTAGCCCCAGGTATCCACGACACAGGCCTCAAACACTGGCCCCAGGTCTCCATGACAAATGCCTCAAACAAAGCTCTCAAGGAGATACCGTCGTGCGGTACCTAGCATAAATGTGATTCTACCAAGTTTTCTGGGTGCTCCTTGGAGTTAGTCCCCAAGGTTCCCTGCAGAAATCTACCGCGTAGTTACCCAAAAAACAAACATCACGGAGTATTCTCCAGTAATAATAAGCATAATGAAAAACATCACAAATCTAGACCAACCTGTCCGGATAGGCTTCAGACACTATGCCTATGTTCGTACTTTGATTCCGAACTCTAAATGCAAAACTATGGGGATACTCCGTATCTACCCGAAGGAAGACCTCACGCTCACCACACACTCGCGGGAGAGGGTTTCCTTTGTAAAAGGAAGAGGTCTTCACATGTCCAAGTAGATAATCGTTACCCTTTGCACTCTCTTCGGTGCCATGCTAAAGATCTAAACTGATGAACACGACCGCAATGATCTTGCCTCCATAGATTCGGACTCGTCCTGCAAATCGGAGCTTCGGAACTCGAACGGTGGCAAGATCTCCTTCCTCTTCTTCCTTCTTTGCTCTCCCTTCTCTCTAACAATTAGAAATAGAAGATTCAAAGGAAAAGTGAGATGGAAACCTACACTCTCGGCTATATACTCGCAGGGGAAACCTCAGTCATCGTATCCCTTAATAAAACCGGTGAACGGTCACGATTCTATTTAGAATTCAGTTTGCGAGCGCTACTGCCACGCGGTAAGATATTTCCGCCGCGCGGTACCTCAATCGTTTTGCTTCTTAAGGATGCCACCACTCAAAACTCAAATCGGGCATTGACACGTGGAAGCATCATAACTGCTCTGCTACCGCCATGCGGTATGACTAACGTTGCGCAGTAGCAACCCGAGAACTTGGCAAAATAAATCGCAAAGCTACTGCTGACTCTAATACTACCGCCGCGCGCTAGCCAGTGCTGAGGTGTCGAGAGCGTTGAGAGAATTGAGTGAGCTACCGCCACGCGGTAGTCACTATCATCGTGTGCTAACAAGTGTCGAGGCATCGAGAGCATTGAGAGCATTGAGTCAAAGGTGCTGAGTAATCCGAGCTACCGCCGGCGGTAGCTCTACCGCCAGGCGTTACCTTCTAGAAAAGGTTTCCTGAACCTTGGTGCATTACAATTCTCCCCCACTTAAAGAAATTTCATCCCGAAATTTTGCGTTACATGAAAATATAAAAAGTAAACAGTACATCTGATTACCTTAGAGAAAAGGCTCAGGGAACTCCTCCCTCCTAGTATGCTCATACACCCAAGATAGCTCTTCTCAGCCACAGTTGTCCCAAAGGACCTTGACCATTTTAATAGATTTGTTCTACAGCTGCTTGATCTCTACATCCTTGGTCCGAATGGGCCTGACCTTCGTCATCAACCCACTGTCGACAGACACTTGATTCGCAGCAACCACTTGAGTAGGCTCTTGTATAGCCTTCCGCAATATTGAGATGTGAAATACATCATGCAAACCGCTCAACTCCACTGAAAGAGCCAAACGATAGGCGGCTACATCAACTCGCTCCAAGATCTCAAAAGGACCAACATACCTCGAACTAATCTTTTTTAAGCTTCAAATCCTTGATATGCCATTAAACGGTTTTATCTTGAGGTATACCTAATCGCCCATCACAAACTCCACGTTCTGATACTTGACATTATAGTACTTAGCCCGCCTATCTTGAGCAATTAGTAGCCGTTCTCGAAGCAACCGTATCATTGAAGTAGCATCTTCAACAACCCTTCGCTTGTGGAGCTTGGATTCTCCCGTTTCAACCCATGCCAACGGCGTACAACACCTCCTTCCGTACAGAGCCTAAAAAGGCACCATCTCAATGCCAGCATTGTAGTTGTTATTGTACGCGAAATCAATCATAAAAAGTTTGTCTTACCACCTTTTCCCAAAATCCTAAGCACACGTACGAAGCATATCTTCCATTGTCCTATTCACCCATTCAGTCTGACAATCCGTCCGTGGAGGAAAGGTTGTGCTGAATTTCAGCTTGATCCCCAATAGTTGATGTACCAACTCCAGTCATAGGACATAAAGCTCCCATCTCGATCACTCATGATGCTACAGGGCACACCTTGCAGTCATACAATGTTATCTGCACACAACTTTACCAGTTTGTCAACTGAAACGTCTTTCTTATTTGGGATGAAGTGTGATATTTCCGTTAAATGATCTATGACCACCTAGATGGCATCGTTTCCCCCTTTGCGATCTCGGCACTCATGCACGAAATCCATGGAAATATCGTCAAACTTCCACTCTGGTATAGGAAAAGACTTCAAGAATCCTCCGGGCATTTAGCACTCCGCCTTCACCAAGGCGCACGTTTGACACTTTGCCACATAGAATGTTACATCCTTTTTACGTCTTGGCCACCAGAATAACTTTTTCATATCCTTGTACATCTTTGTGCTCCCAGGGTGAATCGAGTACTTAGTATGATGAGCCTCATACATCAATTCCTCGCATAGCTTACCCACACTTGGGATATAAGAATGATTGTCCTTCCATAACAGCCCACCATCGATAGTAAATTGGGCATTTGACCCATCCAAAGCCTCAGCTATGAACCGCTTCATGTTGTTGTCAAACTCCAAAGCCTGCCGAATCCGATCAGCCACATCATACTGCACCTCTATCCAGATCAACAGAGCTTCAACACTATACCTCTTATCAACAAAAGAGATTTCTAAGACCTCTAGATCTCAAACGATACGCTCGTCATGCCTCAATAACCAATTGGCATGTGAAGGAACTCTGTGACTTAACTCATCCGCAACCGTATTACCTTTCCCAGGCATGTTGCATTTCTTCAAGGTGTAGTCCCCAAGGAACTCCATCCATCTCCGATGTCGCATGTTTAGGTCCTTCTGATCAAGTAGATATTTCAGACTCTTATGGTTGGTATAACTATTGACCTTCACACCATATAGGTAGTGCCCCCAAAGCTTTAGAGCAAACATCGCGGCCTCTAACTCTAAGTCGTGGTCCAGATAATTCTCTCATGCACCTTCAACTAGCACGAGCCATACGCTTTTACTCTACCATGCTGTAGCAATTCACAGCCTAAACCACTCCCCGAAGCTTCGCTGTAAATCTCATAGCCTTCTGTCCCACATGGCGAACACAGAAAAGGCATTGTGATCAGACGACTTTTCAGTTCTTCGAAAGCTTGCGCGCACACTGGCGAACAAAACAAACTTCTGATCTTTCCTTGTCAAGGTCATGAGAGGTAATGCTATCCGCAAGAAGTTCTCTACGAAGTGCCTGTAATAGCTGGCAAGCCCCAGAAAACCCTAGACTTTTGCTACAAAAGACAACACAGATCACTCTCAAATTGCAGCAACCTTTGCTAGATCCACCGCGATACGCTCACCACTAACAATATGACTAAGGAACGCTGCAAAAGATGGCCAAAACTCACACTTAGAGAACTTGGCGTACAACTGATTACTTCTAAAGGTCTCCGGAATAATATGCAAGTGCTCTGCACGATCATCATCAGATTGGGAGTACACTAGGATATCATCAATGTGCACTATTATGAACCGATCCAAATACTCCTTGAACGTCTGGTTCATCAAGTCCATAAACACAGATGGCGAATTTGTCAGGCAAAAAGGCATGATTGTGAACTCATCATGCACATATCGTGTACTGAACGCCGTCTTAGGAATATCACTCTCCCAGATTCTTAGTTGATAGTAACCAGACTTAAAATCCATCTTTTAATACACAGTTGATCAAACTAGCTGGTCGAACAAATCATCAATCCTCGAAATCGGGTACTTGTTCTTCTCTATTAGCTTATTGAGTTCCAAATAATCGATACACAGTCGCAGACTACCATCCTTCTTCTTCACGAAGAGGATCGAGACACTCCAAGGTGACAAACTTTGACGTACATACCCCTGCTCTATCAATTCTTGAAGCTGCACTTTCAACTCAACAATTTCTCTTGGTGCTAAGCGGTAAGGAAACCGTGATACCATCTTGGCACCAGGAACCAACTCAATGGTTAACTCAATCTCTCTCTGAGGTGGGGATCTAGGGAAATTTTCGGGTAATACATCTGCAAACTTCGACACCACCGAAACACTGACTAACCCAGGCTTGGGATTCTTGGTCTCTAATAGAGTTAATAACAACTCTGCCCCCCTAAAGAACTGCTAACTTAGTTTCGCATTTGGTGTTTTGCCCTGATGTGACCCCTTAGGGTTGTAGCCAACCTATGCATGCTGCTCCGAGAGTCAGTCCATGCCAAAGATCAAACCACCTACAATAATTTAATGACCATGTTTCCGTTTGGTTTGTATATTCACAATCGATGCACGGAAAGCACTAGGACGAACCACACGAAGACCTTCGATGCTAAGGGGCGAGGAGCCCCTAACATGAACAGTGCTCTCTACAACCAAGAGTAGAGCATAGCCTAATATAAACAAGTCATAGACCAGTAACTAATCATATCATAGGTATAAAAGCTATAAGCTAAGTCGCACCAGTCATCTTGTCTCTTTGCTTATGGCCTACTGCCTTTTCCTTTGTCTTCGAAAACCTACCCCAACATTCACGAGCTATATGTCCCGTCTTACCACAGTTATAACAGTTGATTGGGCCTCCTCGCCCAAAGATTGCTCCAGACCCCTCCTTTGCAACTGGAGTACCACTCTGACATTTTCTAGCAATATGTCATGTCTTGCCACACGTATAATAAGTAAGTGGGACTTGCCTTGCAGCTTCTCCTGACTTAGCTTTCTTTGTATTTGGGGCATTAGCATGACAATCGCGGGTAAGGTGCCCTGACTTGCCATAAGTATGGCAAGCATATGGAGCTTGACCAGTAAATGTTCTAGACCTCTTATGCCACCTCCTGTGGTATTCAGACTTTGTAGAAACTACAGAGTACGGTACCCTGCACACTGGCATCTGGTGGTCTTTTCCCAAATCTACTTCCAACGATCTAGCCAACTCCACCAATGCTCAGAATCCCAATAACTTCGGTTCTCCCAATAGAAGTCGTAAATCATCGTGCAGACCATTATAGAATCTATTAACTATAGTCTGCTCATCCAACAACACAAACTCTACATAGTGCCTTATCATGACAAATGCATGTAAATACTCATCAACTGAGTGTGCTCCCTGCACCAGATGCATGTTCAAGTGCTGTTTTGGGGATCTTCTTAATAGAGTTTGCTCCATAGTGCCAACCGGTATTGACGCCATCCTAGGGAAAAGGGGACATACATGCTTCACAAGATGGGTATTAAACATAGCGAACACCGCTTCCGCTACCATTTGTATGGTTTCAGCCGAAGGAGGGGTCGCAAGCACGTCGTTAAACGCACTAATCTCTGCGGAGTGTTATTGATGCGACTGCCCCGCACCACTCCTAGTCACCTATAGTTGTAAAAACACTCGATTAGGAGACAAACAGATTGCCAAAACACAATCATTGGAACACTCAGGTTCCTCAAACATTTGTATTTTCATTCCTAAGTGGACATTCATGGGTTATTTTCATGTTATAACGATGACGCACATACATGTGCTCACCACCCCTTAAAGGAATTCACCCACGAATTCACATAAGAAATACCAACACCAGAGTCTGATACCAAGTTATAACACCCATATCCGTCACATAGCATATAGAAGTAGGTCCGGTCATGTCCCGACGCCATATACTACAGACATACAAAGGAGTTACTAATTAAAACCATCATTCAATACAACGCATCCGAACACAGAGTAGATTCTAGCGGAAGTAATTTTAAAGTTTTAAAACAGAACCCATAGTAATCATGAATGTCCACTAAATATTGAAATAGGAATTAGTACAGAAAATACACAAAAGAGTCTTAGCCTTATGGCCTTATAATTGTTTACTTAAACAATAAGTGCTTTACAGACTTTGGCATACAGGCCGGCCACACAGGAAAAGAGTAAAGGAAAACACATTGCTTTGGCATTCAAGGGCCAGCACAGCATCAAGGGCTTTAGCCTGCTACTTGTCACATGGCTTACCTGTTCCTGCATAAGAACAATCCATCGAACGTTGGCAAAACAAGGTAACGGTCAGCTAAAGCTAACCAAATTATAACAACCTCACCCCTTACTCGGCGCGGCGGTGCTCCTTCCCTATAATATATTAACAAAACCAAACATAGCAATGAAAGTGCAATTTAAGCACACTTCACCACAGGCGTAGGCATTAACGACCATACACTCCGTGCTCTCAGGGCACATTCTCAGTGTCCATACAAAAGCTTTGGACTCACCACTGTACACAAGATTGCAACAAACATGAGCATTAAGGTAGTCTTTACGTCCTTCGCAAGGACTAAGACCCATAACAATGACAGGGATAGGTAGTACTACCCACGGACGCTCGGCATAGCTACTGGGTAGGTTCGGCCCTTTGTCGTTGCTCACATCGTCGGGCGCAAAAAGCCACGACGCTGGTCGGCCTCCCCCTTCCCATTTCTCCGGACATTACATAGCCACATTATGTTATATGGATGGCTGTCAGGCCACCAAGCTGGGATCAAAAAGCTCTCAGCCCCACATCACTGGCCCCAGGTCTCTACGACACATGCCTCCAACACTGGCCTCAAGTCTCCACGACACAGGCCTCAAACAAAGCTCTCAAGGAGTTACTGCAACCGGTAGCACTACCGCCGCGCGGTACCTGGAAGAAATGTGATTCTACCAAGTTTTTCGAGTGCTCCTTGGAGTTAGTCCCCAAGGTTCCCTACTGCAATCTACCGCGTATAAACTCGAAAAACAAACATCACGGAGTCTTCTCCGACAAAAGTAAGCATAATGAAAAACATAACCAATTCAGACCAACCTATCCAGATGGGATTCACACACCATGCCTATGTTCGTACTTTGATTCTGAACTCTAAATGCAAAACTACGGGGATACTCCGTATCTACCCGAAGTAAGACCTCACGCTCACCGCACACTCACGGGAGAGGGTTTCCTATGCAAAAGGAAGAGAACTTCATATGTCCAAGTATAGAATTGTTACCTTTTATGCTCTCTTCGGTGCCATGCCAAAGATCTAGATGGTTGAACATGACCGCAACGATCTTGCCTCCACAGATCCAAACTCGTCCTGCGAATCGGAGCTTCGAAACTCCAATGATGGCGAGCTCTCCTTCCTCTTCTTCCTTCTTTGCTATCCCTTCTCTCTAACACTTATAAAGAGAATATTCAAAGGAAAAGTGAGATGGAAACCTACACTCTCGGCTATATACTCGCACGGGCAACCTCCAGCCATCGGATCCCTTAATAAAATCAACGAACGGTCATGATTCTATCTGGAATTCAGTTTACGAGTGCTACCGCCACGCGGTAAGAAGTTACCGCCACGCGGTACCTCAATTGTTTAGCTTCATAAGGATATCACCACTCAAAACTCGAATCAGGCATTGACACATGGAAGCATCATAACTGCTCTACTACTGCCACGTAGTAAGACTAACGCTGCGCAATAGCAACCTGGGAACTTGGAAAAAAATCGTAAAGCTATCGCTGTGTGCTAGCCAGTACCGAGGCATCGAGAGAGTCGAGAGCGTTGAGTGAGCTACTGCCACGCAGTAGTAACTATCATCGTGTTCTAATAAGTGCTGAGGCGTCGAGAGTGTTGAGAGCATTGAGTAAAACATGCTGAGTAATCCGAGCTACCGCCGGTGGCAGCTCTACCGTCGGGCGGTACCTTCCAGAAAATGGTTCCTGAACCTTGGGGCATTATAACCTTACACGTTAATGGAGCCTCAGGCACTATGGTACCAGGAGCAGGCTTATTGCTAACAGGTCCCAAGGTGGCCACTCTTAAGTACGGGCTCCAGCTGAAATCCCCCCCCCACCAACAACATTGGAAAATACGAAGCCTTGATCACTGGCCTCCACCTAGCCATCAACTGTGGGGTAGAAATTCTAACCATCAACACCAAATCCTAGCTAGTGGTCTTGCAGGTCGAGGGAGAATATGAGGCAAAGAATGACCAACTCGCTTAGTACCTCAATCTGTCAAATACCCTCATTGGAAAAATCAAGTGCCACTACATCCTCCACATTCCTCGAGATCATAACGTCAGGGCAGACACGTTATCCAAGCTCACTAACTCTGCTACTAGATACAAAACTTGGCACCGTCAGATAAAGGACTTGCTCGTTCCCAATATCTCGGGCCCCTGGGAGATTACCACACACACAGAAGGGGATCCCTTCTTGATGAACCCCATCATCGCATATCTCAAAAACACGAAACTGCCCGCGGACCTAGTAGAGGACAGATGACTACAAATCTGCGCAACCTTGTTCTCCCTAATTATCAACGAGCTCTACAAATATTCATTTTTTGGGCCATACCTGAAGTGTGTATGCTCATCCGAGGCCCACTACCCTTTGTGAGAGGTGCACAAATGCATATGTCGAAAGCACTTGGGAGGAAAGGATTTAGTCCTAAAGATCCTATGACAAGGGTTCTACTGGCCCACATTGAAAGAAGATGCCCTAGACTTCACTCGAAATGCGAAATCTGCCAGCTCAACTCCAATGTCCCACATCAACCTCTAATCAGGCTCAACCCGCTCCTAAGCTCAAGGACTTTTGATCAGTGGGGAATCAATTTACTTGGCCAATTTCCACCAGTGTTCGGGCAAAGGAAGTTCATCATCTTGGCCATTGATTACTTCACAAAATGGGTCGAGAGAGAGCCGCTGGCTAAGATTATCGAGGAAAATTCCATACGATTTGTTTGGAAGAATATCTTTTGTTGCTTCATGTTGGGAAAAACCATTATGATTTAACTTAACGATTTACTTTAAATGATTTTACAACCTAGGGCAGTTACCCATGTTTTATAGAGAGGGTAATTTGTTCTTATGAAGTTCTTGGATGTCAATAATATAAATGACATGTGAAAGACACACTGAATTCAAGAGGAAATTTAAGATTTATCAATATACGTCGACTAGAATTCGACGTAAATCAGACTAAAAATCGGCGCTACTTCGAATAGAAATCGAAGCATCAATATGTGATGAAGTTGATTCTCTTTGAGAATGAAATCGACGTATACGTCAATACGATGTCGGCAAACCGTCAATTACAAATTTTCTTTGACAGACTATTTGAATGAAGCCAGAAGTCGATGTTACTTTGATATGAACTCGATGTTACGTCAAGTAATTTTCTACCCAAAGATTGTTTTGAGGATTTAATCAGAGTTAATTCAAGAAAGGTTATCATTAATTAATTATCTACTTGGAGTCATTATATTCTCAGCTATATATATACAGAGATACTTGAGGACATAAACAAAGACACATACACACATAAGAATCAATCACAGGAACAACAAAAATATGATCACAACATATAGATAAGATTGTGGCTTTGATATATTGAATTCGACAAAGAAAGATAGAAGGATTATCATCTACGTTTGAAGTTCTTCTTGAGTCAGTCGATCAACATCATATTCCTGAATCTGCAAAAGAAAAATATTTCTTCTTCTTCTTAAGAGTTTGTTGTAATAAATTCATAGAAGATTAAAGGATCCTGTAATCAGGGCTTATAATCATTGTGATCTTCATATGTAAGGATTCTTCAGAAGTTCCAGAGATCATCTCAAAATTCCTCAATAATTTGTTGAGAGGACACAACAAGAAGATTACATCTACATCAAATCTTCTTTCATTTTCTCATTCTAAATCTTATTGACTTTAAGAAAATAGTTTTTAGAATCTCTCTTCAAAGGATTATGTTGAACCCATAAACCATAGTTCAATGAGGAGTTTGGACCTGGGGTGTAGCTCACCTTTACTTCTCTCAAACCAGCATCTTAGCTGGTGAATTGGAGTTCGGAAACTTTCCCACCAGAATAACCTCAAACAAACCCTGAGCCGCTGTGAGGAGGTACCGTCAAACAACCGAAAGATATTAAATTGCTTCCCCTCCCAATCCAATGATGGACCGACACCTTTAGATAGCTGAGGGAACTTCCGACCACCCACTCGGAAACCATGGTGAATGGTGAGCTGAAGTTCCATCCAACAAAAGCTAGATAGGGGAGTGGAAAACTCTAGAAGAGGTCCTCTCTAAAGGTTCCCTTGGGGGTCTATTTATAGTTTTTTAGGGATGGTTGGTCAATAGTTATTAGATCGGGTGGCCAACCTTAATAAGGGGTGAATAAGGTTTTTAAAGATAGTTCGAAATTAAAATGAATTTCACCAAGAAAACAAGTTCTAGAAGCTACCGCAGGCGGTAAGGCTAGCGCCTGGAGATAGGTCACAAAGATTGATTCTCTTTGTTAAACTTCAATTTTAGATTTCCCTCACAACACCACTAACAACAAACAACCACAATTTTGAGTTGTAATAAACAATATATAATTTTATTCAAAATTAGAATGGTTATTTACAATAGTAAAACTAGATCATCGTGACGCCGGAGATCGGAGGCGAAGAAATACAAACTTCTCCTTTTGTTTCTATACCGACTCTCTACTCGGACCGATTGGCTCTCTCCCTATCCCCTCAGAAAGTTCTTCGAGCAGGCTCTTTACTTTCCTTTCCAGAAGGGTCTTAGAGCCCTGAAAGTCTTCATTTCAAGAGTAGTTATACACCTAGAGGGTGGTTAAATAGGTTTTCTAGTCTTTTGACTACTTTTTGATTAGGTGTGTTGTGAGTTAGATTTTTGAGTTAGATTTCAAGAATAAAGAACATCACACCAGTATTTATAGTGGTTCCCCAAGGTATGAGTACATCTAATTTCCCTCCCACCTTTCTAATAGTGTGTTAGATAAGGCAATCTTCTCCAAAACTCGGCTCAAAGAGCTTATAACTCAGATCCCTTAGGATCTCTCAAGCTTCCTATAAACCCTACCTCAGGCCAAATACCCACACACCTTGAGCAAACTTTACTACTACAACTCAGTGACCTATCAGATCACCTACCTCAGGCTTATCAAGAAGCCCTATAGCTCAGGCTAGGAGGTTATCCCAACACTCAGAGACACTAAGTCTCCTATCTCAGATCTTGACTAAGATCCTACCTCAGGCACACATTCCTACCTAAGATTCTCACTGAATCCTACCACTCAGCCTTTATAAGTTAAGCTTACAACTCAGATCACAAGTGATCCTATAGGGAGATTAAGGCTCCATTTTTGAGGACTTATTTTCACCGATCAAGCGGTTACAATCACATGAACCAGACCTTAAAAAAAGTTCAAGTTCATGTGATCGTAACCGCTTGATCTGTGAAAATAAGTCCCCCAAACAGAGCCTAAGTGGTTGATGATGAATGACTCCAGACAAAATATTCTCTGAGTCCACTCCTTCTTGAACTAAAAATCCTCAGTTCAAACTTCTTAACATCAACAAGGATTTAGATTTTCAGTATTTTTCTTGTGCTAAGAAGACACTACAGAACACTGTTCCTCCAAGTCTTTGATGTAAATGTTGATTGCAATGGACTTGAGGATGAACAAAAATTTGTAATTGCTCTACAACTTCTTCTTGTTCAGAAAATGAGATTTATGATCTTGCTGTTGAAGACAAATTAATTCTTTAGTTCATTATTTCTAATACAACTAACCTCTATCTGACTTTTTCAGACATTCTGTAGATCTCTAAGAAAAAGGATTTACTTCCAGCTCTCTTCGTGAGGAAGAAGATGACCAAAAAGCTTCTATTTATTTCTCGGGAATATCCTTTTATAACTAGTCGTCTAATGGCTTAATGAGTTGTATGGGCCAGTCAAATTAGGTATCTACAACATGCCTTTTCCATTAGTTGTTGTACTGGAAGTATATAATGCCATTTGTCATCTAGCGAGAAATTCTCGCAATATTTGAATTGTTGATGACGTTAGCATGACCCACCGCTTGAGGACTTAGAGAATTTTAGTCAAACTTCATAGGCGTTGAGTGTAGTCAAGTAACTCAACGCAAAAGTACTTAACAAAAATTCTGCATCTGGAGGCGTTGAGTGAACCTTCATCACTCAATGCATTTGACTTTCACTACCTAACTAATAAGACTATTGGAACCCCACCTTATTTTGGGTTGATTTGGGCTAGGTTCAATATTAGGATTCTTCGATGAACCACATGTATAGTCTAGGGTCATAAGTCTTTTTCTAGGTCTAGGATAAGTCAACAACCTAGAGTGATTAGCTTTTACATTCAGAAGACTTAGAAGATAGAAGAAACCTTCAGAGAAAAGTAGTTTTCCACAGTAAGAAAATGTGTTCGACGATTGCTGAACTCAGCTCGACGATCGTCGATCACAGATCGACGAACTCAGGATTTCTTCTCTGAGTTGAGCACGATGAAAGTTTGGCTAAGATCGACGATTTGCCAGCTTATATCAGAAACTCAGCTCGACAAAGTATTATCTCAGCTCGACGAAATGCTATCTCAGCTCAACGAACTTTGAGTTTCGTTCGATGATTTTGTACTGCTTGTCTGCCTTATTCAACTCGAAGATATTGGATCTAAGGTCGACGAAATATGTTGTGTTTGACTATTCTATGGCAGATTCAGTTCGACTTTCTTTCCTTACAGTTTTCCATGTATTATTTCATGAAACTTGATTTCAAATTAGATTTTATATGCCTTTAATGCTCTGATAATTAATGCTACATATTCTCCAGAATATAGCCATTTCAAGGCAGCATTAATTGTGGTATTCACAGAGTAATTGGCTTATTTACTAGGACGGTTAGGGAAATAATTTAATGGCATTTTCTAGCCGTTCAACCCCCAGGATTTCTGCAGTAAATCAAGGATAAGTTTTAAAATTCAAAAGATTATTTTCTGCAAAAGATATATAAGGTTTCTTCTTATTCAAAAACAGACATATACTGACACAGAACTAGAGAGATAATATTCAACAGAAGAACAAGTGATATACAGAAAATTAAAAGAAGAACACAGCCAACATCCTCGGTCTTCTTAAGTTTTCCTTTAGGAATTTCAAGAGACAACAAATCTTCATCATTCTAATAATTTCCTGAAGATCATTCATAATTTGAAGACCTATACCCTGAGCAAAGCTCTTCTCCGTAACTAATCTTCATCTCAGGGGGAGCTTTGACAACATCAATTTCCACTAGTCTTCTCGCTGACTGTTGACAGAGAATACATCATCTTTTACTTTCTTTTCACCACTATATAAAGGGTTTCTTAACTCCCTTCAAAAGTTATTCCTTTCGGTTGTCAAGTCTCCTAATCAAAAGACTTGATTTGATTTTTGGCACCTGCTCAAAAGCTCAAAGGGTTGCTATATCTCCCTTAGAAAAAAGATATTTTGGTGGCAGGGCACCTGATCAAAAACCTATAGTGGATTTCTACCAGGGTGGTAGAAGAGTGGATGTACCCAAGTTTAGGGGAACTACTATAAATTATTTGTGTCGTCTGGATTGCCTTTATTTTTTATTTTGATGTGTTGTGATTGTTCTTGTTTTGTTTTCTCTCTTTACATATACATATCACTTATTTTAAATCCGCTATAAAAACTATTCAAAAGCTTTTAAAACTCCATTCACCCCCCCCCCCCCCCCCACCCTCTAGAGTTAGTGTGATCTATCCCTTCTCTTTCAATTGCTATCAGAGGGAGGTTGTTTGGTTTCATAGGCTAACACCTGAACCAAAAGATCTTTGGTAGATCTCATTTTCTCTAGTGTCTTCTCTCTAAATCATGGCATAAAATGAAGAATACTCAAGCAACAGACCTCTAGTGTATAATTTGAACAAGTTTGCACTTTGGAAGGTAAGGATCAGATTATATATGAATTCAATTGATGAAGATATGTATAATTCTATCTTGACAGGTCCCCCCACATCTTCTACAACAACATCAACAAGTTCCAATGCAATTCCACCCCCTGAGTGGACTGATGCACAGAAGAAAGCAAAGATGGCAGATGTTAAAGCTACGAATATTCTGGCACAGACAATGTCAGATGACATATTTCAGAAGGTTGCTAAATTAACTTCATCCAAGGACATCTAGGATTCCTTAAATGTAATGGTTGCTAGTTCAGTAGATGAAAGGAAGGACAGAAGGTCTCACCTGATTTCTCAATATGAGAATTTCAAGAAGGGTGAATAGGAATCAGTTGCTGAAATGTACACCAGACTCAGTCTTATCATTAATGAGCTGAAGACTCTTGAAAAGGACATCATATTGACAGAAGTCAATGATAAGATCCTTATGTACTTCCCTAGCACATGGGACTCAAGGATCTAGCCAATCAAAGAAGCTAGAAGTCTGAATGAGATTTTAACTGAAACTCTGTTGGGCAAGCTCAAGTCTTATGAGAAGCTCATCAAGTCAAGGGAAGTTGAGCAAAAGGCTTCACCTTCACCCAGGAAATAAAAGAGCATTGCTTTACAAGCTATAGATGAAGCAGAAGCTCTTCCAGCAAATGAAGAATTAATGAGTCTTCTGGCAAAAAGATTCTACAAGATGGCCAAGAAGGACTTCAGGAGAAGGTCTTCAAGAAATGAAGATAAACCAAGGTATGATAAAACTCCTACAAAGGAAATTGTGTGCTTTGGTTGCAGGAAGCTTGGACACATTATATCTGAGTGTCCAGAAAAGTAGAAGAAGGACAAGCTGAAGGAAAAGGACTCCAGGAAGCACTCCAATAGATCCTCTTCCAATAAATACAAGAAGAAGGAGAGAGGTTTTGTTGCTGAGACATGGAGTGACTCAGCTTCAGAGTCTTCATCTTCAAACTCCAGTGAAGATGAAGAAGAAGCTAAAGTAAAGGTAGTTTGTTTGATTGCAATCAATGCCTCATGCAATAATTCTGAAAAAGAATCAGAAGCTAAGGATTCTGAGCCAGAAGAGGATCAGGTAATATCCTCATTTGATTTTACTTCAGAAATATTTAAAACTGAATTTAAATCACTATGTAATGACTTAATTAAATCTGAGAAGGAAATCAAACTTCTCAAAGAAAAATTAATTGAACATGACAATTTGTTTTCTGAAAACTTAAAATTAAAAGATGAACTAGATGCTGCTTCCGAACAAATTATCTCTTTAGAAACTTAACTGAATGAAGCTAAGCAATTTGAAGAATCTCTAAATGGGAGAAGCATTAAATTAATGAATATTACTAGTACTATAAATGTTAGAATAAATGACAAATTAGGCTTAGGAGCTTCACCTAGTCAGCAACCTATCATTAAGAAAAATATTCTTTCAACCCCTATAAAATTTATATCAGAAAAGGGTAAAGAAAAGGTAGAAGATAAAAAACAGGAAACAGAAGAATTTCAAAAACCTAAACCGAAGAAAAGAAAAATAAAAATTTCATTAAAAACCATGTTCAATATTTTTCGTCGAACTTCGATCAACGAAATGTATATAGTTCATCGAACTCAGATCGACGAACTCTTAACACAAACTTTATATATAATAAATCGTCTAACTGCGATCGACAAAATCCTATTGGATCGTCGAATTGCGATCGATGAAGTTGGGGCACAGGAAATGAAAACTTTCATTCTCTGAGCAGAGTTCGATGAACTCATCCCTTTTCGTCGAACGTGGATCGACGAACTTTCTAGCATTCGTCGAACTCAGAAAACTTCAACAGGAACTTCAATTTTTCCAGAAATTCTAATTATCCTAAATCAAATATTAATCCCTTTACCAAATGGATAATCCCACCTAGGAAATTTCATCCTCTAGAATATAAGAATCAACCAGAGTTTTCTTACATTTCGAGTTTAAAATTTGAAAAGAATCAAGGACCCAAGGTTACCTCGGTTAGAACAGCTAATTTATTTTCTTGTAAGTACTGAACAATCCTACCATAGAGGAACAGTGGTACCTGGATAGTGGATGTTCAAAGCACATGATAGGAAGCAAAGACAACATAACTAACTATAAGTCTAATCTTGTACCAAAGGTGATATTTGGAGATTCTAACTATGGTCAAACAGAAGGCTATGTGAAAGTCAGAATTTGAGCTGTCACCTTCAGGAAGATAGCATATGCGAGTTGTCTAAAACATAACCTAATATCCATAAGCCAGTTATGTGATAAAGGTTATCAGGTAACCTTTAACCAATCCTCCTGTTTTATTACTTCAGTAGATAACAAAACTGTTTTAACTTGACTTAGACAAGGGAACATTTATGTAGTTAATTTCAAGTCAGCCAAGTCAGAAATTTGTTTGTTCAATCAGATTAACAATAATAATAATCTTTGGCATAAAGATTAATTCATGTTAACTTTAAAAATATTGCTAAATTATCTAGGGACAACCTTATTAGAGGATTGCCTTCTGGCCTCTTCAAGAAGGAAAGCCTCTGCAGGTGAAAGATATGGGATATCCCTGATTTACTCTAGGGGGGGTGAATAGAGTAACTTAAAACTTTTGTCTTTTTTTAAACTTTATCAGAGAAATTAGTGATAATAGTAGTAGTATAGAAATGAAATAAAAACTAGGCTAAGCTACACTATCATAGCACAGCAAAACAAAGAAAGAATGATCACACAAACAACACAAGAATTTTATAGTGGTTCCCCAAATCAAGGTACATCCACTATTCTACCACCCTAGTAGGAATCCACTAACATGTTTTTGATCAGGTGACTGCCACCACAGGTTTTTGCTCAAGTGCCCTGTCACCACAAGATCTATTTGCAGGGAGATCTCATAACCCTTTAGGCTTTTGATCAGGTGCCCAAAAACCAACACAAGAACTTTTGAAGGGAGTTAATAAACCCTTTTTATAGTGAGGAAGGAAAGGTGATGTTGTCTTCTCTTTTCTCTATACAACAGAGAAGACTAGTGGATTGATGTTGTCAAAGCTCCCCTTGAAATGTCCAATGGTTCAGGAATATAGGAGCTTTGCTCAGGATGTAGGTCTTCAGCTTTGTCTTGATGAGATCCAGGAACTTTCAGACTGATCTAAGAGTTGTTGTCCTTTAAGATTCCTTGTGTAGAAGTTAAAGAAGACTCTTGATGTATGATTGATGTTCTTCTTCAGTCTTCTGTAAGATCAAGGGAAAATTGATTGTTTTCTACACAAAGAAGAAGCAGATATTCTTCTGTATACTTTTGTTTCTCTTCTCTGTAATACTTCTTATTTTTTTGTATTATTTCCTATGTGTACTCTTGTATTCTATCTCGAGCCGTCTGAAAAATTCTCTTTTATATACTGCTGTCTAATTCTCTTTTGAATTTTGAATTGCAAGCATTAATTGCAGATTGGATTCTGGAGAAAGAAATGGCTGGAATATAATCTTTAATGAGTTTCCCCAACTGTCCCAATAAAATAAGCAAGTAATTAACTCTGATAAAATCAATAATTAATGCTGCCATGAACGGCTATATTCTTGAGAATATGAGCATTAATTACTCAGAAAATTATTGCCAAAGAATAGAATGAATAGAGAGATAGATATGGAAAACTTATCATTCTGACTTGGGATAGAGTTCGTCGACCTCTGGGCAGATTTCGTCGACCGGAGTTCCAAGTTCGTCGAGCTGAGAAATCTTGTTCGTCGACCTGAGCTCAGCAACCTTAATCTGTAAATATCTTGATAAATCTACGCTCCAAGATCGTCGACCAGAGAATTTGTCTAGAGGAAGAAATCATCGACCTAAGCTCGAATATAGTCGAGCTCAACTCAGATAAAGAACTCTGAGTTTGTCGATCTAAGATCGACGATCATCGAGCTTAGTTTGAAGAACTTTGAACTAATAATCGAACTCTGAATTCTTCTAAGTCTTGAGTCTCTTAAATTCCACAGCAGGCTGGTCCACGTAGATTGATTCTAATGACTAGCCTAAACTCTAAGACTTGGCAAGCAAACTACAAATAGCTTTAAATCTATTAATAAGAGTGATTCACTCACGATTCTATACTTGTTACATATGGATCTTTTTGGACCAATTGTTGTATAGTAATTTAGAGGGAAATCTTATACCTTAGTCATTGTAGATGACTTCTCTAGATTCACTTGGGTGTTCTTTTTGAGAAACAAGTCAGATAACTTCAATGTTCTTACAGATTTTCTTAAGATCATTCAGATTGTGCACTCTACTCTAATTGCATTGATCAGAAGTGATCATGGCACTGAGTTCTATTTTCTTCTCATGCAAGAATTCTATGAGAAGGAAGGTCTCAGACATTGCTTCTCTGCTCCTGGAACTCCTCAACAAAATAGGGTAGCAGAAAGGAAAAATAGAACTCTAATTGAATCTGCAGGGACATTGCTTATAGATTCTTACTTGCCCCTATCCTTTTGGGCAGAGGCTGTAAGCACAACAAACTATGTATTGAATAGAATTTTAATAAATAAACTTAAGGGCAAGACTCCCTATGAATTGCTCAAAGGTAAGCAACCTAAAGTTAACTATTTTAAAGCATTTGATTGTAGATGTTTTATTCATAATAATAACAAGAAACACCTTAAAAAGTTTGAAGCCAAAGCTGCAGAGGGTATTTTTATTTGGATATTCCCAAGTCAGCAAGGCCTATAGGGTTTTAAATAAATCCACCTTAAAAATTAAAGAATCTGTACATGTTTCATTTGATGAAGCTTATATATTTTACAAGGAGAAGGATTCATCTACCATAGAAAATTTGCAGGTACCAAATTTATGTGAGAAAATGGATGACTTAATCCTAACACGAGAGGATATATAACATCCTTCTCAACAAATTATTGCTGAAGATAGTGAAGAAGATTTCATTGAAATGATTGCTGACCCTACAACAGCCAACATAATTCCACAAGAGGAATTAATTCCAAATGTTGTAGCTGTCCAAACTCTTCCTACTAATCTTGTCACACTTAGAGATCACCCTATATCTCAATTGATTGGAGACATATCAATTGGTGTGCAAACAAGGCATCAAATCAACCAAGACTTGATGCATGCTTGCTTCATATCTCAACTTGAGCGCCAATCAATACAAGATGCAGAGCAAGATCCGTACTAGATTATTACAATGCAAGAGGAGCTTAGTAAGTTTAAGAGATATAGAGTTTGGGATTTAGTTCCAAGACCCAAAGACTACCCATTCATTGGAACTAAATGGATATTCAGAAACAAATTGGATGCACAAGAAACTATAGGAAGGAACAAAGCAAGATTGGTAGCTCAAGGCTATTCTCAAGAGGAAGTAATTGACTATGATCAAACCTTTTCCCCTATTGCAAGGTTGGAGGCTATCAGAATATTCCTTGCTTATGCAGCCTACAAGAAGTTCAAAGTATACCAGATGGATGTTAAGAGTGCCTTCTTGAATGGTGAACTTAAAGAAGAAGTATATGAGGAGCAACCACCAGGTTTTATCTCTCCAACTCATCCCTCTTTTGTTTTCAAATTACATAAATCTCTCTATGGTTTAAAGCAAGCTCCAAGAGCTTGGTATGAGACCCTAGCTAGATTTCTTTTAGAGCATAAGTTCACTAGGGGCATTGTAGATAGGACTTTATTTATTAGGCATCATAAAGATAAAATTTTATTAGTACAAATATATGTAGTTAACATCATTTTTGGCTCTACTGATTCCAAACTATGAAAAAGGTTTTTTGACCTGATGCATTCCAAGTTTGAAATGAGTAGTATTGGTGAGCTTTCATACTTCCTTGGTCTTCAAGTGAAGCAATCCTCTGATGGCATCTTCATCTGCCAATCTAAATATGCTAAGGAGCTAATTAAAAGGTTTGGGATGTCTGATGCCTCAGCTATGAAAACACCCATGGCTTCCAATACTATGATTGATTCTGATGAACAGGGCAAGCCAATTGATCAGAAAACATATAGGGCTATTGTTGGGTCCTTATTTTATCTTACAGCTAGTAGGCCAGATATATTGTTTGTTATATGTCTTTGTACTAGGTTCCAAGTGAACCCTAAACAATCTCACCTTATTTTCTTAAAAAGAATTTTGAGATCTATAAAGGGTTGCCCAAATCTAGGACTCTGGTATCCAACTGAGTCAGAATTTGAATTAACTGGATTCTCTGATACTGACTTTGCTGGATGTAGAGTTTATAGGAAAAGCAAATCAGGAACATGCCAGTTCCTTGGTGATAGGCTTATGTCTTGGTTTTGTAAGAAACAAACATCTGTGACCACTTCAACTGCAGAAGCTGAATACATTACAGCTGGTAGTTATTGTTCACAATTATTGTGGATTCAATACCAACTCCTGGATTATGGATATAATCTAAATAATTCAACTATATTTTGTGATAGTACCAGTGCAATTTCCATTGCACAAATCCAGTGCATCGTAGTAGGACCAAGCATATAGAAATAAGGCATCATTTCATTAAGGATTGTGTAGACAAAAAGAAAATTAACCTTGTCTTTATCTCTACTGATTTGCAAAGAGTAGACATCTTCACTAAACCATTAGATGAGAAGAAATAGTTGTTCTTTTTAAATCAGCTAGGCATGATTAATGGAGAAGTTCTAATTTGATTTCTGTCTGATTTTTCAAGAATTGGTCACTTTTCGTCGAACGGAGATCGATAATCTGTTAACTCTTCTAGAGTTTTTCGTAGAATGGAGATCGACGAAATCTCTTAGTGAATTTTTTTCGTCGAACGGAGGTCAACGAATTTATTTCTGTAAATATCTCGTCGAACGGAGATCGACGATCTATTTTCCCACTCTTCTAACTTACATTGACGATACTTATCTCTTTATGGGTAATTTCGTCGAACTGAGCTCAAAGCTTTTCTTTTTGTTGGATGGAGTTCGCCGCTTCATCTTCTAAAAACCTATAATTAGGTTTTTCCTCGAACTTCATACCACGCTTTCCAGTTCTCTTGTACTTGATCTCTTGTTTCTTCTTGCAGACCAATGGCAATTTCTCAAGCCCTCCTCTCAATCATGAAATTTGATGCTGGTTTTGATATCGACCTTGAATCTTTCAGTCACTCAAATCAAATATTCAAGGATATCCTTCAGTTGTTCGAAGCTCATAATCTCCAGTACTTCATGACAACTAGAATCAAACTCCCAGTTTCAGATATAAAGGAATAGATGTTTACTACAAAGCTTTAGGATACCCCAGCCATTGTTGGCACCATCTCTGGTAATCAAGCTATCTTAACTCCAGATGTTTTATCTGATGTTTTTGGATTTATTAATGGGGAAGATGATATTGAGTTATCTAGTAGTGAATTTACTAAGAATCTGTCTATAGAATACAGATTTTTGGCAAATATAGTAGGCAAAGTGTTGTTAGGTAAACACTCTGCTCATGACCATATCACCAGGCACCAATTCAACCTGATGTGTGCCCTGGTCAATAAGAAGTCAGTGAATTGGGGAATAATTTTCTTTGATTATATCAAGAAGAAGCTAACAGGAAAATCTAGAGGATATGGAAGGATCCTAGGGATCTTTCTTCAGGCTAAGTGCCCAGAACTGTTGGTCTCCAAGACCACTTTCATCAATGCTTCCAAGAGGCTTACCTCAGCACTCTTTGGAAAATGGGAGAGGACTATCCCAAATCAATCTAGGGCATCCTCCTCCAAAGCTTCAGAGGACATAAGGGGAGTCACAGCCACTCATCCACCTCCAGAAGAAGTTCTTCCATCCACTAGAATTCCTTCACCTCCTCAACAATAACCATCCACTATCATCACCTCCACATTCACCAGTCATTATCCATGAGGATACACCATCTCCACCTCCTCAATCACTTATTTATCATCATCTGGATGAAATTCCATCCACCTCTTCATAACAAAATTTCAACTTGATGTCACCTCCTCAACCATCTCCACATCACTCTCCATCTCCACATCATTCTCCAATCCACCATTCTCCAATTCAATCCCCCATCCAGGAAAACATCACTGCCACCATTCCTACCATAATTCCATCCAAAATTACATCCAACACTACTTCAACTTTTCCAGAATACCTCCATACAGACTTTCCTAATTCTTTCACTGTGTGTTCTAACTATGGTCATCAAACCACCTATACCCCTTCTACTCCTGAACCCCTTTACCTAAATTTCTCTGGCATAGCTAAAGACCTCCTCAACTTCATCTCTCAAACTCTAGAGCAGCTAATAGCTAAGGCTATTGCTCCTCTTTATGACTCCATCTCCTCTCTTTCTGCACAAATTATTGTTTTCTCCTCTATCCCTTCTTCTGGGGGCTGGCTTCAAGGCTTTCTAAAACTAGGCAGGGGGCGAGATGTTCAATGAAGAAGTACCAGCAGCAGTTTCTCCAAAAGCAGAAGTTCCAACATAAGTTATTGATATTATTGATGATGATTCAGATACTGATATGATTTGTGATGTAGATAATGAAATAAGCATTGTTGGTGATTTCATGATAAATCCCACAATTGATTTGGTTTCTTTATTACAATCTTTTGATTCTGTATATAGCAACAATCTTCCAGTTCTAGCTGTTTCAGTTTCAGATATGTCCAAAGTTATAGTGTGTTATTCATCCCTAATAAATCCTTAAATTTTGGATTAACTCAGGTCAAGCTTATTAGTTTCTAATAATGTTATAGAGCCTATAGTTGTTTCAGAGCCAAAGGCTCTTTCCCCTCCAACTTTTAAATGGGTTTAATATCCCATGCCAGACATGGATGAGATTATGTTTGCTAATATGGAAGAAGAACATGAGTCTTTTCAGGATCAAATTGTTTCAAAAATTCAAGCAGAGCCTACTGTTCCAGTACAACCTCAGGCTAAATCTATTGGGCCTAAGCCTCACCCTTTTCTTTCCTAAGATATGCTTAAACAGATTCATGAATTATATGATAATCCAGCTAACTCCTCTTCTGTTGATGATGATAATGAAGAATCTGATGATTCTCAAGATACTAATTCTAAGAAGAGGAAAGCCAAGAAGAAGGCTCCAGCAAAAGCTTCCCCTAAGCTAAATCCTACAGCAGATATTCCCTACTATGTTCTCCACAATATAAAGGTTACTCCAGAATCTCCTAACTGGATGAGATAATCAAAAAATGAGCTAAAGGAAAGGAAGAAGAGAAAGAAATATTATTTTCCACCTAAGCAGTCTTGGAGAGGACCACCACCTCCTCCTCCTCCAGCTGTAGGTGCTTCAGGGAATATTTCTCAGTCTCAAAGGTCTTCATCTTATTCACAACCCTCCAGATCTTCTCAGAAACAAGACAGACCTTCTAGGTCTTATTCTCAAGGTAGCTCTCAGCAAAAGCAAGGATAAAGCCAAGAAAGGCCTTTTTCTCTTGGTTATGAGCCAGAGCTAGATCTAGATTACAGAATGGCAAGATTCAAGGAACTCATTGGTTTATCACAAATTAACAGAGCCAAATTAGAAGGAAAGGATATTCTCATTTCACAATAATGTCTTCCTATAGGCAAAAGGAATTTGATAAATTCCAGGTAAATAAAAACTTATTTGATCCTAATTCTTATATGTAGCTACATCCAGAGGCAGTTATGCCCAGAGATTTTACTCAAAAATTTCTTGGCATTCAAGACTCGAAGATGACCAAAAAAGAAGTACAAGATCCTACCAGAACAGTGATATTCACTGATTCATCTTCTAGTTCTTCTTCTGAAGTGCCTAAGAAAGATCCTAGACTTATTTATGGTTTTGAACTATTTGTTTTTACTGTCTGTTTAAAAAACTTTCATAGTTCTGTAATATATCTGCTGAATGTGTTATTTCTGCATGATATATCTTTTTGCTTTTTGTTATATTTCTGTCTAAATAGTAACCTCACCCAAATTGTGGAAGATTGTTGGAATCCCACCTTATTTAGGGTTGATTTGGGCTAGGTTCACTATTAGGATTCTCTAATGACCCACATGTATAGTCTAGGGTCATAAGTCTTTTTTCTAGGTCTAGGATAAGTCAACAACCTAGAATGATTTGCTTTCACATTTAGAATACTTAGAAGACAGAAGAACCCTTCAGAGAAAAGCAATTTTCCATAGTCAGAAAATACGTTCGACGATAGCTGAACTCAGCTCGACAATCGCCGATCTCAGATCGACAAACTCAGGATTTCTTATCTGAGTTAAGCTCGACAAAAGTTTGGCTGAGATTGACGATTTTCTAACTTATATCAGAAAATCAGCTCGACGAAGTGTTATCTCAACTCGACGAAATGCTATCTCAGCTCGACGAACTTGGAGTTTCATTCAACGATTTTTTACTACTTGTCTGCCTTATTCAGCTCGACGATATTGGATCTCAGGTCGACAAAATATGTTGAGTTTGACTATTCTATGGCAGATTCAGTTCGACTTTCTTTGCTTATAGTTTTCCAAGTTTTTTTTCAGGAAACTTGATTTCAAATTAGATTTTATATGCCTTTAATGCTCTGATAATTAATTATACATATTCTTTAGATTATAGCTATTTCAAGACAGCATTAATTATGGTATTCACAGAGTAATTGGCTTATTTACTGGGATAGTTAGGGAAAAAATTTAATGGCATTTTCTAGTCGATCAATCCCCGGGATTTTTGCAGTAAATCGAGGATAAGTTTTAAAATTCAAAAGATTATTTTCTGCAAAAGATATATAAGGTTTCTTCTTCTTCAAAAACAGATATATATTGACACAGAACTAGAAAGATAATATTCAACAGAAGAACAAGTGATATACAAAAAATTGAAAGAAGAACACAGCCAATACATCCTCAGACTTCTTCAGTTTTCCTTCAGGAATTTTAAGAGAAAACAAATCTTCACCAGTCTAACAATTTCCTTAAGATCATTCATTATTTGAAGACCTACACCTTGAGCAAAGCTCTTCTCCTGAACTAATTTTCATCTCAGGGGGAGCTTTGACAACAGCAATTTCCACTAGTCTTCTCTCTAACTGTTGAAAGAGAAGACATCATCTTTTACTTTCTTTTCACCACTGTATAAAGGGTTTCTTAGCTTCCTTCAAAAGTTATTCCTTTTGGTTTTCAAGTATCCTAATCAAAAGACTTGATTTGGTTTTTGGGAACTGGTCAAAAGCTCAAAGGGTTTCTATATCTCCCTTAGAAAAAAGATATTTTTGTGGCAGGGCACCTGATCAAAAACTTGTAGTAGATTCCTACCAGGGTGGTAGAAGAGTGGATGTACCCAAGTTTAGGGGAACCTGTTGGTACCCTAGTTTTTGATTTGAGTTTAGTCCTCTCCTTTGTGCCCCTTGACCTAAGAAATATCTATGGTCAATGGTTAGAAGTCTAGCTGTAGAGTCCTCACTTTTCTAGATTGAGAATTTGGTTAAGTAGTTTTTTTGTTCGACTATAGTCGAACGCCGCTCGACTATCGTCTATCGGCTGATCGACGATCGTCTATCAGTTGGTCGACGCTTTGTCTACGTTGATAGTTCGACTATCTGTTCTGATAGATCGACTATCTGATAGTTCGACTATCTGTTGATAGGTCGACTATCTGTTTTGCGTTGATAGTTCGACTATCTGTTGATAGTTCGACTATCTGCTTGGCTAGGTAGTTCGACTATCTGTTCTGATAGATCGACTATCTGATAGTTTGACTATCTGTTGATAGGTCGACTATCTGTTCCGCCTTGATAGTTCGACTATCTGTTGATAGATCGACTATCTGTTTCGTCTTGATAGTTCGACTATCTGTTGATAGTTCGACTATCTGTTGTCTTTGATAGTTCGACTATCTGTCCTGATAGTTCGACTATCTGATAGTTCGACTATCTGCTGATAGATCGACTATCTGGTTTGTTTTGATAGTTCGACTATCTGTTGATAGATCGACTATCTGTTTTCTGAGGTAGGTCGACTATCTGCTTGATAGGTCGACTATCTCTGTGAGCTTAATAGTTCGACTATCTGTCCAAGATAGATCGACTATCTGATAGTTCGACTATCTGCTCTGATAGTTCGACTATCTGCCGGGGTAGTTCGACTATCTTCTTCGATAGGTCGACTATCTGGATCGTTCGACTATCTGCCCGATAGTTCGACGATCTCCGTGCGTCGTTCGACGATCTTCGAGGGTCGTTCGACGCTTTCTGTCTGCCTTTATATTTTGTATTTATTTATTATATTTAATTAATTAATACATTTTCTGGCACATTATTTTAAGCTGTATGATAAAATTACCAGGCAATATTTGCTCCATCTCTTTTGCCTGAGTCAAATCTTTTTAAGATAAAGTTGTTTGTCTTATTAGCTGTCATTATAAATTACTTTATCTGTTGTCAGCCCTTTATAGCCGTTAGACTGAAAAGTCTTCTTTTTGCTATAAAGAGATTATTTCTGATGTGACTTTATTTAGTCCTTCTGTTATTTGATTTGAGCCTGCAGCTTCTTAGAAAGAGGTTTATTCCTTTTATAGAATGTTTTGCTGCAGAGATGTTTTTGTCTTCTTGATATTTACAGCCCAGGTCTCAAGGCTCAGAAGAAGACAAATAATTCAAATGGAAGAGAGTCGTTGCTTGCTGATGTTATATAAAGAACCCTTTGAAGAAGGATTCAAGCTAGCTAATAGCTAACCAGTTGTTCATTCAAGCTCTCAAGCCTTCATCAAGAAAAAGCTTTCTGCTCTCAGCAATTTCCATCTAACTGAGAAGTGTTAAGATCTTCATCTCTTCTTCACCTGAGTTCTCCTGCTTTCAGGAAGTTCAAACTCAGAGTTCCTTTGAAGAAGAAGAAGAAGAAGATAGCTGCTTGAAGTTCTTTGATTTTATTATTTACCTTCTTCCTGTAGCTTTTCCTTCAGAACTTTCTGAAGAGTTTTCTGCACTGAAGCAAGACTTCACCTGGACATCTTTGAGCCAGGGGGAGCCTTGATTCTTTAGAGCATTCTAGCTCAGTGCAAGTTTTTGTGCTTCTCTAATCTTTGTAAAATAGAGAAGACATCTTAACCTTCTTCCCCCTCCTGTACAGGGTTATTACTCCCTTCAAAAGTATCCCTTGGTGGCAGAGCACCTGATCAAAAACCTGTGCTTGGTTTTTAGACACCTGATCAAAAGTCTAAAGGGTTTCTGGATCTACCTGAAGTAGATCTTGTTGGTGGCAGGGCACCTGATCAAAAACCTGAGTGGATTCCTACCGTGTGGGTAGAAGAGTGGACGTACCCAAGTTGTTTGGGGAACCACTATAAATTTCCTTGTGTCATCTGGATTCCATTGTTTAATTCCTATATTGTGGCTGTGATTAGATATAACTAGGTTGCTAGTTGCTGATTAGGTTTTCCAAGCTTAACTGTAATTACAGTTAGCTTGTGTTTGTACACATCACTTGTGTTAGGCTATAGGGTTACCTTTATATCTATAATCTTTTCATTCCGCACTTCACTCCAAGGGAGTTGGGTAGACTATTAAGTTTTGTCTGTGCAAAATTTGATAACTCTATTCACCCCCCCCCCTCTAGAGTAGTATCTATCCCTTCACTTTCAATTGGTATCAGAGGGAGGTTGACTGACTATATAGGCTAACACCTAAGTCACAAGATCCTGATAGATACCAAGAGCTTATAGATATTCACTATCATGGCCCAGTCCAAGGATTATTCTAGCACCAGACCTCCAGCATGCAACTTAGCTAAGTTTGGCATCTGGAAGGCAAGGATCAAATTATATATGAACTCTATTGATGAAAGCATCTTTGCTTCTATTTTGTCAGGTCCCCCAAGAGCACCTGCTGCTGCCACTGCCTCATCATCTGATATGAGTGCAGTGCCTCCTCCAGATTACAATGATGAATACAAGAAGGCCAAAATAGCAGATGCCAAGGCAATGAACATACTGACTCAGACAATGTCTGATGAGGTGTTCCAGAAGGTGGCTGACTGCTCCTCAGCAAAGGCCATGTGGGACACACTGAACCAGATTGTAGCTGGTTCAGCTGATGAAAGGAAGGACAGAAGGTCCAACCTGATCTCACAGTATGAGAACTTCAAGAAAACTGATGCTGAATCAGTTGAAGCTATGTACACCAGGCTCAGCTCAATCATCAATGAGCTGAGGACCCTGGACAAGGACATATCATTGACAGAGGTCAATGATAAGATTCTTATGTGCTTCCCTAGCACATGGGATCTAAGGATCTGGCCCATCAAGGAAGCCAGAAGTACTAATAAGATCTCAACTGAAGCTCTCCTCGGCAAGCTCAAGTCTTTTGAGCAAGTGCTGAAGACCAGAGAAGCAGAAGCTGAAGCCAAGACCCCCACTCCAACAAGAAAAGAGCAATCTCTAGCTCTTAAGGCTGCAGATGTTTCTGAAGGCAGCCAATCTAATGAGGAACTAATGGCATTGTTTGCCAAGAGGTTTCTCAAGATGGGGAGAAAGGAGTTCAGAAAGAAGTCTTCACGATATGAAGACAAACCAAGGTATGATCGCTCTCCTGCTAAAGAAATTATTTGTTATGGTTGCAGGAAGCCTGGACACATCTTGCCAGAATGTCTAGAGGAGAAGAACAAAGAAAAGAGAAAAGAAAAAGAACAACACAGGAAGCACTCCAAGCCATCCTCCTACAAAAACAAGAAGAAGGAGAGAGGTTTCATTGCTGAAACCTGGAGTGATTCTGATGAAGAATCCTCCTCATCAAGCTCCAGTGAAGATGAGGAAGAGAAGAAGGCAAAAGAAGTTTGCCTAATGGCAATAGATGCCTGCAGCAACCACTCTGCTGCAGAGAGTTCTGATTCTGATGAAGAGATGCCTACAGAAGATGAGGTACTTTCTTCTTATGATTTTACTTCAGAAGAATTTAAATTAGAATTTAAATCTTTATGTTTAGATTTAATTAGCTCAGAAAAGGAAATAAAAGAACTTAGAAATAGGTTAGCTGACTCAGAATCAATAGCCTCTGAAAATGTTAGGTTAAAGGAAGAACTCACTACTTGTAGTGAAGAAATTAAATTTCTTAAAATAGAGTTAGCTAAGTCTAAGAGATTAGAAGAATCCCTTAATGGTAGAAGCCTTAAGTTGTTAGAAATTACCAGCATGACTAACACTAGGTCAGGTAATGATAAACTAGGCTTAGGAGCTTCTCCCAGTGAACCCCCAGTCCTTCTTAAAAATAATCTTTCAACTCCAGTGAACTTCATTTCAGCTAGTGGAAAGAAGAACACTGAGCAAGTAAATCTGGTTAATAAAACCTTAAATAAAGCTAAGAGAGAAAAGAGAAAGAAGTTCTTTAAAGAAATGCAAAGAGCGTCGAACGCCGCTCGACGATCGGAAGCTCCATGGTCGAACGAAGCTCGACGATCTGAGCGCCCATCGTCGAACATCGATCGACGATTTCAATATGATTTTCAAAATCATAATCAATTCCATAGAAACCAAAATGAGAATAGAAACCCTAGGTTTGTTGACCCATCATCTGCATGGAGAATCCCACCTAGGAGATCTCACCCACTAGGTTATCACCCTCAGCCTGCATTCTCATATATTTCCAGTTTTTCTTATGTGAAAAACAAGGGACCCAAGGTTACCTGGGTCCAGTCTGTCTAAATAATTGTCTTGCAGGTGAAGGCCTATCCAATCACTCAAAACAAGTGGTATTTGGATAGTGGATGCTCTAAGCATATGACAGGAAATAAAGATCTTCTGTCAAAGTTCAAAGCTAAGCTCGGCCCAAGGGTTATCTTTGGAGACTCCAGCTGTGGTCAGACAGAAGGCTATGGCAAGATCACAGTTGGAGCAGTTACTTTCAAGAGAGTTGCTTATGTCAATGGACTGAAGCATAATCTGATTTCAGTCAGCCAGCTATGTGATGCTGGCTACCAGGTTTCATTTTCTAATTTCTCTTACAATATTACTTTAAATAATAATGTTGTTTTAGTAGGTATTAGAATAGGTAATATTTATTTAGTAGATTTCAATTCATCTCATTCTGAAATCTGCCTGTTTAATGAAGTAACCCTTAATAATAATTCCCTATGGCATAAAAGGCTTAGTCATGTAAACCTTAAAAATATATCTAGGTTATCTAAGCACAACCTTGTTAGAGGTTTACCTTCTTGCCCCTACAAGAAGGAGAGCCTATGCAAGGCTTGTCAGCTAGGCAAGCAAACCAAGAATTCATTTAAATCTGTAAATAAAAGTGATTCTCCTAGAATCCTGTATTTATTATATTTGGACCTTTTTGGCCCAATAAATGTACAGAGTTTAGGAGGGAAGTATTACACTTTAGTAATTGTAGATGACTTCTCTAGGTTCAGTTGGGTTTTCTTTTTGAGAACTAAGTCTGATAACTTCAAAGCCCTTACAGACTTTCTATTATGTGTGCAGACTGAGTACTCTACTCATGTGGCCTTGATCAGAAGTGATCATGGTACTGAGTTTGACTCTCTTCTCATGCAAGAATTCTGTGAGAGAGAAGGTATCAAACATAGCTTCTCAGCTCCTAGAACTCCCCAACAAAATGGGGTAGTTGAAAGGAAGAATAGAACACTAATTGAAGCTGCTAGTACATTGTTGGCAGATGCTAACATGCCTCTATCCTATTGGGCAGAAGCTGTTAGTACAGCCAACTATGTCTTGAATAGAAGTTTGATACACAAACTTAAGTGTAAAACTCCTTATGAGTTGCTTAAAGGAAAGAAACCAAAAATTAATTACTTTAGAGTTTTTGGCTGTATTGTTTATATTCATAATAATAATAAAGAATATATTAGAAAATTTGAAGCAAAAGCTTCAATGGGAATCATGCTTGGATATTCCCAAGTAAGCAAAGCTTATAGGGTTTATAACAAGTCTACCTATAAGATAGAAGAATCTGTGCATGTGACTTTTGATGAGTCTCAGATGTTTTACAAAGAGAAGGAAAATTCTCCTTCCTCCAGTTCTTTGCAGGTACCTGATGCCCCTCAAGAAATTCTTCAACTATCAACTCTTCAGATCACTGAATCAGACAGTGATGAAGACATTGCTGAAGCTGTTGAAGCTGTTGTTGTACCACCAACAGTAGATCAAATTCCTCCTGAGGAATTAATCCTAACTGTTGCTGAAGATCACATCCCACCTGCTGATATTGTCACACTTAGAGATCACCCCAAATCTCAAGTGATTGGAGACATATCAGCTGGTGTGCAAACAAGACACTAATTAAGACAGGATGTGATGCATGCTTGTTTCCTCTCACAGGTTGAGCCCCTCACCTTTAAAGATGCAGAGCTAGATCCCCACTGGATCATTGCAATGCAAGAGGAGCTCAATCAGTTTGAGAGATGTAAAGTTTGGACTTTGGTTCCAAGACCTAAAGGCCAACTGATCATAGGCACCAAGTGGGTGTATAGAAACAAGCTGGATGCAAATGGAATTATAATAAGGAATAAAGCTAGGCTTGTAGCTCAGGGCTACAGACAGGAGGAAGGTATAGACTATGACCAAACCTTTGCTCCTGTTGCAAGGCTAGAAGCAATAAGGATCTTCTTGGCCTATGCAGCCTTCATGAAGTTTAAGGTGTTCCAAATGGATGTCAAAAGTGCATTCCTAAATGGTGAGCTTAAGGAAGAGGTGTTTGTTGAACAACCACCAGGGTTTGTTTCTTCAACTCAGCCTTCTCATGTTTTTAAGTTGTAGAAAGCTCTTTATGGACTAAAGCAAGCTCCTAGGGCCTGGTATGAGACCTTAGCTAGTTTCCTGTTAGAGCACAACTTTACTAGGGGAGTAGTTGATAGAACCCTTTTCGTCAAGCATCACAAGGACACAATCCTGTTAGTTTAGGTGTATGTAGATGATATTATTTTTGGCTCCACTGATCCCAAACTGTGCAAAAAGTTTTCCAACTTGATGCATTCCAAGTTTGAGATGAGTAGCATGGGTGTGCTGTCTTACTTTCTTGGTCTCCAAGTTAAGCAAGATGCTGATGGTATCTTCATCTCCCAATCCAAATATGCCAAGGAATTGGTAAAGAAATTTGGGATGGCTGATGCTTCAGCAATGCCTACACCCATGGCTACTAATGTAGTTATTGATTCTGATGATCACGGCAAGCCAGTTGATCAAAAGAATTATAGGGCCATTGTTGGTTCCCTATTATATCTAACTGCAAGTAGGCCAGATATAATGTTTGCTACATGCCTTTGTGCTAGATTCCAGGTCAACCCCAAGGAATCTCATCTGATTCTTCTAAAGAGAATCCTGAGATACCTGAAGGGATGTCCAAATCTAGGACTTTGGTACCCAGCTGAGTCAGAATTTGAATTAATTGGATATTCTGATTCTGATTATGCTGGTTGCAGAGTTGACAAGAAGAGCACCTCAGGAACTTGCCAGTTCTTGGGAGAGAGATTGGTCTCTTGGTTCTGTAAGAAGCAGGCTTCTGTCTCAACTTCAACTGCAGAGGCTGAATATATAGCAGCTGCCAGTTGTTGTTCACAGATCCTGTGGATTCAAAACCAGCTTGTGGATTATGGTTACTCACACAAGAACACCAAGATCATGTGTGATAGTACCAGTGCTATCTCAATTGCACAAAATCCAGTGCGCCACTCTAGAACGAAGCACATTGAGATTAGGCACCATTTCCTGAGAGATTGTGTGGAAAAGAACAAGATCTGTCTTGAGTTCATATCCACTGAGTTTCAGAGAGGTGATATATTCACCAAGCCTTTAGATGAACAGAAGCATCTGTTCTTTTTAGTTCAACTAGGCATGATTAATGGACGAGACTAAGTGTGACTATATCTGCCTATGTTGAAATCTGCTTGAAGATCGTCGAACGATGATCGAAGATCGTCGAACGGATTAAGCCTATCGTCGACCTCTGGTTAATGATAGCTTATCTGTTTGAAGATCGTCGATCGACGTTCGACCATCGTCGAACAGGTTGAGCTCATCGTCGATCTCTGGATGACGAAAGCCTGTTGTTTGCGAAGCCAGAAATAGCCGAACGATGGTTCGACTACTCTGCTTCTGAGCCGATCGTCGAACGGCCGTTCGACTATCGGGTCAAGTATCTTTTTAATAGATCGACTATTCCCGGTCTAATATAAAGCCGATAGTCGACCTAGGTTAAAAGATCTTGTGTTTTATCGTCGACGGAGCGTGCCCTTTCGCATTCTGCTTTCCCGCTTGTGATTTCCGGGCGTTTCGTCTTCTTCGTTCTCTGCAGCTTTCTCAAGCTTTCTCCAGCGAATCCATGGTGGTTTCCCCAGCAGTTCTAGCAGTCGTGAAGTTTGACGCAGGATTTAGCGTGGATTTCGACGCGTTCAGCAGCTGCGATGCAGGAATCGTAGAAGTTCTACAGCTGTGCCGGGATCAGGGATTAGAGAAGTTAATGTCTGCAAGGATTAAGATAAACATCCCAGAAATCAAGGAATGGGCTTTCACGTCATCTTCCACAGACGATTCGATGACTGGTACCATCGGCGGAGAAGAGGTAATCCTGACTCCGGCCGTTTTGTCTGAAATTTTTGGTTTAGTTAATGGTGACGAGGATTATGAGCAAGATGCTCAGAAATTCGGAAGAATGCTAGTTGAGCTGGGACATGCTGAGGGCATTCCCACGAAGCTGCTCAAAGTGAATTTTCCTTTCAAAATCAAGTTTCTTGCTGAGTTAGTAGGAAAAGTGCTCCTGGGTAAGCACTCTGCTCACGATAACATAACAAGGCAGCAATTCGCACTCATGTGTGCGATTGTTAATCGGAAAAGGATAGATTAGGCAGCAGTTGTGTTTGATTTAATCAGGAAAAAGACTGGCAAGAAGGAAGTTACCCTAGGAAGGGTCATTGGAATTTTCCTAAAGGAAAAATACCCCCAGCTACTGAGTTCAACCGCAACAACAATCAATGCAAGCAAGAAGATGGATCACAACCTGTTCTCTAAGTGGAAGAGAACTTTTGTGAAACCTGCTCCAACAACATCTGAGGACACCAGGACTGAATCAGTCACTCCTCACCATGTTGAAGCTGGCTCAGCTCTTCCATCCTCCTCCTCTACTTTGCTGTCTGCTTCAATTGAAGTACCATCAACTTCAGCTGAAGTACGACCTTCTTCCTCTTCTGCTCCAGAAACAACTACGGTTGTTCCTCTTTCCCCTCCAGCTTCTCCTCTACCTGCTCATCTGGCTAGGATATCTGCTCCTAGCTTTGATTTGTTAGGATCTGAGAGAATTCCTACTCCTCTTCTGTCTCCCGTTCATTCCCCAGTTAATTCCTCAATTAACTCTTCAGCTCCATCTTCTGCTCGATCCCCTGTCCACACCATTTCTCATCCCAGCACTACTACCATATCTGCTGCAGCTCCATCCACTTCACATCCTTCATCTCTTGAGATCTCTCCTGAGCTTATCTCCCGCATTGTGGAGCTGATTACCCTGTCAATCAAGACCATGATTGAAGAGGCAATCGCTCCCCTTGCAGCCTCCATTGATATCTTAACTGCCTCCATCAAATCCCTTTCAAAATCTGCTGAGCCATCTTCCTCAAGGGGCCTGGTTTCAGTCTCCACTGAAATCAGGCAGGGGGAGATATTCCATGAAGATGCCTCAGAACATCCTGCCTCCCTTCCAGCTATAAAAGATACAGTCATGACAGCCCTGAAAGAAATAGCTCCAGCTGAGAAAGAAATAGCTCCAGCTGAGAAAGAAATAGCTCCAGTTTTATCAGATAAGGAAATAGCAGATGGAATCATGTTATCTGAGATTGCAGTAAAAGTCTGCCTAGAAGACCTCTCCACTCCTGTGGTTGCTAGATTCCTAGAAGGAGTTATAACTTCATATCTAGATGAATCATGGGAGATGGTCAAGTATGAAGGTAACTCTTTCATCCGTTTTGTTGATGAGTCGATTAATTTGTTAGTTTGTGAATTCCTGGAAGGAATGATTTCTGTTTATTTAGCAGAACTGTATTCATAATTCTACAGATGTTATTAGAGAAGATTTAGCTGCTCAGATCATAGCAGTTATTTCTGAAGCTGATCCAAGTGTTTCTGATATTCAAGTAGATCCTGAATTGGAATCTTTCTTAGATGATAGAGAGGATGAATCTGAGAATCAAGATAAAGTCAAGGATGACTCTCCTGTTCTGAATTTGGAAGAAGTTCAAGCAAGAGCTGCCTGGGATTTAAGAGTACAATCTTTAAAAGAGAAAGAAAAAGATCTGCAAATTGAAAAGTCAACCATCTGGGATGACTCACCAGGGTTGGACTTAGATTCCCTTCTGGCTCTGGATGCCATGGAAGAGGAAAGAGAGAAATCTGATCTTAAGCTTAAAGAAAAGGCTGTTTCAGAAGCCTATGATCCTTATGAAAATCCTCCCTCATCTCATTCTGATGATGAAGATGATTCTGATGTTTCTGAGAAGTCAAAGAGAAAGAAAGCTGCTTCAAAGAAGAGAAAAGCTGCTCCTCCTCCTCCTCCCAGTAAAGATAATGATACTCCCTATTACATTCTGAAGGGCATTGACCCTAAATCCAAGGAATTTCAGCACTGGATGTGGTTTTCAAAGAACCAGCAGAAAGAAAGGAAAAGAACTAAGAGGTATGATAGTCCTGTTTCAAGATGGACTCCCAGAGGTCCTCCTCCTCCTCCAGGTGCAGGAGCCTCTGGGAACCTATCAGCCAATCCTGCTGCCTCTTCTGGAAGATCTGCTTCTTTTCAGCCCCAGCCAAGACAAAGTTATCGAAGCTCGCAAGTCAAATCGTTTTATGGTTCTCAAAGACAAATGAAGGAGGCTGTGGTTCAAAGACCAACCTTTTCCCCACCTCCTTCTCCAAAGAAAAGAATTCCATCTCCAACTCCAGTTCAGTCTGAGGAAACTGTTTCAAAAGCTAAATAGTTTACTTTGTTTAAAAATTTCTAGCAAGAACCTTTTGCTAAGTATACTCTAATGTCTTATCTAGTTATTCAAGATAAAATAGCTGATGCTGCTCCTCCTGAGCCTGTTTATGAAAATCCTGAGCTCGATCCTAACTTTAGGATGGCTCGCTTTCAAGAACTAGTTGGAGCAGCTCAAATAAGAAAAGCTAGAGCAGAAGGAAAAGATACGACTGGTCTAACTACCATGTCTGCTTACAGAAAGAAAGAGTTTGAAAAGTTCCAGGTTAATCCTAAGATTTTTGATCCATCAAAATATATGGAAAAGCATCCTGAAGCAGTAGTCCCAAGAGCTGCAGAACTGAAGATCATTGGTGCGCAGGACCTGAAACTGTCAAAGAAAGAATCTGATGATCCTTTAAGGAAAATCCCTTTTGTTTCTTGCTCTTCTGTATCTAAGCCTGACTCTGTTGATCCATAGTTTGATTAACTGCTGTGCTATATTTGTTTATCTGTTTGATAATCTGCTAGTTAATTATTAACTATTTTCTGTATTATTTTATTGCTCTTTAGCTAGCTTTATGTTTTAGATGTTGAGAGACTTAACTCAAATAGGGGGAGATTGTTGGTACCCTAGTTTTTGATTTGAGTTTAGTCCTCTCCTTTGTGCCCCTTGACCCAAGAAATATCTATGGTCAATGGTTAGAAGTCTAGCTGTAGAGTCCTCACTTTTCCAGATTGAGAATTTGGTTAAGTAGTTTTTTCGTTCGACTATAGTCGAACGCCGCTCGACTATCGTCTATCGGCTGATCGACGATCGTCTATCAGTTGGTCGACGCTTTGTCTGCGTTGATAGTTCGACTATCTGTTCTGATAGATCGACTATCTGATAGTTCGACTATCTGTTGATAGGTCGACTATCTGTTTTTCGTTGATAGTTCGACTATCTGTTGATAGTTCGACTATCTGCTTGGCTAGGTAGTTCGACTATCTGTTCTGATAGATCGACTATCTGATAGTTCGACTATCTATTGATAGGTCGACTATCTGTTCCGCCTTGATAGTTCGACTATCTGTTGATAGATCGACTATCTGTTTCGTCTTGATAGTTCGACTATCTGTTGATAGTTCGACTATCTGTTGTCTTTGATAGTTCGACTATCTGTCCTGATAGTTCGACTATCTGATAGTTCGACTATCTGCTGATAGATCGACTATCTGGTTTGTTTTGATAGTTCGACTATCTGTTGATAGATCGGCTATCTATTTTCTGAGGTAGGTCGACTATCTGCTTGATAGGTCGACTATCTCTGTGTGCTTGATAGTTCGACTATCTGTCCAAGATAGATCGACTATCTGATAGTTCGACTATCTGCTCTGATAGTTCGACTATCTGCTGGGGTAGTTCGACTATCTTCTTCGATAGGTCGACTATCTGGATCGTTCGACTATCTGCCCGATAGTTCGACGATCTCCGTGCGTCGTTCGACGATCTTCGAGGGTCGTTCGACGCTTTCTATCTGCCTTTATATTTTGTATTTATTTATTATATTTAATTAATTAATACATTTTCTGGCACATTATTTTAAGCTGTATGATAAAATTACCAGGCAATATTTGCTCCATCTCTTTTGCCTGAGTCAAATCTTTTTAAGATAAAGTTGTTTGTCTTATTAGCTGTCATTATAAATTACTTTATCTGTTGTCAGCCCTTTATAGCCGTTAGACTGAAAAGTCTTCTTTTTGCTATAAAGAGATTATTTCTGATGTGACTTTATTTAGTCCTTCTGTTATTTGATTTGAGCCTGCAGCTTCTTAGAAAGAGGTTTATTCCTTTTATAGAATGTTTTGCTGCAGAGATGTTTTTGTCTTCTTGATATTTACAGCCCAGGTCTCAAGGCTCAGAAGAAGACAAATAATTCAAATGGAAGAGAGCCGTTGCTTGCTGATGTTATATAAAGAACCCTTTGAAGAAGGATTCAAGCTAGCTAATAGCTAACCAGTTGTTCATTCAAGCTCTCAAGCCTTCATCAAGAAAAAGCTTTTTGCTCTCAGCAATTTCCATCTAACTGAGAAGTGTTAAGATCTTCATCTCTTCTTCACCTGTGTTCTCCTGCTTTCAGGAAGTTCAAACTCAGAGTTCCTTTGAAGAAGAAGAAGAAGAAGATAGCTGCTTGAAGTTCTTTGATTTTATTATTTACCTTCTTCCTGTAGCTTTTCCTTCAGAACTTTCTGAAGAGTTTTCTGCACTGAAGCAAGACTTCACCTGGACATCTTTGAGCCAGGGGGAGCCTTGATTCTTTAGAGCATTCTAGCTCAGTGCAAGCTTTTGTGCTTCTCTAATCTTTGTAAAATAGAGAAGACATCTTAACCTTCTTCCCCCTCCTGTACAGGGTTATTACTCCCTTCAAAAGTATCCCTTGGTGGCAGAGCACCTGATCAAAAACCTGTGCTTGGTTTTTAGACACCTGAGCAAAAGTCTAAAGGGTTTCTGGATCTACCTGAAGCAGATCCTGTTGGTGGCAGGGCACCTGATCAAAAACCTGAGTGGATTCCTACCGTGTGGGTAGAAGAGTGGACGTACCCAAGTTATTTGGGGAACCACTATAAATTTCCTTGTGTCGTCTGGATTCCATTGTTTAATTCCTGTATTGTGGCTGTGATTAGATATAACTAGGTTGCTAGTTGCTGATTAGGTTTTCCAAGCTTAACTGTAATTACAGTTAGCTTGTGTTTGTACACATCACTTGTGTTAGGCTATAGGGTTACCTTTATATCTATAATCTTTTCATTCCGCACTTCACTCCAAGGGAGTTGGGTAGACTATTAAGTTTTGTCTGTGCAAAATTTGATAACTCTATTCACCCCCCCCCCCCCTCTAGAGTAGTATCTATCCCTTCACTTTCAGAACCACTATAAATTCTTTGTGTCGTCTGGATTGTCTTTATTTTTATTTTTATTGTTGTGTTGTGATTGTTCTGGTTTTGTTTTCTCTTTTGACATATACATATCACTTATTTTAAATCTGCTATAAAAATTATTCAAAAGCTTTTAAAACTCTATTCACCCCCCCCCCCACTCTAGAGTTAGTGTGATGTATCCCTTCTCTTTCAAAGTCATTGAGTGAGCCTTCATCACTCAACACTTTTAGACTTAGCAAAATCCTTCTTGTTGAAGGCGTTGAGTGAAGCATCTACACTCAATGCTTTTGAACTTTGCTAACTAATAGTTGAGGCATTGAGTGAGCCTTCTTCTCTCAACGCTTCTGTACTTGGGTAGATATCCTTCTGAACAGGCATTGAGTGAACTACATTCACTCTTGCTTCTGGATTTGGCTAGATTTCTCTTCAGTAACACTGGGGATTTGACTGCTTGATGTTCTGTCAATGCTTTTAGCCTATTGGCATTGAGTGAACTGCCTTCATTCAACACTTCTGGACTTAGCCAAATTTCCGCTTTGCCAGCATCCTGTCTTAAGTCCAAACACCATTATGACCCTGACAACCTGTCTAATCAAAGAGCAATAGACAACCTGCATATAATGTACTAAGAACATGCATCAGATACAATCTTGTGTATACCATTGACCTATGAGCCTTCTTCAAATCTAGGACATTGTGAATGGAGCCAATAATCTCCCCCTATTTGAAGAAGTCAGAACCCTAGTCAATGATATGCACAGTTATATAGAAGAGACACATTCAAAGTACACAAGAATAATAAATTTCATATAATTAAAACTGTGATTTCCAATTAAATAGATAGTTATAAATAGACAGTGTGCTTATGACAAAATCCAAAATCTTAGAGCCCTTTCAATGAAAACATTGACATTTTAAGTCTTAGGTTCCTTGATCATTATTCCCCTGCTTGGTTTCTTTGCAGCCTTTTCATCAGTATCTGTTTTCTTCTGCTTTTGCCTTTCAAAATAACTATAAGGCTTAGAGAAGTATTTTCTTAGCTCAACAACATATGGTAGCACTGCACCTATCTTCTTGTCTCTCTTGAACTTTCTCCTGGCCTCTTTATTTCTTTTTAGCTTGGCTAATTCTTGTCAGTTTTGTGTTCTTTGATTTAATTTCAGGAAAACAAGATGATAGTGCTTGATTGAGGACTCCATTTTTCTAAGTCTGGCCTGGTTTTCATTTCTTCTTTGTACCTCTTTTTACTTAGCCATATCTCTTCCTTAGTAACAGACTTTCCTCTAGATCTTGATATTTGTTTAGTAGTGGGGCTGAAAGTAGGAATTTAAGCAGCAGTTGAAGGTTCAGCCCCCTGATCATCATACTGATGATTATACTGTTCATCACCTTGATACCCATACTAATTAGCACCAATCTGTTCATCTGGAGGAGGAGCATAAACATTTTCATATGAGTATTGTTCTAGTCCTAATGAACCCCTGATAACATTGGTGACCCATACAACATTCTCAGTGTTAGACTTTATCATTGCTTTCTCTCCCTTTATGACATCTTTAGAAATAGTAGTAGTCAGGGAGTTCTTTGTCTGAGTCATCTTTTCATCTAGATAGTTCACTCCTTTTGTAACATGGTTCTTGACTTGCATCATATGATCATCTAGAATCATAGTACATACATCCATTCTTCTTTCTAGTGTGATCATGTGGGCTTCCATCAGTTGTTTTTGGAATGTATGGACCCTTTCCATGTTGCTTGATGTAATGGACTGATTTTCTATAATAGCTCCTGCATCAATCTGATCACTTACAGTTTGTTCTCAGTGAAGGTCACAATAGGAGCAGCCCTTGTAAAGAATGCAATTTATTGGCTTTGAGAATGTTTACTTCAAATCTGATAGATTTGATCTCTATTGAAAGATCCTGTCTGACTTTCTTGATTGAATCATCAATATAGTTCTCAAGCTATCTTCTTTAATCATCAAGCATACCTCTAAGTTGTTCTACGAATGTAGAGGATATTTGTTCAGCTGAATGTGATGTGCCTTGGTCACAAATATCCATATCCCTCTCCCTTGCATCTTCCCTCACTTCTGAGTCAGCCTGTATATATTCAGAGGAATGAGAATCAACATCAGCAGCAGCAAAACCCTTGTCAGATTAAGAAGAATCTATAGTATTCACAGACTTTGGACCAGGGATTTTAGAGTGAAACTCCCCCTCAGCCTCAGCATTATCCAGTAGGATCTGCTAGTCTTCAGTAATTGGAGTAATTAGAACATGCACCCCCTCAACACGAGGGCCTTGGAGCATCTCTTCATCATCATCAGGAATCTGGTCTATCTTTCTCTATAGACTGTCCATCCTAGACTATTGCATCCTGCTCTCCCTCAATAGAAGCGTATTCATTGGCATTCTCCCCCTCAATGTTTACACAGAGGTTGTCCACTACTATTCAAGTCAGTACTAGCATTATTTCAACTGGAATCTCTTCAGACTGAGATCCACCAAGTTGAGTTCTTACTATAGGTTCAGAGGATATAAAGACCTGAGCACGCATGTATCTTCTTGTTTCATCAGAGGAATCAGACAACTAAGGGTCATGTGGCTCTTCTCCACTACTCTCTGAAGAACTGCTTCCAATACTTTCCTCTGTGATCATGACTATCTTCTTTTATCAGTTTATTTCTGATGTGGGAGCAACACTATGTCCCACCTGTCAAACATCTTAGAATCCATTCTTCTCATATGGTTAATCCTTGTTCCTAACCTTACATTGAGGATCCTTGGAACAGACACATATAGATACAGGGGCAGTATTCGCCCTATATTAGGTTCTAGCACAAAATCCACTACTCTATCAAACAGTACCTTCCCCCAGTCAGTCCTTTTTGACAGAACTATCCTTTCCATCACTTCAAACACTTGGAAATCTTGTCATACAGCCCAGTTTTGCAGAGAAGTGCCTTGCCGATCACATCTGCTAGGAACTTGCCTTTGAGATTCATGTCCTTTCTTTGAATGGAGCCAATGGTGTGCTTTGAAAGTCTACACCACTTGAGGGTAGATTTCACATCATCCTGGTATAGGTCATCTTCTTCATATGATTGTCTAAACTTGGGCATATTCAGTGCTTCGGTCAGCCGACTAGATGTGATCTTTATCTTGTCTCCACTGACCGATGACTTGATTTTGCTGAAGGATGAGTCGATTTCTGCATTCGTATAGAACTAAAGGACTTCATGCTTCCAAATTAGCATGAGCTTGGACAGAACAAACTCTAGGTCAACAACTTGTAGTAAATGGAGAACGACTTGTACTTCCTCTGGGGCATCCTTAAAACCATTTTAAACCAACACAGAACCCTAGAAAATGAAATCCTTTCCTTTTAGCTCCATTGAAGCTTTGAATTTTTTGATTTTGTTCTAGATCTCTTCGTAGGGAGGCATAAAGTTGAGAAGGGATAGGAATAGTGTATTTTATTCTAAGCACACACACTTCTATTTATACTTACCTCTAATTTGAGAATGTGGAGAGGCGTGTACCTATCATGTTTGACACGATTTGATCAACGGCTCAAAGTGATTCCTTAAGATATCCACAATTAGAAGTGACTGGAGAATTTGTTGAGTGGACTCGACGCACTTAGCACACTTGATGTCTGAAGTTGTCTCGACGCACTCGATGCCTACACATTTAGTCTCAGCGCACTCGACGCATAAAGTTGTCTCTATGCACTCAACGCTTAGACATTTAGTCTCAGCGCACTCAACTCATAGAAAATTAGTCCATATTATCCTTGATATCCTGCAAGGGTCAAATCTACTGGCAGTACACATGCATTAGAAGATACTGAAGCTATACTAAGTTCAACATGCCCAACTCAATTTTGAAGGTGTTTCACTTGGCTTCATCTAGCGGCCTAGTGAAAATGTCAGTCACCTGTTTGTATGTGAGGACAAACTCAAGACAAATGTCTTCTTTTTTTACATGCTACCTAATGAAATGATATATAATCTCTATGTTCTTAGTCCTGCTATGAGACATAGGATTCCTAGCAATAGAGACTGTACTTAAAGAATCACAAAACATGTGAGTTCTACTTAGCTGGAGATTGTAGTCTTGGAGTTGATGCTGAATCCACAGTAATTGTGCACAACAACTTCCAGCTGAGATATATTCTAATTCAACTATGTAGATGGACACACTTATTTGCTTCTTGCTGCTCCAAGAAACAAATCTTCTCCCTAGAAATTGATAGGTCCCAGAAGTACTTTTTTTGTCTTCTCTGCAACATGCAAAATTTGTATATTCTTTTTGTTGCAGAATAATGAGACTCTTTAGCGATAGCCTGGTATCTTGCACAAACACATGTATCATACATAATGTCTGGCATACTAGCATTCGGGTAGAGGAGGTATCCAATTATGCCCCTATATATGGTTTCATCAACAGTCTTTCATGTATAATCCTTATATATTGACACATTTGACCCCATAAGAGTTTTCATTATAGAGACACTCTCCATTCCAAACTTCTTCATTAACTCCTTGGTGAATTTAGACTGAAAAATGAATAAACCATCCTTTGACTGTCTAACTTGGAGGCCCAAGAAGTACTTGAGTTCACCTATGCTGCTCATCTCAAATTTCCCTTGCATAAGTTTGGCAAACTTCCTGCAAAAGTCATCATCAGTAGACCCAAAAATTATATCATCTACATAAATTTGTACTAGAATGATCTTACCCTTGAATTTCCTAAGGAATAATGTTTTATCTATCTTCCCCTTGAGAATTTATTCTCAGTGAGAAAGTTAGACACGGTTTCATACCATGTCCTTGGGACTTTTTTCAGCCCATATAATACTTTTCTTATCTTAAATACATAATCAGGAATGTTAGAATTGACAAAACATGAGGGTTTCTCAACATAGACCTCCTCTTTTAGGTCACCATTTAGGAAAGTTAACATCTATTTGGTAGACCTTGAATCCTTTATGGGAAGCATATGCAAGAAATAATCTAATTGTTTCCAATCTAGCCACTGATGCAAAAGTTTGATCAAAATCAATACCTTCTTTCTTGTCTATATCCTTTGGCAACCAGTCTGACTTTATTTTTGATTATAACACCATTTTCATCAAGTTTATTCCCATAGATCCACTTAGTTCCAATGATGTTATGTCCATGTGGTCTAGGAACCAGCTTCCAGACCTTTCACCTCTTGAACTGGTTCAGTTATTCTTGCATATCCACAATCTAAAATGGATCTATATTGACATCTTAAAATTTCTTTGACTCAACTTGAGATAGAAAGCTTGAGTACATTGCAATATTGCAGCTTCTGCTCCTAGTTATAACACCATGGATTGCATCTCCTATGATTTGATCTCTGAGATGATCTCTCAAGTGCCTGATAGTAGCTGGCATTCTGTCTTTAAGCACTTGTACTTCAGTTTCTGGATCCTACTGGTCTTAACTTTTGTCCTGTGTAGTTTGTCCTTCTTCAAGTATGAACACAACATAATCTTCCACTTGGTCAGTGGGAGGAGTGTCCTTGATGGTTAGCTTATTCATATCTACATCAACACCTGCAGATCTAAATGAGCTAGATAACTCATTATTAATCATAGAAGACTCATCAAACACTACATTAATAGACTCTTCTACAACTTGGTTCTTTAAGTTGTAGACTATATAGGGCCTGACTCTTCTCGCTAACACCATCAGCCAAAGTATTCTGCTGCGCGATCACCACAGTAGAATTATCAAAAACCTGCCTTAATTTATGAAATTGCGAGATCAGCTTTCGCTCCTTAAGGATATCATAAAATGAAGATGAGCTGAGCTTACCTTATTCACCGGGCTGAGGAGGTCAAAGGTGGGCTGGTTAACCTCACGCAAACTCTCAAATCTCTTTGGAGAAGGTCCTCTCTTTGCTTCCATTCAAGAGGAGGGGGAGGCACCACCTCAGTAGAAGAGGGTGTGACCTTCTTCTATTTTCTGGATCCCTTCTCATTGCATTCTCGATGTTGCTTCGAGGAGTGCCCCCAAGCAGATTTAAGTGGGAGTCCATACCAAGTTCATCATCATCAGATAGAGGTAATGCCTCAACAGGTTGGATGTCAGTAGGAGCCAAGTTTTGGTTATTAGAGGAGCATCTCCACCCCTCATTTATAAGAAAGAGCGGAGGAGAATTGGCGAGACTCCATTGCACCTAGGGCTCACTAAATAAGGGTTAACATTTCATTTTGACCTCTGGCGAGCTCACAAAGAGTAGCGATTGTGTTCAACTTATATTCAGCGATCCAAACCTAGACCGCATTCATAAGAATAACAGGCGAGCTCAGAAAGAGAGATAGATAATCAAGGTGACTTCAGGCACTCCAATCAAGTTAAAGTACTCCAAACGAGTTCAGGTCAAGAGAGTTCAGGCAAGGTGAGTTTAGGTCAGGAAAGTTCAAACCATCCCAGTCTTTGTGCTTTCTTTAACAAATAGGCCGCAATCTTTTGGAATTCAACTATCAACAGACCATCAAGGTCTGGCTATAGTATTCTTGAAAAGGCGGAGACTGCTGTCCACAGACCATTTTGGTCTGAGAATAGTATTTTGTAAAGGCGGATGAAGCTATCAGCAATCCGTAAAAGAATTTTTTTCCCTTGAGAAGTTATGCCTATAAATAAACCTCAAAGCAACTTGTTGATGGCAGACCAAACATCTTAAAGCTCGCTATTTCCAAGTTGTTTCTCTATGTCGTTCGAGGGGTCGAGCTCAATTTTTGGCTTTGGGAGGGGAAGTTGAGAAAAGAACTTTCAAGTGTGTGACCGACCTCATCACTACAGCTCGTAGGTCTATGCGTAGGCAATCCACACTCCACTAGTGAGGGTCATCTCTAGGCTCAGAATATCTAAGTATGAAGCGCTCAACAACGAGTCAAGTAATGCAAGCAGCCCCCTCTTTGTCCAAACTCTATTGAGCAAGTTTTCAGGTTTAAATAATATTATTGCGAGGATATGAGGGGGACTCGATGATAGTTGGGTTGAGAGGGGAGAGGAAAGGATGCAAGGTTGAAGTCAAATTCAGGAGAAAAAGTAGGGTATCTAGATAATTAGGTGTTTGTGATATTTTATCATGATATTTAAATATACATAGGACTGTAGTCTATTAGATTGATCGCAATTGCCATGAATTAATTTCTGTGAATCAGTGTAAGAACTAGGATTCATATTTTGCCGAAGCATCAAGTAAAAAAAATTCATTGTATGATTATAATATTCACACAAATAAGGAGAGCTAGTTATCATCTCAAGAAAATCAAAGGTACTCATAATTAAAAAAGAAATGTCAATAATAATTTTAATGTGAAAAATTTTAAAAATGAAAAAAAGGTCAAACCCATTGCTGAAATATATTGTATGTATCTGTATGCATATATATATGTAGCCATGTCCAAAAAGCCCAACCGAGGCGGGCTTGGGCTGGGCCGGTCGGGCCCAGGCTAATTGCCAACTGGGCTCGGCCTAGGCTCAGTGTCACAACCCATATTTTCTCAATATGTAAATATATTATCAGAGTGAGAGAAAATACCCGTCATGATGCCACGCCGTGTAGTTGTCAACTGCACGATGTGGCATCATGACAGATATTTTCTCTCACTCTGATAATATATTTATATATTGAGAAAATGCGGATTGTGACAGTTGGTATCAGAGTGAGTTTTGATTGGTTTGTTAGACAGGTTTGTCGAACAACCATTTGTTCTTAGAATCTTATTTCATTGCATACACACACCAAAGTGTCATCAGTATGTCTTGGCTAAAGCATGAACACTACACTCATAAGCATGACAGAAGTATACGGGGCATATTCTGTAGTATGTGATGCATAATATGTATTTGTATATGGATTCTCATAGGTATAGAACCATGTGACTGTTAAGTTGAAATGGGTGACTTAACACCATCACATTGATGCTCATTAGATTTTATTTTTACGTTACATGCAATATTATGTAGAAAGAGATGAATAATATTTAAAGTGTACGTGCTCATGGGATGCATTAAGGCTTTTTTAGAATACATAGCATAATATGCACAACATAACATACCATAAGCACACATACCAAGTTAAGATCTACATAATGATACTCGTACACACATGATTTAAAAATGAAGATTTTAAGCATTCATGTATTCATATTATATGTACAAGAGTCAATGGATGATGGTATATTATCCTAATTTAAGCATGTCATCATTCATAGAAAATCCTAGAGCAATGTAGTAGCAAGAGAAAGTGTCTACACATTCCCAGTTTGATCTGAGTTAGGTAATTATATCATCGTTGGGTACATTGGAAAATGTGTACCTGATTTGAAGAAGCCTCACTTAGCTCAATGATATACATCAAGGTGTATTTGATGTTATTTTGAGTTTATATGTGCAGGTTAAGTATTTGCTAAAATGCAGAAAAAGTTTCTAAGTTCATGTGTCGACACTTAAGAAAGCCTGTGTCGACACTTGGAAAAGTTGTGTCGACACAAGAAGCAACTATGTCGACACATAGAATTTATTAGTCGACATCAACTGTGTCGACACCGGGAGGCAGTGTCGACACACAGAAGTATTAGTCGACATCGACTGTGTCGACACCGGGAGGCAGTGTCGACACACAGAATGTATTAGTCGACATCAACTGTATCGACACCTGGAGGCAGTGTCGACACACAAAATTCTTAGACTATATCAACTGTGTCGACACACAGGACTTGTGTCGACACACAATAAACTTTCAACAATGTTGATTGCTGTGAAGTAAAGAAGTATCTGTGTCGACACAAAGAAGCAGTGTCGACACACTCTATAGATGCAGTGTCGACACCAAAGGATTTGTGTCGACATCACCAAAGCTTGTGACGACATTTAATCTACTTGTGTCGACACATAATGGCAATCAGTCTCGACGCTTTGCTTACAAAGACAAAGGTTAAAGAACTGACTGGAGACTTGACAGTTGTGTATTCCAACAAGTTTGCTGAAGCTGTCAGACCTGTCAGAAGTTCGTTAAAAACCGGATCAGCCAGTTACCATGGATGAAGTCTATATATAGATGGATTCTATCAAATCAACCAAAAGGTGAACAATAATGACAACAATAGGAACAACTATTGAAGTATTGATCATTGATCAAGAAAGTGCACGTCATACAGAAGAAGATTTTCGTGAGAAGATCAAAGGAGAATTCAAGCAAGAATTCTGAAGAAACTTCAGAAGTTCTGAAGAGTGAGAGAGATATTCAGCTATTGAAGTAAAGAAGGATACATTTACAAGTCTCTTAAGAAGCAAAGAAGGATTCAGATCTATTTCTGGATTCTAAGAAGGAAGCTGGCAGCAAGTTAACTTCAAAAGAGATCAACCCTACTGAGTTCAGATTCAAGAAGCTTTGAAGAAAGCTAAGAATAGGTTGATTTCAGCCATCAGTTTTATCAAGAAGCTGATCAAGAAACCTTTTATCCCTTCTCTTTCAACAAGGGTAAGAGTCCATCTAAATCACTTATCAAATTTTGTAGGATCTTTCAAGATTTGAGTTGTAAGCCAATTATATAAAGGCTGAGTATAGGAGATATAGATCTCTGAGTGGTAGGGCTTTTGAGCCTGAGTGTAGGAGAAATCATTCTCTGAGTTGTAGGCCTTGTGGGAAGGCTTAGGTAGTGCTGTTAGCCTGAGCTGTAGGAGTGTGATTATACTCTGAGTTGTAGGAACCTTATAGGGTTCTGAGTTGTAGGAACCTTTCAGGGTTCTGAGCTGTAAGATCTATGGATCTGAGAAGAAGGAAGAAGTTAGGCCGAATCTAGCACACTACTGGATAGGTGAAGGGGGAAAGTGGATGTACCCAGACCTTGGGGAACCACTATAAACCTGTGTGCAATCTGTGATGTATGTGTGATTGTGAATTCTGTGCTGTGATTGCTGTAGAATAAGTTAGATTCTATTTTAAGAACTGAAATATTATTCTGCCTTAAGTAAAAAAGAAAATAACCTATTCACCCCCCCCCCCCCCTCTAGGTGTTTGGGTTATCTTGAAATCAATTCTATCAAGTGGTATCAGAGGGAGGTTGCTCAAAGAAGGACTTAACAGTCTGAGTAAGATCCATAAGGCAGATTCATGATCAAGAAAATGGGTTCAGGAGAAATCATAAGGAACTAGGTTCTATGAAATTACTCATATACAGGAAAGAGATATTTGGAATATTGAAAGAAAGGGTCAGGATTTTCATGGAGGCTTCTGATCCAAGGATCTACATTACAGTAATGAAAGGTCCTTATATTCTAATGAAGGTGTCAGTTCTAGATGCAAATCAAAGAACTCCCAAAGATTTTTCTGAGATGACTAAGGAAGAGATCATCCTAGCAACTGTGGATAAAAGAGCCTAGAATATCATAGTAAGTGTCATAGATGATTCAACCTTTCAAAACTTGATTCACTGCAAGACCTCCAAGGAAATATGGGACACCTTGATAGTCTACATGGAGGGTTCTGAAGAAGTCAGACAAGATAGAAAATCTATTCTGAACCAGGAATATGAGAGTTTCAGACAAGGAAAGTCAGATAGTATAACTGAGTATTATAAAAAGTTCTATAGAATAGTAAATGAGCCTATGTCCTATGGAAGGATCTTCAGTACATATGAACTTAATGATAAATTCCTAAGATCCTTGACAAAGGATTGGGACACTAAGATTTCTTCCATTAGGTAAGTGGCAAAACTTGTAGATATCTCTCCTCCAACTTTGTTTGGAAAATTACTGTCATATGAGATGCAGCTTATGGCTAGGAAAGAGGAAGAGAAAAGTGTTAAAGGGGAGCATAAATAAAAGTCTATGGCCTTAAAGGTGGAAGCCACTAGGAAGAATAGGAAAATGTCTCCATCACCTCCTGAGATTGTTGCTGAAATTACTTCAGATAATTCATACAACCAAAGTTCAGACAGTAGTGGCTCAAATAAAGACTTTGCTGCCTTCACAAGGCAGTTTCAGAGATTTCTGAAGAAGAAGCAGTGGAAGTCAAGGCCCTCCACCTCTCAGCCTATGGATGACTATTATCAAAAGAGGAAGTCATCTAGGAAGGACAGAAGCAGGTCTAAGCCTAGCAAATCTAGAACATCAAAGATAGTTTGCTAATTCTGTAATAGGCCTGGACATGTTGTGGCTGAGTGTCCAGACAAAAGAAAGGAGTCTGCTGATAAAAGGAAGACTCAATAAAAGAGCAAGAAGGAGAAATCCTTTGTTGTTAAGAAGGAGAAAAGCTTGATAGACCAATCAACTTCAGAGTCTGAATCTAAAGCTGAGACATACATTGGTCTATATGCAGCAGATGAAGAAGATGAGTTTATGCAATTGCTGAACTCTATCTATGAACAAGAAGACCATCAGTGCATGGGACTGATGGTCGTATCAGAAGAAGATGAGTGCTAGGATCAGCCTGGTCCTAGTAAGGTACAATGTATTTCTAGAAATTTAGATTGTAGTACTGGTGCAGAGTCTGCTACATCTGCATCAAATGATGTGGATGGGTCTAAATTTGAAGGTGATATTCATCAGCTGATAGATAAATATGGGGACTTGTTGTAGGCACTAAAGAAAAGCAAAAACCGGGCCAAAACTCAGGCTAAGGAAATTGCAGATCTTAAGATGGCAGCATCTCATTTACTGAAAGAGTTGAATAAAAAATTGAATGAGATTGCCAAACTGAAAACTATAACTGTTATTCAAATGGGAATAATCACAAACAAAAATGATCTAATTAAAAGTCTGGAAGCCAGACTTCAAAAGGAAAAAGATTTGGTGGTTAGTTATTCCAAGACAAAATCAGTGTTACCCTTAATAGATGAGTTTGTAGCTCAAAAGGGTAAGGCTGGAATAGGCTTTAAAGGTAACACTAGGGCTGTCCAATTTAAGAGAAAGGGCAAAGCCTCAGTCAAGCCACTGAACTTTAAAGTCCCAGTAGCTTTTAGAAAGGTACAAGAGCCTTCTAATAAGTATGACCTTGAGAATACTCATGGTCATAGTAAGGCTGAAGTTCTGAATGAAAAGGGTGTTTATGTCAATAAGGCAGCCCTTGTCCATAAACCCCATGTTCCTAAGAAAATAGTGGGTATAGCTGCAGCAGTACCAGCATAAAACAAAAGATTTGTTGTCAACCAGACTGCCAAGAATGTATCTAAAAATAGATACAACAAGTATGAATGCTGGTGTTGTGGCAAGACAAGCCATTATGCCTTAGACTGCTGGCACAACATTAGTGTCATGAAGAACAACAGTCTACCTATTAGAAGAGCAGCAGGTAGATTTGTTAAGTATAATGCTAACTTAAACCAAGGACCCAAGACTTACTTGGGTTCTAAGGGAAGGTAATTCTTTATTACAGGTGAATCCAAGTTACCATACCCCTATATGGTACTTGGACAGTGGATGTTCCAGGCACATGACTGGAACAAAGGGATTGTTGAAGGAGTATTTATCTATAATAAATGGGCCTAAAGTAATCTTTGGTGGTTCTGAAAAAGGAACCATCAAAGGATTTGGTAACATTTCTAGTAACCAGATTACTATCACAAAGTGGCCTATGTGAAGGGTTTGAAACACAACCTTATAAGCATAAGTCAGCTGAGTGATTTAGGATATGACATTTCATTTGTTAAGAATGGATGTCATATCAAAAGATCAAGTGATCAAAAGGTCATATTGACAGGATATAGAAAAAGAAATGTGTACTGTCTTAACTTTGAGTGTGAGAACAATGTTTCTCCTATTTTTCTTGTAGCTGATGAGAGAGCCACTCATTGTGTCAAATGTCACAAGAGGCTAGCCCATCTTAACTACAAAACAATTGGCCAACTCTTTTGCAAAGAGTTAGTAAGGAATGGTCAAAAAGTTAAGTATATAAAGGATGGGATATGCTCAGCTTGTAAAAAAGGCAAGCAGACAAAATCCTCCTTTCATAGCCTTGAAAACGAGGATTCAGTGAGGTGTCTATGCCTCTTACATATGGATTTATTTGGTCCTATTCTAGTTCATAGTCTAGGTAGGAAGGTCTACACTTTTGTGGTGGTAGATGACTATTCTAGATATTCCTGGGTGTTCTTTCTGAGACAAAAATCAGAAACCCCAAGTGTTTTATACAGCTTTGTCAAGCAAATTCAGAATGAACTTGACAGTACAGTGGTCAAAATCAGAAGTGACCATGACACTGAATTTCAATCTGAGAGTATGACAAAACTATGTGAAGAATTTGGAATTTTTCAAGAATTCTCCTTACCTAGAACACCACAGCAAAATGGTATTGCTGAAAGGAAGAATAGAACATTGATATAGGCTGGTAGAACTCTATTGAGTGACACTTCTCTCCTAGAATATTTCTGGGCTGAGGCAGTAAACACTGCATGTCATGTGATCAATAGGGCATCTATCACCAAAAGCCACAAAAAGACTCCCTATGAGATCATGAAGGGTAGAAAACAAAACTTATCCTATTTTAGGATCTTTGGTTGCAAGTGTTATGTCCTTAACAATTGCAAGTCTTACCTAACTAAGTTTGCTGCCAAATCCCAAGATAGGATATTTGTTGGGTACAGCAACAATAGTAAGGCTTATAGAGTCTACAACTTGATTACTCAAGTTGTAGAAGAATTTATACATCTTGTCTTTGATGAAACAAGACTGATCAACAGTGAGTTGCCTTGTAGCTCATGCAGTTCTATAGGTATAAATGAGAAATTTGACAAGCTTACCATTACAGAAGAATCAACTAAAGAGCAGGAAGTGGAAAATGGTGACTACTGTCCAGGGGGAGTACAGGACTCCCTAGATGCTGTTGAAAACCAAGAGGTGCATCATATTGAAGTGACAGGAGAAGTTCAATCTGAAGATAATCTACCTCCAGCTGTTAGACACTTAAATGATCATCTAGCAAATCAGATAATTGGTGATCTAAGACATGGAGTGCAAACCAGAAGCAGGAACTTGAACACAGTGCTTTGCTCAAGTTTCCTATCTCAATTGGAGCCAGAGAGATTTGAAGAAGCTATTCTAGACCCACATTGGATTGATGTCATGCAAGAGGAGCTAAATTAGTTCAGAAGGTGCAAGGTCTGGGAGTTAGTTCCTAAACCAAAAGATCACAACATTATTGGAACAAAGTGGATCTTTAGGAACAAACTGGATGAGAATGGGATCATTGTGAAGAATAAAGCAAGACTTATTGCAAAAGGATACAGGCAGAAAGAGGGTATTGACTTTGATCAAACCTTTGCCCCAGTAGCAAGACTAGAAGCAACTAGGATGTTCCTTGCCTATGCAGCATATCAAGGCTTCAAGGTATTCCAAATGGATGTAAAACCAGCATTCCTAAATGGAAATCTAAAAGAAGAAGTCTATGTAGGGCAGCCCTCAGGTTTTGTTGATTCTCTCAAACCTGATTATGTTTATAGACTTAAGAAAGCTTTATATGGGTTAAAGCAAGCCCCAAGGGCTTGGTATGAAACCATGTCTACTTTCCTTATTGAGAACAAATTCTCAAGGGGGAAAATAGACAAAACTCTATTCCTAAGGGAGTCCAAAGGTAAGATAATCTTAGTCCAGATTTATGTAGATGACATAATATTTGGGTCTACATAAAGCAACCTTTGCAAGAAGTTTGTTAAACTTATGCAAGGGAAGTTTGAGATGAGCAGCATGGGAGAACTTAAGTTCTTCTTGGGCCTTCAAGTAAGACAGACTGATGATGGCTTGTCCATATCCCAGTCTAAGGTCACCAAGGAGTTAATTAAGAAGTATGGAATGGAATCATCTTCCACCATGAGAACTCTTATGGGAACAAGTATGCTTATATGCAAAGATGAAGCAGGTAAACCTGTAAATGAGTCTTTGTATAGATGAATTATTGGCTCTCTTTTATATCTAACTACTAGCAGACAAGACATTATGTATGCAACATGTGTCTATGCTAGGTACCAATCATGCCCTAAAGAATCTCATTACACTGCAGTAAAAAGGATTTTGAGATATCTAAAGGGCACACCTAATCTAGGCCTTTTGTACCCTAGGAATGGAGATTTTTTACTGACAGGCTATTCAGATGCAGACTTTGCAGGTTGCAAAGAAGATAGAAAAAGCACAACAGGCACATGTCAATTTCTAGGAGGAAGATTGGTGTCTTGGAGCAGTAAGAAGCAAACTAGTGTGGCAATTTCCACAGCTGAGTCTGAATATATGGCAGCAGGAAGTTGCTGTGCACAGCTGTTATGGATTCAGCACTAGCTAGAAGACTATGGTATTCGGGTAAGTAGAACACCTTTGTTTTGTGATTCTACTAGTGCTATTTCTAATGCTAATAATCCTGTTTCACATAGTAGGACTAAGCATATAGAAATTAGATAACATTTTCTTAGAGAACATGTAGAGAAAAAGGACATCTCACTAAAATTTGTCAAAACAGATTATCAGATTGCAGATGTGTTTACTAAGCCTCTAGATGAAACTAAATTCAATAAATTTAAAATTGAATTAGGAATGTTGAACATAGATTAGTTTAAAAAATTTGGCTAAGTAAATCTGTGTCGACATATCCAGAGAAGTAGTGTCGACACTTCAGTAAGTGGTGTCGACACAACCAGAGTAGTGGTGTCGACACATCCAGAAATTGTGTCGACACTTACAATAAGAGTCGACACAGAATTTCTGATGAACTTTTAAGTTTGTCTAGTGTCGACATATCATCAATTGGTGTCGACACATAGTAGTCAATGTTGTTATCGAGACATTAGAAGTCTGTGTCGACAGATTTCAACAGTGTCAACACATTTAGACAGTTTTGCCTGCCTTTTGACCTTCTTTGTTTAGAAGGGTATAAATAGGTCAAGAACATATTCTGTCGACACGCTATCCAGGTTTTCGAGACTAATACCTTGTGTCGAAAAACTCTCTTCTCTCAATCCAAGCTTTCTCACCATCCCAATGGCACCAAAGGTTGAAGATAACATTGACGAAGGATATGAGTTGGTTCGCCATGCATTTGATGATGCGGAGTCAAAGATTAAAGGGGTCATTACACTGTTTGCTGAAAGTGGTTTGGAGTTTCTGATATCCGAACCAACCAAGATTTGTAAGAAGGAGGTTTTTGAGTTCTTTGCTGCAGCAATAGTAGACTCAACTTGACTTAAGATTAAATCAACAGTTCATGGAGCAAGAGTCAAACTGACCTTGAAAAGTTTGAGAAAAATTCTTCATCTTCCAAGAACTCAGGATGAAGAAGAAGTACCAGTATCAAAAACAAGGGAGGCACTACAATGGTGTGGATTGGATCCCACCTTAAAAATTGGAGTAGAAATTAACAGGAAAGGGATGAATCCGCAAGCCAAATTCCTTTCAGAAGTGGTAGGAAAGGTTATTCTATGTAAGCCAGGGGGACATGATAGGATTTCTTCCTATATGTTCAACCTCATGACAAGGATAATTTTTAAACTCAACACAGATTGGTCTATAGTACTGTTTGAAAAGATTAAGGAAGGCATCAAGAAGCCTAATTTGGCTAGAATAATGAGTCTATACTTGGCTGGAGAAATTTCAGAAGTAATGAACCAAATTCCTGGTTCTAAAATCAATCATATGAGAAGAATGGACATCAGGATTATTTCCAGATCGGATAGAGTCCTATCAAAGGACATACCTGATATAGGGAGACAAGAAGCTGCTGAGAAATCTCCTATACAGGACATTATAGATACTGCACAGATGCTGGGGGAGCTAGATAATACACAGGCAAAGGACAATACTTATAATGCACAAGTGCAGGGAGAGCTAAATACTGCACAGATACTGGAAGAAGAATCAACTCACTTGGCAAGTAAAATAGATTCTCAAACAGTCATTGAAATATATCATGATAATATTCCAGCCCAAGATGCTATCATGGAGGATACATCTGGAGCTGCTGATGCTCCTGAGAAAGTAGTATCACCAGTTCACACTCAACAGGAGTTCACTCTTGAAGAATTGTTTCCTGACAATGAGGGAGCAGCAGATAAGGAGGAGCAAGAAAGGATTGAGGGGGAGCAGGCAAACATTGAGGGGGAGCAGATTGGCACTGAAAAGGAGATTCCTCCTAGTCCTAAGGAAAGAGCAGACATTCTTAGTACATCTGCTTCAAAAGATGAAGAAATTGCTAGTGCCAAGAAAAGAAAACTGATGGGTTTTAAGAGAAGGAGCCAGAGCTATAAGAAGGCATTGCAAACTGCTACTCAATAACCTGCCCCAGAGGCTGATTACAGCTCTTTAATGGTGGCCTTGCAAGTTAAATTAGATGAGCAGATAATGGCACTAGAGAGGTATGTGGATGAAAGCAATAAGTCACTTCAATTTGATTTGGCTCAGGATATCAAATCCATAAGGTTTGAAGTAAATCTACATAAGAAAGAGATGACAGATTGTTTCCACAAAGGGGGCAATGCTGTAGTATTTCTGGCTAAGCAACAAGAAGAAGACAAGGCTAAAGTTGATGATATTGCAATTAAACAAGGATATGTCCTTGAAAATCAGATTAGAATGAATGATAATTTGACTGAATCTCACAATGAGATAGTCACTGAAATTAAGAAATCAGTCACTGCAATGACTGAGGAAAGATCTAAAGAGAAAGAGGAATTTGATAAGAAGCTACAGGAAGCCTTAGATTCATTTAAGACAACCATTTATACTTCTCAGAAAATAATCTCTGATCAGCTTCATAAGTTAAAATTATTTTATAAAGATGGTGTAAATTTTCTTGATGGCCAAATAAGATTTCAAAAGGATGACTTAAGAGATCACATTGAAAGAGAAGTCATAAAGGGGGAGAGAGTGTTAGTCAATGCAGGCTCAGATCATGCCAAATGGATATCCAATAGCATCAGAGCCACTCTGGGATATCCACCCCTTTGTGATGATGACAATGTTGCTGAGTCTGGTGTGCAACCTGCTTATGTTGGAGGTGATCAACCTGAAGGTTCTCAGATCATCTACCCTCCAGCAGATTTTGATATGATTCAACAACAGGTTCAGACAATATACAGTCCTCCATAGGAAGTTGAAAATTTTATTATAGAGAAAGTTGAAATGCCAGAAGCTGCCTTGAAAGCTGAGCAGGAAGCTCAACTTTCAAAGAAAAGATTCAGAGAACGGGCTGAGTTAAAGCCTGATTTTGAGCAGTGGAGCCCCACTTCAAGAAATATAATTTTGACTGCCTGGAAAGCTGTGAAAGATCAAGTTCATGAAAGGGGCAAGTGGTATAATGAACAGGAATGGCAGAGATATGAGGCAAGACAAGAAGCCATTGTGCAACATAGAAGAAAGGCTAAGATTAGGAAGCTACCTCCTAATGCTCAGGAGCCTAGCAAATACTTCCCTAAGCCTTTTCATTATTTTGAAAGGCAAAGGATTAAGGCTGAAGCTCAGAAGAAGGCAGAGTTGAAAGGAAAGAAGCCTATTGATGATGCAGAACCTCCTGTGCAAGATCAGATTAAGCCAGGAAAAGGCATAGTCATTAGGGAGCCTGATCAGCTTTAGGATAGATTTACTAGATTTTGCAAGAACAATGTAATTTTTAGTTTTAAAAGAAATCTATGTAAACAATTGTTAAGAAACTTTTGGATAATTAGAACAAAACAATGTTTCATGTTCATTCAAGTTGCATTCTTATTATGTGATGTGATTTGGTTATATATTTTGTTTATAAGTTACCCTGTCATTTATTATTTATATACATCATCATATTTGTTTATTATAAGTGGTGTATATCATTGACTAAAGGGTTATGACTTCTCCAAATAGGGGGAGATTGTTGGGTACAATGGAAAATGTGTACTTGATTTGGAGAAGCCTCACTTAGCTCAATGATATACATCAAGGTGTATTTGATGTAATTTTGAGTTTATATGTGCAGGTTAAGTATTTGCTAAAATGCAGAAAAAGTTTCTAAGTCCATGTGTCGACACTTAAGAAAGCCTGTGTCGACACTTGGAAAAGCTGTGTCGACACCAGAAGTAACTGTGTCGACACACAGAATTTATTAGTCGACATCAACTGTGTCGACACCGAGAGGCAGTATTGACACACAGAAGTATTAGTCGACATTGCCTGTGTTGACACCGGGAGGCAGTGTCGACACACAGAAAGTATTAGTCGACATCAACTATGTCGACACCTAGAGGCAGTGTCGACACACAGAATTCTTAGACTATATCAACTGTGTCGACACACAGGACTTGTGTCGACATACAGCAGAGTTTCAACAATGTTGATTGCTGTGAAGTAAAGAAGTGTCTGTGTCGACACAAAGAAGCAGTTTCGACACACTCTACAGATGCAGTGTCAAGAAGAAGTGTCGACACCAAAGGAGCTGTGTCGACATCACCAAAGCTTGTGTCGACACTTAATCTACTTGTGTCACACATAATGATAATCAGTCTCGACGCTTTGCTGACAAAGACAAAGGTTCAAGAACTGACTGGAGACTTAATAGTTGTGTATTCCCACAAGTTTGTTGAAGCTGTCAGACCTGTCAGAAGTTTATTAGAAATAGGATCAGCCGATTACCATGGATGAAGTCTATATATAGATGGATTCTGTCAAATCAACCAAAAGGTGAACAACAATAACCACAATAGGAACAACTATTGAAGTATTGATCATTGATAGAGAAAGTGCACGTCACACAGAAGAAGATTTTCGTGAGAAGATCTAAGGAGAATTAAAACAAGAATTCTGAAGAAACTTCAGAAGTTCTGAAGAGTGAGAGAGATCTTCAGTTGTTGAAGTAAAGAAGGAGACATTTACAAGTCTCTTAAGAAGCAGATCTTGAACTAATCTGCTAAGAAGGATTTAGATCTATTTCTGGATTCTAAGAAGGAAGCTGGCAGCCAGTTAACTTCAAAGGAGATCAACCCTATTGAGTTCAGATTCAAGAAGCTAAGAACAGGTTGATTTCAGCCATCAGTTTTATCAAGAAGCTGATCAAGAAAACTTTTATCCCTTCTCTCTCAACAAGGGTAAGAGTCCATCTAAATCACTAATCAAATTTTGTAGGATCTTTCAAGATCTGAGTTGTAAGCCTATTATATAAAGGCTGAGTGTAGGAGATATAGATCTCTGAGTGGTAGGGCTTTTGATCCTGAGTATAGGAGAAATCATTCTCTGAGTTATAGGCCTTATAGGAAGGCTGAGGTAGGGCTATTAGCCTGAGCTGTAGGAGTCTGGTTATACTATGAGTTGTAGGAACTTTATAGGGTTCTGAGTTGTAGGAACCTTTAAGGGTTCTGAGCTGTAAGATCTGTGGATCTGAGAAGAAGTAAGAAGTTAGGCCGAATCTAGCACACTGCTGGATAGGTGAAGGGGGAAAGTGGATGTACCCAGACCTTGGGGAACCACTATAAACCTGTGTGTAATCTGTGATGTATGTGTGATTGTGAATTCTGTGTTGTGATTGTTGTAGAATAAGTTAGATTCTATTTTAAGAACTGAAATATTATTCTGCCTTAAGTAAAAAAGAAAAGAACCTATTCACCCTCCCCCCCTCTAGGTGTTTGGGTTATCTTGAAATCAATTCTATCAATCATTAAGCTATGTTTTGATGAGATGTTCATTCGTATTTGTAGTAGATGGCTCTAAAGCGTCAGATGTTTAGGTTGGCTCCCTAGTCTGAGGGTGAGTCTTTGGTTGTGCATTGTGAGTAAATGATCGAGGAGCTGCATCAGAGCAATGAGACCCTGACGAGGCAGATGGTTGCAATGCAAGCACAGATGCAGGTGTTGTTGACTACCACTTTAGGGCAGCAAACTGGGGTGCAGGACCCCGCAGTAGGTCAAGTTGTACTTATCCTTCTTGCTCCCCTGGTGCCTCATATCTTATTATTATCTGAGATGAACTTCATCTAGTATTTCCAGCGCTTAGGACCCCAGACATACGATGAGATGGCTGATTTTGTAGCATTAGATGGCTGGATCATAGCTATTGAAGAGATGTTCTCCTATTCAGGATTTTTTGTGGACCAAAAAGTTATGGTCACTTTTTATCAATTAAAGGGCCGTGTTAAAGGCTGGTGGATCAGGGAAAAAGAAGGCCTTATGGATGGGTGCTCATTGGAAAGGTTTAAGGGGATGTTGTTAAAGAAGTTCTTGCCGTCAGTGGAGCAAGACAAGCTGATGAACAATTTTCTGTATTTAAAGTAGAGGCAACTTACAGTCTGAGAATATGAGATCGAGTTTATCAAGTTGAGCAGGTATGTTCCGGAGTTTGTATCAACTGAAGAGGGCAGAGTTAAGCATTTTATGGGTGGTCTTCGAAGTGATATCAAATAGTTAGTCAGCGTTTATCGATCTGATAGTTATGCTGAAGCATTGGAAGCTGCCTTGAAGGTTGAGGCTATTTATAATGCCAAGAACCGTTGCATGTTGCTGAGGAAGGAAAAGAGAAAGGCTGAGGATAGTAAAAGTCCTTGAGCATGTGGCCCTGCACAAAAGAAAGGGGCAACGAAGCGTACAGTTTTTGTGGTTATTCAGGCAACCCCTTCAAAAAGCTTTTTAAGTGGTTGGGTGCTCAGAAATAGTATCAGGTGCTTATGATTCATAGTGCACCCAAGGGAGATCTAACCCGTGCTTTGTGTAAGAGGAAGGGGCATGATGTTGCCCACTGTTAGTCAAAGGATAAGACTTCCAGTATGGGCAGAAGGGGCATATGAAGTTTAGCTACTTGTAGTCCCAGCCCACAATAAAGTCGGTTCCACCTCAGGCTTTACAACTACCGCAGCTGCAGCAACTGGATATGGGAAGAGGTAAATTGAATGTGGTGACCAAGGAAGAAGCTAAGTATTCCACTCAGGTGATCTCAGGTTAGATTCTGCTCTAATTGTTAACTTGTAATGATGGATTCAATTTCTGTCATATTAGTTATGTGTATGATTTTATAGGCGAGTTTAAGGTAAGGAATCATTGGACGTGCATTTTTTCGATTTGGGTACCACTCACTCTTTTGTGACTAAGAATTTTTTAGACCGACATCATTTGTCCATCGATCGATTAGGCAATCCGCTTTGTGTTAATTTTTCATCTGGTGATTTGGTGGAGTCAAATCAGGATATCCAGAATTGCTCTATTCTTTTCGATGGATTCCTAGCGAATGCCGATCTGAAGGAACTAGATTTGGAAGACTTTGATGTAATCTTAGGTATGGATTGGTTATCTAGATATGATGTTTTCATTCAATGCAAAGTCCGACATTTGGATTTCAAGATGGACAACGTCCAACCCATAAGCGTGTTTGGCTTTCTACATCAGGACTGCCCAATCATATCTGCGGTACGTGCTCAGAAATTTGTGGAGTCCGGTCGTAATGCTTATCTTGTTTTTATTTTGGAAGCTGCTCGTGATTTTCCACGTATTGAGGATATTCCTATGGTGCGAGAGTTTTCCAATATTTTCCATATTAGTCTCCTTGGTCTCCCACCTGAGAGAGGTGTAGAGTTCGTTATAGAACTTCAACCTAATACTCGTCCTATTGTGAGGGAACCTTACCGTATGGCTCCACATGAGTTGGAAGAGTTACGTACTCAGTTAGATGAATTGTTGCAGTGTGGCTTTATTACGCCTAGTTCTTTGCTCTATGGTGCTCTTGTCATTTTTATGAAAAAGAAGGATGGTTTGATGAGATTGTGCATTGACTATAGGAAGCTGAATAAGGTAACTATAAAGAACACATATATGTTCCCTCAAATTGATGATTTGTTTTACCAGTTGTGGGGTAGCACCATGTTCTCGAAGATTGACCTTCATTCAGGCTACCATCAGTTGAAGATCTGTGAGTCCGATGTTCCGCGAACTGTATTTCGTTCCCAATATGGGCATTTTAAGTTCTTGTAATATCATTTGGATTAACTAATGCACCCTCTGCTTTTATGGATATGATGAATAGGGTATTTAAAGACTTTCTAGATCATTTTGTGGTTGTTTTTGTAACACCCTCATTCCGTCATGAATAATATAACATAAGGTCCAACCTGGGCCCCACGCCATATTACACAAACAGACTAAAGGGTTATGAAATAAAACCATAACCTTTATAAATCCAAACGCACCCTAAAATAGAGTAGCAAACTAGCGGAAACATTAACTAGTTAAAACCAACTACCCAAAAAGGAATGCCTACTAACGGTAATAAATGGGAATGAAAAGACATACACCATAAAGTTCTGGCCTTAAGGCCTTACATTAATAATGTTTTTTTCCAAAACAACAGTGGATCCCAAACATCGACACATAGGCCGACATAACATGAAAACTATAATAAAAATTGGGTGGCACAGTTCTAGCCCACTATTTCCCGCTTGTCTCCACAACACCTTCATGCAAAACATTCCGCCAAGCGGTGGCAAACAAAGCAATGGTAAGCTGGAGCTAACCAAATTATAACGACCCCACCACTTTCTCAGGGTGGTGGTGCTTAATCCCTGCAAGTAATTAGTATGTTTACATATTCAACAAAATTATGTAATTTAAGCACCATTCATCACAGACGATGACGCAAATAGCCCAACGCCTCGTGCACGCAGTACACCTTAACGACATACCTGGATTCCCCAAGTCCCACCTTTTTGCCATCACAGGCATACGATCGTGCTTAAAACACCTCAACAGTGAACTCCGCTAGTCTACTACCATTCCCTGTCCTAGACTGGATGGTTCTGCTTGAGCATTAATAGCCATGCCTATAGCCTCGACTCACCCCTATGCTAACGAAAATTGTCATATACTTTAGGTCTATTTAGCTGAATGACATTGAGTAGATACAGTTCAACTCTTTCCCATTGCTCAAATCGTCGTGTCAATTAATGTCAATGACGTGGATAAGCATCCCTTTCCCGTACTTGACATAACGCACGTTATGTTCTATGTTTGGCACTCATGGCCACCAAAGTTTTGCACCCAAGGCACGCATCTCAACATGCAAGCACACGGTCTTCGAGAGACCGGTTATGCATACATCATAACAAAAGCTCCCCGGGAGCTAATACTAACAATATAACGATTCTATGCAAACATTATGGTGTTTCCTGGAGAACACCTCCAGTACTAACTATTACTCCAGGTAGACCCCCATTCCAAAATATTCAAATTCCATGGATTCTTCTCTGGGAACCCACAGAACATCACCAATCCAGAACACATGTCCGGATGGGCTTCACACAGCACGCCTAAAACCATACTCGCGCTTTCAGGTACTAAATGCAATTTAATAATGGGGATGTACACATCGAACTGTTAGAGAGCAACCTTCCCCCACCCGTCGGTCGAGAGGGGCTTCCATGAAAACATGCTAAAATTAAGGGTTTCACCTGCCCAAGAAGAAACCTCATTACCCTTGACGCATGTTTCAGAGCCATAGCTGGTCATCACGGACTTGGATTCCACACACCGGTCCGAGATCCAAATCGAACGATTTGCCACGATCCCTAGCCAAACTCGGGTTGCTAACCACCAACCCCTCTGGACGTGTAACGCCCCAAAACTTAAAAGTGAAATGGGCGGTGTTCAAACCAAGTTCGGGTCTTGGTAGGGTGAAAACGGCCTGGACACGGGCGTGTCACATGGCCGTGTCGTGCTCGGGTAGTCGAGTCAAGGTCGTCGAGCATTGTGTGCTCGAACACGGCCTGTGATACGGGCGTGTCAGGCATACGGCATGTGACACGGGCGTGTCACATGACCGTGTACTCCTTTGGAAGGTTGGTCCTGTATCGACTGAGGGACACGGCTCGGAACACGGGCGTGTCAGATTCGGTACGGGTGTGTGGCCACTCGTATCCACCAAGGGATGCGATGGTTGGCGTGGCGGTTATTCGTGACACGCCCTGGTCACGGGTGTATCGATGACCTGACACGGGCATGTCAGGTTGGTACACGAGCGTGTCCTAACCTATGTGCTTTTTTGTACTCGACAATCGTGTCTGGATCAAGGAATACGGCCTAGTACATGGTCGTGTGCAAAGCCGTGTTCGGCCCAGGATTAAGAGATTTTAGTCGAATCTGAGCCATTCGTTTTCTTTAAGCAAGATCTGAAGGCCAAGATGAGTTCCTGCTTTCTTAAGTCCAGAAATAGAGGATTAATTCCTCATTTCCTCTTAAGTTTTCTATTTCTAAGGAGTTAGAGAGAGGAGAGAGCAAGAAAGAAGGAAGGGGAGGAATCCGGCCGTCGGCGGAGCGTCGGAGCACCAAATTGAGAACCAAGACCTGATTTGCGGAGAGAATTCCCTTGCAAGGCCTTTCATTCGGCTAGTTTTTCATGGCACAAAAGCATACTTCAAGGGTAACGATTCTCAACTTAAGCATGTGAAGCTCTTCTTCCTTTGCATAGGAAAACCCTCTCCCGCGAGTGTGCGGGGAGTTTGCGGTGTTCCTTGGGGTAGATATGTGAAGTCCCCCTTATTTAGAGCTCGGAATCGAAGTACGGGAATAAGCATTATGTGTGAAGCCTACCCATACGTGTTTGCCTGGATCGGTGATGTTGCATTGCATGAATAGCCGTAGAAGACTCCATGCGTTGTTTTCGGGTTTCTATGCGGTAGATTGCAGCAGGGATCCTTGGGGATTAACTCCAAGGTGCACCCGGAAAACTGGGCGGAATCGTTGTTCTGCTAACTTGGCGGTCGGGGAGCCATCCTTGAACATAACTGGGTTATGTGATGTTTTGAAATGAATTAGGATCTGGGTGAAGCTTGGCCCGCGTGTACGTCCTAAAGTGACTAGGTGGCGTGAGCAACGGGCAGGTGGAAACGGACCTAGGCTTTGCAGTTCAGTGCTAGAGGACCTAAAGTGGAACTGGCCGTTGGCATAGTCAGGAGTCTTGGACTGCGGTCGGAAAGACTCAAAAATGCTCACAATGTTTGCCATCTCGAGGATGGTAGTGAAGCCACGGAATTGACCAGATTCACTGAGAATGTGCCTTGAGTGCACGGGGTGTTTGGCCGAGCAAGCCTACACTTGTGGCGAAATATACTTATGCACTTAAATGTTTAGCTGGGCTAAAGAAATGCAGGGAAGGAGCACCGCCATCCCGAGTAAGGGGCGGGGTCATTATAATTTGGTCATCTTTAGCTGACCGTTGCTTTGTTTGCCACCATGCGGTAGAATGTTGCTTGCAGGTGGTGCGGAACCAAGCGCCAAGTAACGGGCTGAAGCCCAAGTTGCTGAGCTGGCCCTCGAAGGCCAAGCGAACTGTTGTTTTACTTTTTTCATGTGTGGCCGGCCTGTGAGCCGATGTATGTAAAACATTATATTGTCAAGTGAACATTTGTAAGGCCTTAAGGCCAAGTACTCTTTTGTGTATTTGTTGTATTTCATTCCTGTGGTGTATAGTGGACATTCATGTCGTTATTGTGAAAATTCTTGGTTCCCTTAAACTGTTTAAAAGCTTTCGCTAGAATGCCCTGTGTTAGGGCAATTTGTTGAGTATTTTTGATATTCTTATGTAACCCTTCCGACTGTCCGTGGTATATGGCGTCGGGTTCCAGCTGTACCTTCTGTTATATGTCATACGACGGATGGGGGTGTTACAATTTGGTATCAGAGGAAGGTGTCGGTCGTCTATATTTGAATTCGTGGGCCAATTCTTTTAAGGGGTGGTGAGCACATGTATGTGCGTCATTGTTATAACATAAAAGAACCCATGAATGTCCACTTAGGAATGAAAAAATACACTTGTTTTGAGGAACCTGAGTGTTCCAGTGATTGCTTTTAGCAATTTGTGTGTTGCCTAATCAAGGGTTTATGTTATTATAGGTTCCTAGGAGCGGTGCTGGGTAGTCAGAACGTTCACAATCGGCAAAAAGTAGTGCACCGAGTGACGTGCCTACAACACCTCCTTCAGCAGAAACCATCAGATTTGTGGATAAAGCAGCCTTTGCTATGATTAATGCCCAACAAGTGCAGCCCGCACCACCTGCTAATGAGCAAGAACCGATTAGAGTGGCAGATCCAGGAGTGGTAGAGCATGGGGAAGTTGATCCAGTAATTCCAAGGAGAGCTATGGAAAAACAGCTCAAGCATGTGATGAGCTTTAATCCTCCGGTATTCGACGGGATGGGAACGCCAACTCAAGCTGAGGATTGGCTCTCTATGATGAAGAGGGTCATGACCGCCACAGAAACTACGGAGTGGAAGAATACCATTATAGCGACCTTCCTATTGGCTGGTGAGGCAAGGATGTGGTGGGACAAGTTGGAGGTTCATCTCTTAGTGGAAAGGCAACTTGCCGAAGTATTGATGGAGGAATTCTCAAGGTTGTTCTTGGGCAGATACCTACCTTCTGCCCAGAAGCTTGAGATGGAGAATAAGTACCTTGGTTTGACTCAGGGAGAGAGTAGCGTGGATGAGTATCTCCACGAGTTTACTCGGTTAGGTCGTTATGCTGGTGCTATGTTTTTTGAAGAGGAGCGGAAGACCAACCGATTTTATAAGGGCCTACGGGGCGACCTACAGCTACTCCTCGCTGGGCCTAAGGCGCAGGGCTTTCTAGCCTTGGTAAATGCGGCTAGGTCATTGGAAAGGTTCGCGAAGAAAGTTCAAGGGAAGAAGGACCCAGGGGAAAAGAGGTCAGAGTTCAAAGATCCAAATTCAAAGTCTGGTTTCCGTAGATGGAACAAGAAGCAGAAGACTTCGAGTTCAGCCCCTTTGTCTGGTGCGATGGGGGCAAACTCAAGTTGAGTCCCAAGAGCATGCTACAACTGTGGAAAGGTGGGGCATTTTGCACGTGAGTGTTGGAGCGGACGTGCAAAGTCTGAGAAGAGGCCTGGAGCAACTTATGAGGAAAAGGGGAAGGTGGCGGAGTTGATCGCATCCCACCATGCTCCAGCCTAGCCTAGAGTATACAACCTTGGTCTGCAAGAGGCCATTAAGCAAGCTGGTATGGTGATTGGTATGAGTTAAATTATTACTATTTAGCTTTGTAGCCGTTACCTTTTTACATGTTAGCTTATAAATCTTGGTTCTGGGCTTTGTGTTAGTTTTCGATAGTCCGGCGAGAGCCCTGTTTGATACGGGAGCTTCGCATTCCTTCTTGTCTGAAAGATTCGTATCAAGTATCGGAGTTCCTTCCTCGATGGCAAAAGACAAGTTGGATGTGTTATTTCCCAATGGGTGCTCAATGCGCGCGGATAGAGTCTGTGTGGTAAAGATTCGGATCGGGGATCAGGAGTTCGTTTTACAAGTGTCGGTGCTGCCGTTAGTGGAGTTTGACGTAATTTTTGGAATAGACTGGATCTCGGAGCAGCGATCATGCATTGATTGTAACCGAAAGAAGGTAAAGTTGGGACTTAATAATGATCAGGAGACTACGTTTGCGGGCATGAAAGGGTCGAGCAAGATTATGATGTCGGCTCTTCAGGTGATTAAGGCAGTTCGGTCTGGGGCTGAGCTATTTGTCATTTTAGTGTAGGTTTCAACGCCTAATCCTAGTTTGGACAGTATTGCAGTGGTGTCTGAGTATCCTGATGTATTCCCAGACGATCTCCCTGGAGCCCCTCCTCAACGGGAGATTGATTTTACAATTGAGCTGGTGTCGGGTGCCAAACCGGTGTCACGCTCTCCGTATCGGATAGCACCTAAAGAGATGGCGGAGTTGAAAGTACAACTGCAAGAATTTTTAGATCAAGGGTATGTGTGTCCAAGTTTGTCGACTTAGAGCGCACGGGTCCTCTTCGTTAAGAAGAAAGATGGGAGCTTGCGACTCTGTATTGACTATCGGGAGTTGAACAAGCTTATGGAAAAGAATAAGTATCTGATCCCAAGGATTGATGATCTATTTGATTAGTTGGTTGGGTCAACGGTATATTCAAAGCTAGATCTGAAATCTGGATACTACCAGCTAAGGATAAGGGAAAGTGACATCCCAAAGAAAGCGTTCAGCACGCGGTTTGGACATTACGAGTTTACGGTCATGTCGTTTGGGCTGACTAATGCGCCATCCGTGTTTATGGATCTAATGAACAGGACGTTCAGAGAGTACCAAGACCATTTTGTGATAGTATTTATCGACGACATCTTGGTGTACTCACGGTGTGAGGATGATCACTACAAGCATTTACATATGGTATTGGAGACGTTGAGGAAGAATCAGTTGTATGCTAAGTTCTCCAAGTGTGAGTTCTGGTTATCCTTAATCATGTTCCTTGGTTATATTGTTAGTGGTGAAGGCACAACGGTGGATCCGGCGAAGATAGCGGCGATTCAGGAGTGGCCAATGTTGACTATAGTGGCGGAAGTCTGGAGCTTTCTGGGGCTTGTCGGCTACTATAGGTGCTTCGTAGAGAACTTCTCGTGGATAGCGCTACCACTCACAATGCTGACAAGGAAGGATCAAAAGTTTGTGTGGACGCTGGAGTGCATGCAGGCTTTTGAAGAATTGAAAAGGCGGTTGGTCACGACACCTATTTTGCGTTCGCCGAGTGGGTCCGAAGGGTTTGAAATTTATAGTGATGCTTCGGGCAGTGGTTTGGGATGTGTTTTGTTACAGCATGGGAGCGTGATAGCCTATGGATCATGACAATTGAAGGTTCATGAGAGAAATTATCTGGTCCATGACTTGGAGTTAGCAGCCGTGATATTTGCCCTAAAACTATGGAGGCACTATCTATACGGTGTTAAGGTCAATATCTATACCGATCATAAGAGCCTGAAGTATTTGCTAGATCAGAAGGACATGAACATGAGGCAGTGGAGATGGATGGAGTTCCTAGGGGACTACACTTTATAAATTCATTATGTGCTCGGGAAAGGAAATGCAGTGGCGGATGCATTGAATCGTAGGGCACCTACGCAAGTCAACTGGTTGACGGGGCATGATGAGAGTTTTGTCTGTGATTTTTAGGCATTGGGGATCTCCAACATTGACAAACAGGCTAGTGTCGAGGCAATATTGTGTTGGACAGAGGTGCAGTATGACCTACCTGATAGGATTCGGCGGGCTTTAGTTCAGGATAGCACTATGAAGCAAATCTTAGATGAATCGTTGGATAGGTCAAATTTCCAATTTGCAGTTGAAGACGGACTGCTAAGGAAGGACGGTCGCCTATGCATCCCTAGTGCGGATAATCTTTAGAAGGAGTTGATGTACGAGGCTCATCATACCAAGTACTCAATCCACCCGGGGAGCACGAAGATGCATAGGGACATGAAGAAGTTATTTTGGTGGCAAGGGCTGAAGAAGGATGTAGAACTTTATGTGGCGAAGTGCCAAACTTGTGCCTTGGTGAAGGCGAAATGCCAGAAGCCCGGAGGTTTCTTGAAGTCCTTGCCTATCCCGGAATGGAAGTTCGACGACATTTCCATGGATTTTGTGCATGGTTTGCCAAGGTCGCAGAGGGGAAACGACGCTATTTAGGTGGTCGTAGATAGATTGACAAAGGTGTCGCACTTCATCCCGAATAGGTAGGAAGATCTGGTGGAAAAGTTAGCCAAGCTCTATGTGGATAATATTGTATGATTACATGGTGTGCCATGCAGTATTGTTAGTGACCTAGACGGATGCTTCACGTCAAATGACTGGAGGCTGGTGCATAAGTTATTAGGAACTAAGCTGAGTTTCAGCACAGCCTTTCATCCGTAGACGGATGGTCAGACTAAAAGGGTCAACAGGACGATGGAGGTCATGCTTCGCATGTGCGTCTTGGATTTCAAAAAATAGTGGGAAGATCACCTGTACATGGTAGAGTTTGCATACAATAACAGTTTTCAAGCATGTATTGGAATAGCGCCTTTCGAGGCTCTGTATGGGAGAAGGTGTCGAATGTCATTGTCTTGGTTGGAGACAGGCGAGTCAAAGTTATACAAATGTCAGAAGTGGAAGACGTCACTTCAATGGTACGTACGATTCAGGAATGGTTAAAGATCACTCAGGACAGGTAGGCAAAATACTACAATGTCAAGCATAGGAATGTGGAGTTCAGAGTTGGCGATTGGGTGTACTTGAAAATCAAGCCATTTAAGGGTGTCTCACGGATTCGATGCTTGAAGAAGCTGAGTCCGCGATACCTTGGACCGTTGGAGATCCTGGAACGGATTGGCGAAGCAGCGTATCGATTGAAGTTGTCGGTGGAGTTGAGTGGGCTACACGATGTATTCTACGTATCAGTATTGCGGAAAGTGGTATAATAGCCTTCACAGGTTGTTGTGGTCGATCAAGTGTCGATTGATAATGGGATGACGACCAAGGTCAAGCCAGTTCGCATTGAAGACCTTGAAGTCAAACGGCTCCGCAACAAGGAAATTCGAATGGTTAAAGTCCGTTGGGATAACTGCGGATGGGAGGAGCTTTCTAGGGAGCGAGAGCAGACTATGTTGGAAGCATAACCCGAATTATTCCACGCAGGTAATCTTTAAGTTATTTTGTGTACCTTTACATAATTTTGTGGACGAAATTCTTCAAGGGGGGAGATTTGTAACGCCCCAAAACTTAAAAGTGAAACAGGTGGTGTTCGAACCAAGTTCGAGTCTTGGTAGGGTGGGCATGTGACACGGGCGTGTCACATGGCCGTGTCTTGCTCGGGTAGTCGAGTCGGGGTCGACGAGCGTTGAGTGCTCAAACACGGCCTGATACACGAGCATGTCACAAGGCATGTCAGGCACACGGTATGTGACACGGGAGTATCACATTGTCGTGTACTCCTCTGGAAGGTTGGTACTAGGTCGACTGAGGGATACGCCCTGGAATACGGGCGTGTACTGTATGACACGGGCGTGTCAGATTCGGTATGGGCATGTGGCCACCCATGTCCACCAAGGGACGTGCTGGTTGGCATGGCAGTTATTCGTGACATGCCCTGGTCACGGGCGTGTCAGGTTGGGACACGGGCGTGTCCTAACCCATGTGCTTTTCTTTACTTGACAATCGTGTCTGGATCAAGGCACACGGCCGTGTGCAAAGCCGTGTTCGGCCAAGGATTAAGAGATTTTAGTCGAATATGAGCCGTTCGTTTTCTTTAATAAAGATCTGACGGCCCGGATGAGTTCCTGCTTTGTTAAGTCCGGAAATATAGGATTATTTCCTCGTTTCCTCTTAAGTTTTCTCTTTCTAAGGAGTTAGAGAGAGGAGAGAGCAAGGAAGAAGGAAGGGGAAGAATCTGGCCGCCAGCGGAGCGTCGGAGAACCAAATTGAGAACCGAGACCGGATCCGCGGAGATAATTCCCTTGCGAAGCCTTTCATCCGGCTAGTTTTTCATGGCGCCAAAGCAGACTTCAAGGGTAACGATTCTCAACTTTAGCATGTGAAGCTCTTCTTCCTTTGCATAGGAAAACCCTCTCCCGCGAGTGTGCAGTGAGTTTGCGGTTTTCCTTGGGGTAGATATGTGAAGTCCCCTTTGTTTAGAGACCGGAATCGAAGTACGGGCATAGGCATTGTGTGTGAAGCCTACCCGGACGTGTTTGTCTGGATCGGTGATGTTGCATTGCATGAATAGCCGGAGAAGACTCCGTGCATTGTTTTCGGGTTTCTACGCGGTAGATTGAAGCTGGGATCCTTGGGGATTAACTCCAAGGCGCACCCGGAAAACTGGGCGGAATCGTAGTTCTGCTAACTTGGCGGCCGGGGAGCCAGCCTTGAACATAACTGGGTTATGTAATATTTTGAAATTAATTAGGATCCGGGTGAAGCTTGGCCCGCGCGTACATCTTAAAGTGACTAGGTGACGTGAGCAACGGGCGGGTGGAAACGGACCTGGGCTTTGCGGTTCGGTGCTAGAGGCCCTAAAGTGAAAATGGTCGTTGGCATAGTCGGGAGTCTTGGACTGCGGTCGGAAAGACTCAAAAATGCTCACAATGTTTGTCATCCCGAGGATGGTAGTGAAGCCACGGAATTGACCGGATTCACTGAGAATGTGCCCTGAGTGCACGGGGTGTCTGGCCGAGCGAGCCTACACCTGTGGCGAAATATACTTATGCACTTAAACATTTAGCTGGGCTAATGAAATGTAGGGAAGGAGCCCAGAATGATATCTGCAGACCACGCCCCCTAAACGCACCTCAAACTCATTTAACCTCGCAACACGATTTTGGAGCGTTACAATTCTCTCCTCCTTAATGAAATTTTGCCCCGAAATTTAAAATACAGATAACGAAATGAACTCGTCATACTTGAGTGAAATAGACCGGTGTATTCCTCCCACATGGCCTCTTCTTGCTCCCAAGAGAGCTCCTCGTAGCCATAATTGTCCCAACGGACTCTCACCATCTTGATGGCCTTTCTCCGCAACTATCGTATGTCGCAATCGACGATGAAAATAGGCATCACTTTGTTAGATAGGCCACTATCCACTGACACACAATCGGCCTCCAACACGGAATTGGGCTCCTGCACCGCCTTTCTCAACACAGAAATGGGGAAGACATCATGCAACCCACTCAGCTCCATCGACAAAGAAAGTCGATAAGATGCCTCGTCGATGTGCTCAGTAATCTCGAATGGCCCTAAATACTTAGGACTCATCTTCTTCAAGCATCGAACTCTCAACAATCCCATGAAAGGCTTTATCTTCAAGTATACCCAATCTCAAACCGCAAACTACATGTTCCGGTGTTTGGCATTGTAATACTTCGCCTAACAATCCTGGGTCATCAACAACTACTCTTGAATGATCCGTATGGACTCATTATCCTCCTCAATATCTTTACATTTCAACGGCTTGGTATGACCAGTCTCTGCCTATACTAAAGGAGTATGATACCTCCTACCATATATCGCTTCGAACGGAGCCAACTAAATGCTTGCTTGATAACTATTGTTATAGGCGAACTCTACCATGAAAATGTGATCCTCCCGACGCTGCCCGAAATCCAAAAAGCACATACACAACATATCTTCCATCGTCTGATTTATCCTCTTTGTCTGCCCATCCGTCTACGGATGGAAGACGGTGCTAAACTTGAGCTTCGTGCCCATTAAACGATGAACATGCCTCCAATCACAAGACGTAAACCGTCCATCACGGTCACTAACAATACTACGAGGGATGCCATGTAATCGAACGATGTTCTCCGCATACAGCTTTGCTAATTTCTCCACTGAATCACTTTTATGATTTGGAATAAAATGCGCAACTTTAGTCAACCAATCAACAATCACCCAAATCGAGTCATTTTTCTGCAGCGACTTTGGCAATCCGTGCACAAAGTCCATGAAAATATCATCAAATTTCCACTCTGGGATTGGTAATGACTTCAAGAATTCTTCCGGCCGCTGGCACTCGGCCTTCACCAATGCGCATATTTGACACTTTGCTACGAAAAGAGCTATGTATTTCTTCATCCCTGGCCACCAGAACAACGCTCTCATGTCTTGATACGTTTTTATGCTCCCAGGATGAATTGCGTACTTGGTGAAATGAGCTTCATACATAATTTCATCATGCAGTTTCCCATGATTAGGAACACAAAGCCTGCCATTCTTCTATAATAGCCCATACTTAAGTAGAAACTCAGTGTTCGGCCCCTCGGAGGTCTCCGACGAATAACGATGCATACTTGGATGAAACTCCAAGATAGATCTCACTCAGTCAGCAATATCATACTGAACTTCCATCCAGCTAAGAATGGCAATGGATAATGAACCTCGATCCACACAAGCGATATACAAGGCGTCAAACTCACATATCAAATGCTCATCGTGAACCAAAATCCAAATCGCCTGGGTCGGCGCTCGACGACTCAAAGCGTCTGCCACTACGTTCCCTTTACTAGAGATATAGAGTATGTCAAAAGTGTAATCTCCCAGAAATTCCATCCATGTCCTCTGACGTATATTCAGATCTTTCTAATCTAACAAATATTTCTAACTCTTATGGTCCGTGAAGATTTTGACCTTCATGCCATACAAGTAATGCCTTCACAACTTTAGAGCAAACACAATGTCCACCAACTCGAAATCATGGACTGGGTAGTTTCTCTCATGTACCTTCAGCTGGCGCAAACTATAAGCGATGAATTTCCCATATTGACACAGCATACATCCCAAACCACTGCCCGAGGCATCATTGTACACCTAGTAACCTTCAGTCCCACACGACGAACATAGAATCGGGGCTGAAATCAGTCAGATTTTCAACTCCTTGAAAGCTTGCATGCACTTTGGCGTCCAGATGAATCACTGACCCTTCCAAGTTAGCGTAGTGAGGAGAAGTGCAATCCGCGAAAATTTTTCCACAAAGCGCCTGTAATAACCGGCAAGCCCCAAGAAGCTCCGAACTTTCGTTACATTCCTCAGCTCAGGCCACTCTCGGAGCGCCAAAACTTTCGTTGGATCAACTGCAACACCCTCTCCACTAACCATGTGCCTCGGAAAGGCGACCGACGGTAACCAAAACATGCACTTAGAGAATTTTGCATACAACTGATGACTCATCAGGACTATCAAAACTTTGTGAAGGTGTTCGACATAGTCTTCCTCGGACTACGAGTACACCAGAATATCATCGATGAAGATGATAACAAATAGATCCAAGTACTCCCGGAACAGTCTATTCATCAAATCCGTAAAAATTGATAGTGTAAGGTCCTCCCCCTTACCAAGGGAGCCCTGATCTTATGCCCAGAACCGCCGCCTTACGGTGACTCTAACTCACGGGTTAGTCGACACCGCAAGACGCCGATCCTACCGGCTAGTACGATCATAACCTGTTCGGCCAATATGAGAAACAGAAGCAAAGTATGGTCACTGAAATAATATGGTCAAGTCCTGCCTCCTCGTCGTGCTGGTCCATCTCCTCGAGCTCCTAAAAATAATATGGTCACTGACCATTAGTCAAAAAGACTAAGCCGTTTCCTCCACACCTCGCCCCGCAACTCCTAGGCACCGTGCGGGAGGACGAAGCGGAGGACAATAAGGGGTGACAAAGGCGGAGCAGGTGACGGGAAACTAAGCAGAATATGTAACCAAGTAAGTAATGAAAAGTAACCTTCACTTATGCGGGTACGCATAAGCAAGGGGTCTCTACAGGGCTCCCATTGTATAAAATGTCCCATACCATTTTATACAATGGGGTGTCAGGTGTCACAAGCAATATACATATAAAAAGAAAAGTAACCTCAACCTATAAACTTGCCCACTCAAGCTTATAGGCTAAGGGATCGTATAGCAGGTCCAAATGTATAAGCGTCCCATACCACTTATACATTAGGTGTCATAGGTTGTTATGAAGATTAATGATATGAATCTATATGGTGGGTATGATATGTACATGCAGTGCAACACACACACACGACTCCGTGATCACAGACCTTTAGTTCCCACTTTTCGAGAGATAGCATCACTCTCAGGTACTACCGTTGTGGCTACGGCAGCAGCGGAGCGGGCATCTCCGCCTTCTAGGCGGGTATACACACTATCAGGCCTAGACCTCTCTTGTACGCCTCTGTACACCGCCAGTGCACTCTAGAGTCTCTGCGTACCACTTTGCTGACGACCCGTCAGTCTTGTTGGGCCGGGTGCGCGTTATTAGGAAAAGTCCTCCAGACTCCAGTATAAACATCCTACTGGTCCTTCTAACCCTCGCACCCGCCTGGTCCACCGTACTGCCGTCGGTGTGACGACTGGCCAGTACCGCATGGCCCGTCACTAATATATGCACATGCAAGTATTATATGTTGAGCCTCCAGCTCGAAAGGCTATCCTGTCCCAAATCTCTCCAACCCGTCACGGGTGAGTATGTGCTACAAAACCTCCAACCCTGCCCGGGTGAGTATATATGTCAATCTCTTTTCTCCAACTCGGCACGGGTGAGCAAGTAGTCAAAAGACTCCAAGTCCCTCCAACCCGGCACGAGTGAGCACATGTCCAGTTCACTTATCCTATTAGACTACTCTTGCCTACCGATTATTATACTTAGTATCTTAAGGTTAATCCCAGGACTGCCCAAGGTATTCCTGGTGAAGGGCTCTCAGGGGCACTAGGAGCTACGATGGGCTGAATCTCAAAGCTCCCTTTCTCAAGGATATTTACTTTAGTTGATGTCTATCCAGAACCCCTTTTTCTCTCTCCTGTTACTTGGAGTGATCTAGTGACTTAAGGTATGAGTTAAGGAATGGCGGTCTTCCGTCATCCCCCTCTTAGGTAGGCTAAGGTTGTACTTTTACTCTCGTCTCTAGAAAACATTTGCCACCAAAGGTTATATTTCCGATCTTAGACTCTAACTCACTTGTTGATTCATTTCCTGGTGGCCTATTGTACAGTATACCTTTACTATGCGCACCCCGTGACCTTGTACCACCCTGAAATCGAACTTTCAAATCCTTGGACCAATGGACCCTGAATATTTATCCTAGGGTGGTATGACCATCTAGAATGTGTATGGTAATTTTTATAATTTTCTCTATTATTTTTATATTTATTTTATTTTCTCCAAATATTTTCTATGGTCGTTTAACACATGAAGTATGTTGTTGCATAGTCCTAATGATGCAAAATAATTATCTTATCATTATCATGATGAATCATCACTATTTTCCAAACTTCATAATTTCTCCCCAAATTTATGTATTTAAATATTAATTTTCATAAACCATCATAATTACTACTTTTCAAATGAAGTATATGAAATTTAATCACAAAAATTCCAATAAATTTACAGGGAATCTAATTCATCAAAATAATACTACTGACCAAGTTTCATCAGTTTTAACAAAGTTATAAACTTGCAAATCATTATATTGGATAATTACCAAAATGCCATTATAATGATTTAAAATTTATAGGTACATTCAAAAATTCTGAAATAAATAATTCAGTGGTCTCATACCTATATATATCTATGGAAATATTCACAAATTTTTCTGACCCATATTTGTATTGATTTATGAAATAGAAAGGATAGGGGTAAAGTGGTCATTTCATGTCATGTTACCTCAAAAGACTTCAAACAGAGAAATTAAAATTACCCCTAGTCAATTATGATCCATTATACAACAGGGCCAAATTTGAAGATTTTTACCTAATTAATTCCAATTTTCTTTTTAATTTACAAATAGAGCCATAAATTCCAAAAATCCAAATAATGGGATTTTTGATCCCAAAAATCCCATCAAAATTTTGAGGGACTACATGTGACCTAAATGCCCTCTAGAATTAATTTCATGGTCTGCAAAAGCTCCAGAATGAATAAATTCACATTATAGTAAAACTTGCTATTGGCACACCAAGGTTAATACTAGCCTACATTTACAAGTGGGTTAACCCAACATGCAGTGATCCAATTGTTTTGAAATTTCTACCAGACACCAATAATGTCCCTAAGGACATGCCACCAAAAATCTGGGGCCATTTGTAGTTAGCTAACTCCAAGAATCACCTAGTTAAGCTCTAGGGGTATCTTGGTAATTTTCCCCATATTCTATTTTCCAATCAAGCCCATTTTTGGGCAAGGCCTAAACATGCCCTAATTATACCTCTGACCAAAATCTCAGGTCATGGGGACTTCTGGTTTGGCTTGGGCAGCCATTTAAAATTCTGCAAAATTGCTATTTGCAGCCCAAGCCAAATCTTATTTCTCAAACATGCATGTGAGATTACTCATCATGCAGTGCATCAATTTAGCCCAAATTTTAACCATGGGTCAAATATACTCATGAGAGGGTGCCACCAAAATTTGGGGCCTATTGGAATTGGAGAACTCCAAAAATCACATTTATTTACTTTTGGATATTTTTGTAAAAACTATAGCAAAATGTTCACCAAAAATTCTGATTTTTGGGGAGGGATTAGATAAACTTAAATTAGTAAACTAGCCCAAATTTCAGGTCATGAGGGCACCTGGTTTGGCATGGGCTTCATTTTTAATTTCTGCCCTATCCTAGGACCAGTCCTAGGAAAAATGACCTACAGGGCAGTACACTGGGTCAAATCCTATGATTTCTGTGGCATTTGAAAGTTAACACTTAAGGCTACAATTTCTATTCAGCACTCCTGGCCTAGAAATGATCCTAAGCACCCTAACTCTTGGTTTGAAAATGGCTGTAAAAGTGTGATAGTATTTACTGTTCATTTATTTAAATCAAACTTAATGTTTAATGATACAGCGCGAATCTTAAAGCATAACGGACAGCATCCGTTCATCGTCCCAGATGGTTTAACGGCTGGGATTGACTTCTCCTGGAGCTTCTTGCGGGCCTATTTCCGGCCGACTGTGGCGGCGTCGTGGTCGGCCAACGGTGCCACCACCTTCACGGTGGTGGTGGCTACTCTCTGCCGGCGATGAGGCGGCGGGAGACGGCGGCTCCGGCGATCCCGAGAGGTGCGAAATTCACGGAAAAATCAAGATTTTCTCCCATGGCATCGGGCTCAATTGAGCCTGATCTCTCTCCTAATTGATCTAGGAAGCTAGTACGGGTAGAGATGAGGCGAAACGGACCTGAGTTGGCGGCTGGCGGCGAGTGTGGCGGCAGTTGGCCATGGCTAAGCTAGCTCCGGCGATCTCACTCCCGATTTCCCGTTTCTCCATCGTTTCCTTTGCTCCAGATGTCGATCTCCACTCGTTTCCTCTCTCTGAAGCTAATGGGAATGTTAGTTTGGACTGAGGTGGCTTATACATGGAGATATGGCCGAGGTGAGCTCGGTTTGGCCACTTTGTTGGCCCACCATGGCTGCCAGGTTGCTCTCATGCAGCAATTCCTCTTGAAAGGTGGTGGGGTGGTCTGCCAGCAGCTCTTGAGTTGAAGAGATGAAGGCTATGTGGCCTTACCTCATTTCCACCTCACCTTCTCTCTCCTCTTCACCCAAACTTTCCATTTTTACCCTTGTGCATGTCTTCTCTCTCCACCACCAAGGGGTAGGGCGGGTCATTGGCCATTTGGCTGGTCATGGGCCAAATTTGGTGGGCTTGGCCCATGGGAAATGACTTGGGTTCATTTTTTTCCTCTTTTAGGCTAAAGTGTTGACTTGTTGACTTTTGAGGTTGACTTGGTCAACATGATGGGTAGGCTGACCCCATATGATGGCCATGGGCTCCATGTCATCACCTAACATGGGTTGGGCCATGGTGATGGTCCTAGCCCACTAGGAATGGGCTTGGTCTTCATTTACCCTTAATTAAGCTTAAGGTTGACCAAGTTTGACTTTAGGGTTGACTTGGTCAAATGGGTGAGTGGGTTGACCCCACTTAGTGGTCATGAGGTCTAAATCATCACCCAACATGGCTTGGGTCATGGTGATGCCTTACTTGATCCAATTGGACCCATGAGTGTAGGATTTGATCATTTTAGGCCTGAAGTTGACCTGGGTCAATTATGGTCAAAGTGTTGTCCTAGTGCCAAGCCCTAGGGTCCACTTAGATTGAAATTAGGGTTAGTGCAATGTGGTGGGGTCATGGTGTGGCTAGTGTTCCTATTTAGGCTAATCTGACCTAGTTTGACTTTGGTCCTATGGTGGGCCCACATGGCTACAACCCACTTTCTAGGGTCAAACCTAGCTTATACCCTAACACCCACCTCATGCCTAACCCAAATCTAAGTTAGGGGTCTAGGAGTAACATTGGGATGTTACAAATCCTATAAACAAAAGAATAATTTCGTCCCCAAAATTTAAGTTCGGGTCTACGGGGTTCTACTTGCAAGAATCATAAGAACTCATTAGAGGTAACAACCCTCTTCCGAATGCACTTTCCTCATGTTTTGGGCTACTCATATTGTGAGGACACGTTTCCAAGTCCTTCGATATTTTATAATCAAGCTAAGCCTTATCTACTCATTGGATCGTAACCTTACGACCCATAATCATCAAGTACTTGTAAATTAACAATTTCATAGGTAGAGATCTTCTCAATTCCGGTCCACCTAGGTTTTTATTTATAATTCAGCGAGAACTGATAATCACCCCAAGATAGTCTATACATTAGATCAACATTATTATGTATAGCAGTAAATCAACTTTCGAGATCCTGATGTGATGAAAAGATCATCATTTTATTTCTCCCAACCTCAAGACTCATCACATCTCTATCTAAGTAGTAACATATGGTTCGTAGTGTGTTCACCTTTCGAGCATACATCAAGCGATCATTATGGATATTGATGTTCGTATCAGTAACTCTCGATCACTTTTCACATATAGTATAATCCATGAATTTAAGAGCGTATCTTTTCAAGTATGGTGAGGTCCGGCACAAATTTGATTTAGCAAAAAGGAACTCTTATTGAGCACCGATCACCATCGTGTGATTTTACTGTATATGCCGTTGATGGCCAAGATTTATATATCATTGTCATGAAATCTCCTAATGACGATTATAATGTTACCATGTGTGTATCCTGGTTCTTAATGCTACCATGATCGAGGTCGTATATACGTGTACAATCTTGACTCATTCAATAACTGAAACATTTCCATTAATATGAACGCTGGTAACGAGTTTTTGACCCTCGTTCGTTTTTCATGTCCAGTCTACCCCATAAATTATGAGTGCATATTTTCAAAAATTGAAGCGCTTTGATTTCCTCATTGATCAAATCGTAATAATATTCACTTGTTCTCTTGAATTTCACCGTATTCGTGATAGCAATCTAAATTGATTTATTTATTGTCATGAATTTCCCTACGGTGATCATGGTGTTAACAACAGTCGTGTCATGGTTTTTAATGTAATCGCAATCAAGAGATCATACCTATACGTGTGCTACAACTAATCATTAACCACATTTCTATTTGTTGAGTCATCGCATTTTTAAATGTCATGCCTTGACAATTTACCCTTTGATGTGCTTGCAGTTTCAGCACGGTACCCCAAGGTAATTTTCCTATACATTTTCATGTGCCTATCTTAATTGACAAGTATAGGTGAATACTCATCTAGAGCTATTATACTTACGAGGTTAGCTCAAGTATGTGTGGTAAGTAACCTTCAATGTAACCTCAAACTTATTATGACATGATACAGACTATCATATCCCGAAGTTCATGAGTTTTCATCACTATATATATTCCCAAAAGTACATACCTCGCACTATCTAACATAGGTAATGTTGAAACTTATTTGTTTTTCTTGTGCGAAGGGTATGCTCATATTGTCTATTCATGATCGAGCCCTCTGGATTATAATAATACTCGATCCTAAGGATAATAACATATCCGTAATCCTGAGTTGATATCGAAATTCCAAACCTTTTGAGGGCGATTATTAATTCATCGAACATTTTTATTCTGATTTCTGAGAATAACGACATGTTCCTAATCATGAGTTGTTTTTGATATCCTGAATCTTTCTGAAGGTAGGTGTTATATCCAGAAACGCATCGTTTGCCCCCTTGTGATCGTCAGACCACTCCAAATGATCATTCCTATAATCTACCCTTTCCAATTTGGTAAGGCCTTTCACTTGATTTTAACCTCCTGGGGTCGTCACACCCTCAAAGTTCTAAACAAAATTTTATTCAAACATTTTGAGCTTTCCCTTTATGGCTCTTCTCATATAACATTTTAAGATTTACAATCACTCTTTCATATTACCTTGACGTTACTTTATCACAATCTGTATGTTTCTAATTGATGACCTGTGTATGTTACGTAGGCATGGGTGGTGGTGATCAGTCATCATGTTATACTTCTTCCAAATTAAGATGACTCTTCCTTGATTAAAATTTTTCTAGGGTTATGGTACACCCATTGTCGTAGACGTAATTATTCAGATACTTGAATTCTCGTTTCACATTATTTTCCCTTGCGGTACATCTGAGTCCTTTAATCATGTGTTACATTGGTTGGGTTAAGGTGTTTAGAGTATCCGTGAAATGTGCTTGTTGATGTGGTAATCCAGACCAACCTTAATTATTTGTACATCCTTCTACAACCCATACTGATTCAAATTCGGTCTTTTGACGTGAATTGCTCAGATTTCACATGTATGTGCAAATGATTTATACCGTGTTCGTAATAAGGAAAACATGAGTGTTCATTAGACTACGATCTAAGTGGGTTACTTACTTCCTTAAACTCGAAATTGGGAAATTTCTTGAAGTCTTATACGGTCTTCCCTAGCTTCAAGGTCATATGTATTCGTCACTAAGCCAGCATTTATGTATCTTTCACGGAATCAATTTTACTGTTCTTCTTGTTCACTTACTCCAACGGTCTCGGGGTATTTATGAGAGTGAAAATTCATTCTCGAAACATTCTACTTTCCTATTTTGCTTGTGAATTTATCGTGTTCCCAACCTGTCGTTAATAGTCTATGCTTCTTAAGATAAATAATAGGGCGAAGTTCTTCGAGGGTCCTAACCTTCCGGGGAGGCTTGATCATCACACTGGTCATGTATATACACTTCTCATCTTTACTTGAGCAATCTTAAAATAAGCCAACTGTTTAGATCGCTATGCTTACGACACATTCTTAATGAGAAGGCTTAGGCAAAATCGAATTGTTACCAATATAACCCTATAAACAAAAAGGTTAAGTCCCCATATATTTTGGTTAATTTTTCCTTTGACTATCACACTGTAGTCATTCTGTACATGCCATAATCCTTAGGGCTAATCTTCCTTGGCATGGATTTCCACTTCGATTGATATATTATTTACCTTAGGCCTCAAGGTTATCACACGACAGTCTGATCAAAGTCAATACGTGACCAAACTAGGAGGTGTTTCCTCGAAAATCCGAACTCCTATTCGACCTTTGATATTTATCATCGTGGTTGTCTTGACGTAATCAAGTCATCGGTACTAGGATTAAGCTTACGAGTACCCTACTAATCCACTATTAAACTTATGCATCAATTCTTCTCGAGGTGGTCCTTATCAGTTTGAGTAAGAGTTGGTAATATCATTCGATATGCGACTTAGGGACACCGAGGTTAAGCCTTAAGTAGGGACTCTGGCATTTAGATCTTTCTTTAATTGACTTGGTTATCCCTGTACCGTACTAATCTATATCTGAAATTGATCTTTGGCCTAAGGTACGACGCAAAATCCTCTTGGTAAGTCAAACTAGGGTGGTGTCCTAGTTGGATTGGCCTAACTCATTACTTAATGGACTGGTTTATGTGACTTTTTACACATGGGCACACCATTGCTTCCGCTGCTTAGTTTGTCCGCAAACTAATGCTCGAGCGGGGTGTTCCAGTGTTGTGGACTTCTTTCTCATATGAACGTTTGTTCAAGTGATACCAGTTTGTAAGATCCTCCCCCTTACCAAGGGAGCCCTGATCTTATGCCCAGAACCGCCGCCTTACGGTGACACTAACTCACGGGTTAGTCGACACCGCAAGACGCCGATCCTGTCGGCTAGTACGATCATAATCTGTTCGGCCAATATGAGAAACAGAAGCAAAGTATATGGTAAACAAAACTACGCAAGTCCACAGCCACAGAGTACATATCACATAAAAGAAATGATGAGTACATAAATATAGTCCACAATGAGTACAACAAAAGAGAGAAATAAGGGCTTATGCCCATTACATTATATCACTGAATCTCTCCTCACAAAGCAAATAGCGGAAGTCTAAACTATCACGGACATCTCGTCCCTTCTGAGAACGCGTTGTAGTAGTAGTAGTAGTAGTGGTAGTCGTAGTCGGCATCTGATCCTCAAGTCCTGCCTCCTCGTCATGCTGGTCCATCTCCTCGAGCTCCTAAAAATAGTATGGTCACCGACCATTAGTCAAAAAGACTAAGCCGTTTCCTCCACACCTCGCCCCGCAACTCCTAGGCACCATGCGGGAGGACGAAGCGGAGGACAACAAGGGGTGACAAAGGCGGAGCAGGTGACGGGAAACTAAGCAGAATATGTAACCAAGTAAGTAATGAAAAGTAACCTTCACTTATGCGGGTACGCATAAGCAAGGGGTCTTCTACAGGGCTCCCATTGTATAAAATGTCCCATACCATTTAATACAATGGGGTATCAGGTGTCACAAGCAATATACATATAAAAAGGAAAGTAACCTCAACCTATAAACTTGCCCACTCAAGCTTATGGGCTAAGGGATCGTATAGCAGGTCCAAATGTATAAGCGTCCCATACCACTTATACATTAGGTGTCATAGGTTGTTATGAAGATTAATGATATGAATCTATATGGTGGGTATGATATGTACATGCAGTGCAACACACACACACGACTCCGTGATCACAGACCTTTAGTTCCCACTTTTCGAGAGCTAGCATCACTCTCAGGTACTACCGTTGTGGCTACGGCAGCAGCGGAGCGGGCATCTCCGCCTTCTAGGCGGGTATACACACTACCAGGCCTAGACCTCTCTTGTACGCCTCTGTACACCGCCAGTGCACTCTAGAGTCTCTGCGTACCACTTTGCTGACGACCCGTCAGTCTTGTTGGGCCGGGTGCGCATTATTAGGAAAAGTCCTCCAGACTCCAGTATAAACATCCTACTGGTCCTTCTAACCCTCGCACCCGCCTGGTCCACCGTACTGCCGTCGGTGTGACGACTGGCCAGTACCGCATGGCCCGCCACTAATATATGCACATGCAAGTATTATATGTTGAGCCTCCAGCTCGAAAGGCTATCCTGTCCCAAATCTCTCCAACCCGTCACGGGTGAGTATGTGCTACAAAACCTCCAACCCTGCCCGGGTGAGTATATATGTCAATCTCTTTTCTCCAACTCGGCACGTGTGAGCAAGTAGTCAAAAGACTCCAAGTCCCTCCAACCCGGCACGAGTGAGCACATGTCCAGTTCACTTACCCTATTAGACTACTCTTGCCTACCGATTATTATACTTAGTATCTTAAGGTTAATCCCAGGACTGCCCAAGGTATTCCCGGTGAAGGGCTCTTAGGGGCACTAGGAGCTACGATGGGCTGAATCCCAAAGCTCCCTTTCTCAAGGATATTTACTTTAGTTGATGTCTACCCAGAACCCCTTTTTCTCTCTCCTGTTACTTGGAGTGATCTAGTGACTTAAGGTATGAGTTAAGGAATGACGGTCTTCCGTCATCCCCCTCTTAGGTAGGCTAAGGTTGTACTTTTACTCTCGTCTCTAGAAAACATTTGCCACCCAGGGTTATATTTCCGATCTTAGACTCTAACTCACTTGTTGATTCATTTCCTGGTGGCCTATTATACAGTATACATTTACTATGCGCACCCCGTGACCTTGTACCACCCTGAAATCGAACTTTCAAATCCTTGGACCAATGGACCCCGAATATTTATCCTAGGGTGGTATGACCATCTAGAATGTGTATGGTAATTTTTATAATTTTCTCTATTATTTTTATATTTATTTTATTTTCTCCAAATATTTTCTATGGTCGTTTAACACATGAAGTATGTTGTTGCATAGTCCTAATGATGCAAAATAATTATCTTATCATTATCATGATGAATCATCACTATTTTCCAAACTTCATAATTTCTCCCCAAATTTATGTATTTAAATATTAATTTTCATAAACCATCATAATTACTACTTTTCAAATGAAGTATATGAAATTTAATCACAAAATTCCAATAAATTTACAGGGAATCTAATTCATCAAAATAATACTACTGACCAAGTTTCATCAGTTTTAACAAAGTTATAAACTTGCAAATCATTATATTGGATAATTACCAAAATGCCATTATAATGATTTAAAATTTATAGGTACATTCAAAAATTCTGAAATAAATAATTCAGTGGTCTCATACCTATATATACCTCTGGAAATATTCACAAATTTTTCTGACCCATATTTGTATTGATTTATGAAATAGAAAGGATAGGGGTAAAGTGGTCATTTCATGTCATGTTACCTCAAAAGACTTCAAACAGAGAAATTAAAATTACCCCTTGTCAATTATGATCCACTATACAACAGGGCCAAATTTGAAGATTTTTACCTAATTAATTCCAATTTTCTTTTTAATTTACAAATAGAGCCATAAATTCCAAAAATCCAAATAATGGGATTTTTGATCCCAAAAATCCCATCAAAATTTTGAGGGACTACATGTGACCTAAATGCCCTCTAGAATTAATTTCATGGTCTGCAAAAGCTCCAGAATGAATAAATTCACATTATAGTAAAACTTGCTATTGGCACATCAAGGTTAATACTAGCCTACATTTACAAGTGGGTTAACCCAACATGCAGTGATCCAATTGTTCTGAAATTTCTACCAGACACCAATAATGTCCCTAAGGACATGCCACCAAAAATCTGGGGCCATTTGTAGTTAGCTAACTCCAAGAATCACCTAGTTAAGCCCTAGGGGTATCTTGGTAATTTTCCCCATATTCTATTTTCCAATCAAGCCCATTTTTGGGAAAGGCCTAAACATGCCCTAGTTATACCTCTGACCAAAATCTCAGGTCATGGGGACTTCTGGTTTGGCTTGGGCAGCCATTTAAAATTCTGCAAAATTGTTATTTGCAGCCCAAGCCAAATCTTATTTCTCAAACATGCAAGTAAGATTCCTCATCATGCAGTGCATCAATTTAGCCCAAATTTTAACCATGGGTCAAATATACTAATGAGAGGGTGCCACCAAAATGTGGGGCCTATTGGAGTTGGAGAACTCCAAAAATCACATTTATTTACTTTTGGGTATTTTTGTAAAAACTATAGCAAAATGTTCCCCAAAAATTCTGATTTTTGGGGAGGGCTTAGATAAACCTAAATTAGTAACCTAGCCCAAATTTCAGGTCATGAGGTCACCTGGTTTGGCATGGGCTTCATTTTTAATTTCTGCCCTATCCTAGGACCAATCCTAGGAAAAATGACCTACAGGGCAGTACACTAGGTCAAATCCTATGATTTCTGTGGCATTTGAAAGTTAACACTTAAGGCTACAATTTCTATTCAGCACTCCTGGCCTAGAAATGAACCTAAGCACCCTAACTTTTGGTTTGAAAATGGCTGTAAAAGTGTGACAGTATTTACTGTTCATTTATTTAAATCAAACTTAATGTTTAATGATACAGCGCGAATCTTAAAGCATAACGGACAGCATCCGTTCATCGTCCTAGATGGTTTAACGGCTGGGATTGACTTCTCCTGGAGCTTCTTGCGGGCCTATTTCCGGCCGACTGTGGCGGCGTCGTGGCCGGCCAACGGTGCCACCACCTTCACGGTGGTGGTGGCTACTCTCTGCCGGCGATGAGGCGGCGGGAGACGGCGGCTCCGGCGATCCCGAGAGGTGAGAAATTCACGGAAAAATCAAGATTTTCTCCCATGGCATCGGGCTCAATTGAGCCCGATCTCTCTCCTAATTGATCTAGGAAGCTAGTACGGGTAGAGATGAGGCGAAACGGACCTGAGTTTGCGGCTGGCGGCGAGTGTGGCGGCGGTTGGCCATGGCTAAGCTAGCTCCGGCGATCTCACTCCCTATTTCCCGTTTCTCCATCGTTTCCTTTGCTCCAGATGTCGATCTCCACTCGTTTCCTCTCTCTGAAGCTAATGGGAATGTTAGTTTGGACTGAGGTGGCTTATACATGGAGATATGGCCGAGGTGAGCTCGGTTTGGCCACTTTGTTGGCCCACCATGGCTGCCAGGTTGCTCTCATGCAGCAATTCCTCTTGAAAGGTGGTGGGGTGGTCTGCCAGCAGCTCTTGAGCTGAAGAGATGAAGGCCATGTGGCCTTACCTCATTTCCACCTCACCTTCTCTCTCCTCTTCACCCAAATTTTCCATTTTTACCCTTGTGCATGTCTTCTCTCTCCACCACCAGGGGGTAGGGCTGGTCATTGGCCATTTGGCTGGTCATGGGCCAAATTTGGTGGGCTTGGCCCATGGGAAATGACTTGGGTTCATTTTTTTCCTCTTTTAGGCTAAAGTGTTGACTTGTTGACTTTTGAGGTTGACTTGGTCAACATGATGGGTAGGCTGACCCCATATGATGGCCATGGGCTCCATATCATCACCTAACATGGGTTGGGCCATGGTGATGGTCCTAGCCCACTAGGAATGGGCTTGGTCTTTATTTACCCTTAATTAAGCTTAAGGTTGACCAAGTTTGACTTTAGGGTTGACTTGGTCAAATGGGTGAGTGGGTTGACCCCACTTAGTGGTCATGAGGTCTAAATCATCACCCAACATGGCTTGGGTCATGGTGATGCCTTACTTGATCCAATTGGACCCATGAGTGTAGGATTTGATCATTTTAGGCCTGAAGTTGACCTGGGTCAATTATGGTCAAAGTGTTGTCCTAGTGCCAAGCCCTAGGGTCCACTTAGATTGAAATTAGGGTTAGTGCAATGTGGTGGGGTCATGGTGTGGCTAGGGTTCCTATTTAGGCTAGTCTGACCTAGTTTGACTTTGGTCCTATGGTGGGCCCACATGGCTACAACCCACTTTCTAGGGTCAAACCTAGCTTATACCCTAACACCCACCCCATGCCTAACCCAAATCTAAGTTAGGGGTCTAGAAGTAACATTGGGATGTTACATATAGCACATTTGTGAGCCCAAAGGGCATCACCGTGAACTCATAATGCCTGTAACGGGTGCTGAAAGTAGTCTTTGGAATGTCTGACTCCCGTTTCATGAGCTGATAATATCCGGACTTCAAATCCAACTTTGAGTACACCGTGGATCCTACCAACTGATCAAATAGTTCATCGATATGGGGAATCAGATATTAATTCTTTTAAGTCAACCTATTCAATTCCCTATAATCTACGCACAGGCGCAAACTACCGTCCTTATTCTTCACGAAAAGGACCGGTGCACTCCGTGGTGATGAGCTCGGACGTATATACCCTTGCTCAAGTAAGTCCTGCAGTTGTACCTTCAGTTCTGCCATCTCCTTTGGTGTCATATAATAAGGAGAGCATGACACGAGTTTGGCACTCGGCAAAAGCTCAATGCAAAAATCGATTTCCCTCTAAGGCGGAGCCCAAGGAAGCTTATCTGGAAAAAAGTCTGCAAATTCCGCTACGACTGCCAAATCACATAGCTTGGGCTTCTGCTTTGAAGCCGCTACTAAAGTAAAGAATAGCTTAGCGCCTTTTTGCGTTGCTTACACCACTTGGAGAGCGGTCATTAAGGTTTTGCTCACACCTCATAGACCCGTAAAATGAGTTCCATCTCTGCATTCTCCATTTAACAAGACTTCTTTTGATTTGCAATCAATGAACGCGTCCTGCTTTGTCAGCAAATCCATGCCAAATATGACGTCAAACTCTGATAGTGGTAGCAGCGTGGCCTCCAAATCGAAGTCTTGCTCTCCAATTCAAACCTTCATGCGGCTCTTCCTCCTCATACTCATTAGGCACGCACATCTAACATTGCCTATGCCAACATACAAGGCACCCTGACTCGCACAACAAAATCTTCTGATAAGGAGTGCGATGCACCGGTGTCGAACAATTCTCTCGCCAGACGAGTGAATACCAATACGAAACTTAATGAGTATACGAGAAATAAATAGACACAAGGATTATAAGCAGTACACATGATAGTAATTATAAGTAAGTGTACCTGTCACGATGTCGCTTTTCTTAATAGTCTCCTGCAGGCCAAGATTATAGACTCTAGGTTGTGTTGGCATATGGTGAGACGCAGATGACTCCGCTGCTTTCCCTTTCTTGTCATACGACGCACCCGCCTTTTTGTTAGACTTCGCGGGATGGCTCCAACAATATCGAGCATAATTTCCCACCTTGCCACAGTTGTAGAATGTGTGCGGACCTTGGCCCGTAGTAACTCGAAAAGTAGTAGAAGGAGCTGGTCCAGAAAACCTAGCCTTGTTGTTCCAACTATTGCGAAACCCAAACTTTGAAGAACTCGGCGCTTTTAACTCTTGCTTCCTCCCCGAGAGGTCCTTCTTACCATGCACTCTTTTAATATCATATTCCAGATACTGAGCAGTGTTTACCAACGTAAGAATGGCATGTGTCATCGGACCTGCCAACAATAGCCTCAGCTCATCCCGCAGACCTTCATAGAATCGGTTTGTCTTCCTTTCCTCATCAGTAAATGAGGCTCCTATGTACTGCCCCAACCTAGTGAATTCATGCAAGTAGTCATCCACCAGACTCTCTCCCTGACTTACCCTCTGGAATTGGTTTTCCATTGCAATCCTTTGCGTAGAAGGGAGATACCGTACAAGGAATAGTCTCGAAAATTCCTCAATCGAGACCTCAGACAGTAACCTGTCTGCAAGCTGATGCAACTCTAGTTCATCCCACCATAGCCTTGCCTCTCCATCCAATAGGAAAGTGGGTAGCATGACTTTCTGCCTTTCCTCTGTCTCCATAGCCGTCAAGATTCTCTTCACTAGCAAGAGCTAATCCTTGGCCTTAGTTGGGGATCCTATTACTGTAAACGTAGGCGGATTGAAGCTCATAAAGTGTTTCAATTGCTTCTCCGTCGCTCGCCTCTCTGCCAAATGCTCAGCAGGCACTTGTCTCACCGCCACTAGCTCAATTACGCCAGCCTGCACCACGGCAACCTCAGGGTGTAACTGCCCTCTTGACTATGCATTGATCATTGCGAACAGATCTTCAACAACTAAATGGATTATCTCGACAAAAGGAAGAGGCATAGGCGCCTGAGACGGTGTATTACTTTCTACAGTGTTCATTTTGTGACTGATCTGCACCACTCTTTGTCACCTATAATTTTGCAACACATAATTTAGTGACAAATAAACATAACAAACATCAAATAAGGGAACGCTCAGGTTCCACAAACAATGTTTTAAACAATTTCATGTGTGTTTTTCATTCCTAAGTGGACATTCACCAGTGATTTTTCGTCTTTAATGTGGCGCACAAACGTGTTCTTCTCCCCTTAAAAGAATTCGACCATGAATTCAGCAGACATGAACTGACACCTATAATCTAATACCAAATTGTAATACCCTTATTATGTCACGAATAATATAACAGAAGGTCCGTGGTGACTCCGACCCACCAATGACTGAAGATATTCGCTGCTACAACCTCCGCTAGCGGCATCGCCGCAATAACTAAAATAACGAAGCGATCCGCCACTAAGACCTCCATGCACGATCGTGTGCAATTGCTTAACTCCTGGATTCAACATTTATTAGCTTAAGCTTTTGCTGGATTAATGTTTTATGCTTAATGATAGCTAGTTTATGTTAATGATAGTTTTAGGGTCAGTTTTAGTTAATTTAATGTTGTAAAACATTATATATAATTATGATGAATGAGGAAGTGGAAGATTTTGGAAAAAAAGAAAAAGAAATAGCACGTGAGCTTCTTCCCTAGGGTTCGAACCTGATTCCTGTGAGAGAGCCGTATGACGCTTCCGCCGCCCCTCCGCCCGGCGTGTGCCTTACCACCATCATCCATTGGTGTGAATCCGACGACCCGCCCCTTGCTACTCGAGCTGCTGCCTCCACGAGCCCTACCTTAGCTACTGCCTCCACGAACCTGTACTCGAGCTATTACCCGCCCCTTCCTACCCGAAATACTGCCCGACCCCTCACCCGCGCCCCTCTGTCTAGATCCATTGTCTGACATGACTCATTGTAACACCCCTATCCGTCGCATAGCATATAGCAGTAGGTCCGGCCGGGGCCCAACGCCATCTACTACGGACAGACCGGAAGGTTACGAATATGGACAACCATTCCAACCAATTTAACAACAACGTCCTACACAACGCATTCTAACGGAAGCATTTTAAAGTTAAACAAGGAACCCATATAGGCATGAATGTCCACTAGTAATAAAATACCACAAAGGAATGACGAACATGAAAATACACAAAAGAGTTCACGGCCTTAAGGCCTTACAAAAGTGTTCGCTTAACAAGATAGCGTCTTTTATACATCGGCGCGCAGGCCGGCCATACATGAATATGAAAAAGCTAATAACTAAGCCTTCGAGGGCTGGCGCTGCAATTTGGGCTTTAGCCCGCTATTTGCCGCTTGGCTCCGCAGCAGCACCTGTAGAAAGCAATCCACCCAAGAGGTGGCAATATAAAAGGGCAACGGTCAGCAAAGCTGACCAAATTATAACGACCCCGTCCCGTTTCTCGGGACGGCGGTGCTCCTTCCCTGCATATAAAACTACCATAGCAATTCTATAAAGTATTCTATTCGCCACAAGGGTCGGCACGCACGGCCGCACACTCCGTGCTCTCAGGGCACTAACCGGTGAACCCGGTCCGGATCCAGTCCGACACCGCGATTCCACCACCATCCCTCGGATGGCAACTCTCGTGAGCATTTAGCCCTTTCAGCCAAAGCCTAGGCCCGTTTCCAGCCTCCCGGGAAGTCCCATGTACTTTAGGTCGCTTCTACCGAGACCACTTGGAATGGGTAGAGTTCCACCCGCCCGTTGCTCACTTCACCACGGCCAATTAGCCATCGGTGCGGGCCAAGTTTCTCCTCATTCCCACAATCGATCAAAACACGCACATAACCCCGTTATGTACCGATTTGCCCTCCAAGGCAACATTGTGGCGGCAATGTGATTCCGCCCAAGCTTTCCAGGTGCGCCTCGAGGTTAACCCCCAAGGATCCCTGTATGCAATCTACCGCGTAGAAATTTCGGAAAACTAAAATCATCGGCGCGGAGTCTTCTCCGGCCATGCTATGCAAACATCACCGATCCGGGTTAAACCCGAATAGGCTTCACACACAATGCCTACGCTCGTACTCCGATTCCGGGCTCTAACAACGGGGACTTTACATATCTACCCGAAGGGATTCCGTGCCTCAACGCTCACTCGCGAGAGGGGGATTTCCCCATGCATAGAAAGAAGGGCGACTACACATGCCCTATGAAGAGGATCGTTACCCTCGTAGATTTCCGCGTGCCCGCCATGAAGATGTAGATGGATGGAAAGCTTCGCCTCGCCCTTGTCTTCGAGGATCCGGACTCAGATCGCGAGTCGGTGCTCCGGTGCTCCGCCGGCGGCCGGAACTTTGCTCGTCCTCCTCTTGGCTCTCACCTCTCTCTAAGAGTTTAGAAAGAGAAAGGTAGGGTTGAAATGAGGGAATTCAGCCCCAAACTCAACCCTAATACCCCCTTGGTTAACCCACAGCCGTTATATCCAACATACAAGATCTGGACGGCCCGGATTCAACCCAAAATATCAGTTACGCCGATCGACACGGGTCCTGACATGGTCGTGTGCCACGGGCCGTGTTACCTGGAGCTTCAGGAACGATCGTCGGGCTTCATGAACACGGCTTCGAACACGGCCGTGTTCGAGGCTGTGTGCCCCACACACGGCTTGAGACACGGCCGTGTGTCTCAGGCCGTGTCCTTCTCTGACTCGAGACTGCACAAAACCACAATAGACCACTGAACACGGGTAGGCACACGGCCGTGTGCCTGGCCGTGTGCCCCTGTTCAGACCTCCAAAAGTGCTGTTTGATCGCCCCGCGATCATCTCCGAGGTTGGGGTCTTACAACTCCCTCCCCCTTAAGAGAATTTCATCCCGAAATTAAGAACAGAGACTACACAAAAAAATAAACATAACGAGTACCTGAGGGGAACAACTCGGGGTACTCCTCGCGCATTGTCTGCTCTCGCTCCCAAGAGAGCTCCTCGCGTCCGCAGTTATCCCAACGGACCTTCACCATTCTGATTTCCTTGTTCCAAAGCCGCTTGACTTCGAAATCCTCAATAGATATGGGCTTGACTTTCGTTGTCAATCCTTCCTCAACCGGTACTTGGTCGGCCGCTAACACATGCGAAGGCTCTTGCACTGCCTTCCGCAAAACCGAGATGTGGAATACATCATGCAAAGCACTTAACTCTGCTGATAACCTCAACCTATAAGCTGCTTCTCCGATCCGCTCCAGAATCTCAAATGGCCCAAGGTATCTCGGACTCAACTTTTTCAAGCGTCGAATCCATGAGACACCCTTGAACGGCTTGATCTTCAAGTACACCCAATCGCCAACACTGAATTCCACGTTCCTATGCTTGGCATTATAATACTTGGCTTGACTATCCTGGGCAATCCGCAACCGCTCCCGTATAGTATGCACTAAAGAAGTGGCATCTTCAATGTCTTGACGCTGATAAAGCTTGGACTCACCCGTTTCTAACCATGACAACGGCGTGCGACATTTTCTTCCGTAAAGAGCTTCGAACAGCGCCATCTGAATGCTTGCTTGATAACTATTGTTATAAGCAAATTCGACCAAGTATAGGTGGTCCTCCCACCTCTTTCCGAAGTCCAACGTACACATGCGGAGCATGTCTTCCAAGGTTCTGTTGACTCTCTCGGTCTGGCCATCCGTCTGCGGATGAAACGCTGTGCTAAACTTCAGTTTGGAGCCCAACATTTGATGCACTAGTCTCCAGTCATTGGACGTGAAACACCCATCGCGATCACTCACAATACTGCGGGGCACCCCGTGCAAGCGAACAATGCTATCCACATAGAGCTTTGCCAACTTCTCTACTGGATCATCCTTCCTCATTGGTAAGAAATGTGACACTTTCGTCAATCTGTCAACGATCACCCAAATGGCGTCGTTTCCCTTCTGCGATCTTGGCAATCCATGCACAAAATCCATGGATATGTCGTCGAATTTCCACTCCGGTATAGGAAAGGACTTCAGAAATCCGCCCGGCTTTTGGCACTCCGCCTTCACCAAGGCGCACGCTTGACATTTGGCCACCTACAACGCCACATCTTTCTTAAGTCCCGGCCACCAAAACAACTTTTTAAGATCACGATACATCTTTGTGCTCCCTGGGTGGATTGAGTACTTGGTATGATGAGCCTCGTACATCAACTCCGCCCGGAGGTTGCCCCCACTTGGGACGCACAAACGATGATCCTTCCTTAATAACCCATCTTCTACCGAGAACTGGGAATTTGACCCATCCAGAGCGGCCTCCAAAAGCTCCTTCATGGAGTCATCCAACTCCAATGCCTGCCGAACCCGGTCAGCCAGGTCATACTGCACCTCTGTCCAGTTTAACATTGCCTTGGCGCTCGACTGCTTGTCAACGCAACAGATCTCAAGCTTCTCCAACTCCCGTACTAGCCGCTCATCATGCACCGACAACCAGTTGGCTTGGGCGGGAGCCCTGCGGCTCAGCACATCCGCAACTGCGTTGCCCTTCCCGGGTACATAATGTTTCTTGAAAGTGTAGTCCCCTAGGAACTCCATCCACCTCCTCTGCCTCATATTGAGATCCTTTTGATCCAACAAGTATTTTAGGCTCTTGTGATCGGTGTATATGTCGACCCTTACTCCGTATAGGTAGTGCCTCCACAACTTGAGTGCAAATATCACGGCCGCCAACTCCAAGTCGTGCACCGGATAATTTCTTTCATGCACCTTTAGCTGACGCGATCCATACGCTATCACGCTACCATGCTGCAACAACACGCAGCCCAAACCACTACCCGAAGCGTCGCTATACACCTCAAAGCCCTCGGTTCCACTCGGCGAACTGAGCACTGGCGTCGTGGTCATCCGTCTCTTCAGCTCCTCGAAAGCCTGCATGCACTCCTGCGTCCACAAAAATCTCTGATCCTTCCTGGTCAACTTTGTGAGAGGTAACGCTATCCGCGAGAAGTTCTCTATGAAGCGCCTGTAATAGCCGGCAAGCCCAAGGAAACTACGGACTTCCGCTACCGAAGACAACACAGGCCACTCCCGTATCGCAACTATCTTTGCCAGATCCACCGCTATACCTTCTCCACTAACAATATGACCAAGGAATGCTACTGAGGGTAGCCAGAACTCGCACTTGGAAAACTTCGCATAAAGCTCATTCCTCCTCAGGGTCTCCAACACCAGGTGCAAGTGCTTAAAGTGATCTTCCTCACACTGCGAGTACACTAGAATGTCATCGATGAAGACAATCACAAAGCGATCCAGGTAATCTCTGAACGTCCGGTTCATCAGATCCATAAATACCGATGGCGCATTTGTCAGTCCAAATGGCATGACCGTGAACTCGAAATGCCCATACCTCGTACTGAACGCCATCTTTGGGATATCACATTCCCTGATCCTCAGCTGATAATACCCCGACTTCAAGTCCAACTTGGAGTATACAGACGATCCGACTAACTGATCAAAGAGATCATCAATCCTCGGGATCGGGTACTTGTTCTTCTCCATCAACTTGTTCAATTCTCTGTAGTCGATGCACAGCCGCATACTGTAACATCCCATTTCCGGCTAGACCCCTAGGAGTCAGATTGGTCGTGACGGAACCCTAGGAAGCCCAAAATTGGAAATAAAGTGACCAATATTGCGGGTCACGGGTTGGTCACGCCCGTGACCGGCCCGTCACGCCCGTGACCTGGGCGTGTCTACTTCGACGATCGTCGATCTCCACGAGACGATCGTCGAACGCGCTGTCTGGGCATGTCACGCCCGTGACCATGAGTGTCACGCCCGTGACTTAGGGCGTGACCAGCCTTCGACGATCGTCGACCTCAATTCGACGATCGTCGAGCTCGAAACTTGCCGTTCGGGCATGTCACGCCCGTGACCTAGGGCGTGACCAGCCTTCGACGATCGTCGATCTCAACTCGACGATCGTCGACCAGAAATTTGCCGTTCGGGCATGTCACGCCCGTGACCTAGAGGTCACGCCCGTGACCTAGGGCGTGACCAGCGTTCGACGATCGTCGATCTCAAATCGACGATCGTCGACCAGATTTAACCGCCCGACGCTGTCACGCCCGTGACACAGGTGTCACGCCCGTGACCACCGATCGACGATCGTCGATCTCAGTTCGACGATCGTCGAACCCAGATGACTAGCCGGGCATGTCACGCCCGTGACCTATGTGTCACGCCCGTGACATTGACCGAAACGACGGTTCAGGGCCGAAATAATTCTAACGCGCGTGGAAATAAATGCTGGCTTGGGAAGTTACACCAGGAGTAATTTCAGGTCGTTTTTCTTCTATAAATATTTAATAAATGAGGAAAAGGTGGTCCAATAGAAAACCGCCAGCTGGATACACCGGTTCAGTTTTCCACCGTTTCTTATCCCTTCACCGTAACCGAAACGTTAAGACATAATGGCTATTACCATTTCATCTTCCCACTTCCTGAGTTATAAAAGCCCACTTAGGGAAAGAGGAGAGGGTTACACGCTCAAGCAAACGAAGCAGATCCTTGTTCTTGCTGTAAAGAGGAGTTCAGCAACGCCACCACCGCGCCATGGCACCTCGTCGCTCTTCTCGCCTCCAAACCGCGAACAAGGTCCTCCTCTACTCCTTCTCTTTCATGGGTAGATCTTAGGATTCTTAGAAAGGAGGTTCGCGCTCAACGGAGCCGGACCTATCTCTCGTTTTCATGGAAAAACCATGAAAAAGATATTTTGAGTTCGCCGGAAACCGCCACCTCCGGCGGCCAAACCACCGCCGACCGCTAGCCATCGCCTCAACGGAGGTGGTGGTGGTGGTGGCTGGCCAGGGAAGTGACCGGACGGCCGGCAACGGATCACGGAATGCTTACAGGAAAAATGATTTTTCCTGTGTCTGGTTTTCGGGTTCATGAAGAAGATGAACAGTAGGATAAACTTTATAATATACAGATTATTATAAATTATAAGATGGGAAATTGTATTATTAGAATATATTTTTGGGGCTGTAAAATGAGGCACTTAGAGGCCGTTTTAGGAAAAATGACCAGTCACAAAAGTTGTAGCCCTCTGGGTCTACTTTAATATAAAATTGATTTTATTCAATTTGGGTGAGTGGTTTGACCACAGCACTCATTTTGGTGGGATCAAGACCTAGGCTAACCAGAAATTGAATTGGTTGCCCACGGTTCATAACATGTTCAAATGACTTGAAATTTGGACTGGAGGTCTATAATATGTATATCGAGAGGCTGTCCAAAAATGAGAATTTTTGGAGAACTTTTGCCTAAAGTTTTTGTAAAAATTTAATAAACAATATAAAATTAATTAGGAGATGAAATTAAGCCCAAACTCCCCCAAATTTTGGGTGGTGGTCTCTGGCATCAATATTAAGATCTGTACAAAATTTCTACTCGATTGGTCGAGTTTTGAATAGGGAAGTATCAAGTCCTAGATAGGTCTTGGTGAGGGGTACTTTGGGGAAAAGTACGATTGGAGATGGAGTGGACAAATCGCCTCAAAATAGGCTGAAGTTGTTGGCCACTGATTTGTTGAGTCTATGTCTACCCTCTTGGGTAACATGGTGTGGCTTAGGGTGGATTTACCCTAAGAGATTGGCTCAACTCCAACGGATGGGAGTTTGAGGTTTGTGAAGGACATAGGAGCAAAAGCTCCTATATGCCCGTGAAATTTGGAGGAGAGGGGGATGATATGATGAAAACCCTCTGGTTGAAATAGTGATGGATTTGGAGGTAGTTAGGTACCTCAAAAGTCGAGATGTCGGATTAGGATAGAAATGTAATTTAGTTATTTTAAGCACTAAAGCTAATCCAAAAATTATGAAACTCGGGAGGAGGGGGTTTTAGGATGTTTTAGACTCATGGTAATTTTTCTGGAATTTTATGATTAATATATATTATACTTCATGTGTTAAAGGATTATTAGCCCAATTTGTTGTTTCAATTAATTTGAGGCTTTACATTAATTATAATCAGTTAAAATTCTGGATTTAGATCTTGACTTGTAGAACATTGATCCCTGAATTTTTATAGAATTTTATGTTGAGTAAATCTAGTACTTTTTTCACAAATGATAGAAAAGGCTTTTATGTTTAAAAAATTATTATGGATAAAATGCTTGCTGGAAAATTATGAAACTTAGCCAGTGCAAATTTTAGGCCTTATTCATCATGTCATAATTTATTTAGAATTTTTGGAAGAATATTTTCTGTACTTGATTCATAAACTATAGAAATTAGAGATTATTTCCAAAATAGTTTTCATGTCATTTTGATGATAGAAAAATTGTGATACTGAGGATTTAGCCTTCTGAGATAACCTATTAATTATCATAAATTTGCTGGACATCTTGCATGAATAGTTAGGGTAATTCATGTTCAAACCGGTAGTCCTTGGATTTTTGAGGAATTTAATTAAATGCCAAATAAATTAGGAAAATTTCCATTTTCTGGATTTAGGTTATTTATATCATGGAAAGTCTCCAGTAATTAATTTAGGGCATTTGGATGAGTAATGGACCATTGCATAACCGGTTCGACATGTAGATTAGGTCGGTCTGCATATAGCAGTTTGTGATATGCAATAGGACATGATCTGATGAAGATATAAAGAGTAGAGAGTAGTGGTGTTAGTTAGAGTTAAGAGGTGCTCGGGTTTGGCGAAAGATCGCTTTTCCCGAAGAGTGGAAGGTTTAAAAATCACCCTAGGATAGTCTATCGTAACATGAGAAGGGAATCGGGCTAAGGGAAAACAACCAATAACAATAAGTGCCTTGCGAAAGGGAACTTCGGGCCGTAATGCACCGTCTTGGTTCCTAGTGCCCCTTGAGAGCCCTTCACGGGGTATACCGGGGGCAGTCCTGGGCTAACGTAAACTGTAATAACAAACCGACAAGAGTAACTTAGTAACTAGGGCTGCACTCTTCACAACACTGTTGGCACAGGAAGGTTGATGAGAGCTTCGGCTCGGTTGATTTGGAAACGGACGGGATGGTCCGGGGAGCTTCGGCTCGGTTGGTTTGGAGACGGACGTTTTGGTCCGGGGAGCTTCGGCTCGGTTTTGTGTGCTTACGATTTAACTTGCATGTGCATAAAATAGGAAAAGTTAAGGTGGTGGGTCTTTCGATATCGGGGAGTTCGATTGCACCGACACCGATATCGTTGACTCGGCGGGGTGATTAGCACTCCGCCAACAGAAGTCCGGTGCGCCAGCCGGCAAGAGTACGCAGGCGTCCGCTTTGTGCACCAAGCGTTGAGGCGTACGATAGGTCAGACCAGTGTGCTTTACTGGTTTTGGAGGTGGGCGAGGCCCAACCCACCGCTTCCGTTTGCCACTACGGAGGTATCCTGGGAGGTAACGGCTCCGAAAGGGGGAACTAAAGGTCTGTGTGCACAGAGTCGGGTGTGTGAGTTGCACTGCATGACATAACATACCCACCATATAGTTGCATATCATAATCATTCATAACAACCTTGACACCTAAAGTATAAGTGGAATGGGACGCTTATACATTAGGACCTGCAAAACGACCCCTTGGTCTATAAGCTTGTGTGGGCAAGTTTATAAATCAAAGGTTATTTTCAATATATAATAACCCCTGCTGTTTGATAACCGACACCCCAAGGTATAAGTGGTATGGGACACTTATACGATGGGAGCCTTGCAAAAGATCCCTTTGCTTATGTGTTCTCGCATAAGTGAAGGTTTAAATTCATTTAATTGCTTTTCTTACTGCTAGACCTATTACAACAACTTATTAACTGCTCACCTAATACAACTTGCTAGATTAGTTTCCGCTGCCATCTGTTTTCATGTTAAATCTCCACCTTCATGTCCTTCCCTTTCTTCCTCTCCGCTCGGTACTTAGGAGCCATGGGGGAAGGGGTAGGGGATGATAGGGCTTAGTCTTTATGACTAACGGTTTTCGAACCGCATCATTTAGGGGATCGTGGAGCCCAGCATGGAGGAGCAGCCCCAGAGATCGGTGCGCCTAGAGATGGGGCAGTCTAGCTCCGGAGTTCACACAGCCGGGACCGTGAGTCTCGAACCTTGAGTAGATTTTGTTTCGCTTCCGTATGAGAGACTTGTAGTGAGGACATTTTGTACCGGGCATAAGCCCGTATTTATAGTACTCTGATGTTTCTGTGGACACTCCCTTCGTGGAGCTTTATTATATATATATGTGATTTTATTATTGTGGACTGTTTGCTAATACTTTTATAATTGTGCTACTTTCTGTGATCGATTTGGCCGGCAGAATCGGCGCCTTGTGGTGATGACCCTTCAGGACGTGAAGGTGTCACCGCAAAGCGGCGGTTCTGGGCCTAAGACCCCCGGGTTTGAAAGAGGAAAAAAAAGGGGGTCTTACAAGTGGTATCAGAGGAAACATCGATCAGAAGGATGTCGCAGTCCACAAACCCTAGGTCACCCCCGCTCGAGTTTAGTTTGGGGACAAACTAAGCAGCGGAAGCAGTGGTGTGCCCATATGGGGATCACATATAATTTGTCCACCTTTAGGTAATATTTGAACGTTTTTCTCAGCATGTGTTTTCGTTGCGCAGCCTCCAGCACAGCCTACGCCACAGGGCGGAGTTCAGCAGACTCAGGGAGTTGCACCACCTCCACCGGTCCCCACCCCTTTCCTTCAGTCAGACATGGGACAGACCCTGACTGCCATTCTGGAGGCCTTCAGGGCCCAGCAGGTTCCGGTCCCGCAGCCCAATCTGGGGGCCAACTGGCTCAGCATCTTCCGGGGTCTTTCTCCCCCGTCCTATCTGGGGACAGAGTCGGCTGTTCGGACGAAGGAATGGCTGGATATCATGTACGAGATGCTGACCGGGATTCGGTGTCCATGGGAGGAGAAGGTGGCTCTGGTTGTCTCCTGCCTGGAGTCCCATGCAAAGAGGTGGTGGAAGACGCTGTTGGACACGACATTTGCTGATAGGGAGGTTGCGGAGATCACTTGGGAGGAGTTCAGGGCCGCACTGCTGGAGCATTTCGTTCCGCAGTCGGCTAGGGATGATTTGGAGGAGCGGTTCTTACAGCTGAAGCAGGGTACTCGGACCGTGGTGGAGTACCATCGAGAGTTTGACCACCTGGCTCGATACGCAGATTCCTACCAGCTGGACGAGGCAGGGTATATCAGGAGGTTCTACAAGGGCCTACGTGAGGACTTGAGGGAGGCCCTCTTGTTTGTATCTGACGGGCCCATCTCCCGGATTTTGGAGATGGACAAAAGGATTGAGGCAGATTGGCACACCACCCGGGGCCGGAAACGGCCAGCAGAGGATCAGGGACGAAGAGGAAGGAATGACCAGCGGCGGGGTGCTGTACCAGAGGGGAGGAGGATAGAGGACCAGCCTTGTCAGGACGTGAGGCCGGAGTCGAGGGAACAGGTGGTATTGGCCCCTCCACCCCTTCGGATGCAGGAGATGCCGAGACCCGGGGGAATGGCGTATCCCCCAGAGTGCTACTTTTGTCATCAGATTGGGCACATTCGGAGGAACTGCCCCATGAGGGGGGCACCACCTCCAGCACATCAGGGCGGCCCACCAGCTCAGCATTACGGAGGCCGAGGACGCGGCCGTGGTCGAGGATACCAGGGGGAAGATCGTAGACAGGGAAGAGAGCAGGTATATGCCTTGGACCTTGCACAGCCGCGGAATCCGGAGCAGGTCATCGCAGGTATGCCGAAATGCTTCTTTGTTTTCATAGAATTTCCCCTTTAAGTTGTTAAAACTTTGAATCGCACTAGATTGATAGCAAGGAAAGTAAAAACTCATTATAGAACCCTAAGATATCTAATCACCCCAGGTATAGTCTTCATCAGCGGCAAGCCTGCCCGCACACTGTTCGATACTGGAGCTACTCACTCCTTTGTGTCGGAGTCGTTCGTGGAAGGACTGGAAGGTGTGGAGCGGTTCACAGGCTCGAGGATGAGGGTGCGACTACCGGATGGATCTGAGCTCCTTACCACGGATCACTGCAATATGGAGGCGGAGATTGGTGGAAAAGCGTTCGAGGCCCCAGCGACGATTTTGAAGCTGACGGACTACGACCTGATCCTGGGCATGGTATGGCTGCACTGGAACTATGCCCAGATTGACTGCCAGGCAAAGAGGATCACCGTGAGACACGGGGACTCTTTCATTACCATTGAAGGTATAAGACCTGTCTCTCGTATACTCTTATCTTCGGTACAGGCCGTCAAGGCCCATCTGCAGGGAGAGGAGGTCTATCAGATTCTTTTTGAGATGGCGGAGGTTAAGGAGTCGGTGACAGACATCCCGGTGGTGCGAGATTTCGCTGACGTCTTTCCAGAGAAACTACCAGGATTACCTCCACACCGAGAGCAGGATTTTCAGATACAGCTTGTGCCGGGGGCCAAGCCGGCGTCTAGGGCCCCTTATCGGATGGCCCCAAAGGAGTTGGTAGAGTTTCGGACTCAGTTGCAGGAATTAGTTGAGGCAGGTTTTGTTAGACCGAGTTCCTCGCCATGGGGAGCTCCGGTCCTGTTCGTGAAGAAGAAGGATGGGACACTCCGCCTGTGCATCGATTATCGAGCACTAAACAGGCTGACCGTCCGGAATACCTATCCGCTCCCACGGATAGACGAATTATTTGACCAGCTGGAGGGGGCCCATTATTTCTCGAAGCTGGACTTGAGATCAGGATACTACCAGCTGCGGATCCAGGAGGAGGATATCCCGAAGACGGCCTTTAGTAGCAGATATGGCCTGTATGAGTTCACCGTGATGCCCTTTGGGCTCACGAATGCTCCGTCGGCGTTCATGAGTCTCATGAACCGGGTTTTCGAGGCTTACTTGGATGTGTTCGTCATAGTGTTCATAGACGACATCCTGATCTACTCTAGGACGGAGGAGGAGCACACTCGGCATCTGGCACTGACCTTGGAGAGGTTGCGGGAGCATCACCTTTATGCCAAATTCAGCAAGTGTCAGTTCTGGTTGAAGGAGGTGGCCTTCCTAGGCCACATCATCAGCGGAGCCGGGTTATCAGTAGATCCAGCAAAGGTTCGGGCAGTTCGCGATTGGCCGCAGCTGAGGACAGCCACCGATGTACGCAGTTTCTTGGGACTTGCCGGTTACTACCGGAAGTTCGTGGAGGGGTTCTCTCGGATTGCCCTCCCCCTCACATCTTTGACAAAGAAGGAGGCACCTTTTGTTTGGACCCCGCAGTGCCAGGCGGCTTTCCAGGAGCTGAAGGACCGACTCATCTCGGCCCCTATCCTGGCCCTTCCATCCGGAAGGGAGGGATTCCAGGTGTATACCGACGCATCATACCAAGGGATGGGAGCGGTGCTGATGCAGAACGGACATGTCATAGCATATTCCTCCCGCTAGCTGAAGACCCATGAGAGGAACTACCCGGTGCACGACCTCGAGATGGGAGCGGTCGTTTTTGCTCTAAAGGTCTGGCGTCATTACCTTTATGGAGTCCACTGCGATATCTTCTCCGATCACAAGAACTTGAAATACGTGGACACTCAGAAGGAGCTGAATATCAGGCAGAGGCGTTGGGTGGAGTTCTTAGCAGATTATCAGTATGAGATGCACTACCACCCAGGGAAGGCAAACGTGGTGGCCGACGCGTTGAGCCGGAGAGCGGCCACTTCCGAAGCTGGGCCCCAGGTTATGTCTATGGAGCTGGTCCAGTCATTCAGAGACATGCAGATATCCCTAGTGTCCGAGGATGACCCAGATCTGTATAGGGAGTATCTGGCTTCGATAGTGGCCATAGACGATATTCGGGATCGCATTCGGGACGGACAGAGGACAGATGCGTGGGCGGAGCCGATGTTCCGAGCTTTGGAGGAAGGTTCGACAGGAGATTATTCCCTGAGAGATGGTTTGCTCCACTTCAGAGGCAGAGTATATATACCCGCAGGAGGCCAGATCCGAGAGGATATTCTGACGGAGGCGCATTGCAGCCGGTACTCCGTGCACCCGGGGATCACAAAGATGACCGCTGATTTGAAGAGGACGATGTTTTGGCCGGGCATGAAGAAGGACATTACATACTTCGTGACCCATTGCGAGGCGTGTCAGTTGGTGAAGGCGGAGTGCAGGAACCCCGCAGGACTGTTGCAGCCACTCCCGGTGCCGGAGTGGAAGTTTGACGACATAGCGATGGATTTTATACATGGTCTTCCCCGGTCTCGGACAGGGAACGACTCGATTTGGGTGATTGTCGATCGTTTGACGAAGGTGGCCCGCTTTATACCGATCAGGAAGGATGACTCGGTGGGAGTGCTGGTACGGAAGTTTGTGGAGCAGTATGTCCGATATCATGGCGTGCCCCGGACGATAGTGTCGGACCGCGATGGACGGTTTACATCCAGGGAGTGGCGGTCAGTGCAGGCATATTTGGGCACCCGGTTGACTTTTAGCACGGCCTTCCACCCTCAGACGGACGGGCAGACCGAGCGCACCAACCGGACCTTGGAGGACTTACTACGGCTGTGTATACTGGACCGAGGGGAGCCGTGGGAGAAGATGTTACCGTTGGTCGAGTTCTCCTACAATAATAGCTACCAGTCCAGCATCAGGATGGCGCCTTATGAGGCCTTGTATGGAAGGAAATGTAGGACCCCGCTTTCCTGGGTTCAGGACGAGGATCCGAAGCTGCTGGGATCGGATTTCGTTGAAGATACCGAGGCTCAGGTGAGACTGATCAGAGATAGGATGTTGGAGGCGCAGAGCAGACAGGCCAAATACTATGACGCCCGGCATCGTCAGGTGGAGTTTCGAGTAGGGGATCGAGTGTTCTTGAAGATCCGACCCATGCACGGAGTCTCACGGGTGCGCGGTCGGAGGAAGAAACTCAGCCCTAGGTATATGGGCCCTTACTGGATCCTGGAGCGGATCGGACCCCTAGCCTACAGGCTAGAGTTGCCACCGGAGCTGGCAGCTCTACACGACGTCTTCCACATCTCTTTGCTGAGAAGGGCTCTACTACGCCCGGAGCAGCGGATTTTGACTACAGAAGGGCCGGTAGCTTCAGACCGATCTGTTCACTTGGAGCCGGTTCGGATCGACGACAAAGGAGTGCGGATCTTGCGGCGCAAGAAGATCCCCTTAGTCAAGGTTCTGTGGAGAAACCACGGTCAGGAGGAGCACACCTGGGAACCGCAGGATCTGATGAGGCAAAGATACCCGGAGTTGTTCAGTCAGGTACATCTCACCACCTCTCGGTATACTATAGACTGCCTTCTTGTTTTGGAATGTTAAGGCTAGATAAGGAAAATCTAGGACCTAGGCTTGCGCACTTAATCAGAATGGTAGGGGCTAATCTTTTGTTTATTGGGGAGATTGCCTTCGTTATCAAACGAACAGTCGCCTGAACCCAATAGAAGGATCGTGTGGGATGTTACAAGTTTAATTTATTCCGATAGAAATCCCCGTAGGCTCAACCTCAATTTCGGGGACGAAATTTTTGTTTTGTTTATTGGGATTTGTAACATCCCATTTCCGGCTAGACCCCTAGGAGTCAGATTGGTCGTGACGGAACCCTAGGAAGCCCAAAATTGGAAATAAAGTGACCAATATTGCGGGTCACGGGTTGGTCACGCCCGTGACCGGCCCGTCACGCCCGTGACCTGGGCGTGTCTACTTCGACGATCGTCGATCTCCACGAGACGATCGTCGAACGCGCTGTCTGGGCATGTCACGCCCGTGACCATGAGTGTCACGCCCGTGACTTAGGGCGTGACCAGCCTTCGACGATCGTCGACCTCAATTCGACGATCGTCGAGCTCGAAACTTGCCGTTCGGGCATGTCACGCCCGTGACCTAGGGCGTGACCAGCCTTCGACGATCGTCGATCTCAACTCGACGATCGTCGACCAGAAATTTGCCGTTCGGGCATGTCACGCCCGTGACCTAGAGGTCACGCCCGTGACCTAGGGCGTGACCAGCGTTCGACGATCGTCGATCTCAAATCGACGATCGTCGACCAGATTTAACCGCCCGACGCTGTCACGCCCGTGACACAGGTGTCACGCCCGTGACCACCGATCGACGATCGTCGATCTCAGTTCGACGATCGTCGAACCCAGATGACTAGCCGGGCATGTCACGCCCGTGACCTATGTGTCACGCCCGTGACATTGACCGAAACGACGGTTCAGGGCCGAAATAATTCTAACGCGCGTGGAAATAAATGCTGGCTTGGGAAGTTACACCAGGAGTAATTTCAGGCCGTTTTTCTTCTATAAATATTTAATAAATGAGGAAAAGGTGGTCCAATAGAAAACCGCCAGCTGGATACACCGGTTCAGTTTTCCACCGTTTCTTATCCCTTCACCGTAACCGAAACGTTAAGACATAATGGCTGTTACCATTTCATCTTCCCACTTCCTGAGTTATAAAAGCCCACTTAGGGAAAGAGGAGAGGGTTACACGCTCAAGCAAACGAAGCAGATCCTTGTTCTTGCTGTAAAGAGGAGTTCAGCAACGCCACCACCGCGCCATGGCACCTCGTCGCTCTTCTCGCCTCCAAACCGCGAACAAGGTCCTCCTCTACTCCTTCTCTTTCATGGGTAGATCTTAGGATTCTTAGAAAGGAGGTTCGCGCTCAACGGAGCCGGACCTATCTCTCGTTTTCATGGAAAAACCATGAAAAAGATATTTTGAGTTCGCCAGAAACCGCCACCTCCGGCGGCCAAACCACCGCCGACCGCTAGCCATCGCCTCAACGGAGGTGGTGGTGGTGGTGGCTGGCCAGGGAAGTGACCGGACGGCCGACAACGGATCACGGAATGCTTACAGGAAAAATGATTTTTCCTGTGTCTGGTTTTCGGGTTCATGAAGAAGATGAACAGTAGGATAAACTTTATAATATACAGATTATTATAAATTATAAGATGGGAAATTGTATTATTAGAATATATTTTTGGGGCTGTAAAATGAGGCACTTAGAGGCCGTTTTAGGAAAAATGACCAGTCACAAAAGTTGTAGCCCTCTGGGTCTACTTTAATATAAAATTGATTTTATTCAATTTGGGTGAGTGGTTTGACCACAGCACTCATTTTGGTGGGATCAAGACCTAGGCTAACCAGAAATTGAATTGGTTGCCCACGGTTCATAACATGTTCAAATGACTTGAAATTTGGACTGGAGGTCTATAATATGTATATCGAGAGGCTGTCCAAAAATGAGAATTTTTGGAGAACTTTTGCCTAAAGTTTTTGTAAAAATTTAATAAACAATATAAAATTAATTAGGAGATGAAATTAAGCCCAAACTCCCCCAAATTTTGGGTGGTGGTCCCTGGCATCAATATTAAGATCTGTACAAAATTTCTACTCGATTGGTCGAGTTTTGAATAGGGAAGTATCAAGTCCTAGATAGGTCTTGGTGAGGGGTACTTTGGGGAAAAGTACGATTGGAGATGGAGTGGACAAATCGCCTCAAAAGAGGCTGAAGTTGTTGGCCACTGATTTGTTGAGTCTATGTCTACCCTCTTGGGTAACATGGTGTGGCTTAGGGTGGATTTACCCTAAGAGATTGGCTCAACTCCAACGGATGGGAGTTTGAGGTTTGTGAAGGACATAGGAGCAAAAGCTCCTATATGCCCGTGAAATTTGGAGGAGAGGGGGATGATATGATGAAAACCCTCTGGTTGAAATAGTGATGGATTTGGAGGTAGTTAGGTACCTCAAAAGTCGAGATGTCGGATTAGGATAGAAATGTAATTTAGTTATTTTAAGCACTAAAGCTAATCCAAAAATTATGAAACTCGGGAGGAGGGGGTTTTAGGATGTTTTAGACTCATGGTAATTTTTCTGGAATTTTATGATTAATATATATTATACTTCATGTGTTAAAGGATTATTAGCCCAATTTGTTGTTTCAATTAATTTGAGGCTTTACATTAATTATAATCAGTTAAAATTCTGGATTTAGATCTTGACTTGTAGAACATTGATCCCTGAATTTTTATAGAATTTTATGTTGAGTAAATCTAGTACTTTTTTCACAAATGATAGAAAGGGCTTTTATGTTTAAAAAATTATTATGGATAAAATGCTTGCTGGAAAATTATGAAACTTAGCCAGTGCAAATTTTAGGCCTTATTCATCATGTCATAATTTATTTAGAATTTTTGGAAGAATATTTTCTGTACTTGATTCATAAACTATAGAAATTAGAGATTATTTTCAAAATAGTTTTCATGTCATTTGATGATAGAAAAATTGTGATACTGAGGATTTAGCCTTCTGAGATAACCTATTAATTATCATAAATTTGCTGGACATCTTGCATGAATAGTTAGGGTAGTTCATGTTCAAACCGGTAGTCCTTGGATTTTTGAGGAATTTAATTAAATGCCAAATAAATTAGGAAAATTTCCATTTTCTGGATTTAGGTTATTTATATCATGGAAAGTCTCCAGTAATTAATTTAGGGCATTTGGATGAGTAATGGACCATTGCATAACCGGTTCGACATGTAGATTAGGTCGGTCTGCATATAGCAGTTTGTGATATGCAATAGGACATGATCTGATGAAGATATAAAGAGTAGAGAGTAGTGGTGTTAGTTAGAGTTAAGAGGTGCTCGGGTTTGGCGAAAGATCGCTTTTCCCGAAGAGTGGAAGGTTTAAAAATCACCCTAGGATAGTCTATCGTAACATGAGAAGGGAATCGGGCTAAGGGAAAACAACCAATAACAATAAGTGCCTTGCGAAAGGGAACTTCGGGCCGTAATGCACCGTCTTGGTTCCTAGTGCCCCTTGAGAGCCCTTCACGGGGTATACCGGGGGCAGTCCTGGGCTAACGTAAACTGTAATAACAAACCGACAAGAGTAACTTAGTAACTAGGGCTGCACTCTTCACAACACTGTTGGCACAGGAAGGTTGATGAGAGCTTCGGCTCGGTTGATTTGGAAACGGACGGGATGGTCCGGGGAGCTTCGGCTCAGTTGGTTTGGAGACGGACGTTTTGGTCCGGGGAGCTTCGGCTCGGTTTTGTGTGCTTACGATTTAACTTGCATGTGCATAAAATAGGAAAAGTTAAGGTGGTGGGTCTTTCGATATCGGGGAGTTCGATTGCACCGACACCGATATCGTTGACTCGGCGGGGTGATTAGCACTCCGCCAACAGAAGTCCGGTGCGCCAGCCGGCAAGAGTACGCAGGCGTCCGCTTTGTGCACCAAGCGTTGAGGCGTACGATAGGTCAGACCAGTGTGCTTTACTGGTTTTGGAGGTGGGCGAGGCCCAACCCACCGCTTCCGTTTGCCACTACGGAGGTATCCTGGGAGGTAACGGCTCCGAAAGGGGGAACTAAAGGTCTGTGTGCACAGAGTCGGGTGTGTGAGTTGCACTGCATGACATAACATACCCACCATATAGTTGCATATCATAATCATTCATAACAACCTTGACACCTAAAGTATAAGTGGAATGGGACGCTTATACATTAGGACCTGCAAAACGACCCCTTGGTCTATAAGCTTGTGTGGGCAAGTTTATAAATCAAAGGTTATTTTCAATATATAATAACCCCTGCTGTTTGATAACCGACACCCCAAGGTATAAGTGGTATGGGACACTTATACGATGGGAGCCTTGCAAAAGATCCCTTTGCTTATGTGTTCTCGCATAAGTGAAGGTTTAAATTCATTTAATTGCTTTTCTTACTGCTAGACCTATTACAACAACTTATTAACTGCTCACCTAATACAACTTGCTAGATTAGTTTCCGCTGCCATCTGTTTTCATGTTAAATCTCCACCTTCATGTCCTTCCCTTTCTTCCTCTCCGCTCGGTACTTAGGAGCCATGGGGGAAGGGGTAGGGGATGATAGGGCTTAGTCTTTATGACTAACAGTTTTCGAACCGCATCATTTAGGGGATCGTGGAGCCCAGCATGGAGGAGCAGCCCCAGAGATCGGTGCGCCTAGAGATGGGGCAGTCTAGCTCCGGAGTTCACACAGCCGGGACCGTGAGTCTCGAACCTTGAGTAGATTTTGTTTCGCTTCCGTATGAGAGACTTATAGTGAGGACATTTTGTACCGGGCATAAGCCCGTATTTATAGTACTCTGATGTTTCTGTGGACACTCCCTTCGTGGAGCTTTATTATATATATATGTGATTTTATTATTGTGGACTGTTTGCTAATACTTTTATAATTGTGCTACTTTCTGTGATCGATTTGGCCGGCAGAATCGGCGCCTTGTGGTGATGACCCTTCAGGACGTGAAGGTGTCACCGCAAAGCGGCGGTTCTGGGCCTAAGACCCCCGGGTTTGAAAGAGGAAAAAAAAGGGGGTCTTACACATACTACCGTCCTTCTTTTTAACGAAGAGGACCGGTGCGCTCCAAGGCGACGAACTTGGACGCACATAACCTTGCTCCATCAGCTCCTCCAGCTGAACCTTCAACTCCGCCATCTCCTTTGGCGCCAACCTATAAGGAGCACGTGACACGGGTTTGGCACCCTGCACAAGCTCGATCGTAAAATCAGGCTTCATTTGGTTTGGCGGTGGCGGATCGATCCGGCGGGTGGAAACGGAGTGTTCGAATCGGAGGGGGGAGGTGGCTGCTCCAAACGGAGCTTTTTGGGGCGTTTCTCAAGGCGGGCGGGTGGAAACGGAGCAAACGCCGCCGAAGGTTCATTTGTTTACCCTCCTTCCGGCGGCGTTTGCCCAAAACGGAGCAACGAAACGCCCAAACAAATAGAGCCTCAATCTCTCGCTGCGGTGGGGCTCCAGGAAGGCTATTTGGGAACACATCTGGGTACTCGCATACCACGGGGATCTCATCCAAAGTGGACTTCGGCTTTGCGGCCTCCACTAATGCGAAGAACAGCTCTGCACCAGCACGAACTGCCTTCACCACCTGAAGAGCAGACATCAGTGTCTTGCTCGACCCCTTAAGCCCCTCGAAAGTAGTCTCCCGCCCTACACCCAACTTGACCTCCTTACGGTCGCAATCGATCCAAGCCTTCTGCTCTGACAGCCAATCCATTCCAAAGATAACATCGAACTCTACTAACGGCAATAATGACGCTAGCAAGTCGAACTCTTGGCTCCCTATGTGAACCTTCACGGCGCACACTCTGTCCGCACGCATCGAGCACCCATTCGGTAGCAACACATCTAACTTGTCCTTCGCCATCGAAGAAGGGACTCCGATGCGCGATATAAACTGTTCGGACAAGAAAGAATGCGAAGCACCAGTGTCGAACAGTGCCTGTGCCGGACTATCGCTAATCACCACAAAGCCTAAGCAAAAGACATTAGCTTAACAAGCAATAGGTAATAGTATTCTCAAGTCAACTTGCATAAATTAACTCATACCTGTCACCACATCCGCTTGCTTGATGGCCTCCTGCTGGCCCAAGTTGTAGACTCTAGGCTGAGTCGGAGCATAGTGGGACGCGGTCGAATCCACCGCTTTTCCCTTTTCCTCGTAGGTAGCTCCTTGTTTCCTTTCGGACTTTGAGCGTCCACTCCAGCAGTCACGGGCAAAGTGCCCCGGCTTTCCACACGTGAAACAAGCGCCCGGGGTTCGATTGGTAGTTGCCCCCGAGGCACCTGCAGAAGGAGATGGACCCGACGTCCTAGACTTCTTGGAGAATCTGCGGTAGCCCGGCTTCGACGTAGTCGGCGCCTTGAACTCTGATCTCATGCCACCAGATTCCCTCTCCTTCTTCGCTTGCACGTTTCTCATATCCTTCTCCAAGGACCGGGCCGAACTGACCAGGGTCATGAAACCCTGCGCCTTGGGCCCCGACAGTAGCAACCTCAAATCATCCCTTAGCCCTTCATAAAAGCGGCTCGTCTTGCGCTCCTCGTCTGCGAAGGTAGCGCCGGCATATCTCCCCAACCGAGTAAACTCGTGGAGGTATTCATCAACGGTGCTATCACCCTGCACCAACTTCTGGAATTCGCTCTCTAGCGCGATCCTCTGCGCCGAGGGGAGGTATCGAGCCATAAATAGTCTCGCAAACTCCTCCATCGGGACTTCGGCCAATGGCCTTCCCCTCAACTGATGCAGCTCTAGGCCCTCCCACCACAGTCTTGCGTCCCCATCCAAAAGGAACGTCGCTATAGTGGTCTTCTGCCACTCTTCAGTTTCCGTCGCAGTCATCACCCTGTTGACCCTTGAGAGCCAATCCTCTGCTTGGGTCGGGGTTTCTGCCCCCGTGAACACCGGTGGATGAAAGCCCATGACATGCTTCAGTTGTCTTTCAGTTGCTCTCCGCGGCAACTCTGGCTCCAACACAACTTGCTCAACCCTCCTTTGCTCTGCCGTCTGAAGCGGTACTTGCTCCACAGCAGGAGCAGGCTGCTGCACCTGCCTTGCAGGCTGCGCATTAATCATTGCCATGACCGCTTCCGCCACCAACCTAATGGTCTCCGCAGACAAAGGTGTTGCAGGCGTATCGCTTGGCGCACTTCTGGTCACCTATATTCGTGCAAAAACACCGATAAGCGACCAAACACTACTGCAAACAGCAATTAAAGGAACACGCAGGTTCCTCAACAAGTGTATTTTCATTCCTAAGTGGACATTCATGGGTTCTTTTTCATGTTATAACGACGACGCACGTGACCGTGCTCACCACCCCTTAAAAGAATTCGTCCGCGAATTCCAATAAGTTAGACCGAAACCGGTAGTCTGATACCAATTTGTAACACCCCTATCCGTCGCATAGCATATAGCAGTAGGTCCGGCCGGGGCCCGACGCCATATACTACGGATAGACCGGAAGGTTACGAATATGGACAACCATTCCAACCAATTTAACAACAACGTCCTACACAACGCATTCTAACGGAAGCATTTTAAAGTTAAACAAGGAACCCATATAGGCATGAATGTCCACTAGTAATAAAATACCACAAAGGAATGACGAACATGAAAATACACAAAAGAGTTCACGGCCTTAAGGCCTTACAAAAGTGTTCGCTTAACAAGATAGCGTCTTTCATACATCGGCGCGCAGGCCGGCCATACATGAATATGAAAAAGCTAATAACTAAGCCTTCGAGGGCTGGCGCTGCAACTTGGGCTTTAGCCCGCTATTTGCCGCTTGGCTCCGCAGCAGCACCTGTAGAAAGCAATCCACCCAAGAGGTGGCAATATAAAAGGGCAACGGTCAGCAAAGCTGACCAAATTATAACGACCCCGTCCCGTTTCTCGGGACGGCGGTGCTCCTTCCCTGCATATAAAACTACCATAGCAATTCTATAAAGTATTCTATTCGCCACAAGTGTCGGCACGCACGGCCGCACACTCCGTGCTCTCAGGGCACTAATCAGTGAACCCGGTCCGGACCAAGTCCGACACCGCGATTCCACCACCATCCCTCGGATGGCAACTCTCGTGAGCATTTAGCCCTTTCAGCCAAAGCCTAGGCCCGTTTCCAGCCTCCCGGGAAGTCCCATGTACTTTAGGTCGCTTCTACCGAGACCACTTGGAATGGGTAGAGTTCCACCCGCCCGTTGCTCACTTCACCACGACCAATTAGCCATCGGTGCGGGCCAAGTTTCTCCTCATTCCCACAATCGATCAAAACACGCACATAACCCCGTTATGTACCGATTTGCCCTCCAAGGCAACATCGTGGCGGCAATGCGATTCCGCCCAAGCTTTACGGGTGCGCCTCGAGGTTAACCCCCAAGGATCCCTGTATGCAATCTACCGCGTAGAAATTTTGGAAAACTAAAATCATCAGCGCGGAGTCTTCTCCGGCCATGCAATGCAAACATCACCGATCCGGGTTAAACCCGAATAGGCTTCACACACAATGCCTACGCTCGTACTCCGACTCCGGGCTCTAACAACGGGGACTTTACATATCTACCCGAAGGGATTCCGCGCCTCAACACTCACTCGCGAGAGGGGGATTTCCCCATGCATAGAAAGAAGGGCGACTACACATGCCCTATGAAGAGGATCGTTACCCTCGTAGATTTCCGCGTGCCCGCCATGAAGATGTAGATGGATGGAAAGCTTCGCCTCGCCCTTGCCTTCGAGGATCCGGACTCGGATCGCGAGTCGGTGCTCCGGTGCTCCGCCGGCGGCCGGAACTTTGCTCCTCCTCCTCTTGGCTCTCACCTCTCTCTAAGAGTTTAGAAAGAGAAAGGTAGGGTTGAAATGAGGGAATTCAGCCCCAAACTCAACCCTAATACCCCTTGGTTAACCCACAGCCGTTAGATCCAACATACAAGATCCGGACGGCCCGGATTCAACCCAAAATATCAGTTACGCCGATCGACACGGGTCCTGACATGGCCGTGTGCCATGGGCCGTGTTACCTGGAGCTTCAGGAACGATCGTCGGGCTTCATGAACACAGCTTCGAACACGGCCGTGTTCGAGGCCGTGTGCCCCACACACGGCTTGAGACACGGCCGTGTGTCTCAGGCCGTGTCCTTCTCTGACTCGAGACTGCACAAAACCACAATAGACCACTGAACACGAGTAGACACACGGCCGTGTGCCTGGCCGTGTGCCCCTGTTCAGACCTCCAAAAGTGCTGTTTGATCGCCCCGCGATCATCTCCGAGGTTGGGGTCTTACACTCATCGGCGTGGCTCTGTGTAGATTGGCGAGTCTTGATCTCCATTCGGTGGAAATTCTGTGGAACCGTAGTAGAGCGATTCGCCTCGTGACAACCTCCTTGAGTGTGGGTAACAACCTTCCTTCCTTTTTTCGTATGTGATTCATCCCTTAATATTTCTTATGAAGAAAAGCATTGGCATTAATTTTGAAATCGAGATTGCATCGTGGTTTTCTCCGGATTATTCATTGTTGAACTCTTGATTTTTCGGCATGCTAAGGACTAGGTATTCTGTTGCTTTTCATTTTTTTGGGAGAGATCAACCACCTTGAGCATCAATTTACTTTTGGTGGATCTCTTTTGGTACAACACAACCGTTTGGATATTGTTGGTCCATTTTGCTTGAGAAAATATTGACAAATATCCCTTATTTAATCTCTAGAGGATTGGTGATCCTTCGAGTTAGTGTGTGATTGATAACAACGCAATTTCGGTGTGGTGACATCTTAGTTGTGTGAGAGAGCAAACTGTGAGTTTTCTGATCATCTAAGTCACGTCGGTGGGACTGGCTTGCTTCAATTTAGTATCAAAGTTAGGTTGGCCAATTTCTTAACTTGGCCCCGGTCCGCACAATTTCATGCTAGGTCTCATTTGTGCACCAAAAAATTATTTTCCTACAAAATTTTTTTTATTTTCTTACCCATTGTATGCCCACTAGATCCGGTGAGGAGTATCACACCAACTCTGGTCATGAGTATCACACATCCTCGTCGAGTATGGCCGAGGAATGACACCCAAATCAAAACCACACTCTTGTTGATGAACTTCGCTTTGAGATGATTCAACAACTGGGGGAACTCTTGGGAATGATGGCCCAACTTTTGGCCAACCCAGCCCCCTCACCACCTAGAGGTCATAGGCCACCCAACCGTCACCACCACCACGAGTACGGTGACCATGATGACTTGTCTCCACGTGCTCGTCCACAACCTCGTCGCGCTTAACGAGACATCAACCTGACCCGCTCCATTAAAATTAATGCCCCCACCTATGACGGTATAGGAGAACCGCAAATTTTTCTAAATTGGTTTATGGATATGGAGTGCTATTTTGAATGGTATTGCCTAGTGGACCCACAAGTAGTTCAAGTGGCTAGGATGAAGTTAACGGGACGAGCCAAAGTATTTTGGTTAAATTAGGAGCGACATTTCGGAGCAGAGAATTGTGTTCCCCCTATTGGTTGGCATGTTATGAAAAATATTCTCAAGGATCAATATGTTCCCGCCTATCAACGCACCCAAATGTTTGATGAGTTAGCCACCCTTCAGCAAGGCCATAGGTATATAGCCTGAAAGAGAAGGGATAGATACTACTCTAGAGGGGGGGTGAATAGAGTAATCAAAAATTGCAATAGCAAAGTTGACTTTCTACTCAACTCCCTTGGAGTTTAATACAGAATGAAAGTTATAGATATTTAAGATTAAACCTTAGAGCCTAACACAAGTGTTGTGCACAAACTAAAGCTAACTATAATTACAGTTTAGCTTTGGATCCTATCCAGCAACTAGCAAACCTAGTTAAGATCTAATCACAGCCACAATGCAAGAAATTAAACAAGGCAATCCATACGACACAAGGAATTTATAGTGGTTCCCCAAACAACTTGGGTACGTCCACTCTTCTACCAACAAGGTAGGAATCCACTCAGGTTTTTGATCAGGTGCCCTGCCACCAACAAGATCTGCTTCAGGTAGATCAAGAGACCCTTTAGACTTTTGATCAGGTGTCTAAAAACCGAACACAGGTTTTTGATCAGGTGCCCTGCCACCAAGGGATACTTTTGAAGGGAGTAATAACCCTGTACAGGAGGGGGAAAGGGGTTAAGGTGTCTTCTCTATTTTACAATAGATTAGAGAAGCACAATAACTTGCACTGAGCTAGAAAGCTCTAAAAGAATCAAGGCTCCCCCTGGCTCAAAGAACGTCCAGGTGAAGTCTTGCTTCAGTGCAGAAACACTTCAGTAAATACTGAAGGAGGAACTATAAGAAGATATAAAATAAGAAATGAAAATCTTCTAGCAGCTATCTTCTTCTTCTTCAAAAGATCTCTGAGTTAGAACTTCCTGGAACAGGAGAACTCAAGTTGAAGAAGAGCAGAAGAGCTAACACTTCTCAGTTGAGTGAGGATTGCTGAGAGCAGTTAGACTTGTTCTTGCTGTAAGCTTGTTGAATGAATTTCTTATCTCTGTGAACTAGTTGATCTCTTTTCTATGTGGAATCGTTGATTTCTTCTTCAAAGAAGCCTTTATATATCAGCAGCATCAACGGCTCTAATTGAGTTTGAACCTTGTCGTTTTCTGAACTCTGCAAGCTGGACTGCAAAAAGCATAAAGCAAAAAACAAACTACAGCAGGCAGATATCCTATAAAAGGATAAAGCTTTCTAAGAAGCTGCAAATACTTCTGATGAAATAATATAAGAGAAAGTCACATCAGAAAGAACTCTTTACGGCCAAGGAAGACTTTTTGAGTCTAACGGCTATAAAGGACAGCCTGGCAGATAAAGCAGATTGCATATCTCAGCTATAAGACAAACAACTTTGTCAGAAAAGATTAGCTCATGCATATAAAATAGAATTGATATTACATGGAAATAATGTCACAAAATATTCAGATAATCTATTATAAACTATGCCAAAATAGATATTAAATTAGTCACATCATAGAAGACGACAAACTAAATAAGAGCATACAGCAAAACGTCGAACGACCCTCGGAGATCGTCGAACGGCGCACGGAGATCGTCGAACTATCGGACAGATAGTCGAACGATCCAGATAGTCGAACTATCAAAGAAGATAGTCGAACTACCTCGGCAGATAGTCGACCTATCAGATCAGATAGTCGAGCTATCAGATAGTCGATCTATCCGGACAGATAGTCGAACTACCAAACGAAACAGATAGTCGACCTATCAAGCAGATAGTCGACCTATCATAGAAAACAGATAGTCGACCTATCAACAGATAGTCGACCTATCAAAACAAAACAGATAGTCGACCTATCAACAGATAGTCGAACAATCAGATAGTCGAACTATCCAAGCAGATAGTCGAACTATCGAAGCAACACAGATAGTCGACCTATCAACAGATAATCGAGCTATCAGATAGTTGAACTATCAGAACAGATAGTCGAACTATCAAAACAAGCAGATAGTCGACCTATCAACAGATAGTCGAGCTATCAGATAGTTGAACTATCAGGACAGATAGTCGAACTATCAAAGACGACAGATAGTCGACCTATCAACAGATAGTCGAACTACCAAGACAAACAGATAGTCGACCTATCAACAGATAGTCAAACTATCAATGCAGACAGAACGTCGACCAACTGATAGACGATCGTCGATCAGCTGATAGACGATAGTCGAGCGACGTTCGACTACAGTCGAACGAAAAACTACTTAACCAAATATTCATCTGGAAAAGCAATTCTACACAACTAGGGAATCTAACCTATCAACTAACCTTTGACCATAGATAAATCTTGGGTCAAGAGACAGAAAGAGAGGACAGAACTCAAATCAAAACCTAGGGTACCAACAATCTCCCCCTATTTGAGTTAAGTCTCTCAACAAATAAAACAAACAACACTAATTACAAAAAGTAAATAAAATGCATAAAGGGAAATAACTAAGCAGATATCATCAATCAATCAGATAAAAATTAACTGTCAATCAATGACTAATTTAAGGTGCTTTAGAGTTAGATTCAGGATTAGACGAACTAGAAACAAAAGTAATTTTCCTTGTAGGATCTAGAGCTTCTTTCTTCGATTGCTTCGAATCTTGTTCTCCAATAATTTTCAATTCAGTTGTTCTTGGGACCACTGCCTCTGGATGCTTTTCCATATATTTTGAAGGATCAAACATCTCAGGTCTAACCTGGAACTTTTCGAGCTCCTTCTTTCTGAATTTAGACATAGTAGTCAATCCGGCAGTGTCCTATCCATCTTCTTTAGCTTTCCTGATCTGCGCTGCTCCAACCAGTTCTAGAAAACGAGCCATCCTAAAGTTAGGATCAAGCTCAGGGCTTTCATAAACAATCTCAGAAGGAGTATCTTCTGGTTCTTTATCTTGATTAACTAAATAATAAGAGAGAGAGCAGTCTTAGCAAAGTTCTTGCTAGAAGTTTCAGACAAAATAAATTACTTACCTTTTGGAACAACTTTCTCAGAATGCACTGGCTTTGGAGATGAAACCTTTTTCTTTGGAGAAAGAGGAGGGGAAAAGGTTGGTCTTTGATAAACTACCTCCTTAACTTGTTCCTTAACTGAATCAGTTCTTTGATAGCTAGATTGGCTTTTACCTTGGAAACTTTGAGAACTTTTCCTTTGAGCAGGCTGGGATGGATTTGATCTTTCAGATGGAGAGGCAGATTTAGAAGATAAATTTCCTGAGGCTCCTGCACCGGGAGGTGGAGGAGGACCTCTAGGATTCCATCTGGGAGCAGGAGGGTCATACCTCTTAGCCTTTTTCCTTTGCTTTTGTTGATTTTTAGAAAACCACATCCAATGCTGGAATTCTTTAGACTTGGGATCAATCCCTTTCAGAATATAATATGGTGTATCATTGTCTGGATTTGTAAGAGGAGGAGCCACAGCCTTTCTCTTCTTTTTCGCAATCCTTTTTCTCTTAGAATCACCAGATTCATCAGAATCAATTTCTTCTTCAGAATTTGAAGAGATAGGCAGATCATAGGGATCAATAGCCTCTTTCAGAGCTCTTTCTTTTTCCTTTAAAGCAGCTTTTTCAATTTCTTCTTCCATGGCATCCTGTGCTAGGAGAGTATCTAAGTCTAAGCCTGGAGAATCATCCCATACGGTAGATTTTTCAATTTGACTTTCAGGATCCTTTTCTTGAAGCTCAGGAACTGTCGTGGGGACCAGTTTAATTTGCACTGCTTGCTCAGAAGCCTCAGAAGCTAGAACAGCTACTTCTGGTTCAGGTTGAACTTCAGAAGCAGGTTCACTTACTGGCTCTACAACCACTTGGACATCAGGAGCAGATATAGGTTCCAGCTCTTTAGCATCTAAATTCTCTAGAGCAGGTTTAGGTTCTGGTTCTTGGACAACAACTACTTCTTCCATTATATCTGTAGGATTAGGAATAAAATCTTGCTAAATGACATCTAGTCATCCCTTCCAGATATTCCCATACTAACATATCAATTAAGTAATCTACAAATTGGGAAAGAGACATACCTTCAGGATTTTCTTCAGGGTGACCTAACTCCCATAAATCATCTAGAAAGGAAGTGATAATTCCTTCTAGGTACTGGGCAACCAAGGGAGTTGAGGATTCTTCTAAGAAAACTTTTACTACAAACTCTGTCAACATGATTGCATCAGATATTTCCTTTTCAGATGGAGGAGGAGGAGCTGAGACTTCTGCTACTTTCTTTGTTACTACAAGAAGAACTGCTGGAGGGGAGGCCAAAGGCTGCTCTGAGATATCTTCATCAAGCATCTCCCCCTGCCTGATTTCAGTAGAAACTGAAACCAGGCCCCTAGAAGAAGAGGGCTCAGCAGACTTTGAAAGTGCCTTAATAGCAGCAGTCAAAGAAGATATAGAAGAAACAAGGGGAGCAATTGCCACATCAATCATGGTTTTGATTGAGGGGGTAATTAACTCCACAATGCTAGCAATAAATTCTGGAGATATAACAAAAGAAGAAGATGATGATGATGATGGAGTTTCTGAGGGTGGAAGAACAATAGGGGTGGTATGTGCAGTATGAGCTGGAGAATGTGCTGGAGATAGAGCTGGAGAATGATGTGGAGATGCATGGGTGGATGTAGGGTGATCAACATGTTCTGAAGATAGAATTGGAGAGTGAGGAGGAGTTGGAATTGGAGAATGAACAGGAGAAGAAATTTCAGACGCCAACAAATCAAAGCTGGGTTGAGAAATCCCAGCAAGATCAGTCGGGAGAGAAGATGCAGGAGGAGAGGCAGAATGTCGTACTTCAGTTGAAGTTGAAGGAACTTCAACTGCAGTAGACGGCAAAGCAGAAGAAGAGGATGGAAGAGAGATATCAGCTGAGCCAGCTGCTAAAAGGGGGGAAGAGACTGCAACAGTCCTGGTGCTCTCAGATATAACTGGAGCAACCCCTGTGGGAGCGGGCTTCAGGAATGTCCTTTTCCACTTTGAGAACAGCGAGGGATCCATCTTCTTACTCGCGTTGATGGAGGTGGCGGCAGACACAAGCAAATGGGGGTATTTTTCCTTCAGAAAAATACCAACAACCCTTCCTAGGGTAACCTCTTTCTTTCCATTCTTCTTTCTTATTAAATCAAACAGAACGCCAGCCCAGTTTATCTGCTTCTTATTAACAATTGCACACATTAGTGCAAATTGTTGTCTGGTGATATTATCATGGGCTGAGTGCTTTCCTAGTAGCACTTTTCCAACAACTTCTGCAAGAAACTTGATCTTGAAGGGGAAATTCACCTTGAGGAGCTTGGAGGGGATGCCTTCGGCATGTCCCAGCTCTATTAACATTCTTCCGAATTCAGGAGCATCTTGCTCATATTCTTCTTCACCATTAATTAAACCAAAAATTTCAGTTAGAACAGCGGGAGTCAAAATTACCTCTTCTCCGCTGATTGTCCCGGACATCGATTCGTCAGTCGACGATGAAGTGAAAGCCCATTCCTTGATTTCCTGAGTATTTATCTTAACTCTGTAGGACATGAGTCTTTCTAATCCTTGTTCTCTGTACAGATTTAGGATTTCTACTATCCCTGGTTCACAACTGCTGAAGGCGTCAAAATCAACGCTGAATCCGGCATCAAACTTTACCACTGTAAGCAGCGCTGGAGCAATCGCCATTGAAAATGCTGTAGAAGTCGAGGGAGAGATGGCGAGGACGGAGCGTAAGACAGAGAGCAAGACAAAGAGCAAGCGGGAAGACGGAATGCGAAAAGACGCTTTCCGTCGACGATAAAAGCAACTATCTTTTAACCTAGGTCGACTATCGGCTTTATATTAAAACAGCGATCGTCGATCTATTTAAAAGATACTGGAGACGATAGTCGAACGGTCGTTCGACGATCGGTCCTAAAGCAGAGTAGTCGATCAATCGTTCGACTATTTCTGTCTTCACAAACAACAAGCTGTCGTCAACCATAGATCGACGATGAGCTCAACCTGTTCGATGATCTTCGAATGCCGGTCGACGATCTTCAAGCAGATAAGTCATCATCAACCATAGGTCGACGATAGGCTTGATCCTTTCGACGATCTTCGAGCATCGTTCGACGATCTTCAAGCAGGTTTCAACAAGGCAGATAGTCACACTTAGTCTCGTCCATTAATCATGCCTAGTTGAACTAAAAAGAACAGATGCTTCTGTTCATCTAAGGGCTTGGTGAATATATCACCTCTCTGAAGGTCTGTGGATATGAACTCAAGGCTGATCTTGTTCTTTTCCACACAATCTCTCAGGAAATGGTGTCTAATCTCAATGTGCTTCGTTCTAGAGTGGTGCACTGGATTTTGTGCAATGGAGATAGCACTTGTACTGTCACACATGATTTTAGTGTTCTTGTGTGAGTACCCATAATCCAAAAGCTGATTTTGTATCCACAAGATCTGTGAACAACAACTAGCAGCTGCTATATATTCAGCTTCTACAGTTGAAGTTGATACAGAGGCCTGCTTCTTACAGAACCAAGAGACCAATCTCTCTCCCAGGAACTGACAAGTTCCTGAGGTACTTTTCCTGTCAACTCGACAACCAGCATAATCAGAATCAGAATATCCAATTAATTCAAATTCTGACTCAGCTGGGTACCAGAGTCCTAGATTTGGACATCCTTTCAGGTATCTCAAGATTCTCTTAAGAAGAATCAGATGAGATTCCTTGGGGTTGACCTGGAATCTAGCACAAAGGCATGTAGCAAATATTATGTCTGGCCTACTTGTAGTTAAATACAATAGGGAACCAACAATGGCCCTATAATTCTTTTGATCTACAGGCTTTCCCTGATCATCAGAATCAATAACTACATTAGTAGCCATAGGTGTATGCATTGCTGAAGCATCTGCCATCCCAAACTTCTTTACCAATTCCTTGGCATATTTGGATTGGGATATGAAGATACCATCAGCATCTTGCTTTACTGGGAGACCAAGAAAATAAGACAGCTCACCCATACTACTCATCTCAAACTTGGAATGCATCAAGTTGGAAAACTTTTTGCATAGTTTGGGATCAGTGGAACCAAAAATAATGTCATCTACATACACTTGAACTAACAGGATTGTGTCCTTGTGGTGCTTGACGAAGAGGGTTCTATCTACTACTCCCCTAGTAAAGTTGTGCTCTAACAGGAAACTAACTAAAGTCTCATACCAGGCTCTGGGAGCTTGCTTTAGTCCATAAAGAGCTTTCTGCAACTTGAAAACATGCGAGGGCTGAGTTGAAGAAACAAAACCGGGTGGCTGTTCAACAAATACCTCTTCCTTTAGCTCACCATTAAGAAAAGCACTTTTGATATCCATTTGAAAAACCTTAAACTTCATGTAGGCTGCATAGGCCAAGAAGATCCTTATTGCTTCTAGCCTTGCAACAGGAGCAAAGGTTTGGTCATAATCTATACCTTCCTCCTGTCTGTAGCCCTGAGCTACAAGCCTAGCTTTATTCCTTACAATGATACCATTTGCATCCAACTTATTTCTATACACCCACTTGGTGCCTATGATCAGTTGGCCTTTAGGTCTTGGAACCAAAGTCCAAACTTTACATCTCTCAAACTGATTGAGTTCCTCTTGCATAGCAATGATCCAGTGGGGATCTAGCTCTGCATCTTTAATGGTGAGGGGCTCAATCTGTGAGAGGAAACAAGCATGCATCACATCCTGTCTTAACTGATGTCTTGTTTGAACACCAGCTGATATGTCTCCTATCACTTGAGATGTGGGGTGATCTCTAAGTGTGACAATATCAGCAGGTGGGATGTGATCTTCAGCAACAGTTGGGATTAATTCCTCAGGAGGAATTTGATCTACTGTTGGTGGAACAATAACAGCTTCAGCAATGTCTTCATCACTGTCTGATTCAGTGATATGAAGAGTTGAAAGATGGAGGATATCTTGAGTGACATCTTTGGAAGAAACTTGTACCTGTAATGAACTTGAGGAAGGAGAATTTTCCTTCTCCTTGTAAAACATTTGAGATTCATCAAAGGACACATGAACAGACTCTTCAATTTTAGAAGATGATTTATTAAATACCCTATAAGCTTTGCTTACTTTGGAATATCCTAGAAAAATTCCCATTGAAGCCTTTGCTTCAAACTTTCTAAGATATTCTTTATTATTATTATGAATATAAACTACACAGCCAAAAACTCTAAAATAGTTTATTTTAGGTTTCTTTCCTTTAAGTAACTCATAAGGAGTTTTACACTTAAGCTTGTGTATCAGACTTCTATTCAAGACATAGTTGGTTGTGCTAACAGCTTCTGCCCAATAGGAAAAAGGCAAATTAGCATCTGCCAACAATGTGCCAACAGCTTCAATTAGTGTTCTGTTCTTCCTTTCAACTACCCCATTTTGTTGGGGAGTTCTAGGAGTTGAGAAGCTATGTTTGATACCTTCTCTCTCACAGAATTCTTGCATGAGAAGAGAGTCAAACTCAGTACCATGATCACTTATGATCAAGGCCACATGAGTAGAGTACTCAGTCTGCACACATAATAGAAAGTCTGTAAGGGCTTTGAAGTTATCAGTCTTAGTTCTCAAAAAGAACACCCAAGTGAATCTAGAGAAGTCATCTACAATGACTAGGGTGTAATACTTCCCTCCTAAACTCTGTACATTTATTGGGCCAAATAGGTCCAAATGTAATAAATACAGGATTCTAGGTGAATCACTTTTATTTACTGATTTAAAAGAGTTCTTGGTTTGCTTGCCTAGCTGACAAGCCTTGTATAGTCTCTCCTTCTTGTAGGGGCAAGAAGGTAAACCTCTAACAAGGTTGTGTTTAGATAACCTAGATATGTTCTTGAGGTTAACATGGCTAAGCCTTTTATGCCACAAGGTGTTATTATTAGTTACTTCATTAAACAGGCAGATTTCAGAATCAGTTGAGTTAAAATCTACTAAATAAATGTTACCTTGTTTAATGCCTACCAATACAACACTATTATTTAAAATAATATTACAGAGAGAGTTAGAGAATGATACCTGGTATCCAGCATCACATAATTGACTTACTGAGATTAGATTGTGCTTCAGTCCAGTCACATAAGCAACTCTCTTGAAAGTAACAGCTCCAATGGTCATCCTGCCATAGCCTTCAGTTTGACCACAGCTTGAATCTCCAAAGATTACCTTTGGGCCAAGCTTTGCCTTGAACTTTGACAGATGTTCTTTGTTTCCTGTCATGTGCTTGGAGCAACCACTATCCAAATACCACTTATTTTGAGTGATAGGATAGGTCTTCACCTGTAATTAAAACAATTTAAACATTATGGACCCAGGTAACCTTGGGTCCCTTATTTTTCACATAAGAAAAACTGGAAATAAAAGAGTAAGCAGGCTGAGGGTGATAACCTAATGGGTAAGATCTCCTAGGTGGGATTCTCCATGCAGATGATGGGTCAATGAACCTAGGATTTCTATTCATATTAGGGTTTCTAAGGTTCTGGGTGTAATTTTGAAATTCATATTGGAAACGTCGACCAGTGTTCGATGATGGCTGCTCAGATCGTCGATCTCCGTTCGACCACTGAGCCTGCGATCGTCGATCGACGTTCGACGATATATGCTCAGATCGTCGAGCTTCGTTCGACCACTGAGCCTGAGATCGTCGAGCAGCGTTCGACGTTCTTTGTAATTCTTTAAATTTCTATTTTCTTTTCTCTCTTTTAGCTTTATTTAAAGCTCTGTTTACTTGATTGACTTGCTCAGTGTTCTTTATCCCATCAGCTGAGATAAAGTTCACTGGAGTTGAAAATTGATTTTTAAGGATGATTGGGGGCTCACTAGAAAATGCTCCTAAGCCTAATTTGTTATTACCTGTCCTAGTGTTAGACATGCTGGTTATTTCAAGTAACTTAAGGCTTCTACCATTTAGAGACTCTTCTAGCCTTTTGGATTTAGCTAACTCATTCTTAAGAAATTTAATTTCTTCACTAGAATTAGTGAGATCTTCCTTTAACTTAATGTTTCAATAGATATGATTTCTGATTCAGCTAGCCTATGTCTAAGTTCTTTAATCTCCTTTTCAGAACTAATTAAATCTAGACATAAGGATTTAAATTCTAATTTAAATTCTGCAGAAGTGAAATCATAAGAAGATAGTACCTCATCTTCTGTTGGCATTTCTTCATCTGAATCTGAAATCTCTGCAGCTGAGTGATTGCTGCAGGCATCAATTGCCATCAGGCAAACTTCCTTTGCCTTCTTTTCTTCTTCATCCTCACTGGAGCTTGAGGAAGAGGATTCCTCATCAGAATCACTCCAGGTTTCAGCAACAAAGCCTCTCTCCTTCTTTTTATTCTTGTAGGAGGATGGCTTGGAGTGCTTCCTGTGCTGATCCTTATCTTTCCTCTTTTCTTTGTTCTTTTCCTCTGGACAATCTGGAAGGATATGTCCAGGCTTCCTACAACCATAGCAGATAATTTCTTTAGAAGGTGTGCGATCATACCTTGGCTTTTCTTCATATTTTGAAGACTTCTTTCTGAATTCCTTCCTTCCCATCTTGAGAAACCTTTTGGCAAATAATGCCATCAGTTCCTCATTTGACTGGCTGCCTTCAGAAGTGTCAGCAGCTTTAAGAGCAAGAGTTTGCTCTTTTCTTGTAGGAGTTGGTGTCTTTGCTTCAGCTTCAGCTTCCCTGGACTTCAGCACTTGCTCAAAAGACTTGAGCTTACCGAGAAGGGCTTCAGTTGAAATTTGATTTGTGCTTCTAGCCTCCTTGATAGGCCAGATCCTCAGATCCCATGTGCTAGGGAAGCACATAAGAATCTTATCATTGACCTCTGTCAATGAAATGTCCTTGTCGAGGGTCCTCAGCTCATTGATGATTGAGCTGAGCCTTGTGTACATGGCTTCAACTGATTCAGCATCAGTTTTCTTGAAATTCTCATATTGTGAGATAAGGTTGGACCTCCTGTCCTTCCTTTCATCAGCTGAACCAGCTACAATCTGGTTCAGTGTATCCCACATAGCTTTTGCTAAGGAGCAGTCAACAACCTTCTGGAATACTTCATCAGACATTGTCTGAGCCAGAATGTTCATCGCCTTGACATCTGCTATCTTTGCCTTCTTGTACTCATCATTGTAGTCTGGAGGAGGCACTACACTCATATCAGATGATGAGGCAGTAGCAGCAGCAGGTGCTCTTGGTGGTCCTGACAAAATAGAAGCAAAGATACTTTCATCAATAGAATTCATATATAATTTAATCCTTTCCTTCCAGATGCCAAACTTAGCCAAGTTGCATGCTGGAGGTCTGGTGCTAGAATAATCCTTGGACTGGGCCATGATAGTGAAAGTGAATATCTATAATACTTTGGTATCTATCAGGATCTTGTGACTTAGGTGTTAGCCTATTCAGTCAGCCAACCTCCCTCTGATACCAATTGAAAGAGAAGGGATAGATACTACTCTAGAGGGGGGGGGGGGTGAATAGAGTAATCAAAAATTGCAATAGCAAAGTTGACTTTCTACTCAACTCCCTTGGAGTTAAATGCGGAATGAAAGTTATAGATATTTAAGATTAAACCTTAGAGCCTAACACAAGTGTTGTGCACAAACTAAAGCTAACTATAATTACAGTTTAGCTATGGATCCTATCCAGCAACTAGCAAACCTAGTTAAGATCTAATCACAGCCACAATGCAAGAAATTAAATAAGGCAATCCAGACGACACAAGGAATTTATAGTGGTTCCCCCAAACAACTTGGGTACGTCCACTCTTCTACCAACAAGGTAGGAATCCACTCAGGTTTTTGATCAGGTGCCCTGCCACCAACAAGATCTGCTTCAGGTAGATCAAGAGACCCTTTAGACTTTTGATCAGGTGTCTAAAAACCGAACACAGGTTTTTGATCAGGTGCCCTGCCACCAAGGGATACTTTTGAAGGGAGTAATAACCCTGTACAGGAGGGGGAAAGGGGTTAAGGTGTCTTCTCTATTTTACAATAGATTAGAGAAGCACAATAACTTGCACTGAGCTAGAAAGCTCTAAAAGAATCAAGGCTCCCCCTGGCTCAAAGAACGTCCAGGTGAAGTCTTGCTTCAGTGCAGAAACACTTCAGTAAATACTGAAGGAGGAACTACAAGAAGATATAAAATAAGAAATGAAAATCTTCTAGCAGCTATCTTCTTCTTCTTCTTCTTCTTCAAAAGATCTCTGAGTTAGAACTTCCTGGAACAGGAGAACTCAGGTTGAAGAAGAGCAGAAGAGCTAACACTTCTCAGTTGAGTGAGGATTGCTGAGAGCAGTTAGACTTGTTCTTGTTGTAAGCTTGCTGAATGAATTTCTTATCTCTGTGAACTAGTTGATCTCTTTTCTATGTGGAATCGTTGATTTCTTCTTCAAAGAAGCCTTTATATATCAGCAGCAGCAACGGCTCTAATTGAGTTTGAACCTTGTCGTTTTCTGAACTCTGCAAGCTGGGCTGCAAAAAGCATAAAGCAAAAACAAACTACAGCAGGCAGATATCCTATAAAAGGATAAAGCTTTCTAAGAAGCTGCAAATACTTCTGATGAAATAATATAAGAGAAAGTCACATCAGAAAGAACTCTTTACGGCCAAGGAAGACTTTTTGAGTCTAATGGCTATAAAGGATAGCCTGGCAGATAAAGCAGATTGCATATCTCAGCTATAAGACAAACAACTTTTTCAGAAAAGATTAGATCATGCATATAAAATAGAATTGATATTGCATGGAAATAATGTCACAAAATATTCAGATAATCTATTATAAACTATGCCAAAATAGATATTAAATTAGTCACATCATAGAAGACGACAAACTAAATAAGAGCATACAGCAAAACGTCGAACGACCCTCGGAGATCGTCGAACGGCGCACGGAGATCGTCGAACTATCGGACAGATAGTCGAACGATCCAGATAGTCGAACTATCAAAGAAGATAGTCGAACTACCTCGACAGATAGTCGACCTATCAGATCAGATAGTCGAGCTATCAGATAGTCGATCTATCCGGACAGATAGTCGAACTACCAAACGAAACAGATAGTCGACCTATCAAGCAGATAGTCGACCTATCACAGAAAATAGATAGTCGACCTATCAACAGATAGTCGACCTATCAAAACAAAACAGATAGTCGACCTATCAACAGATAGTCGAACTATCAGATAGTCGAACTATCCAAGCAGATAGTCGAACTATCGAAGCAACACAGATAGTCGACCTATCAACAGATAGTCGAGCTATCAGATAGTTGAACTATCAGAACAGATAGTCGAACTATCAAAACAAGCAGATAGTCGACCTATCAACTGATAGTCGAGCTATCAGATAGTTGAACTATCAGGACAGATAGTCGAACTATCAAAGACGACAGATAGTCGACCTATCAACAGATAGTCGAACTACCAAGACAAACAGATAGTCGACCTATCAACAGATAGTCAAACTATCAACGCAGACAGAACGTCGACCAACTGATAGACGATCGTCGATCAGCCGATAGACGATAGTCGAGCGACGTTCGACTATAGTCGAACGAAAAACTACTTAACCAAATATTCATCTGGAAAAGCAATTCTACACAACTAGGGAATCTAACCTATCAACTAACCTTTGACCATAGATAAATCTTGGGTCAAGAGACAGAAAGAGAGGACAGAACTCAAATCAAAACCTAGGGTACCAACATAGCCGATTATATGGGAGATCTTAAGGATAAGATGGCCCGATGTGAGGTCCAAGAGATGCCGAAAGTTACACTATCTAGGTTCCGTAAGGGCCTTAGCTACGACATCCAAAAGAAGCTCTTACGCTACGATCATAACGATTTGAGCACCACCTTCAACGCCACCCTAGATATTGATAAGCACTTAGCCGCTAAGTACAAACCTAAACACAACTCCTATTAAGGTAAAACTACATTTAACTTTTCCGCCTCTACCAACAAGGATAAGGGAAAATTTAAAACTAATGATTCCTCTAACATTGTTATTATGTCTAGGTACACTAAAAACCCCCTAGGGGAGCGCTTTCCCGTAGGCAAGTTAGTAAGACTAATGCCACTTGTTATGCTTGTAGGGTAACCGACCACTATGGCGTTGAATGCCCAACTAATACGAAGACCTTGGTCATCGTCGAGCATACTAGTGAAACACCACAGTTTATCTACGAGGCTACGGATGAGTCGGAACCGAACGGATTCCCTAGTGACATGGAAGAGGGCAATAACCTGATGGTGATGTGTTGTATCTTGTCAATCCCACATGCGACGAATGATTGGCACCGCACCAACATCTTCTTATTGGTTTTTAAGAGCGGTGAGAAGCTGTGCAAGTTGGTTATAGACAACGGTAGTTTTATGAATGTCATTTCGGAGAAGGCAGTTACACGTATGTCATTATCCACCGACCCGCACCCACATCACTATCACGTTGCATGGGTTAAAAAAACATCCCTTTCTATCACTAAGCATTGCCTAGTTCCACTTACCATCAAAGCTTATCCAGAACAAGTTTGGGTGATGTTATCCCAATTGATACTTGCCATGTATTATTTGGTCGTCAATCACTTTTTGACCACGATGTTACGCATTATGTATGTGCCAACATCTCTGAATTTAAATTTAATGGGAAAAAGATCACTCTTAAGCCCACCCCACCTAAGGACCCCACCGTTCCTTCCAAAGACACGGTCATCCCGGTAGAGAATAAGACTTTGAGTTTGATCAGCAAGAAAGATTTTGCTAGAGATTCCTTTTTGATTGGAATATTTTATGTGTTGGTTTGTTTGCAAACTAAGGATGAAGTCTCTACTTTTGATGAGTTACCCGTAGCATTGAGGAAAATTTTAGAAGAATTCAAAGATGTTTATCTGAATGTGTTACCTTCCATGTTACCTCTCATGCGCGATATCCAACTTGCAATATATTTCATCGCGGGTTCCTCTTTGCCCAATATTCCTCACTATAGGTTGAACCCATCCGCACATCATGAATTACAAACACAAATTTCTGATTTATTATCTAAGGGACTCATTCGGCATAGCAAGAGCCCGTGTGTCGTTCCCGCCCTGTTAGCCCTAAAGAAGGACGGAACATGGAGGATGTGCGTAGATAGTAGAGCTATAAACAAGATCACCGCTAAAAATAGGTTTCCCATCTCTCGTTTGGATTACTTACTTGAGATGTTAGCGGGGGCCACAATTTTCTCCAAGCTGGATCTTAGGAGTGGCTATCACCAGATTAGAATTAGAGAGGGGGATGAATTGAAGACAGCTTTTAAATCCAAAGATGGACTATATGAACGGGTAGTAATGTCTTTTGGACTTTCTAATGCTCCAAGCACTTTCTTAAGGATGATGACTCATGTGCTACAACCCTTCATAGGCAAATTTATTATGGTATATTTTGATGACATCTTAGTTTTTAGCACTTCTTCGAGTGATCATGAATCTAACTTAAGAGTACTCCTTACTACGTTAAGGTCGGAAAAATTATTTTTTAACATAAAAATTGCACGTTTTTTGTAAGTTTCATAGAGTTTCTTGGTTATATTGTGAGTTCGGAGGGTATTCTTGTTGATCCAAAGAAGTTACAAGCTATTAAAGATTGGCCCGAGCCCACCACCATACGTGAAGTGAGAAGTTTTCATGGTCTTGTCACTTTTTACTGTCGTTTCATTCGTGACTTCAGAAGTATTATGGAACCAATCACCGAGTGCTTAAAGAAAGGTTATTTTAAATGGACTGCGTCGGCCCCTAAGGCATTTCAAACTATCAAGACCCGAATGTCGGAAGCACCTGTTTTACAATTACCTGATTTTGGCAAGCTTTTTGAGTTGTCTTGTGATGCATCTAGGGTAGGCATTGGTGCTGTGTTAAGTCAGGAGGGCCACTCAGTTGAGTATTTTAGTGAGAAACTGGCTGGTCCTAAGTTAAACTATTCAAATTATGATATGGAATTCTACGCAGTAATTCGATGCCTCCAACATTGGCGGCATTATCTCCTCCCCAAGGAGTTTGTTCTCCTATCGAACCATGACGCATTGAGATTTGTTAACTCACAAAGTAAAATTAGTAAACGTCATGCTAAATGGATTTCCTATCTACAAGAATATACTTTTCTCATTAAACATGTTAAGGGGACCCTAAACTGCGTAGCTGACTCCCTTAGCCGTATATCGTTATTATTATCTACATTACAAGTGAATTTTATCGGGTTTGAGAGGATCAAGGATGAGTATATTCAGTGTCCTAATTTTAAAGATATTTATTTATCCATTCAAAGTTATTCACCCATCACTATTTTGGCATATTATATTAGGGATGGTTATCTATTTAAGCATGCGAAGTTATGCATCCCACGATCTTCTTTGTGCACCTTATTGTGTGGGAGTTGCATAGCGGTGGCCTTGGTGGTCACTTTCGTCATGAAAAAACTATCGCATTAGTGGAGGATAAGTTTTATTGGCCCGGCCTTAAACCGTTGGTTAGTAAAACCATTTGTAGCTGCCGTGTTTTCCAATTAGCCAAGGTGAATAAGTCTAATGCGAGTCTATATACACCTCCCCCAATCCCGTCCATTCCATGGGAAGACGTTAATATGGATTTTATCTTGGATCTACCAATCACTTTTCGATGTAATGATTCCATCCTGGTGGTGGTAGATCATTTTTCAAAAATGGCCTATTTTATTCCGTGCGATAAAACTAGTGATGTGTCTCATATCGCTAAGCTGTATTTTAAAGAGGTTGTCAAACATCGTGGCGTTCCTAAAACTATAGTTACAGATAGGGACATTAAATTTACTAGTTATTTTTGAAAAACTTTATGGAAGTTAATGGGCACCAAGCTTTTGTTTTCTTTGGCCTATCATCTACAAACGGATGGTCAAACGGAAGTGGTAAACAGAAGTTTGGGAAATTTATTGAGGTGTCTTGTGGGTGACAGAAAGGGAACTTGGGATTTACTTCTCCCCCATGCCCAACTAGCTTATAACAACTCAAAAAATAGATCTACTGACTTGTACCCCCAATGAGATCGTGCATGGCTATAAGGCACCCGTACCACTTGACTTGATTCCCTTACCACCATCGTATAAGCCAAGTCTGTTTGCACACGAGTTCGCTCAACATGTTTGTGACTTGCACAAACACATTCAAGAGACGTTGGCCACTCAATACGCATCTTATCAAGTGCACGCAAACTTGCATCGGAGAGTAACTCACTTAATCATTGATGACTTGGTTTTGGTTCGTCTCATTCCTGAACGGTTATCTTCGGGCTCAATAAAAAAATTAGCTAATCGGAGAGCCGATCCTTTTCGAATTGCAAAGAAATTGGGAGACAACGCTTTTTTGGATTTACCCACTGATTGGGGTATATCCCCTATTTTCAACATTTCGGATTAAATGCCATATGTTTCTCCGCCACCTGAAATATCTTCCCCTTCATTCACATCTTCTTCCACTTCTACTCCTGGGTTGGGGGTGAGATTATTCCCGAATCACTCTCTACTACGGCTTCTACCGAAGGTATGCTAGATGTTGATTTTGCTAATGCTTTTCCAAGGTTTCCCAAAACCTCCTTTGTGCTTGATAGGATTCTGGACGATGAAGTTATTAGCTCCACAGACGGTGGTCTCCACCGCTATCTTGTTCATTGGCGTGACCATCCCGCTTCGGATGATTCTTGGCATCCCGAGGCTGATTTGGAACACTTAGATGCTGGACTCCTCCAGCACAATTGACGTGACCACTCATCGGTGATGAGTGCTTTTGACCGGGGGAGGATTGGTGACGCCGACCCACCAATGACTGAAGATGTTCATCTCTACAACCTACGCTCACGGCATCACTGCAACAACCAAGATAACGAAGCGAACTGCCACAATGACCTCCGCACATGACCGCGTGCAACCTCTTAACTCCTGGATTAAATGTTTATTAGCTTAATTTTTTGCTGGATTAATTTTTTATGCTTAATGATAGCTAGTTTATGTTAATGATAGTTTTAGGGTCAATTTTAGTTAATTTAATGTCGTAAAACATTATATATGGTTATGATGAATGAGAAAGAAGCGGATTTTGGAAAAAAAGAAAAGGAAATAGTCCGTGAACTTCTTCCCTAGGGTTCGGACCCGATTCCTGCGAGCGCACTGTGTGACGCTGCCATCGGCCCTCCGCCCGGCGTGTGATTTGCCACCATCATCCATCGGTGTGACTCTGGCGGCCCGCCCCTTCCTACCCGAGCTGCTGCCTCCACGATCCCTACCCAAGCTGTTGTCTCCACGAACCTGTACCCGAGCTGCTACCCGCCCCTGCCTACTCGAACTGCTGCTCGACTCCTCACCCACGCCCCTCTATCAAGATCCACTGTCTGACGGGACTCATCGGCATGGCTCCGTGGAGATTGGCGAGTCTTTATCTCCATTAAGTGGAACTCCAGTGGAACCGTAGTAGAGCAATTCACCTCGTGACAACCTCCTCGAGTGTGGGTAATGACCTTCCTTCCTCTTCTCGTGTGTGAGACATCCCTTAATATTTCTTGTGAAGAAAAACGGTGGCGTTAATTTTGAAATTGAGATTGCATCGAGGTTTTCTCCGAATTATTCGTTGTTGAACTCTTGATTTTTTGACGTGCTAAGGACTAGGTTTTCCATTGCATTTCTTTTTGTGGGGAGAGATCAACCACCTTGAGCATCGATTTATTTTTGGTGTATCTATTTTGGTACAACACAACCGTTCAGATCGTGTAGGTCCATTTCGGTAGAGCAAATATTGGCAAATAGCCCTTATTTAATCTCTAAAGGATTGGCGATCCTTCGAGTTAGCATACGATTGATAACAATGCAATTTCGGTGTGGTTACGTCTTAGTTGCGTGAGAGAGCGAGTTATGAGTTTTCCGATCATCTAAGTCGTATCGGTGGGACTGGCATGCATTAGTCTGGCCAGGGCCCTACGTCATATTAAACGAACAGACTAAAAGGTTATGAAATGAAACCATATGTAATATCTCTCAAGAAACTAGACCCCTAAGATAGCTTTGTTATGACTAGGTCATGACAAAACCCTAGGAAGCTCAAAGAGACCATGCGAACTTAGACATGAAGGTGAAGATCACCTTGGTTTGCAAATAACACATTCCAATTACCTAACCTAGGGTTTGACTTTAAGGCTTCACTTTGACTCCATGACCCCACCTTAACATTCCTAACCCTTTAAGAGGTCCATTGGGTCACCAAGGACCCATTGGGGTCAACCCAAGTGGTCAAGTTGACCAAAGTCAACTCTAACCCTAAAGCGGTCAAAGTGCCATAATTAAGGGTCAAGGGAACACCAAGATGTCAAACCAACCCTACCCAAATCTCCCTAGACCATAGGGGAGTCCAATGGGTCACTAGGGACTCATTGGGGTCAACCCAAAAGGTCAAATTGACCAAGTCAACTCAACCGTAGTTTAGGTCAAATTAGCCCAAGTGGACCCAACCAAACCCAATCCACTTGGGCTAAGCCCAATTTGAGTGGCCCACTAGCTTTAGGAGGCTGATAATTACATAAGTATCCATCCATTTTCTTGAGGGGTGACTAGGAGAGAGAAATTATAGTTGCCCTTTAATGGAGGAGAGAGAAAGAGAGAGAAAGAGGGTCATTCATGGCTTGGAAGGCCAAGGGCCTCCTCTCTTCAATCCCAATGGCTCCATTCATCTCCCTCATTTGTTTTGAAAAGATCAAGGGGGGGGGGGGGGTGGGGGGGGGGGTTCCAGACCATTCAGTGGCAGTGTGTATTGAACCACCATGGCTGAAATTGTCCACTAATGGCCATTAATGGCATTGAAGCCATGCCCTTTCCCCTGCCTCAACTAATCCCTTTATCATCTTCAGAGCATCATAAGCAGTGTGTTTAGGCCTTTACATTGTTTTTTTTTGCTCAAGGATAGAGATCGGGAGGTGGAATTTTTTAGAGCTCGTCGGTCATGGCGCACCACTACCAAACACGTCGACAAGCCCGATTGTAGGTCCACTTCTCCTCCTCTCCCCTTGTGCTAGCTCCTAGATCAATAGGATTTGAAATCGAGCTCAATTGGGCTGATTTCCATTTTCAAATTCCATGAAAAATCATGGATTTTATACTACTCGGGTTCCCCGGAAAACACCCCTCCGGCGGTCGTGCCACCGCCGGGCGATAGCCCCCACCTCAATAGAGATGGTGGTTGTGGTGGTCGGCCAGGGAGGGGGCTGGATCACCATCAAAATCCTCTGGAATAGGTTCCATGTCGGGTGGATCATGTCCTTCGGCTGGAGGAGGAGGACGATCATCTGGCCATTGAATCTCACGTTTTATGATTTTAGTTATTAAAATGTTATTTACGCCCTTTACTGTGAACTCTTTTAAATCATAAAAACAAGGCCCCTAGGGGCTGAGCCTTGAAAGGTGTCCAACATAAAAATTGTAGCCCTTGAAGACTACTTTATTTTAAAATTTATTTCAACCCATTTGGGTCAGTGGTATGACAACAGCACGCCAAATGGTGCAGTCTATACATAGGGTTAGCCAGAGACTAAATTGAGTGTTCCCATCAATCAAGCCATCCAAAAGACTTGGGATTTGGACTGGAAGTCACTCTTACCTATCTCTATGACATATCCAAAAATGGAAATTTTTGGAAAATATTTTTCCATGGTTTTTGTAAATATTTATTAAATCATGTATGATTTAATTTTAGGGACTATGACCTCATAATTCCTCAAACTTTTGGTGGATGATTCTTAATGTTATGGTATAACCCTGGTAAAATATTCAGCCCAATTGGGGTGAATTTGATTAGGTTTTGGTGTGACCAAAAATTGGTCTCATAAGGGGAAATTAGGTCAAAAGTGCACTAGGTGGAGTGAATGACCATTCCTCATCCAAATGTGGTGAAACTTTGGCCACTGACTTGTAGTCACATATACCCCCTCACAAGTGGTTTTGGGTGGTTTGGGGTGGATATGCCTACAAATCCTAGGATTGCCCTTTGAGTATTGAGAAGGACATAGGGTCATATATCCTTGGATTAACTTTAATATTGGTAGACTGCTTAATAGGGTGGTTCTTACCCGTTGAGGATGACGAGACGTCTCCTATTTCTCCTTCTGAAGACGTTTGTGATTCCAGTTCGCTTAAATTTTTAACTATTCCAAATTTTTCTAGTTTTAGCGAGTCTTCTTCTTCTTTTCTTTTAGATAATTCTTCTGTAGTTCTCCCTACCCTTTCTTCTCCCGAAATTTCACAAGACTCTCCTTCTCCTTGTGAAATTTCCCTTGATGAAAATTCTTTTTCTACTTCTTTTATTCCTCTTTCGATTTCTTCTTCTTTTCTTTCTTCTTCTTTTGACGACCCTTTCTTTCCAATGTTACATACGGCGGAGTTCTTCTATAACTCCGTCCGTTCATTTCTGGGCGTCATTCCCTTGAAGATTCCACCGCATGTCGGTGCAATTCTTCAATTTTTATTTTTTTTGATTTACTCCCCTAAGCGCATACTTAGGGAGTTACCACTTCACTTTACTTTTTATTATCCATTTAGCTAACCAATAACGTCGGGCTCAGACGACGTTAAACAAAGAGCGCTCTTGGGAGGCACCCCCTGCTTATCACTTTTTGTGTTCTTTCTTTTTGTTTTTTCTTGCAGGAATAAAACCCTCGGCGATTCGTTTGGCTCTATCCTTTCCTCTCTTCCTTAGGCCTGAGCCGGTGTCCAACTCAAGCATGGGGGAGCGACATCTGCATTCGGCCTTACGAATCCGGGGAAGTCGTTTTCTTTTTATTTATTTTTTTATTGCATCCCCCCTCCCATTTCTTCTTCTCTTTCTTTTTTTTTTGTTTTTATTTTTCATTGAGGGCAATGAAAGGTTTAAGCATGGGGGAGGGTTTAGTTAGTTTCTTTCTTCCTTTTTTCTCTCAAAAATATATATATAAAAAATCTTTTGCTTTCTTAAAATCAAAATTTTTACAAAAAAAAAATTAGTATAGTTTTATTAAGTTTTTTTTTAGTACTGTTTTTTTATTTAGCCTTATCAAAAAACAAAAAAAAATTAGAAAAATCAAATATTCCAAAAAAAAAGATCATATTTCAAAACCCAAAAAAATGAAAAAATGTCAAAAAAATCAAAAAAATATAATAAACCTCATGCTTAGCTTTCTTTTATTTTTAGAAATTTAGTTTGAGTTTGTTTATAAGCATTTTATTTTATTTGCTAATTTTTATTTCATCATGTTTAGGTAAATCTAATATTTAGTGATTTAGTTTTGAGGATCATCTTATGATTTTACTTTGCTTAGAGTAATTTATTTAGCACTTTTTCTCTTTTATTTTAAATAGTTTCAATTTTGTAGTAATTTTGTTTAAACAATTTTGGATTCTAATGATTATTACCTCATGCTTTTAGATTGTTAGGAAATCCCAATCTACTAGTAGTTGCTCTCTAGTATTTTAGTTTATTTTCTAAAATCTTGTTTAACCCCTTATCCTTTCCCTAATTCTCTTTTTTCTTTTTATTGTTAGATCATATGTCATGGGAATAAGGAGATGTTAGTTCGTTATTCTCTGGTACACATATGCAGCCCAAAAATGAAGAGAGGAATTAAAAGTTCATATATGTCGGGGGAAGTGATAGGATGTTAGTCTATCATTTTCTGGTATTACATATATATTATTTTAAAAAAATAAAATTGTGTGGGGGGTGAAAAAATATTTATGACCACCTCCAATCAAAGACCTCTTCATGTTTATTTTCTCCCCAAACCCCTTAGCCAATATTATTGTCTTAGTCTTTAAATTAAAATATTGGGAGAGCATAAGTAGTAGGTTGCATTTTTTCCTTAAGTCTCTTTCAAGTTATGGTTTTTATCTCTATCTAACCTTGTTTGCACTTTACTCAATTTTGAATACTAGTTAATTTATTTGAGAATTTTTGGCTAAGTACTTCTCTCTTTACACTTTAATTTCATAAGTTAGGACTTAATTCTTAAATCCCTAAATTTTAATTTTGGCTAGATTTTGATGTTAATAAATTTTTAGTTTAATTGCAAATTTTATAATGTCTTATAAATATTTCTCTTCCTTTTGCTCTGGAATAGCAAAAGCCTAAGCATGGGGTATTTGATGACTACTTTTAGTCATCGTTTTTGGGGTAATTTAGTAGCCTAAAAGTCTAAGTTTATTTATATTTCATGCTTGTTATTTCATGTTTTAATGTCTTTTCATAAAGTATAAACTCCTAGTTTAATTATTTGTGTTATGCATTTTTATGTTTAATTTTATGATGCTTATGTTCTATGTTTAACTTGTGTTTTATTTTAAATATAAATATTTATGCACTATGTTATGTTTGTTAAGTTTAGTTTAACCAATATTATGTTATGTTATGTTATTATAATCTATGATATGTTATGTTTTATTTTCATTAATGTCATGTTATAAAAATTAACTAATGTTATGTTTATTTTGTTTAATTTTTATAACTAATTAATAGTATGAATTATTATGTTTTATGTTTAGTTTTGTTTAATTTTATGTCATGATATGTTATGTGTTTCGTTTAAGTGTCTAATGTTTTGTTTGTTATATTTTGTAGGTTTAAGAGTCTTTGGTGCAGCCCTCCAACATGTGCAGCCCGACCCTTCCCATGGTGCAACCCGGCCCTTCATTGGAGCAACCCAACACATGCAAAAGCAGCCCCCATGCATCCCACAAGCCCCTACCCGAGCCCTACTTGGAGCAGCCCAAGTAACCAAGAAGTCTACCCGAGCCCACCAAACAAACCCCCCTACTCGAGCCCCTCATAAAGCCCATACATGTAGCCCATTTTATCCCATGTGGCCGGCCACCTCTCTCCTCCTCATTATTTCCACATGCATGCATTCTCCCCCTTCATTAAAAATCATTCATGCACCTTGCCACCTCCCCTCTCTCTCTCCACTTTATTATTTTCTTCTCCACACTTCCTCATTCATTCCCCCCTTTTCTATTTTATATTTTCTATGTCATTCCCTTAAATTAAATACAATACATGTAGCCCCTCTCTCTCCTTCCATTAAATACAATACATTAGACCTCCCATATTCTCTCTCCCCTTCATTATACAATGCATGAACCTTCGTCCCCTAGCATGGCCGGCCACCCCTTTATCTCCCCTCATCTAGAACATTCCTCCTCTCCTATATAAAAGGACCCCTTGCCTCTTGTTTATGTTAAGTAGTTTTTGGAGAGAGTTTTTATTGTAGTTGTTAGAATGCTAATGAAGAGTAGTTTAGTGGAGTGCTAGTTTAAGTTTTCTTCTTTATTTCCTTGTTGTTTTATTTCATTTCTCCAAGCAATAGTTTAGTATTATTCATCTTTTCATGTACTCTTATTCCTAGTTTAATGATAATGCAATTTCCTTTTCTTTTGTTTTCTTTCTCAATCATGACAAGCTAATTTTATTTTGTGCCCGATCGCGGCGATCTTTCCGATGAAATGACGCATTCTTAATTTTATGTTTGGATTTGTATTTTTCTATTTTTGATCCTTCTTTGATTTTTATCGTGTCGACTCCGTATTCCGGTATACGGTAGTAGGCATTTGATCTCATTTCATAGAAGTCGAGAGACTCATTGATTTGAAAGATCACTCAAGGAAGGAAGGAGTTGAACGCACCCCTAGAGATAGGATGACGTAAATCCTCCGGATTGGAGTCAAATCCAATAGTGCGGGTCACTTCGATAATGCGACTTTAGGCCATTTTGACATGTAAAGAGATTTCGGTCAAAACGTCTATAAGTTCGGGGATTTAATGCTCTATCGAGATTATTTCCTAATATCGGATCCGTCACGGTCTTAATAGATTTACAAATGCTAAACTAATTTATTTCGTTATTTTATTTCAAAGTGAATCGTCGATCGAGCACTCTTTTCGCAATAGTTTATTTCTCATTTAATTAAGCTTAGTTTATTTTTATTTTCAAACCCATAAATCATTCGGTAGGATAATAGATTTGTTGTGAGTAATAGTACTTGCCTGCCCCAAGTTTAAATACGACCTTGATACTACGATTCGACAGGTACGCTTGCCTGTTCGGGTTTTAGCCCATCAAATATGCGATGTGATGCCACGCCGTGTAGGGGACAACTGCAGACGTTCAAGCAACCATGTCCTCACATTTACCTTAATGGAAGAGACTTATGTTTTAAGTTTGAAAACACATTTAAGTTCTTGAGTTTACTGACTGTGTCCCTTGGTCGAGTGGATCACTAGTCCATAAGTGGGAAAATATATAAGTTTACCAGCGAAAAATACTAAGTTTATTTCATTTGTTATCCTATATGAGAATATATACCTAGCAAATAATGCAATGAGGATGGCTTCTAAATTTAGTATAAGTAATTAAAAGGGATTTTTATAATGCTTAAAAATAGTATATTTTATGGTTTAAAATTATGTCATGCCAACATTGAAGAATGCAGCTTTGTATTTTTAAAAGTAACTACATGCATCCTAACATAAAACCTTCCTAGAGAGCAAGTGAGAAAACATTAAATATGTAACAGCAGTAAAAGTAGCAAGTAATCTAATACAGAAAATCTAAGACTATAGGCATCAACAACTGACACGAACTCATAGAGAAACTGTTGTTGGAGTTACCATGGTGATCTAGAAGTGGTCAAACAAGTAATCTCACTGCCAACACGATATGAGCCTGCAGGGTCGCACATAAGAGTTGTGGAGAAGTTGGGAGATTGACTGCGTTGGTAAGGGTTACCAATCACCACGCAAAATGGGGTCTGGCAATCGTTGCCGGGAAAGTTCATTGAGAATGGTTAGTCGAGAGTCGTCGAGTATGACTCGGCGACTAAGACTGTTTCGACGAGAGTCGTCGAGTATGACTCGACGACCAAGGCAAATTCGACGAGAGTCGTCGAGAATCGTTGAGTATGACTCAACGCTCTCAACGCCATGGCATATTCGGCGAGAGTCATCGAGAATCGTTGAGTATGACTCAACGCTTTCAACGCCAAGGCAGATTCGGCGAGAGTCGTCGAGTATGACTCAACGCACTCAACGCCATGGCAGATTCGGCGAGTCGTCGAGTATGACTCAACGCACTCAACGCCGATTCTGCTGGTGATTCTCGCCGACCGATTCTCGCCGATTCTGGATCTGATTCTCGCCGATCGATTTTGGAACCTTATACTGTGTGGTCTGCGGATAAATATGCTTTAGGTTTGTTTATACTTTTAGTATAAATAGGGACTTAGGGTTTTTGGGATTTACACGCGACTTATCCTGCAGCCGATCGGAAACTGACAGAGGTGTTCCGCTGCTGTTCCGACCTGCCGAATCCCAAACACCGCCGACGGAAGTGTTCCGCCGCCGCGTCTGCTCCACCGACCTTCCCATTTCCGACGATCGTCGTCGGTATTGCCTCTCCTGGCGCGGACCTAGCAGTCCGTGGAGTTGCAAGGTGCGGTCGACTTTCCTCCCAATCCTTCGTGCGATGAAGCTCGGGGTTCTCCCGCTCGTGTGGATTTCTGCAGATACGTGGACGCTATTCCACATAGAACTCGCCACCGACAAGGAATCATACTTGGAGCATCTTTGTTGAGTTATGACTCAACACCGAAGTGGTTATTTTTGCCTAGTTATGTATTAACTTCTTGATTTAACATTCATGGCCCGATCCAATCTCTTTGGGTTGTTCTAGATTTTATTACTTCCGCTGTGTGCACAAGTGTTGTGCCAACCTCTTAGAGAAACCCAACAACTGTCATGTCTAACAAAACAACTAGCTCAACACTCTGAGGTGGAAACAAATGGATGCAGCAACTCGCAGCACCAGAAGCACAACTCTGTCAGCTAAACCTACTACTGCTCTAGACCTGAGGCATTCAAAAGAAGAAAACCTCAGAAAGCAAGTTACAAGTGGTGCAGAAAGTAAAAGTAGATCAAACAAACCTCAAGGTGAACGAAAACCAATAAGAAAACTACAACAAAAGGTCAATAGCAAAGAAACAGAAACAAAATAGTAAATCTAACTGTGCAAGAAAGGCTAATCACAACAACTAGACAGAACAGAGTGTCAAACATCAGAAGTTCATATATTCTTCTTTCTTTATTATTCATGTTATTCATCATTTTAAATGAGACTGATCAGCTCAACATGAAAGAGTACTGTGTTGGGGAAAAAGTCCACAACGCGCACAAACCCAGCCAAAAGGCACCATGCCGAGGGAGAAAATCCAACGCACACTGACAAACAGCTAAGGTAATGTGTCGGGGATGAAGGTCCACAACAAGCACAGACTCAACCATAAGGCATTGTGCCGAGGGAGAAACCCAACGCGCACAGACCATCAGATTTTTCTTTAGTTACATGATTATCTCCATAGAGTTTCTTTCATTCAACATAGACTAACGGTCAACAGACTATAAATCGACTCTTAATGAAACCCACACGTCAAAAGGACACTTATCAACTAGGACTTACCCGACGAGATTTCAAAGAGAGTCAACCAACAACTTGGACTGCATAAGGACATTGCAAGGGTTAAGCAAGGTGAGGTACGATCAAAACAACGGGATGCACAAGGTGTCACAACGATCAAAATGACTCAATAGTTAAAGTGATACGACAACTACATTTGTTTACCAAATCTACGGGATAAAATTTGGGAGAAATGGTTCTAGGAAATTTAAACATGTCAAATCTTAAGAAATATGGCTAAAATTTGGAAGAAAAGAGCAAGAGGGAGAGCACGAACAGCACTTGCCTCGGTTTCTAGTCCAATCGGTCCTCCAAATAACTCCACGTCATGGATTTACCCAAAAGAAGGCGCAGGGAAGCGGAATCTACAAGGACTTGGCCAAAAGAGAGGTTAGGGCTGAAAACCCTAATGAAAAACTTCCACAAAATGAGAAATACTTACCACGATCGTGAAGATCTCAGCGAGAGCTTTCCGGATCTATGCTCATTTTGCGATTCCGAGCACCGTAGCTCCGTCGGCGGCGATCCGAAGCTTCACGAACTAAGAACTCTCGCTGTCACTCTCGCTCTCTGGCTCGGTCTAGACTTTAGGAAGAATACGAAGTTAAAAAGGAGAAAATGGAGGGGGTCGGTTCTATTTATTTTTAGGCTAGATTTAGATTAGAAATAATATTACTAACCCCTAATCTAACCCTTAACTATTACCTATAACATAATTTATCTTTTAAGTATGCATATATATACACACACATATATATATACAAGTGCCCGACACGGGGCTCCTCCCCTTTGGCCTCGTGCGAAAGTACCCGACCGACGACGACGGGTTTTGCCCGCTACCGGCAAGCTTTGCCCGTCCGCAGCTGGCTCCGCCCGACCCGCAACATATACATATGAGTACTCAAAATGACCGTAAAAAATTATAAATCAAGAATATAATTTTTATTTTGTAAAACAAATTATATTTTAACGTTAAAACATTAACCCTTCTCTTATTATTCCTAGCTAGAGACAATAGGTTCAGGGTATCTAGTGTTTTTATTTTTTTTATTTTAATATTGTAATGTTATGTAATTACCTAAAAGGATATTGTCTTTATAATATAGTAATATAAAGTTCTGTATAATTGTGTAATTATGAATACAACAATAAAAGTAATATAGGAATATTTGCAATGTTTCACCAAAGATTAGTTTTCGTATAATAGTAGAGATATATATATATATATTGTCTAAACGGGAAGGAGGCGGACTGCGGGCAATTTATGAGCCGGCGTGCGAAAACGAAAATGGAGGCTTAAGATGGCTTCGAATCGAAAAGTAATCAACACGGAAGATGTAGATCTCGTCGAGACGAACAAAATTCATTTTAACCATTTTCCTATTTGATGTTATTTTGACCTTCAAAATGACGCCCAAAAGTAGGCTAAAACGGATTTCTCGAGAAGGGCTGGGATTTCTCGAGAACAAACCTCAGGATTACTCGGGAAGGGCCTAGAGTTCTTGAGAACAAGCTCAGGATTTATCGGGAAGCGCTGCAGATTTCTCGAGATGAACCTATAACTTCCCAAGAACAAAATTGGATGAACAGTGGCCTTTTGTCCTCATGAATAGTGAATTTTGCAAATTTATCCAAAAATTAATCTATAGAAATGAATAGTAAATGGTATTTTTGAATAGTGTTTAATAATAGTGATTATAGAAATTATAATAATAGACTAAATTATCGTACTAATTACGAAGGGCTAAACGTGCGCCGAATTCGACGAAACTCGCGACATAGATGAATACTGACGCTACGAACCCAGTGGCGAAGACGAAACCAAAATCCGACGCGCGATTCTCAAGATATAAATTTCCAAAATTTACGGCGAACATAATATCTACCAAACTTCAAAAATGCATCGAGGCTCCAATATCGCTCGGATCGCGATGAAACTTGACTGGCATGTCAAAAATTAATTAATTTAAATTTCCTAACATGAACTTTTCCAGTTTCGACAAGAATTCACGAATTTGGCCGACTTGATCGAACGGACTCGAAAACACACTAACGGCGACGCGCCGCCAACTCCACGTTAACGTAACGCTCTTACGTCATTATGACGACACCAAGAGGATTAAATAATTTTCGGAAAATCAGGGGCGTTACAGTCATCCCTCCAAAAAGAAAGTTTCGTCCTGAAACTTGAAACGCAAAACAAAACAAGAGAACAGAGGGGGAGATGAGATGCAATTTTGCTAGATAAGAATACTAACCGGAGAGGACTTAGAGAACAACTGAGGATGAGATTCTCTCATTGACGATACTAATTCCCAAGTTGCACTCCTGACTTCTTGATTTCGCTTGAGAACTTTAACCATTGAAATTATTTTCCTTCTCAGTACACGATCTTGCGTCTCCAGAATACGGACAGACTCTTCAACATACGAGAGATTAGGCTGCAACCGGGGAATGAAGTTAAGGACATGCTGATCACTACGAACGCACTTTCGCAACTAGCTCACGTGAAACACACCGTGAACACCAGGGAATGAAGCAGGCAACACCAGTCTAAGCATACACTCTGATGCGCTACAGAAAACTCATTTCTTCTAAAGCCTGGTTAACTTTCTCTTCAATCGACCATTAGTCTACGGATGAAAAGAGGTTGAACACCTAAGGCCAGAACTTAAAGCTCCTTATAAAACTCTGCCAGGAACGCGACATAAACTTGGAGCTTCGACCTGATACAAAACTTATAGGCACACTATGCAATCTCACAACCTCATCCAATATAGTTTTGTTATTTTCTCCATCGAGTAACCAATCAATCAGAATTAAACAATATGTGCACACTTTATCCATCTATTCACGATAGCTCACACAAAATTTGTGCTTTCGGGGAGACCTTAACGAACAACTAATCCAACTCATAATATCAAATAATTTATTTCAATTCTTTGTGCATCCTAGTTGAATCTAAGTGGTAACAAACGTCAACGTCAAAGTTCGCAATATATTTTATCCATTTTCACTAGCGCAGATTCAATTCATTTTGAGCGAAGATATACTCCAAGATCTTATGGTTCACAAAAATCTTACACAATGCGCCAAATCAAATAGTCTCCAAAACATCGAGGTACAGATCATCATTGAAATTTCCAAGTTATACGCATGATAGTTCTCTTCATGAATCTTTGATTGCCTTAAACCATATGCGATCACATTCTTCCTTTTTGTATCAAGACATACCTAGGCTCATCGTAGAGCTCATCCTCAAATAAATATCAAATTCTCCTACATAAACCTAATCAGGGTCACAAACAAACACAAGGAATCATTCCACATGCTTTCTATATCATCATGTCAATCCTACAAAATTCTTTATTTCCTTAGAAGTTATAAGTCTCTTCCAAATCAATCACTGCAACGATCTTTACTAAGTTCGTCGAAAATTCATCTTATCAATATTATGACCCAAAACGGAAATCACGACAGCCAAATATTTCAATCGCATATCATGGAAAACAAGGTTATGCTCTCATAACCTCAACTGCATAAATTTTAAAAAAATAATTAACACGCTCCTCTGCACCCTTAGAGTGTATCACAACGTCATCTATAAAAACAGCCACAAGGTGACCCAAAATTTCCCTTAACATAATATTCATCAAATCCATGAAGGCAGAGGATGCATTCGTTAAAATCAAAGGTCATATCTAAAACCTCAAAATACAGCCTATAACGGGAACAAAAAGGCAGTCCATGGAACATTCAACTCACGGATCCTTCATACATAAAAGTATAAATGGATGTCAAACCTCGAGAATACAGAACTATCTTGCAACTGATTTAACAATCATCTATCCGCAATGCTTAACATTTATCTTGATAGTCACCTCATTCAATCTTTTATAGTTCATTCCTAATCTTCTAAAGACATCCCCCATTTGTTTGTGAACAGAACTGCGGCATTTTAGGGCAAGGAACTTGGCCTATTGAATCCACAAAATATCAACTCATTTAGCTAGGTACGAAACTATTCTAGCTCACGCGGGGTCAAGCGGTATGGTTCTTGAAAGTTTTCTAGTGTCAACTATCTTCACCTATGGGGGGGGGGAATAAGTGATTTGCAGTCTTTTACGGAATTAAAAATTAACCTGCACAAGGAAACAAAAACAACCACAACACAGAAACATACAAGCAGTTATAGTGGTTCCCCGATTTGGGTACGTCCACTCTCCCCCTTCGACCTATCTCCCAACAAGGGATGACTCGGTCACTTCACCAACAGGATTGAAATCCAATTCTCTCACTATGGAAGAAACCCTTCCACCCGAAGGAGTCACTACTCCTCCACCACGGGTTGCACCCAACCCTTACAACGAGGAATCAAAGTTCCTTTACAACAAAGTTAAAATAGAATGTTCAAGAAATACAAACTACGTTTGGAGAACCCGATGTCCCTCTTCGTTCAATGAAGCTTTCTGGATGAAGACGAAGAGTCCACGATCGGAGCACTCTCTTGGAGAGGATCTTCCCGAGATCGGCGGCGGTAAGTGAATGCGGCGGCAATGCTTTGTAGATCCAAACTTCTTGACGAGGCAAGCAAGGTCTACCAACGATCTTACTCAGATCAATCGTCTCAATCGATTCGGAGGGAAGAAATATTCCCGTTCAACAAATCAAGAGACAAAGGATCTCAAGATAGAAACGTGAGACTCTAAGCTTAGCCTCGGTTCTGTCGCCGGACAATCAAAGAGGACCTCTAAGATCAGCGGCGGCGACTATCTTCGAGCGGCGATGGCGACGGAAGTAAGTCCGCAATTGTCTAGGTCATGCTCGGCGGCCGTGTTCCGTTTTCGTTTTCTTTGCTACCTTGTTAGTTCAAATTCGTGGGTATTTATACTGTAGATCAACCCTAAAAGACCGTTGTGGGCCCTACAAGGAGAAACCCCAAGCCCGGTCTAATCAGCGCCCAGCATTATGGTTCAGTCCAGCGAGCAGAGAAAATTCTCCTAAGGCAAATTCGGCGGGAATCATTGGTGATTCCCGTCGAATTCGGCGGGAATCACTCATGATTCCCGTCGAATTTTCCTTAGAAGAATTCCAGTTGAAATCCATGACATCCGGAGGGAATCGGCAAGAATCAAAACAATTCTTGACGAATCGACGAGAATGCGGAGTCATTCTCGACGATTCGGCGAGAATCACTTATTGATTCTCGACGATTCTTACTTAGCAGAATTCTTGAAGGCATTGAGTCAGCCGGATGTAGTCGGCGGGAATCGGCGAGTGATTCTCGACGATTCGGCGAGAATCACTAGTGATTCCCGTCGAATCGGCGAGAATCACTTAGTGATTCTCGTCGAATTTAACTTAGACGAATCATCGTCTTTCTTCCCATGAGTTGGTCTTTGACCCATCCTTGCTCCTCTTCATCTCTCGATCAATCTCAACCCTGTATTTGAAAATAAGTACACTCCAATAGAGAGAGTACACGTGAGCCAACACACTGATCTACTCAACGAGGGATTACATTGCACAGACCCGTGTATATTGACCCACTGTACCCTGACATTGGTGTGTACTTAGCGTGGAATAACTGCAAGCACAACTTGAATACATATCATCAAATACAATGTGAATTCATCTTAGCTTGACAGGAGGCTTCTTCAAATCCAGGTAATTGTGGATAAAATACCCAATAATCTCCCCCTATTTGAAGAAGCCAAAATCCTACTAGCTAAGATGAATTTCACCAACCAGAGTAATATACATAACAAATTAAGAGAGACAAGACACAGAATGTTAAAAGCATACAGAACAATACTTGAGTCAACATGAGATCATATATATATATATATATATATATATATATCCAAAAGAATTGTTCATATAAAAGTATGAAGAGATAAACATGCATAAAGGAAATGACAAGCCAAAATCCTAAGCCTATTTCTCCTTAGCTAGATCATCCTTCAGTTGTTGAGCCAAGTACTTCTTGCTTTGTCTCTCAAAATATTCCTTGGTCTTCGGATAGTATCTGGGGGGAGGAGCTTTATGTTCCACTGTGTTGGTCCTGAAAAAGATACTTCGTTTAGCTTCATATTCTTTGTGCAGCTCCCACTCATACTGATTATATACTTCATTTCGATTAATTTCCCCCCGCTGTTGTAGCATAAAGGTTTCCAAAATAATGCTCCTCGAGATGGGACTCCATCGTTCATTTCGCACTTCACTCTCCTTCAATCTTACTTTCTTCTCGGCTGGAGTCTCTTTGGACGTCCCTTCTTGGAGTTTTCTTTTTCCTTTCGCTATGGCTTCCTGGTCAAACATGGCCCTGAGAGTAGCCTTGCCAGCAGCCATGACAGCCTTCCTGACCTCAGCTTCACTCAGGGTAACCTCCTCAGCACTTGGAACATTATCAACAATATTGGTAACCTCATCAGGAGAAGGAACCGGAATTGGAATTTGTATACCGGAAGTTTGCTGAACTAGCCAGTGACAGCTATCAAAAACATACTTATTTGACTGTTTGAAGTTGTCGACCATAATCTGTTCTAGCCCTGCCATCTTAGCTGTATATTCATTCTCCCCCTTTTTGGCTTCGAGGGCAATGAAGTTTGCATAAGAATGCAGTGACTCATCTATATGTTGTGCAGTCTTAGTGAACTAAGATAGAAGGGAAGTCTGATTTACGTTGAGAGTCACCATGTTGGCATTGAATAGCTTGATGTTGTCGGCCACAACATGTGCATTTTGGTTCACCACCGCTAGATCAGCTGTGTTATTCTGGAGTCCTTGCATTAGAAGATTTACTGCAGTGTCAGCCTCTGCATACTCGGCATCAAACTTCTGTTCCATCAGATCCAGTTTATGATTTATTTCCACAACATTCTTAAGCATTAGCTCCTCAGATTGTTTAATCCGTTTTAACACTTTGTTGTGTGATTGTTCAAAAGAAGTTTTCAGTTCATCCACTATACCTTGAATGATATTCACTGTGTGATTTGCCAGGTTAGGTCTTAGTGGATAACCCTGAGGCATGCCTTGGTCGTGCTCTTCTGCAGAGTCACTGGGAGAGCTTGATAAGTTCATAGTCTCCAATGGGGGGATAGGGGCAGCCTCTATAGTTTTTGCATGAGTGCTTATCATCCTCTGCTGAGAGGACTCCCCCTCCATTGCTACACCAGATGTCTTAGGAACTTCCAAAGGAGCCCGTTCGTCAGAGGGGACTTCAACATCACCCCGTAGCTCCACCATCTCCACCATCTCCCTCATGGTCATTTCATTTTCAACTACTTCATCATTAACCTCATCAGCAGCCTAATCTTCCATATCATCATCGTCAACCGCAGTATTGTCCATGTCCTCCTCGTCTTCCTCCTCTTCAACTTGATCAGTGGCGAGGGTATCAACGACATCTTTTACAATCAGAGAGATGTCAATAACTACCTCAGCATGATCCAGACTGAGATATCTGTCCTGAGTGTATCAGTAGAAGCGGGTAGTGACTCACCCTCAATTCCTGCATGCAGTAAATCAGGAACGTCACTTAGTTCATCCAAGGGATTTTTGTATTCTGGAGCTCTGTTACCTTCATCATCATGGGCTTCAGTCACACCTGCTTGGCCAATCCTCCTTTCCCATCTGTCAAATACACTGGAGTCCATTTTCTTCAAGTAATGGAGAGGAACTCCCTTACTCATGTCAAACCTGTCTCCATCCAGCTCCTCTTCAGCTCTCGATCAATCTCAACCCTATACTTGAAAATAAGTACACTCCAATAGAGAGAGTACACATGAGCCAACACACTGATCTGCTCAACGAGGGATTACGTTGCGCAGACCCGTATATATTGACACACTGCACCCTGACATTGGTGTGTACTTAGCGTGGAATAACTACAAGCACAACTTGAAGACATATCATCAAATACAATGTGAATTCATCTTAGCTTGACAGGAGGCTTCTTCAAATCCAGGTAATTGTGGATACAATACCCAACAGTTCTCTCGCGAAAAGGCAAGTATCTTATTCAAGATCTAAAAACAAACTCCGCCTCTCTCTTAGGAGGGGAGACCGGGAAAACTAGCCGGAAAAATATCTGGAAACTCTCACACCACAGAACACGCAGCATAACAAGAGCAGTTTCCAGAACATAAATAGAAATGAGAAAAAACTCGCAGTCAGACTCTTAAAATTTACGAGAACGCACCGCATAAAAAGTCAGAGAATCTTGATATTGAAATCAAGACACACTCCAGGGTTGGTCAATATCCATCATAAAGTATAGATGTTTATCCTAGCAACGGTCTACAATGCTAAAACTAGACTTCTGATCCATGCCCAAAAATCATACTTAAATCTTCCAAATCTAGCACTACCAATCGACCTACCATAGAAATCTAATCTAAGGAATGAGACAACTCTGGATACCCTAGTTCGACACCACCAAGTCACAAGAGGGAAATTTAGCATAAAACGAATCACTAACTCGATTAGGAGTCAAGCGATAACAATCTACAAGAATTCTAACCACGTAATAGCAGATAGTACCAAAATCAAAGAACACGTGCTCATCGGTTATTTATCTTAACCTTCCTATAAATCGCACATAGAACTTAGTCGAACAGAAATCGATATATTAAGGAAGCTACCAACTGGATTAGAGTCTAAAATGAGATTACCCAATAAATTTTAGACTTGACACTCCACAGCAGTTATTGACTCAGGAGCAAATCTCGTCGATTGACCGATCTCACTTTCATACTCAACCAACACAAGAAAATTGCTTACCAGGCTACGGCCTCAAGATAGCAGCAAGTAATGCCTGCAATTATGCTTGCATTACAACCAACTGCCTTGATAGAGTTTCAATGCCCTAGTGCAGTTCATCTAACGTCGCTTCAATACGAATACTCGAAGACTCTCCATCAAACTGGGAAGTCATCCCTATTGTAAAATGCTTCGGGGCCATCTTCTACAAATACGAACAAACGACTCATCAAAGACCTAGCTTAAGACACTTAAGCTAACAAACTCGGATATCTTGACTAAAATCAAATCAGGAACGAACAGATACTTGCTCTTGTTATTACCTTGCTGTGGGAATTCATGAAGTGATGCTATGCTTCTAACTTAGGATGATGAACCGTCATCCCTTTGATACTTATGCTTTTAATATGAATGCACAAATGTTTAAATTTCATTTCAAATCATGTGTATACATATGTCATCATGAAGATCTTTAACTTGGCACGTTGTGCTGATGCTATGTTATGATGTTTATGTTATGATATGCATTCTAAAAAGGTCTTAGTGTATGTTATGAGCGGCGTACATATACAATATTATGCATCATATACTACATAATATCGTATGTAACGAAAAAGTCAAACGTGTTAATGGACATCCATTTGATGATGGTTATGCCTCCCATACTACATAACTGTCACATGTTGCTACCTATGGTGGATCAATATACAAACACATATTATGCATCTCATACTACATAATATGTCTTGTATACTTCTTATCATGCTATGAGTATAGTGTTCATGCTTCCATCAAGATCTAATGATGACATATCAGTGTGTGTATGAAATGATACTAGACAAATTAGAATTTTGCTTAAGGGTAGTGGTCGTCCGAATAGCTTGCAAAACAAACCAACCCTCTTGCAAAATGTGCATCTGATACCAACTGTCATGACCCGCATTTTTTCTCCGTATTAAATAATACGTCAGAGTAAGAGAAAATTCACGTCGTGATGTCACGTCGTGCAGGAGACAACTATAGACGTCTACGCAACCATGTCCTCACATTTACCTTAATGGAAGAGACTTATGTTTTAAGTTTAAAAACACATTTAAGTTCTTGAGTTTACTAACTATATCCCTCAGTCGGGTGGATCACTAGTCCATAAGTGAGAAAATATATAAGTTTACGCAGCGGAAAATACTAAGTTTATTTCATTTGTTATCTTATATGAGAATGTATACCTAGCAAATAATGTAATGAGGGTGGCTTCTAAATTTAGTATAGGTAATTAAAAGGGATTTTTATAACGCTTAAAAGTAATATGTTTTATGGTTTAAAAATTATGTCATGCCAACACTTCAGAATGCAGCTTTGTATTTTTAAAAGTAACTACATGCATCCTAACATAAAACCTTCCTAGAGAGCAAGTGAGAAAACTTTAAATAGGTAACAAAAGTTAAAGTAGCAATTAATATAATACAAAAAATCTAAGACTATAGGCATCAACAACTGACACGAACCCATAGAGAAACTGTCATGTATAACAAAATAACTACCTCAACACTCTGAGGTGGAAACAAATGGCTGTAGCAACTCGCAGCACCAGAAGCACAACTCTATCAGCTAAACCTGCTACTGCTCTGGACCTAAGGCATTCAAAAGAAGAACACCTCAAAAAGCAAGTTATAAGTGGTGTAGAAAGTAAAGGTAGACCAAACAAACCTCAAGGTGAACAAAAACCAACAAGACAACTGCAACAAAAGGTCAGTAGCAAAGTAACAGAAACAAAACAGTAAATCTAGCTGAGCAAGAAAGGCTAATCACAAAAACTGGACAGAACAGAGTGTCAAACATCAGAAGTTCATATATTCATCTTTCTTTATTATTCATGTTTTTCATCATTTTAAATGAGACTGATTAGCTCAATAGGAAAGAGTACTGTGTCGGGAAAAAGTCCACAACGCGCACAAACTCAGCCAAAAGGCACCATGCCGAGGGAGAAACTCCAATGCGCACAGACCAACAGCTAAGGTAATGTGTCGGGGATGAAGGTACAAAATGCGCACAAACTCAACCATAAGGCACTATGCCGAGGGAGAAACCCCAACGCGCACAGACCATCAGAGTTTTCTTTAGTTACATGATTATCTACACAGAGTTTTTTTATTCAATATAGACTAACGACCAACAGACTATAAATCGACTCTTAATGAAACCGACACGTCAAAAGGACACTTATCAACTATGACTTACCCAACGAGATTTCAAAGAGGGTCGACCAATGACTTGGATTGCATAAGGACATTGCAATGGTTAAGCAAGGAGAGGTACGATCAAAACAACGAGACTCACAAGGTGTCGCAACGATCAAAATGACTCGATAGTTAAAGTGACACAACAACTACATTTGTTTATCAAATCTACGGGATAAAATTTGGGAGAAATGATTCTAGGAAATTTAAACATGTCAAATCTTAAGAAATATGGCTAAAATTTGGAAGAAAAGACCAAGAAGGAGAGCAAGAACACCACTTGCCTCGATTTCTAATCCAATCGGTCCTCCAAATTACTCCACGTTGCGGATTTACCCAAAAGAAGGCTTGGGGAAGTGAAATCTACAAGGATTTGGCCAAATGAGAGGTTAGGGCCGAAAACCCTAACGAAAAACTTCTACGAAACGAAAATACTTACCATGATCGTGAAGATCTCAGCGAGATCTTTCCGGGTCTATGCTCGGTTTGCGATTCGGAGTACCGTAGCTCCGTCAGCGGCGATCCGAAGGTTCACAAACTAAGAACTCTCGCTGTCACTCTCGCTCTCTGATTCGGTCTAGACTTAAGGAGGAAGATGAAGTTGAATAGGAGAACATGGATGGGGTCGGTTCTATTTATTTTTATGGTAGATTTAGGTTAGAAATAATATTGCTAACCCCTAATATATCCCTTAACTATTACCTATAATATTATTTATCTTTAAGTATGTGTGTGTATATATATATATGTAGGAAAACTTATCTTTGGTGCAACATTCAAAAATGTCAAGTATACCCTCATTTTTAAATTTTAATGACTTGATATATATTACAATATATTTCAAAAAAAATAAATATAATGTCTATTCAAGTAATTACACTATCCCCAAATTTAGAGTAATGATGAAAATTCATTAAAATTCAAAAATTTTTTGGTAGAGCTCATACACCTACTATGGTAGGCTATCATTAGACATGTTAGCGGTCTATTCGAGGAAGGTTGTCATTAGGCATATCAGCGGTCTATTCAAAGAACATTGTAATTTTTTTTAATTAATTCAATTTAATTTTTTCATGTTTTCAATTTAAATTTTTAATTAATTAATTTTTAATTTATTTTATGAATGTTTTCAATTTAAAAAAATAGGAGAATGGGGGTGAGCGAAGCCCGCTGTTGCCGGCCTAGTACTGTGGAGCATGGTCATCGGGCCAGAGGCCCGTGCCTGTCACTCGTATATATATATGGGAATAACGGATATTAACGGGCTGCTAAAAGTGCACAAAACGCAAACAGAGCGTAATACGGAAAATACACCTAGTAAAATATATTTTTAGAAAAAGTGGTCAACATGAAAGTTGTAGATCTCGACAAGATCTACAACTTTCATGTTGAACACTGTTCCTAAAAATGCACGAGACTAGGTGTATTTTCAAAAGGCGCGAAATCGGGCGGAACTATTGAAAAGTTCCGTCGGGTTCCGCCCGGTTCCGCGTCTTTTGAAAATACACATAGTTCCGTGCATTTTTAGGAAAAGTGTTTAACCTTAATCTCATCGAGATCTACAACTTTCATGTTGACCACTTTTTCTAAAAACACATTTTACTAGGTGTATTTGCAGTATTACGCTCTGTTGTATTTTCTGCACTTTTAGCAGTCCGCTATATATATACATATATATACATGTATATATGTACATATATATACATGTATATATGTGTATATATATGTATATATATATACATGTATATATATGTACATATATACATGTATATATATGTATATATATATACATATATATATATAGATGTATATATACATGTATATATATATATATATGTATATATATATATATATATATATATATATATATATATATATATATATATACGAGTGACAGGCACGGACCTCCGGCCCTCGTGCCCCGCGCGACAGTACCCAGTCACGGGGGCGGGCTTCGCCCCTATGTAATATAATATAATATATTTTTATATAATATATTTAAAATTTATATTACATATATATAATATTCATATAATATTATATATTATATATTCATAAAATATAATATTTTTTTAAAAAAATCAGAATCCCTCCCCCCTGTTTTTTCGCCCAGCCCTGCCCTCCCCCCTTTCTATTTCCAGCGACGGCAGAGCCGCCGGCGGCCTGACCGGCGCCCACCGGCGGGTCCGCCGGACTCCGACAAACCCTCTAGGGGTTGTCTGGCGACCGCCAGAGGGTTCGTCGGAGTCCAGCGGACCCGCCGGTGGGCACCGGTCAGGCCGCCGGCGGCTCTGCCGCCGCTGGAAATGGAAAGGGGGAGGGCTGGGCTGGGCGAAAAAACACGGGGGGGGGGGGGGGGAATGTGCGGGGATCGGGTTTAAGGAGAGAGAAGATGTGAGGTTTTTTGGGGATCTTTTTATTTGCAGGCCAATACCGTTATTTGCAGGCCAAGATCCAACAGTTCAAGATTAAAACATTCAAATCTGACGGCACTTGTTTTTTCCCCTATTTTCGAACTCATTTATATTGACAGACCACCATACTTCTTTTTAGAGTAGTATAGATATAGATATAGATATAGAATTACATATATAAGCTCAAGCTTTTTTAAGCCTAAAATATCTTGAGTTGGTTCTCCCACAATACATGTCAGAATTAGGCAAATAATATATACATTTTGTAGCCAACAACAAGATCTACAACTTTAATGTTGAACATTTTTTTCAAAATTTGCATGATTTGACCGGAATCTCGCCCGAAATATTGATGGCTCGAAATGAATATAATAATAATAAATTTAAAAATTCGAGCCAACAACCTGCGGGCCAGATTCCTGCTAAGCCGTGTAAATTTTGAAAACATGTTCAACATTAAAGTTGTAGATCTCGTTCTTGGGTATAAAATACATATATTATTTGTGTAATTCCGACATGTATTGTGGGAGAACCAACTCAAGCTTTTTTAGGCTTTAAAAAGCTTGAGCTTATATATTCCAAATATATATATATAGTCTAAACAGGACGGAGGCGGACTGCGGGCTATTTATGAGCGGGTGCGTAGAAACCAAAAATGGAGGCTTAAGATGGCTTCGAATCTCAATGTGATCAACACGGAAATTGTAGATCTCGTTGAGACGAACAAAATTCATGTTAACCTTTTTCTTATTTGACGCTGTTTTTACATTCAAAACGACGCTCAAAAGCATGCTAAAACAAATTTCTCGAGAAAGGCTGGGATTTCTCTAGAACAAACCTCAAGATTACTCTGGAAGGGCCTAGAGTTCTCGAGAACAAGCTCAGGATTTATCGGGATGGGCTGCAGATTTCTCGAGATGAACCTATAATTTCCCGAGAATAAAATTGGATGAACATCGACCTTTTGTCCTAATGAATAGTAGATTTTGCAAATTTATCCAAAAATTAATCTATAAAAATGAATAGGGAATGGTATTTTTGAATAGTGTTTAATAATAGTGATTATAGAAATTATAATAATAGACAAAATTATCGTACTAATTATGAAGGGCTAAATGCGTGCTGAATTTGACAAAACTCGTGCCATTGACGAATACCGATGCTACGAACCCAGCGACGAAGACGAAACCAAAATCTGACACGCCATTCTAGAGATATAAATTTCCAAAGTTTACAGCGAACATAATATCTACCAAACTTCAAAAATGTGTCGAGGCTCCAATATCGCTCGGATCGCGACGAAACTTGACGGGTGTAACACCCCTATCCGTCACATAGCATATAGCAGTAGGTTCGGTCGGGGCCCGACGTCATATACTACGGACAGACCAGTTGGTTACTTATTGAAACCATTCAACCAATCACAACGTCCTACACAGAGCACCTAGCTGAAGCAAATTATTAAGTTGCAAGATAAAAGAACCCAGCCAAAGCATGAATGTCAACTACAAAAGACCCATAGGAATGTATAATACAACAATTGATGGCCTTATGGCCTTACAAGAGTTTGCTTAATAAAAGTGTCTTCGAAACCTCGGCACGCAGGCCGGTCATACATGAGTACAAAAGAAAACACTCAAAACTTGGCCTTCGAGGGCCGGTACAGAGACTTGGGCTTTAGCCCGCTATTTGCCACTCGGCTCCGCAGCACCTGCAAGCAACAATGCACCGCACGGTGGTAAACAAAAGCAACGGTAAGCTATGCTGACAAAATTATAACGACCCCGCCCCCAACACGGGGCGGCGATGCTCTTCCTTGCATTTTGTTAGCATAAACAAGCGGTATAGTGCAAACACACACTTCATCACAGGTGCAGGCACGCACGGCCACACAACTCGTGCACTCAGGGCACATTCACGGCGAACCGGCAACGTCACGTCAATTTAAGCCATAGACATTCCCGTCTCACCACCGTCCCTTGGACGGCCAACCATATGAGCATTTTGTCTCCTTGGCAATGGTCACGTCAATTTAACCCATAGACCGCCGAAGACCCTCATCTATGCCAACGGTTCCGCCGAACGACATAGATTGGGTATGGTTCCGCCTGACCCGTGCTCATACTGCAATGACAATTTAAGCCATATGCGAAGGTCAAGACTCCCCGAGTCCCGTTTCCATCACATAATACACATAACCTGGTTATGTTCAAGTTTGCTCCCCGGCCACCATGTTGGCAACATCCGGCATTTGCCCGGTTTTCTGGGTGCACCTTTGAGTTAGTCCCCAAGGCTCCCTGTTGCAATCTACCTCGTAGAAAACCCGAAAAATAAACATTCACCTGGAGTCTTCTCCCGTTATTATGCAATACAACATCACCGATCCAGACCAACATGTCTGGATAGGCTTCACACAACATGCCTATGGTTGTTTTCGCATACGGACTCTACACTAGGGGGACTTTACATAGGAACGCCTCAACTAATCGCACACTCGCGTGAGAGGACTTCCTATGCAAAGGAAAAGAGGACTTCGCATGTCCTAGGATGAGAATCGTTACCCCAGCGTTCTTCCTTTGCGCCATGGAAATCTATAAAGAAGGAAAGCACCGCAATCTCCTTTCCTCGGCGGATCCGAAGTCGGCTCGCGATTTGGAGCTCCGAAGCTCCGCCGATGACCGGATCTACCTCCTCTTCCTCCTCCTTTCTCTCCCTTCTCTCTAGAACTTAGAGAGAGAACTCAAATGGAAAATAAGTGTTTTCCAACCCTATTCCCGGGTTAAATTCCATCAGGAACAACCCCAGCCCTTGGATCCCAAGCCAAGGAAACGGACGGCCACAATTTAGGCTGAAAATAGAAAATCTGGGCCGAACACGGGTTGCAACACGGCCGTGTGCATGGCCGTGTCACTCATTCGCCGTCACCAGAAATTCCCGACCAGAACACAGCCTCTAACACGGTCACCGACATGCCCGTGTCACAATGTGACACGCCCGTGTCATGGCACGTGTCACGTCCCGTGTGCAAACTCCACGTTTACCCCGAGAAGGACCCGGCCATGTAATACGCCCGTATCACATGTCATATGCTAGACACGCCCTGGGACACGCCCGTGTCTTAGGTCGTGTAATCTCCTTAGCACAAAACATCGCACAACCTGAGGAGGACACGGGCATTCGACATGCCCGTGTCGAATTGAACACACCCGTGTCGGACCTGAACACGCCGGGGCTCAGGCCGTGCGCCCCTCACTCAACGATCATTGAGTGTAAGGCTCTGAGTGGCTAACACGCCTTGGGACACGCCCTTGTCCCAGGCCGTTTTCACCCCCCCCCCCCCGACGACCGTTAACTCCAAAATCGTCGACCACGCGACCAACACCGACCCAAGCATGACACGCCCGTGTCCCAGGCCGTATCACCTATAGTAAAACCCAAATTTGGCTAAAAACGTCACCTGCCCCTCTTTTGAGTTTGAGGCGTTATAACTCTCTCCCTCTTAAAAGAATTTCATCCACGAAATTACCAAAGGAAAGATAACGGAAAACTTTAAGTGGTACCTGAGCGGAATAACTCTGGGTACTCCTCCAACATAGTTTGCTCCTGTTCCCAAGAGAGCTCCTCCCGACCGCAATTGTCCCACCGGACCTTGACCATCTGGATCTCCTTGTTACGGAGTCGTTTAACTTCAAAGTCCTCAATACGAACGGGCTTGACCTTAGTCATCAACCCTTCGTCCACAAGCACTTGATCCACTGCGATCACCTGCGAAGGCTCTTGCACCGCCTTCCGTAATACAGAAATATGAAATACATCGTTTAGTACACCCAACTCTACCTATAGATTCAAACGATAAGCCGCTTCACCGATCCGCTCCAGAATCTCAAAGGGTCCAAGGTATCTTGGGCTCAGCTTCTTCAAGCGTCTCACCCGTGAAACACCCTTGAACGGCTTTATCTTCAAGTACACCCAATCGCCGACCGCGAACTCCACGTTCTGGTGCTTGGCATTGTAGTACTTAGCTTGCCTGTCCTGAGCGATCAGCAAATGCTTTCGAATGATCCGCACCAAAGATGTAGCATTCACCACCTGCTGCTTCTTGTACAACCTTGCCTCACCCGTTTTTAGCCACGATAACGGCGTGCGACACTTCCTACCATACAGGGCCTTGAAGGGCGCCATTTGAATACTCGCCTGGTAGCTGTTGTTGTACGCAAACTCCACCAAATACAAGTGGTCTTCCCAATGCTTCTCGAAGTCTAGAACACACATGTGGAGCATGTCCTCCATAGTTCTGTTGACCCTCTCGGTCTGCACATCCGTCTGCGGATGGAAGGCTGTGCTGAACTTCAATTTAGTCCCCAACATCTATTGCACTAACCTCCAATCATTGGACGTAAAATTCCCATCACAATCACTCACGATGCTGCGAGGCACACCGTGCAATCTGACTATATTATCGACATATAGTTTCGCTAGTCTCTCCACTGAATCATCCTTCCTATGCGGAATAAAGTGTGACACCTTTGTTAACCGGTCTACGATCACCCAGATGGCGTCGTTCCCTTTCTGCGACCTTGACAAGCCATGCACAAAGTCCATCGATATGTCTTCGAACTTCCATTCCGGAATAGGCAAGGATTTTAAGAATCCTCCAGGCTTTTGGCACTCCGCCTTTACCAAGGCGCAGGTTTGACACTTAGCCATAAACTGTGCCACATCCTTCTTGAGCCATGGCCACCAAAACAGCTTCTTTAGGTCCCGGTACATCTTCGTGCTCCCTGGGTGGATTGAGTACTTGGTATTATGAGCCTTGTAAATCAACTCCGCCCGATGATTTCCCCCGCTTGGGACGCACAAACGATGTTCCTTCCTTAACAGCCCATCCTCGACTGAAAACTGGGAATTTGGCCCATCCAACGCTGCATCTATAAGCTCTTTCATGCTACCATCCTACTCCAATGCCTGCCGAACAAGATCAGGCAGGTCATACTGAACTTCCGTCCAGTTCAACAATGCTTTAGTGCTAGACTGATTGTCCGCGCAACAGATCTCCAACGCCTCCAACTCCCGAATTAGCCTATCATCGTGCACCGACAACCAGTTGGCTTGGGCGGGAGCCCTACGACTCAACGCATCCGCAACTGCATTGCCCTTGTCGGGTACATAATGAATCTTGAACGTATAGCCCCCAGGAACTCCACCCATCTCCGTTGTCTCATGTTCAGATCCTTCTGATCCAACAGGTACTTCAGGCTCTTATGGTTGGTATAAATATCGACCTTAACGCCATACAAGTAGTGTCTCCACAGCTTGAGCGCAAATATAACGGCCGCCAACTCCAAGTCGTGGATCGGATAATTCCTTTCGTTAACTTTTAGCTGACGTGATCCATACGTTATAACATTACCATGCTGCAGCAGCACGAAGCCCAAACCACTACCTGAGGCATCACTATAAATCTCGAAGCCCTCGGTCCCACTCGGCGAACTTAGCACTGGCGTCGTGGTCAACCGTCCCTTAAGCTCCTCAAACGCTTGTACGTACTCCTGCGTCCACAAGAACTTCTGATCCTTCCTTGTCAACTTCATGAAAGGTAACGCTATCCGCGAGAAGTTTTCTACGAAGCGCCTGTAATAGCCGGCAAGCCCAAGAAAACTACGGACTTCCGCTACCAAAGACAACACACGCCACTCCTGTATCGCAACAATCTTCGCCGGATCCACTGTTATACCTTCCCCACTAACAATATGACAATGGAATGCTACTGAGGGTAGCCAGAACTCGCATTTGGAGAATTTTGCATAGATTTCATTCCTTCTCAGCGTCTCCAAGACTAGATGCAGATGCTTGAAGTAATCTTCTTCGCACTACGAGTACACCAATATGTCGTCAATGAAGACGATCACAAAACGGTCTTGGTACTCTCAGAACATCATGTTCATCAAATCCATAAACACCGTTGGCGCATTCGTCAGTCCAAACGGCATGACCGTGAACTCGAAGTGCCCATACCTTGTGTTGAATGCCGTCTTCGAGATATTACACTCCCTTATCCTCAGCTGATAATACCCAGACTTCAGATCCAACTTGGAATATACCGACGATCCGACTAACTGATCGAAGAGATCATCAATCCTTGGGATCGGGTATTTATTCTTCTCCGTTAGCTTGTTAAACTCTGTGTAGTCGATACATAGCCGCAAACTCCCGTCCTTCTTCTTAACAAAGAGGACCGGTGCGCTCCAAGGCGACGAGCTCGGACGCACATACCCTTGCTCCATCAACTCCTCTAGTTGAACCTTTAACTCCGCCATCTCCTTAGGCGCCAACCTATAAGGAGAACGTGACACAGGTTTGGCACCTGGCACTAGCTCGATAGTGAAATCAATTTCTCGCTGCAGTGGGGCTCTAGGAAGATCGCCCGGGAACACGTCAGGGTACTAACATACCACTGGGATACTATCCAAAGTGGCCTTAGGATTTACGGCCTCCACTAACGTGAAGAACAGCTCTGCTCCAGCACGAACCACCTTCACCACTTGAAGAGCAGACATCAGCGTCTTGCTCGACCCCTTCAGTCCCACAAACGTTATCTCCTGCCCAACACCCAGCTTGACCTCCTTACGGTTGCAATCGATACAAGCCTTCTACTACGAAAGTCAATCCATACCAAAGATGACGTCGAACTCTGCTAGTGGCAACAACGACGCTAGCAAGTCGAACTCTTGGCTTCCAATAAGAACCTTCACGGCGCATACTCTATCCGCACGCATCGAACACCCATTCGGTTGTAACACATCCAATTTGTCCTTCGCCATCGAAGAAGGGACTCCGATGCGCATTACGAAACTTTCGGACAAAAAGGAGTGTGAAGCTCCCGTATCAAAAAGTGCTCGTGACGTACTACCGCCAATCAGAACAAAGCCTATATAACAGTATTAAGATAACAAGCACTGGGTAACAGTATTTAAAGCTAACTTGCTATAAATTAAACCGTACCTGTCACCACATAGACCTGTTTGATGGCCTCCTGTTGGCCCATGTTATAGACTATCGGTTGAGTCGGAGCATAGTGGGTTGCAGTTGACTCCACCGCCTTGCCCTTCTCTTCATAAGTGGCTCCTTGCTTTCTCTCGGACTTCGTGTAAGACCCCCTCCTGGAACACAAAACACGGCACGAGAGGGGTCTTATGCCCAGAACAGCCGCCTCGCGGTAACTCTAGCACTCAGGTCAGCCTGTACCACAAGACGCATATCCTGCCGGCTACAACTAATATCAACACATAAATGCCAACCCAACCATAATAATATAAAGAAGTCAATCCACACAAAGCATGGGTCCATAAGTACAGCAAAAGAGAAGCTAAACAAGCTTCTAAATAATCAGAGTACGTAAATAGAAATGCCCTGAAGGGCTACAACAAAATCTCTCTCACTTACATCTGTAACCGACGGTACCGTCCCCTCAGGCCCTGTCGTCCTGGCCTGGCTATCCAGCTGCATAGCCTACTGCTCCACCTGCGGGGTTTCCTCCTAAAAAGGAAGACATAGCAACCGTTAGTCATAAAGACTACGTGGCTTCACATCCGCTCCCCCAGCGACTCCTCGGCACCGGGCGGAGAAAGGAACGGGTACAATATATAAAACAGTAGTACAAGTAGGTGAAGTAAGTATACAAGTTATAAGTAGCAATATAAGTAGTGTATAAATGAACAACCTCTTAATCTACAGTAGTAAGAGAGTATAACGCTACAATAGTAAGTAACTCAACTTATATGGATGCCCATACAAGCATATAAGTTGAGGGTCGTTCAGCAGTAAGTAACTCATCGTATAGGAGTGCCCATACAAACTTATACGATGAGGCTCTTGTGTATGTAATGAAGTGCAATGCTATGTATGCAATGCAATTACACACCCATGATCAAGCACATGCAATCGCTATGTCGACACAGACTTATAATTCCCACTATTCGAGCAGGTAGCTAACCTCTCAGGCATCAACCGTCGTGGCCAAACGGTGACAGTAGAGAGGGCATCTCCACTACTAGGCTGGTCTCCACACTACCTGGCCTAGGCCTCCGTATGCCTCAGCGCTAAGAACACAATAGCGGAGCTCACATGCGTACAACAGCTCAGCGGGTTCTCTTGGGTAAATGTGCACCAAGATCCTAGCCCCGAACTGGCCTAAGGTATGACACGGAAGGAGCCCCGGAAATGAGCACGAGGACCAAGCCCAACCGTTCACTTGGCATGGAAGGAGCCTCGGGACGTGAACACCGAGGACCAAGCCCAACCGCCCAAGGTCTAACTGTCAACTCCCATCGGTGTGAGGATTGGCGAGCCCGTAGACCTGCCACACTATCCTTAACTCGGGATTACGACACCGCGTGTCGACTCACACCACATGCAATTCAACAATATCATGGCATGGAAGGAGCCTCGGGACGTGAACACCGAGGACCAAGCCCAACCATCCATCAAATATGGAAGGATCCTCGGTACGTGAACACTGAGGGCTAAGCCCAACCGTCAAACTTTACTCATCTCAACCTCATTCCAACTAATGACGGTCAACACCGCACTTGTTACTCCCACAATGCTACCCGTAGGGAGACGACACTCTAAGCATTGGATTACTAATTCCCTTCTATCCATTCAACATACATCATGGCTATAGTTAAATCATTTATACATCTACCAATTTATATCTACCCATTTTATCAGGCTCTTTCCTTCAATTAAGCTTGCCCACAACTCGTTATACGAATTCAGATTTATAACATCAACTTACCATATCACTATGATGATTATGTCAAAAGGGTTCACCCAAGCCTCGAGTCTGATCGCAACATTAAATTCCACCAAATCGCACTCCACATTACACAGCCCAGAATTTAGGTGCAGCCTTAATCCGTTCAGCAATTCCGACCAAGGATTCCCGAGGCTACAGAAATCCGACGAGTGCATGTGTTGGAAAGATAATTTCAAGGGCTACAACTTTCGTGTTTAGTCAAAAGCCCAGATCTGGCAAGAACACCCCCGAAATTGGCCACGAAGATCGCTGCGTGAAGAAATCAGATTTTTGCACGCATCTTAATGCGAGATGAACGACATCCATTCATCTTCCTCCTTGCACCGATCTCCCAAAAACTCTTCCAGAAATTCATCCACCCTTATTCACCCTCACGAAGCCATATTTCTCCACGAATCCCTCTCTCATCTTCACTTAAATGATGAGGAGGATGAAGACACTTAAACCTAGATTAACAAATCTAGGCATGGCTTTCCCTAGGAAATCATCTCCTCACCATCAAGACTCTATGGAGTCGATATCTCTCCTAGAATATAACTACGGATCTAGCACAAAGGGAGAGGAGAGGAAGCTCACCTCATTTCCAGCGGTACCACCATTTCCGGCCATGGATCTAGTCATCCTCCTCCGCGGCATCAGTTGTTGTTCTTCACGACAAAGGAAGGAGAGAGAGAGAGAGAGAAAGAGAAGGCCGCCTCCAAGAGCTCCGACAGCTTCCCTCAGCTCTGTCGGTTTCGCGAGGCCCGCGATGACGGCAAGGTCGAGCGGCAAAATGGTTAGGGTTCGCCTTTATCTTCCCTTATAAACCGATGTATTAGGTTAAATCCCTTATGCCATGTGTCAACGCCCCATTGGACCGCCCCTAATGGGTCATATTGAAGTGACCCGGTCCAAGGAATCATCTAGCACGAATCCTGATGTCCAATTCGGTCCGCCTGTACAAGCCGGTGAATCTGCCTGGGCGAAGAAAATGCACAAGTCAAATTCGATGGGAATCAACTTTCATTCTCGACGATCGGTGAGAATAGCTGGGCATTCTCGACGAATTCGTTGGGTATCATCAATGATACCCGACGAATTTCACTTAGCCAACTTATCGGAAATCCTGGCATTGAGTGCGTTGAGTATCAGTCAATGATACTCGACGATCGGTGGGTATCACCGGGCATTCTCGACGATCGGTGAGAATCGCCAGGCATTCTCGACGAATTCGTTGGGTATCAACAATGATACCCGGCGAATTTCACTTAGCCAACTTATTGGAAATCCTGGCGTTGAGTGCGTTGAGTATCAGTCAGCGATACTCGACGATCGGTGGGTATCACCGGGCATTCTCAACGAATTCGTCGGGTATCAACAATGATACTCGAAAAATTTCCCTTAAGCCATTTCCTTTCGATCTGTTGGATATCACTCAACCCTACACTCCATTCAACGCACTTGACACCTTTTGCCAGTGCACCTCGAGCCCAAGTCAAGTCTCTTGACTCAGAACTCGTGCGAGGGGCCTAGCGCGAATTAGGACGTTACAAATCCTATAAACAAAATAAAAGATTTCGTCCCCGAAATCAGGCTGAGGTCATGGGGAGTAAAGCATATAGAAAATAAATATGCTTTTGAATAAAAATTACCTGAAGGGAACAGCTCCGGGTAGCGTCTTTGCATTAAATCCATTGGCTCCCAAGTAAATTCTTCCTTCCCATGATTAGACCATAGCACTTTTACCAGAGGCACACTTTTGCGGCGCAAGGTTCTTATCTAATTATCAACGATCCGTACCGGCTCCAGTCGCACAGATCTGTCAGACGCCACCTTACCATCAGTTGTGGGGATGTATTGTTCAGGCCGCAACAACGCCTTCCGAAGCGACGATACATAGAACAAATCGTGGAGATTTTCTAGCTCAGGCAGTAGCTCCAGCTGATAGGCAAAAGGGCCAATCCTTTCCACTATGACATAGGTCCAACATACCGTGGGCTGAGCTTGTTCACTCCCCGCACCCGTGACACTCCATGCATCAGCCAGATTTTCAGGAACACTTTATCACCCACTTGAAACTCCACCATACGGTGCCTTGCGTTATAATATTTCGTCTGCCGACTTTGAGCCTCCAACATGCGATCCCTTATCACCCTAACCACTGCATCCGTGCCATCTATATATTCAACACCCAAAGTCTTTGGGTCTTAATCTTGTACCCAAGACAAGGGAGTTCTACACCTTCTTCCATAAAGGGCTTCATAGGGTGCCATGTCAATGCTAGCTTGATGACTGTTGTTGTAGGAGAATTTCACTAAGGGCAAGAGTTTTTCCCACGGCTATCCCCTATCTATCACACACAACGTCAACAGATCCTCCAATGTTCGGATGGTCCGCTCAGACTGCCCGTCCGTTTGTGGATGGAATGCGGTGCTGAAGGTAAGGCGCAAGCCCAAATACGCCTGTACCGCCTTCCACTCCTTGGAGGTAAAACGACCATCACGGTTCGAAACTATCGTCTTAGGTACGCCAAGATACCATATAAACTGCTCCACAAAAGGCGTACTAAGACATCCACCTGAGCCTCCTTCTTCATAGGAATGAACCGGGCAACTTTCCTCAGGCGATCAATGATCACCCACACTGAATCATTTCCTGAGCGGGAGCGAGGTAGCCCATGTACGAAGTCCATGGAAATATCCTCGAACTTCCACTCGGGAATTGGCAACGACTGCAACAGGCCACCGGGGCTCCTGCACTCCGCCTTCACTCTTTGGCAGGCTTCACAATGCGTGACAAAATACCGGACATCCTTCTTCATTCCTGGCCAACACATCGTCTTTCGTAAGCTGGCGTACATCTTTGAAATTCCCGGATGCACGGAATATTGAGAACAATGTGCTTCTCTCAAGATATCCTCCCGGATTCTTCCACCTTTGGGAATGTAGAGCAGGCCGCGAAAGTAAACGAGGTCGTCCTTTAGTGTACTCGTCAGTAGTCCCGTCTTCGATTAACTTTATTGTCGGGGCCAAAGCCACATCCAATCCTTGCTCCACTCGGATCGGGTCCCGGATATCACAAACTATGCTCATGCTGGACAAGTACTCCGTATATTCTACCGAAGAAGCCTTAAATATTAAGGTAATGTCCATCTCCTCAATCATCCGTGCCAACTCCATGCTCATCAACCGAGACACTTGGCTCGAGCTGGGTACTTTCCTACTCAACGCATCGACTATCGAGTTCGCTTTTCCGGGGTGGTAGTTCAAGGTGAACTCATAGTCGTATAGAAACTCTAACCACCGTCGTTGTCTTAAGTTCAATTCCTTCTGGGTATGGACGTACTTCAAGTTTTTATGATCCGAGAAGATTTCACAGTGGACGCCGTATAGATAATGCCTCCATACCTTCAAGGCAAACACCACTGCTCCTAGCTCCAAATCATGAACCGGGTAATTGATTTCATGCTTCTTCAATTGTCTTGAAGCATAAGCAATTACGTGCCCGTGCTGCATCAACACCGCTCCCAACCCCTGATAAGACGCGTCCGTGTAAACTTGGAATCCTTCCTTCCCAGACGGAAGGACAAGGATGGGGCGGAGGTAAGTCTATCCTTCAATTCCTGGAATGCCGCTTCACATTGGAGTGTCCACTCAAATGGCACACCTTTCTTTGTCAAAGAAGTAAGCGGGAGGGCAATCTTGGAGAATCCTTTTACGAACATGCGGTAGTATCCGACAAGTCCAAGAAAACTCCTCACATCAGCCGCCGACTTCAAGGGCGACCACTCCTTCACGGCACGCACCTTAGCCGGATCCACAGCTAATCCAGCCCCACTGATTACATGACCCAAGAAAGCCACTTCCCTAAGCCAGAATTCACACTTGCTAAACTTGGCGAACAGGGCGTGCTCTTTTAACTTTTCCAGAACTAAGGCCAAATGCCCAACATATTCTTCCTCCGTCTTCGAGTAGACTAAGATGTCGTCAATGAACACAATGACGAAGACATCTAGATAGGGCTCAAACACTTTATTCATCAAGCTCATGAAAGCTAATGGGGTATTTGTGAGCCCAAACGGCATCACTGTGAACTCATATAAGCCGTACCTTGAGCTGAAAGCCGTTTTCTGAATATCATCCTCTTGTATTCTCAATTGGTAATACCCCGAGCGCAAATCTAGCTTGGAGAACCAATGTGCTCCCACCAGTTGGTCGAACAACTCATCGATCCGAGGTAACGAATAGGTGTTATGTACCGTCAGTCGGTTGAGTTCCCGATAGTCTATACATAAACGCAGGGTTCCATATTTCTTATTAACGAATAGAATAGGGCTCCATAAGGTGATGAGCTGGGGCGAACAAACCCTGATTCTACCAACTCCTGTAGTTGAACTCTAAACTCCGCGAGTTCTTTTGGGGCCATCCGATAAGTGGTCCTGGAGACAGGCTTAGCTCCTGATACAAGCTTAATCTGAAAATCCACTTCTCTATGAGGGGGTAACCCTGGCAATTTCTCAGGAAATACCTCAGGAAAATCCCGTGCTACCCGCACATCCTTCACATCTACCTTCATCTCCTTTAGTTCGAAACATATCCTGTAGACTTCATCCCCTCTCATATGAGCTTTCAAGGTCTGGATTGAGGATAACAATATTCGTGGTGCGAAATTTATACCTTGGAAGACTACATCAGTATCCCCATATATTAAATAGATGTGCTTCTCCGCAAAGTCGATTCTTGCATGGTGCCAATCCAGCCATGCCATGCCCAGAATGAGGTGGAATTCTGGTATTCTCAAAATTGTGGCGGGGGTATCAAAGTTCTTTCCCCCAATGGTTATCTCCAACTCACACTTCGCGGTTGCCGTCATCTCAGATCTGTCTGGGAGGCGTACTCTTCGAGCAATACCAGTGAAATATTGTACTCCGTGTATATCCTTGATGAAGTCTTCAGACACGAAAGAATGTGAGGCACCTGTGTCATATAACGTATAAGTCGGTTTCCCGTCGACCATTACGGTGCCTAAGTGCCATTTAATAATACTCAAGCTAGACGTCTAGTATATCTTAAGCCACTAGAGGATATTAATGGAAGCAAAATGGCTAATTCAAATCGTACCTGCAATCATCTCCTGAGGATTCCGCTCTTGAGTCATATCCAAGGAATACATCTGATCCCAAGCGGGTCCGAGGTTTCTTCCTCGTGGTCCTCGTCCTCAACCACGCACATACTGTAACGACCCCATCCGTTAAATGACGTATAGTAGAAGGTCCGGCCGGGGCCCCACACTATATGCCACAAACAGACGGTGAGGTCACAGGATAATACCAAACCAAACGAGTCCTAACTCAGAGCATTCTAGTGGAAGCTTATTAAGTGCAAGAACTCATACCATTGAATGTCCACTAATATATAAATATCACATTTATATATATAACCAGGAATGTTTACAAAACCACACCGCACACGGCCTTAAGGCCTTGCAAGTTACTCTTTACAACACATATAATTTCATACATCGGCACGCAGGCCGGCCACACATGAAATCCAACACTTCGCACGGCCTTCAAGGGCCTACCAGCAGCATGGGCTTTTGCCCGCTCAATCCATCAGCCCGCAACACCTGCATATGGACATCCACCCCATGGGTGATAAACAAAGCAACGGTCAGCATTCAGCTGACCAATTATAACGACCCCACCCCTTACCCGGGGCAGTGGTTCCTTCCCTGCATGTATAGCAATTTCAACATATAAAGCACATACACCCAACATCACAAACGCCGGCCTCAATGCCAGGCGCTCCGTGCACTCAGGGCACCTTTTATGGTTTGTACTTGGTAGGCGGGCATAAGCCTCCAAACCCTTGTTGAAGACCTCACGCACCCGTCTCACTCAGAGGTACGCACCACACCAAAACCCGTGAGCACTATCAGTCGACCTACCCCCGTAGTGTAACAAGCCTAGGGAATTCGCCCTGCTGCTTTGCTACCAATCGACCGCTCACCCGATCTTAACATTGCCACTTGGTGAAATGGGCATAAGCCTCCAAACCCCTGTTGAAGACCTCTCGCACCCACTCACTCAGAGGTGTTCATCGCCACTTGGTAGAATGGGCATAAGCCTCCAAACCCCTGTTGAAGACCTCACGCACCCACCCACTCAGAGGTGTCCGCACTCCATCAACCAGCTCTTAACAAGCATGCAACCAAAGGAGCTATACAAAGCATCCTATACACCAAACACATCGTCCTCACCATCTCCGCAGGCTAAACGATGCATACACGGAGTCTTCTCCGGATCGCAATATAAACATCACCAATCCCGACATACGTCTGGATGGGCTTCACACAGCATGCCTATGCCGTACTACAGACTTCTAGCTCTAGATGCAGACTCAACTGCTGGAATCACTTACGCGTTTCCATCTCTTGATGGAGGATCCCATGCACATGCAAAACAAAGGGCTTCACCTGCCCAAGGAAGAAAGATCGTTACCCTTGACGATCGCTTCGGCGCCATAGAAAACTAGCCGGATGGAAATCACCGCAGCGGCCTTGCCTCCGCAACGCTGCACTCGGCTCTCTATTCGGCTCGACGAAGCTCCACCGGCCTCCTCCTCCTCCTCCTCCAAGCTCTCCTCTCTTTCTTCTCTTTAGAAAGAGAAAGGCTAAGTGGAATGAGATTTCATCTCAATCCACGGCCTTAAAGAGGCTGGAAAAGCTATGGACCACACGATCCAAATAGAAGGAAACGAACGGCCGAGATCTGCCCAAAACCCCAATTTTTGCCTGACACGGCCTGTGACACGCCCGTGTCACAGGCCGTGTACCCTTAAGCGGTACACGCGGTTTGGAACCGACTGAACAACACGGGGATCGACACGCCCGTGTCGAACCTGACACGCCCGTGTCATTCTTGAGACACGCCCGTGTCCCCTGCTACACGGCACCCACCAACTTCCAAAACCAGTACACGGGTCAGAACACGGCAGCTGACACGCCCGTGTCCAGCCTGACACGCCCGTGTTCATGGCCGTGTTCACGGCCGTGTACGGCTCTGACCCGAATAGGCCAACTTTGAGATTTAAATCGAACACGCCCTGGGACACGCCCGTGTCCCAGGCCGTGTACCCCCGACACGCCCTGGGACACGCCCGTGTCCCAGGCCGTGTCTACCAGCCTGCTACTCAAAATTGTGTACAAACTTATTTTGAGTTCTGGGGTGTTACAACCCTCCCCTCCTTATAGAAATTTCGTCCCGAAATTTAGCACAACGCACAAGTATCAACACAACCACGCTGTTGCGATACAACCCAAAACGATCCAGGTTTAGAGCTCAGAGGCCACAGCTTGGCTCGCCTCATGGAATCGTACCACCACACTGTTTGTCCCAAACAGAAATACATACATACATACAATAGACAACATAATAAAGTGCACACTCCACTTTATTTTGGCTTCTCCGCATCTCGCAGAATCCGTCTAGCGGCCTCCATTAAGTCCAAAGCACGGATTTGCTGTTCTGCTTGATTTGAGCTTTGCGGCTCCTGCATCTCAAGAGTGTATATTCGCGGTTGCGCCTGCGATGCAGACGACTCTGCCACAGCTTTACCCTTCTCGTCATAAGACGCACCTGTCTTTCTTTCACCCTTGGACGCACCATTCCAGCAAAATCGCGCGACATGTCCTGGCCTCCCACAAATGAAACATGTACGCGGCTCAACCCGTTCTTGCCCAAACGTTGCTCCTGACGCAACATCTGAAGAAGTTTGTTCAGCAGGCCTGAACCGCTTCTTATCACGTTTCCTGAAATCTGATTGCTCGGATGGCGGAACTTTGAAGTCGGACTTTTCCACCGCTACGATCTTCTTCTCCCGTACCCGCTTCAAATCCTTCTCTAGCGCACTAGCGGTATGCACCAATGCTTGGAATCCTTGGTTCACTGAACTCGGGAGAGCCAACCTCAGCTCATCACGCAGCCCTTCATAGAACCTATTTGTCTTCCGCGCCTGGTCCGCAAACGTCGACCCCGCATAACGACCGAGCTTGGTAAACTCATGCAGGTAATCGTCCACGGTCTTATCACCCTGTACCAGACATTGAAATTCATTTTCCATTGCAATTCTCTGCGCCATTGGCAAATATTTCGCCCAAAACAATCTCGAAAATTCGTCCATCGATATGTCGCCCAGATCTCTCCCGCCCAACTGGTGCAACTCGATCTCATCCCACCAAAGCCTCGCCTCTCCTTCCAGGAGGAAAGTGGCTAACGGGACTTTCTGCTCCTCACTAATCCTGAGCGCAGCCAGGATTCTTTTCACTCTAGAGAGCCAATCCTCGGCCTCTGTTGGAGACGTTGCCCCGACAAACATAGGCGGATTAAATTCCATAAAGTGCTTAAGTTGCTCGTCCGCTGCTTGCACAGCAACCGGAACCTCAACATGCTCTTGCCTCGCACCAACCTGCACTGGCGCCACAGCGGGCCTCGCTTGCCCAAAAGGTTGTGCCTGAAGCATAGCAAAGATCATCTCCGCAACTAAGCGCACCGTTTCCGCAGAAGGGGGAGGTGTAGGCACCTCAGGTGGTGCCGCACTCTCATCCGAACGCTGGGGCTCCGACTGCCCAGCTCCACTCCTCGTCACCTATAGGTGAACAAGATAGCATTACTTTCCATGGTAATACGGCAAACTCACCGAATAGACACACACACACACATTCCTAGTGGACATTCTTGAGTTCATTATCATTACAGCAGGTCGCACAAACACGTGCTCGCCACCCCACAAAAGAATTCGACCACGAATTCGGAAGGGAAGACCGACGAAAAGCGCTGATACCAAAATGTAATGACCCCATCCGTTAAATGACGTATAGTAGAAGGTCCGGCCGGGGGCCCACACTATATGCCACAAACAGACGGTGAGGTCACAGGATAATACCAAACCAAATGAGTCCTAACTCAGAGCATTCTAGCGGAAGCTTATTAAGTGCAAGAACTCATACCATTGAATGTCCACTAATATATAAATATCACATTTATATATATAACCAGGAATGTTTACAAAACCACACCGCACACGGCCTTAAGGCCTTACAAGTTACTCTTTACAACACATATAATTTCATACATCGGCACACAGGCCGGCCACACATGAAATCCAACACTTCGCACGGCCTTCAAGGGCCTACCAGCAGCATGGGCTTTTGCCCGCTCAATCCATCAGCCCGCAACACCTGCATATGGACATCCACCCCATGGGTGATAAACAAAGCAACGGTCAGCATTCAGCTGACCAATTATAACGACCCCACCCCTTACCCGGGGCAGTGGTTCCTTCCCTGCATGTATAGCAATTTCAACATATAAAGCACATACACCCAACATCACAAACGCCGGCCTCAATGCCAGGCGCTCCGTGCACTCAGGGCACCTTTTATGGTTTGTACTTGGTAGGCGGGCATAAGCCTCCAAACCCTTGTTGAAGACCTCACGCACCCGTCTCACTCAGAGGTACGCACCACACCAAAACCCGTGAGCACTATCAGTCGACCTACCCCCGTAGTGTAACAAGCCTAGGGAATTCGCCCTGCTGCTTTGCTACCAATCGACCGCTCACCCGATCTTAACATTGCCACTTGGTGAAATGGGCATAAGCCTCCAAACCCCTGTTGAAGACCTCTCGCACCCACCCACTCAGAGGTGTTCATCGCCACTTGGTAGAATGGGCATAAGCCTCCAAACCCCTGTTGAAGACCTCACGCACCCACCCACTCAGAGGTGTCCGCACTCCATCAACCAGCTCTTAACAAGCATGCAACCAAAGGAGCTATACAAAGCATCCTATACACCAAACACATCGTCCTCACCATCTCCGCAGGCTAAACGATGCATACACGGAGTCTTCTCCGGTTCGCAATATAAACATCACCAATCCCGACATACGTCTGGATGGGCTTCACACAGCATGCCTATGCCGTACTACAGACTTCCGGCTCTAGATGCAGACTCAACTGCTGGAATCACTTACGCGTTTCCATCTCTTGATGGAGGATCCCATGCACATGCAAAACAAAGGGCTTCACCTGCCCAAGGAAGAAAGATCGTTACCCTTGACGATCGCTTCGGCGCCATAGAAAACTAGCCGGATGGAAATCACCGCAGCGGCCTTGCCTCCGCAACGCTGCACTCGGCTCTCTATTCGGCTCGACGAAGCTCCACCGGCCTCCTCCTCCTCCTCCTCCAAGCTCTCCTCTCTTTCTTCTCTTTAGAAAGAGAAAGGCTAAGTGGAATGAGATTTCATCTCAATCCACGGCCTTAAAGAGGCTGGAAAAGCTATGGACCACACGATCCAAATAGAAGGAAACGAACGGCCGAGATCTGCCCAAAACCCCAATTTTTGCCTGACACAGCTTGTGACACGCCCGTGTCACAGGCCGTGTACCCTTAAGCGGCACACGCGGTTTGGAACCGACTGAACAACACGGGGATCGACACGCCCGTGTCGAACCTGACACGCCCGTGTCATTCTTGAGACACGCCCGTGTCCCCTGCTACACGGCACCCACCAACTTCCAAAACCAGTACACGGGTCAGAACACGGCAGCTGACACGCCCGTGTCCAGCCTGACACGCCCGTGTTCATGGCCGTGTTCACGGCCGTGTACGGCTCTGACCCGAATAGGCCAACTTTGAGATTTAAATCGAACACGCCCTGGGACACGCCCGTGTCCCAGGCCGTGTACCCTCGACACGCCCTGGGACACGCCCGTGTCCCAGGCCGTGTCTACCAGCCTGCTACTCAAAATTGTGTACAAACTTATTTTGAGTTCTGGGGTGTTACACATACTCTCTCCCCCGCGGGGCTGCTGGAGGGAAATCAAAAGGCGCATCTCCAAACAGTTGTGGGTAGTAGCCTCGAATGTGGCCCAGTTGGATGCATTCAAAGCACACCCGTTCCTTCCTTCCGCCGTGTTGCTGAAATTGTTGAGGTGGAGGTAATGCTGGTGGTTGCGTCACCGGGCACTCCTCTCTAAAGTTCTGGGGGAAACGCCAGCCACCTCTCCGATATCCTCTTCCTCTTCTATTGTCAAATCTCCTTTTGTTGCTGGGGCCGGCTTCCATCACGCCTTCCACTGGCCTCTTACCACTTCCCAAGTGGTCCGCTTCCAATCTCTTCGCCATATCGATAATCTCCGCCAGACTAGAGTCCGATACAAACAAAAGGGCTTGCCTTAAGGGATCTCACAAGCCTTTGTAGAATCGTTTGGCGTACCCTCTATCATCCAACTCATAGGAGTCAGCGAATCTTGCCAAGTGCTGAAACTACCGTTGGTACTCTGTCACCGATATGGACCCTTGCTTTAGTTACAAAAATCTCTTTTCAAGACAATCCCGAGCGGCCGAGGGGATGAAATGCTCTATAAAGGCTTCAGAGAATTCGCTCCAACTAATGTCCGTGTACACTCTTCCACGAAAAGTGGAGCCCATGAGGGACTTCCACCACCTTTTGGCGTGCAGTTCTAAGAGTGTCACCACAAGGGTCACCGCCATGTTGTTTGGACATCTTATTCCTGTCAACAATTCTTGTATAGTGTCGAGCCACTCTTCTGTACGCACCGCTGACTCTGTCCCAATATAAGCGGGAGGGGAGAGAGCTCGGAAAATGCTTAACCAACTAGATCCCGGACCCTGTTGTTGTACAGGTGCCTGCTAAGATTGGGACCTAAAGGCGTCCAAAATTGCTGTGAGCGTCTGCCCAACCTCTGATTGTTTGAATTGTGTAGGTACGGACGGGGCGGGGGTGCCCCTCACTGGCTCAGCATGTACTGGGATCAACACATAGGGTACAAACCTAAGGTTAGGTTGGCTAATCTAAGGTCAAAGATGGACAAACTTAGTGTGAATTACATATGGGCACACCACTGCTTCCGCTAAGTCAGTTTGTCCCCAAACTGACGAATCAAACGGGGGTGGCACCATTGTTAAGTGACTTTCTCCTTGGAGGATCGTAGCAAGCTGATACCATTTGTAAGACCCCCCCCCCCTCCCGGAACACAAAACACGGCACGAGAAGGGTCTTATGCCCAGAACAGTCGCCTTGCGGTAACACTAACACTCAGGTCAGCCTGTACAACAAGACGCCTATCCTGCCGGCTACAACTAATATCAACACGTAAATGCCAACTCAACCATAATAATATAAAGAAGTCAATCCACACTAAGCATGGGTCCATAAGTACAGCAAAAGAGAAGCTAAACAAGCTTCTACATAATCAGAGTACGTAAATAGAATTTCCCAGAAGGGCTACAACAAAATCTCTCTCACTCACATCTCTAACCGACGGTAGCGACGGTACCATCCCCTCAGGCCCTGTCGTCCTGGCCTGGCTGTCCAGCTGCATAGCCTGCTGCTCCACCTGCGGGGTTTCCTCCTAAAAAGGAAAACGTAGCAACTGTTAGTCATAAAGACTAAGTGGATTCACATCCGCTCCCCCGGCGACTCCTCGGTACCGGGCGGAGAAAGGAATAGGTACAATATATAAAACAGTAGTACAAGTAGGTGAAGTAAGTATACAAGTCATAAGTAGCAATATAAGTAGTGTATAAATGAACAACCTCTTAATCTACGACAGTAAGAGAGTATAATGTTATAACAGTAAGTAACTCAACTTATATTGATGCCCATACAAGCATTTAAGTTGAGGGTCGTTCAGCAGTAAGTAACTCATCGTATAGGAGTGCCCATACAAACTTATACGATGAGGGTCTTTTGTGTGTAATGAAGTGCAATGCTATGTATGCAATGCAATTACACACCCATGATCAAGCACATGCAACCGCTATGTCGACACAGACTTATAGTTCCCACTATTCGAGCAAGTAGCTAACCTCTCAGGCATCAACCGTCGTGGCCAAACGGTGATAGTAGAGCGGGCATCTCCACTACTAGGTTGGTCTCCACACTACCTGGCCTAGGACTCCGTATGCCTCAACGCTAAGAACACAACAATGAAGCTCACATGCGTACTACGGCTCAGCGGGTTCTCTTGGATAAATGTGCACCAAGATCCTAGCCACGAACTAGACTAAGGTATGACATGGAAGGAGCCCCGGAAATGAGCACGAGGACCAAGCCCAACCGTTCACTCGGCATGGAAGGAGCCTCGGGACGTGAACGCCGAGGACCAAGCCCAATCGCCCAAGGTCTAACTGTCAACTCCCATCGGTGTGACGATTGGCGAGCCCGTAGACCTGCCACACTATCCTTAACCCTGGATTACGACACCGCATGTCGACTCACACAACATGCAATTCCACAATATCATGGCACGGAAGGAGCCTCGGGATGTGAACACCGAGGACCAAGCCCAACCATCCATCAAATACGGAAGGAGCCTCGGGATGTTAACACCAAGGGCTAAGCCCAACCGTTCAACTTTACTCATCTCAACCTCATTCCAACTAGTGACGGTCAACACCGCACTTGTTACTCCCACAATGCTACCTGTAGGGAGACGACCCTCTAAGCATTGGATTACTAATTCCCTTCTATACATTCAACATACATCATGGCCATTGATAACTCTATTTATTTCTTTCTTTTTACTTATTTTTCTATATTAATAGTTAGTGATTTTATATTAGTTTTATAATATTAAGTTTATTTTAACTTGTTTTTATAATTTATATCTTTTTGTTCTAATAAAATCAATTTTAATCTTGCAGGGCTGATCTACAGGTTATCTGGAGCAAAAAGAAGGGTTTTCATTTTTTCTGCCTAGACACGCCCTGTGACACGCCCTACCTGGGCGTGACACAGGGGCGTGACACGGTATAACCAAGCCTGCAGCCAGAGCTCGTCGACCGCGCCAAAAGATCGTCGACCGGCCACGACACGCCCGTGTCAGATGAAGACACGCCCGTGTACTCCTTACACGGGGCGTGACGGCCTGCGACATCACAGCTGCCCGTGCCACGTCGGATTAAAATTACACGCCTGGGTCACGGGCGTGACCCAGGGCGTGTCGAAGAAGTTTCCAATCATTAACGCGCCGTTCCGGCCGTTGCCGCCAGATTTACGTTCCTGCTTGACACGCCCCTAGTCACGGGCGTGACTAGGGGGCGTGACACCTTCTTGAAGACAACTTTCACTCCCGCCGTTTCAGCTTCCCGCCGTTTCCAGAAACAGCCGTGACACGCCCTAGGTCACGGGCGTGACCTAGGGGCGTGACTAAACAGAAATTTTTCTATAAATTCCAGACAGCTTCAGATGCTGAGGAGTCGAATTTTGGGAGTTGGAGTCTTGTAATGTTCTATTTATTTTGCTGTATTTTCTCATTTCTAAGTTAGATTTACCTTTGTTGCAACTTTAATTTTAGTTATTTCCATTTCAATCATGTCTTTTCCTACTTTATTTTGTATTTTCCCAATCATGATGAGTAGCTAATCTTCTTTTAGTACTTGATCATGATGAACCTTAGAATAAAATAGATCTTTCTTCTTCTTATTAAATGTCTTTTTCTTAATTATTCTCGCTACGATTTATCTTTGATTTTCATTTCGTCGAATTCATATTACGCGGATATGATCTTCGATCTAAGATCCGTATCCTAAATGACCGAGAGGTTGCGGATACGAGGAGATCACTCAAAGATAAAAGGAGTTGAACGCACTCCTCGAGAGAGGACGACGTAAATCTTCCGGATTGGAGTCAAATCCAATAGCGGGGTTCACCGCATAAAGCAAGCTTAGGGGTTTCGACTGGCCGAGAGGTCTTAATCGATCAACCTAAGGTTAGTTAGAAGCATGAGCTCGAGAGAGACGCTTCTATACTTTAGGAACCTCCACGTTCGAGTGAGTATAATTAAGAATTCGCATTTCATTATTTACCAAAAAGATTTATTTTAGTCAAAGGGGATTCTAGATCAAGTGCTAGCTTTCTCATATTTGAATTTCTCTTTAGCTTCAACTTTATTTTTATTATCTAGTATAATCAAACCCACTTTTCCGTTAGATAAAATAATAGCTCTTCCTTGTGAGTACAAGTACTCAACAGGCCCCGAATCGCAATACGACACTTCCTATACTACATTTCGATAGGTACGCTTGCCTATTCGAGATTCTAGTTTGGACGTAATTTAACTTCTAGAAAATCATCATCAAGTTTTTGGCGCCGTTGCCGGGGACTTTTCTTTGTTGATATTTCGAAAGCAAGGATCTATTAGTTTTATCATTTTTCTTTTCTTTTATTTCAAAAAAAAAAAAAAAACTTTTTCTTTCAAAAAGTTTTATCTTTAAATTTTTATATTTAAAATTTCTTGCGAAAGGGCCGTGTCGGGTTTTCATCCCGCAATACCGCCTAGTACCTTGCGAACCCGTCACTGGGTAGCCCTTGGGAAGTCCGGGAAATTTTATCTTATAAATTTTTAAACCTTAAAACTTTTATCTTTTGTTTTGTTCTTGTGTATGACCCGAGGGAATCCGTCACCTCTTTTTGATTTGGATCCGGAAATCGAGCGAACCCTTCGGCACCGCTTACAATTTCGAGTTCCGAATTTTCAAGATACGGAATCCTTAGGAGACACTCCTAATCCTTCTTTAATTCTATCTCTGTCACCCTCTTCTTCTCCTCCTTCTTCATTAAGTTCTTCTTCTCATTCTCCTAGATCTCTTTCTTCTTCTTCTTCCAATATGGGTGAGCCAAATGCGGTCGAACAACGAACTATGTCTTATTATGCCCGTCCAAATTTGGACGAGGCTCAATCTAGTATTGTTCGTCCCGCTATTGCTCCCAATAACTTTGAGTTGAAGCCAAGCATCATCCAAATGGTACAACAATATGTACAATTTGATGGGCTTCAAGATGAAGATCCAAACGCGCATATTTCTAATTTCTTAGAAATATGCGATACTTTTAAAATTAATGGTGTATCCGATGATGCCATCCGGCTAAGGTTATTTCCATTTACATTGCGCACTAAAGCCAAGCAATGGTTGAGTTCTCTACCAAGAGGATCAATCACAACATGGGCTGAAATGACGGAAAGATTTCTTACGAAATACTTTCCGCCGGCTAAAACGGCTAAATTGCGCAATGATATTACTTATTTCTCCCAACTTGATTCGGAAACGTTATATGATACTTGGGAGCGTTTCAAGGAATTGCTTCGTCGATGTCCTCATCATGCAATTCCGGATTGGTTACAAATCCAAACCTTCTATAATGGCCTAAATTCTCAAACTAGGCAACATATCGATGCCGCCGCCGGTGGAATGCTTAATAACAAAACACCGGCGGCCGCCCAAGAGCTTATAGAAGGTATGGCTTTGAATACCTATCAATGGAGTACACCTCGGTCTAAATCACCTAAACCAGCCGGGATGTACGAAATCGATTCGGTGTCTAGTTTGTCTCTACAGGTTGAGAAACTACAAAAACAGATGAACGAGATGTCTGCTTCCTCGTCTACACCTACCTGTGAACCCCAATATTGGGACGCTTCCAATATTACCGAGCATGTGGATTACTTGGGTAATCCGAATCGGCCACCCTTTAATCCGGGTAATACTAATTATGGTAATACCTATCACCCGGGTATAAGGAACCACCCCAACTTCTCTTGGAGTAATCCGGGGAACGCGGCTCGCCCACCAAACACGATCCCACCAGGATATTTTCCACCACAAGCTCCAAAAGCTCCCAATCTCGAGGAGTTGTTCTCCAAATATACGAGTACAAATGATACCAATATCCGGAATCTCACCGGATCTCTTCGTAATTTGGAGACTCAAATTGGGCAAATTGCAAAGATGCTCTCCGATCGACAACAAGGAGCGCTACCGGGCAATACAGAGCCAAACCCAAGGGAGCAAGCCAAAGCCATCACTTTACGGAGCGGGAAGGAGGTAACCACTTCTACAATTCCAGTTGAAACTTCTCCAATTCCGGTTGATACGGAGGTAACAATTTCGTCATCTTCTCCTCTAATTAAGCCTTCTAGTTATATTAAACCAAAACCTTATCAACCACCTCTTCCCTATCCGTCTAGAATGCAAAAAGACCGGATAGATGAGCATCACGGTAAATTTTTAGACATGTTTAAACAAATCCAAATAAATTTACCGTTATGCGAAGTGATAGCACAAACGCCAAAATATGCTAAGTACCTCAAGGATCTTTTATCAAATAAAAAGAAACTTGAGGATATCTGCACGGTTCAATTAAACACGGAGTGCTCGGCGGTTTTACTTAATAAATTGCCTAAGAAATTACCTGATCCGGGTAGTTTCTCTATACCTTGTTCATTTGGCGATTTATTGGTAAAACGTGCGTTAGCTGATTTAGGTGCCTCAATAAATTTAATGCCTTACTCTTTAGTTAAGAAATTGGGTTTAGGAGAACCTAAACCCACAAGAATGAGCATCCAATTGGCAGATCGGTCTATAAGATATCCGATGGGTATTATTGAGGATGTGCTTGTCAAAGTTGACAAATTTATCTTTCCGGTAGATTTTGTCATCTCTGACATCGAAGAGGACACCGAGGTACCACTCATTCTCGGTCGCCCATTTCTTGCCACCTCGCGCGCCGTTATAGACGTTAGTAACGGTAAACTTCTCCTTAGAGTCGGAGATGAAGAAGTTACCTTTACTATTGACGCGTCTATGAAAAATTCGCTCTCCAATGACGACTCATGTTACTACTTAGAAGCTTCTCCCGAAGAAGATTTCATTCCTTTTTCTGAACATTCTTTATCGTCTATTGATCATAACGCTTATTTTGAAAATTTAGATTTAATTGCTTATGAAAATAGTGATAAGGATTTGATCACTCGCACACCTACTTTTGAAATTTTGGAAATTAGTAGTGATCGTTTGAAAACTTCTTATGATGAACCTCCCACGCTAGAATTAAAACAATTGCCTGATCATTTAGAATATTTATTTTTAGCGGAGGATTCTAAACTTCCCGTAATTGTGTCGGCCTACTTGACCGATGATGAAAAATTTAAATTATCTAATATTTTAAAACGCCATCGCCGTGCAATTGCGTGGAAGATCACGGATTTGAGGGGAATTAATCCCTCCTTTTGCACCCATAAAATTTTATTAGAAGAACATTCTCACAAAACAATTCAACCTCAACGCCGGCTAAATCCTAACATGAAGGAGGTAGTCAAGGCCGAGGTGATTAAATTATTAGATGCGGGCATCATCTATCCGATTTCGGATAGCTCTTGGGTTAGCCCGGTCCAAGTGGTGCCTAAGAAAGGAGGCTTAACGGTAGTTCCTAATGATAAAAATGAATTAATTCCTACTCGAACCGTTACCGGATGGCGGGTTTGCATCGACTACCGTAAATTAAATGATGCAACCCGAAAGGATCATTTTCCTTTACCGTTCATTGACCAAATCCTTGAACGGTTATCCGGGCACTCGTTTTATTGTTTTCTTGACGGTCTCTCGGGATATTTCCAAATCCCAATTGCGCCCGAAGACCAAGAGAAAACAACCTTCACTTGTCCGTTTGGCACCTTCGCCTATCGAAGGATGCCTTTTGGTTTATGCAATGCGCCGGCAACCTTCCAAAGGTGTATGCTAGCGATCTTTGATGAACTAGTGGAGGATATCATGGAGGTCTTCATGGACGATTTTTCCGTCTTTGGAGACTCTTTCGATTTATGTTTAGCAAATCTTTCCCGTGTACTCCAAAGATGCGAGGACACGAACCTAGTCTTGAACTGGGAAAAGTGCCATTTTATGGTGCGGGAAGGTTTGGTCTTAGGCCATAAAATTTCTAGCAAGGGTATAGAGGTAGATAAGGCAAAAATTGAAACTATAGAAAAATTACCTCCACCTTCAAATGTTAAGGCCGTTCGTAGTTTTTTGGGGCACGCCGGTTTCTATCGCCGGTTTATAAAAGATTTTTCTAAAATCACTAAGCCCCTTACACATTTATTAGAAAAAGACGCGCCTTTTATTTTTGATGAAAATTGTTTGCGCGCTTTTTCACTTATAAAAGAAAAATTGATAAACGCACCAATCGTAATAGCTCCCAATTGGGAACTTCCTTTTGAAATTATGTGCGATGCTAGTAGTTTTGCCGTTGGTGCGGTCTTAGGACAACGCATCAATAAAAATTTTCATCCGATATATTATGCAAGCAAAACACTAACCACCGCACAAGAAAATTATACAACCACCGAAAAAGAACTTCTTGCCGTAATTTTTGCCTTTGATAAATTTCGTTCTTACCTTACTTTATCCAAAGTTATTGTTTTTACCGATCATTCGGCTTTGCGTTATTTACTAACCAAAACAGATGCCAAGCCTCGATTGATTAGGTGGGTATTGCTTCTCCAAGAATTTGACTTGGAGATTCGGGATAAAAGAGGAGCGGAGAATCTAGCGGCGGATCATCTTTCTCGGTTGGAGAACCCCAATTCAGAGGAGCTCAAAGAGGAGGACATCGATGACACATTTCCTGAAGAGCGCCTCCTCGCTATGCATAAGGTAATCACTCTCCCCACTCCGTGGTTCGCCGATTTTGCAAACTTTCTTGTTGCAAGATTCCTCCCGAATGGTTTTTCTTATCAAGAAAAGAAGAAATTCTTTTCTGATTTGAAAAATTATTTTTGGGAGGATCCATTTCTCTTCCGAGTTTGCGCGGACCAAGTAGTGCGGAGGTGTGTTTCTCATGAGGAGGGCGCAGAAATTTTAAAACATTGTCACGAGGGACCCGCCGGTGGGCATTATAAAGCTAATCGAACGGCTCGGAAAGTACTTGAAGCAGGCTTCTATTGGCCGAGCATCTTCAAGGACGCTCACGCACATGTAAGTCGTTGTGAACAATGCCAACGCTCAGGTAATATTTCCCGCCGAGATGAAATGCCCTTAAATTTATTTATAGAAATTGAAGTTTTTGATTTATGGGGAATCGACTTTGTCGGCCCGCTACCAACTTCTTTTGGAAATAAATATATTCTGGTAGCGGTTGACTACGTGTCACGGTGGGCGGAAGCGCAAGCTCTCCTCACCAATGACGCCCGAGTCGTGACCCGATTTCTTAAACAATTATTTTCACGATTTGGAGCACCGCGGGCAATAGTTAGTGATAGGGGCACCCACTTTTGTAACGCACAATTTGCTAAAGTATTATCTAAATACGGCGTTACACATAGGTTAGCCACCCCCTATCACCCTCAAACTAGCGGCCAGGTAGAAGTAGTTAACCGAGAAATTAAACGAATTTTAGAAAAAACGGTTTCTACTAATAGAAAGGATTGGTCGGTCAAGCTTGATGATGCTCTATGGGCTTATCGGACCGCGTACAAGACCGCTATCGGTTGTACGCCGTATCGATTGGTCTATGGGAAAGCATGCCACTTACCGGTTGAGCTTGAACATCGTGCCTTTTGGGCACTTAAATTTTTAAATCTTGATGAAAATTTGTCCTCCGAGCTCCGCAAATTCCAACTTAACGAGCTCGATGAGTGGCGCTCCCTCGCTTATGAGAGTAATAAACTCTATAAGGAGCGCACCAAATTTTATCATGACAAGAAAATTAAGCACCCAAAGGACTTTAAACCGGGAGACCAAGTCCTTTTATATAACTCGCGCTTACGCTTATTTCCGGGTAAACTTAAGTCCCGTTGGTCCGGCCCCTTTGTCGTAAAGGAGGTTTGGCCTTACGGGACGATTCTTATTTCACACCCGGAAAAAGGCAGCTTTAAAGTGAATGGGCACCGGCTAAAATTATTTTTTGCCGGTGATAATATTAACGAAAAATTAGACAGCATAATGTTGTCAAACCCATAATAAGCGCGCGCCACTATGGTCGAGCTCACCGACCATAAACAAAGCGCTCGTGGGAGGCATCCCATGGTTATCTTGTCTTTTTATTTTAATTTTGTTGTTGAGTTTTTTTTTTACAGGATTAAAGAATTGCGATGCATGATGATCGGCCGGGGACGAACATGAAGTCTACATTATTCTTCAAGTCGGTAAATTATTGTTTTTTTTAGTTTATTTAAATATATATAAAAAAACTAAAAAACAAAAAAATACAAAAAAAAAACAAGGAAAAATAAAAAAAAAAGAAAAATTTTATCGTACACGTGTTCGTCACGCCCGTGACCCATTGGTCACGGGCGTGTCCCGGACGAGTTTTGCCAAAATTTCGGGAGGTTCCTCCTCCCTCGGTTTTCCCGCCCGTCATCCGGATTTGACACGGGCGTGACATGATTTGTCACGGGCGTGTTGAGCCCGTGTCGCGGGTATCCGCGGCGTTGACCAGTCCGCCTCGGATTCCTGCTTGGTCAATCAGTTTTGACTGACACGCCCAGAGTCACGGGCGTGACTCTGGGGCGTGACTGAAGAATCCGATGCCGTAGCATCGGATTCCCTTTGGATTCCCCCTCCACGCCCTACGTCACGGGCGTGTCCCGCAGAGTCACGGGCGTGACTCTGCGGCGTGACCCCGAATCCGAGGCAGTCCGCCTCGGATTCCCTTTCCCTTAGACCCGAGCTTGTCACGCCCCCTGTCACGGGCGTGACAGGGGGGCGTGACTCACCCGAAAAAACAAAAAAAAAAACCTATAAATAGGATCTCTCCCCCCCTCTTCTCTTCACACCTCCACCCTTCAACCCTTCTCTTCTCTCCTCCCTTGACCGACATTTCCTCCACTTCTCTCACCATGCCTCGCCACCACGCTCGCTCCACCGCTTCCTCCTCCGAGCACCCCGCTGATCCAGCCTCGGCGGAGGCCATGCTTCTTTTCGAGAATGCTACCCAATAAGATCGAAGCGAGAGACTGCGCGCCAAACCCTTTGGCGTGTTCCGGATCTTGGATTGGGCCATCCTCGCCCAATTCGGAGCAGCGGAGCTAGTTCGGGAGCTCATCTCTACCCAAGGGTGGGATCCCCTTTTCGCCATTTCTGAGCCTGCTTTCCTCGAGCTCACCATTGAGTTCCTGGCCTCATTTGAGTTCCGTTGGGCGGCGCAAGATGATTTCATCGTCTTTCGCCTGGGCGGGATGATGCACCAACTCACCATCCGCCAGCTTAATGTTGTCATGGGCTTTTGCTCGGAGACCTTTTCCACTTCCCCCGCCTACCCCGACCTAAAAACTGATTTCCCTCCCGACTTCAGTCTCCCTACTTTTTGGTCGGAAATTAGTAATGACGTCACCCCTTACACTCCAAAGAAATCTAAGGGTAGCCACCTCATCTCCCCCGCTTTACGTATTCTGCACAACCTTCTCTCTTTTACCATTTCCGGGCGCGGCGATAGCCACGGTGTGGTGACTCGGGCGGACTTACTATACTTGTATAGTATGTTTTACCGGATCCCACTCAACCTTGGTTACATGCTCGCCATTTTCTTTCGGCACCAGGCCGAAAATGTGAGATTGGGAGCGGTGCACGGCGGGAATTTCATCACTTTCCTCGCCAAGCAGCTCGGCGTGTGGGCTGCTCTTCCGCGGCTCACTTGCATGCAAACGCCGCAGCCTCTTCAGTTTCCGACCCTTCAGGCGCTTGGTTTAGCTCGCCGACGCGACGGCGAGTTTGAGGCTGTTCCCCCGTTCGTTGGTGGCGGTGATCTTGACCTTGATCATGGTGTCGGTCCCAGCGGTACCCATCATTCCCCACAGATTCCGCCACCACCGCTGCACTCTGCTCCAGCGCCCGATCCTGCAAATTATTGGGACCGACAATTTGGGTTGCTCCATACTCGCATAGACCAGATGCAAACCCATTTTGACGGTCGCTTCGATTCTTTTGATGCGCGCTTCACCGTGCTCGAGCGAAACCATACTTCCTCCATAGCGCATATTACTCGCGAGTTCGCGAACATGCGGACTTTCTATCAGGAGCGCGAGGACGGTTCTGACCAGGAGTAGCTGTTTTTATTTTTCTTTGGAGTTGTAGGCGGTCACTTCTTTGTATCTGTATCTTTATTTTACTTTCATGTATCTGTTTTTTTTATTATGAAAAAAAAAAAATCTATAAAATATTATGTTTTGCTTTGCTACTCTCTTACAGGTATCTTTTGATGCTGGTTTGCGCTTCTCAGGGAAGTCTCCTCTCTTCTTTTTCTTCTTCATTTTTACATTGGGGACAATGTATAGTTTAAGTATGGGGGAGGGATATTTCGCAAGCAAAACATATAAAAATTTTTCAAAAAAAAAATTTTAACAAAACAAAAAAAAAACACAAAAAAAATTTAAAACAAATTAAAACTCAAAAAATTTTATTTCGTCTTAAAATTTTGTTTTTCAAAAATTTTTAAAAAAAAAAAAAAGAGCAAAAAAATGAAAAAAAATGAAAAAATCAAAAAAAAAATTTAAATTAGAGAAGTCTTTATTTCTATATTTATTCACATGCAAAATTCCTAGTAGTTCAATTTTTTTATAGTGTTTAGAGAATTTTGATGTTTTAATTGAATGTTGAATTTTGGAGTAGAACTGTTGGTCATGCTGTGTTTCTAGTTAAGTGCACGTGTAAGTAGAATTTTTAGTAGATCTAAATATTCAGCATATAATTAGATTTTCATTTTTCTAAATGCGTAGAAACAACTTATTTTACTTCAATTTTGAAAACCGGTAAAACTTTAAAATAATTTAGGTGAGTAAGTAGAAGTTTGCTAGAGAGATATTTCGCGGACCAAGAGAGAGTTATTCTTTTTCGATGTCTAGAACTTGCCCTCTAACTATTCTCAAGACTTTGCATAAGTTAAACTCATTAGCATAAATATGATTTAGGCACTTCCTTTGGCTAGTTTGAGCTTTTGTACCCGTACCTAAAATTTTAACTTTGCTTAGCCAATTTGAGCCTATTACCTTTTTCTTTTGTTTTAGCTCCACCAAATGATTTACCAAAGCCTAAAAAGCATCCTAATTACACACCTAAACCTGAGCTTGAAAGAACAAATATTTTGTGAGTAATTAGGAGCCTTTTCATTTTTTGGTGGCTCTTTTCTTATAAAAAAAAAAAAAAAAGTTGATTTATTCTCCTCTTCAAATTAAAGAAAAAATTATCAAAAAAAAATAAATAAATAAATAAATAAATAAATGAAGAGGTAGAAAAAGAAAAAAATCAATATGATGAGAGAGTTAAAATAATAAGAAAAGAAACAAAGGAATTTAGGAAATTGGCCACGTTCCTTAAGAGCCATAGTAAATTTTTATGTACAAGCTTCTCTAGGTTTTGGTGTGACTAGCCATCATGTTTATCTGTGATTACCCTCACCAAAAACCTAAGCCTACATTTCAACCTAATTAAGCCCTATTGATTTATGTTTATAAGTTAGACTAGTGCCGTGGCGAGAGTGTGAAAGGGCAAGCCTATGGCCATCGACATTGATGGATTTCTTTGGAGGGTATCTTAATCTTTGTTTGTGCAATGTTATCTTAGTACGCACGCTACACTCTCCCTAAAGAGAATTTCAAGATTTACCGGATTTTCATCTTAAAAGTAAAAATAATAGTGAAAACGCATTTTAAGAAAAATAAAAACCTAATTTGTATGCTGAGTAAGTCTTTCTACAAAAGTATCTACAAACATAGGCATAAGACTTCGCATTTTACTCCTTAGGTTCAATTTTCTTTTCTAGCATTTAAAATTTTTCTACTCCCTATAGAAAGTTGTTTGCTCGGGACTAGCAAACGGATAAGTATGGGGGTATTTGATAACTCTATTTATTTCTTTCTTTTTACTTATTTTTCTATATTAATAGTTAGTGATTTTATATTAGTTTTATAATATTAAGTTTATTTTAACTTGTTTTTATAATTTATATCTCTTTGTTCTAATAAAATCAATTTTAATCTTGCAGGGCTGATCTACAGGTTATCTGGAGCAAAAAGAAGGGTTTTCATTTTTTCTGCCTAGACACGCCCTGTGACACGCCCTACCTGGGCGTGACACAGGGGCGTGACACGGTATAACCAAGCCTACAGCCAGAGCTCGTCGACCGCGCCAAAAGATCGTCGACCGGCCACGACACGCCCGTGTCAGATGAAGACACGCCCGTGTACTCCTTACACGGGGCGTGACGGCCTGCGACATCACAGCTGCCCGTGCCACGTCGGATTAAAATTACACGCCTGGGTCACGGGCGTGACCCAGGGCGTGTCGAAGAAGTTTCCAATCATTAACGCGCCGTTCCGGCCGTTGCCGCCAGATTTACGTTCCTGCTTGACACGCCCCTAGTCACGGGCGTGACTAGGGGGCGTGACACCTTCTTGAAGACAACTTTCACTCCCGCCGTTTCAGCTTCCCGCCGTTTCCAAAAACAGCCGTGACACGCCCTAGGTCACGGGCGTGACCTAGGGGCGTGACTAAACAGAAATTTTTCTATAAATTCCAGACAGCTTCAGATGCTGAGGAGTCGAATTTTGGGAGTTGGAGTCTTGTAATGTTCTATTTATTTTGCTGTATTTTCTCATTTCTAAGTTAGATTTACCTTTGTTGCAACTTTAATTTTAGTTATTTCCATTTCAATCATGTCTTTTCCTACTTTATTTTGTATTTTCCCAATCATGATGAGTAGCTAATCTTCTTTTAGTACTTGATCATGATGAACCTTAGAATAAAATAGATCTTTCTTCTTCTTATTAAATGTCTTTTTCTTAATTATTCTCGCTACGATTTATCTTTGATTTTCATTTCGTCGAATTCATATTACGCGGATATGATCTTCGATCTAAGATCCGTATCCTAAATGACCGAGAGGTTGCGGATACGAGGAGATCACTCAAAGATAAAAGGAGTTGAACGCACTCCTCGAGAGAGGACGACGTAAATCTTCCGGATTGGAGTCAAATCCAATAGCGGGGTTCACCGCATAAAGCAAGCTTAGGGGTTTCGACTGGCCGAGAGGTCTTAATCGATCAACCTAAGGTTAGTTAGAAGCATGAGCTCGAGAGAGACGCTTCTATACTTTAGGAACCTCCACGGTCGAGTGAGTATAATTAAGAATTCGCATTTCATTATTTACCAAAAAGATTTATTTTAGTCAAAGGGGATTCTAGATCAAGTGCTAGCTTTCTCATATTTGAATTTCTCTTTAGCTTCAACTTTATTTTTATTATCTAGTATAATCAAACCCACTTTTCCGTTAGATAAAATAATAGCTCTTCCTTGTGAGTACAAGTACTCAACAGGCCCCGAATCGCAATACGACACTTCCTATACTACATTTCGATAGGTACGCTTGCCTATTCGAGATTCTAGTTTGGACGTAATTTAACTTCTAGAAAATCATCATCAGCCATAGTTAAATCATTTATACATCTACCAATTTATATCTACCCATTTTATCAGGCTCTTTCCTTCAATTAAGCTTGGCCACAACTCGTTATACGAATTCAGATTTATAACCTCAACTTACCATATCACTATGATGATTATGTCAAAATGGTTCACCCAAGCCTCGAGTTGGATCGCAACATTAAATTCCACCAAATCGCACTCCACATTACACAGCCCATAATTTAGGTGCAGCCTTAATCTGGTCAGCAATTCCGACCAAGGATTCCTGAGGCTACCGAAATCCGGAGAGTGCGTGTAACCACACGTTGGAAAGATAATTTCAAGGGATACAACTTTTGTGTTTAGTCGAAAGCCCAGATCTGGCCAGAACACCCCCGAAATTAGCCACGAAGATCGTTGCGTGCAGAAATCAGATTTCTGTACGCATCTTAAGGCGAGATGAACGACATTCGTTCATCTTCCTCCTTGCAGCGATCTCCAAAAAAACTCCTCCAGAAATTCGTACACCCTTATTCACCCTCACGAAGCCATATTTCTCCACGAATCCCTCTCTCATCTTCACTTGAATGATGAGGAGGATGAAGACACCTAAACCTAGATTAACAAATCTAGGCATGGCTTTCCCTAGGAAATCATCTCCTCAGCATCAAGACTCTATGGAGTCGATATCTCTCCTAGAATATAACTACGGATCTAGGACCAAGGGAGAGGGGAGGAAGCTCACCTCATTTCCAGCGGTACAACCATTTCCAGCCATGGATCTAGTCATCCTCCTCCGCGGCATCAGTTGTTGTTTTTCTTCACGACAAAGGAAGGAGAGAGAGAGAGAGAAGGCCGCCTCCAGGAGCTCCGACGGCTTCCCTCAGCTCTGTCGGTTTCGCGAGGCCTGCGATGACGGCAAGGTCGAGCGGCAAAATGGTTAGGGTTCGGCTTTATCTTCCCTTATAAACTGATGTATTAGGTAAAATCCTTTCTGCCATGTGTCAACGCCCCATTGGACCGCCCCTAATGGGTCATATTGAAGTGACCCGGTCCAACGAATAATCCAGCACGAATCCCGAAGTCCGGTTTGGTCCGCCTATACAAGCTGGCGAATCTACCTGGGCGAAGAAAATGCACAAGTCAAATTCGACGGGAATCAACTTTCATTCTCGACGATCGGTGAGAATCGTCGGACATTCTCGACGAATTCGTCGGGTATCATCAATAATACCAGGCGAATTTCACTTAGCCAACTTCTCAGAAATCCTGGCATTGAGTGCTTTTAGTATCAGTCAACTATACTCGACGATCGGTGGGTATCACCGGGCATTCTCGACGATCGGTGGGTATCACTGGGCATTCTCGACGATCGGTGAGAATCGTCGGGCATTCTCGACGAATTCGTCGGGTATCAACAATGATACCCGACGAATTTCACTTAGCCAACTTATTAGAAATCCTGGCGTTGAGTGCGTTGAGTATCATTCAGCGATACTCGAGGATTGGTGGGTATCACCGGGCATTCTCGACGAATTCGTCGGGTATCAACAATGATACCTGGCAAATTTCCCTTAGGCCATTTCCTTTTGATCCGTTGGATATCACTCAACCCTACACTCCATTCAACGCACTTGACACCTTTTTCCAGTGCACCTCGAGCCCGAGTCAAGTCTCTTGACTCAGAACTCGTGCGAGGGGCCTAGCGCGAATTGGGACGTTACACTTCGGACATCCGCTCTAACAATCGCGGGCAAAATGCCCCATCTTTCCACAAGCCCCGGGGTTCGGTTGGTTGATGCCCCCGAGGCACCTGAAGAAGGGGTTAGACCCGACGTCTTAGCCTTCTTATAGAACCTGCGATATCCAGACTTCGAAGTAGTCAGCACTTTATACTCCGATTTCTTGCCGCTGGATTCCTTCTTTGCTTGAACATTCTTCATGTCCTTTTCCAAGGACCGGGCCAAGTTGACCAAGGTCATGAAACCCTGCGCCATTGGCCCGGAAAGTAACAATCTTAGATCATCTCTTAACCCTTCATAGAAACGGTTCGTCTTGCGCTCCTCATCGGCAATGGTAGCGCTTGTGTATCGTCCCAAACGAGTGAACTCGTGGAGATACTCGTCCACGGTGCTATCTCCTTGCAGCAACTTTTGAAACTCGTTTTCTAACGCGATCCTCTGCGCTGAGGGGAGGTATCGAGCCATAAACAACATCGAAAATTCCTCCATAGATACATCAGCCAACTGCCTTCCCCTCAGGTGGTGTAGCTCCAGCCCTTCCCACCATAACCTCGTGTCCCTGTCCAATAAGAACGTCGCAATCGTGGTCTTCTGCCACTCTTTAGTTTCGGTTGCTATCAGCACTCTCTTGACTCTCGATAGCCAATCCTCTGCCTGAGTCGGGGTTCCCGTTCCCGAGAACACTGGCGGATGGAAACCCATCACATGCTTAAGTTGTTTTTCAGTTGCTCTCTGAGGCAACTCTGGCTCCACCATCACCTGTTCCACCCTCCTAGGTTCTGCCGCTTGGAGTGGTACTTTCTCTATAGCAAGAGTTGGTTGTTGCACCTGCCTCACAAGCTGCGCATTGATCATTGCAAGTACAACTTCCGCCACCAATCTAATTATCTCGGCTGAAGGAGGTGTTGCAGGCGCATCATTTGGAGCGCTGCTTGCCTCAGAACCTGGCTTTTCCGACGGTCCAGCACTATTCTGGTAACCTATAATCGTGCAAAACAATAATAAGCGACCAAACAATATTGCAAACATCAATTATAGGAACACGCAGGTTCCTCAAACATGTATATCTTCATTCCTAAGTAGACATTCATGGGTTCTTTTCATGTTATGACGATGACACACACACATGTGCTAACCACCCCTTAAAGTGAATTCGCCCACGAATTCATTTAAGCTAGACCGAAACCGGTAGTCTGATACCAATTTGTAACACCCCTATCCGTCACATAGCATATAGCAGTAGGTCCGGTCGGGGCCCGACGCCATATACTACGGACAGACCGGTTGGTTACTTAGTGAAACCATTTAACCAATCACAACGTCCTACACAGAGCACCTAGCGGAAGCAAATTATTAAGTTGCAAGATAAAATAACCCAACCAAAGCATGAATGTCCACTACAAAAGACCCATAGGAATGTATAATACAACAATCGATGGCATTATGGCCTTACAAGAGTTTGCTTAATAAAAGTGTCTTCCAAACCTCGGCACGCAGGCCGGTCATACATGAGTACAAAATAAAACACTCAAAACTTGGCCTCCGAGGGCTTGCACAACAACTTGCGCTTTAGCCCGCTATTTGCCACTTGGCTCCGCAGCACCTACAAGCAACAATCCACCGCATTGTGGTAAACAAAAGCAATGGTCAGCTATGCTGACCAAATTATAATGACCCCGTCCCCAATACGGGGCGGCGATGCTCTTCCCTGCATTTTGTGAGCATAAATAAGCGGTATAGTGCAAACACACACTTCATCACAGGTGCAGGCACGCACGGCCACACACCTCGTGCACTCAGGGAACATTCATGGCGAATCGGCCAACGTCACGTCAATTTAAGCCATAGACGTTCCCGTCTCACCACCGTCCCTTGGACGGCCAACCATATGAGCATTTTTTTCCCTGGCAATGTTCACGTCAATTTAAGCCATAGACCGCCAAAGACCCTCATTTATGCCAATGGTGCCGCCGAACGACATAGATCGGGTACGGTTCCGCCTGACCCGTGCTCATACCGCAATGACAATTTAAGCCATATGCGCAGGTCAAGACTCCCCGAGTCCCGTTTCCATCACACAATACACATAACCCGGTTATGTTCAATTTGGCTCCCCAGCCACCATGTTGGCAACATCCTGCATTTGCCCAATTTTTTGGGTGCATCTTGGAGTTAGTTCCCAAGGCTCCCTATTGCAATCTACCTCGTAGAAAACCCGAAAAATAAACATTCACCCGGAGTCTTCTCGGGTTATTATGCAATGCAACATCACTGATCCAGACCAACATGTCCGGATAGGCTTCACACAACATGCCTATGTCCGTTTTCGCTTACGGACTCTACACAAGGGGGACTTCATATCTACCACAAGGAATGCCTCAACTCATCGCACACTCGCGTGAGAGGGCTTCCTATGCAAAGGAAAAGAGGACTTCACATGTCCTAGGATGAGAATCGTTACCCTAGTGTTCTTCCTTGGTGCCATGGAAATCTATGCAGATGGAAAGCACTGCAATCTCCTTGCCTCCGTGGATCCAAAGTCGGCTCGTGATTTGGAGCTCCGAAGCTCTGCCGATGACCAGATCTTGCTCCTCTTCCTCCTCCTTGCTCTCCCTTCTCTCTAGAACTTAGAGAGAGAACTCAAATGGAAAATAAGGGTTTTCTAACACTATTCTCGGGTTAAACCCCATCAGGAACAACCCAAGCCCTTGGATCCCAAGCCAAGGAAACAGACGGCCATGATTTAGGCTGAAAATAGAAAATCTAGGCCAAACACGAGTGGCAACACGGTCGTGTGCATGGTTGTGTCACTCATTCGCCATCACCAGAAATTCCCGACCAGAACACGGCCACTGACACGTCTGTGTCATAATGTGACACGCCCGTGTCATGGCCCGTGTGCAAACTCCACATTTCCCCTAGGAAGGACACGTCCATATGACACGCCCGTGTCACATGCCTTATGCTAGACACTCCCTGAGGCACGCCCGTGTCTTTGGCCGTGTAATCTCCTTAGAACAAAATGTTGCACGACCTGAGGAGGACACGGGCATTCGACACGACCGTGTCGAATTGAACACGCTTGTGTCGAACCCGAACACGCCTGGGCTCCAGCCGTGCGCCCCTCACTCAAGGATCGTTGAGTGTAAGGCTCATAGTGACTAATACGCCCTGGGACACGCCCGTGTCCTAGGCCGTGTTCACCCCCCCCCCCCCCCCGACGACCGTTGACTCCAAAATCGTCAACCGCGTGACCAACACCGACCCGAGCACGACACGCCCTAGGACACGCCCGTGTCCCAGTCCGTGTCACCTCTAGCAAAACCCAAATTTGGCTAAAAACGTCACCCGTCCCTCTTTTGAGTTTCGGGGCGTTACAACGGGCATGTCAAAAATTAATTAATTTAAATTTTCTAACGTGAACTTTTCCAGTTTCGACAACAATTCACGAATTTTGCTGACTCGACCAAACGGACGCGAAAACACACTAACGGTGATGCGCCGCAAACTCCACATTAACGTAATGCCCTTACGTTATTATGATGTCGCTAAGAGAATTAAATAATTGTCGAAAAATCAGGGGCGTTATAGTTGGTGTCACCGCAAAACGGCAATTCTGGGCGTAAGACCCGATAGCGTAGCAAAAAATCGGTCTTACAAACTGGTATCAAAGCAAGGTAACCTCGATCCAAAGAGAAGAAGTTCACAAAACACTTGGTTGCCCCGCGTGAGCATTAGTTTGGGGACAAACTAACCAGCGAAAGCTGTGGTGTGCCCATGTGCAAAAATCACAATAAATAGTCCATAAATTAATGAGTTAGGCCAACCCAACTAGGAAAATTGACTCACCAAGATTATTCTTAGTGTATCCTGGTCAAAATTTACTTTAAGTATAATTCAGTTAAGATACGAGGATACCCGAAATGACTAGAGGAAGAGTCTAACGCGACAGTAGGTACTTAAGGCTTAAACTCGGATGTCCCTACTTTACTCATCAATTAGTACTATCACCTGTTACACAAACTAATAGGACCACCCTAAGGAAAATTTACGCATATGAACCATTAGCGGAATAGTAGAGGACTCATATACTTAACACTCGTACCGATGGCACGATTAGGATGAGACAATCATCGTACCAAATACCAAGGGTCGATTAAGATTTCAGGTTCAGAAGAGTCCCATTTGGGACTGAGTCACATGTTGACTTTGAGAAAGTTGTCATAAATGGTAACCTGGAGAGTCTAGAGTATGGAGCATATCAATGAGTTTTGGGATGGAACCCCAAGTCTAAGGTTGCATGCCCTAAGGATGGTGTGCATATCTAGCCCGAATATAACATAGTGATATCAAAGACACTAAGCCCAAGATAGGTAGGGGCTTATCTTTTTTTTATTGGGCAAATTTGTTACTGGCTTGGGTTCCCTCAGACCTAATTTAGAAAATATGGTGTCACAAACATAGTGAAATTGAAGTTGATTTTATTCGACGTTATTCGGGCGAAGATAAGATTTTGTAAAAACTATTTGGAATGATGATCTATAGCATTACAAGGACAATGTCATGGTAATAAGGAGTAATTAAGAGACTTAACTTTTATAAGATATCATGTGAATTAGATGACGAATAGTAAGATTCAGGAATTTGGGAATATAAGATTAAATCGCTATGTTGTAACATCAGAAGTATGATAACACTAGGAAATTTGAAAGAAATTAGCAGACAATATATCGAAGATGTATACCTTAGGTATGACTCTGCAGACTTGATTTGGATAACATCAAGGACCAGAATATATATGTTTATAACATATTTATGGTTAACAAAGATTTATGACTAAGAAAAATGGACTTTGGATTATCAAGTGTAACTATGACAAAATGGAACAAAAATTAATGGGTATTAATGATAATCTCCAAAGATTCACGAGTACACCCTCTTAAATTTTGAGGACGATGGGTCATTTGACGAAGTGATCATTATCGTTAATTGATAAAATTGGATAAATCGTAAAATTGAGTGTATTTATTACTCAGGCGTACTCGAAGGAATAAGAACCTGATCGTGTAGAGGAAGTGTATAGAGTTGTTGTCTACACTCACAAACGAGAACTCAAATTACCGAAAGAAAATTGTGTTTATCAGAAGGTGTATTTCCCCAGAATAAAGAAAGACATCATGGATTCTGTGACGCATGGTGAGGTTTATCGGTTGGAGAAGGTCAAGTGCCCAAGATGATCGCATCAGATCGGGATGGACAGTTTATGTCCAAGGAAAGAAGATCAGTCTAGGCTTATTTCTGCTCTCGGCTGACATTCAGTACAACTCTCCACCCTTAGAAGGATGGACAGACGAAACGTACCATCCTAACACTGAAGAATCATTTACGCTTATGCATTCTAGACCGCGAAGAGCCATTGGAGAGACTATATTTGCTGATTGAGCTCTCTTATAACAACAGTCACTAGTCCAGCATCGGCATGACCCTTATGAGGCATTATATGAACATAGTTACAGGACTCCACCATCTTGGATCTAGGATGAGGATCCAAAAGAACTCAGCTCGGAATTTGTGGAGGACAAAGATACCCAGGTGTGACTGATTCGAGATAGGATGCTAGAGGCATAGAGCAGGCCGGCCAAGTATTACGATGCGCGACATTGTCAAGTAGAGTTTCAGATGAGAGACCGGGTTTTCTTGAAGATACGGCTGATGTATGGAGTCTCGCGGGTATACGGCCGGAAAAAGCTCAGTCCGAGATACATGGGGCCTTATGAAATCTTAGAGAAGATCTGCCTCTTGGCTAACAAACTGGAGCTACCGCCGGAGTTAGTGCGATTGCATGACGTCTTCCACATCTCTTCACTTCGGAGGGCTCTAATACGACCTGAGCAGCAGGTTCCTAGTATATATGGCTTGGCAGCTTCTGATCGATTGGTCGGCTTAGAGCCGGTCAGGATAGATGATACGGCGGTGCGAGTCTTGCAGCGCGAGAAGGTTCCGATGGTCAAGATCATATGGGCAAATCATGGACAGGAGGAGCATACCTGGGAGCCACTAGACCGATGTAGCACAGGTACCTGGATCTCTTCGTGTAAGGTATACCTACAACTTCCTAAGGGATGTTACATTCAGTTACTTCAGTAGAAACCCCGCAGGCCTAACCTGAATTTCGGGGATGAAATTTTTATTTTTTTTTATTGGGATGTATAATATCCCTCAAGCAACTAGACCTAAGATGGCTTTTTCATGACTAGGTCATGACAAAACCCTAGGAAGCTCAAAGAGACCATGTGAACTTAGACATGAAGGTGAAGATCACCATGATCTGCAAATAACACATTCAAATTACCTAACCTAGGGTTTGACTTTAAGGCCTCACCTTGACTCCATGACCCCACCTTAACATCCCTAACCCTTTAAGAGGTTCATGTGGTCACCAAGGACCCATTGGGGTCAACCTAAGTGGTCAAATTGACCAAAGTAAACCCTAACCCTAAAGTAGTCAAAGTGCCCTAATTAAGGGTCAAGTGACCACCAAGGTGTCAAACCAACCCTCCCCAAGTCTCCCTAGACCATAGGTGAGGCCAATAGGTCACTAGGGACTCATTGAGGTCAACCCAAAAGGTCAAATTGACCAAAGTGAACTCAACCCTAGTTTAGGTCAAATTAGGCCAAGTGGACCAAACCAAACCCAATCCACTTGGGCTAAGCCCAATTTGAGTGGCCCACTAGTATTATGAGGCTGATAATTATATAAGTAGCCATCCATTTTCTGGAGGGGGTGACTAGGAGAAAGAAAGTCAAGTTGCCTTTTAATAGAGGAGAGAGAAAGAGGGTCATTCATGGCTTGGAAGGCCAAGGGCCTTCTCTCTTCAATCTTAATGGCTCCATTCATCTCCCCCATTAGTTCTGAGAAGATCAAGGGTGGGTTTTCCAGGCCATTCAGTGGCAGTGTGCATTGAACCACCATGGCTGAAATTGTCCACTAATGGCCATTAATGGCATTGAAGCCATGCCCTTTCCCCTACCTCAACTGATCCCTTTATCATCTTCAGAGCATCATAAGCAGTTGGTTAAGGCCTTTACATCGCTGCTTTTGCTCAAGGATAGAGATCGGGAGGTGGAAATTTTTAGAGCTCGTCGGCCATGACACACCACCACCAAACACGTCGGCAAGCCCGGTTGCAGGTCCACTTTTCCTCCTCTCCCCTTGTGCTAGCATACTAGATCAATAGGATTTGAAATAAAGCTTAATTGGGTTGATTTCAATTTTCAAATTCCATGAAAAATCATGGTTTTTATACCACTCGGGTTCGCCGGAAAACACCACTCTGGCGGCCGTGCCGCCACCCGGCGGTAGCCCCCACCTCAACGGAGGTGGTGGTTGTGGTGGCTGGCTAGGGAGGGGCCTTGATCGCCAGCAAAAGCCGCTGTAATAGGTTCTAGGTCGGGTGGATTGTGGCCTTCGGCTGGAGGAGGAATACGATCCTCTGGTCGTTGGATCTCACGTTTTATGATTTTTATGATTTTAATTATTAAAATGTTATTTACCCCTTTATTGTGCACTCTTTTAAATAAGAAAAACAAGGCCCTTAGGGGTGAGCCTTGAAAAGTTTCCAAGGTTAACCTTAAACTGTAAGACAAAAATGGTAAAAGAGCAATTAGTAACTACTATTTGTAAATATTTAATAAATCATGTATGATTTAATTTTAGGGTCTAATGACCTCATAATTTCGCAAAGTTTTAGTGGATAAATTCCTAGGGTCATGATATGACCCTTGTAAAAATTTCAGCCCAATTGGGATTGATTTGATTAGGTTTTGGTGTGACCAAAGATTGGTCTCATAAGAGGAAAATTAGGTAAAAAGTGCACTAGGTGGAGTGAGTGACCATTCCTCATCCAAATGTGGTGAAACTTTGGCCACTGACTTGTAGTCACATATATCCCCCTCACAAGTGGTTTTGGGTGGTTTTGGGTGGATATACCCACAAACCCTAGTACAAACCCTAGGGTAGCCCTTTGAGTATTGGGAAGGACATGGGGTCATATGTTCTTGGATAAACTTGAATATTGGTAGACTACTTAATAGGGTGGTAATAAGCCCTAGATAATTTTACTGGAATTTTTAGGAACATTTATCCCCTTTGAATTAATTAAGGGTTAATTAGGGAACTTTATTTCAAAATGAAATTTCATGTTTATATAATATTTTATGTTCATGAAACTTTGGAAGTGAGATTATATTGATGTTATTGTTCTCTGATAATTTTTTTATGAATTTTGGATTGATATATTTGGTACTTTATTCATGACCTCAATGTTTGCCCTAATTGCAAGAAAATTAATTATAGATTTGTTACTCATTGGAAAATTATGAATCTTGGTCAGAGGACATCTTAGAGCATTATAATGTTCTGTTAATTTTTATAAAATTATTGGAAGATATTTCATTTAGGATCATTCACAAAGTGTCCTATGTTGAATATCTTTAAGTAATTTATTTATGTGACTAAGTGGACTTGGGAAATTATTATTTTTGGTCAGAAGTTTTTTCTGGTAAGGTTGAATATTGTAATTTTATCATGATTTTTGGATGATTAAATTTAGTACTTCCTTCTTTACTCTTACATTATGGTAAATGGTTCAATATTTTGTCTGGAGGTCAAACCCTTTTGGAAAATTGTGAATTCCAGTATTTACTATTATTTTGATGATATATAATTGTCATAATTTTGTTAAGATCATACCATGTCAGAAAATTATACTTGGTGTTCAAAAGCACAGTTTACGTGATTTTGCAAAAAATTAAATAAATGCCAAATAAATTAGGAAAATATTATCTTCTGGATTTAATCTTAAAAATATCATGATTGACCACCAGTAATAATCTTAGGTCATTTGGATGAATAATTCGAGGGGTCACCATTCATGCACACCACATAGCTCATTAGGTCTGCACATAATAAAACTGTAGAATTAAGGAATCATGTGAATCTCGGTATGAGATAAAGGGGGTAATTGGTGCACCTAGTCTGGTTGAGAAGGAATAAGGTCACCAATTGAAGGCAGGTTGTGAGAGCCTAGTTTTCTAGGGGTATGGTTGTGCTCGGGGTCGACGGAGGATTGTCTTACCCTCGAGAAAGAGGCTAAATACACTTAGGGTTAGATTAAGTGTGCGCTAAGGGCTTGGGACCTGGGTAGATACCAATAATATTAAGTACCTTGTGAAAGGGAATGATGGGCTTCAGCTGCCATCATAGTTCTTAGTGCCCCCGAGAGCCCTTCACCGGGCATACCCTGGGCAGTCCAAGGTTAACCTCAAATCGGAAGACAAAAATGGTAAAAGAGCAATTAGTAACTACTAGTACATCACTTTCACTCACCCCGATGGCTCAGGAGTTTAGCTTATTTAGGTTATCTGAGTGGTAGGCTCGATGGTTGTGGAAATGGACAGGTTAGCCCGGCGAGCTGAGCGCTCGGAAGGTATTTGTAACAGACAGGATAGTTCGGGGAGCCGATGGCTAGGGATATCATGGTTGCATGTGCATAAGGTGGCGGGTCTTCGGTATTTGATGGTCGTTCACACCGATGTCGATACGATGACTTGGCGGGTATGGTTTACACTTAGCTAAGGAAAAGACTGGCGGGTTTAGTCAGCGTTAATACGTGGTGACTCTGGTGTGTCCTTTAGAGGCATACATAAGGGCTTGGCCTGGTAGTGTGGATACCCGCCTTGGAGTGTGGTGGCCCGACCCACTGTCTCCGTTGGCCACTACGGAGGCTCCTAGGAGTGATGCTAGCTTCCTAAATAGGGGGAACTAAAGGTATGTGCGCATAGAGTCGTGTGTGTGTGTTGCACTTGCATGAATCATGACATAACATATCACTGCACACATGCCTATATATAACCTAACACCACATCGTAAAAACTAGCATGAGATAGGTTATACGATGGGAGCCTTGCAAAAGACCCCTTAACTTATAAGTTTGTATGAGCATTCATATAAGTTAAGGTTACTTAATCCATAGTTTACTTTGCATGTACTTACTGCCCTACTCTACTTGTTTACATTACTGCTTCCTTGTTATAGTTCTTTTGTACATACACCTGCTAGGGCAGTTATCACCTGCTTATTCCACTCTGCTTTGTTGTCCTCCGCTTTCATCCTCCCCGCACAGTGCCTAGGAGTCATGGTGGTGAGGCGAGGATGATAGTGGCTTATTCTTTTGAATAAAGGTCGGTGGACCACATCATTTTAGGGGACCGAGCAGTGGGAGCATCAGCACTGGCAGGACAAGGAGGCAGGACATGAGGAGCAGTTGTTGCGCACTACCACTACTACGCGGCGACGGGTCGAGGATGGATTTTAGTTTGCTTCCGCTTAGATGTTGTGAGTTGTAAGAGAGAGATCATTTGTATTAGACATGTATCGGGCTTAAGCTCATTCTTCTACTCTCTTTCATACTTTGTACTCATTATGGACTTCGTTATGATCTTCATTGCTCACTTATATATATTTGTGACTTTTGTGGACTTGATTATATTTGTCTTAGTTGATATTTCTACTTCTTTGGTGATCACTAATGCTGGCAGGATCGACGTTTTGTAGTGACGACCACCTCGAGTGTTGGTGTCACCGCAAAACGGCGATTCTAGGCGAAAATCACGGTAACGTAGCAAAAAATGGGGTCTTACACCATAACCTCTATAAATCTAAACGCACCCTAACACAGAGTTGCAAACTAGCAAAAACATTAACGAGTTAAAACCAACCACCCAAAAAGGAATGTCCACTAACGGTTATAAATGGGAATGAAAAGACATACACCATAAAGTTCTGGCCTTAAGGCCTTACATTAATAATGTTTTTCCAAAACAAAAGGGAATTCCAAACATCGGCACGCAGGCCGACATAACATGAAAACTATAACAAAAATTGGGCCTTCGAGGGCCGGCACAGCTTTGGGCTCCAGCCCGCTATTTCCCGCTTGGCTCCATAGCACATACACGCAAAACATTCCACCAAGCGGTGATAAACAAAGCAACAGTCAGCTGGAGCTGACCAAATTATAATGGCCTCACCCCTTTCTCGGGTTGGTGGTACTTAATCCCTGCAAGCAATTAACATGTTTAAGTATTAAACAAAATTGTTCAATTTAAGCACCATTCATCATAGACGATGACACAAACAACCCAACCTCTCGTGCGCTCAGGGCACCTTAACGGCGTACCAAGTTTCCCCAAGTCCCACATTTTTTCCATCACAAGCATATAATCGTGCATAAAACATCTCAACAGTGAACTCTGATAGTCTTCCACCATTCTCAATCCCAGACTGGATGGTTCCGCTTGATCATTCCCAGGCCTATAGCCTCGACTCACCACTATGCCAACGGTAATTGCCACATACTTTAGGTTTACTTAGCCGAACGACATAGAGTGAGTACAGTTTAGCTCTTTCTCATTGCTCAAATCGTCGTGCCAATTAATGCAATGACGCAGGTCAGCATCCCCACTCCTGTACACGACATAACACACATTATGTTCAAAGATTTGCACTCATGGCCACTAAAGTTTGGCACCTAAGGCATGCAACTCAACACACTAGCACACTGTCTCCGAGAAACCGATTACGCACACAGCATAACAAAATCTCACCAAGAGCTAATGCTAACGATACAACGATCTTATGTAAACATTAAGGTGTTTCCTGGAGCACACCTCCAGTTCTAACTGCCGCTCCGGGAAGACCCCCATTCCAAAACATTCAACTTCCATGGAGTCTTCTCTGGGAACCCACATAACATCACCAATCCAGACCACGAGTCCGGATGGGCTTCATACAGCTAGCATTCCTAAAACCGTACTCGTGCTTCCGGGTACTTAATGCAATTGAATAATGGGGATGTACACATCGACCTGTCGGAGAGCACCTTTCCCCCACCCATCGGTGGGGAGGGGCTTCCATGCAAACATGCTAAAATTAAGGGTTTCACCTGCCCAAGAAAAAGTCATTACCCTTAACCCGCATTTCAGAGCCATAGCTTGGTCATCACAGACTTTGTTTCCACGCACTAGTCTGAGCTCCAAATCGAATGCTTTGTCGCGATCCCTAGCAAAACTCAAGTTTCTCACCACCAACACCTCTGGATGGCCTCCTCCCGTAAGTGTAAACCTAACCTTAATCCCTCTTGGTCAGCCAAGAGGAGAGGGAGGTCAGTCACAGTCTCAACCCTAGCCGGCGGCAGCCGGGACAAGGAAGTGGCAGGGAGTTTGGCTGAAGGAGAGATAGACTCGGGTCGGCCCTTCTAGAGATGACGGGAGAGAGGTGGGAGGTCGGGCTCGGGTTTACGCGTCAGAGAGAAGCCAGAAGAGAGAAATGGGATAGGAAGAGGAGGGAGATCCTCCTTCCAGCCGGTGACGGGAGAGAGAGAGTCTGATCGGGAGCGTTCTTCTCCTCCTTCCAATTTCACCGAGTGAGAAAGAGAGAGTGAGTGGGAGATAGATCGGGTGTGGCGTATGAGTGAAAGACCGAGAGAGGTAAAGATCGCGAGAGGGAGAGGCGTTGTTGGCTGGGGAGAAAATGAGAGGGGAGGGGGTAAATTAGGTTTTATAGAAAACCCTAGCCCGGAATGATATATACAGACCATGCCCCCTAAACGCCCCCCAAACTCATTTAATCTCGCGACACAATTTTGGGGCGTTACAGTTTTCATCGATGATGTTCTAGTGTACACTAGAAGTGCCGAGGAGTATGCTTTACATTTGCGCTTTGTATTGTCTACTCTAAGGGAGCACAAGTCGTACATAAGGTTGAGCAAGTATGAATTTTGGCTTTCTTAAGTATCTTTTCTGGGTCACGTCGTGAGCAAAGATAGGATATATGTGGACCTGGCGAAGATAGCTATTGTTTTGGACTGGAAGATGCCTATAATGCCTAAGGAGAAAAGGAGTTTCTTAGAGTTGGTAGGTTACTATAGAAGATATGTTCAAGGATTTTCAGTGCTGTCTGCACCTTTGACCAAACTTATGCAGAAGAATTCAACGTTCATTTGGTGCAATTCCTATGAAGAAGCTTTTTAGGAATTGAAGAAGCCTTTGTGCACAACTCCTATTTTGACCTTATCTTCAAAGGAATGGAGTATGTTGTTTTAGTTATGAAGCGCATGATTTTAGCATTGCCTATCATCCTTGTTATATAAAGATGTACCGAGATCTAAAGCAGATTGTTTGGTGGTCAGGTATGAAGAATGATATCATAAAGTTCGTATCAGAATGTTATACCTGTCAGCATCTTAAGGCAGATCATAGAAGGCCTGTAGGTAAGTTGACACCTTTGGATATTCCAAGCTGTAAGTGGGAGAGCATTTCTATGGATTTAATTACAAGTTTGTCGATGTCTCCCTTAGGGAATGATTTAGTGTGGGTGATTGTTGACAGATTGGCGAAGTGTGCCCACTTCGTGCCCTTCAAGATTGAATATTCTATTGAGAAAATAACATAGCTTTATTTGGATGAGGTCATCAGATTGCATGGTGTGCCAGTAAATATTATGTCAGATCGAGATTCCAGATATATGTCTTGTTTTTGACGAAGCTTGCAGGGAGCCTTGGGCACTGACCTTAGGTATTCTACTGCCTATCATCTGCATACTAATGGTCAAATAGAAAGAGTGAATCAGATTTTGGAAGATATGATTAGATGTAATATTATTTACCATAGTGGAACTTGGGACAAGCGTCTTGGGATTTTGGAGTTTTCTTACAACAATATCTATCAGGAGAGTCTGCAGATGGCGCCCTTTGAAGCTTTGAATGGGAGGCATTGTCGAACTTCCCTATTTTGGGCTGAGGTTGGTGAGAGGTTATTTTTAGATCTAGAAGCCCTGGAAGAGATGAGCATCGCCGTGTCATATATTTGTGAGAAGCTTCGTGTGGCTCGAGAGCATTATGAGAAGTATGCAATTCGACAAAGGGTTGATCTGGAGTTCGCGGTTGGGGACATGGTTTTCTTGAAAGTTTCTCCGAAGCCAGGTGTTAAGAGATTTGTAAGGAATTACAAGTTGGATCCCAGGTATGTGGGACCTTTCCAAAATGTCAAGCGCATCAGATTGTCTGCTTATAGGATGGATTTTCCTACTACTTTCCTTGGCGTTCATAATGAGTTTCATATGAGCCAGTTACGAAAGTGTGTGCTAGTGATCATCATGCACTTAACTCTTGGCCCCAGTTGCAACCCAATCTTTCTTATGTCGAAGAGCCTGTCCGTATTTTGAAAACACAGGATCGAGTGTTGCGGAAGAAGATGATTCCTATGGTTAAGGTTCTTTAGCAAAATCAGGACATCAGGAGCATGACTTGAGAATTTGAATCTACCATGAAGGAATCTCATCCATATCTTTTCTCTTAATTTTCTTCGGTGAGTATGTCTATCCAGCAAAATTTTAATCTGTCCATTTATATCCCTTGGGTTTGATTTGCATTTCAAGTTTCAGGACGAAACTTCCTTTTAGGGGGGGGGGGGGGGGGGGGTGTTGTAACGCCCCTAATTTTTTTTGATAATTTATTATGACCTTCTTTTGGCGTAATAATGACGTAAGAGAATTACGTTAATTTGAAGTTAACAATGTGACGTCGTTATTGCGTTTTTGTGTCTACTTGGTCAAGTCGAGTGAATTTTTTAAAAATTGAAAGGATTTATCATTATCGTAAATTGTGGAAATTAATCGTAACTCGTTATTTGCTCGTCGAACTCTGATTTCAACTTTGTTATTGGGTTTGTAGGATCGGTATTAACCTTTGGTGCAAATTTTGTCGAAAACCAAGTTGGCATTAGTCCAAATCGTCAAATAAAACATTAAGATCATTTATATATCATATTATATATAAAAAAACATAAAATCCCTATATAAAGCCGACCAAACTTTAGAATTTAGGTTTTATGACTTTTTCTCCTTCTTCCTGTTCCGGCGAACCAGAGCACGTGAGAGAGAGGAGGCATCCTTCTAGAAGCTTTCCAACGACTGCTACGGAAGCTCTAGTGTTCAGAATCTTTATAAGAGTATAGATTTGGAAAGCTCTCGCCGAGATCTATGTGTGTGCGGTGAGTATTTCTAGTTTTGTGGAATTTTGGCGTTAGAGTCAGTAGCCCTAACTTTCATTTTGGTCCAAATATTTTCAGAAATTTGTTTTTGTGGTTTTCCTTTGGTTGATCCTTGACTTGGAGTGCTTCGGAGGCCAGAAATCGGAAGATCGGAGGTAAGTGGTGGACTATCCCTCTTGTTTAGTCTTCTTTTAGTTCTTCTTCTTCTTTTATTTAAAATTCCAAGAGCCGGTGATATTGATTTTGTTTTCATAGTGTTTGTCTTTTCTAGTGATAATGATTTTTAGTTGTCTTTAGTTAGTATTCGTCATGTATTTAAGCGAAATTCGTCGAGTAGTCACGTATAATTCGTCGAGTAGTCACGTAGAATTTGTCAAGTAGTCAAGTAAAATTTGTCGAGTAGTTACATGAGGTTCGTCGAGTTCGTCGAGAAGTTCTTTGAGTGTGTCGAGTAATTAAGTCAATTTGTCGAGTGGTTAAGTCAAATTTGTCGAGTGGTTAAGTTGAATCCATCGAGTGTTTAAGTCAAATTCGTCGAGTGGTTAAGTCGAATTCGTTTGAGTGGTTGAGCTGAATTTGATGGGCAGTTAGTCAAATTCGTCAAGTTGTTATGTCAAGTTCGTTGAGTGTTCTTGTAAGTTTTGTCGAGTTATTACGACGATTCGTTGAGTGATCACGCCGAATTCAACGTATGGTCTCGACGAATTTGCCGTGAAGGCTATTTTTACTTAGAATTTTGTGGGTTTTTCCTTGTGTCATCGTGGTGATCCGATACCAAGTCTTGTGTAATGCTAGATTTTGTTGTGATAATTTTGGACTATTGGTTGGGTTGGAATGGATGACCACTACCAAAATGTTTGTTAGTGAATCATTACACCTGATGTTTTTGTTATGGACTATTTGGTTGGATTTGAATGAATGACTACCACCACAGTGTATTTTTTGGATGTTTTGGTCTAATGGTTTGTGTTGGAAAGAATGTCACCACCTTAGTATCGTCTTATGTCCGGTGTTAATGATTCACTCTTCGAGCTTATTAGTCTCTTTTACTATATATCTATGATTATTTATATGAGTACTTATCACACTTTGTGCAAGTCCTTCTCTTATGTAACTAATTCGTGCTGAATTGTTTATACTTATTGTTCATAAGATATTTGTTTGTTGTTGTTTCACAACTACTCTTGTTGAGTTGGTAACTTCTTAAACTTATTAATCTTTTAAAACTATATTTGAATTGTCTTTTGTGACTTTGTGCTGAGGCATTCTTTCTCTTTGAATGCCTTAGGTTCATACTAGTAGTAGTTAGAGCTGTCCGAATTCAATTCTTCTAAGCTTTAGTAGCTGATTCTCTTTCCTCTCTTTAATGAGAGGTAGTCTGTTGTTTTTTGTGACTTTGTGGTGTATTTCAGACCTTTTTGTTAGTGTTATGGTTTCATGTCAGTTGGTTGGCGCCTAGAGCATGGTTTCTTCATGTGCAGACTGTTTATTTGCTATTTATGCTACTATTTTTTTTGTTATGGATCCATTGCTCTCTGAGAAGGTTTTATGCCATGATGCATATTTGTACAACCTCGGGCTTGCAGGAGCAGAAGTGTTAGAACCGCACTTGTTCTACGGATTTGGGCTAAGGTTCACTATTAGGGTTGCATAGATTGACCCACATTGTATAGCCAGGGTCAAGTTATTAAGTCCTAGAGTTTAGGCTAAGTTATTAGGTTCAACCTTCTTGGACCAGCCAGAAGAGGACCTCAGAAGACTCTGACTTAGAAGAATTAAGAGTTCAGAATATCAGTTCGAAGTTCTTCGAACTCAGCTCAATGATCGTTGATCTTAGATCGACAAACTCAGAGTTATTTCTCTGAGCTGAGCTCGACGATATTCGAGCTCAGGTCGACGATTGATTCTTTCAGACAGATTCTCAGCTCGACGAACTCAGAGCACAGAATTGGCAAGTTATTCTCTGAATACAGTTCGCAGAGCTCAGGTCGATGAATTGTAATTTTCAGGTCAACGGTCTTGGAACTCAGGTCGATGAATTCCGTTCAGAGGTCGACGATTTCTGTCCCGCTCTAAAATGAGAAGTTTTTCTGATTTTTGTCCCTTACTTTCTATATTATTTAGCAGTAATATTTCTGAGTAATTAATGTTCATATTCCCCTGAATATAACTGTTATTGGTAACATTAATTATGGTCTTCATCAGGATGATTACTTGCTTATTTTATTAGGGACAATTGGGCAAACTCATTTAAGTCATATTCCAACTGTTTGTATTCTCCAGATCCTTCAGCAATTAATGCCAGCTTTTTAAATTCAAAGGAGAATGTTTTTGACTACAGAATATAAAAGAGATTCTCTTTTTCAGAAAAGTACACACAAGGAAAGAACATTGCAGAGGTTTACAAAGAAGAGAATTTTTACAGATACACACAAAATATACAGAAGAAGATCTGTTTCTTCTCTGTGAAGAAATACAATCTGTTCTTTCCCTTATTCATACCAAAAAACTGAAGGAGAACATTCATCACAAATCAAGAGCCTTCTTCATCTTCAGATCATGGAATCTTCAGATACATCTATTCAACATCTATCTACTGGATTCCTGGACATTGACAAGACAAGGTTGAAGACCTACACCATGAAGCAAAGCTTCCAGTCTTCCTGAACCATTCAATTTTTTAGGGGGAGCTTTGTCAATATCAAGATCCATTATTCTTCTCTGTTAATTAGAGAAAGAGAAGACACCATCACCTCCTCTCCCCTCCTATAAAAGGGTTTTAACTCCCTTCAAAATTTAACCACTTGGTTGTCAAGTCTCCTGATCAAAAGACTTGGTTGGTTTTTGGGCACCTAATCAAAAGCCTAAAGGGTTGCTATATCTCCCTGCAAATAGATATTGTGGTGGCAATCACCTGATCAAAACCTATTAGTGGATTCCTACCAGGGTGGTAGAAGAGTGGATGTACCCAGTTAGGGAACCACTATAAAACTTCTTGTGTTGTCTGGTTGCCCTTTTTCTTTGTGTACTGTATTGTGTTATTTTAGCTTAGTTCTTTTTACATAATATTTATTATCACTTATTTTTACTGCTAGTTAATAAAAATAATTAAAAGATTTTAAAAACACTCTATTCACCCCCCCCCCCTCTAGAGTAAGTTAGATCTATCCCCTCCTTTAAATATGTATCAGAGGGTTGTTCTCTTGGTTTAACAAGATAACACTTGAACCAATAGATCCTTCTTAGATCTAAATTTCTTTAGCTTATTTCTTATAGCATGGCACAGAACAAGGATTATGCAAGCACTAGACCTCCAGTATGCAACTTGAATAAGTTTTCTATCTGGAAGGAAAGAATTAAATTATATATGAACTCCATTGATGAAGAAATTTTTAATTCTATTTTGGCAGGATGACCAACTCCAGAGGCTGCATCTACTGCCAGTTCCAGCACTCATGATATTCTACCACCTGAGTGGACAGATGCACAAAAGAAGGCCAAGATAGCTGATGTAAATGCCATGAATATTCTAGCTCAGACAATGTCTGATGATATCTTCTAGAAAGTGGAAGAATGCACTTCAGCTAAGGCCATCTGGGATTCTCTAAACCAGATGGTTGCTGGATCTGCAGATATGAGGAAAGACAAAAGATCAAATCTCATCTCTCAATATGAGAACATCAAGAAAGAAGAAGCAGAGTTAGTGAGTGACATGTATAACAGACTCAGCTCAATCATCAATGTGCTAAAAACCCTGGATAAGGACATAACACTCATTGAGGTCAATGATAAAATCCTCATGTGCTTCCCTAGCTCATGGGATTAAGGAATTTGGCCTATCAAGGATGCCAGAAGTCTTAATGAGATTTACACAAAATCTCTATTATGAAAGCTCAAGTCTTATGAGCAGCTGATTAAGTCCAGAGTGGCTGCAGAGTAGAAGACTCCTTCATCAGGCAAAAAGGAGCAAAGTATTGCATTTAAAGCTAATGAAGAATCAGAAGCCCCAACAGTCAATGAAGAATTCCTAAGTCTCTTAGCCAAGAGATTTTACAAGATGGGCAAGAGAGATTTCAGAAGAAAGACATCAAGACAAGATGACAAGCCCAGGTATGACAAAACACCTACTAAGGAAATTGTGTGTTTTGGGTGCAGGAAACCTGGACATATCATATCTGAGTGTCCAGAGACTCAGAAGAAGGATAGAAGAAGAGAAAAGGTGACCAGTAAGCAGTATTACAGCAAGCCTTCCTCCAGCATGCATAAAAGAAAGGAGAAAGGTTTTGTTGCTGAAACCTGGAGTGACACTGAAGAAGAATCTTCATCTTCCAGCTCCAGTGAAGATGAAGAGAAAGCAAAGGCCAAGGAGATATGCTTGATGGCCATTGATGCATCAAGCACCCATTCAGAAGTTTAACAATCTGACAATGAAGACTCTGAATCTAAGGAAGATCAGGTATTGTCTTCTTTTGATTTTGATTCAGATGAATTTAAAACTGAATTTAAATCATTATGTCTTTATTTAATTAACTCTGAAAAAGTAATTAAATAACTTAGAGAGAAATTAAATGACAAGAAAACCTAATCTCAGAAAATAACAAATTAAAGGATGAAATTACTTTAGCTAATGAACAAATTATTAAATTAAAGACTGAATTATCAAAGGCTAGGAAACTTGAAGAATCCCTGAATAGGAGAAGCATCAAGCTGATGAACATCACAAGCACAGTGAATGCCAGACTCAATGGCAAGCTGGGCTTAGGTGCTTCATCAAGCCAACCCCCACTGATTTAGATGAATATATTAACAATCCCTATAAAATTTGTTTCTAAAATGGGTAAAGGGAAGATATAAGATAATAATGTTAATCAAACAGAACTTAAACACAAGAATAAGAAAAAGAGAAAGAGTAAGAAAAATAATAACCAGAACAATGTTCAGCAGATTTCGTCGAACTCAGATCGACGAAATGTGTCCAGTTCATCGAACTCAAGTCGACAAACTCCGAACGCAAACTTTTACTATAACTATTCTCTGAATTGCGATCGACGAAACCATTATGGTTCGTCGACTAAAGATCGATGAAATTGGGGCCCAGAAAATGAATACCTTCATTCTCTGAGTGGAGTTCGGCGAACTCATCCCCGTTCGTCGACCTCAGATCGATGAATGTACCAGAATTCATCGACCCCAGTTTATAATAACAAAAATTTTAATTCCAACAGGATTTGTAATCAACCTAGACAAAACATTAATCCCTTTAACCAATGGATAATTCCACCAAGAAGATATCATCCTTTAGGTTACAAAAGTCAACCTGAATATTCATATATTTCTATCTTTAGTTATGTAAATCAACAAGGACCCAAGATAACCTGGGTCAAGAATACCTAACCTATTTTTGTGCAGGTGAAATACTATCCTACCACAAAGGAACAGTGGTATCTGGATAGTTGTTGTTCAAAACATATGACTGGTAGCAAGGACAATCTATCCAACTATAAGTCCAAGCTAGGTCCTAAAGTTGTTTTTGGTGACTCTAATTGTGGCCAGACTAAAGTCTATGGAGATATAAAGATTGGAGTTGTCACATTCAAGAAAGTAGCTTATGTAAGTGGATTAAAGCACTACCTGATTTCCATTAGTCAACTCTGTGATGAAGGGTTTCAGGTATCTTTTGATAAATCCTTTTGCATTATTTCTTCTGTTGATAACAAGATTGTTTTAACTGGATCTATAGTAGGAAATATTTACATAGTAAATTTTAAGTCTGTTAGGTCTGAAATATGTCTGTTTAACCAAATTAATAATAATAATGAACTTTGGCATAAGAGATTAGGTCATGTTAACTTAAAATATATTACTAAGCTATCTAGGGACAACCTTGTTAGAGGGTTGCCTTCTGGTCCCTATAAGAAGGAAAGCCTCTGTAGGGCTTGTCAATTAGGCAAGCAAACTAAAAATAGTTTCAAAGTTATTAATAAAAGTGATTCACCTAGGATTTTTTATTTGCTCCACATGGATCTTTTTGGACCCATTGATGTACAAAGCCTAGGAGGAAAATCTTATACCTTAGTTATTGCAGATGACTTCTCAAGGTTCACTTGGGTGTTCTTCTTGAGGAACAAGTCAGATAACTTCAAGGTTCTTACAGATTTTCTTAAGAGCATAAGGATTGAGTACTCTACTCCAGTTGCATTGATTAGAAGTGGTCATGGTACTGAGTTTGAGTCTTTTCCCATGCAAATATTCTATGAGGAGGAAGGTATCAAACATTTTTTCTCTGCTTCCAAAACTTCTCAACAAAATGGGGTAGCTGAAAGGAAAAATAGAACACTAATTGAAGCTGTAGGCACATTGATTGCAGATGCTTACTTACCACTATCCTTTTGGGCAGAGGCTGTAAGCACAACAAACTATGTACTGAATAGGAGTTATATACATAAGCTTAAGGGCAAGACTCCCTATGAATTACTTAAAGGGATGAAACTTAAAGTAGACTTCTTTATGATTTTTGGTTGTATTTGTTACATTCACAATAATGACAAGAAATATATTAGAAAGTTTGAAGCCAAGGATGCAATGAGAATTTTTCTTGGATATTCCCAAGTCAGCAAAGCATATAGGGTTTATAATCAATCTATAATTAAAATAGAAGAGTCTGTACACATTTCCTTTGATGAGACTAACATGTTTTACAAAGAGAAGAACTCTTCTAACAGTGAATCTTTGTAGGTACCATATTTGTGTGAGCAGTTGAATGAGCTGAATCTCACCAGTAAGGCCATTGCCCATACCTCTCCACAAAGCTCTGAAAACAGTGAAGATGATTTCATTGAAATAGTTGTTAAACCAACAATAGCCCACATAATTCCACGATATGAATTAACTCCCCAGGCTATTGCTGAACCAACTCCACCAATTGATCCTGTCATACTTAGAGATCATCCTGTATCTCAAGTAATAGGAGATATATCAGTAGGTGTGCAGACAAGGCATCAACTCAACCAAGACTTGATGCATGCCTGCTTCATATCTCAAATTGGGCCCCAATCTATAAAAGATGCTGAGCAAGATCCACTCTAGATTATGGCAATGCATGAGGAGCTCAACCAATTTGAGAGATGTAGAGTTTGGGACTTAGTTCAAAGACCCAAAGACTACCCAGTCATTAGAACTAAGTGGGTATTCAGAAATAAACTTGATGCCCAGGGCATTATAATAAGGTTCAAGGCAAGGCTAGTAGCTCAAGGATATAGGCAAGAGGAATACATTGACTATGATCAGACATTTTCCCCTATTGCAGGGCTTGAGGCTATAAGAATCTTCCTTGCATATGCTGCCTACAAAAAGTTCAAGGTCTACCAAATGGATGTCAAGAGTGCATTTCTAAATAGAGAACTCAAAGAAGAAGTATATGTGGAGCAACCACCAGGTTTTATCTCTCCAACTAATCCCTCTTATGTTTTTAAATTGCATAAGGCTCTCTATGGTCTAAAGCAAGCTCCAAGAGCTTGGTATGAAACCTTAGCCTGCTTTCTTTTAGAACATCAATTTTCTAGAGGCATTATAGATAGGACCTTATTTATTAAGCATCATAAAGATAAAATCTTATTAGTATAAATTTATGTAGATGATATTATATTTGGCTCAACTGATTCCAAACTATGCAAAAGGTTTTCTGACTTAATGCATTCCAAGTTTGAAATGAGTACCATGGGTGAACTCTCTTACTTCCTTGGCCTCCAAGTGAAGCAATTTCCTGATGGAATCTTCATATCCCGATCCAAGTATGTTAAGGAGCTAATCAAAAGGTTTGGGATGTCAGATGCCTCAGCAAAGAAAACACGCATGGCTACCAATACTGTGGTTGACTCTGATGAACATGGGAAGCCTATTGATCAGAAATTATATAGGGGCATTGTTGGGTCCCTGTTGTATCTCATAGCAAGTAGGTCAGACATAATGTTTGCTACATTCCTTTGTGTTAGGTTACAAGTGAACCTTAAAGAATCTCATCTTATTTTCCTTAAAAGAATTTTAAGATATATAAAGGGTTGCCCAAATCTAGGACTATGGTATCCAACTGAGTCAGAATTTGAGTTAACTGGATACTCAGATGTTGACTTTGCTGGATGTAGAGTGGATAAGAAGAGCACATCAGTAACATGTCAGTTCCTTAGTGCTAGACTTGTCTCCTGGTTTTGCAAAAAGCAAACATCTGTGTCTACCTCAACTACTGAAGCTGAATATATAGCAGCTGAGAGTTGTTGTTCACAGATGCTGTGGATTCAAAACCAACTTATGGATTATGGTATCAACTTAAATAATTCCACCTTACTCTATAATAATACAAGTGCAAATTCTATTGCAAAGAATCCCGTGCATCATAGTAGAACAAAGCATATAGAAATAAGGCATCATTTCATTAGAGATTGTGTGGATAAAAACAAAATTAACCTTGTTTACATCTACACTGATTTGCAAAGAGCAGATATCTTCACCAAACCCCTAGATGAGAGGAACCATTTGTTCTTTATGAATCAGCTAGGTATGATAGATGGAGAAGGTTAATTTAATTTTATTTCTGAGTTCAATGATCTGGGCATTTTTCGTCGAACAGAGATCGACGATATATGACCTCTTCATTAAGAGTTCGTCGACCTGCGATCGAAGATCTCTTATTAGGAAACCATTCGTCGAACGGAGATCGACGATCGGTGAACTCAACCCGAGAAACCTTCGTTGACCTAAGCTTGATGATATTTCTCTTAGAAGTAACTTTCGTCGACCTGTGATCGATGATCTTGCTTCTGAAAATATTTCGTTGAACTGAGATCGACGAACTATTTTCCCTCCTCTTCAAACTAAGATCGACGAACTTTCTGCATTCGTCGACCTCAGATCGAAGAATTTTTTTTTTAGGCTGGAGCTCGCCGTTTCATATTTTGAAAACCTTATAATAGGTTTTATTATTTGAGCTCAATACCACGCTTTCAGAACTCTTCCACACTTGATCTTTCTTGTTTCTTTTGCAGGCGATTTCAAAAAGCAATGATGATTCAAGCAAGCACTCTCTCCGGCATGAAGTATGACACTGGTTTCGACATCGATTTCGATTCCTTTGGTCACACAAACAAAATCTTCATGGATATTCTTCAGTTGTTTGAAGATCAGAAATTGAAGCAGTTTATGACTATAAGGATCAATTTTCGTAACACAGGTTTCTCTCTCTCATGTTGTTCTTTCTGATATATTTGGATTTGAGAATGGGGTAGATGATCTTGAAATGGATAGTTCTGATTTTGATGAGATGCTGATAAGAATGGGTCACTCCAAGGGAAACCCTAATAAGCTGTTGAAGAAGAACTTGTCTGCTGAATACAAGTTCTAAGCTGATATAGTAGGCAAGGTCCTACTGGGAAAACACATTGCCCATGACTACATCACAAGGCACCAGTTTTTAGTGAGGAGTGCCATGGTTGATAAGAAAAATCTTAACAAGGGACAGCTTCTGTTTGACTTGATTAGGAAGAAAAATTCTAAGAAGGAAGTTCTTTTTGCAAGAGTATTGGGAATTTTTCTGCAGGCCAGGGCTAATGACTTACTAGTCTCCCTGATAGTATTCATTAATCCCTCTAAGAGGTTGACATCTGCCCTCTTTAGTAGATGGGAGAGGATAATTTCCAAGCCATCCAAGGCTTCCTCCTCTTCCTCAAGACCTTTTGAGAGTACCAGAGCTGCTCTAACCACTCCCCACCCTACTGAAGATGTTTCCACTCCACCTCCACCTCCATCTCAATAACTAATGCCTTCTCAACTTCACACACCTTCAACAACCCTCCATCATACATCCACATCTCAAGACCATACACCAACACCTCCTGCTTCCTCAGTCCATCTCTCTTCGCCAGTACATCAACCATCTCTTCATGCTTCTCCAGGATATCATCCAACTTCTCCTCAATCTCCACATCCAACCCATCTAGATAACATTATATCATACATCAATTTTGACTTTCTCTCACCTAATCCATATCCACAAACACATCATACTCCCTCACCATCTTATTCAACTTCATGCTCTCCAACTCAGCATGAAACCATAACTGATTCTATTCCTTTCACTGATTCTATTCCCATCATCCACCCATCTGTAACCACTCAAACCCCTCCTGAGTTAATGGCCATAGATTATCCCTCCATTGTCTCCATCCTGGAGCACCTCACTCTAGTCATAAAACAACTCATAGCATAGGCTATTTCACGACTTGCTGCCTCCATTTCATCTCTTACTGCCCTACTTTCTACCTCCTCTGTCCCTCCTTCAACAAGGGGCTTGGTTCCAGTGCTTATTGAAACCAGCTAGGGGGAGATACTCGATGAAGAAGCAGCTCCAGCAGCAGCAGAAACAGTTTTAGCAGCAGTAGAAACAGTTTTGCAGATAGTTGAGTTCACAGCAACAGATGTATAGATGGCTACAAAAGCTGAAATAATTGATTCTGATATGTTAAGTGCAGATGAGCAAGTTGCTCCCACAGACTGAGTATCCAGTGATATGTTAAGTTCAACTACACCCCACTGGATGAAACTCTCTAAGAACTAGTTGAAAGAACAAAAGAATAAGAAGTTTGGATCTACTCTTACTAAGAGGTTAAGGAAGGACTCACCTCCTCCTCCTTCTCCTACAACAGGTGCTTCAGAAAATATTGCATCTAAGTCAACCTCTTCTCAACAACCGAAGCCATATGCCCCTCAAAGTCAAGGAAGATACTCTTGAACTTATTCCAGAGGTGGTCACTCTACTAGGAGAGGAAGACAGCACCAAAGCAGTCACATTATAAAGTATAATGAATGTAGACCTACAAACTCTTACTTTGCTGAAAAATCTACAAAGGATTATTCTTCCACAAATTTTCAATAACAGACTATAATATTCAGGAAAGCTCAAAGATCTACTCAGGATGTTTCACAAGCTGACCCAGGGAGACCTCCATCTCTAGTATATGAACCTGAGCTAGATTCTAACTATAGAATGGCAAGATTTCATGAGACTATAGGTTTATCTCTGATGAATAAAGCAAGGAAAGAAGGAGCTGACCCCTCTCAATTCACTACCATGTCTACTTATAGACAAAAGGAGCTAGAAAACTTGAGGTAGATAAACATCTTTTTGATCCAAATGCTTACATGCAGGTCCATCCAGAAGCTGTTGTTCCCAGAGCCTCAACTATAACACTTCTTAAAACTCAAGACCTAAAAATGTCCAAGCATGAAGCAGAAAATCCTCTCAGGAAAATTGTGTTTACCAAATCTTCATCTGCTACTCCTTCAGACAGATCTTAGAACAAATTTTTCATTCTCTATATATACAGTTATATCTACTGAAGTTTCTGTTAATTCGATCAGATATTTGATGTTTTTTTCTGTCTATATTTCCTTTATTTTATGCATTGTACATAGTAACCTCACCCAAATAGGGGGAGATTGTTGGAACCCCACCTATTCTAGGGATTTGGGATAAGGTTCACTATTAGGGTTGCATAGATTGACCCACATTGTATAGCCAGGATCAAGTTCTTGAGTCCTAGAGTTTAGGCTAAGTCATTAGGTTCAACCTTCTTGGACCAGCCAGCAGAGGACCTCAGAAGACTCAGACTTAAAAGAATTCAGAGTTCAGAATATTAGTTTGATTTTTTTCAAACTCATCTCGACGATCGTTGATCTCAGATCGACGAATTTAGAGTTATTTCTCTAAGCTGAGCTCGATGACATTCGAGCTCAGTTTGACGATCGATTCTTTCAGACAGATTCTCAGCTCGACAAACTCAGAGCACAGAATTGGCAAGTTATTCTCAGAATACAGTTCGCAAGGCTCAGGTCGATGAACTGGAATTCTCAGGTCGACGATCTTGGAACTTAGGTCGACAAATTTAATTCAGAGGTCGACGATTTCTGTCCCGCTCTAGAATGAGAAGTTTTTCTGATTTCTGTCCCTTACTTTTTATATTATTTAGCAGTAATATTCCTGAGTAATTAATTCTCATATTTACCTGAATATATCCGTTATTGGCAGCATTAATTATGGTCTTCATCAAGATAATTACTTGCTTATTTTATTAGGGACAGTTGGGGAAACTCATTTAAGTCATATTCCAGCTGTTTGTATTCTCCAAATCCTTCGGCAATTAATGCCAGCTTTTCAAATTCAAATGAGAATGTTTATTACTACAGAATATAAAAGAGATTCTCTTTTTTATAAAAGTACACACAAGGCAAGAACATTACAGAGCTTTACAGAGAAGAGAATTTTTACAGATACACACAAAATATACAGAAGAAGATCTGCTTTTTCTCTGTGAAGAAATACAATCTGTTCTTTCACTTGTTCATACCAAAAAGATTGAAGAAGAACATTCATCGCAAATCAAGAGTCTTCTTCATCTTCAGATCCTGGAATCTTCAAATACATCTATTCAACATCTTTCTACTGGATTCCTAGACATTGACAAGATAAGGCTGAAGCCTGAAGCAAAGCTTCCAGTTTTCCTAAACCATTCAAATTTTCAGGGGGAACTTTGTCAACATCAAGATTCACTAGTCTTCTCTGTTTATTAGAGAAAGACGAAGACACCATCACCTCCTCTCCCCTCCTGTAAAATGGTTTTAACTCCCTTCAAAAGTTAACCACTTGGTTGTCAAGTCTCCTGATAAAAGACTTGGTTGGTTTTTGTGCACCTGATCAAAAGCTTAAAGGGTTGTTATATCTCCCTACAAAAAGATATTGTGGTGGCAGTCACCTGATCAAAACCTGTTAGTGGATTCGTACCAGGGTGGTAAAAGAGTGGATGTACCCAATTGGGGAACCACTATAAAACTTCTTGTGTTATCTGGTTGCCCTTTTTCTTTGTGTACTATGTTGTGTTACTTTAGCTTAGTTCTTTTTACATAATATTTATTATCACTTATTTTTACTGCTAGTTAATCAAAACAATTAAAAGATTTTAAAAACACTCTATTCACCCCCCCCTCTAGAGTAAGTTAGATCTATCCCCTCCTTTCAAGAAGGCTTAAGGAAAAGAGGAGAGAATGCGAGATGGGCCCAGAGAGAGACGACACGCTAGGCGAGTGGATCCCAGGGAAAGGGCCACTCGTGGGGCAGGACCTGGTCGCTAGGCGAGAGGGGCCCAAGAGAGAGCCGCTCGCTAGGCAAGAGGGGCCCATGCAACATCCGTTTGCTAGGTGAGTTAGGCCTAGAGAGGCCACTTATGAGGCGAGAGCCGACTCGCTAGGCGAGAGGGCTCTAGAGGGGAGAGCTCTCGCCCACGAGATGGCGCTCTCGACGAGCACCGGTTCGGCGAGAGGCCTAGTGTCGATTCAGTGTTTTGTCAAGGGACAGTTCAGTTGGCAGACCCAACCAAGGGTATTTTAGAAATTTCAGGTCAGCAAAGACTATAAATAGACCCGCAAGGGCTCCTCAGAAAGCGAGCTTTCATATTTTTCTAAGATCTCCCAGTGCTTTCTGAGGACCTCCAAGCCCAGCTTTTGGCTTTGGAGGGGAAGCTCTCAGAGATCTTCTGGGTAAGAGGTGGGACCTCCCGGCTAAGGCTTTGGGTCAGTTCTTGGTCCTTTACAACCAGTCAGAGGTCGGAGCTTGGGAGAAGTAGGTGTTGGCAGCGCCCCTATTTTCAAACTTTTGTTGAGGTCGAATTTTGGCTTCAACAGTTCTGGTGCGGTGAGCGTGGAAAGTGGCCGATACAAGAAAATCTTGAGTTTAGTCCCATGGCCAGAGGTGAAGGTGAAGGATCTGGTTCAGGAGGTTCCCCCTCCCGGGGAGAGGAGGTGACAAGGAAGATACTAGAGGACTTCAGGCGAGAGGTATTGCAGACTATCAGCCTGGCCTTATCGGCAAGAAGCGAGTGGGTTACACCTCAGGTTCTAGTAGAGGCGGTCCGGCTCTTGGGCGAGAACGCTCTTGGGTAGCTCCCCGGGAAGGAGGTGCTGGCGGAGGTCTGCGAGAGGGATGTTGCCGCATGAGAGCTCTTCCTAGGCCAGGGAAGGAGGTTCCAGTAGAGGTCGGTGAGAGGGAGGCGGCTGTGCGAGATCTCTTCCCCGGGCAAGGTATCGCAGACCGAGCCATCCAGCAAAGGCCGCGAGATGTGACTTTTGGGAAGGCAGGTGGCGAGAGCCCTTTCAGTGAGCTCATCATCTCGGCTCCGATTCCAGAGGGGTTCCGGGAGCCCGACATGTCCTACTACTCGGGGAAGGATGACCCTGTGCAGCATGTGCAGTGGTTTGAAGATGGTGTTTCGATAAGGCAGATGACAAATGCCTTCAAGTGTCGGCTATTTGCCATCACATTGAAGGAGAAGTCCCGGGACTGGTTCCTCCAGTTGCCAGCAAGTTCAATCTACAATTTTGAGGATCTGCGTCGAGGGTTACTTTTGAGGTTCTCAACATCAAAGAAGTGGAAGAAAGAGGCAGAATGCCTATTTACGGTGAGGCAGAATCAAGATGAGACTTTGGGTCATTATGTTGACCGGTTTCAGGAGGAGATCCTGCTAGTACAGGAAGTTCCAGGGTATGCACTGGTGCTCACTTTTACCCTGGGGTTGAGGCCGGGATTCTTTAGAATGGAGCTGATGAGAGTGCCCCCCACCCTTTTTTGAGGAGCTCATAGAGAGGGACGCGTAGGAGATAGACTTCGAAAGGGCCAATCTGGCTTTTGCTAGGAAGCTGGCCAGGTTGGCGGAGGATGATGTGAAGGAACCAGGAGCAGGAAGGCAGAGGGAGCAAAGAGAAGAGAGAAGGAGGGAGGAGCCCCGAGGGCAGGGGCAGTAGGGGCAGCATCAAGGATTGGGGCCCCAGAGCCGAACAACCAGTTGGGTATGAGGCCCTAAGAGGGTCGCCCCCAGGGACAAGGAGGAGGCTTTCAGGGAAAAGACAACTTCCATAAGCAAAGGAGGTTTGAGCAGCCTACGTGGAGGTAGGGGCAGAGGGGTCACTTCCTGCCACAGTAAGAAGAGATGGAGGTCGGCTAAGGTAGAGGAGGAAGGAGAGGAGTTCGTGGAGGAGCTGGAAGAAGAGGAGGTGGAGAAGGAAGAGAGGGAAGGGAGGCGTTGCCTTTCTGTGATTTCCACCTGGAGGAGGGTCACGCGATGGCCACCTGCCCAAAGTTCCTTGAGATGAGAGAAGCTAGGGGGCTGGGAAGGTAGGATCCGCCAATAAGGATCGTGGAGGTGCAGCAGGGAGAGGGGGAAGACAGGTGCGAGGATCGGGCGGACGTAGGAACCCGGGGAGGGATCGGGGTGATCCATGGAGGAGTGGGGATTGAGGCAACTCGTAAGGGGAGCCTTCAGTCCATGTTCTGAAGGGGGGTCGCCTCGACCTCCCAGGCTCCCCCTTCGGAGGAAAATTTAACTTTTTCATCAGCAGATATGCCAGACTTCGAGGACCCATTCTGTGACGCCTTGGTGATCCAGACTGCGGTGGAAAACTTCACAGTCTCCATGATCCTGGTCGACAACGGGAGCTCCGTGAATGTAATATTCAAGAAGGCCTTCGACGAGATGAAGGTCGTGGCAAAGAGGGTCCTAGCTTCGAACGGACCATTGTTTGAGTTTTCAGGAGAGAGGAAGGAGATAGAAGGAGGAGTAGGGCTGCATGTAAAGTTGGGGAGTTTTACGGAACTATAGATTCGTGATAGTGGACGGCCCGAGCAGTTATAATGCCATCTTTGGGCGCCACCTCATAATTGCCTTCCACTGCATCCCCTCCTCGTTCCACCAATACCTCAAGTTCAACAACGAAGGGGTATAGGTTAGGATTAGGGGAGACCCGAAGATGGCGAGGCAATGTTACGTGACGGCGGTCAACACTGTATCTTGGATGAAAAAGGCGGAAGAGCTAGAGAGGGAGATGGCGGAGCAGGAAGAGGTTATCAGAGAGGAGGAGGTGAGCCTGGAAGAGGCAAGGGAGGAGATGGTGGAGGAGTAGAGAGGAGGAGATGTGCGTGAGTTCTAGAAGGACGGAGAGTCGGAGCCGAGAGAGGGTCGGCAGGAGGAAGGAGTAGAGGAAGAGCGAGGAGGAGAAGGAGTTGAGATGGTGGCCCTAAGGGGCATGGAGGTTGAGCAACATGAGAGACTGGGAGAGGCAATGGAAGTTGAGGAAGCAGGAGAAGAGGAAGAGTTTGGGCAGGAAGAGGAGGAAAGGGCCGGCTGGGAGCAGTCGCAGCTGGAGCCGGCAGAGGAAGTGGTGGAGATGGAAGTCTTCACCAGCGTCGGCCAGGTTCAAAGGCTGCGGATCAGTGGGGGCTTAGGTCCCAAGGATCAGGAGCGGATGCGGGCTTGCATCCAGAGCAACATCGACATCTTTTCTTGGAGCGCGGCGTACATGCTGGGCATCGATGCGAATGTATCCTGCCACCGCCTGAACTGGACCCCCGGACGTGCCCCATTCTCCAGAAGATGAGGACCATTGCTACCAAGCTGGAGTAGCCCATCCGCGAGGAGGTCAAGAAGCTTCTGGAGGCTGGCTTCATCTCGGATATCCAGTATCTAAGCTAGATCTCCAACGTGGTAATGGTAAAGAAAGGGGGAGGGAAATGTCACATGTGTATCGATTTTTATTTATTAAATAAATCATTCCCCAAGGATTGCTACCCCCTGCCTCAGATCAATGCGCTGGTTGATTCAGCAGTTGGTTTTTTTATTATGAGTTTTTTAGATGCTTTTTCAGGTTATCACCAGATCTGAATGGACCCTCCTGATGTCAAGGATGTCTCCTTCATTGCGAGAGAGGAATGTTTCAGCTATAAGATGATGCCCTTTAGGTTGAAGAATGCAGGGGCTACATACCAGCACATGATGGATCGAGTCATTCAGGGTCAAAGGGGGAGGAACCTAGAGGTCTATGTTGACGATCTGATGGTCAAGAGCAAGTGTGTGGATTCACACCTGCGGGAACTGGAGGAGACGTTCGCCAGTCTACGGAAGTTCAAGATGAGGTTGAACCCCTTGAAGTTTGTCTTTGGGGCGAGCCGTGGGAAGTTCCTTGGACATCTTCTGACCCTGGCAGGGGTAGAGCCTCACCCATATAAGGTGAAGGCCATCCTAGAGCTGGAGTCACCACGTAGCGCTAAGGAGGTCCAGCGCTTGACAGGCAAGCTTGTCAGACTAAGAAGATTCCTCTCCAGGTCGGGGGAAAAATGCTCATTATTCTTCAAAGTTCTGCGGGGTAATCAAAAATTCGAATGGACCGCCAAATGTGAAGAGGCTTTCCAAATGCTGAAGAGGCAGCTCTCCCAAGCTTCATTACTTCAAAGCCCAAAGGAGGGGGAGGATCTAGCCTTGTACCTCGGAGTAGGAGCAGAGGCCGTGAGCTCTGTCCTGGTCAGGTAAGAGGGGAAGAAGCAATTGTCTATCTACTATATTAACAGGATCTTGAAAAAGGCAGAGTTCTGCTACCACATTTTGGAAAAGTTGATGTATGTTTTGATCATTTCGGACAGGAAGCTCTGATCGTACTTACAAGCACATTCAATCAAGGTGGTGATGGACCATCCCCTCCGCAAGATATTTGAAGGAGTGGAGCACTCAGGACGGTTGGCCAAGTGGTCTATAGAATTGAGTGAGTTTGACATCTCGTTTGTGTTGATGCTCTCCATTAAGGCACAAGTAGTGGCTGACTTCTTGACAGATTACATTGTTGAGGTCGGAGCCGAGGAGCCACGGGCGCAGGGGGCATGGAAGATGATGGTTGACGGGGATTCGGGAAAACATTCCCTTGGGGGGAGTAGTGTTAATAAGCCCTTAGGGGGTCACTATAGAGCAAGCGGTGGTCTTGCACTTCCCAGTGACTAATAACCAAGCGGAGTACGAGGCCATGATAGCCGTCCTTCATCTTGCGAAGGAGCTTGGGATCCAGGATGTGGAGGTTTTTACTTACTCGTTGGTGGTAGCATCATAAATCCTAAGATAGTTCGAAGCCCGAGAGCCCACACTGGTGAAATACTTATCCAAGGTAAGGGTGATCGTCGGAGGGTTCCATACATTCTCAATACAACATGTTCCCAGGGAAGAGAGTACGTGTAGCGGTCGATCGGCTAGCTAAGTTTGGACCTCATGAAGGAGGAACCCTGACTGAGCTATTTCGATCGACGATCGAGGAAGGGGAGTTAATGGAAGTGGATCGGCGACCCTCATGGGTGGATCCATTCGTGACATTTATAACCACCGGCGAGCTCCCAGAAGGGACCAAGGATGCGAAGAGCTTCAGGCACAAAGCAGCTCATTACCTAATGCTTGAGGGGGGTGTATTGGAAAATGTTGTCAGGGCTCCTGGCAAGGTGCGTGATGGAGGAAGAGATCCCGAGGATCCTGGAGGAAGTGCATTCAGGCGAATGCGGCAGTCACTTGGGAGGAAGGATGTTGGAAGCAAGGGTGGTAAGGCAAGGGTATTTATGGAAGACCCTGCGGAAGAATGCGACTGAGTTTGCAAGGAGGTGCCGAAAGTGTCAGCTGTACGCCCCCCTCCAGCTCTTGCCTGCTCAAAGTCTTTGAAGCAACACGGCACCATGGCCTTTCGCCATCTAGGGGATGGATCGTGTTGGGCCTTTCCCTCCGGCTAGTGGGCAGAGAAGGTTTCTTCTAGTCATGATTGACTACTTTTCAAAGTGGCAGGAGGTCAAGGCACTGGCCAAGGTCACCTCACAAGTCATCAGGAACTTTGTTTGGGGGAGATCATATGCAGGCACAGGTTGCCTCAGGCGATAGTAACAGACAATGTCCCCCAGTTCGCTAGTGAGGAGTTCATCAGCTTCTGCACCCAACTGAGGATAGATCTTAGATTTACTTCCGTACATCACCACAGGAGCAACGGTTAGGTGGAGGCGACAAACAAGATCATTGTGAACTTACTCAAGAAGAAAGTGGAAAACTTGAGGGGGAATTGGGTGGAACAGTTCCCCTCAGTTTTATGGGCCTTGCGGACAACCTTGAACACGGCCATCGGCGAGACCCCCTTCAAACTTTCTCATGGGTGCGAGGCAGTCCTGCCATTAGAGTTCGAGGTCCAATCTCCTCGGGTAGCGGCCACGGGAGAAGGAGACAAGGCTTGGAGGTTGGAGAATGAGGAGGAGTTATGCCTCTCATTAGATATGGTGGAAGAGCTATGTGATGTCGCAGCTATCAGGTAGGAGGAAATCAAGCGACGGATGGCAAAATACTTTGACAGGCATATCAGAATCAAACAGTTCGTAGAAGGAAATCTGGTGTTAAAGAAAGTTGATGCTGCGGGATGATCAGCCCCCGTTGGCAAGCTCAACCCAAACTGGGAAGGACCTTACGTTGTTGAAAGGATTCTAAGAACGGGAGGTTACCACCTCCAGGATGTGGAGGGGAGATCCATGAGCCACACCTAGAGCGGTGAAGACTTAAAACGCTTCTACCCATGAGGGGGAAGGTGAAATTGTATATTCAAAGTCAAGTTATTATATTATATCGACTAACTTATTATTTCTTTAGCTTTACCTATTATGAAATTCTAATGATAAGGTGATTAGATGTTTGCACTACCTCAAGCCTGGCTCGGCCCCAGGTAGACCCGCTATGCAGGCTCTCACTAGCTGGTAGGTCTGAAGGCTCACCTATGGGGGTAAGGGACCCTGAGTGGTGCTCGTTCCTGTGTAGACTCACTGCTCAGGCTCTCATTAGCTGGGCAAGGCGGTAGGCACACCTGGGGGGAAAGGACTTGGACTTATTATTTGAGATACTTCAACTCAGAAACTTTTTGCACTACCCTGAGCCTGGCTCAGCCCCAGGTAGACTTGATGTGCAGTCTCTCACTAGCTGGCAGGTCTGAAGGCTCTCCTGTGGGAGTAAGGGACCCCAAGTGCTACTCGGCCCCGAGTAGACTCGCTACTCATGCTCTCATTAGCTGGGCAGGGCGGTAGGAAAACCTGGGGGGAAAGGACATGGACTTGTTATTTGAGATACTTCAGCTCAAAAACGTTTTGCACTACCTCGAGCCTGGCTTGGCCCCAGGTAGACCCGCTGTGCAGGCTCTCACTAGCTGGCAGGTCCGAAGGCTCGCCTGTGTTCGTAAGGGACCCCGAGTATTGCTTGGCCCCGGGTAGACTCGCTGCTCAGGCTCTTATTAGCTGGGCAAGGCGGCAGGCACACCTGGGTGGAAAGGACTTGGACTTGTCATTTGAGATACTTCAGCTCGGAAACTTTTTGCACTACCCCGAGCCTGGCTCAGCCCTAGGTAGACCCGCTGCGCAGGCTCTCACTAGATGGTAAGTCTGAAGGCTCGCCTGTGGGGGTAAGGGAACCCAAGTGCTACTCGGCCCCAGGTAGACTCGCTGCTCAGGCTCTCATTAGCTAGCCAGGGCGGTAGGAACACCTGCGGGGAAAGTACTTGGACATTTTATTTGAGATACTTTAGCTCGGAAACTTTTTGCACTACCCCGAGCCTGGCTCGGCCCTGGGTAGACCTGCTGCGCAGACTCTCATTAGCTGGTAAGTCTGAAGATTTGCCTATGGGGGTAAGGGACCCCGATTGCTACTCGGCCCCTGGTAGACTCGCTATTCAGGCTCCCATTAGCAGGGCAGGGTTGTAGGCACATATGGGGGGAAAGGACTTGGACTTGTCATTTGAGATACTTCAGCTCAGAAACTTTTTGCATAACCCTGAGCCTGGCTCAGCCCCAGGTAGACCAAATGCGTAGGCTCTCTCTAGCTGGCAGGTCCGAAGGCTCGCCTGTGGGGGTAAGGGACCCCGAGTGCTGCTCGGCCCTGGGTAGACTCGCTGTTCAGGCTCTCATTAGCTAGGCAAGGTGGTAGGCACACCTGGGGGGAAAGTACTTGGTATTGGATATGTTCTTTGAGATACTTCGACTTGGAAACGTTTGCACTACCCCGAGCCTAGCTCGGCCCCATGTAAACCCGCTGCGCAGGATCTCACTAGCTAGCAGGTCCAAAGGCTCGCCTGTGGGGGTAAGAGACCTCGAGTACTGCTCGGCCCTGGGTAGACTCGCTGCTCAGGCTCTCATTAGCTGGGCAGGGCGGTAGGAACACCTGGGGGGAAAGGACTTGGTCTTGGATGTGTTCTTTGAGATACTTCGGCTTGGAAACTTTTGCACTACCCCGAGCCTGGCTCGTCCCCAGGTAGACCCGCTGTGCAGGCTCTCACTAGCTGGCATTCCAAAGGCTCGCCTATGGGGGTAAGGGGCCCCGAGTACTACTCGGCCCCAGGTAGACTCGCTGCTCAGACTCTCATTAGCTGGGCAGGGCGATAGGCACACCTGGGGGAAAGGACTTGGTCTTGGATGTATTATTTGAGATACTTCGGCTGGGAAAATTTTGCACTACCCCGAGCCTAGCTCAGCCCCAGGTAGACCCGCTCCCCAGACTCTTATCAAGCTGGCAGGGCTGTAGGTTCACTCAGTTGCGGAGTAGTTGGGGAGACCTCTTTAAGAAGCATCCCTACTTAATTTAAAGAAAAATAAAATCGTGGGAGGCAAGGGTTTGACCAGTGCGAGTGGAGGCACTCCCAACTGGCGACCTCGGGGATGGTCTCGTCTATGGTGAGTGGGCACTCGCGGGGGACAGAAGGCCCGACCTAATAATAAGGGAACGAGTTAAATCACTAAAAGCCACTCACGTCGGAAATGTATGGAGGCGAGACGAGAGGGTTAAATTAGTTGGTCTTATGCACAAATGTGAGGGGGGAAGTAACGACTTGCGCTTTGAAAAAAGTCGACTCTCCGACAAAGCGACGAGATGGGGTGTAGCCCCGTCTCGCAGGCATGGGCACATCAAAGGGTCGTCTTTCAGTAAACAAAATAAAGCAAAGTGAAAATAGTAAAAGCGATGCGGCGAGACGGGTGGGTAGCACCATCTCGCAAATAGAGGCAAGCCAAAGAATCGTTTCGCAAAAATATAATATAAAATAAAGTAACAAGACAATAGTTTATGCATTTGATCAATCTAACTGTTCATCACAGAGTGTTATGAATACAGGCTTTCAAACTTTGATCACAAAAAGAAACTAAGTAAAATTACACAGAGAAGCAAAAAGATGAGAGGGGCCCTAGGTCTCGCCAGCATTATGTCATTCCTCCTCGCTGGAAGAGTAATCCCCGCTCTCCTCGTCATAGAGCTGGGGCACTAGGTCACGAGTGGTGACCATCTCGGCGTCCTCTTTAACGAACCCCAGCTCTTTCATCATCTTTAGGACGAGCTCTGCCGTCTTTATTCGTGCGTCCCGACAGAGCTCCTCAGCTTCATCAAAAGAATAATGTGGTAGAGGGACTTGGAGGGGTTCGCGGCGAGACGACGGCTGCGCACTGTCCCAGAGGCGGGCGATCTGAGCTTTCAAATCCTTATTCTCCTCCTCCATGGCTGCCATGCGTAAGTGCATTCACTCCACCGTCTCAGCATCCTGCGAGACGATCTCTAGTTAGCAAGGAACGTGTTGAAAAGAAACAAATCAAAGGTAAAGGCTAAGGGTTACCACACATCCCTGGTTTTTGGCGAGAATGGCCTCAGATATTGCTAGCCTCTTTTCAAGACCATCCGACCTCTCGCGCTCTACCGTCAGCCCCGCCTCAGAGTCCTGCCACTTTTTATTATTGAAAACTAGGCGGTGCAAGAGGCGGTGCGAGAGCTCCAAGGCACGCATCTAGGCATGGGAGGTCTTTAGCTCCAGGTCCCGCGACGACTCCTTTTCAACGGAGTCAGCTTCTTGACCTCCATACAGGCCATAGCCGAGAGAGAAAGTGAAAGGAGGGAGTTATTCAGATTTACTCTAGAGGGGGGTGAATATAGTGTTTAAAAAAACTTTAGGTTATTTTAATCTATTCTACCAGAGTACAAAAATAGGTGATACAAATAAATATTAAAGCAGAAGGAAAATTAGAGAGCTATTCTAAATATCACAGGAATTAGCAAGAGCAATAAGAAAAGGTGCAACCAGATGACACAAGAAATTATAGTGGTTCCCCAAATCTGGGTACATCCACTCTTCTACCACCCTGGTAGAAATCACTCTCAGGTTTTTGATCAGGTGACTGCCACCAAATAATATCTATTTCAAGGGAGATATTGCAACCCTTCTGGCTTTTGATCAGGTGCCGGAAAACCAACTTGAAGTCTTTTGATCAGGTGACCTCACAACCAGGAATTACTTTTGAAGGGAGTAAAAACCCTATACACAGAGGGGGAAGGAAAAAAGTTGAGTTATCTTCTCTTTTCTCAAGCAAATGAGAGAAGACTTGAGAGTGATCCTGATGGAGTCAAGGCTTGTCCTGTGATTTTAATGGTTCAAGAGATCAGAGCCTTATACAGGGTATGGGACTTGAAATCCAGAAAGCTGAGACTGATTTAGGATGATTGTCTCCACAAGCTTCCTGAATGAATTCTTGTTCTTGAAACTGAGAGTTGTTCTTATTCTTTTTCTTGTAGCCTTGAGATTTCCTTTTCAAAAATCTGTCGACTGCTTTTAGAGATTGTGATGAATAATAATTCTCTTGTTCTTTTTATTCTCTGAGTCACTTTCCTTTGAATAATTCCAAACTGAATTTGAAATGGTCCACATTGATTGACTGCCGGAATCACGGAAACTTGTGCAACAGCTATAATAGAATTAACTCATTTCCTTAACTGTCCCGAGAAAAGCTGTGAAAGAAAAGGGATAGATACTATTCTAGAGGGGGGTGAATAGAGTAATCAAAAATTGCACTAGCAAAGTTGACTGTCTACTCAACTCCCTTGGAGTTAATTGCGGAATGAAGGTTATAGATATTTGAGAAGTAACCCTAAAGCCTAACACAAGTGTTGTGCACAAGAGGCAGCCAACTCTAATTACAGTTAAGGCTTGGGATCCTAAACAACAACTAGCAAACCTAGTTAAAACTAATCACAGCCAATAGCACAAGTAATAAATCAAACAACCAGATGACACAAGGGAATTTATAGTGGTTCCCCAAACAACTTGGGTACGTAAAAGAGAAGGGATAGATACAACTCTATAGGGGGGGGTGAATAGAGTAATCAAAAATTGCACTAGCAAAGTTGACTTTCTACTCAACTCCCTTGGAGTTAAATGCGGAATGAAAGTTATAGATATTTAAGATTAAACCTTAGAGCCTAACACAAGTGTTGTGCACAAACTAAAGCTAACTGTAATTACAGTTTAGCTTTGGATCCTATCCAGCAACTAGCAAACCTAGTTAAGATCTAATCACAGACACAATGCAAGTAATTAAATAAAGCATTCCAGACGACAAAAGGAATTTATAGTGGTTCCCCAAACAACTTGGGTACGTCCACTCTTCTACCAACAAGGTAGGAATCCACTCAGGTTTTTGATCAGGTGCCCTGCCACCAACAAGATCTGCTTCAGGTAGATTGATAGTTTTACTTTCAAGACAGCCTAAACACCTAGAGGGGGGGGTGAATAGGTTCTACTTCTGTATAAAAACTTCTAGGCAAAATTCAATTTAATGGCTAACACAATAATCACAGCAATCACAGAAAATAAAACATCACAGATTGCACAATGTTTTATAGTGGTTCCCCAAGGTCTGGGTACATCCACTTTCCCCCTTCACCTATCTAGCAGTATGCTAGATTCGGCCAAACTTCCACTAATCTCAGATCAACAGATCCTACAACTCAGAACCCAACTGGTTCCTACAACTCAGGCACAACAGCCCTACCTCAGCCTTGCCCCAAGGCCTACAACTCAGAGAAGACCCTTCTCCTACACTCAGGCAAACAGCCCTACTACTCAGAGTTCAACACTCCTACACTCAGCCTTTATAACACAGGCTTACAACTCAGATCTGTGTAAACAGATCCTACATAAATATAGAAAAGATTATTTAACTGTCTTGCCTGAATTGAGAGAGAAAAGGCCAAGACAATTCTTGATCAGCTGATGAAATCAACTGTATCTGAGCTTTCTTCAAAGCTTCTTGAATATGAACTTAGCTGAGTTGATTTCCAAACAGCTTCTTGAGAATCCACTGGTGGTTTCTTTCTTCTTCTTCAAATTCTGGCTTGATCTCTCTCTATCCAGCACTTTTGAATGATTCTTCTGAATTCTGATTAGAACTCTTCTTTGATCTATCCTTAGATAGTCTTCTTAGATCTTCCGGAGGAGATCTTCTTAAGTGCCAAGCACTTTCTTGAAATGAATTGGATTGTAATCCTTCTCAACTTTTTGATTCTTATCAATGTTTTCAAAAGTTACTTTCTCCTTCTAAATCTGTCTATTTATAGACTTTCTTCATGGTAACCGGCTGATCCGGTTTCTAACTGTTTTCTGACAAGTCTGACAGCTTCAGTTAACCGGTGGCAACCCACAGCTATCAAGTCTTCAAACAAGTCCTGTGCCTTAGTCTTGAACCACAAGTTGTCGAGACAGTCTGTCAGAAAGTGTCGAGACCATCTGGCCATCTGTGTCGACACAAATGACTTTGGCGTCGACACAGTCTTTAGTGATGTCGACTAAGTTGCCTTTGAGTCGACACAGCTTCTTCTGAAAATAACTTGGTCTTGACTCTTCAGTGTGTCGACACAAGTCCTGTGTGTCGACACAGTTGTTGTAGAATCATAACTTAGTAAGTGTCGACTTAGCCTTCTGGTGTCGACACAGTCTTCTTTTAACTCTGCTATAATGTGTCGACTTAATCACAATGTGTCGACCCATTCTGCTGGTGTAGACAAACCTGAGGTCGACTATATTCTTCTGTGTCGACACATCCTGCTGGTGTCGACAAACTTGAGGTCGACTATATTCTTCTGTGTCGACACATTTTCCCAATGTTGAGATCGACGCTTTTCTTCTGTGTCGACACAAATTCCCAGTATTGTTGTAGACTAACTGCTATGTGTCGACATACTTCCTCTGTGTCAACACTTTTTCCCAGTGTAGTTGTAGACTAACTGCTATGTGTCGACACTGCTTCCCAGTGTTGTGTCGACTAATTTCTTCTATGTGTCGACACATCCTTCTCTGTGTCGACACTTGGACTTAGAATTTTTTCTGCATACTTTATTAATTCTTCACCTGCACATGTCAACTCAAAACAACATCAAATACACCTTGATGTATATCATTGAGCTAGGTTGGGCTTCTTCAAATCAGATACACATTTTCCAATGTACCCAACAATCTCCCCCTATTTGGAGAAGTCATAACCCTTATAGCCAATGATATATACCATTTATAAACAGTACTAAATGATGATATATGACAAAAACACAGGGATACTTAATTATAAACAAAATAATAAAAACATCATAGATAAAACAATCTATCATAGACTTAAACAATATTTTGTCTATTACAGGGTAATGTTTGATTACATTGTTTTACATTTAATGATTACAACATTACAAAACATTATGAAGGAACTAAAACACAATCAGGATTGATCAGGCTCTTTAATGATAATCCCTTTGCCAGATTGAATTTTAGCTGTCACATGAGCTTCTGATTCTTCAGCTATCTTCTTTCCTTTTAGATCAGCTTTCTTCTTAGCTTCTTCCTTGAGCCTTTGCCTTTCAAAATAGTGAAAAGGCTTTGGGAAGTACTTGCTTGGCTCCTTAGTATCTGGTGACAGCCTCCCCAGCTTAGCTTTCCTTCTGAATTGTACTATTGCTTCCTGTCTTGCCTCATACTTCTGCCATTCTATCTCATTGTACCACTTTCCTCTTTCATGAACTTTGTCTTGTACAGCCTTCCATGCAGTGAGTATTATGTTCCTTGAAGTAGGACTCCACTGCTCATAATCTGGCTTAAGTGCAGCCTGCTCTCTAAATCTCTTCTTTGCTAATAGAGCATCTTGCTGTTCTTTCAGGAAGGCCTCTGGCATCTCAACTTTCTCAATCACAACATTATGCACATCCTTTGGAGGACTATACATATCCTGCACTTGCTTATCCAGAATTTCAAAAACAGAAGGGGGGTAAATAACTTGGGCAACCTCAGGTTGGTTGCCTTCAAGTAGTCCTGCTTGAATGCCTGATTCAGCCATCATATCATCATCACACAAGGGTGGACATCCCAAGGTGGCTCTTATACTATTTGTCACCCATTTAGAGTGCTCTTGGCCTGCATGAATCAATAACCTCTCCCCCTTTATGACTTATCTTGTCATATGATCTCTAAGGTCATCCTTCTGAAACCTTATCTGTCCATCTAGATAATTTATACCTTCTTTGAAAAATGGTTTCAACTTTTGCAGCTTGGTTGATATGTCCTGTTGGCAGGTGGAGATAGCAGTTTGTACTAAGGCAATAGCATCTTGAAATTTTTTATCAAAATCTTCCATTTCTTTTGTTTTATCTGCAGGCAGGCCTGGAACAATCTTTTTCAATTCCTTTATTATCTCATGATGAGATTCAGTTAAATTATCATTCATTCTTAACTGATTTTCCAATACATAGCTTTGCTTCAGGACAACATCATCTACCTTTTTAGTAATAGCCTCCTGTTGTTGAGCAAGATAAACCACAGCATGGCCTCCCTTTTGAAAGCAATCTGTCATTTCTGTCTTATGCATGTTGACTTGAAACTGGATGGACTTTATATCCTGGGCTAAGTCAAACTGCATAGACTTGCTATTTTCATCAACATACTTTTCCAGAGCCATTCTTTGTTCATCCAATTTCACTTGTAGATCTATCATAAACTTGTTATGATCAAAGGCAGGAGATGCTTGTTGAGGTGTTGTCTGTAAAGCCTGCTTATAATTCTTGCTTCTTCTCTTAAAGACAACAAGTTTTCTTTTCTTGGCCAGCGTGGCTTCTTCAGTTTCAGTATCAGATGAAGTATCTAGGTGAATTCTTTCTTGAGGAGGATGAAGTGTATCTGTCCCAGTGACCTGTTGCTCAGTCTCAACATTCACTGGCTCCCCTTCAACCTGTGGCTCAACTTCAGCTTCCTGATCAATTTCCATACCTATGGACTTCTCAATTTCTTGTCCTCCTCCTTCTTTATCTGTAGTAGTATCAGCATCAGGGAATAACTCCTCCAGAGTAAATTCCAGTTGAGCTGTAACTTCAGCAGCAGTTAAATCTTGAGATAAGTCTAACTGTGCTTCCTCTTGCACTTGTACTGACAACAGCTCCCCCTGAACCTGTGCAGTAATAAGAATATGAGCAATGTCTTTTATAGTAAAATACATTAGCTCCCCCTACACTTGTACCTGATCAGGAGTAGATATATTTTGAGCTAGAGAGTGAACTGGCTCCCCCTGTATCTGTGCAGGTGTTGACACTTGCTGTAGTATAGTTGAGTCAGGCTGTTCTTCAACCTGTGTCCTGAGTGGGTCTTCTTGTTGTTGTTCAGTTTCTTGAGTTTGAGAAGGGGATTTCACAGGGGTGTCTGGCCTGCTCTCTTCAGGCACATCCTTGGACAGCACCCTATCCCACCTATAGAACAGTCTCATATCCATCCTTCTCATATGATTGATCTTAGTCCCTGGCAGTTGCTGCATCACTTCAGGGATCACTCCAATGAGATATAAGCTCATGATTCTAGCCATGTTGGGCTTCTTGATTCCTTCTTTGATCTTGTCAAAGAGTACTCCTGACCAATCAGTAGGAATTGTAAAAACAATCCTGGTCATAAGGCTGAACATATAGGCAGAAATCCTATCATGTCCACCTGTCTTGCAGAGGATTACTTTCCCAACAACTTCAGACAAGAATTTCCCTTGCTGATTCATACCCTTCCTGTTGAATGCAGCTCCAATCTTCATACTCGAGTCCAGTCCACACCATTGAAGGGCTTCCCTTGTCTTAGAACTAGGAACTTCCTCTTCATTCTCAACTACTTGTAATTGAAAGATCTTTCTTAAAGTTCTTGGAGTAATCTTCACCTTAGTCCCTTGAACATTGGACTTAATCTTGAGGCCATTTGAGTGGACTGATGCAGAGATAAAGAACCCGTGCACCTCCTTCTTCCAGATTTTAGTTGGCTCTGAGATTAGAAATTCTAACCCTGACTCGGAGAGGAGGGTGATAACCCCTTGAACATCTGGCGGCGCATCTGCAAAGGCCTGGCGCACCAACTCATACCCCTCATTGACGTTGTCTTCCATCCTTGGCGCCATCGATTCGTCGAGAAAGCTTGAGAGAAGAGAGAAAGATAGACTGTCGACACAGGGTTTTAGTCTCGAAAACCTTGGAAGCGTGTCGACAGAAAGCGTTTTTTACCTATTTATACCTTCTGTTGAAAGAAGTTCAAAAGGCGCCAAACACAGACTAAATGTGTCGACACAGACGGAATGTGTCGACACAAACTTCTATTGTCTCGACATTACTTCAGCCTACTATGTGTCGACACCAATTTGTGGTTATGTCGACACCTTGGATACATAATAGATAGACAGAAATTCTGTGTCGACTCTAAGGATAAGTGTCGACACATATTCTATAAGTGTCGACACCATTTTCCTGGTTGAGTCGACATTACATTTCTGGTTAAGTCGACAATATAACTCTTAAGTGTCGACACATATTCTCTGTGTCGACACAATATTTCTGACTTGTCGACATAATTTCTCTGAGTCGACACATTATTACTGAATGTGTCGACACATTCTTACTTAGCCAATTTCTGTTGGTTCAACACCACTTATAAGTGTTATTTCAATGTGTCCTTTTTTTTAAACACTTAATTATGTTGTTATTACTTTAACTTACTTAAATACCACTTCAATTGCATTGTTAATGATTTTGTTAATACATTAATCAATGGTTAACATACCTAATTCAATTTTGAATTTATTGAATTTGGTTTCATCTAAAGGCTTAGTAAATACATCTGCTATTTGATAATCTGTTTTTACAAATTCCAATAAGATGTCTCCTTTTTCTACATGTTCTCTAAGAAAATGGTATTTGATTTCTATATGCTTAGTTCTACTATGAGAAACTGGATTATTAGCAATAGAAATAGCACTCTTAGAATCACATAAAAGGGGTGTTCTACTTACCTGAATACCATAATCCTTAAGCTGATGCTGCATCCACAATAGCTGTGCACAACAGCTTCCAGCAGCAACATACTCTGACTCAGCTGTGGAAATTGCCACACTGGTCTGCTTCTTACTACTCCATGATATTAGTCTTCCTCCCAGGAATTGACAAGTACCTGTAGTACTTTTCCTGTCCTCTCTACATCCTGCAAAATCTACATCTGAATAGCCTGTTAGTAGAAAATCTCTATTCCTAGGGTACCAAAGGCCTAGATTAGGAGTGCCCTTTAGATATCTCAGAATCCTTTTGACTGCAGTATAATGAGATTCTTTAGGGCAGGCTTGGTACCTAGCACAGACACATGTTGCATACATAATGTCTGGTCTACTAGCAGTAAGATATAGTAGAGACCCAACTATTCCTCTATACAATGACTCATCAACAGGTTTACCTGCCTCATCTTTGCATATAGGGATGCTTGTTCCCATAGGAGTTCTCATGGTGGAGGATGACTCCATACCATATTTCTTAATTAATTCTTTGGTGAACTTAGACTAGGATATGGACAATCCATCATCAGTCTGTCTTACTTGGAGTCCCAAGAAGAACTTAAGTTCTCCCATACTGCTCATCTCAAACTTCCCTTGCATAAGTTTGGCAAACTTTTTACAAAGGTTGTTTTCAGTAGATCCAAAGATTATGTCATCAACATAGATTTGAACTAAGATGATCTTACCTTTGGATTCCCTAAGGAATAGAGTTTTGTCTATCTTTCCTCTTGAGAATTTATTCTCAATGAGGAAGGTAGACAGGGTTTCATACCAAGCCCTTGGAGCTTGTTTTAACCCATACAAAGCTTTCCTAAGCTTATACACAGAATCAGGTTTAAGAGGATCTACAAAACCTGATGGCTGCTCTACATATACTTCTTCTTTAATATCACCATTCAGAAAAGCTGACTTCACATCCATCTGGTATACTTTGAAGTCTTGATAGGCTGCATAGGCAAGGAATATTCTGATAGCCTCCAGCCTTGCTACTGGAGCAAAGGTTTGATCAAAGTCAATCCCTTCTTCCTGCCTGTATCCTTTTGCAACCAATCTTGCTTTATTCTTCACTATAATCCCACTTTCATCTAGCTTGTTCCTATAGATCCACTTAGTGCCAATTATGTTGTGGCCTCTTGGTTTAGGAACAAGCTCCCAGACTTTGCACCTTCTGAATTGATTCAGCTCCTCTTGCATAGCATCAATCCAGTGCTGGTCTTGGATAGCTTCTTCAAACTTCTTAGGTTCCATTTGAGACAAGAAACTTGAATGCAAAACTGTGCTTTGATTTTTGCTTCTAGTTTGCACTCCTTGTCTTGGATCACCAATTATCTGATCAGCAGGATGATCTCTTAGATATCTTATAGCTGGAGGAAGATTCCCTTCAGGTTGAGCATCTCCAGCTTCTTCATTCTGCTGAACCTCTTGGTTTTCATCAGCTTCCATTATCTCTTGTACTCCCCCTGGACAGCAGCCTTCATTTTCCAATGCTCCATCTTCCTTTGAAGCTTCAGCAATGGAGAGCTTGTCCATCCTCTTGCTTATACCTGTTGAGTCATTTGATCTACAAGACAATTCACAATTGATTAATCTTGTTTCATCAAATACAACATGCACAGATTCTTCAACAACTTAAGTAGTTAAGTTGAAGACTCTATAGGCCTTACTATTTGTGCTGTACCCAACAAATATCCCATCCTGGGATTTGGCAGCAAACTTAGTCAAATATGACTTGCCATTGTTAAGTATATAGCACTTGCAACCAAAGATCTTAAAATAGGATAGATTTGGTTTTCTGCCTTTCACAATCTCATAGGGAGTCTTTCTGTGGCTTTTGGTGATAGAAGCCCTATTGATGACATGACAAGCAGTGTTAACTGCCTCGGCCCAAAAATATTCTGGGAGAGAGGTGTCACTCAATAGAGTTCTACCAGCTTCAATTAATGTTCTATTCTTTCTTTCAGCAATTCCATTTTGCTGAGGTGTTCTTGGTGAGGAGAACTCTTGGAAAATCCCAAAGTCTTTACACAAGTTTGTTATGCTTTCAGATTGAAACTCAGTACCATGGTCACTTCTGATTTTGACCACTGTATTATTCAGTTCATTCTGAATTTGCTTTACAAAATTAAGTAATACACTTGGGGTTTCAGATTTTTGTCTCAGAAAGAACACCCATGTAAATCTAGAATAGTCATCTACAACCACAAAAGTGTAGACCTTCCTACCTAGACTATGAACTGGCATAGGACCAAAAAGATCCATATGCAAGAGGTATAAGCACCTCACAGAATCCTTGTTTTCAAGGCTTTGAAATGAGGATTTTGTCTGCTTGCCCTTTTGACAAGCTGAGCATACCCCTTCCTTTATACACTTAACTTGAGGCCCATTCCTCACTAGTTCTTTACTAATGAGTTGGCCAATTGTCTTGTAGTTTAGATGAGCCAATCTCTTGTGCCACTTAACACAATGGGAAGCATTGTCATCAGCTACAAGACAAATGGGGGAAGCCTTATTTTCACATTCAAAATTAAGGCAATATACATTTCTCTTCCTATACCCAGTCAATATGATCTCTTGATCACTTGACCTTTTGATATGACATCCATCCTTACCAAATGAAATGTCATATCCTAGATCACTCAGCTGGCTTATGCTTATTAGATTATGTTTCAAACCTTTTACATAGGCCACTTGGGTGATAGTAATTAGGTTAGAAGAAATGTTACCAAACCCTTTGATGACTCCCATCTCAGATCCACCAAAGATCACTTTAGGTCCATCTTTGACAGATGAATACTCCTTCAGCAGCCCCTTTGTTCCAGTCATGTGCCTGGAACAACCACTATCCAACTACCATATAGGGGCATGGTTACTTGGATTCACCTACAATACAGAATTACTTACCCTTAGAACCCAAGTAAGTCTTGGGTCCTTGGTTCAGGTTAGCATTAATAAAGTTATCATAACCTCTTCTAACAGGTAGACTCTTATTCTTTATAACACTTGTGTTATACCAGCAGTCTAATGCAAAATGGCCTCTCTTGCCACAGCACCAACATTCAAACTTATTGTATCTAGATCTAGATACATCCTTGTCAGAAGAATTTCTGTTCATTGCTGGTGCTGTTGCAACTTCACCTACTGATTTCTTAAAACCATTGGGTTTATGACCATAGGTAGGCCTGCTTGCATTTACACCCTTGTTCTTCAGAACATTAGTCTTAATATGACCTTGAATGTCTTCATGATCATATATGTTAGAAGGCACTTTCACCTTACTAAACTTTATGGGGACTGAAAGGTTTAGTGGCTGAACAGGAGCTTTGCCTTTCCTCTTGAATCTGCCAGCCCTGGAGTTACCTTTAAATCCTAATCCAGCCTTACCCTTTTGAGTGATAAATTCATCTATCAAGGGTAAGACAGATTTTGGCTTAGAGTAACTAGCCACAAAATCCCTTTTAATTCTAAGTCTGGCCTCCAGACTCTTCACTTGATCATTAGTAGAATTAATTGTGCCCATCTGAATAATAGTTATATTCTTCAGCTTGGCAATTTCATTTAATTTTTGATCAAGGACTTTTTCTAACTCAGTTGTTGCAACCCTTAGTTCAGCAATTTCCTGAGCCTAAGATTTAACCAGGTTCTTGCTTTTCTTAAGGGCCTGCAACAAGTCCCCATACTTATCTATCAATTGATAGACATCTCCTTCAGATTCAGATGCATCTTCATCACTTGATGCAGATGTAGCTGATTCTTCACTTGCACTACAAACAGATGTACTGGAAGGACATTTTACCTCATTAGGACCAGACTGATTCTGGCATATGTCCTCTTCTGATCTTGTCATCAACCCCATGCATTGATGTTCATTGATGGAGTCAGCAATTGCATAAACTCCTCTTCCTCAGATGCAGCATATAGTCCAATATATGCTTCAGCTTCAGATCCTGATTCTGAAGTTGACTGGTCTGACAGACTCTTATCTTTCTTTGCTACAAAGGATTTCTCCTTCTTGCCTTTTTGATAAGTCTTCTTCTTTTCTGAAGATTCCTTTCTCTTGTCAGGACAATCAGCCACTACATGTCCAGGCCTATTGCAACAATAACAGACAATCTTTGAAGTAGTGGCTTTGCTGGGTTTTGATCTGCTCTTCTCTTTCCTTGATGACCTTTTCTTCTTATAATAGTCATCAACTTGCTGTGATGGGGAAGGCCTAGACTTCCACTGCTTCTTCTTCAAGAATCTCTGGAATTGTCTTGTGAATGCAGCAAAATCTGCATCTGAATCACAGCTTTCAGATCCCTTGATTGAACTTTCAGAACTATCTTCTGTAACTTCCTTAGGAGGAGATGGTGATTTCCTCCTATTCTTTTTAGTGGCTTCTGCATTGAATGCCACAGCCTTTTCTCTATGCTCTCCTCTTGAATTCTTTTCCTCCTCCTTCCTCACCATAAGTTGCATTTCATAGGATAGCAACTTTCCAAACAGGGTTGGAGGAGATATCTCTGCCAATTTAGCCACTTCTCTTATGGCACAGATCTTTGTATCCCAATCCTTTGATAAGGATCTTAAGAATTTGTCATTCAGTTCATAGGTACTGAAGACTCTTCCATAGGATATTAGCTCATTCACAATTCTATAGAATTTTTTATAGCACTCAGTTATGCTATCAGATTTTCCTTGTCTAAAGCTTTCATACTCCTGATTTAGCATAGACTTCCTGTCCAGCCTTACTTCTTCAGATCCCTCCATGTAGACAATCAATGTGTCCCACATTTCCTTGGAGGTCTTGCAGTGAATCAGATTCTGAAATGTTGAATCATCTATGGCACTAACAATAATGTTCTGAGCTCTTTTATCCATGGTTGCCAAGATGATTTCATCCTTGGTCATTTCTGAATAACTCTTTGGAGTTTGGATATTTGCATCAAGAACTGATACCTTCATTGGAATGAAGGGGCCTTCCTGTACTGTGATGTAAATTCTTGGGTCAGATGCTTCCATAAACAGTCTGACTCTTTCTTTCCAAATTCCAAAAATTTCTTTCTTGCATATGGGTAATTTCATAGACCCTAGCTCCTTATGATTCTCTCCAGAACCCATCTTCTTGAATCTTGAATCTGCCTTTCAGATCTACCTCAGACTGTTAAGTCCTTTTTGAGGAACCTCCCTCTGATACCACTTGATAGTTTTACTTTCAAGACAGCCTAAACACCTAGAGGGGGGGTGAATAGGTTCTACTTCTGTATAAAAACTTCTAGGCAGAATTCAATTTAATGGCTAACACAATAATCACAGCAATCACAGAAAATAAAACATCACAGATTGCACAATGTTTTATAGTGGTTCCCCAAGGTCTGGGTACATCCACTTTCCCCCTTCACCTATCTAGCAGTATGCTAGATTCGGCCAAACTTCCACTAATCTCAGATCAACAGATCCTACAACTCAGAACCCAACTGGTTCCTACAACTCAGGCACAACAGCCCTACCTCAGCCTTGCCCCAAGGCCTACAACTCAGAGAAGACCCCTCTCCTACACTCAGGCAAACAGCCCTACTACTCAGAGTTCAACACTCCTACACTCAGCCTTTATAACACTGGCTTACAACTCAGATCTGTGTAAACAGATCCTACAGAAATATAGAAAAGATTATTTAACTGTCTTGCCTGAATTGAGAGAGAAAAGGCCAAGACAATTCTTGATCAGCTGATGAAATCAACAGTATCTGAGCTTTCTTCAAAGCTTCTTGAATATGAACTTAGCTGAGTTGATTTCCAAACAGCTTCTTGAGAATCCACTGGTGGTTTCTTTCTTCTTCTTCAAATTCTGGCTTGATCTCTCTCTATCCAGCACTTTTGAATGATTCTTCTGAATTTTGATTAGAACTCTTCTTTGATCTATCCTTAGATAGACTTTTTAGATCTTTCGGAGGAGATCTTCTTAAGTGCCAAGCACTTTCTTGAAATGAATTGGATTGTAATCCTTCTCAACTTTTTGATTCTTATCAATGTTTTCAAAAGTTACTTTCTCCTTCTGAATCTGTCTATTTATAGACTTTCTTCATGGTAACCGGCTGATCCGGTTTCTAACTATTTTCTGACAAGTCTGACAGCTTCAGTTAACCGGTGGCAACCCACAGCTGTCAAGTCTTCAAACAAGTCCTGTGCCTTAGTCTTGAACCACAAGTTGTCGAGACAGTCTGTCAGAAAGTGTCGAGACCATCTGGCCATCTGTGTCGACACAATTGACTTTGGTGTCGACACAGTCTTTAGTGATGTCGACTAAGTTGCCTTTGAGTCGACACAGCTTCTTCTGAAAATAACTTGGTCTTGACTCTTCAGTGTGTCGACACAAGTCCTGTGTGTCGACACAGTTGTTGTAGAATCATAACTTAGTAAGTGTCGACTTAGCCTTCTGGTGTCGACACAGTCTTCTTTTAACTCTGCTATAATGTGTCGACTTAATCACAATGTATCGACCCATTCTGCTGGTGTAGACAAACCTGAGGTCGACTATATTCTTCTGTGTCGATACATCCTGCTGGTGTCGACAAACTTGAGGTCGACTATATTCTTTTGTGTCGACACATTTTCCCAATGTTGAGATCGACGCTTTTCTTCTATGTCGACACAAATTCCCAGTATTGTTGTAGACTAACTGCTATGTGTCGACATACTTCCTCTGTGTCGACACTTTTTCCCAGTGTAGTTGTAGACTAACTGCTATGTGTCGACACTGCTTCCCAGTGTTGTGTCGACTAATTTCTTCTATGTGTCGACACATCCTTCTCTGTGTCGACACTTGGACTTAGAATTTTTTCTGCATACTTTATTAATTCTTCACCTGCACATGTCAACTCAAAATAACATCAAATACACCTTGATGTATATCATATAGCTAGGTTGGGCTTCTTCAAATCAGGTACACATTTTCCAATGTACCCAACATAGATCAAGAAACCCTTTAGACTTTTGATCAGGTGTCTAAAAACCAACACAGGTTTTTGATCAGGTTCCCTGCCACCAAGGGATACTTTTGAAGGGAGTAATAACCCTGTACATGAGGGGGAAAGGAGGTTAATGTGTCTTCTCTATTTTACAATAGATTAGAGAAGCACAATAACTTGCACTGAGCTAGACAGCTCTAAAAGAATCAAGGCTCCCCCTGGCTCCAAGAACGTCTAGGTGAAGTCTTGCTTCAGTGCAGAAACACTTCAGTAAATACTAAAGGAAGAACTACAAGAAGATATAAAATAAGAAATGAAAATCTTCTAGCAGCTATCTTCTTCTTCTTCTTCTTCAAAAGATCTCTGAGTCAGAACTTCCTGGAACAGGAGAACTCAGGTTGAAGAAGAGCAGAAGAGCTAACACTTCTCAGTTGAGTGAAGATTGCTGAGAGCAGTTAAACTTGTTCTTGCTGTAAGCTTGCTGAATGAATATAATCTGAGAACTAGTTGATCTCTTTTCTATGTGGACTAGTTGATTTCTTCTTCAAAAAAGTCTTTATATATCAGCAGCAGCAACGGCTCTAATTGAGTTTGAATCTTGTCTTTTTCTGAACTCTGCAAGCTGGGCTGCAAAAAGCATAAAGCAAAACAAAAATACTGCAGGCAGATATCCTATAAAAGGATAAAGCTTTCTAAGAAGCTGTAAATACTTATGATGAAATAATATAAGAGAAAGTCACATCAGAAAGAACTCTTTATGGCCAAGGAAGACTTTTTGAGTCTAACGGCTATAAAGGATAGCCTGGCAGAAATCATATCTCAGTTATAAGACAAACAACTTTGTCAGAAAAGATTAGCTCACGTATAAAGAATAGAATAGATATTGCATGGAAATAATGTCACAAATTATTCAGATAATCTTTCATAAAATATGCCAAAATAATTATGGAATTAGTCACATCATAGAAGACGACAAAACTATTTAAAACATACATCAAAACGTCGAACGACCTTCGGAGATCGTCGACCGACGCACGGAGATCGTCGACCTATCGGACAGATAGTCGAACGATCCAGATAGTCGAACTATCAAAGAAGATAGTCGAACTACCTCGACAGATAGTCGACCTATCAGAATAGATAGTCGAGCTATCAGATAGTCGATCTATCCGGACAGATAGTCGAACTACCAAACAAAACAGATAGTCGACCTATCAAGCAGATAGTCGACCTATCACAGAAAACAGATAGTCGACCTATCAACAGATAGTCGATCTATCAAAACAAAACAGATAGTTGACCTATCAACAGATAGTCGAACTATCAGATAGTTGAGCTATCCAAGCAGATAGTCGAACTATCGAAGCAACACAGATAGTCGACCTATCAACAGATAGTCGAACTATCAAAACAAGCAGATAGTCGACCTATCAACAGATAATCGAGCTATCAGATAGTTGAACTATCAGGACAGATAGTCGAACTACCAAAGCAGACAGAACGTCGACCAACTGATAGACGATAGTCGAGCGACGTTCGACTATAGTCGAACGAAAAACTACTTAACCAAATATTCATCTGGAAAAGCAATTCTACACAACTAGAGAATCTAACCTATCAACTGACCTTTGACCATAGATAAATCTTGGGTCAAGAGACACAAAGAGAGGACTGAACTCAAATCAAAACCTAGGGTACCAACAATCTCCCCCTATTTGAGTTAAGTCTCTCGACAAATAAAACAAACAACACTAATTATAGAAAGTAAATAAAATGCATAAAGGGAAATAACTAAGCAGATATCATCAATCAATCAGATAAAATTAACTGTCAATCAATGAACAATTAAGGTGCTTTAGAGTTAGATTCAGGATTAGAAGAACTAGAAACAAAAGTAATTTTCCTTGTAGGATCTAGAGCTTCTTTCTTCGATAGCTTCAAATCTTGTTCTCCAATAATTTTCAATTCAGTTGTTCTTGGGACCACTGCCTCTGGATGCTTTTCCATATATTTTGAAGGATCAAACATCTCAGGTCTGACCTGGAATTTTTCGAGCTCCTTCTTTATGAATTTAGACATTGTGGTTAATCCGGTAGTGTCCTTTCCTTCAGCTTTTGCTTTCCTTATTTGCGCTGCTCAAACCAGTTCAAGAAAACGAGTCATCCTACAGTTAGGATCAAGCTCTGGGCTTTCATAGACAATCTCAGAAGAAGAATCAACTGGTTCTTTATCTTGATTAACTAAATAACAAGAGAGAGCAGACTTAGCAAAGTTCTTGCTAGAATTTTCAGATAAAATAAATTGCTTACCTTTTGGAACAACTTTCTCAGTATGCACTGGCTTTGGAGATGAAACTTTTTTCTTTGGAGAAGGAGGAGGGGAAAAGGTTGGTCTTTGATAAACTACCTCCTTAACTTATTCTTTAACTGTATTAGTTCTTTGATAGCCAGTTTGGCTTTTACCTTGGAAAACTTGAGAACTTTTCCTTTGAGCAGGCTGGGATGGATTTGATCTTTCAGATTGAGAGGCAGATTTAGAAGATAAATTTCCTGAGGCTCCTGCACCGGGAGGTGGAGGAGGAGGGCCTCTAGGATTCAATCTAGAAGCAGGAGGGTCATACCTCTTAGCCTTTTTCTTTTGCTTTTGCTGATTTTTAGAAAACCACATCCAATGCTGGAATTCTTTTGACTTGGGATCAATCCCTTTCAGTATATAATATGGTGTATCATTGTCTGGATTTGCAGGAGGAGGAGCTACAGCCTTTCTTTTCTTTTTAGCAATCCTTTTTCTCTTAGAATCAGCAGATTCATCAGAATCAATTTCTTCTACAGAATTTGAAGAGATAGGCATATCATAGGGATCAATAGCCTCTTTTAGAGCTCTTTCTTTTTCCTTTAAAACAGCTTTTTCCATTTCTTATTCCATGGCATCCTGTGCTAGGAGAGTATCTAAGTCCAAGCCTGGGGAATCATCCCATACCGTAGATTTTTCAATTTGACTTTCAGAATCCATTTCTTGAAGCTCAGGAACTGTCGTGGGGACCAGTTCAATTTGCACTGCTTGCTCAGAAGCCTTAGAAGCTAGAACAGCTACTTCTGGTTCAGGTTGAACTTCAGAAGCAGGTTCACTTACTGGCTCTACAACCACTTGATCTTCAGGGGCAGACACAGGTTCAGGCTCTATAGCATCTGAAATCTCTAGAGCAGGTTCAGGTTCTGGTTCTGACTCTTGGACAACAACTACTTCTTCCATTATATCTGTAGGATTAGGAATAAAATCTTGCTAAATGACATCTAATCATCCCTTCCAGATATTCCCATACTAGCATATCAATTGAGTAATCTACAAATTGAGAAAGAGATATACCTTCAAGATATTCTTCAGGGTTTCCTAACTCCCATAAATCATCTAGAAAGGAGGTGATTATTCCTTCTAGGTACTGGGCAACCAAGGGAGTTGAGGATTCTTCTAAGTAAACTTTTATTATAAACTCTGTCAACATGATTGCATCAGATATTTCCTTTTCAGATGGAGGAGGAGGAGGAGTTGAATCTTCTGCTACTTTCTCTGTTACTGCAAGATGAACTGCTGGAGGGGAGGCCAAAGGCTGCTCTGAGATATCTTCATCAAGCATCTCCCCCTGCCTGATTTCAGTAGAGACTGAAACCAGGCCCCTAGAAGAAGAGGGCTCAGCAGACTTTGAGAGTGCCTGAACAGCAGCAGTCAAAGAAGATATAGAAGAAGCAAGGGGAGCAATTGCCTCATCAATCATAGTTTTGATTGAGTGGGTAATTAACTCCACAATGCTAGCAATAAATGCTGGAGTTATATCAAAAGAAGATGATGATGATGATGGAGGAATTTCTGAGGGTGGAAGAACAGCAGGGGTGGTATGTGCAATATGAGCTGGAGAATGATGTGGAGATGCATGGGTGGATGCAGGGTGATCAAGATGATCTGAAGATAGAATTGGAGAGTGAGGAGGAGTTGGAATTGGAGAATGAACTGGAGAAGAAATTTCAGATGCCAACAAATCAAAGCTGGTTTGAGAAGTCCCAGCAAGATCAGTCGGGAGAGAAGATGCAGGAGGAGAGGCAGAATGTCGTACTTCAGTTGAAGTTGAAGAAACTTCAACTGCAGTAGACGGCAAAGCTGATGAAGAAGATGGAGGAGATGGATTTGCTGAGCCAGCTGCTAGAAGGGGGGGAGTGACTGCGACAGTCCTGGTGCTCTCAGATATAACCGGAGCAACCCCTGCGAGAGCGGGCTTCAGGAAAGTCCTTTTCCACTTTGAGAACAGCGAAGGATCCATCTTCTTACTCGCGTTGATGGAAGTGGCGGCAGACACAAGCAAATGGGGGTATTTTTCCTTCAGAAAAATACCAACAACCCTTCCTAGGGTAACCTCTTTCTTTCCATTCTTTTTCCTGATTAAATCGAACAGAATGCCTGCCCAGTTGATCTGCTTCTTATTAATAATTGCACACATTAGTGCAAATTGTTGCCTTGTAATATTATCGTGGGCTGAGTGCTTTCCCAGTAGTACTTTTCCAACAATTTTCGCAAGAAACTTGATCTTGCACGGGAAATTCACCTTAAGCAGCTTGGAGGTAATGCCTTCGGCATGTCCCAGCTCAGTTAACATTCTTCCGAATTCAGGAGCATCTTGCTCATAATCTTCTTCACCATTAATTAATCCAAAAATTTCAGTCAGAATCGCGGGAGTTAATATTACCTCTTCTCCGCTAATTGTTCCGGTCATCGAATCATCAGTCGACGATGAAGTGAAGGCCCACTCTTTGATTTCCTGAGTGTTTATCTTTACTCTGTAAGACATGATTCTCTCTAATCCTTGTTCTCTGCACAAATTTAGGATTTCTACTATCCCTGGTTCGCAACTGCTGAAGGCGTCGAAATCAATGCTGAATCCGGCATCAAACTTTACCACTGCAAGAAGAGCTGGAGCAATCGCCATCGAAAATGCTGTAGAAGACGAGAGAGAGATGGCGAGGACGGAGCGCAAGACAAAGAGCAAGCAGGAAGACGGAATGCGAAAAGACGCTCTCCGTCGACGATAAAAGCAACTATCTTTTAACCTAGGTCGACTATCGGCTTTATATTAAAACATCGATCGTCGATCTATTTAAAAGATACTGGAGACGATGGTCGAACGGTCGTTCGACGATCGGTCCTGAAGCAGAGTAGTCGATCAATCGTTCGACTATTTCTGTCTTCACAAATAGCAAGCTGTCGTCAACCATAGATCGACGATAAGCTTGACCTGTTCGACTATCTTCGAACGTCGGTCGACGATCTTCAAGCAGATAAGCTATCTTCAACCATAGGTCGACGATAGGCTTGATCCGCTCGACTATCGTCGAACTTCGTTCGACTATCTTCGAACAAGTTTCAACAAGGCAGACGTCACACTTAGTCTCGTCCATTAATCATGCCTAGTTGAACTAAAAAGAACAGATGCTTCTGTTCATCTAAGGGATTGGTGAATATATCACCTCTCTGAAGGTCTGTGGATATGAACTCAAGGCTGATCTTGTTCTTTTCCACACAATCTCTCAGGAAATGGTGTCTAATCTCAATGTGCTTCGTTCTAGAGTGGTGCACTGGATTTTGTGCAATGGAGATAGCACTTGTACTGTCACACATGATTTTAGTGTTCTTGTGTGAGTACCCATATTCCAAAAGTTGATTTTGTATCCACAGGATCTGTGAACAACAACTAGCAGCTGCTATATATTCAGCTTCTGCAGTTGAAGTTGAGACAGAGGCCTGCTTCTTACAGAACCAAGAGACCAATCTCTCTCCCAGGAACTGACAAGTTCCTGAGGTACTTTTCCTGTCAACTCGACAACCGGCATAATCAGAATCAGAATATCCAATTAATTCAAATTCTGACTCTGCTGGGTACCAAAGTCCTAAATTTGGACATCCCTTCAGGTATCTCAAAATTCTCTTGAGAAGAATCAGATGAGATTCCTTGGGGTTGACCTGGAATCTAGCATAAAGGCATGTAGCAAACATTATGTCTGGCCTACTTGCAGTTAAATACAATAGGGAACCAACAATGGCCCTATAATTCTTTTGATCTATAGGCTTTCCCTGATCATCAGAATCAATAACTATATTAGTAGCCATAGGTGTATGCATTGCTGAAGCATCTGCCATCCCAAACTTCTTTACTAATTCCTTGGCATATTTGGATTGGGATATGAAGATGCCATCAGCATCTTGCTTTACTTGGAGACCAAGAAAGTAAGACAGCTCACCCATACTACTCATCTCAAACTTAGAATGCATTAGGTCAGAAAAACTTTTGCAAAGTTTGGGATCAGTGGAGCCAAATATAATGTCATCCACATACACTTGAACTAACAGGATTGTGTCCTTGTGGTGCTTGACAAAGAGGGTTCTATCAACTACTCCCCTAGCAAAGTTGTGCTCTAACAGGAAACTAGCTAAAGTCTCATACCAGGCTCTGGGAGCTTGCTTTAGTCCATAGAGAGCTTTCTGCAACTTGAATACATGTGAGGGCTGAGTTGAAGAAACAAAACCAGGTGGCTGTTCAACAAAAACCTCTTCCTTTAGCTCACCATTAAGAAAAACACTTTTGACATCCATTTGAAAAACCTTAAACTTCATGTAGGCTGCATAGGCTAAGAAGATCCTTATTGCCTCTAGCCTTGCAACAGGAGCAAAGGTTTGGTCATAATCTATACCTTCCTCCTGTCTGTAGCCCTGAGCTACAAGCCTAGCTTTATTCCTTACAATGATGCCATTTGCATCCAACTTGTTTCTATACACCCACTTGGTGCCTATGATCAGTTGGCCTTTAGGTCTTGGAACCAAATTCCAAACTTTACATCTCTCAAACTGATTGAGTTCCTCTTGCATATCAATGATCTAGTGGGGATCTAGCTCTGCATCTTTAATGGTGAGGGGCTCAATCTGTGAGAGGAAACAAGCATGCATCACATCCTGTCTTAACTGATGTCTTGTTTGAACACCAGCTGATATGTCTCCTATCACTTGAGATGTGGGGTGATCTCTAAGTGTGACAACATCAGCAGGTGGGATGTGATCTTCAGCAATAGTTGGGATTAATTCCTCAGGAGGAATTTGATCTACTGTTGGTGGAACAACAATAGCTTCAGCAATGTCTTCATCACTGTCTGATTCAGTGATATGAAGAGTTGAAAGATGGAGGATTTCTTGAGAGACATCTTTGGAAGAATCTTGTACCTGTAATGAACTTGAGGAAGGGGAAGATTCCTTCTCCTTGTAAAACATTTGGGATTCATCAAAGGACACATGAACAGACTCTTCAATTTTAGAAGATGATTTATTAAATACCCTATAAGCTTTGCTTACTTGGGAATATCCTAGAAAAATTCCCATTGAAGCCTTTGCTTCAAACTTTCTAAAATATTCTTTATTGTTATTATGAATATAAACTACACAGCCAAAAACTCTAAAATAATTTATTTTAGGTTTCTTTCCTTTAAGTAACTCATAAGGAGTTTTACACTTAAGCTTGTGTATCAGACTTCTATTCAGGACATAGTTGGCTGTACTAACAGATTCTGCCCAATAGGAAAGAGGCATATTAGCATCTGCCAACAATGTGCCAGCAGCTTCAATTAGTGTTCTGTTCTTCCTTTCAACTACCACATTTTGTTGGGGAGTTCTAAGAGCTGAGAAGCTATGTTTGATACCTTCTCTCTCACAGAATTCTTGCATGAGAAGAGAATCAAACTCAGTACCATGATCACTTCTGATCAAGGCCACATGAGTAGAGTACTCAGTCTGCACACATAATAGAAAGTCTGTAAGGGCTTTGAAGTTATCAGCCTTAGTTCTCAGAAAGAACACCCAAGTGAATCTAGAGAAGTCATCTACAATGACTAGGGTGTAATACTTCTCTTCTAAACTCTGTACATTTATTGGGCCAAATAGGCCCGGATGTAATAAATACAGGATTCTAGGAGAATCACTTTTATTTACTGATTTAAAAGAGTTCTTGGTTTGTTTGCCTAGCTGACAAGCCTTGCATAGACTCTCCTTCTTGTAGGGGCAAGAAGGTAAACCTCTAACAAAGTTGTGTTTAGATAACCTAGATATGTTCTTGAGATTAACATGGTTAAGCCTTTTATGCCACAAGGTGTTATTATTAGTTACTTCATTAAACAGGCAGATTTCAGAATCAGTTGAATTAAAATCTACTAAATAAATGTTACCTTGTCTAATGCCTACCAATACAACACTATTATTTAAAGTAATATTACAAAGAGAGTTAGAGAATGATACCTGGTATCCAGTATCACATAATTGACTTACTGAAATTAGATTGTGCTTCAGTCCAGTCACATAAGCAACTCTCTTGAATGTAACAGCTCCAATTATCATCCTGCCATAGCCTTCAGTTTGACCACGGCTTGAATCTCCAAAGATTACCTTTGGGCCAAGCTTTGCCTTGAACTTTGACAGATGTTCTTTATTTCCTGTCATGTGCTTGGAGCAACCACTATCCAAGTACCACTTATTTTGAGTGATAGGATAGGTCTTCACCTGCAAATAAAACAATTTAAACATTGTGGACCCAGGTAACCTTGGGTCCCTTGTTTTTCACATAAGAAAAATTGGAAATAAAAGAATAAGCAGGTTGAGGGTGATAACCTAATGGGTAAGATCTCCTAGGTGGGATTCTCCATGCAGATGATGGGTCAATGAACCTAGGGTTTCTATTCATATTCGGGTTTCTAAGGTTCTGGGTGTAATTTTGAAATTCATATTGGAAACGTCGACCAGCGTTCGACGATGGCTGCTCAGATCGTCGATCTCCGTTCGACCACTGAGCCTGAGATCGTCGAGCAGCATTCGACGTTCTTTGTAATTCTTTAAATTTCTGTTTTCTTTTCTCTCTTTTAGCTTTATTTAAAGCTCTATTTACTTGATTGACTTGCTCAGTGTTCTTTATCCCATCAGCTGAGATAAAATTCACTGGAGTTGAAAGATGATTTTTAAGAATGATTGGGGGCTCACTAGAAGATGCTCCTAAGCCTAATTTGTTATTGCCTGACCTAGTGTTAGACATGCTGGTTATTTCAAGCAACTTAAGGCTTCTACCATTTAGAGACTCTTCTAACCTTTTGGATTTAGCTAACTCATTCTTAAGAAATTTAATTTCTTCACTAGAATTAGTGAGATCTTCCTTTAACTTAATGTTTTCAATAGATATGATTTCTGATTCAGCTAGCCTATGTCTAAGTTCTTTAATCTCCTTTTCAGAACTAATTAAATCTAAACATAAAGATTTAAATTCTAATTTAAATTCTGCAGAAGTGAAATCATAAGAAGATAGTACCTCATCTTCTGTTGGCATTTCTTCATCTGAATCTGAAATCTCTGCAGCTGAATGATTGCTGCAGGCATCAATTGCCATTAGGCAAACTTCCTTTGCCTTCTTTTCTTCTTCATCCTCACTGGAGCTTGAGGAAGAGGATTCCTCATCAGAATCACTCCAGGTTTCAGCGACAAAGCCTCTCACCTTCTTTTTATTCTTGTAGGAGGATGGCTTGGAGTGCTTCCTATGCTGATCCTTATCTTTCCTCTTTTCTTTATTCTTTTCCTCTGGACAATCTGGAAGGATATGTCCAGGCTTCCTGCAACCATAGCAGATAATTTCTTTAGAAGGGGTGCGATCATACCTTGGCTTTTCTTCATACTTTGAAGACTTCTTTCTGAATTCCTTCCTTCCCATCTTGAGAAACCTTTTGGCAAATAATGCCATCAGTTCCTCATTTGACTGGCTTCCTTCAGAAGTGTCAGCAGCTTTAAGAGCAAGGTTTTGCTCTTTTGTTGTAGGATTTGGGGTCTTTGCTTCAGCTTCAGCTTCCCTGGACTTCAGCACTTGCTCAAAAGACTTGAGCTTGCCGAGAAGGGCTTCTGTTGAGATTTCATTTGTGCTTCTGGCCTCCTTGATAGGCCAGATCCTCAGATCCCATGTGCTAGGGAAGCACATAAGAATCTTATCATTGACCTCTGTCAATGAAATATCCTTGTCAAGGGTCCTCAGCTCATTGATGATTGAGCTGAGCCTTGTGTACATGGCTTCAACTGATTCAGCATCAGTTTTCTTGAAATTCTCATATTGTGAGATAAGGTTGGACCTCCTGTCCTTCCTTTCATCAGCTGAACCAGCTACAATCTGGTTCAGTGTATCCCACATAGCTTTTGCTGAGGAGCAGTCAGCAACCTTCTAGAATACTTCATCAGACATTGTCTGAGCCAGAATGTTCATTGCCTTGGCATCTGCTATCTTTGCCTTTTTATACTCATCATTGTAGTCTGGAGGAGGCACTCCACTCATATCAATTGATGATGAGGCAGTGGCAGCAGCAGGTGCTCTTGGTGGTCCTGACAAAATAGAAGCAAAAATACTTTCATCAATAGAATTCATATATAATTTGATCATTGCCTTCCAGATGCCAAACTTAGCCAAGTTGCATGCTGGAGGTCTGGTGCTAGAATAATCCTTGGACTGGGCCATGATAGTGAAAGTGAATATCTATAAACTTTGGTATCTATCAGGATCTTGTGACTTAGGTGTTAGCCTATTCAGTCAGTCATCCTCCCTCTGATACCAATTGAAAGAGAAGGGATAGATACTACTCTAGAGGGGGGGTGAATAGAGTAATCAAAAATTGCACTAGCAAAGTTGACTTTCTACTCAACTCCCTTGGAGTTAAATGCGGAATGAAAGTTATAGATATTTAAGATTAAACCTTAGAGCCTAACACAAGTGTTGTGCACAAACTAAAGCTAACTGTAATTACAGTTTAGCTTTGGATCCTATCCAGTAACTAGCAAACCTAGTTAAGATCTAATCACAGCCACAATGCAAGTAATTAAATAAAGCAATCCAGATGACACAAGGAATTTATAGTGGTTCCCCAAACAACTTGGGTACGTCCACTCTTCTACCAACAAGGTAGGAATCCACTCAGGTTTTTCATCAGGTGCCCTGCCACCAACAAGATCTGCTTCAGGTAGATCAAGAAACCCTTTAGACTTTTGATCAGGTGTCTAAAAACCAACACAGGTTTTTGATCAGGTGCCCTGCCACCAAGGGATACTTTTGAAGGGAGTAATAACCCTATATAGGAGGGGGAAAGGAGGTTAAGGTGTCTTCTCTATTTTACAATAGATTAGAGAAGCACAATAACTTGCACTGAGCTAGACAACTCTAAAAGAATCAAGGCTCCCCCTGGCTCAAAGAACGTCCAGGTGAAGTCTTGCTTCAGTGCAGAAACACTTCAGTAAATACTGAAGGAAGAACTACAAGAAGATATAAAATAAGAAATGAAAATCTTCTAGCAGCTATCTTCTTCTTCTTCTTCAAAAGATCTCTGAGTCAGAACTTCCTGGAACAGGAGAACTCAGGTTGAAGAAGAGCAGAAGAGCTAACACTTCTCAGTTGAGTGAAGATTGCTGAGAGCAGTTAAACTTGTTCTTGCTGTAAGCTTGCTGAATGAATATAATCTGAGAACTAGTTGATCTCTTTTCTATGTGGACTAGTTGATTTCTTCTTCAAAGAAGTCTTTATATATCAGCAGCAGCAACGGCTCTAATTGAGTTTGAATCTTGTCTTTTTCTGAACTCTGCAAGCTGGGCTGCAAAAAGCATAAAGCAAAACAAAAATACTACAGGCAGATATCCTATAAAAGGATAAAGCTTTCTAAGAAGCTGTAAATACTTCTGATGAAATAATATAAGAGAAAGTCACATCAGAAAGAACTCTTTATGGCCAAGGAAGACTTTTTGAGTCTAACGGCTATAAAGGACAGCCTGGCAGAAATCATATCTCAGCTATAAGACAAACAACTTTGTCAGAAAAGATTAGCTCATGCATAAAGAATATAATAGATATTGCATGGAAATAATGTCACAAATTATTCAGATAATCTTTCATAAAATATGCCAAAATAATTATGGAATTAGTCACATCATAGAAGACGACAAAACTATTTAAAACATACCTCAAAACGTCGAACGACCTTCGGAGATCGTCGACCGACGCACGGAGATCGTCGACCTATCGGACAGATAGTCGAACGATCCAGATAGTCAAACTATCAAAGAAGATAGTCGAACTACCTCGACAGATAGTCGACCTATCAGAACAGATAGTCGAGCTATCAGATAGTCGATCTATCCGGACAGATAGTCGAACTACCAAACAAAACAGATAGTCGACCTATCAAGCAGATAGTCGACCTATCACAGAAAACAGATAGTCGACCTATCAACAGATAGTCGACCTATCAACAGATAGTCGAACTATCAGATAGTTGAGCTATCCAAGCAGATAGTCGAACTATCGAAGCAACACAGATAGTCGACCTATCAACAGATAGTCGAACTATCAAAACAAGTAAATAGTCGACTTATCAACAGATAGTCGAGCTATCAGATAGTTGAACTATCAGGACAGATAGTCGAACTACCAAAGTAGACAGAACGTCGACCAACTGATAGATGATAGTCGAGCGACGTTCGACTATAGTCGAACGAAAAACTATTTAACCAAATATTCATCTGGAAAAGCAGTTCTACACAACTAGAGAATCTAACCTATCAACTGACCTTTGACCATAGATAAATCTTGGGTCAAGAGACACAAAGAGAGGACTGAACTCAAATCAAAACCTAGGGTACCAACAGTACGTCCACTCTTCTACCAACAAGGTAGGAATCCACTCAGGTTTTTGATCAGGTGCCCTGCCACCAACAAGATCTGCTTCAGGTAGATCTAGAAACCCTTTAGACTTTTGATCAGGTGTCTAAAAACCAACACAGGTTTTTGATCAGGTGCCCTGCCACAAGGTATACTTTTGAAGGGAGTAATAACCCTTTACAGGAGGGGGAAAGGAGGTTAAAATGTCTTCTCTATTTTAAATAGAATTAGAGAAGCTCAAGAACTTGCACTGAGCTAGAAAGCTCTAAAGAGTCAAGGCTCCCCCTGGCTAAAAGAATGTCCGGGTGAAGTCTTGCTTCAGTACAGAAAACACTTCAGAAAATCTGAAGGAGAAAGCTACAAGAAGATAATAAATATGAAATGAAAATTCTTCTTCAGACAGCTATCTTCTTCTTCTTCTTCAAAAAGCTCTGAGTGAAGATCTTCCTGGTGGCAGGAGAACTCAGGTTGAAGAAGAGTGAAGAACTAAAACTTCTTCTCAGTTGTATGTGAACGAGCTGAGAGCAGTTATAAACTGTAAGTTGTAAGCTTGAATGCTGCTGTTAGCTTTTTCTATATGAACTAGTTGATTTCTTTCTCCAAAGAATTCTTTATATAGCAGTAGCAGCAGCAAAGGCTCAAATTTGAATTTGAATCTTGTCTTCTACTAAAATCTGAAGCTGGGCTGCAAATAGCATAAAGCAAAAACAAAACACTGCAGACAGATATCCTATAAGAGGATAAAGCTTTCTAAGAAGCTGCAAGTAACTCTGATAAAATAATACTAGAGAAAGTCACATCAGAAGAGACTCTTTACGGCCAAAGAAGACTTTTTGAGTCTAACGGCTATAAAGGACAGCCTGGCAGATAAAGCAGAAAATACATTTCAACTAATAAGACAAACAACTTTGTCAGAAAAAGATTGGCTCATGCATAAGGAATGGAGCAGATATTGCATGGAAATAATATCATAAATTTATTCAAATAATCTTTTATAAAATATGCCCAAATAAATATGAAATAAATCACATCATAGAAGATGACAAAATTATTAAAGACATACAACAAAACGTCGAAGGACCCTCGGAGATCGTCGAATGAGGCACAGAGATTGTCGACCTATCAGACAGATAGTCGAACGATACAAATAGTCGAACTATCAAAGAAGATAGTCGAACTACCTTAGCAGATAGTCGAACTATCAGGACAGATAGTCGAGCTATCAGATAGTCGATCTATCAAGACAGATAGTCGAGCTATCAAGCAAAACAGATAGTCGACCTATCAACAGATAGTCGAACTATCAAAGAAAAACAGATAGTCGACCTATCAATAGATAGTCGAACTATCAAAGAAAACAGATAGTCGACCTATCAGCAGATAGTCGAACTATCAAAGAAAACAGATAGTCGACCTATCAAACAGATAGTCGAACTATCAGATAGTTGAACTATCCAAACAGATAGTCGAACTATCAAGCAACACAGATAGTCGACCTTTCTCACAGATAGTCGAACTATCAAAGAAAACAGATAGTCGACCTATCAACAGATAGTCGAACTATCAAAGAAAACAGATAGTCGACCTATCAAACAGATAGTCGAACTATCAGATAGTTGAACTATCCAAACAGATAGTCGAACTATCAAGCAACACAGATAGTCGAACTATCTCACAGATAGTCGAACTATCAAAGAAAACAGATAGTCGACCTATCAACAGATAGTCAAACTATCAAAGAAAACAGATAGTCGACCTATTAACAGATAGTCGAACTATCAGATAGTTAAACTATCCAAGCAGATAGTCGAACTATCAAAGAGAACAATAGTCGACCTATCAAACAGATAGTCGAACTATCACAGCGGACAGATAGTCGACCTATCAAACAGATAGTCGAACTATCAGATAGTTGAACTATCCAAGCAGATAGTCGAACTATCAAACACAACAGATAGTCGACCTATCAAACAGATAGTCGAACTATCAACGTAGACAGAACGTCGACCAACTGATAGACGATCGTCGAACAGTCGATAGACGATAGTCGAGCGGCGTTCGACCATAGTCGAACGAAAAACAACTTAACCAAATATTCATCTGGAAAAGTAACAAGCCTAAACTAGAGCAAACTAACTAAACAACTAACATTTGACCATAGATAAATCTTGGGTCAAGAGACTAAAAGAGAAGACTGAACTCAAATCAAAACTAGGGTACCAACAAGCTGTATAATAACTCTGTGAAAACCAGCAATTAATGCTTGTCAAGGAACAGCTATATTCAGAGAATATATGCATTAATCACTCAGAGTCATATAAGCAAAAGAATAAACAGTCAATAAGGAAAACAATAACTGTAGGGAATTAAATATTGATCTGGCAGAAATCGTCGATCTGGTCCTGAGATCGTCGAGCTCAAACATCCTCTATAGTCGAGCTGAGCCCTGTGATCGTTGACCTGAAAATCTGCTTTCCAAATTGGTCTTCACGATCGTCAAACTGAGATGGTTGAACGTCGATCTCAATCCTGAAAGTAGATCAGAGATCGTCGACCTGAGTTCAGCAATCGTCGATCTCTACATTTAGAGATTTATTTCTGAGATCGTCGAGCGCAGAACGAAGATCGTCGATCTCTCTTCAGAGATCGTCGAACGACTTTTTACTTGGAAATATTTCTGCCTTGTTCACTCTCAGCTGTCTTTTAAGTCTCTGATGTCTTGGTCTTGTCTCACTGTGGTGATGACCTGGCTGACACCTAAGACACTAGACTAGACCCTGGCTATACAATGTGGGTCTAACTTATCCTAGATTAGTGAACCTAGCCTAAATCCAAACTAGGGATCCAATAGAAGCATAGCTAGTAGGGGCGTCCTGCTCCTTCCATGTGGGAAGGAGGGTAGAGACTGACACCCTGTTCGCGTCCTTCTCCCATATGAGGACTGGGTCACCGACGACATCTTGTACCATGGGACCCATGTTATAATTCTAGTGATAATAAGGGGCGAGGCGGCTGGAAGTGGCAGCCTATAGAGATGTCGAGGAGGAGAGGACAAGGTCCTGCGAGGTGAATGAGATTCCCCTATAGAGATGGAGCTCAGGGACCCCGGCATCTCTTTCTTCTCCTTCGGGGCCTTCTCCTTTTTCCCATTAGGTAAACTCACGAATTTCTTCATCTTTTTACTGGGGCTAGAGTGAGAGGGAGCGGAGCCTTCGGCGGGCCTCTTCTTGAGTGGAGGGGCCAAGGATTCTTTCGCCGCCTCGGCCGCCATACTGGCGAGAGAGAGGCCCTTGGTAAGCTTTACATTGCTCCTGTAAGGGGGGTGGACGGGAACGTTCTGCTCTCCTAAAATAGGCAAACAGGGCGATAAGATGGCGAGACGAAAAACAATGAACGCGAGACAAGAGGAAAGCAAGAATACCTTCGCCAGGGAGCATAGGAAGTAGCGAGTTGAGGCCCCACCGCAGGAAGTGGACCTCGAAGTTTTTGCCGACGAAAAAATTGAATAGCAGCTTATCAGTGCCGCCCACTTGTGGGGACGCATAAAATACCTCGAGAGGCAACACAGGCGTTAGCGGGACGCCCCCAAAGTTTCCGCGGATGAAAACAAATCTGGTGAGCTAGTGGTGGTTCTTATTGGGCATCTCGCACACCTTGAGCCCTTGCCCAGTGAAGTAGGAGATGCCATCGGCATTAGCATGGTAGATGAATAACTTGTGGAAGAACGTCAAGCTAAACTCGATGCGCTCCTGACATATATAGCTGGTGAAAGCAATTAACACCGAAATAGCATTCGGGTTAAGTTGCGCGGGGACTGTACCGAAGTATTTCAGGACCTGCTTTACCTCCCTCCAGAGGGGCAGTCTCAACCCCGCCTCGAAGTGCAAGATGGGGAAGGCGAGTTCTCTAGGGTAGTAGGTGTTGATCGCCTCGCCGACCTTGGGGGCCGCGATTCGAACCCTTCCCTCAAGAACTTGCGGACAAAATTGTTGTAGTCTTCTTCAGGAATCTTGCTAGGAGGAAAGTCGTGGTCTGTAAACCTTTTCCCGCAACGGTTGCGCCCTTCACCCTCGTCAGCTTTCTTCTTCCCCATTCTCGGCAAGACGGATGGAGGCGAGATGGTTAAAAAGGAGGAATAGCGAGAAGAAGAGTCGGCGAGACAGCTGAGGGAGGAAGAACTCGGAATAAAAGGCGAGAGGAATAGGCGAGAAAGAAGAAGCAGGAAGGCAAGAGCTAGGATGCAACAGGTGTGAGAGCGCAGGTACCTCTCTGATCCGATGGTAGGGGTATTTATAGCGGATGTGGTTAGTGGAGAAAATGGGCGGGAAAATATATGAAGGGGGAGAGTCGGCCGACGTTTCACACACTCTCTCTCTCTTAACCTCGATTTGTGTGGCCCATCGCGGGCTTCCTCAGCAAGGCAGAACAAAAAATGAATAATAAAGGAGGAATAAAAAGAAATTAAACTAAGCATAAAAATAAACCAGAAACAATAATTATTTAATTGTCCCATCCCGCATAAGGCGGGCAGCATGTTCGTATGTCTTAAGCTATGAACGAGACGATATCATAACATATGTTACAAAATTATTACAGCATTATGGATGAAAGAGCGAGACTGCTAAGATTGTAAGACGACCTGGGAGATCTTCAGTGTTTGTGCCATTTCCAGCGGCCACCTCGAGACCCTGCACATGGGGGTCGGCTAGGGAGGTGAAAAGCACGAGCAGCGTCGACACAATGACGTGCGAGATGAAGTTGCTGGTTGACCTCGTTAATGATTGCCTGAGGGTCAGTCTCGTCTATCTCGATGTCAGCGTCGATCTCTGAAGACAGGCGAGCACATTCAATTTCCATCCAGTCTATTCTCCTGTCAGCCGCTTGCTTATCTTGTTCCACCTCGCGGATAATGCACGCTTGCTTCCAGAACATCTCGGTTGTCCTACGCTTCATCTATAGCGGGTCCATGGGGTCACCCAGGTAGTATTCAATCTCGTCTATGGGAGTAGGGGGCGAGACGACGAGCTGCCTAGAAAATTCCTCAGCAGGCGAGTCAACCTGGGTGCCTGCTCGAGGAGCTGAAGGGTAGAGTGAGGGGGGTTCTCGCAGGAGGGCGTGGAAGTAGCGAGCGGGACAGAGGAGCGAGAGGGAAGGTTTTTTACCAAAATAGCGAGAGGTCCCGGCGACCTGATAAGGGTCGTCCTTCCTTGTGTTTGGAGGAGTGGAGAGAGGAGTGGAAGGCTGAGGCGAGTCGGAGTATTGGAGGTGGACGGCGGTGTCATCCCGTGGGATTTCCGGTCGGTGTTGAGGCGTGAGATCTCCCTGATAAAGCAAATAGTAAATGAGAATATGCGGATGAAGGAAAAATAGGGATAGAAGCGAAAATTCACCTCTCTCTCTAGGAGACCCGGGAGGAGGAGGGGGTGGATTTCCAAAGAAGTGCGAGTGGGCTCCTCGGCCGAGGAGGGGCCATCTGTTTTTACCTTCTTTGGGCGAGACGGTGATGATGGTAGAGAGGGGGAGGTGCGAACCGAAGCCAGGGTTAGAGCGACCACGTTGGCCTTGTTTCGCTTGCGCAAAATCGCAAGGCGCTCGCGGAAGCTCTGACTATGAGATATGACGACAGTAGATCTAGGGAAGGAAGAAGTGTGAAAGGGGGGCACGAAAGATTCTCTCATAAATACAAGTTAATGACACGAGCGACGGGCGTAGTATAACACTCAATAGCTTGCGAGCGGGTGGAGCATCGTCATGCCAGTGTTGGGTTTCTCTACGAGGATGGCACAACGCTTGTGCACGCAGCGGAAGGAATAAATCATCAAGAATAACCCAAAAGAGATGGGATAGGGCCATAATCATTGAATCAAGAAGTTAATACAAAACTAGGCAAAAATTACCTTAGTGGCGTTGAGTCACAACTCAACGGAGATGCTCCAAGCTTCGTGTCCTCGTCGGTAGCGAGTTCTACGTGGAATAACGTCCACATCTCTGCAGAAATCCACACGAGCGGGAGAACACCGACCTTTCCATCACACGGATAATCAGGAAGGAGATTGACTGCACCTTGCTATTCCACGGACTGCTAGGTCCGCGCCAGGAATAGCAATACCAGCGACAATCGCCGGAGAGGAGGAGGTCGACGGAGCGAGTACGGCGGCGAAACACTTCCGTCGGCGGGATTCGGGAATCGGCGGAGCGAACGAAGAACGGCGGAACACTTCCGTCGGTTTCATTTTTGATCAAAAAGAAAAGCCGACGTTCATCATATTCCCAAAAACCCTAAGTATCTATTTATACTCAAAGCATAAATAAACCTAGGTAAAATCGTTATCCGCAGATCACACAAAAAATAGGGTTTCAGAATCGGCGAGAATCATACAGGATCGGCGAGAATCGGTCGATGAGAATCAGCTGCTGGAATCGCCGAGAGTCAGTCGGCGAGAATCAGTTGCTGGAATCACGTCGAACTTGGTTGACGATAATCGTCGACCTGCGGTCGACGATAGTCGACCCGCGGTCGACGATCGTCGACCCGCGGTCGACGATCGTCGACCCTCGGTCGACTATTCTGGCCAAACCTATAAGGCAACTGTTTGCCCAATCCCGTCGATCCTTTAGGCAACTGTTTGCCCATAACCCCATTCAGGTCGGTGATTGGTAACCTTTACCAACACAGTCAATCATCCAACTTCTCCACATCTCTAATGTGCGACCCTGCAGGCTCATATCGCGTTGGCAGTGAGATTACATGTTTGACCACTTCTAGATCACCATGGTAACTCCAACAGTCTCCCACTTGATCTTGAAAGTATCAAAACAAAAACCTCACAAACAATGAGCGGCATCTAGCATTGCATCATTGCTCCCCAAGCAATAATAGTTCATAACTCATAAGCCTTCATGACCAATGTATCAGCGTTGTCTTTGTCCCTTTGTCCCTTACATCCGGAAAGAACTAGAGGCATGGACCGTGTCACCCTCGTGATAGCTCAATCCAAGTTTCTTGATCCAGGACGGACTTCCAGAGAATGGTGAGTCCAATATCTCATATTGACTCAACCAAGCATGGCCATGCATTTCTCAGTCCAGTTCTATCAAGGGGCCCATGGATGCAACTCCTGTCATATAGGAGGACAAATCCCATATCTGCTCACACACAAACACCCAAATTATTTGTAACGTACCCAACAACCACCCTTATCATCAACCTTTCTCAAGGAAGACTTTAGATGGCATCAAAGCACGCTCTTCCTCACTTGATGAATGCTGTGACTTCAGGTCAAAGGACCATAACACCATTGTCAATTGAGACCTACTCGTGATACGATTGGATGACAATCCACAGAGTAGCCTCAGGGGGGTCTGTCCAGTACAACTTGTTCACTAACAAGTACCCACGTGATGACTTGATATCACAATATCATGACCTGTGAGAACTGGTCATCAGTCAACACACGTGCTAGCCTTAAAGTATCATCATCACCCTTAGTTTCTATGACGATACAACGACCAGGGACCTTTTAAGAATGAAGCTTCAAATAAATCATAGGCTCTCACATTCAAGTCACGTACTTGATGTCCTATGGAAGCGAACATTCTAAGGATATTTATTATGTTACAATTTAACTATCATATAGAAAAATCATAATAAAAGAACTTGCCATTAATTGTAAAAAGAAACATTTAGGTACAAAATTCATCAAATGAATAAACAATAAACAGCCAATAGAATATATGTTTGCATGCAACCCAGAAGACTCCCACTAGAGTTGATCATTCAGGTATCGTATACCCATTGATCTAGTATGACCATCATGCTTTCTCTGCGCGAGAGGCTTTGTCAGTGGATCCGCAATATTCTCCTCAGTCGGCACTCTGCAAATGTTCACATCTCCTCGTTCGACAATCTCACGAATAAGATGGAACTGCCGAAGTATGTGCTTGGAGCGCTGATAGGATCTAGGTTCCTTAGATTATACAATTGCACCATTGTTATCACAGTAGAGAACTACGGGACCAACAATGCTAGGAACTACATCAAGCTCGCCGATGAATTTCCTAATCCATACAGCCTCCTTCGCTGCGTTAGCCGCAGCGATATACTCGGCCTCTGTTGTAGAATCAGCAACTGTCTCTTGCTTGGAACTCTTCCAGCTCACAGCTCCTCCATTAAGGCAAAACACAAATCCTGACTGAGACTTTGAATCTTCACTATCAGTTTGGAAGCTAGCATCCGTGTAACCACTTACAACGAGCTCTTCCTCTCCACCATACACCAAGAATACATCCTTAGTCCTTCTCAAGTACTTCAGGATATTCTTGACTGCAATCCAATGACACTCACCGGGGTCTGACTGATACCTGCTAGTCATGCTCAAAGCATAGGAGACATCGGGTCGAGTACACAACATCGCGTACATGATTGATCCAATTGTCGAAGTATATGGAATCAACTTCATGCGGTCCTTATCTTCACAAGATTTTGGACACTGGTCCTTAGAGAGATTCACACCATGAGACATGGGTAAAAATCCTTTCTTGGACTCAAGCATGTTGAACCGCTTCAACACCTTTTCGATGTACGTACTCTGGGTCAAACCCAGCAACTTCTTCAATCTATCTCTATAGATCTTAATACCGAGTATGTAAGTCGCTTCACCCAAGTCCTTCATAGAAAAGCAGTTCCCTAGGTTGTTCTTAACAACTTTCAGGGTAGGAATGTCATTCCCAATCAAAAGTATGTCATCTACATACAATATCAGGAAGACAATAATGCTCTCACTGATTCGCTTGTAAACACAAGGCTCATCTTCATTCTTGATGAAACCAAACTCTTTGATTTTCTCATCAAAACGAAGATTCCAACTTCGAGAGGCCTGTTTCAGTCCATAGATGGACTTGTTCAGCTTACATATTTTAGTGGCTTCATTTGGGGATACAAAACCCTCGGTTTGTGTCATATACACTTCCTCAAGGAGGCTTCCATTAAGGAAAGCCGTCTTGACATCCATCTGTCAGATCTCGTAGTCATAATACGCAGCAATAGCAAGCAATATCCTTATGGACTTTACCATGGTAATAGGGGAAAAGGTCTCATTATAGTCAATACCATGAATTTGCTTGAAACCCTTAGCCATCAGTCGCCCTTTGAATGTCTGTACATTCCCATACATGTCGGTCTTCTTCTTGAAGACCCACTTGCACCCTATGGGTCATACCCCTTCAGGTGGTTCCACCAAGTTCCAAACTTGGTTTGTATACATGGAGTCCATCTCGGATTTCATAGCCTCAAGACATTTGTCGGAGTCCGGTCCATTCATAGCCTCTTGGTAGGTTGCTGGTTCATCATCATGATCCATAAGCAACACATTACCTATTTGAGACACGAGAAATCCATATCTCTCAGGCTCAAACCTCGGTCTACCAGATCTACGTAGGACTTGTGCTTCTTGAGTAGGTTCTCCAGCTACAACATCTTGTAGTCCTATCTCAGAATCCAATTCCGGTTCATTCACTACCTGTGGTTCTTGAACTTCTTCAAGTTCTACCTTTTCATTCTTCCTTGATAAGAACTCTTTCTCCAAGAAGACGCCAGTCCTTGCGACAAACACTTTGCCCTCGGACGGTAGGTAAAAGTAATACCCCTTCGTTTTCTTAGGATATCCCACCAAATAACATTTATCCGATTTGGGTTCCAGCTTGTCAGGCATTTGTCGTCGCACGTATGCCTCACAGCCCTAAATTTTAATGAACGACACACTAGGACGCTTCCCAGTCCATATCTCATATGGTGTCTTTAGAATCGTTTTCGTTGGAGCGCGATTCAATATCATTGCAGCAGTCTCTAAAGCAAAACCCCAAAAGGAAACAGGCAAGTTTGCATGACTCATCATCGAACGTACCATGTCTAACAGAGTACGATTTCTCCTCTCAGACACACCATTATGTTGTGGTGTTCTAGGTGGAGTGAGCTGTGATACAATACCACACTCTTTCAGATGATCATGGAACTCATGACTCAGGTATTCGCCGCCTCAATCAGATCGGAGTGCTTTAACCCTTTTACCCAACTGGTTCTCTACTTCATTTTTGAACTCTTTGAACTTTTCAAAGGTCTCGGATTTGCATTTCATAAGATACACATATCCGTATCTACTGAAATCATCAGTAAATGTAACGAAGTAGAAATACCCACCTCTAGCCATGGAACTCATGGGTCCGCATACATCACTATGTACAACACGCAAGAGATCATGTCCTCTCAGTATAGCCTGTGAAAGGAGCTTTAGTCATCTTGTCTAACAAACAAGATTCGCATCGCTCAAATGATTCATAATCAAATGAGTCCAAAAGTCCATCTTTATGGAGCTTGGATATGCGCTTCTCGTTTATATGGCCCAAACGACAATGCCAGAGATATGTAGGGTTTGAGTCATTTGTTCTTAGTCTTTTATTATTTTCTATATTATAGATCTGATGGTCCAAGTTCAAAACATAAAGACTATTAAACAATTGAGCTACAGCATAACAAACATCATTCTTAAATATAGAACAACAGTTGTTCTTAATCATAAAAGAAAATCCAATCATGTCCAAACATGAAATAGATATAATGTTTCTAGTTATGGCCGAAACAAAATAACAATTATCCAGTTCTATTATAAGCCCACTGGGCAAAGAAAGACGGTAAACCCCCATGGCAACAGCAGCAACTCTTGCTCCATTGCCAACGTGTAGGTCCACCTCCCCTTTACTCAGCAATCTTCTCCTTCCCAGTTCCTGCACATTTGTACAAATGTGAGAACCACATCCGGTATCCAATACCCAAGATGAAGGAGCAGAAAGGTTTATCTCTATAACGTAAATACTTGAAGCGGAAGTCATACCTCCCTTCATTTTCTGCAGACCCTCAATATAAGAAGGACAATTCCTCCTCCAATGACCAGCCTTGCCACAGTGGTGGCATTTCCCTTCCTTCACCGTGCTTTTCTTCTTCATCAGTGCAGAAGACTTGGGCTCAAGATGTGACTTAGGTCCCACCTTCGTCTTCTTGAAGCCCTTGGCCTTGACCTTGCCCTTATGCACCATCAGTATGGGGCTGGCAGGCTTGGCCTTCTTCATATTGATCTCGGTAGTTCTCAACATGCCTAGGAGCTCGGGCAGTGTCTTGTCTATCTCATTCATGTTGTAGTTCAAGACAAACTGCTCGTAACTGTCCGGCAACGATTGCAGGATCAGATCTGTGGCCAACTCTTGACCCAGAGGAAAATCCAGCCTTTCAAGGTTCTCTATATACCCAATCATCTTGAGTACGTGAGTCCCTACTGAGTCTCGAGCTCCCATCTTGCACTGAAATAACGCTTTTGTGACATCGAACCTCTCTTGACGAGCTTTCCCTTGAAACATTTTCTTGAGATGCTCGTCAATCTCCTTGCACCCCATGCTCTCATGTTGCTTCTGAAGCTCAGAGTTCATGGTGGCAAGCATAAGGCATTCGACGTCTAAGGCGTCATCAGTATACTTCTTATAAGTATCTTTATCAGCACGGGAAGAATTCCCGGTCGCCACCTCGGGGGCTTCTTCTTCCAAGACATAGAGCTTTCGCTCTTGCCTGAGAACAATTCTCAGGTTCCTGTACCAGTCTATGTAATTAGTCCCACTGAGCTTATCCTTCTCAAGGATGGCTCTTAGAGACAGAGTGGAGTGCGAACCACTTGCCATGGAATTCTACAAGAATTCATGCAGAATAAATCAGTACCAAAATTTCAAAAATACAATTATTTTTCTTAATTTGGACTTCAACTAAGACTCCCACTATTTTATTCGAAATAATAGCCCTCACTATCAATTCGGATAGTTCATGCGAGCTACTCTCTTAGTGGACAAGATCCGTATTTCACCAACACTATGAGTCAGCTTTGGCTTTCCTCTCACGATGTGGTTATTTAGGTAGGAAACGCTTGCCAATTGCATCCTCATGCAATTCTTGTATGGTTGGTGAATAACTCCTTATTCGCATCCATCATATGGTGCATGCCAACCCCATGCCTCTAGGCACTCAACCTTTGAGGTCACCTAGTTAAGCTAGACCCGATGTCGACAGTGGGATATCACAATTATCCGCTCGCACCCTTACCAAGATAGATTAATGCACCTTGCTTTGGCAAGCCCACACTTCATCGATCGAGGCAGAAAGAGTGTCATCCATCGGAAGGCATCCGAACACTTAATATTTGATGAAAGGATTTTTTGATAATAGGTTAACAATTAACCATGATCAACATTTGATCAATGTGCACATCCAAAGAAAAACACTTCACAAAAATCCCCATGCATCCCTTATGTGCACAACAGAACACTATCAACATTTGATAGAAGAAAAGGGATAAATCTGAACATCTGGACACTTCCAAATCTTCAGGTTTACATGCATTGGACAAGGGACAAAGGCAACTCAACTTAAAGCAGTAGACAAACACATCTCTCTATGTTGGATTCAAAATCCAAAACAAAACGGAGGGATGGTTACTGCTAAGGAGACAGTAATTCCTAACGATTAGAAATTACCACAAGATTCCAGACGTTCCCGGCGGGGTGCTAAGATTAAATCTAGACATTTAGAACACTTCTAAATCCCTAGGTTTACACGTACTGGAATAACCTAACTTCCAAAACAACAATCATGGCCGTAACCTGCCTCTGATACCACTGTTGGGTTTCTCTACGAGGATGGCACAACGCTTGTGCACGCAGCGGAAGGAATAAATCATCAAGAATAACCCAAAAGAGATGGGATCGGGTCATGATCATTGAATCAAGAAGTTAATACAAAACTAGGCAAAAATTACCTTAGTGGCGTTGAGTCACAACTCAACGGAGATGCTCCAAGCTTCGTGTCCTCGTCGGTGGCGAGTTCTACGTGGAATAACGTCCACGTCTCTGCAGAAATCCACACGAGTGGGAGAACACCGACCTTTCCGTCACACGGATAATCAGGAAGGAGATAGACTGCACCTTGCTGTTCCACGGACTGCTAGGTCCGCGCCGGGAATAACAATACTAGCGACAATCGCCGGAGAGGAGGAGGTCGACGGAGCTAGTACGGCGGCGAAACACTTCCGTCGGCGGGATTCGGGAATCGGCGGAGCGAACGAAGAACGGCGGAACACTTCCGTCGGTTTCGTTTTTGGTCAAAAAGAAAAGTCGACGTTCATCATATTCCCAAAAACCCTAAGTATCTATTTATACTCAAAGCATAAATAAACATAGGTAAAATCGCTATCCGCAGACCACACAAAAATAGGGTTTCAGAATCGGCGAGAATCATACAGGATCGGCGAGAATCAGTCGACGAGAATCAGCCGCTGGAATCGTCGAGAGACAGTCGGCGAGAATCAGCTGCTGGAATCACGTCGAACTTGGTTGATGATAATCGTCGACCTGCGGTCGACGATAGTCGACCCGCGGTCGAAGATACTTGTCGACCCGCGGTCGACGATTCTCGTCGACCCGCGGTCGACGATCGTCCACCTTCGGTCGACTATCGTCGACCCTCGGTCGACTATTCTGGACAAACCTATAAGGCAACTGTTTGCCCAATCCCGTCGATCCTTTAAGGCAACTGTTTGCCCATAACCCCATTCAGGTCGGTGATTGGTAACCTTTACCAACACAGTCAATCATCCAACTTCTCCACATCTCTTATGTGCGACCCTGCAGGCTCATATCGCGTTGGCAGTGAGATTACATGTTTGACCACTTCTAGAACACCATGGTAACTCCAACAGCCAGGACAATGTTGTGGGCGGGATAATATCGCACATAGGTACTATTGCGATTGACCATAGAGGCGGAGCCCCGTGCCTATCACTTTAATATTAAAAGGAAAAAATTGTATTTGGTGAAACATTCAAAAAATGCTAATTATGCTTAAGTTTTTTGAATGTAATAACTTAACATGTATTATAATATATTTAACAAAAATTAAAATACAATGTATAATCAAGTAATTACACGTCCCCAAAATTAAAAGTAATGATAAAAATTCAAAAAGTTTTAGTAAAGATCATACAACTACTATGATAGACCGTCATTAGACATGCTCGCAATCTATTCAAGAAAAGTTGTCATTACGCATGTCAGAAAAGTTGTACGTCATGATGATTTTTTTAACAAAAATCGAAAAATATTATATAACTATTTTTGCATTAAATAATTAATATTTTATTTATTTTATGTTGTATTAAATAATTGATAGGGGCCGAGCCCAGAGTCTATGACAGCCGAGGTATTGTCGCGATTGATCATAAGGGCGGAGTCCTGTACTTGTCACTTGTATATAAATATCACAATTTTAACTGAGAGAAACAAATTCCATTATATCGCTCTTTAAACTAGTTTATATGTAAAAACACAAGGAAACTCTTAATAAAACTAATCAAAGTTTTTGAAAATATCACTTTTAACTAGGCTTGCCCATAAAAACCGGGTCCGGCCCGGTAAAAGCCCGGCTAGGCCCGGGCCCGGGCTAGGCCTGCCCCGGGCCCAGACCGGACCATGGGGCCTAACAAGGCCCTATATCCTGGCATTTGCCCGGCCCGGTACCCGGGCCGGGCCGGGCCGGGCAATGCCCGGTTTCTAGGCCCGGGCTCAACCCGGATCTGGGCCGGGCAAAGCCCGGCTGCTGGGCCCGGGCTAAGCCCGGCTCCTGGGCCCGGGCTAAGCCCGGGACCTGGCTAAGCCCGGGGCCGGGCCGGGCTAAGCCCGGACCGTTATTCACTAAGTAACCAACGGCTCTAAGAGCCGTGATTCCTCCAACGGCTCTTAGAGCCGTTGGTGGGCTGAGCATGCAATTATATATTATATAATAATATATTATATATTATAATATTATATAATTAATAAATTAATAAAAATATAAAATAAAATTTTAAAATCCTATAAACCCCCCCCCCCCCACCCCACCCCACTCCCAACTCCAAGTCCCACCCTAATTTTTTTTACGCCGACAATTCGACATCAACGATGACGTCTTCATCATCACCGGTCGCGCACAAAGTGGTGGAGCACAAGCATACGGCGCCGGTTTGGGCATATTTCGACAAAGTGAAAGTCGGCTCCGTGCATAAGGCGAAGTGCAAACAGTGCTCGAAATTGCTTACTCTGAGTGCCAACTCGACACTCGCAAGACACATTAAGTCTTGCACTGTCAAACAAGCTCCTCCTGAGTCAAGTCAGGCGTAATTATCTGCATCTGGACAAATATGGGCGTACGATCAAGGTCGGCAGCGGGAGCTGTAGGTGAAAAACGTCATCAGACGTGGATTGTCGTCCAGCCACTACGATGATGAGCAAGAAACCGAGTACATCCACCAAGGATTACAACCTAAATATCATCAAGTAAGTCGATCTTCTATTAGACGCGACGCACTTAAATATTATTTAGAAGCTAAACAATCTTTAATTAATTATTTTGAAAATTTTGAGGGTCGGGTGAGTTTAACGAGCGACGTTTGGACAAGTATTAAATTAGGATTATCATATATTTTCATCACTTGTCACTGGGTCGATCCAATTTCCTAAGATCTAAATAAACGTATAATATGTTTTGAAGGTTTCGAAGTCCCGCACACTGGTGTTGCGATTTATCAAATTATTTTAAAATGTTTGCGAGAATTTAAAATAAAAGATAAAATTATGAGTATTTCTTTCGACAACGACACAAATAATTCCACCGCAATTGAGTGGTTAAAACGTGATTTAAAACATAAGTTAAACGGTATTTTTTTTATACTCGTTGCGCATGTCACATTTTAAATTTGGTCGTACAAGATAGTTTAACATATATAGAACCGTGCATTAATAAAATACGTTTAATATTACAATTTATTTATAGTTCAAAATAACGACGACAAGATTTTAAAAAAATTCGTAAATGCTCAGGGTCAAAAAATTTTGAAACCTTTATTTGACATGGCAATTAGATGGAACTCGACATTCACAATGCTAAAACGAGCGATTCGTCAAAAAACACTACTAATAGAATTTTATACTATGTTAAATCAACATTAATTAAGCGAGTCCGATTGAGCTGTTTTAGAAAATTATATGGATTTATTAGAAGTTTTTTATACGGCAACAAATTCTCTATCTGGTGTATATTATCCTACTAGCCCGCTAGTTATTAAAATATTGTTAATATTTCTCAAAAATTAAACTATTTTAAGCAACAGCCGAATGGAACCATTTAATAGAAATAATGGAAAACAAAATTTTAAAATATTATAGAGATATCCCAGTAATGTTTTCATGCGCCACTGCTTTGAATCCTCTTTTTGGCGTAGACGGCGTAGAAAATTTTATAGAAAAAATAAATAATAATCTAGGCGTAAATCTTAGTGATTCAGATTTGGATAATCTTAGTATTTTAAATTTTAACACGGTTTTTACTGAATGTTATAATTGTTATGACAATTTATACGGATCGCGGCCCCGAGAGGATGTGTCGCAATCAAAAAAACGCGATAGTTTTAAAAATAAAATGTTAGAGTTAGCTTCTCGGAAAAAAGCGTTCACCACATGTAGTAGTTTAATTAAATTAGGCTTGTACACAAAAACCCAATTTTGTGATTTTATGAGTACGGACGAACTAGAAAATTTCAATATTTTAAAATAGTGGAAACGTAAAGTAAATACCTATCATATTATGGCTTATATGTCCCGAGATTTATTAACGATCCAAGCTAGCACGGTAGCTTCGGAGTCTGCTTTTTCTCTTAGTGACAGGGTGTTGAACGAGCGAAGAATCGCTCGAAATTTTCATATGCTACAAGGATCATTTGGATGCGATCAAGAGTAAGCAACATATTTCATTGATCGAGGATAGCTCGTCGGACATGGAAGATGAGATGGACGCGATCAACCTAAATTAAAGCTTAAAGTCAAGATGACGAGACGAATTTTTAAAATTTTGTAATTTTGTAATACTTTAAATTTTATAATTTTGTAAATTTTGTAATTTTGGATTTTTAAATCAAATGTATTTTTTTTCAGTGTATTTATAATTTTGTATACTTCCGTTCAAATGTTCAACATTTATAAAACTATTATATTTTCTTTCAAAATAATATTTATTTTTCAGTGTATTTTTTTCAGTATATTTTTTAATTTTTTTATTTTAAAAATTAAATTAAAAAAAAAACCGGGCCCGGGCCCGGGCCCGGGGGCCTTACCAGTCCCCCTCCCGGAGCCAGATGCCCGGCCCGGCCCGGCCTGGCTATAGTCAGGGCCCGGGCCCGGTTCAGGAAAGCCCGGGCCCGGGAGGCTTTTTGAACACGCCTACTTTTAACTATTGGTAAATTAAAACAAAATTTTTAAGAAATGTATAACTAGTTTTGGGTATAGTTATAATTAATGATATTTGATCTAATTAACAAACATTTGGCAATTAATTAGCTAAATAATTTCAATTTTGTAAAATTGTTAATCCTGTCTAATCTTCATTGAAACATTTGATTTACGAGTCTATCTTATGTTATTTTTCGATACGAGTCCAACGTCACATCCAAATTTGACTTTAATTTAATAATTGAGGAGAAATCTACTATTAAAATTTGTAAGTTCGAATAACCCAAAAAACATATATTTCCTCTTGGAAATTTAAACCCGGACACAGGAGCGGATGTGCCCATAAATAATTCCTTTCCCACTCTGAATGAGTTGGTGTTGTGACATGCTCGTATGGTAACATTTGATAATAATTATGAAAACACAAAACATAAATTGCACAAATTATAAAATAGAAATGAAATTTTCCACAATAAGTACAGTCGTCACAGATCGCTCTCTAAACAGTAGAGGTGGACAAAAAGACCGGGTCCGGCGAAAGCCCGGCTAGGCCCGGCCCGGGCCAAGGCCGGGCTTGGGGGCCTTATCAGGCCCCCAGTTTAGCCGGATGCCCGGCCTGGTGCCCGACCCGGGCCGGGCCGGGCTAGCAAGAACCCGGCACCGGGCTAAGCCAAAACCCAGGTGGGATTAAAATCCCGCCAATTAAAATCCCACCTGATCAGGCGGGAATAAAATCCCGCCGATGATTGAGTGAGATTTTAATCCCGCCTAATAGGCTGCATAAAATCCGCAAATTTAGGCGGGATTAAATCCCGCCTTTTGAATTCAAACCAGCCCGGGCCGGCCTGAAGAACCTAATCGGGCTACTTCTTTGGGAGGAGCCCAAGTCCGATCCGGTCCGACGCAAATTGAGTCCGGACCGAACCCGGTTGGAAAAAAACCCGGGCCCGATCGGACTTTTTGACCACGACTACTAAACACTCCATTAATTTTTATTCCAAAAATTCTCCAAAAAATAAGGTGATTGTTAACTGCAACCCGTTATTGGCTAGTCGCACCCCAAAATCACCTAATTTTTCGTGCATTTTCGAAATACATCTTGTACATGCAATTCCAGGAAAAGTGTTCAACACGAAAGTTGTAGATCTCGACGAGATCTACAACTTTTGTGTTGAACACTTTTCTTGAAATTGCACGTACAAGACGTTTTTTTTAAAGGCGCAAAATCTGAACATATTTCCAACGTACGCCTTGTACATGCATTTTTGGAAAAGTGCTCAACACGAAAGTTGTATATCTCAGATCTACAACTTTCGTGTTGAGCACTTTTCCAAAAATGCATGCACAAGTTGTATTTCGAAAAGCCGCGAAAAATTATGAGATTTTGAGGTGCGACTAGCCAATAATTGTTTTGTCATTAATAATCACCAAAAATAAATACTATCACCAGTCGCTCGACGCCCTAAATATCGCACGCCCGCGCCTTCCTCGTCTGCGACACCGACCCCCCTCTCGTGATTCCTCCTCACCTCCGACACCGACGGCCTTGGGATCTTTCTCAGAAGCGAACCCGACACAACAGGCCGGCGAACCCGACGCATCCGGCTGGCGAACCCGACGCATCCGGCCGGCGAACTCGATGCCGGAACCGTATCTCCACGCATCCAGCCGCCTGGATCGACGTCGGAACCCTACTTCGACGTTGGCTTGCAAGATCGACGCATGCCGCCTGGTTTGACGTCGTAACCCTCGCGAGGACGCGGATCCTCTCCAGTTGGGGCGAACTGGAGGGGATCCAGTTCGCGGCCTTGATGTCGCCTGGGAAATCGGATGGTGGACCTTCAGTCGTGGCTGACCTGGCGAGTGGGCCCCGCGAGTGGAGTGTACTTCTTCTCCGCCGTCCGATTTCAGAGGTGAGATCAAGGCCGCGAACTGGACCCCTCCAGTTTGCCCCAAATGGAGAGGATTCCAGTCCCCCTCGACGACGGTTACTGCAAGGAGATTTTTAATGTTTCCATTTATGTCAAATGTTCCCCTTGCAATAAGGCTGTGCATAAATACCCGAAAACCGAAGAACCGATCTGAACCGAACCGAACCGGTGCCATTTGGGTCGGTTCTATCAGTTACCGGTTCGGTTCCGGTTCTTAAATTTCCAAGAACCGGAGTTACAAGTCGGTTCTCGGTTCTTGTGTCGGTTCTACCCGGTTCTACCCATAACCGACCCGAACAAGAGTTACAAGTCGGTTCTACCCGGTTCTACCCGGTTCTCGGTATTATTAGTTCATATTTTTATTTAATTATTTTATGTTATGCATATTTAAGGTTTAATTATTTTTTAAAATTGCAACAGTTATTTGTGCCGAATAAGAGTTTTTAGACAATGATGGTTAAAGTTTCTCAGGTTCTAATTTTCATCTAATATTGGATTTACGTCTAAGGTTAAACACTTAAACTTATAATCATTTTTAAACAAAACAAAAAGTAAAAAATGATATTTAGGAACCGAAACTAGAACCGGAACCGAACCGGAACCGAGAATACGGTTCTGGTTCTTGGTGAGAAATACTCGGTTCGGTTCTGGTTCCAAATATTTAGAACCGAACCTATATGATTCGGTTCTCGGTTCTGGGCAGAACCGAACCGAACCGACCCATGCACAGCCCTACCTTGCAATGTAATATCTTGGTGCAAGATAACGTGGTAGTAATTGATTATGTAAGATTCAATAGAATGTGGGATGCCCTTTAATTGTCATTACCAGTATAATAATAATAATCAACCTTTGCAATCCAGTCGCAGACAACAGTCAACTTACTATCATTCCATTATGGAAAATAGAACAATGGAAAGAGCAGAGGATTTAATCGCCGGCAACAGGCGAGCTATCAGCCTTGAGGGGGCTCATCACTTACCCTTTTCTCCATGGCCACATTGCTTCGAAACTCGGCGTTAAGGTTACTCTTCTAAGTTACATTTATATCTATGTTGTTGAAGCTCTTATCTTTTATGGTTCTGAATTCTATAGTTTAATTGCAGCATTTACTGAAAGTAACGGTTTTAGGGACATTTTGGTGTGCAGTACCACAACAACACTCAGGCCTTTATCTCACTATAGTGGGTCGGCTGCTTGATTTTGCTGACATCTTTAACCAATGTTATATAAATGACCAATATATTATATTTGAGCTCAATTTAGATGGCATTATAATCAACCAACATTAGATGTTAGGAAATATTATAATAATTACATTCAATAACATTGCCATTTTAAAGAAAAGAATAATAAATTTAACATATTATTTGACAGATGACACTGAAATTACTTAATAATATTCACTTTTAGACAATATTTACACCTGTATAGCACTGAAGTGAACAATCTTCTTATTTTCATTCACCAAGAATACTGCTTTATTTATCCTAAAATTTTGTAAGATGATAGATCATCTCACATTCTAGAGACTTTTCGGCGTAATTTGTTATTTTGGAACATCTGTACATAATTAAATTAACTAAATTTACACTAAATTATTCCATTATAATTATTCTGCATTATATTCTTTATAGTTTTTTCATTCCTTCGTTTTTTATTCTCATTTTAAGGCGTCAACGATTTGTGTTTTATTGTCATTTTTACTTCACAACACCTATAAATACATGACTCATCTAATTGTAGTTCTATAATTTGTCTTTATGCCTCAATTGTTTTTCATCTAAGAAGTGTAAATAAATTTATAATGAGGTCATGATTGTTTATTTGATTGTAAAGAGCTCAAGTAGGCATTGACATTGTTGTCAAGGCTTCAATGAGCTCTGAATAAAGTATGTATGTATGTATGTATTGTCAAGGTCTCGAAAACTCTTGCTGAGCTATGATACTTATTTTTATTTCGTAGAAGTCTGGTTGTGCTCTAGCATACTTCACCTAGAATCAAGAATTTTATGTGTATTCATTGTGACAAAATTTGATAATATATCATTTAATCATATCTAAACGATCGTGGATTTTGGAATTGGAATGCCATTTGATAATTCGGGCTTCATAAATCTATAAATATTTGAATGTTCTTTTAACCATATGACTTCAGATGCATTTAATTATTTTGCGTTTCTTTTTCTCTAGTTGCACAGAGGATTGCTGCTTTTTGGTCCACCAGCACAGGGAAGGTAGAGCATTTAAACTTCTCATTTTCAATTTACATAACACCATGACACTTCAATAGTTTCTTATTGATTTGAGATAAATCAATGATTATTCATTTTAATTGGTTTATGATAAAATTATAAACAAATAGCTTTGTTTTTTTGGAGTATTTTATACAAATGGATTATTCTGTCAATTAGTAATAGCTCAAGAACCATTTTCCTCCTTACATAAAGAATGCAAAGATTTAAATTTCCTAAAGGAATTCATACATATTTGCGTCCAATAGGATCTTCACCTTCAAAAATCAGTCCATCTTGTCTGATTTTTAATGGAAGCATTATTAGTTCACTAGAAGTGTTGTGTGTTTACAATCATTAAACTCTCTTAAAATTTTATCATTATTTAATATCTCTAAAACAACTTCAATATATTATTTAATTCATTTGAATATTATTTTTAATGTGATAAAAATCATTATTTATGTATTTAAATAATCATCAACCTAGCCATACTATAGTCCAAGCATCTCAATCAAATCACCTAAGGCTAACCCTCGTCAGGACTTTGACCAGTGAGTAGGTTGTTGAGGCCAGGAATCCATCTCAGAACCTCATTTATCAAGGCCTTGAGAGAGCTTATGATATCCAACTTAGATGCATCTTTTGTTGAAAGGCGGGGGCGTGGTGGCTAATTAACCGGACCTAGCCGCACTGCAGTCCATGCATCCCAATCAAATCACCCTAGGCTACCCTCATCGGGACTTTGACCAATGAGTAGGTTATTGAGGCTTAGAATCGATCTCAAAACCTCCTTCATTAAGGCCTTGAGAGAGCTACTGATACCCAACTGAGCTTTTCTTTTGTTGATGGGCGAGGGCGTGACTGTTGGGTTTTGCAGGGTGGCACACCACTTGTGCGCATTGCAGAAACAGAACATGAAAACCCAAAAGAAGTTCGGATCTGGAAATATGCATTGATCAAGAAGTAAAATTTGTTGTAAATAAAATTACCTTTGTGAGATTGAGTCTATACTCAACCTAGATGCTCCAGAAAATTCAGCCGGTCACTTAACGACTCACGTCCTGAGCGCAGAAAGTATATCCGCGCCTCTACAGGAAATCCACACGATCGGGAGAACCCGTAGCCACTTGTCGAACAAGCACTAGGTCTGGAGAGGACACTCAGCGTCTCCACAGACTGCTAGATCTATTATAGGAGAGGCGGCGACGACACTCGTCGGGATTGGGATCAGTGATGGCGGGGGATCGGGGGAACGATTTCCATCGGCCTTCTAGGTTTATCAGTCTTTCGCATAGTACGGCTCGTGTGCTTAGAAAGAATAAACAGTTGGCTCGCATAGAAAACCTTAAAACCTTCTATTTATACTCCAAGGAATAAATAAAACAGTCCGCCGTTGTTGCAGACCCAAGACTTAGAATACAGAAATTCGATCAGTCAACACTTTGACTCGACGAATCGTCGAGTATCCATGATATATATGATGAATCGTCGGGTATCATCTCATACTCGACGAATCGTCGAGTATCCATGAGATACACGATGAACTCAACGCCATCCTCAGCTGAATCAACCCTTGACTCTGCCAAGGCGTTGAGTGGACTCAACATTCTCAACGCTTTCTGCGCCATACTCGATGAATTGCGTTGAGTGAATTCAACGCACTCAACGCCTAAAGCCAGATTCGTCGAATGGCGTTGAGTGAACTCAACGTACTCAATGCCTAAATGCCAGATTCGTCAAGTAACCTTTTGACTCGACGAAGGCGTTGAGTGCACTTAACACACTCAACGCCTGAAAACCAGACTCGTCGAATCAACTCTTTGACTCAATGAATTGTCGAGTATACTCAACACACTCAACGCTTAAGTGTCATACTCGTCGAATCAACACTTTGACTCGACGAATTATTGAGTACACTTAGCACTCTCAACGCCATCATCCGACGAGTCAACACTTGACTCAACGAAAGCGTTGAGTGGTCTCAACGCACTCGACATTTTTAAGTTAGGCCGAGCTAAGTCCTTTCCAACTTATCATATGAGTATTATCATACTAATCCAATCTCTCAATTTCTCCACAATCTTATGTGCGACCTTGATAGGCTCATACTGTGTTAGCAGTGAGGCTACATACTTGATCACTTTCAGATCACAATGGTAATACCAACAGTCTCCCACTTGATCTTGAAAGTATCAAACAAAAGCTTCATAAACAGTGAGCAGCATCTAGCAATACATCATTGCTCCCCAAGCAGCAAGAGTTTATAAACTCAAAATCCATTGTGACCAATGTTATAGTGTTGTCATGTCCCTTCGTCCCTTATATCCGGATAGAATTAGAGGTATAGACTGTGTCACCCTCATAATTGTTCAATCTTAGTTTCCTGATCTAGAATGGACTTCCAGAAATTGGTGAGCCCAATATCATATATTGACTCAACCAAGCATGACCATGCATTTCTCAGTCTCATTCCATCAATGGGCTCATGGATGCAACTCCTGTCATATAGGAGGAAAAATCCCATCTCTGCTAACACGCAAACACCCAATTGATTCGTAATGTACCCAATAACTACCTTTATCATCCAACTTTCTCAAGACTGAACTTTTGATAACATCAAAGCACGCTCTTCCTCACTCGATGAATGTTGTGACTTCAAGTCAAATGACCACAAACACCATTGCCACTTGAGCCATACTTGTGACGCGTTCATATAACAATCCATAAAGTATTCTCATGATGGGTCTGTCTAGTAAAACTTGTTCACAACAAGTACCCATGCGATGACTTGATATCACAATATTATGACCTGTAAGGACCGGTCATCAGTCAATGCACATGCTAGTATTAATGTATCATTATTGCCCTTAGCTTCTAAGATGATACGTTGACCAAAAACTATTTAAGAATGAAGCTTTTAGAATCATAGATTCTCACATTCAAGTCACTACTTGACCTATGAAAGCAAACATTCTAAGGACATTTATTTAGTTAAACTACTCTATCATAATAGAAATAATTACACAATAAAAGAACTTGCCAAAATATATAAATGAAATGCATACAGTACTTTATTTATCAAATGAAATAATACAACCAACAAACATACAATCCACATGACTCCAACTAGAGTTGATCATTTAGGTATCGTATACCCATAGATCTAACATGACCATCATGCTTTTTCTGTGCGAGAGGCTTTGTTAGTGGATCCGCTATGTTTTCCTCAACTGGCACTCTGTATATGCTCACATCTCCTCGATCGATAATTTCTCGAATTAGATGGAACCACCGAAGTATGTGCTTGGAGCGTTGATGAGATCTAGGTTCCGAAGCAAGTGCAATTGCACCGTTGTTATCACAGTAGTAAACTACAGGACGAACAATGCTAGGAACTATATCTAACTCACCGATGAATTTCCTAATCCATACAGCCTCCTTCGCTGTATTTACTGCAGCGATATACTCGGCCTCAGTTGTAGAATCGGCAACTGTCTCCTGCTTAGAACTCTTCCAGCTAACAGCTCCTCCATTTAGGCAAAATATGAACCCTGACTGAGACTTTGAGTCGTCCCTATCAGTTTGGAAGTTAGCATCCGTGTAACCCCTTACAACAAGCTTTTCCTCTCCGCAGAATACCAAGAACGTATCCTTAGTCCTTCTCAAGTACTTTAGAATATTCTTGACGACTATCTAGTGACTTTAATCGGGATCAGACTGATACCTGCTAGTCATGCTCAAAGCATAAGAGACATCAGGTCGAGTACATATCATCGCATACATGATTGACCCAATTGCCAAAGCATATGGAATCAACTTCATGCAGTCCTTATCTTCACAAGATTTAGGACACTGATCTTTAGAGAGACTCACACCATGAGGCATGGGTAAGAATCCTTTCTTGGACTCAAGCATGCTGAACCGTTTCAACACCTTATCAATATACGTACTTTGGGTCAAACCCAGCAACTTTTTCAATCTATCTCTATAGATTTTAATACCAAGTATATAAGTTGCTTCACCCAAGTCCTTTATAGAAAAGCAGTTCCCTAGGTTGTTCTTAACAACTTGTAGGGTCAGTTTGTCATTCCCGATCAACATTATGTCATCTACATATAATATTAGGAAGATAACTATGCTCCCACTAATCCTCTTATAAACACACGATTCATTCTCGTTCTTGATAAAACCAAACTCCTTGATCTTTTCATCAAAATAAAGATTCCAACTTCATAAAGCTTGTTTTAATCAATATATAGATCTCTGCAGCTTGCATATTTTATTGGCTTCACTTGGCGATACAAAACGCTCGTGTTGTGTCATATACACTTCCTCAAGGAGGTTTCTATTTAGGAAATCCGTTTTGACATCCATCTGTCATATCTCGTAGTCATAATACGCAACAATAACAAACAGAATTTTGATGGACTTAACCATGAAAATAGGGGAAAAGATCTCATCATAGTCAATACCATGAATCTACTTGAAACCCTTAGCCACCAGTCGTCCTTTGAATGTCTGTACATTCCCATCCATATCAGTCTTCTTCTTAAAGACCCACTTGCACCCTATGGGTCGTACCCATTCAGGTGGTTCCACCAAGGTCCAAATTTGGTTTTCATACATGGAGTCTATTTCAGATTTCATGGCCTCAAGCCACTTCTCGGAGCCTGGTCCACTTATAGTCTCTTGTAGGTTGCAAACTCATCACTATGATTCATAAATAACACATTATCTATTTGAGACACGAGAAATCCATATCTCTCAGGCTCAAATCTTGGTCTACCAGATCTATGTGGAACTTATGTTTCCTGAGCAGGCTCTCCAGCTATAATAATTTGTAGTCTTGGCTCAGGTTCCATTTCCAGTTCATTCACAGTATGTGGTTCTTGAATTTCTTTAAGTTCTACCTTGATATTCTTTCTACTTAATAACTTTTTTTTAAGAAATACACCAGTCCTTTCCACAAATACTTTGCCCTCAGATGGTAGATAAAAATAGTACCCTTTAGTTTTCTGAGGATACCCCACAAGATAACACTTATCTGATTTGGGTTACAACTTGTCAGGCATTTGACGTCGCACATATGCCTCACAACCCCAAACCTTAATGAACAACATACTATGACGCTTCTCAGTCCATATCTCTTATGTTTTCTTTAGAACCGTTTTTATTGGAGCACGATTTAGTGTAAAAGCAGCAGTTTCTAGAGCAAAACTCGAAAAGGAAACAGACAGATCTGCATGACTCAATCGTCGACCGTACCATGTCTGACAGAGTACGATTCCTCCGCTCAGACACACCATTATGTTGCGATGTTCTAGGTGGAGTGAGCTGTGATACAATACCACACTCTTTCAGATGATCACGGAACTCATAACTCCGGTATTTTCCACCTTGATCAGATCGGATTGCTTTAACCTTCTTACCCAGTTGGTTCTCTACTTCTTTCTTAAACTCTTTTAACTTTTTAAAGGTCTCAGATTTGCACTTCATAAGATACACGTATCCGCATCTACTGAAATCATCAGTAAATGTAACAAAGTAGAAAAACCCACCTCTAGGCATAGAACTCATGGGTCCACATACATCACTATGTACTATACCCAAGAGATCATCAGTCCTTTCATTTGAACCAGTGAAAGTGACCTTAGTCATCTTGCCTAACAAACAAGATTCGCATCTCTGAAATGATTCATAATCAAATGAGTCCAATAGTTAATCTTTATGGAGCTTGGATATACGTTTCTCATTTATATGGCCCAAATGACAATGCTAAAGATATGTAGGGTTCGAATCATTTGTTCTTAGTCTCTTAGTATTTTCTATATTATAGATCTGATAGTCTAAGTTCAAAACATATAAATCATTAAACATTTGAGCTATATCATAACTAACAACATTCTTAAATATAGAACAACAATTGTTCTTAATAATAAAAGAATATCCAATCATGTTAAAACACGAAATAGATATAATGTTTCTAATTATGGAAGAAAAAAAAATAATTATTAAGTTCAATTACAAGCCCACTGGGCAAAGAAAGACGGTAAACACCTACGGCGACATTAGCAACTCTAGCTCCATTGCCAACACACAGGTCCACCTCTCCTTTACTCAGCATTCTTCTCCTTGCCAGTTCCTGCACATTTATACGAATGTGAGAACCACATCTGGTATCCAATACCCAGGATGAAGGAGCCGAAAGGTTTATCTCTATAATATAAATACTTGAAGCAAGAGTCATACCTCTTTTCATCTTATGTAGACCCTCAATATAAGAAGGACAGTTCCTCCTCCAATGACCAGCCTTTCCACAGTAGTGGCACTTTCCCTCTTTCACCAAGCCTTTCTTTTTCAGTGCAGAAGACTTAGGCTCCAGAGCAGACTTAGGTCTTACTTTCGTAATCTTGAATCCCTTGGCCTTTCCCTTGCCTTTATGCACCATCAATATGGGGCTAGAAGGCTTGGCCATCTTCATATTGATTTCGGCAGTTCTCCACATGCCTAGGAGCTCGGGAAGTGTCTTGTCTATTTCATTCATGTTATAGTTCAAGACGAACTTCTCATAACTATCCGGCAACGATTGTAGGATCAGGTCTGCGACCACTTCTTGGCTTATAGGGAAGCCTAGTCTCTCAAGGTTCTCTATATACTTAATTATCTTGAGTACGTGAATCCCTACTAGGTCCCGAGCTCCCATCTTACACTAGAACAATGCCTTAGTGACTTCAAATCTCTCTTGACGAGCTTGCCCTTGAAATATTTTCTTGAGATGCTCGTCAATTTCTTTGCAACCCATGTTCTCGTGTTGCTTCTGAAGCTCTGATTTTATGGCCGCTAGCATGAGACATTCGACGTCTACGGAGTCGTCAAGATACTTCTTATAAGCATCTTTATCAGCACATGATGCATTTCCAGCAGGCTCATCAGGGGATGCCTCTTCCAAAACATAGAGCTTGCGCTCTTTCCTGAGAATAATTCTCAAGCTCCTGTACCAGTCCAAATAATTCGTCCCACTCGGCTTTTCCTTCTCAATGATAGCTCTGAGGGACAGGGTGGAGTGTGAACCACTTGCCATGGAAATTATACTAGGATATTAGCAAAGCAAATTAGTACTGCATTTCAAAATACATTTTTCTTTCAATTTGGACTTTAATCAAAATAACTCCCACTATTTTTATCAAACTGATAACCCTCGATATCAATTCAAAGAGTTTAAGAGAGTAACTCTTAGTGGACAAGATCTATATTTCACTAACACTATGAGTCAGCTTTGACTTTTATCTCACAATGCAGTTATTTAGGTAGGCAAAACTTGCCAATTGGATCACTATGCAACTCCTGTATGACTGGTGAATAACTCTTTATTCGCATCCATCATATGGTGCATGGAAATCCTATGCCTCTGGGCACTCAACCTTTGAGGTCACCCAGTTAAGCTTGACCCGATGTCGACAGTGGGATATCATAATTATCCGTTCACACCTTACCAAGATAGATTAATGCACCTTGCTTTGGCAAGATCACATTTCATCGATTGAGGCAGGAAGAGTGTCATCCATCAGAAGGCATCCGAATACATAATATTGCTTAAGGGATTTTTATACTTGATTAACACTTTAATCATGGTTAACAATTAACCAGTGTGCACATCATACATAATAAAATTTGACAACAAACACTATCCAAATGCATCCCAGATGTGCACAAGAATCATCATCAACACTTGATGATCTGGACTAAATCTAAACATCTAGAACACTTCTAAATCTTAAGATTCACATGCACTAGATATTAGCAATACAAACTCCACTTACACAGTAGACAAGCTCATCTCTCTATGTGAGATTCAAAATCTAACACATATTTGGTTTCACAAACCAACAAGAGTGACGGTTCCTGTTAAAGAGCAGCAACAAAGAAATCACATGCGCTCTTGGTGGGGTTCCAAGAATAGATTTGAGCATTTTAGAACACTTCAAAAATTTCCAGATCTACACGCCATAGATTTAACAACTTCTGAAACAATGAATATTGCCGCAACCTTCCTCTGATACCACTATTAGGTTTTGCAGGGTGACACAACACTTGTGTGCACAGCGAAAATAGAACATGAAAACCCAAAATAAGTTCGGATATGGCAATATGCATTGATCAAGAAGTAAAACTTGTTGTAAATAAAATTATCTTTGTGGAATTGAGTCTATACTCAACCTAGATGCTCCAGAAAATTAAGTCAGTCACTTAGTGACTCGAGTCCTGAGCATAGAAAGTATATCTGCACATCTACAGGAAATCCACACGATCAGGAGAACCCGTAGTCACTTATCGAACAAGCACTAGGTCAGGAGAAGACACTCAGCATCTCCACAGACTGCTAGATCTGTTATAGGAGAGGCGGTGGCGATACTTGCGGGGATTGGGACCAGCGATGACGACGGGATCGGCGGAACAGTTTTCATCGGCCTTCTAGGGTTATCAGTCTTTTGCACAGTACGACTCGTGTGCTTAGACAAAATGAACAGTTGGCTCGCATAGAAAATCCTAAAACCTTCTATTTATACTCCAAGGAATAAATAAAATAGTCCGCCGCTATTCGCAAACCCAAGACTTAGAATACAGAACTTCGACCATTCAACACTTTGACTTGATGAAACGTCGAGTATCCATGATATATACGACGAATCGTCGAGTATCATCTCATACTCGACGAATAGTCGAGTATCCATAAGATACACGATGGACTCAACACAATCCTCAGCTGAATCAACCCTTGACTCTGCAAATGGGTTGAGTGGATTCAACGCTCTCAGCGCTTTCTGTTCCATACTCGATGAATGGCATTGAGTGAAATAAACACACTCAGTGCCTAAGGCCAGATTCGTCGAATGGAATTGAGTGAACTCAACACACTCAATGCCTAAGTGCAAGATTTTTCAAGTCAACCTTTGACTCGACGAAGGCGTTGAGTGCACTCAACACACTCAACTCCTGAGAACCAGACTCATCGAATCAACTCCTTAACTCAACGAATCATCGAGTATACTCAACACACTCAACGCTTAAGTGTCATACTCGTCGAATCAACACTTTGACTCGACGAATCATTGAGTACACTCAACACTCTCAATACCACCACCCGACGAGTCAACACTTGACTCGACGAAAACGTTGAGTTGTCTCAACACACTCGACGCTTTTAAGATAGGCTGAGCTAAGTCTTTTCCAACTCATCATATGAGTATTATTTTACTAATCAAATCTCCCAATTTCTCCACAATCTTATGTGCGACCCTGATAGGCTCATAATGCGTTGGCAGTGAGGCTACATACTTGATCACTTCCAGATCACAATGATAACACCAACAGTGACAACCAATTTACTTGACTTAGCCAGACTGCAGTCCAAACATCCCAACCAAATCACCAAAGGCTAACCTTCATTGGGACTTTGAATAATGAGTAGGTTGTTGAGGTCGGGAATCAATTTCAGAACCTCCTTTATCGATTGCAATTATATTTGTATTTCATTATTACTATTAAATAGTAGTTGTATCTCCTATATATTTTTAAAACAAAATATTTCATAAAAAATTGTTAGTAAAATTGAAAATGCATTATATAACTATATAAAATCGAAACTTAACCCAAAAAATTGACTCTAAACCACACCAATGTCAAACCCCCTCAAAGTTTTGGTGTGGTGTCATTTTGTTTAGTCCAAAACCAGACCCTTTTTATGCGATTGCGGTTTGTGTTTAAACTGCACCAGTTTCACTCATAATAGTACGCGTAAATATTATAAATAGATTATTGAAAAATAATAATGTTATAATAATAATAATAATAATTAAATACTAATGTTGGAACACCCTATTACTAATTTGGGTAAGGATCACTATGGTTGTCTTAGGAAACCAGGTTGACCTAGTCGTATAGTTGTAAAGGTCAACATTAAAATGAGTCTAGGGCTTAGAACTTAGGTTTGAAGCTGCCCCCAGGACCATTCCAAGATCAAGGTTGAAGAGCTAAGTCTAAGGCAATTTTCGTCGAGCTCAGGTCGACGAAACGTCGAACTCGGTTCGACGCTCTCTGAGCTCAACTTGATAAATCGTCGAACTCCGGTCGACGATCTTCGAGCTCAGATCGACGATCTCTCTTCAGTTATTCTTCAGGTCTCTGAGCTCGGTTCGACGATCTTCGAGCTCAGTTCGACGTTTTCTGTCTGCTTGATCTCATTCTATTTCTGAGCTCAGTTCGACGATCGTAGAGCTCAGATCGACGTTTCTTCTGAGAGATCGACGCTTTTAAGGATTCAAATGCTGTTATTCTTTGGAATGTTTTTGAATATTATCAGCATTTATGATAAGAAGATCTGCCAGCCGTTTGTCTTTATTCTGGAGCAAGTTTCAAGGTATTATTCAGAGAATGTTTGCTGGACTTTCCTCTAGAAGACAAGACTCTTTATGGAAGACATTTATGACTGCCAACGGCTACTTTGGACAAAGAATTTTTCAGAGAATAAGATCTTCCTTTTTCAATCACAAGAATACACAGAATACAGAACACTGATAAAAAAATAACAATAGAAGAACTGTGACAAAAAAAATTCTTCTTGCTTACTGAAAAGTGTTCACAACTTTATTTCAAGAACTCCAGACACCTCATCCTTCAGCATGCTTGCTGAAATAATCTTTTGCTGGAGATCAAAATTCTGAAGACCTATCACCCTAGAGCAAAGCTTCCCTTCCTGAACCAGTCTACATCTCAGGGGGAGCTTTGACAAAAGATCCACTAAGTCTTCTCTCATTTGATTTGAGAACAGAGAAGACAACTTCATTTCCTTTTTCCTTTTTACTTTCCTGCTGTAAAAGGGTTCTTGAACTCCCTTCAAAAGTTTTGTCTGGTTCTGAGAACCTTGTCAAAACTCAGTGGTGGCAAGACACCTTATCAAAAAATCCAGTTTTGGTTTTTGAGCACCTTAACAAAAGCTCATTGGTGTCAGGACACCTGATCAACTCATCCTGAGTGGATTCCTACTAAGGGTGGTAGAAGAGTGGATGTACCCAGGTTTTGGGGAACCACTATATTTCCTTGTGTCTTCTGGATTGTTTGTTTGATTGTTGCTGTGTGCTGTGCTCTTAGTTTCTTGCTTCTTTAATTATTTTCTAGCACTCTACACTATAGTATAAATTAAATTTTATATGTGTTGATATTTTCAAAACTGTGAAACTTATTTGAATAAACTCTATTCACCCCCCCTCTAGAGTTGAGATAGATCTTACCCTCACTTTCAATTGGTATCAGAGGGAGGTTGGTTGCTCATACAGGCTAACACCTGAACCAAGTGATCCTTGGTAAAATCTATCTTTTAAGAGGGTTATTTCTTTTTATATATATATTACTCTAAGACATGGCACAGAACAAGGATTATGCAAGCACCAGACCTCCAGTGTGCAATCTATCTAAGTTTGCACTTTGGAAGGCAAGGATTAAATTATACATGAACTCTATTGATGAAGATATTTTCAATTCTGTCTTGACAGTTTGTCCAAGTCCACCAGCAAGCTCAAGCATAAATGCTGTTCCACCTCCATCAGGAACAGATGCAGACATAAAGAAATTGAAAACTGCAGATGCAAAGGCCATGAACATCTTAGCTCAGACAATGTCTGATGAGATATTTCAGAAAGTAGCTGACTGCAACTCAGCCAAAGGAATTTGGGACAAGCTCTCTGAGATTGTCTTAGGGTCTGCTGATGAAAGGAAAGACAGGAGATCTCACCTCATAACCCAATATGAGAATTTCAAGAAAGGAGAGACTGAGTCAGTAGCAGATATGTACAACAGATTGAGTCTGATTGTCAATGAGCTAAGGACCTTGGATAAAGAAATCTCATTGACTGAGCTTAATGACAAGATCCTAATGTGCTTCCCCAGTACTTGGGATTCAAGAATCTGGCCAATCAAAGATGCCAGAAGTCTAAATGAGATCACTACTGAAACTCTCCTAGGAAAGCTCAAATCTTATGAGCTGCTTATCAAGAACAGAGAGGAAGAACAAAAGGCTGCTTCACCAGCCTCAAGGAAAGAGAAGTCAATAGCTTTCAAAGCTATTGAAGATCTGCCTGAAGAAAAACTCACAGGCAATGAGGAATTGGTCAGCCTACTGGCCAAAAGATTTTACAAGCTGGCCAGAAAGGACTTCAGAAAAAGGCCATACAAAGGTCATGACAAACCAAGGTATGATAAGTCAAATAATAATAACAAAGAAATCATATGCTTTGGTTGCAGGAAACCAGGCCACATTGTGTCTGACTGTCCAGAGAACAAGAACAAGGACAGAAAGGATAGAAGAGAAAGAAGAAAAGAAAAAGATTTCAAAAAGAACAGCTCAGACAAAGCCTCCTCTAGCAGGAACAAAAATACAAGGAAGGAGTTTGTTGCTGAGACATGGAGTGAGACAGAAGAAGATTCTGAAACTTCATCTAGCTCCAGTGATGATGAAGATGATGCTGATGAGAAAGAATTCTGCATGATGGCTATCAATGCCTCACAGCAAAACTCTGATGAAGAATCAGATTCAGAATCAGAAAATCAACCAGAGGAAGATCAGGTAAATAGCTCTTTTGATTTTAATTCTGAGGACTTCAAAAATGAATTTAAGACATTGTGCTTGGATTTACTAAGATCTGAAAAAGAGATAATCTCTCTCAGAAATAAATTATCTGAATACAATGTCCTAAACTCAAATAACCTCAAACTCTCTGAGGAGTTAGAATGCTGTAGGGAGGAGATAGCTTCACTGAAAAGTGAACTGTCAAGAGCTAAAAAGTTTGAAGAATCCCTAAATGGGAGAAGTATCAGACTGATGGACATTACAAGCATAGTGAACTCTAGATTCAACAGTACACTGGGCTTGGGTGCCTCATCCAGCCAACCTATAATATTAACAACTCCAATCAAATTTGTCTCTGACCAAGGAAAGGGAGTAATAGAGGTAGCTAGGAAGAAAGCAGATCTGTCAGAGAAAAATTCAGTTCAACAGATTGCGTCGAGCAGAGCTCGACGATCGTCGAACAGAGCTCGACGATCTAACCACAGATCGTCGAACTCAGCTCGATGATATCCAAACTCTGAACTTCAGAATAATCGATCTTCGAACAGAGATCGACGATCTGACCCAAGATCGTCGACCTCAGCTCGACGATCGTCGAACAGAGATCAGGACGGTGAACATTCCTTCAATGGCACATCTAGATTCAATCCTAGAGGTCCCACATCCCAAGGCTTTAACCCCTATACTGAATGGATAGTACCTCCTAGGAGATACCATCCTGAAGGCTATAAGAGTCAACCTGGGATGTCTTTTATTTTTGAATTCAAAGGATATCAGCCTAGGCCCAAGGTTAACTGGGTCAAAAACAATTAAGCTGCTCATGTGCAGGTGAAGACCTATCTAGTATCTAACCAACAATGGTATCTGGATAGTGGGTGCTCAAAGCACATGATAGGGAACAGGGAGAACCTATCATCCTTCATAACCAAACTTGGACCCAAGGTGATTTTTGGTGATTCAAATTTTGGTCAAACCAAAGGATATGGTGCTGCTCAAATAGGCTCAGTCACTTTTAAGAAGGTGGCATATGTAGAAGGACTGAAGCACAATCTGATAAGTATCAGTCAACTATGTGATGAGGGATACAAGGTGACTTTCAACAAATCCCTGTGCAAGATCAAGTCAGAGAATAACACAACTGTGTTAACAGGTAAAAGGACAGGTAACATTTACTTAGTAGACTTTCTTTCATCTAAAGTAGATATCTTCTTATTCAATTCCATATCTAAGCCTAATATTTTGTGGCATAAGAGACTAGGACATCTAAACCTTAGAACCATTGCTAGGCTCTCCAAGGACAACCTAGTTAGAGGACTACCTTCTGGCCCCAACAAGAAGGAAGGACTCTGCAAGGCTTGTCAATTAGGCAAGCAAACTAAAAGTAGCTTTAAGTCACTTAATAAGAGTGATTCACCTAGGATTTTGTATTTGTTGCACATGGATCTTTTTGGACCCATATCAGTACAAAGCCTAGGAGGGAAGTCCTATACTCTAGTGGTTGTAGATGACTTCTCAAGATTCACTTGGGTATTCTTTCTGAGGAAGAAGTCTGATAACTTCAAGTGTTTGACAGATTTTCTCAAATGCATTCAGATTGAATTCAACACTCACATTGCCCTGATCAGAAGTGATCATGGGACAGAGTTTGATTCTCTTCTCATGCAAGAGTTCTGTCAAAGTGAAGGGATCAGGAATACTTTCTCAGCTCCTAGAACTCCTCAACAAAATGGGGTAGCTGAAAGGAAAAATAGAACCCTAATTGAATCTGCTACTACATTGTTGACAGATGCTCACTTACCTCTATCCTTTTGGGCTGAGGTAGTGAACACCTCCAACTATGTATTAAATAGAAGCCTGATACATAAACTAAAGGGCAAGACTCCCTATGAATTGCTCAAAGGGAAGAAACCTAAAGTAAATTATTTTAAAAATTTTGGCTGTATCTGTTATATTCACAACAATGACAAGAAACATCTAGCAAAATTCCAAGCTAAAGCTGATGAAGGAGTGTTTCTGGGATACTCCATGATCAGCAAGGCATATAGGGTATATAATAAATCATCTTGTAAAATTGAAGAGTCTGTTCACATTACTTTTGATGAGACTAACATGTGTTATAAGGAGAAGTCTACTTCTACCAAAGAACCCTTGCAGGTACTATCTATATCAGAAAGCATGGACAGATTACAGGTTAAAGAAGAGGACACAACCTCTCAACCTATTCAGCAAAAGAATGAAAGCAGTGATGATGAAGAAGTGCAACATCTTGAAGAAAATCACCCTGAAGAGCCTGTTGTTGTTCCACTAGAGGAGACAATAACACAGGCTGGTGAACAATCAATACCCCCTGTTGATTTAGTAACAACAAGAGATCATCCAATCACCCAAGTAATTGGAGAGATCTCAGCTGGTGTGCAAACCAGAAATCAGGTCAACCAGAATCTGATGCACACTTGCTTCCTATCTCAAGTTGAGCCTCAATCCATTCAAGATGCAGAGCAAGATCCACACTGGATCATTGCAATGCAAGAGGAGTTGCATCAATTTGAAAGGAACAAGGTTTGGGAACTAGTGCCTAAGCCAAAGGATCATTCCATTGTTGGAACAAAGTGGGTGTTCAGAAACAAGCTTGATGATCAAGGGATTATTGTCAGAAACAAGGCCAGGCTAGTTGCTCAAGGCTACTCTCAACAAGAAGGAATAGACTATGACCAGACCTTTGCACCAGTTGCAAGGTTAGAGGCCATCAGAATATTTCTAGCTTATGCTGCTCACAAAGGCTTCAAGGTCTATCAGATGGATGTGAAGAGTGCATTTCTCAATGGGGACATCAAAGAGGAAGTCTATGTTAGACAACCTCCAGGTTTTATCTCTCTAACTCACCCTGATTATGTTTTCAATTTGCATAAAGCATTATATGGTCTCAAGCAAGCTCCTAGAGCATGGTATGAGACCCTAGCATGCTTTCTTCTGGAAAATGATTTTGTTAGGGGGAGAGTAGACCAAACTCTTTTTATTAGAACCCATAAGTCCCATACCCTACTAGTACAAATTTATGTAGATGATATCATATTTGGATCTACTGATTCAAACTTTTGCAGAAAGTTTTCCAACTTAATGCATTCCAAATTTGAAATGAGTAGCATGGGTGAGCTCTCCTTTTTCTTAGGATTGCAAGTAAAACAGCATGCTGAGGGCATATTTATTTCCCAAACCAAGTATGCTAAAGAATTGGTTAAGAGATTTGGTATGTCTGAGGCATCTTGTATGAAAACACCCATGCCTACCAATGCTGTATTGGATGCTGATGAACATGGGAAACCAGTTGATCAGACAACATATAGAGCAATGATTGGCTCTCTATTGTACCTTACAGCCAGTAGGCCAGATATAATGTTTGCTACATACATATGTGCTAGATTCCAAGTTAGCCCTAGAGAGTCACACCTAACTCTAGTTAAAAGGATTCTTAGGTATGTAAAAAGTTGTCCAAATCTAGGACTCTGGTATCCAAAAGACTTAGGATTTGAATTAACTGGATTCTCAGATGCTGATTATGCTGGATGCAGAATAGACAGGAAAAGCACCAGTGGAACATGTCAGTTTCTTGGTGACAGACTTGTCTCCTGGTTTTATAAGAAGCAAACATTTGTGTCAACCTCAACTGCTGAAGCTGAGTATATGGCTGCAGGCAGTTGATGTTCACAAATATTGTGGATACAAAATCAGCTCTTAGACTATGGTTACAACTTAGAGAAGTCAAAAATTTTCTGTGATAATACTAGTGCTATCTCTATAGCACAAAATCTAGTCCTCCATAGTAGGACAAAACACATAGAAATTAGGCATCACTTTCTGAGAGATAATGTAGAGAAAAATAAAATTGAACTTCAATATATACCTACTGATTTGCAAAGGGGAGATATTTTCACCAAACCTTTGGATGAAAAGAAACACAGTTTCTTCCTAAATCAGTTAGGCATGTTGGATGGAGGAAGCCTAAATTAAATTACAAGTTTTTGAAAAGCTAAAACAGACCAAGACTAGGCTAAAAATCAATTCTTTTTGTGTCTGTAGAATAAGTTTTGTCTCTGAACTACGCTCGACGTTTTCCCAGAAATCGTCGAACGAAGATCGACGATTTTCCAAAAATCGTCGACCAGAGATCGACGTTCCCGAAGTCGTCGATCTGAGTTCAGAGCCTTCGCTAGAACTAGGCCTTCTCTCCTTCTATTCAGAGGCCGTCGAGCGGAGCTCGACGCTTTTCAACATCGTCGAACGGAGATCGACGATATTGACGTCTCTTCAGATTCCTTCTGCAGCCCAAATCGTAGAGCTGAGTTCGACGCTTCTTCGAACTGAGCTTCACGATTTTCCGTTTCGCCGTCGAACCCTAATATAAAATCATTTCTTCAGCCGTCGTTCTCCTTTTGCGCTTTCATACTCTGCAACTTTCTTCGTTTTCCCTCCAAATCCGCTACACTTGGTCGCGTTTGGTTTTCTGTTGCAGGTGCAAATGGCGGAATCCAGTGCTGCTATCTCTAAGATGAAATTTGATACAGGATTCGATATAGACATGACCTCGTTTGATGGAAGTGACCAGCGCTTCAAGGACATTCTAAATATGCTCATAGAACAACAGTTGACTCAAATAATGACTACACGGATGAAAATTGCTTCAGAAGAAATAAAAGAGTGGTGTTATTCAGCGACAGACGAGACTGAGAACTCTGTCGTCGGCATCATTAAAGGGACTCAGGTACATCTTTCACCGGCTCTCTTAACAGATGTCTTTCAACTTAGTACTGGAGAAGATTCTATTGAATTATCTGGAGAAGATTATGATTCAATGCTTAATCGAATGGGTCACAATGTTGTCAACCCTAACAAACTTTTAAAGAAAAATCTGTCTCTGGAATATCAATTCCTGGCTGATGTAGTTGGGAAAGTGCTGTTGGCCAAGCACTCAGCTCATGACACCATCTCTAGATATCAACTTTGCTTGATGGGAGCTTTAGTCGATAAGAAACACCTTGATTGGGGATCCATCTTCTTCAACTTAATTAAGAAGAAGATCAATAAGACTGCTGTGAGTTTTGGGAGAATCTTAGGGGTCTACCTGCACTACAGATGCCCTGAACTGTTAACCTCCTCTGGGATGTTCATCAATGCATCCAAGAGGCTCTCCTGTGCCCTATTCAGTAAATGGGACAGGCAAATCATCAACCCTACAAGAGCTACTGCACCACTTCCTTCAGGCACAAGGACTGCTTCAGTCACTCCACCAGCAGAAGTGTTGTCTGCCTCTCTTCCTCCTCCAGCTGTATCTACCCCAGCCATTTCCTCCTCACCACCAGTCACAACCATAACCACATCATCCCTAATTACCATCTCCTCACCAGTTTCATCCCCTCCTGTATCCACCTTAGAGGAATTCCATCCTCTCTTCTCTTACTCAACCTTCACCCTACCATCCTTTTCCCTTGTAGATGATTCCTTCATGGATGATTCTCCCTCCACTCCTCCTGAGCCACCCTCTACCTCCTCTTTTCAACAAATGCTTCATGACATTCTCTCCCAACCATCCTTTACACCCTCTCTTTCTTCACCTATCTCCACCTCAACCTTTTCTATCTCCACAATTCCATCCTCAGAGCCATCCATTCCTACTCCACCTACCCCCACACCTTCAGCTCCAGCCATCATCCCTACATCTACCTTTACTCCTACCTCTGCTCAAGCCCCACTTGAGTATGTAGATCTTCCAAGATTGGCAGACAGACTTTATGAGTTGTTAGCTCCCAGGCTGACATCTCTGTTGGAGACTTCCCTGGCTCCACTCCTGAAACAAGTTCAGGAGCTGTCTACCAAGCTTTCTTCCTTTTCCTCCTCCCAGGCAATCCCTTCTACTGGGTGCCTTGGTTCAGCTCTCCTTGAACCAAGGCAGGGGGAGATGCTTTATGAAGAAGTGGATGTGCCAGTGGATGCTCCTGTTTTTACTCCAGCTCCAGCTCCTGCTCACTCAGAAAGCAGTGGATGTGCTTTTGCACTAAATCTTAAGAGCCTGCTATCTCAATTTGATACAGTTCACTTCAGCTTTCTGCCAGTACCTCTCACTGAAGATCTGTCTAAGGTCATTGTGCATGTATCTGTTTGTGATCCCAGCCACATTGAATCCTATATCAATTCCTGGAAGGCTGTGGATATTCCTGATGTTGCTACTAAGGCCATTGTGCCTCCTGCTGCTGCTGCTGCTAAAGATATTGAGATGATCTCAGTAACTGTTGCTGATGAAACTGCTAATGAAGAACTTGCTTCCTACCTAGAAGATCCCACACCTGCTGCTATGCCTGCTCCTGCTCAAGTGTCTGCTGCTACTGTTGCTCCTGTTCTGACCTCTGATCAGTTAAAGCTACAAGAAAAGTACTTGAAAAGCATTGATGATCTGTATGACAGACCACAAAGCTCAGATAGTGACCAATTCCAGACTGAATCAGATGACTCTGCCCATACCATTGCCAATAAGAGGAAAGCTAGAAGCAAAGCCATGATGTCAGTTCCTCCAGCTACAGCAAAAGACTCCAATGATATTCCCTACTATATTCTGCATGATTGCCCCATTTCTGAGCCATGGATGCAATACTCCAAGAATCAACAGAAAGCTATGAAGAAGAGAAGGAAGCTTGATAAATATGAAAAAGGATCTTCACAATATCAGCCTCCTCCTCCTCCTCCTCCTCCAGATTCTGGATCAGGCTCAGCCCCTCAAGCTCTAGCTTCAAGGCAAAGCTCCTCCCAATCTTATCCAAGATACTATCAAAGGGGACAACATCAAAGAGGATATCAATCCAGAAGGGGTCATTACAGAGGAAATCAGAGAGGACAAAGATCTTATCAAAGGGAAGGACAAGGCCACTCTGACTCCTCTTCAGGTCCTTTCCCTTATAGGCTGAAAGACACAGTTGTTTCCAGGACTCCTCCTGCTTCTGAATCTCTCAACAGGTATGAACCTCCTGTTCCTTTTGAGGATCCTGGGAACAATCCTCTATCCTGGACAGCAAGAATGAAAGAGCTAGCTGCTCTTGATCAACTAAAGAAAGCCAGAGAGCAAGGCATGGACATCTCCAATATAACAACTTTATCAGATCAAAGGAAGAAAGAATTGGAAAGATATGCTTCAAGAAAGTTTTTCAACCCAGAAGACTACATGAAGCTGCACCCAGAGGCTGTAGTTCCAAGGCCAAGATCTCAAACTTCTCTAGGTGCAGAGGATGACAGAAGATCAAAGAAAGAAACCCTGAATCCTAACAGAGAAATTTTGTTTAGAAAGGGAACTGAGAAGAAGTAAAATTGTGTAAGCTAAACTTTCATCCTCATCTGGACAATTGCTGCTATTTTCTCTGTGATCTGCTTGCTGCTATATCTTTGCTTGGTTAGCTCTTGTTTTTGTGTGAATGCTTATTCATTTCCTAATGTTATTTGTAAATAGTAATCCTAACCCAAATAGGGGGAGATTGTTGGAACACCCTATTACTAATTTGGGTAAGGATCACTATGGTTGTCTTAGGAAACCAGGTTGACCTAGTTATATAGTTGTAAAGGTCAACATTAGAATGAGTCTAGGGCTTAGAACTTAGGTTTGAAGATGCCCCCAGGACCATTCCAAGATCAAGGTTGAAGAGCTAAGTCTAAGGCAATTTTCGTCGAGCTCAGGTCGACAAAACGTCGAACTCGGTTCGATGCTCTCTGAGCTCAACTTGATAAATCGTCGAACTCCGGTCGACGATCTTCGAGCTCAGATCGACGATCTCTCTTCAGTTATTCTTCAGGTCTCTGAGCTCGGTTCGACGATCTTCGAGCTCAGTTCGACGTTTTCTGTCTGCTTGATCTCATTATATTTCTGAGCTCAGTTCGACGATCGTAGAGCTCAGACCGACGTTTCTTCTGAGAGATCGACGCTTTTAAGGATTCAAATGCTGTTATTCTTTGGAATGTTTTTGAATATTATCAGCATTTATGATAAGAAGATCTGCCAGCCGTTTGTCTTTATTCTGGAGCAAGTTTCAAGGTATTATTCAGAGAATGTTTGCTGGACTTTCCTCTAGAAGACAAGACTCTTTATGGAAGACATTTATGACTGCCAACGGCTACTTTGGACAAAGAATTTTTCAGAGAATAAGATCTTCCTTTTTCAATCACAAGAATACACAGAATACAGAACACTGATAGAAAAATAACAACAGAAGAACTGTGACAAAAAAAATTCTTCTTGCTTACTGAAAAGTGTTCACAACTTTATTTCAAGAACTCCAGACACCTCATCCTTTAGCCTGCTTGCTGAAACAATCTTTTGCTGGAGATCAAAATTCTGAAGACCTATCACCCTAGAGCAAAGCTTCCCTTCCTGAACCAGTCTACATCTCAGGGCGAGCTTTGACAAAAGATCCACTAAGTCTTCTCTCATTTGATTTGAGAACAGAGAAGACAACTTCATTTCCTTTTTCCTTTTTACTTTCCTGCTGTAAAAGGGTTCTTGAACTCCCTTCAAAAGTTCTGTCTGGTTCTGAGAACCTTGTCAAAACTCAGTGGTGGCAAGACACCTTATCAAAAAATCCAGTTTTGGTTTTTGAGCACCTTAACAAAAGCTCATTGGTGTTAGGACACCTGATCAACTCATCCTGAGTGGATTCCTACCAAGGGTGGTAGAAGAGTGGATGTACCCAGGTTTTGGGGAACCACTATATTTCCTTGTGTCTTCTGGATTGTTTATTTGATTGTTGCTGTGTGTTGTGCTCTTAGTTTCTTGCTTCTTTAATTATTTTCTAGCACTCTACACTATAGTATAAATTAAATTTTATGTGTTGATATTTTCAAAACTGTGAAACCTATTTGAATAAACTCTATTCACCCCCCCTCTAGAGTTGAGATAGATCTTACCCTCACTTTCAATTAATAATAAACGTGTTGCAGTTCGGTTCGAATCATGTCTAAAATCTTGAAACCTCTTGAGACTTGAATGTTGCGGTTCCGGTACGGATAATAAAATGAAAGAACAACACCCTAGCCAATGTTGTTCATGGTTTCAAAATTCAAGTCGGAACTCAAATAATCCGCAAACGGCTCGGTCTGGTTCACTTCTAATTTGGTTTACGGTTTTTGGTTTTAAGTGACAGCTCTAGTCATATCGTTGGTAACAATTACATTGAAGGGCAGAAGGTCAATATTGTTTAAGAATTTTCATCAATTCCCATATCTATCTCTACAATGTCTGAACCAAGAATTGGCATATTGGCAATATGGTTTATTGATTTCATGATGAGATCATAAACACTTTAGTTGATGACTTTATCAGCACCTCCTAAGGTACCAGTATTTTCATAAACAATACTTTACCTTTCTCTTTGATGTTAAATGTCTATTCAGAACACATTTAGAACACAATATTAGCCTATTCATTGAAATCTAGTCAATAATGGGATTTAAATCTTTCTCCTTACTCGTATTACCTATTCAGAGCACTTTTGACACAACATTATCAGTCTATTCATTTTAGGCATGCAAATGGTTTGGTTCGACTTAGGTGCAATCAAAACCGAACCAAATAGCCTCGGTTTTTTACACTGCATGTTGAATCAAATCGAAACTACATTGTTCATTTCCGTTCGATTCTTTTCCTTTCGGCTCAATTTTTTGACATACATAATCATCTTGAATGCAATATTTTATTTAGGATTTAGGAAGAGCGAAATTTCTCTTTCATTGACTTCAAGTTGGCCCCAAATTACTTGGATTTTGTTGTGAACTTGTTACCTAGCAAATATAGAAGTTATAGCTAATGTGTTAACACAAAAACAATATTAGATATGTTGGAACCAGGAAATCGATTCACAAAAGTTTGAACCATAGGGTAGTTTGAGGTTACTGACCTCATTGTCTAACTCCTAATATTTGATGGCTAGAGTGAGAGAGAGAAAGAAAATTTAGACCGTCTACAAACACAAAAGTGTTGTAGTGAGGTCCCGCCATGTATCTAAAAGTCTAAAAGAACTTCCTCTCCAAAACAGGAGTTTAGGTAGGCACTAGGAAGACACAAACTTGAAGAGTAGATAGTTGGGGGGGGGGGGGGGTTCAACGTGTCATTCCTAGTATCTCGGGAGTTTTATTTATACACAATCTAAGAAAGGGGGGGGGGTATTGGTTTGCAAATAACTACCTGGTAAAATGCCTAACCCGAAAATAGATGAGAGAACCTCAGCTAGATGAACAGTGTTGCTGAAGAGGATCTTACTGGTAAGAGGCTGAACCCCTTAAAACACTCAGCTGAGATACTGAGGATCTTGCTTGTGAGCGGCCACAAAAGTGCACTTGCCTAAAGGTGAGTAAAAAAGAACACTCGCATTTGGGAAAGCACCGGGAATATTCATCTATTAACTAGTAAGAGAGAACACTCGCCCACGAGCGAGTACCTAAGAATACTCTCCTACTAGGCGAGTAAGATAAAGTACTCACTTTCAGGCTTCCCCCTCCTGATTATCCTTGTCGGGGCCTTTTGTCTTTGTCAATGTCTATGTTTTGGTTACGTGGTTGAGGTGAGCACACTCTCGACGAATATGAGTTGTACATAATCCCAGCTCTTTACGAGCTTGGAAAAAACATTCAACCCTTATTCGATGAGATGCAAATCTATCGCCAGTCTAGCCTAGTAACCGGTCGTGAGTTCTTTGCTGCTTATAAATAAGGGAGGGGGTCCTCTCGTTGGTGTACCCTTGATCATCAACTTAGCGATATGACTACTGGCTCAAAAGAAGTCGCTTCAAAGTTTGCTTGCTTGATGAACATCATGAAGGAACGTCCCTCAAAATATTGCCGACCTTAGGAGGGAGGCGAGAGGAGGGGGTCAAAAAAAGAAAGACCTCTATCATGCTTTCAAAAAAAGAGATTTGTGAAGGAGACAAATATTTGGGAAGAAGCAAGCCAATCGTTACAGAGGCTGCGCATGAGCCCCTTGACCTCGCCGATTTGGGATCTTCCAGCGAGTCCCCTTCCATCGACTTCCCTATTCTTCACGAGCTTAGGAGAGAGTCTACGATGGCTCCTCTGGCTGGAACCAAAGCTTAGGTCCAGTCTGAGCTCGCCTCGCCAGGTTGGACTTGATTTCCTTTGACCCAAATTTTGAAAGCTCGGATTACTCTCGTTAAAATTTTTTTCCTTCGCGCAATGCCAACTTTAGAATAAGCGACCATAGGGCCTCTTCTTGGGGCACGACCTGTATTTAACCGATTGCAATGCTATCTTCTGGCGAGCCACGGGTTGTCAATGCCGCGACAAACTGATTCCATGTTCGTGGTGTTCTCACGACAGGAGGTGAAGGTTTTTTCCTTCCACAAGCCTTGATTGTCGTCACGTGAGGTCCTCCCGATGCGACCAAGTCTAAGTCCAAGGAGACTTCTCACTTCTTTGTAAGGACAACAATCACTGCGTCTACACTACCTATGAGTATTCCTCCATCGACACCTTCTATACCTCCCACCAATAAACTTCAAGCCGCTGCGACCCGGGTTGCTCCGCCTGTTGTCTCCTTCGCAAGAACTGGCTGACGAACCTCAGTGGCTACAACTTCTATTGGCGGGACCTCTCGGAAATCGCCTTCCCAAGGGATGGCCCCCATGGTCTCGCCCGTCGACTTTGGTTTGAGGCGACCCAATAGCTCGTGAGGTTTGTCACCGTCACGAGAGTGGACTCAGTATTTTGATCAGCCGAGGGATCGTTGTGGTTTTCTTTGTCGAGGCTCCCCCCGCCTCGACTCGCCTTATTACACTGCGAGGCCGACCACTTCTCGCCAGGTATTGTTTTTGGTAAACCTCTACCTTCGCTAAAAAGCTTCTAAAATTACATAACTCTCTTCAGGTCGAGCTTCTTCATCTTGTGCTTCCTTCATTGATTCAATTGGAACTCCGTGGAGTGAATTTCATACTCGCCTCGCTTCAGCCTATCTAGATCTTGAGGCTAAAGTAGATAGAATAGTAGCGTGCGGGTCGAATCGTTGACTCACCTCGCTAGTGGTTAGAGAGGGGTGCTTCCAACCTGGAGTATAGACATGATTTACTTAAAGATGACATCTGCGGGATTCACACGAGCATGAATGCAATCGACACTCTCTCGGATGGAGAAACACATTCGCCAAAGCAAGGAGCATATGACGAGGGTGAATGAAGGGATCCATATGGCCTGTGAAACTGGATGGCAGGGTCACCACGCCAAGACCTCACTAAGTCGCGACAATCTGCCACAAGTTTAATTTGTCTATTGCTTTAATTCTTGCATTATGTGTGTAATATGCTTTGGGAAAGACTCTAAATTGTTTAAACTTTTGTTAATATGCTATGTCGCGCGCCGACGAGTTGATTCATATATCTTTGTCCCTAATGTTTTCTTATTTTGGTTGTAAGTTTGCGATTATTCTTGTTTTGCTTTTTTCCTCCGAGTTTATTTAGTTTTTGAGACGTTAGATAAAATTGGCTCGCGTCGCATTTTTTTTTGAAGAGAAACCATTTTCGCCCTTGTCCGGGCATCGACTTGCGAGCTATGTTATCAAGGCGCGTGCCTAGGTGCGCCTGAGGCGCAAGGCGTACAAGGCGCAAGACGGTGCGCCTTAGCAAGCCCAAGGCGGGCGATGTGCCTCAAGCGCTTCAGGCGCGCCTAGGTGCGCGCCTCATGCGCCTGTAGGGCGCAGTTCAGGCGTGCCAGATTGCAAGCATCTAGGGTTAGCCATCACTCATCTCGCTGGCTGTCGATTCCTGTCCTGATTCCTCCACTCTTCTCCTTGCTTTTCGCCAGATTCGCCATCGCTCATCTCGCCGGAGTCACTGATTTCTCGCCGGAGACGCAGAAGAAGGATTAGCCGGTCGTTGACACCGTTCTCCTGCACTAATTTCTCGCCGGAAACTCCTTCATCCTCTCATCTCCTCTTTTAATTGTAAGATTCATTCTCCATTTCTCCTCTTCTTTCTTCTTTCTTCCTTTAATTGTAAGAACATTCAATGTTTTCTCCATTCTTCCTCTTTTTTCATTTCTCCTCTTCGTTTTTCTTTCTTCCAGTTCACTGTTCACAGTGAACTGGGCTTCCAGTTCACTATAAATAGTGAACTGGGCTTCCAGTTCACTGTTTTACAGTGAACTGGATGAAGCCCAGTTCACTGTAAAAAAGTGAACTAGAGCCCAGTTCACTGTAAAACAGTGAACCGCAGCTTCTATTGTGTTTCTCATGGTAATTTTTTGTTTTAATTTTGAATTATATTTGAGAAATCTTATTATTTATTTAAATATAATAGTTATTTGTGTTTGGTTACTTTGGTATTAGAGCTCAGACATCCAATCTAAAATCAATTTATTAGTGTATAGTTTTTCTGAGTTTACATTTATTGCATTAGTTTTTTGGAATTTGACACTAAGCACTCGTTAATTAGATAGTTTTTGTAAATTGCACCCTAAATATTTAATTTTTGGCACATTCTATTTCACAAAGGCTTTAATTTTGATATTTTGCCTTCTAAATATTCAATCAAAAGGATGCACAATGTCAATATTAAAGTTTTTGATAATGCAAAGTGTCAAAACTAAATATTTAATGTGTAATATACAAAAATCCAATAATTAGAAAGTGTTTTGTGCTAAAAAGTTTTAGATTTTTTGTGAGATTATTTTCAATATGCTTCAGTATAACATTTTTAGCCTCAAACATGTGAATTATATACTTTTTTTAATTAGTGGCATGGAATGCATAGTTAAGTCAAGAGGTATACATGTGAGCAAAAGTTTTTTTAATTTATTTCTTTGAGAATTTTTCCAGCCACTTTCTTTAAGAAAGCAGATTATTTCATCCTCTTCATAAAAGAGTATAAAGTGTCAAAACTAAATATTTAATGTGCAATGTGCAGAATTCTTATAATTAGAGAGTGCTTAGTGCTAATTTATTTCTTTGTAAACAGTGAATTGGGCTTCCAGTTCACTGTAAACTGTGAACTGGGCTTCCAGTTCACTGTAAATAGTTCACTGGTTTCCAGTGAACTGTTTATAGAGAAATGGAAGCCCAAACCAATGTTTACAGTGAATTGGAAGCCCAGTTCAATGTTTACAGTGAACTGGAAGCCCAGTTCACTGTTTACATATTGCTTTTGTTTTCAGAATGGTTATTGTAGCTCTTCTTACTCTCTTCTCTTTACTGAGATAAGTTAGAGTCATAAGAGGAGAAGGAATCAATCTCTTGTTCATGTCATCTGTTATGATGACAATTAGGTGGCAAGTGTCAACATATTGCTATTGTTTATTGAATATTGAAGCTAGCTAAATTTCTGCACTTGTACCAATATTGTTGCTTTGTCCTTGGCCCCTTAATATTTTTGAGTGATGATTGATTAATTGTAACTTGTGAGTTATAATTTTAAATTTATGTTCAATTTCTTTAGTAATAGATGATGATTTATGATACCCCCATAATAATCCAACATCATTTTGCAATATATGGCGTGGTTATGCATGTTCATGTTGTTGTTCCTTATAGCCATAAATGATACAACGTGACATTATGTCTATTCTTTTTTTTGCTTAAGTACACCTAAAAGGTTTCTTTTGCTTATGAGCATGCTTCGTATTATTTGCTATTTAGCTCTGAAAATTAATTCAGCAGCTAGCTCTAAAAATGGATGCAAGTGGTTCTGGTTTATCCTCCATCCAATCAAGGATTGATCCATGCTGGAAGTACGTGTGCTAGATTTCTTCCGCCAATAAAAATGAGTTGACTTGCATTTTCTCTGATAAAGTCACGAAGGGTGGAATTTATCGTGCTAAACAACATATTGTTGGGGGATTTAGAAATGCAAAATATTGTCGAAGATGAAAACTTGGGGCATAGTTATTAACTTGGTGTTTGATGATGAGTTATTAACTTGGGGCACAGTTGTTACTGCTACTGCAGTTGAAGAAGAAATTTATCGCACACGATTATCGAAAGGAAAAAATGTGGTTTCTATGAAGACACATGAAAAAAGGAGCATTTCGAAGATGAAAACTTCTACTTCATTAGTCATTAGAGAGCCTACTACACCATTAGTCATTAGAGAGGATAATACTCCAGTAGTCCTCAGAAATGCTGATGATACCGATGAAGAGGAAGTTGAATACAATGAAGAAGAAGAATATAACAATAGTGGAGAAGATGATGAAGACATAGTCTTTTCAGAGGATGAGTAGCCATGTGAGTAATAGATTATTTAAATTTCAGAGTACTTTAATTATTTTATTTAAATTATACATTAATAGATGTTTTCTGATTACACAAATAATAATATTGTTCAGGTTTGATTTTCAAATGGTGCCTCTCGATCTTCTGATCGGACCACTTGATATCGTTATTCCACTCTTACTTCGATCTTCTTGCTGGACTAATTGATGCTGCATATTTGATTCAAGTTTTATTTATATTATTGATCTTTGGTGTGCTTATTACATTGTCCTTCCTTTTGTTGTGATTTTTCATGCTAACATTTTACTCTCATTTTGCTCAATATAAATTTAGGTGTGTTATTACTTTTTCTATAATAAGGGTGATATACAACCCCGTATCCGGCGAGTGGGTCGACAGAATCCAGACCGGCCAATCCAAACCGCCCCGCAGCCCGAGCTGGGTTCATGCCGAGTCCGAGCTCGGCAATCGTCATGCCGAGCTCGACGATCGTCGGGCCGAGATTGAAGTTCCTAGAGATGACCCCAACGACCGGCTCGGAGGATCAGTAGGAGCAGGGCGCGAACTCGTGCTCACCCCAGGCCAAGGGTCAGGCGAGTGCGAGTCCATCCCCCTCCTTTTTCTTTTTGGCGAGTGGATATTTTAGGAGGTGGCATCAGGCGAGCTCGCCCAGTGTTCAGAGGTGTGTTTTACCATTCTGCCCCCATTGGTCTGCCCCTAGCTCCTCGGAACAGCAAAGTTACGCTGTTAGCAGACCGACGTGGGCTGCATATATCCTTTCAAAATAGCAGAGATTGGCTATTTGCAGGCCGTTTTCAGTTTCCTATAAATAGGACTCAAGGGGTACCTCAGAAAGGCATGCTTACTAGTTCTCAAGACTTCTAGCGCTTTCTGAGGTACCTTAGCTTCAACACCTGGCTAAGGAGGGGAAGCGCTCTAAGATCTTCTGGGTGTGTGGAGGGACCTCCGTGCTGGGGCCTTAGGTCCATCCCTAGTTCTTTTTCCTTAGTCTTTTGGGCTTGTGGGAGAGAAGTATTTGTGCGATCACCCCTTCCCTGAGGGTGAACTCCACAGAGACCGGTTCTCCGGCTTCAATATTTTGGTGCGGTGAGCGTGGAAAGTGACTAGCAAGGAAAATCTTCTGCAAGTTCAATGACTGGAGAGGAAGGACAAGGTTCAGGCAAGAGCAACTCGCCACCCCCTCCCCCACCCCCAACGGCGGGTGTGTCATCAGAATTTAGGGATGAGATCCTCGGGCTCATCAGGACCGCACTTGGCATGCGAGTTGAGAGCGCGACACTAGCGGTCCCGGTGGTCGCCGCCCCCACACTCAACAACGACGCGCCACTCAGGCGACTAGGGAAGGAGCCTGCTAAGAGAGGCGAGCACGAGTTTCGGGGGCTAGTCCTGTTCCCCGATTCGGGGGCCAAGTACCAATTCGACGAGACAGCGGGGAGAGAGTTCCCATCTCGCCCGGTTGAGGGAGGAAGCCCCTTTAGCGAGTTTGTTTCTTCTGCCCTAGTTCCAGAGGGGTTCCGTGAGCCGGATATGTCCTATTACTCCGGGAGGGGAGATCCGGTCCAACACATCCAGTTGTTTGAGGACATGGTCTCCATCCGACAGATGTCGGACGGCTTCAAGTGTAGACTCTTCGCCATCACCCTCAGGGAGAAGGCGAGAGAGTGGTTCCACCAACTCCCGACCGGCTCTATTTATTGCTTCGAGGACCTGCATCGGCGGTTCATGTTGAGGTTCACTACTTCTAAGAAGAGGAAGATAGAGGCGGAGTCCTTATTCCGCATCAAGCAGGGCATGGGGGATACCTTGGGAAGTTACCTGGACAGGTTTAAGGAGGAATTTTCCCAGGTACAGGAGATGCTAGGGCACACCATGATGGTGTCCATCACCCTGGGTCTCCAATCTGGGTTCTTTGCCATGGAGCTCAAGAGGTCGCCTCCGGTATCCTTTGAGGTGCTCCTGGAGAGGGCGGCAAGGGAGGACAAAATGGAGGCGGCATACCCGGAATTTGCCCGGAGGTTGGCCAGGTGGGCCATGGAGGAGGAGAGGCTAAGGGGTGGTCGAGTTCAGGAGGAGAGTAGGGCTGAGCCCCGGCAGAGGGAACAACCACAACAGCAACCGCAGCCCAGGTGGGGGCGTTAGGAGCCGGCAAATTGGTTAGGGTGGAGGTTGGAGTGGCAGGATCAGGCACCGTGGAGGGGTTATCAGGGAGGAGCTAATCGCCAGGGTGGCCTAGGACAGTTAAACCCCCAAAGGGGAGGCAGGGTCAGAGACCCCCTCTCCCCGATCAGGAGGAGGCGATGATGATTGCCCTGAGGGGAATAAGGAGAGGAAAGCAGAGGAGAAGGAGTGAGGTCAGGGTGGACCTGCCTTACTATGACTTCCATCAAGAGGAGGGACACGTCACGGCCACGTGCCCGGAGTTCCTCGAGATGAGGGTAAACAGGGAGCAGTAGCAGTAAAACCGTGAGGAGGTACTGATTGAAGAGGTCTGGCCTCGAGCGGAGGAAGAATGGTGCGAACACCGGGCAGATGTGGGGACCCGAGGAGGGATCAGAGTGATCCACGGGGGTGGGGGTGGGGGGTGGGGGTGGGGGTGGGGGGGAGTCGAGGCTTCCCACAAGGTAAGCCTCTATACCATGTATCGAAGGAGCATCCGCTCAACCTCCCTGACCCCGCCCCCGGATGAGAGGATCACTTTCTTAAGGGAGGACATGCCAGGTCATGAGGACCCATTCTGCGATGCGCTAGTCATCAAGACGGCCATCGAGAATTTCACCGTCTCCCGAATCCTCATCGATAACGGGAGCTCCATCAACATCATCTTTAAAAAGCCCTTTGATGTAATGCAGGTGGAGGCTAAGAGGGTGATGGCCTCCGACGGACCTCTCTTTGGATTCTCCAGGGAGAGGAAGGAAGTGGAAGGAGGAGTAGGACTCCATGTCAGCTTGTGGGGGCAGTCCAGGAACTGCAGATTTATGATAGTGGAGGCACCCAGCAGTTACAATGCCATCTTTGGGAGACCCCTCATCAGCGCCTTCCGTTGCGTCCCCTCATCCTTCCACCAATGCCTTAAGTTCAATGCGGAGGGGGTCTAGGTCCGAGTCCGCGGTGACCCCTAGGCAGCAAGAGAATGTTATGTGATGGTAATGAAATCCATCTCATGGCAGGAGGGAGCCAAAGAAATGGGGTAGAGGATGGATGAGTTGGTCGGGCGGGAAGCTGAAGAGGAGATGAGGGAGGAGGAAGAGGTAGGGGAGGCCCATTTTCGGGCAGCAGAAGAGGAGATTGTTCCGGAAGAGTCGACCGAGGCAATGGCCATGGATGGAGAGGAGGTCCTTGTCCCCGAAGGGGGGGATGTTGTCGAGTGGGAGGAGCAGTCCAGGCTGGAGGCTGCAGAGGAGGTAGTGGAGATGGAGGTTCTCACCCGGGAAGGCAGGGTGGAGAAGGTTCCCATCAGCGAGGGGGGGGGGGGGGGGGGTTGGCCCCGGAGGATCAAGGCCGGATGCTGGAATGCATCCAGAAGAACGTGGACATCTTCTCCTGGAGTGCGGTCGAGATGCCCAGAATTGATGCAGACATCACCTTCCACCGCCTCAACTTGGACCCGGAGGCTCGTGCCATTTAGTAGAAGAAGAGGTCCACTGCAGACAAGCTCGCTGAGCCCATCAGGGAGGAGGTCACCAAACTCCTCAAGGCCAGCTTTGTATCCGAAATTCAATTCCCCGGCTGGGTCTTCAATGTTGTCATTGTTAAAAAAGGAGACGGTCGATGGAGAATGTTTGTTGATTTTTCTTTTCTTAATAAATCATGTCCCAAGGATTGTTACCCCTTGCCTCAAATCAACACGCTGGTAGACAAAGCCGTCGGTTTTTCTGTAATGAGCTTTTAAGATGCTTTTTCAGGTTATCACCAGATTAGGATGCCCCCCCGACATAAAGGATGTCTCCTTCATCCCGGGGGATGGGTGCTACTGTTACAGAATGATGCCCTTTGGGCTGAAGAATGTCGGGGCCACCTATCAAAAGATGATATACCGCGTCTTTCGGGAACAAAAGGGGAAAAACCTGGAGGTGTATGTAGATGATCTCATGATAAAAATTTTGGAGGTCAAGTCCCATCTCCGTGATTTGGAGGAAACTTTTGGCACCCTGCAAAAATATAAGATGAGGTTGAACCACCTAAAATATGTTTTCGGAGCCAGCAGGGATAAGTTCCTGGGTCATCTCCTAACTCCCGCCGGGGTGGGGGGGTGGGAGTCGAGGCTTCCCGCAAGGTAAGCCTCTACACCATGTACCGAAGGAGCATCCGCTCAACCTCCCTGACCCCGCCCCCGGATGAGAGGATCACTTTCTCAAGGGAGGACATGCCAGGTCATGAGGACCCCTTCTGCGATGCGCTAGTCATCAAGACGGCCATCGAGAATTTCACCGTCTCCCAGATCCTCATCGATAACGGGAGCTCCATCAACATCATCTTTAAAAAGCCCTTTGATGTAATGCAGGTGGAGGCTAAGAGGGTGCTGGCCTCCGACGGACCTCTCTTTGGATTCTCCAGGGAGAGGAAGGAAGTGGAAGGAGGAGTAGGACTCCATGTCAGCTTGTGGGGGCAGTCCAGGAACTGCAGATTTGTGATAGTGGAGGCACCCAACAGTTATAACGCCATCTTTGGGCGACCCCTCATCAGCGCCTTCCGTTGCGTCCCCTCATCCTTCCACCAATGCCTCAAGTTCAATGCGGAGGGGGTCTAGGTCCGAGTCCGCAGTGACCCCTAGGCAGCAAGAGAATGTTATGTGACGGCAATGAAATCCATCTCATGGCAGGAGGGAGCCAAAGAAATGGGGCAGAGGATGGATGAGTTGGTCGGGCGGGAAGCTGAAGAGGAGATGAGGGAGTAGGAAGAGGTAGGGGGAGGCCCATTTTTGGGCAGCAAAAGAGGAGGTTGTTCCGGAAGAGTCGGTCGAGGCAATGGCCGTAGATGGAAAGGAGGTCCCTGTCCCCGGAGGGGGGGGGGATGTTGTTGAGTGGGAGGAGCAGTCCAGGCTGGAGGCTGCAGAGGAGATGGAGGTTCTCACCTGGGAAGGCAGGGTGGAGAAGGTTCCCATCAGCGGGGGGTTGGCCCTGGAGGATCAAGGCCGAATGCTGGAATGCATCCAGAAGAACGTGGACATCTTCGCCTGGAGTGCGGCCGAGATGCCCAGAATTGATGCAGACATCACCTTCCACCGCCTCAACTTGGACCCGGAGGCTCGCGCCATTTAGTAGAAGAAGAGGTCCATCGCAGACAAGCTCGCTGAGCCCATCAGGGAGGAGGTCGCCAAACTCCTCAAGGCCAGCTTTGTATCCGAAATTCAATTCCCCGGCTGGGTCTTCAATGTTGTCATTGTTAAAAAAGGAGACGGTCGATGGAGAATGTTTGTTGATTTTTCTCTTCTTAATAAATCATGTCCCAAGGATTGTTACCCCTTGCCTCGAATCAACACGCTGGTAGACAAAGCCGTCGGTTTTTCTGTAATGAGCTTTTTAGATGTTTTTTCAGGTTATCACCAGATTAGGATGCCCCCCCGACATAAAGGATGTCTCCTTCATCCCGGGGGATGGGTGCTACTGTTACAGAATGATGCCCTTTGGGCTGAAGAACATCGGGGCCACCTATCAAAAGATGATATACCGCGTCTTTCGGGAACAAAAGGGGAAAAAACTGGAGGTGTATGTAGATGATCTCATGATAAAAATTTTGGAGGTCGACTCCCATCTCCGTGATTTGGAGGAAACTTTTGGCACCTTGCGAAAATATAAGATGAGGTTGAACCCCCTAAAATGTGTTTTCGGAGCCAGCAGGGGTAAGTTCCTGGCTCATCTCCTAACTCCCGCCGGGGTGGAACCAAACTGGGACAAGGTCAAGGCAATCATGGAATTAAGGTCACCTCGGAATGCCAAAGAAATCCAACGGTTGACGGGAAGGTTGGATGGACTTAGCCGATTCCTCTCCTGGGCAGGGGAAAAATGTTCCCCCTACTTCAAAGCGTTTAGGTGGGCAAGAAATTCGAATGGACCCAGGAATGTGAGGAGGCATTTCGGTCCTTGAAAAAACAGCTCACCCAGGCTCCACTCCTCCAAGGACCAAAGGAGGGGGAATGCATGTCCCTATACCTGATAGTAGGGACCGATGCCCTGAGCTCCGTCCTAGTCTGAGAGGAAGGAAAGAAACAGCTACCAATTTATTACGTAAGCAGGGTGCTGAGATAGGCAGAGCTTCGTTATCCCATCATGGATAAACTGGCCTTCGCCCTGGTTATCTCGGCCCAGAGGCTTTGACCCTATTTCCTGGCACACTCAATCTGGGTGGTGACTGACCACCCCCTCCATAACATCTTCGAGGGGGTGGAGTATTCTGGAAGGTTGGCAAAGTGGTCGGTGGAGTTGAGTGAGTTTGACATTTTTTTCGTTCCCCGCCTCTCGATCAAGGCGTAGGTGATGGCTGACTTCCTGGCCGATTATGTGATCGAGGTGGCGGAGGAGAAGCTCACTCGCCCTATTCCTTGGAAGGTGATGGTATATGACGCTTTAGGGAGGCATTCCCTGGGGGTAGGAGTGGTTTTGGAAAGCTCTCAGGGAACATGAATCGAACAAATGGATGTGGTGCACTTCCCTATCACAAACAATCAGGCCGAGTACGAGGTCATATTCGTGGGACTGCGCCTGGCCAGAGAGTTGGGGTTTCATAATGTGGAGGTCCTCACTAACTCCATGGTGGTAGCCTCCCAAATCAATGGGGAGTTAGAGGCAAGGTAGTCTACCCTGTAGTTGTACTTAGCCAAAGTCAAGGGGATCATCGGGGGGTTCCAAACTTTCTCCATCCGCCACGTGCCCAGGGAAGAAAACGAACGAGTAGACCATATAGCAAAATACGGCCCCAGGATGGGAGGCACCATCACTGACCTTTTCCGACCGTCCAATGAAGAGGGATAATTAATGGAGGAAGACCAGCACCCCACATGGATGGATCATTTTGTAACCTTTCTGTCCACGGGGGAGTACCCGAGGGGATGGACCGAAAAGGGCTCAAGCACATGACAGCGTACTATCTCCTACGCGAGGGGCAGTTGTATCGAAAGACTCTCTCGGGGCTACTAGCTCGTTGTGTGGCCGAGAGGGAGGTGCAAAGGATCTTGGAAGAGGTTCACTCTGGTGAGTATGGGAGTCACTCGGGGAGTTGGACCCTGGAAGAAAGAATCGTCAGGCAAGGGTACTTTTGGCCCACCCCCAGTCAGGACATGGCCGAGTTTGCAAAAAAGTGTCACAAGTGCCAGTTGTATGCCCCACTCCAGCTACAGCTTGCTCAGCGACTCAAAAGCATCACGACACCATGACCCTTTTCCATATGGGGGTTGGACCTAGTAGGGCATTTTCCTCAGGCTAGCGGGCAGAAAAGGTTCTTGTTGGCCATGATAGACTATTTCTCTAAGTGGCTAGAAGTGAAGGATCTGGCCAAAGTTACCTCCCAGGTGGTCAGAAATTTTGTTTGGGGAGAAATCATTTGCAGACATAGGCTACCTCAGGCCATTGTTACAGATAACGGACCTCAGTTCGCTAGTGCGAAATTCATTAGCTTCTGTGAACAACTGGGGATTGACCTCCGGTTCTCCTCCGTCCCCACCCCAGGAGCAACGAGCAAGTGGAGGTGGCCAACAAAATAATTGTTAACCTCCTGAAGAAGAAAGTTGAGAATTTGAGGGGGAGCTGGGTGGAGCAGCTCCCTTCAGTTCTTTGGGCCCCGAGAACCACTCCCAACACAGCCACAGGAGAGACTCCTTTCAAACTCTCCCATGGCTGCGAAGCTGTACTACCCGTTGAGTTCGAGGTCAAGACACCCCGAGTTGTAGTGGCAGGGGCAGGAAGGGAAGAGTAGAGGTCAGAGAATGAGGAGGAGCTTCGACTCTCCCTTGATATGGTGGAGGAGCTGCACGACCTGTCGCTGTTCGGCAGGAGGAAGCCAAATGGAGAATGGCTAAGTATTTCGACAAGAACGTCCATGTAAAGCAATTCGTGGAAGGAGACCTGGTCCTGAAGAAGGTTGACGCAGTAGGAAGATCAGCCGCTATGGGGAAACTCCATCCCAACTGGGAAGGCCCCTACATCATGGAGGAGGCCTTGAATTCAGGGGGCTATCACCTCCGGAATGCAGAGGGGGTTACTCTCAATCACACTTGGAGTGGCGACGACCTGAAACGCTTTTACCCTTAAAAAACATGTATATACTTTTGCTTCATGAATGAAAATAAATCCCACTATCGCATCTTGTGTTCTTTGCGACAACTGTGATGGCAGGGGGGTCAGCGATTCGGAGACCAAGAGGCAAATGTTCTAAGTCTTCACGCTCTGGGGTAAGGTCTTGACGCTCCCCATGTCAGGCTTCCACCTAGTTGGCACAACTGAGTCTCGATGGACGTCATTATGACCCTAGGGCTAAGCCCGGAGGATGTTCAACACCTGCCCCTAAGGCTCTCACCTAACTGACTGGCCCGGTGGTAGCACCCGGGAGAGGCAAATGTTCTAAGTCTTCTCGCTCTGGGGTTAGGTCTCGACGCTCCCCCCGTCAGGCTTCCACCTAGCTGGTACGGCTGAGTCTCGATGGACGTCGTTATGACCCTGGGGATGAGCCTGGAGGATGTTGAACACCCGCCCTCAGGCTCTCACCTAGCCTACTGGCCCGGTGGTAGCACCCGGGAGAGGCAAATGTTCTAAGTCTTCTCTCTCTGGGGTTACGTCACAATTCTCCCCCTATCAGGCTTCCACCTAGCTGGCATAACTGAGTCTTTATGGATTTCGTTATGACCCTGGGGCTGAGCCCGGAGGATGTTCAACACCCGCTCTCAGGCTCTCACCTAGCTGACTGGCTCAGTGGTAGCACCTGGGAGAGGCAAATGTTCTAAGTCTTCTCGCTCTGGGGTTAGGTCTTGACACTTCCCCTGTCAGGCTTCCACCTAGATGTCACTGCTGACTCTCGACGGACGTCGTTATGACCCTGGAGCTGAGCCCTGGAATTGAATAGGGAAGGCCGCATCAGGCGAGCTCGCGAGATGGGATTGGGCGAGTTGGGATGGATAGTGGTATTAGGCAACCACTCCTTATCCCCCTAACTTCTACTTAAATAATCGTCAGCCCATCCCAAAGCCTTTAAAGGCGGGGCCTTATAGGCGACCTACTACTCGCGGGGCCTAGCCCGACATGAGCATATCCAAAATCCAACGGGGTCACGCCGCCGAAGTCGGCATGGGCCTGAGCGCGGCATGCCATCCGCGGGTGAGCTAGGATTGTGCAAGCTCTAACGACGACCGACATGATTCCCTAGCGAACACAAATCCTAGATCAAAAACATTCTAGCAAGTACAAAGCAAGATATGAAGGCGAGGAGAAAGAAGATAGAGAAATTTCATAAAAATCATTCTTCATTTCTCTAACATCTGTTGCAAAAGGTGAACTCGCCTTGGCGAGATTACAGGAGGGGAAGAGGAAGAAGTTACATATGAACAAAATACAGGAGGATGGGCGGTCAGTCGTCCTTCTCGCTGGGCGGTCAGTCCTCGAACTGCATGTCGAAGTTGTCCTCCTTCTTGCTGGGTGGAGTCGGCAGATACAGAGTCGGCATCAGATCCCTAACAGGGACGTCTTTGCAGCCCTCCGCCAGAATCCCCGTTCCCCTCATGGCCTTCAGCAGGCACTCGGTGGATTCGGAGGAGTTAATCCGCATCCGCTCCTGAAGTTCTCCCTCACTGACAGCTTGCGATCTCTTGTAGGGGTAGGGTGGCTCGCTGGCACCCTTCGGGAAGAGAAACTCCACCTGGAGGGCGAGGTCGGCAAGGAGGGATTTGTTCTGTCCCCTCAACTCCTCAATGTCGCCTCCTGCTCGGCGACCTGGGCTCGCAGAAGGACGACCTCCTTTTCCAACTCGACATTGCGAGCCCGTAACTCGTCGGTAGCTTCAGCGTCCTGTGAAGTAACATATCAGAGCTGCGATAGGAGGAGAAGTTTTATAAGTAAAAAGCCAAATGGGTAACGAGCGCTTACCAAACCGCAAGAGGCTTTTGCAAGTAGGCCCTCGACAACGTCCCGTCGCTTCTCCGTAATAGCCGTACTGTCTCTCGCCACGTCCCGCTCCTGCTCGGCTTTTCGCAGGAGTTAGTCAAGGTTGAAGGCGCGGAGGACCATCATGTGATGGATCTCAAAAGACCGCACGATGGCTTGCAGACCCTCATGGGCGATTTGGCGAGGGGGCATGCCCTTGAATGCCTCGGCAGCCGCGCGACCACACACGCAAAATCCCAGCCCGAAGGCGTGGTCTGCGGGAGGTTAACGAGCTCCCCAGGCGGGCGGGCAAGTAGAGATGGAAACCCGGTGGGCCTCCTCATCCCAGATCACCATTGGCTCGCCAGCCAAATCCTTGCACTTTCCCCCCTTGCCGAAGAGGGGATGATCCTTAGGGAGGCCCCACTCGTGAGGCAGGGTCACCTCGGCAGAAGGATGGGGAGAAGACTCGCGCCCCTTTTGGTCCTCCTCAGTCGTCGCTTCCTTTGGAAGGCTTTGCGGACAGGAATCAGAGGAGGTGTCGGGCAAGTCCATATATTTGGGAGACCGTCGCTGTTGTCGATCCCCCTGGAAACCACCCTGGCCTTCTTCTTATTTTGATCCTCGGGCCGGTGAGACGAGCCCGGCTTCTCAAAATCCAACCATCTCTTGGTGGAAGGGGGCTGACCACTCGCCAGATCGCCCGGCAGGCCGCCACAGACACCCGAGCACATTCAAGGGGATCGACAAAAATCCCCGGGTCCGCAAAGGGCGGGTGCTCGGGCAGAAGCCGCTCACCTGCAAAGGAAAAACTTGGTCAGAAAATTCTGAAGATCACTTTGACGAAATCGGCGAGAAGAGGGGGCAAGGTATACCTTCTCCAGGGAGGATAAGTGGAAGCGAGTCAAGGCCACCGTGGAGGTAGGCGACCTCAAACTCCTTGTGAAGGAAGAATTTGTGGAGGTCGACGTCATTGCCAGATACGGTAGGAGGGCGGTACACCTCCTCGCCCATTTGCAGGGGAGAAAAGGGGATGTTGACGAGGTCGCCCTTAATGAAGACGAGCCGGGTCATCTAGTTATGTTTTTTATTCGCGAGCTCGCAAACTTTTATGGAGGAACCGCCGAAGTAGTCGACTCCGTCAGGGGTGTCTTTGTAGGAGAACAACTTACGAAAGATCGTAAGGTTGAACTCGATCCGCTCTCGGTGGAGGTAGCAAACGAACACCACCATCATGGCGATGGCATTTGAGTTGAGCTGCGCAGGTACCGCGCCATAATACTTCAGGATCTGGCGGATCTATGGCCAGAGGGGAAGGCGCAACCCCACCTCAAAATGCGAGATGGGGAAGGCGAGCTCGTCCTCGTGGAAGTAGTTGATGGCCTCGTGATCCACCGGCATACGGGCTGTGGAGCCAGGCGGAACGAACTCGGCGATGAACCCGGCGAGCTCTTCCTCGGTAATATGCCCCTCAAAGAAGCAGTGCTTGTTGAAATGCCGAGCACACTTAGACCGGCCGTCAACATCGGGGTTAGTCTTCAACATTCTCAAACCCACAAAGGAAGTGCGAGCTCGGAGTGGCAGAGGGGTAACGAAATTTTGATAGAAATAAAGGCGTAGCAGGGGGTTGGTGAAGAGGGCTATTTATAGAAAAAGCAAGACAGGGTCGAGCCAGCCGAGCAGCCTAGCGCCCCCACGCGAGCTCACCGAGCCCAACTCACTATCCCCAACTCGGTGTCCAGCGAGTCTATACCCCCTTGTGGCAAGATGAAGCGTACCGAGGCGCGTGCCGATTATTTTAAACATACTTGATAAGAAAAATATATATGTTCTGAATTATTACAGGAAAAGTGCAAATATCATCTAAATAGAAGAAAATAGAAATACAACACGCGCAGGTTGGCGGCAACAGGAGGCGAGCATCAGTAGACTCGACAACGAGTCATTCCTGGTTACCCTGGTCTCGCGGCTCTGTCGCCGAACGTTGTGCATAGAGCTCGCAAAGCCATCCCAGGTTCTTATGAACATTCTGGAGGTCCTCTTCAATCTCGTCCAGCAAAGTAGAAGAAGATGCCGCTTCAATGGTTGAGCTGACCCCCCCTGCCCGAGAGTCACGTGAACTCCCGCTTCGACTCCTTGTTCTCCTTCCGCAGTAGGTAGAGCTCGTGCAACATCTTCTTGAAGACCAGCTCCCCTCTCCTCGTCCGCTAGGGGGGTCTCCAGCTCGGGGTTCAGAAAAGCGTCCAGCGCATGCGAAGAAGGCATGGGCAAGAAGCGAACCGAATCTGCGTAGTCGTCAGCCTCGGACTGATCTAGATCTGCGCAAGGGGGTGAAAGCAGTCCAACCTCAAATGCGAGCACCGCCAAGGAACCAAAAAGAGGGGGGGGGGGGTTAGAAATTTACCATGCACGTCTGAGGGGATGCGAGGAGGAGGCAGGCTCAGGTTCTTACCACGGCCATGACGAGGAGCTTCCGGCGAGGTGCGGAGAAAGCCGGGGACATGGATGTCTTTAGCGCCTCCCCCGACATCTACATGAGATGGCTGCCTAGAGAGGAACGACTCGGCTATCTCGGCCTCTGCGAGCCAAATCCCATGGTCCCAAACTTGGGAAGTGACTCTCGTGGAGGTATGCCGAGATCATGTCCTCCCAGCGTAGCTGGAGTAGGTTCGACTGACAGCTTGGAGACGTCGTGTAACATCCTATTTCCGGCTAGACCCCTAGGAGTCGGTTGGTCGTGACAGAACCCTAGGAAGCCCAAAAATTGAAATAAATCGATCGAGATTTCGGGTCACGGGTTGGTCACGCCCGTGACCGACCCGTCACGCTCGTGACCTAGGGCGTGACTCCTTCGACGATCGTCGATCCCAGGAAGACGATCTTCGGGCACAGAATTTTCAACCTGGCCCTGTCACGCCCATGACCAAGGTGTCACGCCCGTGACCTAGGGCGTGACCACCCTTCGACGACCGTCGATCTCAGTTCGACGATCGTCGACCTCAGAATTTGCCATTCGGGCATGTCACGCCCGTGACCAAGGTGTCACGCCCGTGACCTAGGGCGTGACCACCCTTCGATGACCGTCGATCTCAGTGCGACGATCGTTGACCTCAGAATTTGCCATTCGGGCATGTCACGCCCGTGACCAAGGTGTCACGCCCGTGACCAAGGTGTCACGCCCGTGACCTAGGGCGTGACCACCCTTCGACGACCGTCGATCTCAGTGCGACGATCGTCGACCTCAGATTTTGCCATTCAGCCATGTCACGCCCGTGACCAAGGTGTCACGCCCGTGACCTAGGGCGTGACCACCCTTCGATGACCGTCGACCTCAGTTCGACGATCGTCGACCCCAGAATTTACCACCCGGGCCTGTCACGCCCGTGACTTATGTGTCACGCCCGTGACATTGACCGAAACGACGGTTCAAGCCCGAAATTATTCTAACACGCGTGGTAATAAGTGCTGGTGTGGGAAGTTACACCAGGAGTAATTACGGGCCGTTTTTCCTTCTGTAATTATATAATAAAGGAGAAAGTGTTGGTCCAATAGGAATCGCCACCTAGCAAACACCTATTCATCTTCCACCATTTCTTATCCCTTCACTGTAACCGAAAAGTTATTAAGAGGAGCCTTCATGACCGTTAAGGCTTTACCCTTTCACCTCCCCACTTGCTGGCTTATAAAAGACCCCTTAGAGCAAGATGAGAAGGTTACACTCTTGACCAAACGGACTCAGATCTTTGTACCTTGCTACAGGAGAAGTTCAGTAACGCCACCACCGCACCATGGCACCCCATCGTTCATCTCGCCTCCAAACCGCGAACAAGGTCCTCCTCTGCTTCTTCTTTCATGGTAGATCTTAGGATTCTTAGAAAGGAAGTTCGTGCTCAACGGAGCCGGACCTATCTCTCATTTTCATGGAAAACCATGAAAAATGTATTTTTGAGTTCGCCGGAAACCGCCACCTCCGGCGGCCAAACCACCGCCGACCGCTAGCCATCGCCTCGACGGAGGTGGTGGTGGTGGCTGGCTGGCCAGGGAAGTGACCGAAAGGCCGGCGATGGATCACGGAAATGTTACAGGAAAAAAATGGTTTTCTGAGTTCTGTTTTCGGTTTCAGGTAGAAGATGAACAGTAAAATCAATTTTATAATATATAAATTAAATATATAATACATAATGGAAAGATAAATTATCTGAGTATATTTTGAGGCTGTAAAATGAGCACTTAGAGGCCGTTTTAGGAAAAATGACCAGTCACTAAAGTTGTAGCCCTTTGAGTCTAGTTTAATTTAAAATTGATTTCAACCCGTTTGGGTAAGCGGTTCGACCACAGCACCCGTTTTAGTGGGGGCTGTACCAAGAGTTGGGCAGAAATTAAAATGGATGCCCACTCTTTGTCCCTTGTCCAGATGACTTGAAATTTGGGCAGGGGGTTAACCTTAGCTATACTTAAAGGCAGACCAAAAATGGGAATTTTTGGAGATACTTTTCCAAAAGTTTTTGTTTCAATTTAATTAAGTTAGAGAAATTTATTTAAGTGGTCAAATGACCTCCAAACCCTCCCAAATTTTGGTATGTGGTCCCTGGCTATAAAACCTAGATCTGTACAAAATTCCAACTAGATTGGAGGAGTTTTGGGTAGGAAATCTTCTACCCTTAACTAGGCATTAGCGAGACATCTTTTAGTAAAAAGTGCACTAAGAGTATGGAAAGGTCAAATCACCTCAACGGAGGCTGATTTTCTGACCTCTGACTTAGAAGGGTGTTATAACCTGCTTGGAGAAAAATGGTGAAGTTTAGGGTTGATTTACCCTAGTTTCCAAGCTCAAACCCTAAATGAAGGGTTTTGAGGGTTGTGAAGGACATGGGGCAATTGCTCTTGTATTACCTTGAAACTCTGTAGAGTTGACAAAAGCCTGATAAGAATCGTCTGGATAGAATCTTGGAGAATTTGGAGACGAGTAGATACCTTAAAACCCTAACCTTAGTTTTAGGGTAAAATATCAAATAGGTAAATCCAGTCACTAAACCTTACTTAAAAGCTGTGAAATTCGGGTAGAGTGAGTTTTGGATCAGGTAGAACTTATAGCAATTTTTCTGGAATTTTATGTTGTTTATTGCTAGCACTTCATTTGTAAAGCTTGCTATGGCCTTAAACGATGTTTTAATTGTTTAGAAATTTTTGTTCATTGAAACCTCATGAAATCTTCGAGGTAAATGTTCTAGGTCAGAATAGTTGCCCCTGAATTTTTGTATGATTTTTAGTTGAGTAATTCTAGTACTTCATTCACAGATGTTAGAAAGGGGTTTTATGGTTTAAAAATTAATTATGGATGATATACTTGCTGGAAAATTATGAAATCTGGCCAATGTTATTTTGAATGTCCTATCTGCTTAGTATAATTAATTTACAATTTTTGAATGGATATTTTCTGTACTTGATTCATAACTAACAAAAGATAGAGATTATTTCTAAAATAGTTTCAGTGCCCTTTTGATGATAGAAAAATTGTGATATCTTGGATTTACCATATTGGGATAACATAATATTTATATAAAATTTGCTGGATATCTTGCATGAGAACTTAGGGTAGTTCATGTTCAAACTGGTAGCCCTTGGGATTTTTGGGAAAATTAATTAAATGTCAGATAAATTAGGAAAATTACCACATTCTGGATTTAGGCCATTTATATCCTGATAAGTCTCCAGTAAATAATTAAGGGCATTTGGATAAGTTTGGGATCGTTGCATAACCAGTTCATCATATAATCTAGGTCGGTCTGCATATACAAAATTTGTGAATTGAAATAAGACATGATCCGAGAAAGTCATTGGAGTTATTCATTTTGTCTGGGTGGACAATTGTGGATGATATCACGATAGGATGGTATGAAGAGTAGTGAGAAGTGGTGATAGTTAGAGTTAAGGGGTGCTCGGGTTCGACGATAGATCGTCTTCCCCGAAGAGTGGAAGGTTTAAAATCACCCTAGGATAGTTTATCGTAATATGAGAAGGGAATCGGGTTAAGGGAGATCAACCAATAACATTAAGTGCCTTGCGAAAGGGAACTTCGGGCCGTAATGCCGCCGTCTTGGTTCCTAGTGCCCCTTGAGAGCCCTTCACGGGGAATACCGGGGGCAGTCCTGGGCTAACGTAAACTGTAATAACAAACCGACAAGAGTAACTTAGTAACTAGGGTTGCACCCTTCACAAACACTGTTGGCACAGGAAGGTTGATGAGAGCTTCGGCTTGGATGGTTAAGAGACGGACGGGATGGTCCGGGGAGCTTCGGCTCGGTTGGTTTGGAGACGGACGTTTTGGTCCGGGGAGCTTCGGCTCGGCTTTTGTGTGTTAAATATTAAACTGCTGCATGTGCATAAAAATAGGAAAGATTAAGGTGGTGGGTTTTCGATATCGGGGAGTTCGATTGCACCGACACCGATATCGTTGACTCGGCAAGGTGACTAGCACTTAGCCAAGGTTAAGTCCGGCGGACCAGTCGGCAAGAGTACGCAGGAGTCCGCCTCGTGCACCAGGCGTTGAGGGCGTATGATAGGTCAGACCAGTGGTGCTTTTACTGGTTTTGAGGTGGGTGAGGCCCAACCCACCGCTTCCGTTTGCCACTATGGGAGTATCCTGGGAGTTATCTCCAGAAAGGGGGAACTAAAGGTTTGTGTACACAAAGTTAGGTGTGTGAGTTGCACTGCTTGAACATCATAACCCACCATATAGCTGCATATCATAATCATTCATAACAACCTTGACACCTAAAATATAAGTGGAATGGGACGCTTATACTTTAGGACTTGCAAAAACCCCTTGGTCTATAAGCTTGTGTGGGCAAGTTTATAAATTAAGGTCAATTTGATATATGTATATCTGCTGCTTGATAACCGACACCCCAACGTATAAGCGGTATGGGACGCGTTATACGATGGGAGCCTTGCAAAAGATCCCTTGGCTTACGTGTACTCACATAAGCGAAGGTTTAATTCTTACTTACTTACCTTTCTGTTATACCTATTACAACACCTATATTGTTCACCTGTTATAACTTGCTAGATAGGTCCACCGTCATCTGTTTTGGAATTTATCTCCACTTTCATGTCCTCCCTTTCTTCCTCTCCGCCCGGTGCCTTAGAGCGTGGGGGAAGGGGTGGGGGATGATAGGGCTTAGTCTTTTAGACTAACGATTTTCGAACCATATCATATTAGGGGATCGTGGAGCCCAGCCCGGAGGAGCAGCCCAGGAGGCCGGTACGCTTGGAGATGGGGCAGTCTAGCACTGGAGTCCAAACTGCAGGGACCGTGAGTCCTGACCTTTAGTAGAGTTTTAGTTTTTGCTTCCGCATTGAGTGATTTTGTAGTGAGGACTTGATGTACCGGGCATGAGCCCCTATATTTCTAGTATCTTTGTACTCTGATGCTTTCTGTGGACACTCCCTTCGTGGAGTTTATATATATGTGATTTATTATGGTGGACTGCATTTCTCTTTCTTTACTATATGCTACTTGATCGTGATCAAAAAGGCCGGCAGAATCGGCGCGTTGTGGTGACGACCTTCCCGGGTGCGAAGGTGTCACCGCAAAGCGGCGGTTCTGGGCATAAGACCCTGGGTTTCAAAAAAAAAGGGGTCTTACACGTCGTTGTTGTTAGGCCGGCCACCCGAATCGCCGAAGAGGTCGACGACCTCGTCTTCTTTGAGGTCAGGGATCCGCCGAGAGGAAAAACTGGCCTCATTTCTCAGAATCGACCCCAGCTCGTTGTATATGGGCTCCGCAGCAGGTAGAAGTTGTTTTACCTTCTTTGCCGAGGTGAGGTCGGTGAACTTGCGATGCGGGGCCTTGGGATCCGTTAGGCCTGCGACGTCGGTCGCAGTCTCGACACACTTCTTCAGTACTCGCTCGAGAACCTCCTTGGGGAGCGACATCCTCGCAAGAATAGAGTAAGGGGAAGTGCAAAAGACAGCCAGGTACGCAGGTAGTTGCATATATATAGCCGACGGTGGGTCCCCTCCACAAGATTCTCTTCTTGCTCCAGCCGCACTCGCCGAATCCTGTGGGGTTGGATGTATCTTTCTGAGTTTGTCCCAACCTCACAAAGAGCGGGGATTGTGTACAACCCCGTATCTGGCGAGTGGGTCGACAGAATCCACACCGGCCGGTCCAGACCGCCCTGCAGCCCGAGTTGGGTTCATGGCAAGTTCGAGCTCGGCAATCGTCGTGCCGATCTCGACGATCGTCGGGCCGAGCTCGAAGTTCCTGGAGCTGAGCCCAACGGCCGGTTCGGTGGATCGGCAGGAGCAGGGCGCGAACTCGTGCTCGCCCCAGGACAAGGGTCAGGCGAGTGCGAGTCCATCCCCCCTCCTTTTTCTTTTTGGCGAGTGGATATTTTAGGAGGTGGCATTAAGCGAGCTCGCCCGGTGTTCAGAGTTGTGTTTTACCATTCTTCCCCCATTGGTCTGCCCCTACCTCCTCAGAACAGCGGAGTTACGCTGTTGGCAGACCGACGTGGGGATCATATATCCTTTCAGAACAGCAGAGATTGACTATTTGCAGGTCGTTTTCAATTTCCTATAAATAGGACCCAAGGGGTACCTCAAAAAGACATGCTTACTAGTTCTCGGGTCTTCTAGCGCTCTTTGAGGTACCTTAGCTTCAGCACCTGGCTAAGGAGGGGAAGCGCTCTAAGATCTTCTGGGTGTGTGGAGAGACCTCCGTGCTGGAGCCTTGGGTCCATCCCTAGTTCTTTTTCCTTAGTCTCTTAGGCTTGCGGGAGAGAAGTATTTGTGCGGTCACCCCTTCCCCGAGGGTGAACTCCACAGAGACTGGTTCTCCGATTTCAACAGGTGTTTGGTTCATGTTGTCTTACTGATGCCACGTTTTGAAATAACATTATAATTTTATATGGAGGTAATCTAGATGTTGGCCTAAATTGGTGGGTGAGTTAGTTCAGTTTTATGTTCTAAATTTGATATAAAATACAAAAATAGGAAGAACACGTGCGAATTGGGCGCCCAATTCGTTCAATTTCAGCGAATTGGGCGCCCAATTCGCTCAATTTCAGCGAATTGGGCGCCCAATTCGCTCAACGAATTAGGCGCCCAATTCGCTCAATTTCAGCGAATTGGGCGCCCAATTGGCTCAATTTCAGCGAATTGGGCGCCCAATTCGCTCAATTTCAGCGAATTGGGCGCCCAATTCGCTCAATTTCAGCGAATTGGGCGCCCAATTCGCTCAATTTCAGCGAATTGGGCGCACAATTCGCTCAATTTCAGCGAATTGGGCTCCCAATTCGCTCAATTTCAGCGAATTGTGCGCCAAATTCGCTAAATTTCCTTTTCCCCCCTTTATTGCGCCTCACGTGCCTCAGGCGCGCGCCTGCGCCTTGCGCCTATGCTCCGGGGCCCCTTTGCACCTCGGTGCGCCTTGCGCCTTTGACAACATAGCTTGCGAGGTGTTGGTTAGCGGAAGGTCTCGCACGTTGCTGACTTCATCTGCACTCGCTCTACGACTAGTCGGCTCCCCCTCTCTTGTCTATAAATAGAGGAGGCAGGGTGCAAAACTTTCGTGTTTTTCTTGTTCGATCCTTCCCGTGCGAATTGCTTTGAGCAAGTAGGTGATTCACCTTATTCTCGCTCACTATGTCGACTTCGAAGGATATATGCATGTGTTGCATGTATTGTGTGAAGAACTTTGCTGTCGCGAGATTCAGGAATTCGATGACGCTCGAGGCCGAGCTAGAGGCCTTCAGAACTTGCTTTCTTCCATAGAGTTATAAGGCGAGGTTACCCTCTAGGGTGAGTATGCAAATACTTTTTTTGCAGATCAACTCGCGTTCCCTCTGCAACATTTCGAGGTGGGGTTGTGAATTCCTTTGTGCCCTGAAGTCTGCCAGATCCTTCGCTGCTATGGGTTGATCCCTGCTCAGATCAACTCAAATGGTATTACGATTATTGTCAGGTACCTGTGCTTCCTTCACGAGGAGGGGATCACGTTTAACATTATTATCTTTCCTATGGTAGATATTGAGTCGAGTTTGAGTGATTTTTGGCTTGACTCGAAATTGAAATTTTCAACTCGAAATCGATTTTGAGTCGAGTCGTCTCGACTCAAAATGGAGCGATTCTGAGTCGGCTCGAAATCAAATTGAGTCAGCTCGAAATTGAGTAATTTTCCTCTTTATTCCTAGTTGGCTCAAAATTAAATTGGGAGACCTATAAGTTTAGCAAATGTAATACTTAAAGCTTTCATTCTTTTTATTTAATTTTAAATTTTATTATTTTTAATTAATTCGAGTTGATTCGAATCATATTTCGAGTGATTCGGGTCCGGCTTGAAATCAGATTCAAGTCAAATTAAATCGACTAAAATTGAGACGAATTAATTTTAACGGATTCTGATTTGGCTCAATTTTCGAGCGACTTTCGAGTTTCGAATAATATGCTCTGCCCTAGTCTTTCGCAAGGTTTTCAAGATGGGTACGACTAAAGAGGGCGTCGTCTTTTTCTAGAGCCATACTTGCTCGATGGTGGGAACCTCTAACAAGGTCCATTGGTGGAATGAGAGGTTCGTCTTTGTGCAGGGCGACTTCGGCAATATTTTCCATTGGCCAAAGCAGGCAGGGCTGGAGGTCTTCGTTCCTCCAATTCCGAGCGGGCAGCAACTTGATCTACAAGTCGCCCTTATGAAGAGAATATTTGACATCATGCGCTTTCGCCAGCGAGTCGATTATCTCGTCTACATCACACCCGACAAAGGTTTTTTATTAGTTTGGCGAGTTCATTTTTTTCGAGTGGATAATTTGACTAGCGTATATTTTATCCCGCTCTTTCTCTTCATTTTGTATAACTATTCTTCATGTGTTGTTTACTTTTGAAACTTGCATGGTTCATGTGAACAACCTCCCTCTTGCCGGCGAAGCCACTCCTTGTGCATCTGACGAGATCCCTCCTCGGCGCAATGGGGAATGTTCTTCTAGACCTGGCGAGGCGTGCTCCGCCCTTCGATAAGAGCTTGTTGATATTCCTGCGAAACTCCTTGCTGAATCGCCTCGTCGGTTTGAGTGGGAGTTCTCAAGGACAAAATGTCGAAAAGAGATTGCCTATATGTGTAGTCATGGCGAACATGGTGATGAATCTGACAACACCCCCTTTTCACACACCAATTATGGACATGGGGTGGGAAGAACTTAAATCTTAGAAGATCCCTTGATTTAATGGGATGATTGATGCCCTAACCCTGCCGTATAAAACTACTACATCAATTATCCAGCTGTAGACATTGGCGCAGGCAGATAAAGTAAAAGACAAAGTCAATGTAAATCTTTTTAGGATATATTTATAACCTGCTGTACATTGTAAGAGTCATATAGTGATGTGTCATGGGCTTGGCCCATCAGCCCAAACTGCTATAACATTATAAATAGAATCTTACATGTTTTTTAAAAACACCACACCTGAATAAAAACTACAATAAAACTTATAAGAACTTTCTCCTCAGTTTTTTGCTATCATTGGTATCAGAGCAAGGTTTCTGGACCTTGAAAGCTCAACACATAATTGGAGAACATGAGTACGTCCATCTTCACAACGTCTCAGACTTCCATTCCTGTCTTCAATGGTGAAAAATACGATTTCAGGAGTATTCACATGAAAGCTGTTTTCATTTCCCAAGGCTTATGGGATATTATTATAGCAGGTCCTTTACCTGTATCTCCTGTAAGTCCTACACTCGAAATAGGTAAGGAACTAACAATATCAACAAATACTATACAAAAAGATGCTCGTGCATGATCTATCAAGGTGTATCAGAACATATATTTCCACGGATCATGGGTGCTCAAACGTCAAAAGCAGCGTGGGACACATTAAAAGAAGAATATAAAGATGATGAGAAGGTCATATCCCTAAAGCTTCAAAATGCCTGGAGGGATTTTGAAAACCTGAAGATGAAAGTTGGGGAAAAAGTAGAAGACCTCCTGACTAGAACACTTTATTGTGTTAATCAAATACGTTGCTATGGAGACACAATTGAGTATAAGAAGATTGTACCCAGGATATTGCGCAGTTTACCTGCATCATATTATCCTATAATCACTGCAATTGAACAGTCTCAGGATTTAAAAACTCTTCCCTTAACTGCTTTAATGGGTTCTTTAAAAACTCATGAAGAAAGAATGAATGAAACTACACACAGCTTGGATCAAGCACTTCAGGTAAAGCTTCAGTTGTCAAAACCAAAAGATAAAAGGACCTGGACTACAACAGCATGACCTTCCTCCTCTACAACTAAACCTAGTAATAACAACTGGAAAGCAGGAAAAGGGAAATACAGACCAACCTCTTCAACACCTATGGAAATAACAGAAAAGTATTGCCATATATGTAAAAAATCAAACCACTTTCCCAAAGATTATTATTTCCGGTGTAAAACCTGCAAAAACCCAAACCATTCAGATCAACACTGCTGGAATAAAACAAAGGAAAGTGCTAAGGTAGCTGAGTTACAACAAGAGAACATAGAGGATATGTTCTATTCATCAACCTCCCCAAATTCAGTCACATAGGATACATGGTTTCTTGACAGCGGCTGTTCCTGTCACATGATTAATAACAAAGCAATGTTTGCAAATATAGATGAGACATGTAAAGCTAAAGTACTCTTGGGGAATGGTGTCTTAGCTAGCATTGAAGGTAAAGGTACTATCTTTGTTCCAATTACTCTAGCTAAAGGACTGCATATTGCTGAAGTATGTTATGTGCCTTCATTAAAACAAAATTTATTAAGTGTGGGACAGCTAGTATCAAAAGGATATACAGTTTCTTTTGATCATCAAGGAGGGCATATATGGCATGCTACCTCAGGCAGCCATCTAATCTCAGCACCAGTAACTACAAACCGATTATTTTCCTTATCCATGTCTGGTATTCAGCAAGCAGCTCTCCTTTGTCATCACAAGGTAAACCCTCTTACTTTATGGCATCATAGATTAGGGCACCTTCATTGGAAAGCCTTACAAGTTATGCAAAGTAAACAACTTTCCATTGGCTTACCTAACTTCTCACACAAACATATACATATATGTGAAGACTGCACATATGGGAAAATACATGTTCAACCCTTTTAGAAAGATATCATACCACGATCAGCACAACCATTGGATCTCCTCTATACATATTTATGGGGGCCTGCCCCAACACCATCTATGGGAGGTAACCTGTATTTCCTTCTTATTGTGGATAATTATAGCCGTTATATGTGGATTTACCATCTCAAACAAAAATCTGAAGCTTTAAGTAAGTTTCAAGTATTTAAGAAGGAAATAGAAATGGAGTTAAGTATGAACATTAAGACATTAAGAACAGATAGAGGTGGAGAGTTCACCTCAATAGTCTTCACAAAATTCTGTCAGGAAGCAGGAATCAAGAGACAATTCACTGCTCCATATACTCAACAGCAGAATGGTATTGCAGAAAGAAGAAACCGAACGATACTAAATATGGTGAGATGTTTACTGCATGCCAAGGGCTTACCTAAAAAATTCTGGGCTGAAGCAGCTCAGACAGCTATTTATTTAATAAACACAGTACCATCTAAAGCCCTAGGAAGCACTACCCCTTACTTCTTGATAAAACAGAGAAAACCAATAGTGACTCATTTAAAAATATTTGGGTGCATAGCCTATATCTTAATAACAAAGATTGGAAGAGATAAGTTAGAGAAAAGAGGGGAGAAGTGCATTTTCATTGGCTATAGTGAGAATGCAAAGGCCTATAGAGTATATAATCCTGTTACAAACAAAGTCAAAAATATCTAGAAATGTGATTTTTGATGAAGCTGCATCTTGGAGCTGGGAATCAGAAGAACCATCTACTCTCTTACCTGGGATACCGGTTGAGCAAGTGAATTACCCCATCCAAGATTCTCCCAGAAGACAAGAGGAACATTTACCTCCTGATAGAAGCCCACATGAGTCTCCTATTGATTCACCTTCATCATCTTCCCATGCTTCATCACAGGATCATAGCCCTGAAGACTCACCTGTAAGCTCTCCTACACCTCTTAAAACTTGTAGCATGCATGATTTATATAGGGCCACAGAAGGTATGAAAACAGCATTATTAGCTTCAGTTCCAACCTCCTTTGCTGAAGCTTGTATAGATCCCCATTGGACAGCCGCTATGAATGAAGAATGGGAGACTATACTGAAAAATCAAACATGGACATTGGTAGATTTACCCCTACATAAAGCTCCTATTGGTATTAAATGGCTCTATAGAATTAAATACAATCAAACAGGAGCTTTAGACAAATATAAAGTTCGTTTGGTTGTCAAAGGGTACTCACAAAAACCTGGAGAGGATTTTGATGAGACCTTTGCCCCGGTGGCTCGTATGGATACGATACATTTACTTATAGCATATGCAGTACAATACAAACACCCAATTATCCATCTAGATGTAAAAGCTGGTTTTTTGAATGGCTCACTGAAAGAAGAAATTTACGTAGAATAACCAGAAGGTTATATCAAGCAAGATAAAGACAGTAAGAAAGTGTATCGGTTGCACAAAGCATTATATGGACTCAAACAGGCACCCAAAGCCTGGAATGAGCATATAGACCACTACTTCCTACAATAAGGATTTACCAGATGTGTAAATGAACCATCACTGTACTCTAAAGTGGAATCATGCAACCAAATTCTTATTGGACTTTATGTAGATGATATACTTATCACTGGCAACTCAGTAACAATGATAAATGATTTTAGAAATTAGATGAAAGCCTCTTATCAAATGACTGATTTGGGACAGATGAAATACTTCCTAGGTATTCAAGTTTATCAAACCCCAGAAGGTATTCATCTATCTCAACTCAAATTCATTCAAGATTTTCTTATTAAAACTCAGTTTCAACATTGCAATCCATGCAAAACACCTATGCATGTTTCTGAAACGTTGAGAAAGGACTATGAAGAAGAAGAAGAAGTAGACACTACTGCATACAGATCCATAGTAGGATCTTTGATGTATATTACTAATACACGACCAGATATAGCTAATGCAGTTAACCAGGTGGCAAGGTGTAAGACCCCCCCCTTTTTTTTTTCCTTTTCAACCACCGGGGTCTTAGCCCAGAATTGCCGCTTTGCGGTGGCACCGACATCTCGGGAAGGCAACCACTACAAAACGCCAATTCTGCCGGCCCTTTTCGATCACAAGAGAGAGAAGCATTTATACAAAAGTGTAAACAAGTCCACAGAAAACATGTAAATAAAAGAGAATCATATCAAGTCCATCAGTACATAACAACAGGAAAATAGATAAATGGGCTCGAGCCCAGTACATCAGAGTCCTCACTACAAGTCTCTCATCGCGGAAGCTAAGAAAATGCTAATCACTCACGGAGCTGGTCGCAGGTGCACCGGTGCTAGACTGTCCCACCTCCATGCGCACCGTACTCCGCTGGTGCTGGTCCCTGTCTCCCATCCGGAGCTCCTGTAATGTTTGGTTCGGAAACCATTAGTCATAAAGACTAAGCCCTATCATCCCCTACCCCTCCCACCATGGCTCCTAAGCACCGGGCGGAGAGGAGGAAAGGGAAGCTACAAAAGTGGAGAGTAGTCAAGCAAGTGACGGTGGACCTAACTAGCAAGGTATATCAGGTGAACAATATAAATGTTGTAATAGGTAGAACAATTAATAAATAGCAAATTGCATTAAAGACTGCTAGAGAATAGAAAGTAAGCAACGAGTAAGTAAGTATGTAGTAACCTTAACTTATATGAATGCCCATACAAACTTATAAGTTAAGGGATCTTCTGCAAGGCTCCCATCGTATAAAAAGTCCCATACTGATTTATACGTTGGGGTGTCGGTTGTATGCAAATATGAGTGTAGTGATATGCTATGCCATGATTCATGCAAGTGCAATCCACGCACACGACTCTATGCGCACAGACCTTTAGTTCCCCTTGTTCGGGAGGCTAGCTTCACCCCCAGGAACCTCCGTAGTGGCAAACGGAGACAGTGGGTCGGGCCCCCCACTCCTAGGCGGGTAACCACACTACCAGGCCTAGCCCTTCCGTACGCCCCTAGAAGAACACAACCTAGAGTATCCGCGTACTGCTGCTGGATGTACCCTCCAGACTTTTCGCCGAGTCATCGTACCGCTGTCGGTGTGATCGATCGCCTAGTACCGATGACCCACCACTTTTCTCCGTACTCCAACCCTCGAGCCCGCGGCCCCCCGGACAGTACTGTCCGTGCATCTACCTTCAGAGCTACTGTCTGATGGCAAGTAATCCTATGATTCTACTTTCCTAGCTACCGGGGAGTGAGTGTGTGCAACCCTAGTTATACTAGTTGCTCTTTTAATTTTTATTACTCCTATGGTTTACGTTAGCCCAGGACTGCCCCCGGTATACCCCGTGAAGGGCTCTCAAGGGGCACTAGGAACCAAGACGGTGCATTACGGCCCGAAGTTCCCTTTCGCAAGGCACTTATTATTATTGGTTGTCTACCCTTTACCCAATTCCCTTTTAGTTGCTTTAGTTCTAACCCTAGAGTATTAAGACTCTTCCTCTTCTTCCCGGGACGGACGATCTTTCGTCGTCCCCGTACTCCCTTACCCTAACCAGTCCCACATTCTACTTATCCTGACTTCTAATAATGAACTCAACCTTAACTTGCCCTACCAACCATCGATTATCAGAATTCCGTGGTTTTACTAAATGCAGACCATCCTAAACTATATGAGGTACACAAGGGGAGGTACTCCAAATTATCTTCCAAATCTCCTATAAAATTTACTGGAGATCTATCATGACTTAATTAGCTTAAATCCAGAAATTTATAATTTTCCTAATTAATCTGATATTTATTTTATTTTTCTCAAAGATTGGCCATGGGTAATTTTTAACATGAACTACATGATATTCTTAAGTTATGGCCACCCAAAAATTGTGATCACTAAATAACTGTAAGGTATCATCAAATACTAATTTGCAGGATTTTACAAAAGATATTTAGCCTCTAATTAATTTATCCATTATAATCTCATTATTCCCTTTTAAAGAAGGAAGTACTGAAATTACTCAGCATAAAATTATAGAAAAATTACTGACTAATAGTATGATACGGAGAAGATCGTTGTGCAAAGAATCATAATTTTACCAGCTTGCTAAGCACTAAAATAGATTTAATCCAATATCCACGATAAATAATACTTAATGAAGCAAGCCTTAGAATTAAGCTTTTAAAATCCCATAAAAATTCACAGAGTTTTAAAATCATACTAAAGGTTCTCTGCCTAAATTTCATCAATTTCCAGGAAGTTTGTACTCCATAATAAATTTTCTAAGCAAATCATACAACTACAAAATCATTAAGGAAGTACCCAAAATAGTGATCATAAAATTCATAGAAAAATATCCAGAGCTTGTACTACCCCTATAACCAACTCTACCCATTTCTCATCACTTTTTAATGTGATTTGGTGTCATTTCCTATCTCTACAAGTTTTGCGCCCTAAACTAGGGTTAGATTTTTAGATATTCCAACGATCTCCAAATCTACTAAGATTTCATCCAGAGAACAATATTAGCCCTATGGTTCTCATCACCCAATCTCGGGTCAATCCGAGGTCATTTGACCACATGACCTTCACAAACCACCAAGACCCATCCTTAGGGTTTGGCCTTGGTCCTTAGGGTAAACTTACCCCGATCCACCTCCAACTCCATGAGGGGGTGCTAGAGAATATTACTAGCCAGTGGTAAAAATCTCAGCCTCTGTTGAGGTGATTTGACCACTCAAACTTCAACAGTGCACTTTTAACATAAGGCCTCTTATTAGGGCAAAACTTTGGGTTGATCATTTCTGATCCAAACCATCTCCAAATGAGATGAAAAATTAAACAGAACCTTATGGTGAACCCAGGGACCACTCACCAAAATTTGGGAGGGTTTGGAAATTATTCAACAATCTAATTAAAATCGGCTAGGATTATTGAATTTTTCTAAAAACTATAGAAAAATACTCTCCGAAAATTCTCATTTTTGAATAGCACCTAGATATATGTAGGATTAGACCACACCCCAAATTTCAAGTCATTTGGATGGCTGGGTTGGAGTGGGGAATTTTTCTAAGGTCAAGGCAGCCCTCTGGATAGACCTCACCAAAAAGGGTGCTGTGGTCTAACCAGGATCCTAAATCGAGTGAAATTAATTTTGAATTAAACTAGACTTCAAGGGCTACATTTCCTATGTTGATCATTTTTCCCGTAGGAGCCTTTAGGTATTTTTCCCAAATTATTTAACATGACAGATATCTCACTCAGAAATGGGTTTAAAAACTAGAATTTAATTTTTTATGCCACTATTCATCTTCTTCAACAGCCCGAAACAGAGGCATAAAACCTAATATCCTGTAGCTTTTCCAAGCTATTTCCCGGCCACCCAGCCATCTCTCTGGCCGGCCACCACCACCACCACCTCCGTTGAGGCGAGGGCTATCGTCGGGCGGCGGCACAGCCGCCGGAGAGGCGGTTTCCGGCGAACCCGCCACCATGAAACTTTCGGAAAACCACCAATACGCTCACCCGATCTGGCTCTTTTGAGCCCGATATCTCTCCTAACGATTCCTAAGATCTATCCGCAGAAGAAGAGGGAGGGGAGGACCTTGTTCGCGGGTTGAAGGCGTGCAGAGCGTCGGGAAGCCATTTGCGCAGTGGTGGCGTCGCCGGAAATTCTTCAACAGCAAGGAGGAAGTCTGAACAGTTGAGGGAGTGTAACCTTTTCCTCTCGCTCTCAGGAATCTTTTATAGATGAGCAAATGGGGAGGGGAAAGGGTGAAATGTTGGAGATGAAACGTTGGCGGCCATTAATAACTCCCCTATGACGTTTCGGTTATGACGATTGGCAGTTGAAAAGTTGGGAATGAAGAGGTGCTTGCCAGGTGGCAATTTCCTACTGGACCCACTTTTCCTTAATTATTAACATAATTAAAGTAGGGAACGACCCATAAATACTCTTGATTTTTCATCCCCACCGCCAGAATTTATTAAGGCGTCGGTTACCGAAACTTCCAGTCTGGCTGTCGTTTCGGCCTTGGTCACGGGCGTGACGCATAGGTCACGGGCGTGACAGGCCCGGTTAGCAGTTCTGGGTTCGACGATCGTCGAACTAAGATCGACGATCGTCGAAGGGTGGTCACGGGCGTGTCTCTTGGGTCACGGGCGTGACAGGTCTGGAGACCAATTCTGGTTCGACGATCGTCGAACTGGGATCGACGATCGTCGAGCGTGTCACGCCCTATGTCACGGGCGTGACATGGTGGGTCACGGGCGTGACAGGCCCGTGTGGCCAAATTTGGTTCGACGATCGTCGAATTGAGATCGACGATCGTCGAGCGTGTCACGCCCCTTGTCACGGGCGTGACATGGCGGGTCACGGGCGTGACAGACCCGTGTGGCCAAATTTGGTTCGACGATCGTCGAATTGAGATCGACGATCGTTGAGCGTGTCACGCCCCTTGTCACGGGCGTGACTTGGCGGGTCACGGGCGTGACCAACCCGTGACCCGATTTCCTAGTCGATTTATTTCAAGTTTTGGGCTCCCTAGGGTTCTACCACAACCAACCGACTCCTAGGGGTCTAGCCGGAAATGGGATGTTACACAAGGTATATGCATAAACCTACTAAAATGCATCAGTTAGCAGTGAACAGAATCCTCCGCTACCTGCAAGGAACCAAAACTTATGGACTATAATATCAACAAGACTCAACTACAGATCTCATTGGATATTCAGACTCAGATTGGGGTTCAAATCTAGATGACCGTAAAAGCACAAGTGGCTTTATGTTCTTTTTAGGATCAAAGCCTATAGCTTGGATAGTCCGCAAATAACAAGTAATTGCTTTGTCCACTACCGAGGCAGAATATATTGCTCTCAGCGCTGCAAGTTGCGACTGCTAAATGAAATTACCGGAAAAGATCTAAAATCGCCAACACAACTTCTCTGTGATAACATGTCAGCGATATTCTTAGACAAAAACCCAATAACCCAACGCAAGAGTAAGCATATCGACTTACGGCACCATTTTATATGTGATCAAGTCGAAAAAGGAAAGATCGAGGTAGAATACTGCCCTACAGAAGAACAACTGGCGGATATCTTGACGAAGTACTTAGATCGCCTGCGATTTTGTAAGCTCCAAGATGCCATTGGTGTCATGCCCGACAAGGTTTAGGAGGGGGATTGATGCCCTAACCCTGCCGTATAAAACTACTACAGCAATTATCCAACTGTAGACATTGGCGCAGGCAGATAAAGTAAAAGACAAAGTCAATGTAAATCCTTTTATGATATATTTGTAACCTGCTGTACATTGTAAGAGTCATATAGTGATGTGTCATGGGCTTGGCCCATCAGCCCAAACTGCTATAACATTATAAATAACATCTTACATGTTTTGTAAAAACACCACACCTGAATAAAAACTACAATAAAACTTATAAGAACTTTCTCCTCCATTTTTTGCTATTAATGATGAGAAAAATGTTATTCGCCTCAGCTCGCTCCTTCATTTATGGACTAAAGATGGCGAGCCAAATGACGATGCCTTCAACATCTCGTTTGGCTTATATGGGCGAGATGATGCTAAGGTTTTGCGGGATGCTTCGCCTCGCTACCCGGCGGACCAGAGTTCAAGGTCGCACCTACGAAGTCTGGAACTCGCACACCAAATTTTGGGGAGCCTTCTGAAGGCCGATACGACCATTCGCCTGCACGAATCATTGAACGATAAGTTGCAGGTGGTCTCTACAAAGGCACAGGAGAAGCTGGCGAGCATTGAGGATAGGCTGGCTGATGCCAAGGCGAGACTATTCGAGGGGAAGTCTTATGAAGCTACCCTTGTAAGATCTCGCTCTCTTTGTCTTACCCGCCAGTAATTTTTCTTTGGGGGGGGGCGTCGGGTTCCACTCCAGTATGAGGGGGGGAAAAGGGGGGAGGGGGAGGGAGGAGAAAGAAAAAGAGGGGGAGGGGAAGAAAAGGGGGAGAGAAAAATTATATATAGAAGAAATAGGGGTTCCTCTCTTGTATGTCGGGTTCCTCTCTGGTTCCTCTCTGTTTGCATCACTTTTTGTTGAATGTTCGTTATTATATTAGACATAAGACTTCGTTCGATTTGATTGAATTGAGGCTGACATTAAATTAAATTGATACGACCTTCAATTCTAATTGCTAGCTTTTATTCCGTCCAACGGAGTGGACCCTTCAAGATTTCTTTTGCTCTTAATAATAGCAGAAAAATAGTATAGAGATAACATGGTTTAGGTATTAGCTTTAATAATAATAACAATTAATTAAACAAAAACAGCTACTAAGAAAATTTGTGGATTTCCGCATAGCAGGCATTCTGTTGCAAGACATCGACAGCAACCTCCAATCCAAACGGGACCGAAATCAGGTATGTGGCAGGCAACATTTTTTTTCCAACTCAAAGCTTAATCATAAGATTTCAACATCAAAGCTTCCTATTTTGCTTCCATAACAAACAATAAATATGGTAAAAATCATTTCTAAGAAATGAAAATCATTATACAGATCGAGTAGGTGAATAGATTTTGTGCGCGAGATATACTGTGCGGCTGAACTAAACCGTTATAGAGAGACTATAAGACTTGAAGGATAAGATTGAATGGCATGCAACATTTTGAAAGAACAACTTCATGTATTGTTTTTGTATACTTCTCTGTGCAAATTCAGTCTCACATTCAAAATAGATTCATGCCTCAACTTACAATGAACTGACATAGGCTTTATTCACCATAAATTTTTTTCTCTTGATGAATTTATACAAAAATGCGATCATCATACTGCCACCAAGAAAAGCAAACTAGTTTTGAACATAAAAGTGGATGAAGTTCCTTAGGTGAGATCAGGCATTCACAAACGATAGTGTTCATAACCATCACGTTCATGACCACCACAACAGTGCCAAGCCGAGCAAAAATGCCGGTGAATTCAATGAGGCCAGCTACAAAAAATTATGCCAACGTGATAATATATGCTGAATGAAAAATGAGAGAGGTATTACGAAAACAGATATAAACATTCACAATGAGCATGCTACAAACTATAGGAGACTGAACCGTGTTCAAGCCTCAATCCGTGCAGCCTTAGCTCGATTTCTTCGCTCTTCGCATTAGCTAATTAAACCTCACCCTCAAACTTGTTGTGGAAACACACACACAAATAATTTACGATGGAGAGGGCAACACTAAAGATCTTCACAACACCCTCAAATCTTTCTTCAAGGCTTGAAAATTATAAGAACTTGACTCCGACTCTTGCATTCGCAGGCACCTTCTTGTTTAATGTGGTTTGGTTATAACAAGATTTCTACTTTTACTATCACAACCACACTTCAGGCTTGCTCAGTAGATGAAACTCAACACTAACAATTATCCAAAACATAAATATGTACTCAATAAACTTAGTAATTCTGATGCCTCCTTATTTAGAATGAAATTAATTCATATATATATATATATATATATATAGTCAGAAAAAAATAAATTACTATTTAATAATGCTCCAAAATTTCCCATGAGGTCATCATTTTAACTTGAACATCCCTAACAGAGACAGTAATGTAGCCTCCCAGTCCATTTGTATTAAAGTCATCCCTGCCATGGATGACAAGCTGAAATCAATTTCTTATCAAAAATCCGAATATACATAAAATAATGGTGGAGAATCCTTTCCACAATTTTGAAGGTCAACTTAGTATATCGAAATAGAAAATGGAACAAGACGTGAGTAATGACTTCTCAAACTAAAAGACCTAACACACAACCACCATCAGGACCAGCCCATATAATTGAAAGAACTCAGAAATATTGAAAGGAATACTTTGCTTACCACAAATTTAGCACGATCTGTGCACAAATCCACCAAATTAGACCAACCCTCTACCTCCAGCACGAGAGAAATCTACCAATCTTTTTTTTTGATACCAGCAAGCAAGTAAAACTCCTTCAGTTTATTGTACGAAACTAGAGAAGCAAAGAAGAAGAGTAAAGCCCTCCTTGCCCTAGAGTTGTGGCCAAAACAAGATGTCGAGTGAGCAGAAAATAGCCTAGGAAATCGATGAGGAGAGGGAAAATTTGCCACGCCGATTGCTTCTCCCATAAGGCAACGCCTCTAATATTCTCATTTTTTTACACACACGAATTCATATAGATAAAATGTTAATCGACGAAGCATTAATCGAAGAAAATCATATCTGAGGTCTACCAGATAAAATGTTAAATGACTCACTGTAGTGATGACTGAATTGTCTTTAAAAACTTGGGCTATCTCCTTGACTCCACTTGCATGGAATTATTACTGCCCTGAATTTTAAAAATAAAGAAAAGTAAGTCTAATGTTTAGAAATTGAGATTAGAAGAGGGATTAACTACATTTCTGTCTCACAAACTCAAAAAAGTTTCAATGGAGTTTATTTCTTATCTTTTGGAATTTATTGAAAAAAAAGAAGGGTGGAGAGAGCCCAAAACCAATACAACAGAACCCAAAAGATAGGAGAAAAGTACTTGGAATTTTAAACTAATCCGCTTGAGATGATCTAAAAAACTCAAAAAGGAAGTAAGCTCAAATGATACAGCATGCAAGTCCGCGAGCCGATCATAACGTTACTTAAAATCAACCATAGAACGACAGAGAAGCTTGAGAGGGCAATGCATGGAATGCCTCGTGTTCATTAGGATTCTTAGAATTGAAAAAATTAGTTGCATAGCATAAGAACAACCCAACAACTTAGGATAGCTTAACACCACCACAAATTCTCATTAAATGAAAGTTAAGTTTCTTAACTATTGATTGATCGCTGATTTCATTTCAAACAGACCAATCTAATTAAGTAACATAAAATTATCTTAAATAACAAGTAGGTTCTCATTATAAGCAGAATGTTATAGATAAAAAATTCAAATCTATAATAATGTTTGAAAATTAACAATAAAAAACCTAACAATTTAATCAGCAATGCTATTGAATCCTAACAATTTAATCAATACGAAACTTGCCCGACCACATATGAGGATTAAACTCAAGCTCTTACATTGAGACGTGCCTGTAGCAATCATAAAGTTAAAAATTCTTTGTTTTTACTTTTAAAGTTTCTCACCCTAAACATTTCATGTCAATCTCTCCCACCTCATATGATTATGTCATCTTGTGGATAAAAAATTCACTGCTTGGTGATAAAAAAGAGGTTCATATTGAAAAACCCCCCATTGATACCATGTTGGAAAATACGAAAGAAAATATATGGTGCATATTATTCATTCACAAGAGGGCATTAAATAAGACATAAATGGACACAAAAGTAAAAGGTGATGTGGAACTAAACTCATAGACTCTTAAAAGACTAATAATAAAATAATGCTCATAACTTCAACCCGAACCTACTGCAACTGAACTTAAAACTCTCTCAAACCGCAAGTTGGGAGCTGATATTCCATTCACATAACAAGTGGTATCAAGACAATGATGCTGAAATTGTTAATTTGTTATTGGCATGGTTTTTATCCCACGCTTGCATATGATACATATTGTTTACAATCTCTTGCTGAAACTAACTTTTCAAACACTTCTAAATGCATATTGTTTATAACCTCTTTTCTAATGCTTCTAAGTTGTGGGTTTTAACTTTAAAGTCAATTTTTTAGAAGCTTATGATTCAAAGTCTAAAGCTGTCTTTTTTTAGGATTGAAGCTTATGCTTACGATTTCACTTCAGGTAGTATTTTTTTGTAGTATTACATTTTTTCCTATCTCATAAGAAATCGAACATCTGATCGCTAATTTGGGATCAAAGTCAATACCACTCAATCAAATTGTTCAGCTTCAGGCTTTGTAGGCATGGATTTTAATTCAAATCATCTTGCTTACCGAGGAAGATGACGATGGACTGGAAGATAGTGATGGACTGTTAATTGTCTGAATAGGTTGAAGGTAAGATAAAAAGATGAAATGGGTTCTACTCTTTCTCCAATTATTGTCATTCATCTGTGTACCACTAATTAGCGGCTACTTCAAAATGAAAATTTATAGAAAAATCGAATGTCCATAATAATAATAGAGAAAACATAATTCATATGGTACATACATGAAAGATACTTCTTCCATAACACATGGCAGGCCTATCCACCCAACCAAACTAACAGATGGAGAAATAGTGTTTAGACATTACGTCTATCAACCCAACCACATAGTTCAATTACAACTATTAATTGCCACATAGTTCAATTACAACTATTAATTGATAATACATCAACAAGGAGAACTAGAAGAGAGGGAAACTAAAATTGTGTTTAGAAAGTAGGCCTATCCACCCCACCCGTACACACCATTCAGAGGAGCACATTGATTTATAGATAGCAGATTGATCATTCACAGGGCAAGAATCAATTCGACTATTGGAGTCAACAATGAATGACAGAATAGTATGATAAAATGATTGTTAAGTTCAATTGATGGAGATGATTCTTCGTGCCAAGAACCATGCCAACAATTCTTGGAGTCAATAATTAAACCATGCCAAGAACCACTCCAAGAATCAATTCGACTATTGGAGTCAACAATTCTTGGCAGGAGGTAAAAGGAATCGATGATTTACAAAAAGGATAGATCAAATCACCTTACTTTGAACCTCTTCTATGAAGATATCCATAAACAAAAGAGTAAATGAATCAATGTCATGCAATAGAAGAGGATTTTATAACAACCAGAGAAAAGTAGAGTTAGGTACCGTGCATTCTCTTGAGAAACCGCTCAAATTCTGAGAAGTTGCATCTCTCCATGAGGGCAGGATGGAGCCTAAGGTATGTGAAGGAAGGCATGTGCCTTCTATCTGGATCGTTAACTATTCTTCCAAAAAAAACTATTACAATCTCACATTTGTCATTTATTAAAGCAGGAAAGTAACCAATGCATACACAAAAATTGGGCTCAACTCATTAGCTCAATCAATCATAGGGCATATTGTGACAATTTGGACTCCCCAGAATAGGTTTAATTTTTACCATTTAAATTGTTGTTCCAACAAAGTTTTTTTTTTCTGCTTTCATTTTGCTAAATATTACACATAATCATTAAACAAAAACACCTTAAATTTGATTATGTTGTTCGACAAAATAGGAAAAAACAATACAAGATGATAAAATGATCAAGCTCTTGAGATCTATAACCAACTATTCTATAATTAGGATCTATCACCAATCATGTTAATTGACAAGAACATGATTGTTGGCAATCAACTGCTCACAATCATGTTAATTGATGAAACAAACCAATATATTTCTGAAATATGATTCACACACCGAAACTAACTGATTTTCATAATTTCTTATGCTTCTAATATTTTTCATAATCTATTAATATTTGTGTTGGCGGCTGCGTTTTATTATATCTTTGAAGTTGTTGCGTTTCATATCACTTAGGCTCGGTATGTGGGGACTTATTTTCACCGGTCAAAGCGGTTACGATCGCGTGAACCGGATCTTAATTCATGTTGCCAGATTCGCAGTTGCAACATGGCAGAGAAATTCCAAAGAATTTTTGGACTAGTTGGGTGTGCTGGACACTCACCACGATTTCGCCAGTCGAGCTCGGGGCTGAGCTCGTTGGGGGGTTACAGGGGGGCAATGCGCCCCCTGCACAGGGGTTCGGAGGCGAAGCCCCCGGGCGAAATTTTTTTCAGGGAAAGTAGGTAAAAGGCAACTCCACGCATAAAAATCGAAGATGGATGGAGTTTTTTTCGATTAGCGAACGCAGCGATTCATTTTTCACCGATGGTCGCGTCCGTTAACAGGAGAGGAGTCAAAAGATATTGAGAATATCGTGACTACATTACTATATTGCTCCAAGTAATCATATGTGCCTTAAAAGGAAACAAAAAACAAAAACAAAGTTCGTTTCTAAAAGCCAATCAGAAATTGAAATCATCAAGATAAAAAGTTCACTCTAGCATTAAATAAATGGCCTAATGACATGCATATTCTTAGATAACAATTTACCAGATTCTTGCCAAGGAAGAATGAAATTTATAAACAAATAAATACTCACACTCGAAAAGGTAGTCACCTTCGTATGGAGATTGCCATATGCCAAGAATCATCACATTAAAGTAGCACATGTTCTCTTCTGATGGAAACGCACTATTCCCCGGAGCTGCACACACAAACAAACAAAAAAATATCAAGAAAAAAACATAGATATAAATCCACACACAGACGATAGATAAAACCTCTAAAACCATCAATTCTCGCTAAATTTTCTCCAAAAATCATAAAACGGCGACCTCCAATCTGCAAACCAAGCTAAACAATGGTCTCAGAGCTAAGAGAAGAACAATTACCCTGTTCACAGAGGAGACGCTGCCTTTCCTACCAAATCAAAAGATTCAGAAACCATAACAAGTCACTTTCCAATCAAAATAGATGAGACCTTGTGATATATATTAAGCTAAAATCAAAATACCCCTCTTCTTTAACTACTAAATGAAAGGGGGAGACACAGGCATCCAATCAAAACATTGTAAAATACGACCAAAAACAATTCAGAGCAAAGCAGTCTATACCATTTCAACAACGAATCAAACTGAAGATCTCAGAGTCTATGTGCAAAAATCAACGCAGACAGCTCCCGATTCTCTTCAAATGGAAGGGGATTTCTGATTTTACCGGTCGAGCTCAGCCCCCTGCTCTGAAATTGTGAGAAGAAGGCGAGAAGAAGGCGAGAAGAAGGCGAAGCTATTATTTGAAATCGCTAGAAGAAGGCGAAGCCCTTTGCTCTGAAATTCTTCCATCGGGGAAGAAGGCGGCCCGACCGGTGCGGCGCCTGGAGATGCCGTCGAGCAGGGGGGAGCCGGAGGCAGCGGCGGTGGCTTCTCGAGGGCGCACGGCGGGCTGTTTTGGGGGCGTTGGGGGCTCCCGTCGAGCAGGGAGAGAAAGAGGATGAGGTGCGGGAGATGAATGACGAGAGGGATAAAATCGGGCAAATCGCGAGAATGACGGAGGGTATTTACGGAACAACCTAATATCAGTCCGATTCAGTCGGACTGAAGTGAGGTCCGACCGAGGGGGTTGCTTCTGACATTTGAGGTCCGACCGGGGGGGGGGGGTTGCTTCTGACATTTGACAACCTTCCTACTCATAGAGGCTGAGCTCCTCGCGACAGAGTGGATTTCCAATCTAGAGAAGGACTTGGACTGCTGTCAGGCGGCGTTGGAGGCGGCTCATGTTCGACTTGCCGAGCTAGAGTCTCATCTTGTGTCGTGGCGAACTCAAGAGGTCGGTACCCCTAGCAGTGGGAAAGTTGTTCATATGTCCTACATGGAGCTGACAAAGATTTAACAAGAGATTTCAACTAGTGCTTGCGACTTGGTCCTCACTAAGCTGAAAAAAACAAGGTTTCCTCACCAAAGAGGGCCTGGTGCTGTCTGCAGAGGAACTCTTACTTGCGGTCTTCACCTCGGGAACAGACACGACTTCCAGCTCTGAGGGCTACTTCCCCTCCCCGTTAAATCGATGAGGATCTTCTACAAGTCGCGCCACGACTCGCGAGATCTCCGACAACTAGGTGAAATTTGTCTTTGTTTTTTGATTTTTTGAAAAAAAACTTTGTACAACCCCGTATCCGGTGAGTGGGTCGACAGAATCCAGATCCTCCGGTCCAGACCGCCCCGCAGCCCGAGCTGGGTTCATGCCGAGTCCGAGCTCGGCAATCGTCGTACCGAGCTCGACGATCGTCGGGCCGAGCTCGAAATTCCTGGAGTTGAGCCCAATGACCGGCTCGGCGGATCGGTAGGAGCAGGTCGCGAACTCGTGCTCGCCCCAGGACAAGGGTCAGACGAGTGCGAGTCCATCCCCCCTCCTTTTTCTTTTTGGCGAGTGGATATTTCAGGAGGTGGCATCAGACGAGCTCGCCTAGTGTTCAGAGGTGTGTTTTACCATTCTGCCCCCATTGGTCTGCCCCTAGCTCCTCGGAACAGCGAAGTTATATTGTTGGCAGACCGACGTGGGCTTCATATATCCTTTCATAACAGCGGAGATTGGCTATTTGCAGGCAGTTTTCAGTTTCCTATAAATAGGACCCAAGGGGTACCTCAGAAAGGCATGCTTACTAGTTTTTGGGTCTTCTAGCGCTTTCTGAGGTACCTTAGCTTTAGCACCTGACTAAGGAGGGGAAGCACTCTAAGATCTTCTGAGTGTGTGGAAGGACCTCCGTGCTGGAGCCTTGGGTCCGTCCCTAGTTCTTTTTCATTAGTATCTTGGGCTTGCGGGAGAGAAGTATTTGTGCGGTCACCCCTTCCCTAAGGGTGAACTCTATAGAGACCGGTTCTCCGGTTTGAACAAACTTTACATGTTTATGACGAATCATCACCCCCATTTTTTTTATAATGCTTTGCCACCGACATGAATTTATAGAAACATTATTTAACCTGTGTTATGTTGTTCATTTTCTTACACTTCCTGAAAACTCGATAGATTCCGAAGATTGTGCAGGTGGACCACCCACTAGATTTGTTTGGATCGAGCAAGCCGAGTACTTGATGGGCTTTTAAGTTTGAGTGAACCAAGTACTCACTAGGATATTAGGATAGTGTGCGTCGAGTACTCGCTAGGCTCTTAAGATCGAGCAAGCCAAAAACTTGCTAGGCTCGCTAGGCTCTTAGGATCGAGCTAGTTGAACACTCACCATGCTCTTAGGATCGAGTGAGTTGAGCACTTGCTTGTCTCTTATGATCTACATTTTATCATTAGATGGTAGAAGTACTTGAGGGAGCTGATCTTGACCTAAGATTCGAGACACTGTCCTTACCCCTAATCAGATCATACAAGTATTTGTGATGGAGAGGCTCTCAAGCGATTCGAAGGCCAACATGCAAGTGGAGAGCTGATCTCGGCCAAACTTGCAGAGATCTTGATTTAAGTGTACTCGCAATATTCGAGACACTGTCCCAGACCCTAATTAGATCGTACAAACATTTGAGAGGGAGTGGCTCTTGAGGGGTTCGAAGGCCAACATGCAAATGAGGAGCTGATCTCGGCAGAACTTGTAGAGGTCTGGACTTAATTGGACTAGCAACGCTCGAGGCGTTGTCCTAGACCCTAATTAGATTATACACATTTTTGGGAGGGAGAGACTCTCGAGGGGTTTGAAGGCCAACATGCAAGTGTTGAGCTAATCTCCGCCAAACTTACAGAGTTCTGAACTTAAGTGAACTCGCAGCGCTCGATGCATCGTCCCAAACTCTAATTAGATCATATGAACATTTAGGAGGGAGAGGCTCTCTAGGGGTCCGAAAGCAAACATGCAAGTTTGGAGCTGATCTCGGCCAAACTTGTAGAGGTCTGAATTTAACTGGACTTGCAACGCTCGAGGCATTGCCCCAAGCCTTAATTAGATCATACAAACATTTGGGAGGGAGAGATTCTCAAGGGGTTCAAAGGCCAACATGCAGGAGAGGAGTCTATCTCGGTCAAACAAGTAAAGGTTTGGACTTAAGTGGACTCACAACACTTGTGGCATTGTCTCATGCCCTAATTAGATCATATAAACATTTGGGATGGATAAACTCTCGAGGGGTCCGAAGGCCAACATGTAAGTGAGGAGTTGATCTCAACCAAACTTGCAGAGATCTAGACTTAGGTGGATTCGCAACGCTTGAGGCGTTGTTCCAAGCCCCTTGTCGAGGGTTGTTTTAGGATAATGACATAGGAGGATCATAAATTTATTTTCAAAGAGATCTCCTCCCGCCTCTTTAAGAGATCAAAAATTTATTTTCGAAGAGGTCTCCTCTTGCCTCTTTAAGAGTCAAGACAGATTAATTAAAGTTAAACTCACAAAGATTATAATACATGAAAGAGAAACCGTTTCTTTAGCACAGGAGTTTGTCAAACTGATGATTTTTTAAAGTCGCACAGGAAACTAACCCGAACGACCTGTAGGCAAGAGGGAATTCATCCTTTATAAGTTTATTGAGAAGATAACTCCTGACTCCCCTCAAATAACTCTGTAGGTGGATGAGAAGTGAGCTTGAGAGATCGTCAGTCAACATGCAGGGAGAAGCTAATCTCGACCGACAATGCAGAGACTTGGAATTAGGATGTTGCGTTATTATCCCGAGGCATTGTCCCATCATCCAACCTGAGGTTTGCATGAGTTGAATCAGAGATTCTCATTCTAAACCACCTTTGCGAATGTCTTCCACCTCGGTATGACATCGAGCCTTAGCCATTTTTAAGAAAATACACAATTTTAACTTTGCTCACTTGTTAAAAGATTTATTTGTAGAGGAGGTAACCTCTGAGTTTTGTAGGCGGCATCCTCTGGTCTTCAGAGCTTCTTGCACTAAGAAAGGACCTTCCAAGTTTGAGTTGAGCTTACCGATTGCTGCAGATCTACGTGTCGCGTCCACCTTCTTCAGTACAAGGTCTCCCATTTGGAACTACTTGATGCGAATATACTTGTCGAAGTTTCTGGCCATTTTTATCTTGATCACTTCCCGCTGAGCCGATGTGAGATCATGGAGCTCCTCGATGAAGTCGACAGAGAGTCTCCGAGTCTCTTCATTTTCAAGACGTCATTCTTCATTTCCTTCCTCATAGGCCATCACCCTCAGACTCTTGACCTCGAACTCCACTGGGATGAGTTCTTCTGAGCGTGAGACAATTTGAAAGGAGTCTCCCTGGTGACTGCATTTGGGGTAGTTCTCAAGGCCAATAGAATTGAGGGAAGCTGTTTTGCCCAATTTCCTTTTAGGTTTTCGATCTTCTTCTTCAAGAGATTTAGGATAAGCTTGTTCGCGGCCTCAATTTGACCATTGCTCATAGGATGATTGATAGATGCAAATCTAAGGTCTATTCGCAGCTGACTACAGAAGTCAGTCAACTCCAAACTGGCGAACTGCAAGTCATTGTCAGTAACGATTGCAAGAGGTATCTCGAACCTACAGACAATTTGAGACAATTTGAAAGGAGTCTCCCCGATGGCTGAATTTGGAGTAGTCCTCAAGGACAGTAAAATTGAGGGAAGTTGCTTTGCCCAATTTCCTTTTAGACTTTTGACCTTCTTCTTCAAGAGATTTAGGATAAGCTTGTTCGCGACCTCAATTTGACCATTGCTCCTAGGATGATCGACAGATGCAAATCTGAGGTCTGTTCCCAGTTGACTACAGAAGTCTATCAACTCCACGCTGGAGAACTGCGGATCATTGTCGATAATGATTGCGAGAGGTATCCCGAAGCTACAGACAATCACTCATCAAATAAAGTTGCTCACCATATTAGAAGTAGTCTTGTCTTGCTCTTTAGCCTCAATCTACTTAGAGAAGTAATCGATCATTACCAAAATGAACTTCCTCTGCCCACTTGCTTGACGAAATGGTCTGAGCAGATCCATTCTCCAGATAGCGAATGACCACGGGGATGTGATCAACATGAATTTTTGAGCAGGCTATAGCTGGAGCGGGGCATAAAGTTGGCACTTTTGACAGTTCTTCAAGAATAGCTGTGCTTCCTTCCTGGTAGTCGGCCAAAAATAATCTTGCCTCAAAATCCTTTGTTCATGAGTGTGTCCCAGAGTGACTCCCACTCTCCAGAGTGAAACTCTTCTAGGATATACTGAACCTCAACCTCCGTGTATCTGGCCAGAGGCCCAGATATGGTCTTCCGATACAATTCCTCATCATGGAGTAAGTAGTAAGCCGCCTTATACTGAAACTTCCTCCTATCTTTTACCTCCGTTGGGAATTTTTTGGTGGAAATAAAAGTGACGAACGAGTTGATCTAATAAACTTTGCTGTTTGATCTCAATTAACTCTTCTTCTTCTACGGACAGTCGAAACGACTCAGTTGTCCTTCCTCCGGCCCGCGTGCCATATTTTGCCAATCGATCTGCTGCAAAATTCTCTTCTCTTGACACATGTTGGGTAAAAAAAGATCTGAAAATTTCGATCAGCCCTTTTACCTTCACTAGATATTGTTGCAAAGTTGCATTTCTCACTTCAAACTCTCTACGGATCTTGGACGCTACCACTAACGAATCTGTGTGCCCCATGAGGTTTTGAACTCCCATTTCTTTAGCTAGACAAAGGCCTGCATTATAGCTTCATACTAGGCTTCATTGTTTGTCACTGGGAAAAGAATTTCCATTACCTGCTCAATCCTCGTTCCTTGCGGCTCACCAAATTAATGCCCGCTCCAAGGGAACTCCTTCCCGAGGCTCTGTCAACAAACATTTTCCAAGAAACAAACTTCGAGTGATCCACTCCTTCCTCGTCTTCCACTGAAAAGTTTACTAGAAAATCCAACACTGCCTGTGCTTTGGTAGCCATCCCCCAGGAAATGTCGAACTCACTAAGCTCTACATACCACTTCGCTGACCGACCCGAGTGCTCCACCCCATTCATGATGTTCGCAGAGGGTGACCCATCACAACACGAATGGAGTGTGCTTGAAAATACAGTTTGAGCTTTCGAGTTGAGATAACTAAAGCGAAGGACAACTTCTCGAGAATTAGGTATCACATCTCTGCCTTTCGTAAGTCCCTGCTCACCAAATATATTTGGAATTCCCCTTTCCCTTCTTTGACAGGAACCGAACTTACCGCTTCTGCTCCTACTCCCAGATAATGGAAGAGATCCTCTTCTTTCCTCAGGCTTTGCAGCAATGGCTCTTGCATCAACCGACGCTTCAAGTTATCAAAAGCCTCCTTACACTCCACCGTCATTCGAACTTTTGGTTGTTCTGTAGAGTTTTAAAGAATGGGGAGCACTTCTCTCCCTCTTTCGGCAGGAATCGGCTTAAGCCAACCATCCTTCTGATTAAATGCTGATCTTCTTTGGTATTTTGTAGCGACACCATCTCCATAAATGCCTTTTCTTCCCCGAAAACACAAGGAGATCATCCAGGTATACTTCCAGGTTCTTCCCTTTCTCCTCTTTGATGACGCAAATCATCATCAACTGATAGGTTGCTCCCACGCTCTTCAGCCCGAAGGGCATCATCTTGTAGTTATATCATCCATCATTCATGATGAAGGAAACATCTCGACGGTCTGGAGGGTGCATCCTAATCAGATGATAGCTTGAAAAGACATCAAGAAAACTCATCACAAGAAAATCGACGTCTGACTCAACCAACACATCGATTCAAGGCAAGGGATAACTATCTTTTGGACATGCCTTCCTCTTGAATGTGATAGCAAAAAATCTGCACTTGAACGCATCTGTCATGGTACAGATGAAAACTACATTCTCGAATCATTGTAAGTGCTGGATGAGATTATCCTTCCCCGTGTAGTAACTCGTGGTGCATTCCCTAAACCCATCGGTGACTAAGGGTCAAATGGTTCTCATAAAATGGACTCCCTCCCCCAAAATGACAAGTCTGCGGGTGGCGACTTGCCCCCAGCTCGCCGAAGTGAGCACTATGAGAATTCATCGGGTACTCGACTTCGCAGAAACAGATTCCCTGCGAACTTACCCGTGGAACTCGCAAATGCACAAGTCTCTTAGGCTCGTCATGGGCGACTTCCTTGCCAGGTCGCCTGGACGGCTTTCCATCTTTTGAAGAAGTTACATGGAGAGACGAGGTCGTCGTGACCTCGATACGAGGAGCGAGCAAAGCTCGCAACGTGTTTTCCATTCTTCGTCTAATGTTCACAAAACAAGAATTTCTTCCCCTGGCTCAGGTCCATGCTCACCACTCTAAAAATGTTGGAACTACGAAACCGGTTCACAAAAATTCGGATCAAAGAGTAGCCCGAGGTTAGTAATCCTGCGGTTTAATTCCACATATTCGATGGCTTGAGCGAGCGAGAGAAAGAGAATTTGGACTTCCTACAAACACGACCCGAGTGTTGCAGCGAGGAGGTCCTGCCATGTATCTGGAAGTCTAAAAGAACTTTCCCTCCAAAGCCAAGAGCTGAGCTTGGCATTGGGAAGACAAAAACATGAAGAGTATATAACTATTTGGGGGGGGGGGGGGGGGCAACGCACCATTCCTAGTACCCTTGGGGTCCTCTTTATAAATAATCCAAGAGGGGGTATTGGTCTGCGAATAGCTACCAAGTAAAATTTCTAACCGAATAACGAATGTGAGAACCTCAGCTAGATGAAGAGTACTACTGAAGAGGATCATGTCGGTAAGAGATTGCACCTCTAGAAACACTCTACCGAGAAATTGTGGGACTCGCTTTTGAGTGGCCACTAAAGCACACTCGCCTAATTGGAAGTAAAAGAAAATTCTTGTGTATGGGTGAGCACCCGAGAATACTCTCCTATTATGCGAGTAAGAGAGAACACTCATCCGCAGGAGAGTACCTGAGAATTCTAGCCTACTGGGCGATTAAGATAGAGTATTTGCCTTCAGGCTTGCCCCCTGATTAACCTTGTCGGGATCTTTTGTCCTTTTCAATGTCTTTGTTTTACTTGTTTGAGGTGGGTCCACTCTCGACGAATATGAGTTGTGCAAGATATAAAAATAATCAAATTAATTTGTCAAATTACGAGGAATTCAATTCGTGTCTCAATGTCTCAAACAATGCATCATTGTCCAAGGACATGATTGGACATAAGATAGAATAGAAATACTCTGTTTTATAAAGCTTTTTCGTTTTCTTGAGCCTTCTTAGAGAATCTGTCTTAAGCCTTCTTCAAACCGCTGCTTATCCATTTTGGTTAAAGGATATAATAATTAAGGATGCTTTAATGTTTGGAAGTTATCTCAAATACTTAATAAGCGTGTTGGTTGCTTGAATGAAAACATTAGGACATTTTGTACAATTGAACCATTATTAATATTGTTAGTTATGGTTTCTATTTTTACCAAAATAACTTAAAAATAAGCGTTACTGTGCTTTTCTTTACTTAAATGATACAATTACTAGATAAACTCAAATGTGAAGAGCATAAGTTGACAATATCTTGAATAGCAAAGTAAGAGAAGGTTAATCTTTTATGCAAAACAGGGTAAGTGAATAGTAAATGGCTAAATTCAGTTCTTTCGGTTTACCCATGATATAAACCAACCGAACTGGTACCTATTTACAGACCCCTAAACCAAACCGAACTAATTTGTTTGGTCCAAAAATCGGTTCAGTTTGATCAGTTCGGCTTGATGGGTTCGGCCCTGTTCAGTCAGTTCTATTCTTTATGCACGCCCTTAATTATTGTGCTTACAATAAGTTGGGTTTTTCTAATACTACATTTGTAGATATCCGCTCTTTTATTGCCAATATAAACTTAATTATCGTATTCTTTAGAGACATCAGCACTACCAGAACATGTGCCATAGGGATGGGTCAGTCCTGTTTTTTCTCCGTCCTATCTTGATGATGTGTTGACAAATTTATTCTTGATTTTTAGATAAATTATATCCATCTTCCTCTCAATTGTTTCTTTATGAACCACACTGTTCATACTATTTGTCTATTGATGAACTTATTATGATATTAATATATATTTCAGAATAATCATTTTTTCTGATAACTAATTATTGAAAAAAAAAATTCTTGTTCATTCTAATAAATGATTTTGTTTGAAGAAATTATTACTGGATTAAATGCATAAATCCGAATATTTCTTCTTTTTCATCGTGCAATATTAAATATTAATGTTCTTTCTTACATGATTTACAACAAATATGTTTATTTATATGAACACTTGTTTTTAATTTACCAAAATATATGCATCAATTTGATTGTTAGTTCTGATCCAGAAAAGCTTGGTGAAAGCCGTGGCTCGAGAAAGTGGTGCACATTTGACTATGTTAAGGTTATCCATTCTGTCCATGAGAAATTATATGGTTTAAAATTTTGTTGGGGGTGATTCCCTCTATTCAGTTTATCCACTTGTTTATGTCAATAACTTTTATTTTTTTGTTTTCCTGAATTGCTGAATTATCTATTTGCTTCCAGCGTGCACTTTGTCCCTAAAGGTGGAAATGAGTTACGAGAATCTTTTATTCAAACATATTCACATGCATCACCAGGGAAGCCCTCTGTCATCTTCATAGATGAAATTGATGTTATATGTACACATTGTGATGATAGGTATGATTTTCACTAGTTCATCTGTTGGTGCATGTGCATGTATTTGGAGATAACTTGACTCATGGGTTACCATCCGTCCACAAATTTGCCGACTTAGGAAGGAACATGAGTCTCAGTTATTTCACCAACTTATAACTTTGATGGACAAAAGCAAGTTTTCATCAAAAGCACTTTCACATGTTGTCGTGGTAGCATCAACTAACAGGTAGACCTGCTTGAATATGAATTCATGAGTCAATTATGAAAATGAATTTATGTTGTTTACTTTAGTAGTATTTATGCTGCCCTCGAGTTATATTTAAATTTTTCTTCAATAATGTCATATTAGGCTTGATGCAATTGATCCTGCTTTGAGAAGACTAGGACGTTTTGGTATAGAGATAAAAATGGATGTCCCTATTACAGCGGAACGTCTAAACATCATCAAGTTTTGATTTAGTAACTTTTCCCAAATGTAGATAAGTCGTTTTATACGTGTTCATTATCCTTATTTTCGAGCAGTAATTCAATGTACTAATGATTACTTAAGTTTCAAATTATAGTTTTGGTACTTGAACTTCTTTATTTAGTTAAAAAATGGGATGTAATTGAAGTATGAATTTGAAAGCTCTCTATGTGCACTATTTAATATTTTTTTCCATATTTTACAGCTCTGTTGTACGAATGTAAAAATAGATCACAAAGTTGATCTACAAACTATTGCTCAGTCATGCAACAGATATGTTGGGGGTGATTTACATGCATTATGCCGTGAAATTGCTAGAATTGCAAATCGCAGGTCTACAAATGGTGAGCAACTTACACTAATGATGGAAGATTGGGAAGAGGCAAAATCTGAAGTGGGCCCAAGCATTACCAAAGACATTGTTAAAGAGCTTCCAAAAGTATCATGAGATGAAATTGGAGGGATGAAAGATTTGAAGGTTAGAAATTTTTTTGCATCATCTTAGAATTAAAATTACATTAATTCTATTATAAGATGTCTTCTATCCATGCGATAGAAAAAGATTCAACAAGTTGTTGAATGACCTATCAAGTACGCCCATGCATTTGCACGGTTGGGAATAGTGCCACTACGAGGTGTTCTTTTACACGGACCTCCTGGGTGCTCTAAGACAACCCTTGCTAAAGCGGCTGCTCATGCTTCTCAAGCTTCTTTCTTTTCCTTGAGGTAGGTTTCTCAAAATTTTTGATCACTTCGAGAGTAATAACTTCATTAAAAATGTACAATCGGTACTGTTTATTGTCAGCAACCTAAAAAGTTTTGGTTGAGAAAGGAATGTCTTCCCATTAATAATGCTATTTTATGTTAGTTAACAATGTCTAATTCGGTCACTAGACCAAGGCTCCGTTTGGGAGAACTTATTTTCACCGGTCAAGCGGTTACGACCGCATGAATTGGACCTTAATTATGGTCCGATACATGCGGTCGTAACCGCTTGACCGGTGAAAATAAGTCCCCCAAACGGAGCCCAAGACTAAGTCAAGAAGTCAAGGGGTAATTTGATAATCATCAGTCTCGATTTTAATTCTCTAGAAGGTTTAAAAAACAATAATAACAGACTAGGAGTATCACCAAGTATCACCCAGATTGAAGAAAAGTTTCATTTCTTTTTTCATAATTAATATTAGACTAATATTTTATAATTATATTAAGTTCATATAGCACTAAAATCAATTATTCAATCTACTCGTAACAACACGAAAAAAGATTTTACCAAACTACAATTACTGTACTACTGCACTATAGAAAACAACCTTGACATGATTTTATCAAACTCTTTACTCAACAATATATAACACGACATAGTTAAAGAAAAAATGTCAAATTAAGGTTCCGTTTGGGGGGACTTATTTTCACCGGTCAAGCGGTCATGACCGCATGAATTGATACTTAATTAAGTCCCGATTCATGCGGTCATGACTGCTTGACCGGTGAAAATAAGTCCCCCCAAACGGAGCCTAAGTCTAAGCCATTATCCTTGTGATTAAATTGTAGGAGTAGTGTGAGTTGCTACCTTATTTTATTCCCAAATAAGAAAAATGCAACATTAAATTGCATTATGATCCTCCATAATGCAATGTAAAATGGGCCTTTAACACAATGCTCTATCATCTTGTCGTTAGCATGTGCTGCCAACCATCCTTATTTTTTTATTTGTCACACCTATCTGTTCACTTTTCTTAATTCAACTTTGTACCTCTAATTTTCTTTTATAGAAAAGGGCCTCAAAGTGAAGGGCCTGGTTTGTGGCGAGCTTTTCACGCCAACTCACTGACAATCTTGAAGAAAGTCTATGCTTGGACCACCAACCCCTCGCAGTTGAAACCAGGAAATCCGGTTCACAAAGTTTGGACCAAATAATGCGACCAAAAGTTACTTACCCCACAACCAACCAACGTGAATCACACTGACTAGAGAAAATCAGATACGAGACTTCGACCCTTGATTGCTTATAAACAAGAATGCGTGATTTAGTGAGGTACCACGACACACCTGGAGGTTTATAAGAACTTCCGCTCCGAAAACCAAGGCTGAGCTAGGCACATGGAATTCACGAACTTGGACAAGATGGGATCTTGTTTGGCGATCAAAGGCCCCTTTTGCCTGTGCCATGAAAGCCTATTTATAGGCAATCTAGGATAGGGGTGTTGTGGTTTGCAAATATCCTTCCCCGCTCTTGACGGATCTATTCTCTGTGCACCTTGGGTGAGCTAATTTAGGACGCCAAAAATGAGGTCGCTAATGATGAGGTCTTTGTTAAAGGTCACCTGTGTTGAGCTTGCGGGCGAGCTAAAAGACACACTATACGAGCTTATGAATGCACTTTGCTTCTTTTGAGGACATTATTCCTTTGGTCAACGGTAAACCTTCTACTGTCTTGGGTTCTATAATTAGGCTTTGGCTCTCTCACCGAATACGAGTTGTACACAATCCCCGCTCTTTGTGCTCTTGATTAGAGCTCAAAAAAAATAATTCAATCCTTATTCGACGACTTACCTTTGCCGAGCTGGTGGTCCGAGCTGATCTCCTTGCAAGCCGATGCGTCGTAGGCCATCTCCTTCTATAAATACAGGGTAGGGTCTCTGCATACTTCTATCCTGTTAGATTATTGCCAAGATGATATCCACTCTAAGTTGCCAAGGTGAAACAAGCGTTGGACGTCGAGGCCCTAACTTTTGCTCCCTTTTTTATCTCCTTCAACGAAATCTTTTCTCGCTACGGAGCTAATCTCGTCCGACAATGCAAAGGCTTGGACTAAGGAGCATGCTCGAAACGTGAGGCATCAGTTAATCATTCGACTGAAGGTGGAAAGAAATAAGATGGAGATTTGTGTTCTTGAATACTTGCGAAGTTAAGATGCTCCTCAAACAAAACAACATTTAGTGATTAAGTGTAACGACCCCATCCGTTACATGACGTATAGTAGAAGGTCCGGCCGGGGCCCCACACTATATGCCACAAACAGACGGTGAGGTCACAGGATAATACCAAACCAAACACGAGTCCTAACTCAGAGCATTCTAGCGGAAGCTTTAAGTTGTAATTTGAACTCTAACCAGGAATGTCCAATATATAAACCACCTTTATATATAACCACGGAATGTACAACAAATACGTCAAGTTTGGCCTTCAGGCCCTACAGTTCCTCTTTTCACACCGTATGGTTTACAAACCTCGGCGCGCAGGCCGGCCATACATGAGTAAAAGAAAACAAGCAAAAACATTCGCTTAGCCTTCAAGGGCTAGCCGCAGCAGCAGCAACAGCAGTAGGGCTTCATCCCTTCACTTACCACTTGGCTCTCCAGCACCTGCATAGGGACAAACCACCCAACCGGTGGCAAACAATGCAACGGTCAGCATTCAGCTGACCCAATTATAACAATCCTACCCCTTTCTCGGGGCATGAGCATTCTTTCCCTGCATAGCATGACATCATCATATAGCAACTATGTGCGCGCAGGCACATTCAAGCCATCACAACCATCGGCCACACGGCCCGACAGTCCGTGCACTCAGGGCACATTCTTGGTGTACCGGAATACTAGGGTTAACACCACCGTCTACACGGTATTTGAGCATTCTAGTCTTTCCGGCGCGCGGGCCTAAGACTCTCATTAGGCGCTCCAACAAAACCTATAACCAGGCTTCCAAGTCGGACGGACCTAACGCAGGTACGGATCAGCCACCCCCCGTTGCTCAAGTCGCCGTGCCACCTCGAATACGGAAGTATCCATGGCTATTTATAGGCGCGGGTCGGTTTCACCTTTCCTGTTCGGTAATCTGCCTTTTCATCGAGTTGCAGCCCAACGGCTCAACCGCTCATAAAGTGGCAACGCACGGCCACAAGAGTTGCATCCAACCCTCTTCATTTCCTGGACATCATCCAGTACTTCCTGCTGCACCAAGCAACAGGTAGGCACAAGGCAACACAAGCCATAATCACGGAGCCTTCTCCGATATGCAAACAAGCATCACCAATCCAGACCATGTCCAGATGGACTTCACACAGCATGCCTCGAGCCGTACTCCAATTCCGGCCTCTAACAAGGGGGACTTCACATATCTACCCCAAGGGACACCACAACCCACCGCACACTCGCGGGGAAGGGTTTTCCCTATGCAATGCAGAAAAGAAGGACTTCACATGTCCAAGAAGGGAGATCGTTACCCTTGTCGATCTCTTGGGAGCCATCGAAAACTAGCCGGTGAGAAAGAACCGCAGCAGCCTTGCCTTCACAACGCCGGCTTCGGATCACGAATCGGACCACGGGAACTCCGCCGGTGGCTTGATCTCCTCCTCCTTCTTCTTCCTCCTCTCTCTTTCTCTCTTCCTTAACCAAATGAAGAATGAAGTCTTCATCAGCCTCTATGGATTTAATTCAGCCAGGAATCACCTGAGCCCTTGGATCCAAAGAGAGAAATCTGAATGGCCACGATTTGCCCAAAAACTCATTTTTTTGGCTGACACGGCCTGTGACACGCCCGTGTCACAGGCTGTGTACCCTTAAGCGGCACACGCGGTATTCGTACCGACTGAGATTTACCAGAACACGGGAATCGACATGCCCGTGTCGAAGCTGACACGCCCGTGTCATTCCTGAGACACGCCCGTGTCGCCCCTGCCTCATCGAGCTGCAAGTAGTACACGGGTAGGCACACGGCATCGGACACGCCCGTGTCCAACCTGACACGCCCGTGTTCAAGGCTTGGTTCAAGGCCGTGTAGCTTTCTGACTCAAACCGCATTTTATTTGAGTGACACGCCCTGGGACACGCTCGTGTCCCAGGCCGTGTACCCCCGACACGCCCTGGGACACGCCCGTGTCCCAGGCCGTGTAAACTGACCTGCACCTCAAAACCATTTTGAGTCTTTTTGGGGTCTTTTTGGGGTGTTATAATCCTCCCCCCTTAACAAAATTTCGTCCCGAAATTTGCACGGTAAGGAAACAAGAACCAACAATACTATAACTTGAGAATTCTGATATAACAAAAGTACACGGTCTACAGTTTATACAAACAGCTCGGGAAATTCAGCTCGCATGGTCTGCTCTCGCTCCCATGTTAGCTCTTCACGACCACAATTGTCCCATCGGACCTTGACCATCCCGATCACTTTGTTCCGCAACTGTTTCTCGGATCGATCCTCGATCCGAATGGGTCTAACCCTCGTCGTTAGCCCATACTCGACCGGTACCCGATCATTCTCCACTACTTGAGCTGGATCCTTCACCGCCTTACGAAGGACTGAGATGTGAAATACATCATGTAATCCACCCAAGTCTGCTGAAAGTGCTAGTCGATAAGCAGCTTCCCCAACTCGCTCCACCACCTCAAACGGACCAAGATACCTCAGACTTAGCTTTTTCAAACGCCGAATCCTGGACACGCCTTTGAAGGGTTTGATCTTCAAATATACCCAATCACCCACCGCGAACTCCACGTTTCGATGTTTGGCATTGTAGTACTTTGCTTGACGATCTTGGGCTATCAATAGCCTCTCCCGAATAGAGCGTATGAGCGAGGTAGCTTCTTCGACGTCCTTTTTTCCACTCAGCTTAGATTCGCCTGCTTCTGCCCAAGCTAACGGTGTACGGTATTTACGACCATATAAAGCCTCAAATGGTGTCATACCAATGCTCGCTTGGTAGCTATTATTATAGGCAAATTTGACAAGAAATATATAATCTTCCCATCTCTTACCAAAGTCTAGGGTGCACATGCGGAGCATATCCTCCATCGTCCTGTTGGTTCGTTCAGTCTGGCCATCCATTTGGGGATGAAAGGCCGTACTAAACGCTAACTTTGTACCCAACATTTGATGAACGAGCCGCCAATCATTCGATGTGAACCGCCCATCACGGTCACTAACGATGCTCCGAGGAACACCGTGCAGTCGAACAACCTGCTCCACATAAAGCTTGGCCAAGGTTTCCACTGAATCGTTTCTTCTGTTTGGAAGGAAGTGCGCCACTTTTGTCAACCGGTCCACAATCACCCAGATGGAATCATGACCGCGTTGCGATCTCGGCAACCCGTGCACGAAATCCATCGAAATATCATCGAACTTCCACTCCGGAATAGGTAACGACTTCAGGAAACCGCCAGGCTTCTGGCATTCTGCTTTCACCAACGCACAGGTATTGCATTCAGCCACATAACGTGCGACATCTTTCTTTAGTCCGGGCCACCAGAACAGCTTTTTCAGATCTCTATACATCTTTGTGCTCCCTGGGTGAACTGAGTACTTTGCAAAGTGAGCTTCGTACATCAACTCTTCCCTCAATTTACCCACACTCGGGACGCACACTCGACCATTTCTTCGTAACAAATCGTTATCCCAAGAGAATTGGTCATCCGGCCCATCTTTTGCATAGCGCTGGAGACTTTCATCAAGCTCCGTTGCTCGCCGAACTCTGTCAGTAAGGTCATATTGCACCTCCGTCCAGTTCAAGCATGCATCGGTCGACGAACCCTTGTCAACACAAGATATCTCCAACGCTTCCAAATCCTAGATTAACCGCTGATCATGCCTCTGCACCCAGCTTGCCCATACCGGAGTCTTCCGACTCAAAGCATCAGCGACCACATTTCCCTTCCCGGGAGTATTGTGAATCTCGAAGGTGTAGTCCCCAAGGAACTCCATCCATCTTCGTTGTCGCATATTCAGATCCTTCTGATCCAACAAATACTTTAGGCTTTTATGATCTGTATAGATATCCACTTTAACGCCATATAGATAGTGCCGCCACAACTTGAGCGCAAAGATTACCGCCGCCAACTCCAAATCATGGACGGGGTAATTCCGCTCATGCACTTTCAACTGGCGCGAGCCATAAGCAATCACTTTACCAAACTGCAGAAGAACGCAGCCTAAGCCGCTCCCCGAAGCATCACTATAGATCTCATACCCATCTGTACCACATGGCGATGTCAACACAGGCGCCGTGGTCAAACGACTCTTCAAGTCTTCAAAAGCTCGCGCGCACTCCGGCGTCCAAATGAACTTTTGATCTTTTCTCGTCAGCGTGGTCAGAGGTAAAGCAATCCGTGAGAAGTTTTCCACAAACCGTCTATAGTAGCCCGCAAGTCCAAGGAAGCTCCTGACCTCGGCCACTGAAGACATCACTGGCCAATCTCGAATGGCACTTATCTTCAACGGATCCACCGCGATACCTTCTCCACTTACCACATGGCCTAAAAAGGCTACTGAAGAGAGCCAGAACTCACACTTTGAGAACTTGGCATAAAGCTTATTCCTCCGCAGGGTATGCAAGACCAACCGCAAATGGTTTGCATGATCCTCTTCCGACTGAGAGTATACTAAGATGTCATCGATAAACACAATAACGAACAAATCCAAGTACTCTCGGAACGTTCGATGCATTAGGTCCATAAATACCGAAGGTGCATTACATAGGCCAAACGGCATTACCGTGAACTCATAATGACCGTAGCGTGTTCCAAACGCCGTCTTGGGAATGTCACCTTCCCTAATCCTCAGCTGATAATATCCCGATTTCAAATCCAATTTGGAATAGACCGTTGATCCTGCCAACTGATCAAAGAGGTCATCAATCCGTGGGATCGGATATTTGTTTTTCTCCGTCAGCTTATTCAATTCGCGGTAGTCAATACATAACCGTAAGCTACCGTCTTTCTTTTTCACAAATAGAACAGGCGCGCTCCAAGGTGACATACTTGGGCGTATATATCCCTGCTCCAACAACTCTTGCAATTGGACTTTCAACTCAGCCATCTCTTTTGGCGCGACGCGATATGGAGAGCGGGCCACAGGTTTCGCACCTGGCACCAACTCAATAGAGAAGTCAATCTCCCGCTGGGGTGGTAACCCAGGAAGTTCTTTAGGAAACACATCGGCAAACTCCGACACAACCAGTACCTCACCGACACTGGCCTTTGGCTCAACAGCCTGAATTAGCGTGAAGAATAACTCCGCGCCCTTCCGAACAGCATTGACGACTTGGTGTGCAGACAACAGAGTCCCGCCAACTCCTCGCATACCAGCGAACTTCGTCACAAGTCCGGTATTCTGGCCCAGTGTAATCTCCTTGGAGTTGCAATCAATAAAGGCACGCTGCTCCGAGAGCCAGTCCATACCAAAGATCACATCAAACTCCGATAACGGTAGCACAGCTGCACTCAAACCGAAATCCCGACTTCCTATTTGCACATCCACATCGCAAGCCCTATCCGCAAGCATCACACAGCCATTCGGCAATAGCACCCTTGTACTATCCACCGTCACATGACTTGGTACCCCAATTCGAGATACGAAATCCTCAGACAGGAAAGAATGCGAAGCACCCGTATCAAACAGGGCTCTCGCCAAATTATTCCGAATCAGGACAAAGCCTGCAGCACACACATCATGCACAAGCTATACATAACCAAAAACAATAGCACATAAGCAAGTAAGCTAACTCAACTCGTACCTGTGACGACGTCACTTTGCTTAATCGCTTCCTGTTGGCCAAGCTGATAGATTCGGGGCTGAACCTGAGACGCAGATGAATCAACCACCGCTTTGCCCTTCTCAGCATAAGACGCACCCGTCTTCTTTTCTCCTTTGGGCTGAAAAACCCGACAGTCACGAGCGATATGCCCCACCCGGCCACAGTTATAGCATGTACGAGAATCCGGCCTTGATGTCGCTCCCGACACAACGGTCGTAGTCACTTGCCCAGACGGCTTGGACCTCTTGCCCCCTTTCTTCTGGTAAAACGATTTGCTCGGGCGAGGTGCTTGAACCTCTGGCTTTGACACAACCAAGCCCTTGTTCCCTTGCACCCGCCGCATGTCCTTCTCCAACCCACACGCAGTATCAACCAACGCCTGAAACCCTTGGTTCACTGAACTCGAAAGCAGGAATCGCAACTCATCCCGCAATCCTTCATAGAACCGATTCGTTTTCCTTTGGTCATCCGCAAAGATTGTTCCCGCATACCGTCCCAACCTGGTAAACTCATGCAAGTAGATATCCACGCTATCTTCCCCTTGCTTTAACCGTTAAAACTCATTTTCCATAGCAATGCGTTGCGCCGCTGGGACATGCTTCGCCAGAAATATTCGAGAGAACTCCTCAATCGACACTTGCGTTAATTGCCTGCCCGCCAAATGGTGTACCTCAACCTCGTCCCACCACAACCGCGCCTCTCCTTCAAGCATGAAGGTGGCCAAGGTGACCTTTAACGTTTCCTCCGCCCTGATCGCTGTCATTATCCGTGTGACACGCGATAACCAATCTTCTGCCTGCGTTGGGGATCCCATTCCCGTAAACGTAGGCGGACTGAAGCTCATGAATTGCTTCAACTGTCGGTCAGCTGCTCGTGGATCTACAGCCTCAACCGGCTCAGCTCAATTGGTGATGAAGGTTGAAAGAACTCCATAGTTAAGCGTGCTTGTGCGAGAGTAGTACTGGGATGGGTGACCTCCTGGGAAGTCCCCGTACGGCCCAACTTAACTGTCGAGTTCGCTCATCAAAGGGAGGCTGTGGCCACCAACAACCCGCCAGTGGGCTGGAGAGGGGTTGGGGTGCTTGGGCTGCAGCCCAGTAGCGATGCCATGGGGGGCTTCTGTCCAAATCCCGGGCCGTTACATTAAGTCCTTCAAAACTTTTGGTAAATGGTTAAAGCATGGAATCAATCATACATAACCTAATATATGTTACCTTGCTTTGCAGGTTATTAGTTTACGGGTTTTAGAGTGTTTCTCTTTCTGAGTTTTCCTGGTGATACCCTCCGGCCTTTAGAGCTTCTAGGACCCTGAATAATCCTTCCCAATTCTGGTTAAGCTTGTTGACGACGGTGGACCTTCTTGCGACATCCATCTTTTTCAGCATATGATCTCCCTTTTGAAATTGCTTGATTTTGATGCGCTTGCCAAAATATATTGCCTTCCTTCGCTTGATTTCTTCTCGGCATACCGTGGTGAGTTCCCATAGCTCTTCAATGAAGTCAAGAGAAAACCTTTGAACTTGTTCATCCTCAAAGTGCCATTCCTCTCCATCCATGGTTGCCACCACTTTCGGGATTTTGACCTCGAACTTGACGGGGATGATGGCTTCTGAACCATGTGATAACTTGTATGGAATTTCCTTCGTTACGCCGTTTGGAGTTGTCCTTAGAGCCCAAATGACGGAAGGAAGTTGTTCCACTCAATTACCCTTTAAGTTCAACTATTTTCCAGGAGGTTAGGGATGAGCTACATGTCTGCCTCCATTATACCATTGCTTTGGGGATGATAAACTGATGCGAAGCGAAGCTCTATCCTCAATTTACTACATAAATTAGTTAACTCTAGGATGACGAATTGCGGACCGTTGTCCGTGACGATTGCGAGAGGTATTACACATCTAAACGTGATCTCACCCCATATAAAGGCTGACGAATTGCGGACCATTGTCCGTGATAATTGCGAGAGGTATTACAAATCTACACGGGATCTCACCCCGTATTAAGTTTTTCACCACCCGAGTAGTGGTCTTCGCCAACGCTTTTGCCTCAATCTACTTTGAGAAGTATTCAATCATCACCAAGATAAATTTCCTCTGATTGCTTGCTTGAGGGAGTGGTCCAAGCATGTCAATCCCCCAAATTGCAAATGGCCTCGGGGCTTATGATTAAGCAAAATTGTTGGGCCGATTGCAACTGGAGTGGTGTATAAAGCTGACACTTCTTGGTGAAGCTCTTTAGAACTTTCTTTTGGAGGTCCAGAAGTAGCCTTGACTTAGTACTTATTCCAAAGTGAGATTTCTAGAACGACTCCAACATTCCCGTAATGTATTTCTTCTCGAAACCAAAGAACCCCGGGCCTCGGTGATGCACCTAACTACCTTGTTATTAAAGGTGCAAGGTGCGCCAAGGCGAAAAAGGGTCTTGGAGCCTATGCGCAAGAATTAAGGCGCAAACGCACGTCTGACGAAGGCAAGACGCAACCACATTCATTTTAAATAATCATCATCAAACATCTTTTTATCTTCTTCATCTATTTCTTCATCTATTCTACTCAATAATTCATTATGATCATTTATATCTTTTAGAAAATAGAATTAATATGGTCACTTATATCATATCTAAATATTAATGCTCGATTATACTTCACAAACACTAAATCATGCAAAAAAATATTGAGTTATATTATTTTTTTATTTATTTTGGAAAAAAAATTAAAACAAAAAACGCACTCGTATGCGCCTTGTATGCTCTTAAAGGCACACGAAGACGCAGACCTCTGAGTCTAGTGAGCCTTGAGCCTTAGGCGTGCCTTTAACAACATTGTCTAGCTAGCAGACTAGAGAGAGTCTTTCGATATAAGTCTCCATCATAAAGCAAGTAGTAGTCTGACTTGTACCGAAATTTCCTTATGTTCTTTATCGCTGCTGAAAATTGCCCCGTGGTGAGGAAAGTCATGAAGAGAACTATCTAGGAGGCATACTGGTTGATCTCCATCAACTTTCCTTTAGTTGATGCCCAAAATATCTCGGTTAATGTACCATCAGCCCTCAGGTTACTTCGCAAGTTAGTCGTTCTCAGTGTTCTCCTCCCTTGGTACATACTAGATGAAGAAAGATCGAAGGTTGTCAATCAACCTGTTGGGTCCATTGATCACAATGTCCTAGATTTGAGGAAGGCCCATAGGTCTGTGGTATACATATGATTGTATTTGATATACATTCAAAATTCATTGTATGCAGGTTGTCTATTGTTCATTGATTAGACAGGTTGTCTGGGTCACAATAGTAACTTGACTTAAAACAGGATGCTGAAAAAGCAAAAAACTGGCTAAGTCCAGATGCGTTGAGTGAGTACACTTCACACGACGCTAGAAGGCTAAAAGCATTGATAAAACATCAAGCAGTCAAAGATTCAGTGTTGTTAAATTGAAATCTGTCTAAGTACAAAGGCGTTGAGTGAAAGCAGTTCACTCAACGTCTACTCAAAAGAAAATTTGTCCTAGTACTGAAGCGTTGAGTGAAGAAGGCTCATTCAACGTCTTATCTGAAATTAAGCAAAGTCCAGAAGCGTTGAGTATAGACGCTTCACTCAACGCCTTCAACCAGAAGAATTCTGTCAAGCCCAAAAACGTTGAGTGTTGAAGGCTCAATCAACGCCTTATCAGTTTGGTTGTACAAGTCAAATGGGTTTAGTGTTGAAGGTTCACTCAACGCCTCAAGATGCAGATTTGCTGCGTTGAGTCACATGACCTCACTCAATGGCTATGCAGATTGATTGAAAATTACGAAGTCCTCAAGCTCTAGGTCATGCTGACGTCATCCAAAATTCAAATATTGCGGAAATTGCGCGCTAGATGACAAATGACGTCGTATGCCTTTAGTGCAACAATTAATGATAAAAGAACGTTATTGTTACCTATTTTGGTTGGTCCATACAGCTCATAGAGCCGTTGTACGACGAGTCATAAAAGGAACTTTTTTAGAGAAATTTAGAAGAGCTTTTTGGGCAATCTTCTTCCTCTCAATCAAGAAAGAAAATCCTTCACACTGGGATTAAAAAGAAGATCTGTAAATCACAGACACATGCTTGCTGTTTGAAGATATCAAGAACTGTGAAATCAATTAGTCTTCAACATTAAGAAAAAAACTCATTTTCTGAATAAGAGGAAGAAGCAGAGCAAACTCAAGTTGTTATTCATCTTCAAGATCACTGCACTCAACATTGTTACATCAAAGGCTTGGAGAAACAGAACTCTGAAGTTGACTTCACAGCACAAGCAGAACAAATTTGAAGATCAACAATCTTGCTGCTGGGAAGAAGTAAGGACCGAGCTTTCTCAGTTTAGGAAGCAGAAGACTCAGAAAACATTCTCTCTGGAGTCAATCATCATCAAACATTCACTCCTTTTGAAGGATCATTAGTGATATGAGTTGTAAGCCTAAATTATAAAGGCTGAGTTGTAGGATCCTGTTGAGGATCTGAGGTAGGGCCTGTGTGTCTGAGATAGGATCTTGGTCAAGATATGATGTAGGAGATTGATTATCTCTGAGTGTAGGGCTATCCTCCTAACATGAGTTGTAGGGCTTCTTGATAAGCCTGAGATAAGTGATCTGGAGGGTCACTGAGCTGTAGGAGTAAAGATTACTCTGAGTGTGTAGGGTTGTGGCCTGAGGTAGGGCTTGGAGGAAGCCCGAGAGATCCTGAGGGATCTGTGTTGTAAGCTCTTTTAGCCGAGTTTGGAGAAGATTGTCTTGTTTAACACATTGTTAGAAAGGTGGGAGGGAGAGTGAATATACCCATACCTTGAGGAACCACTATAAACATCTGTGTGCTTTCTGTGATTGTGTAGTTAAACCTAAACAACTAAGAAAAATAAGAAAATGACCTTCAACCTATTCACCCCCCTCTAGGTAATTTAGACTACTACTTTAATAACTTTCAAGTGGTATCAGAGGGAGGTTGTTCAAAAAGGAGTTAATAGTATGAACAGATCTCCAAGAGTAGCAGTAGATTGTCCCTATAGGTTTAGCTGAGAACCATTAGGAGCTGAGCTCAATGAAGCTTCCTATTTGTAGGAAAGAAAAGTTTGGAATCTGGAAGGAAATGGTAAGGCTATTTATGGAAGCCTCAGACCCAAGGATATTCATAACAATTTAAGAAGGATCCTTCATTCCCATGAAGGTCTCTGTCATAGATGCCAATGTTTAGACTCCAAATAAGTACACTGAGATGACCAAGGATGAAGTCATTCTAGCAACCATAGATAAAAGGGCCCAAAACATCATTGTTAGTGTCATAGATGACCCTACATTCCAAAACTTGGTCCACTGCAGAACAGCTAAAGACATGTGAGATTCTCTTATAATTTATACGGAAGGGACTGGGGAGGTGAGAGATGACAGAAAATCCCTCCTAAATCAACAGTATAAGGCCTTCAAGCAAGACAAGAAGGACTCCATAGCTGACTGCTATGAGAAGTTTTTCATAATAGTGAATAGTCTGATCACCAATGGCAGATAGTTCAAAAACTATGAACTGAATGATAAGTTCTTGAGATCTCTCAATAAGAAATGAGATATCAAGATCTGTGCCATAAGAGAGGTTGGTAACTTGGCCAACACAATGCCCAAAACTTGTTTGAGAAGCTAATATCTCATGAGATGCAGTTGAGCTACAGGAAGACAGAAGAAGATGTTGATAGATCTCTCAATAGAGAGAAGGCTGTGGCCTTCAAAGCTGAAGCATCTAGGAGAAGCAAAGAAAAGACTCCTCCATCAAGGAGAGCTGCAGAGTCTGAGAGTTCTGATCCCAGCTCCTCAAGAAATGAAATGTCTGATGGAGAACTGACACTGTTCTCAAAATAGTTCAATAAGATACTGAGCAGGAAAAGACTGTGGAAGAATACGGGCTCTTCAAGCTCCACATCATGAAAGCCCTATCCCAGCAAGGACAAGTCCAGAAAAGACCTCTCGGGGGAAAGGTATGAATCTAAGCATAACAAACATGTTAAGACTAATGTTGTCTTCTATTGTTGTAATATGAGTGGACATGTCATTGTTGACTGTCCAATTAAGAGGAAGAAGACAATGAAGCCTGAAAAAAAAAGCATTGCAAGGACAAGAAGGCTGAAAAGTGCTTCTTGGCCAAGAAGAAAATCAACCTATCAAACAGTGATTCTGATCCTTCAGAATCAGATGAAGAAGAGACCTACATTAATCTGATGTCCATTGTAGTAGAGGTTGATCATCAAGCTGCCTTATCTGACATAAGGGCTCCACTGTCCTCTGTTGACAGTGACTTTGAAGAGGATGAGGAGTTCAGTCTCATGACCCTAACATAAGACAATCAGGACAATTCTGTTCCTAATAAGGTGCACTTTATCCCCAGCTCTCCCTCTGTCTATGAGTTTGGCTCAGACTCTGAAGTATCCACTTCCTCCAGTGGGGATGATGGATCAGAATCTGGTACTGATTGACAAGTATGGAGCTATTTTGGAGGCTCTAAAGAAGAGCAAGAGGCTTGTCAAGAGATAAGCTGAGGATATTGTCTCCCTTAAGCAAGCTGCTTCCCTGCAATCTGAGTCAACACCCTTGCTAGCCCAGATGAGGAGGGAAGTGAGTCAGCTTAAGACAATATCAATTATCCAAATTGGCACCATTATCCAGAAGAACTAAATCATCAAGGATCTTGAAAAGAAGCTCCTCAAAGAGAGGTTGCTTGTGGCTGAATTCTTTAAGCCCAAAACAGTGTTGCCACTGATTGACTTCTTCACCTCTCAAAAGGATAAGAGAGGTTTGGGGTTCAAGTGGAACTCTAGAGCTGCCCACTCCAATAGGAAAGGAAAGGCTTTAATTATACCTCAGACCACCTTTCAAAAGATAATCCTTCCTTCTAGCAGGTATGATCATGACTACATATATGGTCACTAAAAGAATTGTAATTTCTCTTGTAAGAATACAAGTGTATCTTACTATAGAAGGAGAAAGAGCATGATATTGAGTGCACTGAAGGCTCCCCATAAAGAAATCCAAATGGCCCATCATGGACCATTTGTGTTTGATGCTTCAGCTCCCACACTCAAGGATAAGGCTATGGCATATTCCTATGTTCCCTCGGCAAAAACCTTGACCAAGGGTAAGTCAGTTAGTAAGCCTCACTTGGCTATTTATGATGCCATCAACATCATATTAGCTATAAAGATGACATCCGTTGGTGCTTCTCAGAATAAGTCGAGTGCATCTACTGGCAGACTCATCTTCAGTCAAATACTTGCTGAAAGAAATAGGAAGAAGGCTGATGTTCTCCCCTCTAAACAAATAAAAATTGATAGCTTGTATGCTTCAAAGGCTGTTTAGAAGAGGAGATACAACATTCATGAGTGTTGGTGCTGTGGCAAGGTGAGTCACTTTGCCATAGATTGTTAGCACAACCCAAGTGTGTCAAGGGCAAGGGTGAGTCTTCCTATCAAGGCTGCTGTAGGCAGACAAAGTCATTCTCAAACTAACATGAACCAAGAACCCAATTCCTTTTGGGTTCCTAAGGTAAACTAATTTGTGTTTGCAGGATAGTTTAAGTACCCATACAAAGGAGCCATCTTAAGGATTACACTCTAGTGGGGAATGGACCTAAATCCATCTTTGGAGGTTTAGACAGAGGAGTTACCAAGGGCTATGGTATGATCACCAATGACATAGTCTCTATTACAAAGGTATCTTATGTGGAAGGTTTGCAACACAATATGATTAGCATAAGCCAACTATATGATGTTAACTATGTCATTGTCTTCCACAAGGATAAGTGTTTGATCAAAATGTCGAGTGACCAAGAGGTCATTTTGACAGGCATTAGGAGTGAAAATATTTATTATTTAAACTTCTTATGTTTAAGTACAAATTCACCGGTGTGTCTAGTTGCAAATGAGAAAGTATCTTATTGTGTGCAATGACACAAGAGACTTGCTCACTTGAACTATAAGACAATTAACAAGCTCTTCCGTGAAGGGCTAGTCAGAAATGGACCTAATCTGAGTTGCACCAAAGAGGGCATTTGCTCTATATGCCAAAAGGGCAAGTAGACAAAAGCATCCTTTAAGAGCATTGGGGCCAAGGATTCAGGGAGGTGTTATACCTCTTGCATATGAACTTTTTTGGTCCTATGCTTGTTCATAGTCTAGGTAGGAAAGTCTGCACACTTTTGATAGTTGATGACTATTTCAGATTTGCTTGAGTTTTCTTTCTAAAGAAAAAAAATCTAAAACCCTTGACATCTTTGTGACCTTTGTTAGACAAGTTCGGAATGAAAATTACAGACCTTGACATGCCATCGCTATAGGATCGACTCTCAAACCTCAAACTTCCTACGGATCTGAGATGCGACCACTAACGAATCTGTGTGAGCCAACGTGTCCTGCTGTTCCAATTCTTTGGCCAAGTGAAGACCTGTTATTATAATCTCATACTCAGTCTGATTGTTCGTGACAAGGAAGAGAATCTCAACTGCTTGTTCAATTTTCATTCCCCACAGGCGCGGGTTTACCAAGACAATGGAGACCCCAAGAGAGTTATTTCCCGACGCTCCGTCAACGAACATCTTCCAAGCCTCATGCTCTTATAATGCTCACCTCCTCATTGGCCTCTGTGGAGAAATCTGCCAGAAAGTAACGACCGCTTGCGCTTTCATAGCCATATGAGTAATAGAAGCGATGTCAAACTCGCTGAGCTATAGACCACTTGGATAGCCGACCTGAATGTTGCACCTTCTCCATGATCCTACTATGTAGAGGACGGTCGGTTACAGCCTTAATTTTTGCATTTGAAAATATGGTCAGAGCTTTTGGGCCGAAATAATTAAAGTGAAAGCCAGCTTTTTTAGTATTGGTTAACGTACCTTAGCTTTGTGCAAGACTCAGCTCACATAATTGATCTGGAGCTGCCTTCTCCCCTCTTCCCGGACAAGGACCGAGCTTTTAGCTTTTGCTCAAACTCCTAAGTACAGAAAGAGATTTTCTCCTTCTTGGGCTCCTTGCAACAACAATGCTTGCATCAATTGACGTTTCGGAATTTGGAAAGCTTCTTTGCACTCTGCGGTCTAGTCAAACTTTCTATTATTCGGAAAAATCTTGAAGAATGGTGAGCACTTATTTCTAGCCTTGGATAAAAATCTACTCAAACCCGCCAATCTCTCAGTCAAGTGTTGTACTTCCTTTGTATCTCTCAGTACTGTCATTTCCATAATAGCCTTCACCTTGTTTGGATTGAGCTCAACTCTCATGGTAGTTAGAAGATGTTTCAAAAACCTTCCTTTGCCAGCTCCAAAAACACACTTTACTGGGTTGAGCCGCATCTTAAACTTCTACAACATGGTAAATGTCTCTACCAAGTCACTAAGATGTTCTTTGATGCTATTGCTGTTCACCATGAGATCGTCAACATATACAATTATGATGCAGTGTTCCAGAGCAACCCTGCTCTAGCTCTGGACCAGAGGAACACGTCCGGTTCCACCACCGGGCTGTAATCCAAGCACCCCACCCATGACCGCACCTATTCTCAATGCGGCGGGATGTTGAGGCGGAGTCTCGAAATCATCCCCCTTGATAAATCTTTTTCCCAACAGGGACTATCACCAACTGAGCTGCACTTTTTTGATGCAATGGACAGTGGTCCAGAGCCACCTCGCTCTGGTTCTGCACCAGAGGAACACGTCCGGTCCCACCACTGGGCTGCAGCCCAAGAACCCCACCCATGACCGTACCTATTCTCAACATCCCGCCGGAGCACTGCAAGCTCAGTTGGTGATAGTCACTATTAGGAAAGGGATTTATCAAGGGGGCTGGGTTCGAGACACCGCCTCAACATCCCGTCGTATTGAGAATAAGTGCGGTCATGGGTGGGGTGCTTGGACTGCAGCCCGGTGGTGGGACCAGACGTGTTACTCTGGTGCAGAACCAGAATGTGGCAGCTCTAGACCACAACATCACTTTAGGTTCCGTCCCCTTCAACTCTTTGAAGACGTGGTCTATCATCCTCTGGTATGTTTTTTTCGTGTTCCTTAGCCCGAAGGGAATAATCTTATAATAGTATTACCCATCATCATTGATGAAGGATACGTCTCGGATGTCGGGAGAATGTATCTGAATATTGTAAGATCCTGAAAAAACATCAAGAAAACTCATAACAGGAAAACCGATGACTGGAGGAGATGTAGAGGCCAATTGCGAGGAAATCAATATTGTTGCACGCGAGGAAGAGGATGCGTGAAATGAAATATTTTATTTTAGGGCTTCGATCGCAGGTATATATCCACGACCTCAGCCAAAATTTATGGTAGTGAAACACATCGAATCAGAGCTTTCGAGCGGATGCGTTTCAGATCAGATGTTTTCCAAACAATTTTTAGAGATTGGAAATGAAAAATTGAACGAGATATTTTTCCTCGTTCAGTTTTTTCTCCAGCGCCGCCTGAAGCCCGCGACGAAATCCCCAACGCCGACTTCCCTTTCCCTTTCTCCACCCCTTCCAGCATCGGGGCCGCCTCGAGAGTCCTCCCCAGGGGCTGGCGAGCTCTCCTTTGCCAATCCCAAAGTCGATCATTCCTTCCACACATGTTCATCGCTCAAGCAGCCGCCAAAATTCCAATCCAGATCCGTCACCGCCTGGGAGAGCTTCTTCTGCCTCTTATGTGGACGTCGGATCTCCTCAAAAGCCCAGACGCCATCTTCAGCATTGCCATCCGGCAGATCCAGCCAGCCGCCGGCATCCTCCCTGCTTCCAGTCAACAGCAGCCGTCTTACCTGCTGCCAGTGCCACTCTCAGTCCAAGAAGACCCTTCCTCTGCTTGTCTCCAGCATCTCCTATAGCATCGAGGCAGTCCCAAACAAGTCCTTCACCTCAGTGAAGTCCTGAGAACCTACAACCTTCCTCTTCACCTCCCAGGAGATCCGTCAGCCATTGCCAATCTTCCCTGGGTATACCTCTCTACCTCTACTCTCCGCAACCTTAGTTGTTTTATGCTCAAATTTCAAATGAATAGTAATTATTGGAGCTTGCCCTAATTAATTGTTATCTCCTTATTACCGTTATTTCAAATGACTATTTGCTAGCTGCTATGCTATTTTTTGCTGGTTTGTTTTACCTACTTGCTCTCTATGATGGTTTTATGATAGGTTGCATGATAGTTATTTTCAAAGTATAAAAAGATCAATATTTTTATCTCATACTCATAACATCTGTTTAAATCAAATGTCACTCTACTTTAACGACCGTAAAAGCTCTTTTAGTACTTATGTTAAATCTAGAGGTGTGCATGCCATGAATTGTTCTAATGGACATTCATACTCATATAGGATAATAAATGAACTAATCAAAGTATTTTTCGCTGCGTATATTTATATTTTTACCCGTGGACTAGTTGATCTACTGAGCCGAGAGATATGACCATCAAATCTAAAACTCAAACTATATTTTCATCATAACAAATTTGAGAATTTCATGAAAGGTATTAGGAGTAGGTTCTTGCCTGAGCGTCTTCAGTTGTTCCCTGCACAACGTGGCATCATGACGCATATTTTCACTTACTCTGATATATTATTTAATGATGAGAAAATGCGGGTTGTGGCAATGTCCCAAGTCCACACTTGCTCAAGCTGAATGATGGGGGAGGGAGGGACTGCTGAGTGGCTAGTTACTTTGAGTCACGAGTGAAGAAGAGGTTTTACAACTAGAAAGAGGAGGTTGCGACTTGAAAGAGGAGGTCATCCGAGTTGTCTAAAAGAGTTTGCATGGTTAAAGAGGAGAGATCGTTCAGGTCGCCCATATCACTGCAGTCACACGAAACGTAATCACAGTTTCTTACTTTGCTGCTCCTTTTCCCCTCTGGTCTTGATCTGGCCACTATTTATAAAAATCAGGGGCGGCCCGGACGAGCAGACTCAGGAATCTCGGGCAGCCCAAAAAGGGCAATCGTCGTGGTTAAAAAAGGCTTAACTGTGGTCTTGTTGAGGGCAACCCACTTCTAAATGTGAGGCTATCACTTCTAACCACACGACTAGATGCTGAGGTCGCCTAGAGAGAAAGGCATTGCGGTTACTGAGTAAAGGGCATCACACTGAGGAAAACCACTTCTAACCGCACAACTAGCACTTCTAACTGTACGACTATCATTACAGTTACTACGATCAAGAAGGTCTGACCATCAGGCACCTGAATTGGTCACCTTGGAGGGGATCACCGATTTTTGGGTAAACATGATCCCCGCAATTTTCAAGATTTCAAAAGAACTTCGAAAAAATAAAACTTACCCATGAATATCGCGATCCACCTCCTCTGAAATGATAAAAAATGTATAACAAAGTTTAAGTACTTGAGGGAACTTGCTAGTGCCTGAAGAGATCTTGCAAATATTTACCTTTTTCTTCTGTAAAGGAGAAGAGTCAAAGCAGGCTTAAAAGAAGCGTATCTTACAAGTACCTGAAGAGAACTCGTGAACACCAGAAAAAAACTCGTGAACACCTACTAATCTCAAAAGAACAGTCAGAGTAGGTATAAAAGAAACATACAATGCGAATACCTGAAGAGAACTTATGAACATCTACTATTCTCTGCAAGAGAGAAGTCAAAACATGTATAAAAGAAATATATAACGCGAGTACCTGAAAAAAACTCTGTTGGTACCCTAGTTTTGATTTGAGTTCAGTCCTCTCTTTTAGTCTCTTGACCCAAGATTTATCTATGGTCAAAGGTTAGTTGTTTAGTTAGTTTGCTCTAGATTTAGAGTTGTCACTTTTCCAGATGAAAATTTGGTTAAGTTGTTTTTTGTTCGACTATGGTCGAACGTCGCTCGACTATCGTCTATCGACTGGTCGACGATCGTCTATCAGTTATTCGACGTTCGTCTGTCAGCAGATCGTCTATCTCTGAGTTAGTTCAACTCTTGGTAGCTCGACGTTCTGTGGAATCTGCCTCGCCGATCGTCGAACCCCGCTCGACGTCTTTTGACCAGACAGATTTCTTGATAGTTCGACTATCTGCTTGGATAATTCAACTGTCTAATAGTTCGACTATCTGTTTGATAGGTCGACTATCTGTTTCGTTTGATAGTTCGACTATCTGTTTGATAGGTCGACTATCTGCTTTGTTTGATAGTTCGACTATCTGCTTGGATAGTTCAACTATCTGATAGTTCGACTATCTTTTTGATAGGTCGACTATCTGTTTGCTTTGATAGTTCAACTATCTGTTTGATAGGTCGACTATCTGTTTTCCTTGATAGTTCGACTATCTGCTTGAATAGTTCAACTATCTGATAGTTCGACTATCTGTTTGATAGGTCGACTATCTGTGTTGCTTGATAGTTCGACTATCTGTCTTGATAGGTCGACTATCTGTTGTGTTTGATAGTTCGACTATCTGCTTGGATAGTTCAACTATCTGATAGTTCGACTATCTGTTTGATAGATCGACTATCTGTTTTGTTTGATAGTTCGACTATCTGTTTGATAGGTCGACTATCTGTCTTCTTTGATAGTTCGACTATCTGTTTGATAGGTCGACTATCTGTTGTGCTTGATAGCTCGACTATCTGTCTTGATAGATCGACTATCTGATAGCTCGACTATCTGTTCTGATAACTCGACTATCTGCTGTGGTAGTTTGACTATCTTCTTTGGTAGTTCGACTATCTGTATCGTTCGACTATCTGTTTGATAGGTCGACGATCTCTATGCTTCGTTCGACGATCTCCGAGGGTCGTTCGACGTTTTGCTGTATGTCTTTAATAATTTTGTCCTCTTCTATTTTATGATTTATTTCATATTTATTTGGCATATTATTTCAATTAATTTGTGATATTATTTCCATGCAATATCTGCTCCATTCCTTATGCATGAGCCAATCTTTATCTGACAAAGTATTTTGTCTTATTAGTTGAAATATATTTTCTGCTTTATCTGCCAGGCTGTCCTTTATAGTCGTTAGACTCAGAAAGTCTTTTCTGGCTGTAAAGAGTTCTTTCTGATGTGACCTTTTCTTGCACCCTTCTTATCTGATTGGTTATGCAGCTTCTTAGAAAGCTTTATCCTCTTATAGTATGTCTGCCTGCAGGATTTGTTTTTGCTTTATGCTTTTTGCAGCCCAGATTGCTGATGCCAGAAGAAAACAAAGATTCAAAATCAAATTAAAGCCGTTGCAAAGGCTCATATAAAAAGAGCTTCTTTTGAAAGAAGATATAGATACACAGATTCATAGAACCCAGATTATATTCTCTCAGTAGCATAGAAAAAGAGAGAAAGCAAGAAAGTTCTACAGCTCTCAGAAATTCACATTCACCTGAGAAGATCAAAGCTCTTCTGCATTCTTCTTCATCCTGAGTACATCCTACTTACAGGAAGACTTTCACTCAGAGGCCTTTAGAAGAAGAAGAAGAAGAAAGGAAGCTGTTTGAAGAATAACACCTGTTTCCAATCAAGAATCTTCTTCAAGCTTTCCCTTCAGAACTTCAAGACAATTCTTTGTCTTAGTTCAGAAGAGTTCCTGCACCCTGAAGCAAGACTCTTTCCTGGATATTCTCTAAGCCAAGGGGAGCCTTGATTCTTTGAGCTTCTAGCTCTGTGCAATCCACTAGCTTCTCTAATTTGTTTAATAATAGAGAAGAAGCCTTAACTCCCTCAACCTCCTGTACAACGGGTTATTACTCCCTTCAAAAGTAAACCTTGGTGGCAGGGCACCTGATCAAAAACCTATGTTGGATTTTGAGCTCCTGATCAAAAGCTCAAAGGGTCTACTTGATCTACCTGAAGCAGATCAGTTGGTGGCAGAGCACCTGAACAAAAACCTGTAGTGGATTCCTACCAGGGTGGTAGAAGAGTTGACGTACCTATTTAGAGGGAACCACTATAAATTCCTTGTGTCGTCTGTGTTGCTCATTTAATTTATTGCACTGTGGCTGTGAATAAAATTAACTAGGATTTCTAGTTGCTGTGATAGGATCCCAAGATTAACTGTAATTACAGTTAGCTCTCTCTTGTGCACTACACTTTGTGTTAGGCTCTAGGGTTTTCAATATCTATAAACTTATTCCGCAATTAACTCTAAGGGAGTTGAGTTGTGTGTTCTAATTTTTGAATACTCTATTCACCCCCCCCCTCTAGAGTTGTATCTACCCTCACTTTCAAACTCACTAACACCTACTATCTGCATGAGAGAACTCAAAGTGGGTATAAAATAAACATATAATGTAAGTACCTGATGAGGCCTCACAAACATCTATTAATCTCTACAAAGATATCAATAACATGTATATACAAATATAATGTGGGAGTACCTGAAGAAAACTCAAAAAAACTTGCCGGTCTCTACAAAAAAGAAGTAAAGCAGGTATAAAAGAAGCATATAACATGAGTACCTTTAGAGACTTTGCGGACCCCCATTAATCTCTACAAATAAATCAATAATAGGTATATAAAAAATATAATATGCGAGTATCTGAAGAAAACTCACGAACACCTGCTAATCTTTGCAAAAGAGAAGCTAAAGCAGGTACAAAAGAAATATATAACACGAGTTCCTGAAAAGACCTCGCGAACACTTGTTTACCTCTCAAGAAAACTTGCGGGTACCTACCTTAGCCACACTTGAGGGCATAAGAAATAATCATTTCATCTACATATGGGATATGAACACCCACTCATGGTTACTTCTTTTGGATAATAAACTTATTGTTGAGGCAACTATATCTCCATATGAGAAATTGAATAATATCCATATTTTTTGTGGTAGAAACCAATGCTCTGACAACCTCATATCTGCATACTTCTAGAATGATGAAGTGAAGTCAATCTCTGTAAAATATTTTGACTTGCTAATGGAGAGAATATGTTGCTAATGATGCCCTGCCAATTTATATCATGAAACCCAGAGTAATATATGATCTAAAAGGTATACTGCTTGTGAGTAAGATTACCAGAAACCCGGAGTAGAAGGCTTTATTTGGCGCGGATTATTGAGAGTTGCACACCGCTGCTTCTCAAACAATTGCGCAAACAAAAATCCCGGCCCTCTACTCCCACCGTTGAAAGCCGATGAAATGCCAAATATGCTTAAAAACCCGATATTTTCACAGCGACAGCCGCAAAATTTCAACCAGCGTCGTCTTCCTCGTGCGGCTAGGGTTTCGGCCATTCTTAGCGATCTCCCAGCCAGTCTCCGGCGACGCACAGAAGAGCTCTTTCTGTCGGAATGAAGCATTGGAAGAGCTTCTGAAATATCAAGAGATTTATGAAGATTCACGGTTCTACGATTGGGATACACTTTTCCTAATGACGATGATCAACAAAGCTACTTTTTGGGGCATTCCAAGTGATAAAAGGCTTGAGTGACTGAAAAATCGCTACATGCATAGCATCTCTTGAATTGAATGTGCACTATCTTACATGTTTTGCAAACCTATATGCAGTTTCTATGTTTAAGTTATTGTATTATCTTATTTGTCGGTACTTACATTTTGTTTCTATGTTTAAGCACGTTGCATGTTATACTATCCAATATGTTTAAGATGTTATTTACCTCTTTGAATTGTAAAAAAGGTAGTATGTTTGCTGTCATTATCGGTAGTTTGCAATGACGGATGATAAAGAAGAATTTGCTCTTGATGATGACGAGCAAATTTCAGCTCTTGATTTTGATCGATAATGGCGTTTTGTATTGTTCAACAATATAGTTACCACGTCAGTGATTGTGATTTGTGAATACATGTCGGCATAGAGTGAAAAAATACCATGCATGACGTCTACACTTACTGAAGATAAGTGGGTTGGTGAGTTGTTAGTTGGTCATCCAACGAGGTTGCACATTGCATTCAGGATGTCACCTCAAATATTCACGGATTTGTTATTTGTACTTCAGACATCTTATGGCTTATAAGGCTCACAAAGAACACATGCAGGAGAGGTATTGGCTATTGCCATATATACTTTAATGCATAAAGGGTCAATGAGGTTGACAAGTGAGCGTTTCCAGCATTCCACCGAAACTATAAGTAGGTTTTTTGCGATAGGTCTGGATGCATTGACCCTTCTAGCTGTTGAAATGATAAAACCACTAGACCCGCAATTTATTAATATACCTGCAAAAATCTTGAATGATGACCGTTACATGCCTTACTTTAAAATTGTATTGGAGTCATAGACAGAACTCATGTAGATGCATGTGTTTCGGTGGATAATCAAGTGTGATATATAGGACGTCATGGTAGTCCAAATCAAAATATAATGGTCATATGCGACTTCGACATGTGCTTTACTTATGTTGTCCCATGATGGGAAGGTTTAGCTCATGACAGTCGGATCTTTCAACGTGCAGTTAATGATCCAAGTTATGAATTTTCTCACCTGCCTCGTAGTACGTAAATTTTTTGGTATTCAAAATATATTACAAATTCACTTCATTTTAAAATTAATAAGTTCATAATGTAGGTAAATATTACTTGGTAGACGCTGGATATCCACTTCAGCGAGGAATTTTGAAACCATATTCGGAGACTCGCTATCACTTACCTGATTTTGCGAGGGGTAATTGACCGGTTTCAGGACAGTGTGAAATTTTCAATATGGCCCACTCATCACTTCGTAGTGTGATTGAGAGAACCTTTGGAGTCTGGAAGAAGAAGTGGGGCATACTGAGAAAGATGCCACAATACACATTTTCAAAATAGTGTGTCATTATGGTGGCAACAATGACCTTACATAATTATATTCGGAGGCACCCCTCACATGTCGATCGAGAGTTTAATGCATGTGATATGAATGCTAACTTTGTGCATCAACAAGTGTATGCGCTTCGAGCTGCTCGTAACTGAAGAACCACAAATACAAATCCAAACATTAATCCAGTAACAACTGAAGGAGTTGGAGCTAATGAAATGTCGATTTTATAGCTGATCAGTTACAAAATGATCACAGTGAAAGAAAAGGGATAGATACTACTCTAGAGGGGTGGGGGGGGTGAATAGAGTAATCAAAAATTGCACTAGCAAAGTTGACTGTCTACTCAACTCCCTTAGAGTTAATTGCGGAATGAAGGTTATAGATATTTGAGATGAAATCCTAAAGCCTAACACAAGTGTTGTGCACAAAGGCAGCCAACTGTAATTATAGTTAAGGCTAGGAATCCTAAACAGCAACTAGCAATCCTAGTTAAAATCTAATCACAACCAATCAACACAAAGAATTAATTAAACAATCCAGACGACACAAGGAATTTATAGTGGTTCCCCAAACAACTTGGGTACGTCCACTCTTCTACCAACAAGGTAGGAATCCACTCAGGTTTTTGATCAGGTGCCCTGCCACCAACAAGATCTGCTGCAGGTAGATCTAGAGACCCTTTAGACTTTTGATCAGGTGTCTAAAAACCAACACAGGTTTTTGATCAGGTGCCCTGCCACCAAGGGATACTTTTGAAGGGAGTAATAACCCTTTACAGGAGGGGGAAAGGAGGTTAGAATGTCTTCTCTATTTTACAATAGATTAGAGAAGCACAAGAACTTACACTGAGCTAGAAAGCTCTAAAGAATCAAGTCTCCCCCTGGCTAAAAGAATGTCCAGGTGAAGTCTTACTTTAGTGCAGAAACTCTTCAGAAAATCTAAAGGAAAAGCTACAAGAAGATAAATAATATGAAATAAAATTTCTTCTTCAGACAGCTATCTTCTTCTTCTTCTTCTTCAAAAGGCTCTGAGTGCAAATCTTCCTGGAGGCAGGAGAACTCAGGTTGAAGAAGAGTGAAGAACTAAAACTTCTTCTCAGTTGAATGTGAACGAGCTGAGAGCAGTTGAAAAACTGTAAGCTTGAATGTTGCAGTTAGCTTTTGAATATGAGAACTGAACTAGTTGATTTCTTTCTTCAAAGAATCCTTTATATAACAGCAGCAACAACGACTCTCATTTGAGTTTGAATCTTGTCTTCTATTAAAATCTGCAAGCTGGGCTGCAAAAAGCATAAAGCAAAATAAATACTGCAGGCAGATATCCTATAAGAGGATAAAGCTTTCTAAGAGGCTGCAAATAACTCTGATGAAATAATACTAGAGAAAGTCACATCAGAAAAGACTCTTTACGGCCAAGGAAGACTTTTTGAGTCTAACGGCTATAAAGGATAGCCTGGCAGATCAAGCAGAAATTATATCTCAGCTAATAAGACAAACAACTTTGTCAGAAAAAGATTAGCTCATGCATAAGGAATGGAGCAGATATTGCATGGAATTAATATCATAAGTTTATTCAAATAATCTTTTATAAAATATGCTGAAACAAATATGAAATAAATCACATTATAGAAGACGACAAAACTATTCAAAACATACAGCAAAACGTCGAACGACCCTCGGAGATCGTCGACCGAAGCATGGAGATCGTCGACCTATCAGACAGATAGTCGAACGATCCAGATAGTCGAACTATCAAAGAAGATAGTCGAACTACCTCAGCAGATAGTCGAACTATCAGGACAGATAGTCGAGCTATTAGATAGTCGATCTATCAGGACAGATAGTCGAACTACCAAAGCAAAACAGATAGTCGACCTATCAACAGATAGTCGAACTATCACAGAAAACAGATAGTCGACCTATCAACAGATAGTCGAACTATCACAGAAAACAGATAGTCGACCTATCAACAGATAGTTGAACTATCACAGAAAACAGATAGTCGAACTATCAACAGATAGTCGAACTATCAGATAGTTGAACTATACAAACAGATAGTCGAACTATCAAGCAACACAGATAGTCGACCTATCAACAGATAGTCGAACTATCAAAACAAAATAGATAGTCGACCTATCAACAGATAGTCGAACTACCAAAGAGAGCAGATAGTCGACCTATCAAACAGATAATCGAACTATCAGATAGTTGAACTATCCAAGCAGATAGTTGAACTATCAAGAAGAGAAGATAGTCGACCTATCAACAGATAGTCGAACTATCAAAGCAAACAGATAGTCGACCTATCAATAGATAGTCGAGCTATCAGGAAGACGATCGTCGAACGGCTGATCGACGATAGTCGAGCGACGTTCGACCATAGTTGAACGAAAAACAACTTAACCAAATATTCATCTGGAAAAGTGACAAGACTAAACTAGAGCAAACAAACCTTTGACCATAGATAAATCTTGGGTCAAGAGACTAAAAGAGACGACTGAACTCAAATCAAAACTAGGGTACCAACAATCTCCCCCTATTTGAGTTAAGTCTCTCAACAACTAAAACATACAAAACTAATTACTGAAAGTAAATAAAATGCATGAAAAGAAATAACTAAGCAGATAACATCAATCAAACAGATAAGCAATTAACTGTCAATTAATGAAATTTTAAGATGCTTCAGAGTTAGGTTTAGGATCAGAAGAGCTAGAAACAAAAGAAATCTTTCTAGAAGGATCTTGGGCTTCTTTCCTTGACAACTTCAGGTCTTGTTCTTCAATGATTTTCAATTCTGATGCTCTTGGGACAACTGTCTCAGGATGTTTTTCCATGTACTTTGAAGGATCAAATACTTCAGGTCTAACCTGGAATTTGTCGAGCTCCTTCATTCTGAATTTTGACATTGTGGTCAATCCAGCAGTGTCTTTTCCTTCTGCTTTAGATTTCTTAATTTGAGCTGCTCCAACAAGTTCAAGAAAACGAGCCATCCTAAAATTAGGATCAAGCTCTGGGCTTTCATAAACAATCTCAGAAGATGTATCAACTGGTTCTTTATCCTGAATAACTAGATAAGAGGGAGGAGCAGACTTAGCAAATATCTTGCTAGAATTTTCAGATAAAATAATTTGCTTACCTTTTGAAATATCCTTCACAGAATGATCTGGCTTAGGAGAGGTTGAGCTTTTGTGTTCTTTAGAATGAGGAGGAGAGAAAGTTGGTCTTTGATACACTACCTCCTTTACTTGTTCCTTAACAACATCAAGACTTTGATACCCAGATTGAGTTTTACCTTGGTATCCTTGTGAACTTCTCCTTTGAGCTGACTGAGATGGATTTTATCATTCAGACTGAGCAGCAGGTTTTGCAGATAAGTTTCCTGAGGCTCCTGCACTGGGAGGTGGAGGAGGAGGACCTCTAGGAGTCCATCTTGGAACAGGAGTGTCATACCTCTTTTACTTCTTTCTTTGCTTCTGCTGATTTTTAGAGAAAGCCATCCAGTGCTGGAAATCTTTAGACTTAGGATCAATTCCTTTCAGAATATAATAAGGAGTATCATTATCTGTATTAGGAGGAGGAGGAGCCACAACTTTTCTTTTCTTTTTAGCAATTCTTTTTCTTTTTGACTCAGCAGACTCATCAGAATCAATTTCATCCTCAGAATTAGAAGAAATGGGCAGATTATATGGATCAATTGCATCTTGCAAGGCTCTTTCCTTTTCCTTTAGAGCAGCTTTTTCTAATTCTTATTCCATGGCATCCCGTGCCAGGAGAGCATCTAAATCCAAACCCGGGGAATCATCCCATACAGTAGACTTTTCAATTTGAGCATCTGAATCCTTTTCTTTTTCATCAGCAACTGTCATGGTGACCAGTTCTACTTGCACTTCTAGCTGAGCTGGCTGAGCAGCCTCAGAAACTTGAGCAACTTGTTCTAGTTCATATTGAACTTCTGGAGCTGGCTGGAGATCAGGCTCTTGAACATCTAGAACTTCTTCCATATTAACTGTAGTATTATGAATAAAATTTTACTAAATGACATCTAATCATCCCTTCCAGGTATTCCCATACAAGCATATCAGTTATCAAGTCTAAAAAGCGAGTAAAGGGAATACCTTCAGAACCGACCTTTGCGTGTCCTAACTCCCATAAATCATCTAGAAAGGAAGTGATAACTCCTTCTAGGTATAGGGAGACCAAGGGAGTAGAACATTCTTCTAAGCAAGCTTTGACAATAAATTCAGACTTCAATAATGCATCAGAAATTTCTTTTTCAGATAAACTTTGAGGAGGAGCTGATTCTTCTAATTCTTTCTCTGCCACTGCAGGAGGATCTACTGGAGGGGAGGCCAGAGGCTGCTCAGAGACATCTTCATGAAGCATCTCCCCCTGCCTGATTTCAGTAAAGACTGAAACCCGGCCCCTAGAGGAAGAGGGCTCAGCAGACTTTGAGAGTGCTAGAATAGCAGCAGTCAAAGAAGATATGGAGGAAACAAGAGGGGCAATTGCCTCTTCAATCATAATTTTGATTGAGGGGGTAATTAGCTCCAAGATGCTAGAGATGAATGCTGGAGAGATTTCAGATGATGAAGGGGGAATCTCAGAGGATGGAAGATCAACATGAATGGTGAATTCCTAATGAGCTGGAGATGGAACTGGAGATGGAGAGTGATGGGGAGTTGGATGAGAGGATGCAGGGTGATCAAAGTGATCTGAAGAAGGAATTGGAGACTGAGGAGGAGTAGAAATCTCAGAAACCTATAAATCAAAACTGGGATAAGAAATCCCAGCAAGATGAGACGGGAGAGGAGATGCAGGAGGTGATGCAAGGTGAGAAGCAGAAGGTCGTACTTCAATTGAAGTTGATGGAACTTCAACTGAAGTAGACGGCAAAGCAGATGAAGAAGATGGAAGGGAGAGGTTTGCTGAGCCAGCTTCTTATAGGGGAGGAGTGACTGAGGCAGTCCTGGTGCTCTCAGATGTAGCTGGAGCAACCCCTGCGGGAGCGGGCTTCAGAAAGGTCCTTTTCCATTTGGTGAACAAGGCTGGATCCATCTTCTTGCTGGCGTTTATGGAGGTAGCAGCTGAAACTAACAGATGGGAATACTTTTCCTTCAGAAAAATCCCAACTACCCTACCCAGGGTAACTTCTTTCTTGCTGTTCTTTTTCCTGATCAAATCAAACAGAACGCCTTCCCAATTAATCTATTTCTTATTCACAATTGCACACATCAGTGCAAACTGCTGCCTTGTAATATTGTTGTGGGCGGAGTGCTTTCCCAGTAGCACTTTTCCGACTATTTCAGCAAGAAACTTAATCTTAAACGGAAAATTTACTTTAAGCAGCTTAGAGGGAATACCTTTGGCATGTCCCAGCTCTGTCAGCATTCTCCCAAACTCTGGGGTATCCTGCTCGTAATCTTCTTCCCCATTTATCAATCCAAATATTTCAGTTAAAATAGCGGGAGTCAATGTTACCTCTTCTCCGCCAATGGTTCCGGTCATTGAATCATCATTTGAAGACGAAGTAAATGCCCATTCTTTGATCTCTTGAGTATTTATCTTTATCCTGTAGGACATAAGCTTTTCTAAACCTTGATCTTTGCACAGATTAAGAATTTCCACAATTCCGGATTCGCAGCAGCTGAAGGAGTCGAAATCTACACTGAATCCTGCATCGAACTTCATTACTGTCAGGAGCGCTGGAGAAATCGCCATCGAAAGGGCTGGAGAAGACGAGGGAGAGACGGCGAGGATGAAGCGGCATAAATCGCAAGATAAAGAGCAAGCGGGAAGACGGAATGCGAAAAGACGCTCTCCGTCGACAATAAAAGCAACTATCTCTTAACCTAGGTCGACCATCGGCTTTATATTAAAACAACGATCGTCGATCTATTTAAAAGATACTGGAGACGATGGTCGAACGGTCGTTCGATGATCGATCCTGAAGCAGAGTAGTCGATCAATCGTTCGACTATTTCTATCTTCACAAACAACAAGCTATCGTCAACCATAGATCGACGATAGGCTCGACCTGTTCGACGATCTTCGAACGCCGGTCGACGATCTTCAAGCAAATAAGCTATTATCAACCATATGTCGATCATAGGCTTGATCCGATCGACTATCTTCGAACATCGTTCGACTATCTTCGAACAAGTTTCAACAAGGCAGACGTCACACTTAGTCTCTTCCATTAATCATGCCTAGTTGAACTAAAAAGAACAGATGCTTCTGTTCATCTAAAGGCTTGGTGAATATATCACCTCTCTGAAGGTCTGTGGATATGAACTCAAGGCTGATCTTGTTCTTTTCCACACAATCTCTCAGGAAATGGTGCCGGATCTCAATGTGTTTCGTTCTAGAGTGGTGCACTGGATTTTGTGCAATGGAGATAGCACTTGTACTATCACACATGATTTTTGTGTTCTTGTGTGAGTACCCATAATACAAAAGTTGGTTTTGTATCCACAGGATCTGTGAACAACTAGTAGCTGCTATATATTCAGCTTCTGCAGTTGAAGTTGAGACAGAGGTCTGCTTCTTACAGAACCAAGAGACCAATCCCTCTCCCAGGAACGGACAAGTTCCTGAGGTACTTTTCCTGTCAACTCGACAACCAGCATAATCAGAATCAGAATATCCAATTAATTCAAATTCTGACTCAGCTGGGTTCCAAAGTCCTAGATTTGGACATCCCTTCAGGTATCTCAAGATTCTCTTGAGAAGAATCAGATGAGATTCCTTGGGGTTGACCTGGAATCTAGCACAAAGGCATGTAGCAAACATTATGTCTGGCCTACTTGCAGTTAAATACAATAGGGAACCAACAATGGCCCTATAATTCTTTTGATCAACAGGCTTCCCCTGATCATCAGAATCAATAACTACATTAGTAGCCATAGGTGTATGCATTGCTGAAGCATCAGCCATCCCAAACTTCTTTACCAATTCCTTGGCATATTTGGATTGGGAGATGAAGATGCCATCAGCATCTTGCTTTACTTGGAGACCAAGAAAGTAAGACAGCTCACCCATACTACTCATCTCAAACTTGGAATGCATCAAGTTAGAGAACTTTTTGCACAGTTTGGGATCAGTGGAACCAAAAATAATGTCATCCACATACACTTGAACTAACAGGATTGTGTCCTTGTGGTGCTTGACGAAGAGGGTTCTATCAACTACTCCCCTAACAATGTTGTGCTCTAATAGGAAACTAGCTAGAGTCTCATACCAGGCTCTTGGTGCTTGTTTGAGTCCATAAAGACCTTTTTGCAACTTGAATACATGTGAGGGCTGAGTTGAAGAAACAAACCCAGGTGGCTGTTCAACAAAAACCTCTTCCTTTAGCTCACCATTTAGAAAGGCACTTTTTACATCCATCTGAAAAACTTTAAATTTCATATAGGCTGTATAGGCTAAGAATATCCTTATTGCCTCTAGCCTTGCAACAGGAGCAAAGGTTTGGTCATAATCTATACCTTCCTCCTGTCTGTAGCCCTGAGCTACAAGCCTAGCTTTGTTCCTAATAATGATTCCATTTGCATCCAACTTATTTCTATACACCCACTTGGTGCCTATGATCAGTTGGCCTTTAGGTCTTGGAACCAAAGTCCATACTTTACATCTCTCAAACTTATTGAGTTCCTCTTGCATAGCAATGATCCAGTGGGGATCTAGCTCAGCATCTTTAATGGTGAGGGGCTCAATCTGTGAGAGGAAACAAGCGTGCATCACATCCTGTCTTAACTGATGTCTTGTTTGAACACCAGCTGATATGTCTCCAATCACTTGAGATGTAGGATGATCTCTAAGTATGACAACATCAGCAGGTGGGATGTGATCTTCAGCAATAGTTGGGATTAATTGCTCAGGAGGAATTTGATCTACTATTGGTGGAACAACAACAACTTCTGCAATGTCTTCATCACTGTTTGATTCAGTGATATGAAGAGTTGAAAGATGAAGAATTTCTTGAGTGACATCTTTGCTAGATTCTGGTACCTGTAATGAACTTGAGGAAGGGGACTTTCCTTCTCCTTGTAAAACATTTGAGATTCATCAAAGGACACATGAACAGACTCTTCAATTTTAGAAGAAGATTTATTAAAAACCCTATAAGCTTTGCTTACTTGGGAATATCCAAGAAAAATTCCCATTGAAGCTTTTGCTTTAAATTTTCTAAGGTATTCTTTATTATTATTATGAATATAAACTACATAACCAAATACTCTAAAATAATTTATTTTAGGTTTCTTTCCTTTAAGCAACTCATAAGGAGTTTTACACTTAAGTTTGTGTATCAGACTTCTATTTAAGACATAGTTGGCTGTACTAACAGCTTCTGCCCAATAGAAAAGAGGCATATTAGCATCTAGCAACAATGTGCCAGCAGCTTCAATCAAGGTTCGATTCTTCCTTTCAACTACCCCATTTTGTTGGGGAGTTCTAGGAGCTGAGAAGCTGTGTTTGATACCTTCTCTCTCACAGAATTCTTGCATGAGAAGAGAGTCAAACTCAGTACCATGATCACTTCTGATCAAGGCCACATGAGTAGAGTACTCAGTCTGCACACATAATAGAAAATCTGTAAGGGCTTTGAAGTTATCAGCCTTAGTTCTCAAAAATAACACCCAAGTGAACCTAGAGAAGTCATCTACAATGACTAGGGTGTAATACTTCCCTCCTAGACTCTGTACATTTATTGGGCCAAATAGGTCCAAATGTAATAAATACAGTATTCTAGGAGAATCACTTTTATTTACTGATTTAAATGAATTCTTGGTTTGCTTGCCTAATTGACAAGCCTTGCATAGGCTCTCCTTCTTATAGGGGCAAGAAGGTAAACCTCTAACAAGGTTGTGCTTAGATAACCTAGATATATTCTTGAGGTTAACATGGCTAAGCCTTTTATGCCATAAAGTATTGTTATTGGTTACTTCATTAAATAAGCAGATTTCAAAGTGAGTTGAGTTAAAATCTACTAAATAAATGTTGCCTTGTCTAATACCTACTAATACAACATTATTATTTAAAGTAATATTACAAAGAGAGTTAGAGAATGATACCTGGTATCCATCATCACATAACTGACTTACTGAAATTAGATTATGCTTCAGTCCAGTTACATAAGCAACTCTCTTGAATGTTACAGCTCCAATTGTCATCCTGCCATAGCCTTTAGTTTGACCACAGCTTGAATCTCCAAAGATTACCTTTGGGCCAAGCTTTGCCTTGAACCTTTACAGATGTTCTTTATTTCCTGTCATATGCTTGGAACAACCACTATCCAAATACCACTTATTTTGAGTGATAGGATAGGTCTTCACCTGCAAATAAATCAATTAAACATTGTGGACCCAGGTAACCTTGGGTCCCTTGTTTTTCACATAAGAAAAACTGGAAATAAATGAATAAGCAGGTTGAGGGTGATAACCTAACGGGTAAGATCTCCTAGGTGGGATTCTCTATGCAGATGATGGGTCAATGAAGCTAGGGTTTCTATTCATATTCGGGTTTCTAAAGTTCTGATTGAAGTTTTGAAATTCTTGTTGAAAACGTCGATCGGCGTTTGACGATTGGTACCCAGATCGTCGATCTCCGTTCAACCACTGGGCCTGCGATCGTCGAGTAGCGTTCGACGCTCTTTGTAATTCCTTAAATTTTTGTTTTCTTTTCTCTCTCTTAGCTTTATTTAAGGCTTTATTAACCTGATTAACTTGCTCAGTGTTCTTTATCCCATCAGCTGAGATAAAGTTCACTGGAGTTGAAAGATGGTTTTTAAGAACAATTGGGGGTTCACTAGAAGATGCTCCTAAGCCTAATTTGTTATTGCCTGACCTAGTGTTAGACATGCTGGTTATTTCAAGCAACTTAAGGCTTCTACCATTCAGAGACTCTTCTAACCTTTTGGACTCAGCTAATTCATTCTTAAGAAATTTTATTTCTTCACTAGCATTAGTGAGTTCTGCTGTTAACCTAATGTTTTCAATAGTAATTAATTCAGATTCAGCTAGTTTATTTCTAAGCTCTTTTATTTCCTTTTCAGAACTAATTAAATCTAAACATAGAGATTTAAAATCTGATTTAAATTCATTAGATGTAAAGTCGTAAGAAGACAATACCTCATCTTCAGTTGACATTTCTTCATCAGAATCTGAACTCTCTGCAGCTGAGTGATTGCTGCAGGCATCAATTGCCATCATGCAAACTTCCTTTGCCTTCTTTTCTTCCTCATCCTCACTGGAGCTTGAGGAGGAAGATTCCTCATCAGAATCTCTCCAGGTTTCAGCAACAAAGCCTCTCTCCTTCTTTTTGTTCTTGTAGGAGGATGGCTTGGAATGCTTCCTGTACTGATCCTTGTCTTTCCTTTTATCTTTATTCTTTTCATCTGGACAATTTGAAAGAATATGTCCAGGCTTCCTGCAACCATAGCATATTATTTCTTTAGAAGGAGTACGATCATACCTTGGTTTATCTTCATACTTTGAAGACTTCTTTCTAAATTCTTTCCTTCCCATCTTGAGAAACCTTTTGGCAAATAATGCCATCAGTTCCTCATTGGAATGGCTTCCTTCAGAAGCATCAGCAGCTTTGAGAGCAAGGGTTTGCTCTTTTCTTGTGGGAGTTGGAGTTTTTGCTTCAGCCTCAGCTTCCCTGGACTTCAGCACTTGCTCAAAGGACTTGAGCTTGCCGAGAAGGGCATCTGTTGAGATTTCATTTGTGCTTCTGGCCTCCTTGATAGGCCAGATCCTCAGATCCCATGTGCTAGGGAAGCACATAAAAATCTTATCATTGACCTCTGTCAATGAAATTATCAAGAGTCCTCAGCTCATTGATGATTGAGCTGAGCCTTGTGTACATAGCTTCAACTGATTCAGCATCAGTTTTCTTGAAGTTCTCATACTGTGAGATAAGGTTGGACCTTCTGTCCTTCCTTTCATCAGCTGAACCAGCTACAATCTGGTTCAGTGTATCCCACATTGCTTTTGCTGAGGAGCAGTCAGCAACCTTCTGAAATACTTCATCAGACATTGTCTGAGCCAGAATATTCATTGCCTTAGCATCTGCTATCTTTGCCTTTTTGTATTCATCATTGTAATCTAGGGGAGGCACTGCACTCATATCAGTTGATGATGAAGCAGTAGCTGTAACAGGTGCTCTTGGTGGTCCTGTCAAAATAGAAGCAAAGATACTCTCATCAATAGAATTCATATATAATTTAATCCTTGCCTTCCAGATGCTGAACTTGGCTAAGTTGCATGCTGGAGGTCTGGTGCTAGAGTAATCCTTGGACTGGGCCATGATAGTGAAAGTGAATATCTATAATCCTTGGTATCTATCAGGATCTTGTGACTTAGGTGTTAGCCTATACAGTCAGCCAACCTCCCTCTGATACCAATTAAAAGAAAATGTATAGATACTACTCTAGAGGGGGGGTGAATAGAGTAATCAAAAATTGCACTAGCAAAGTTGACTGTGTAAGACCCCATTTTTTTTTCTTTATCAACCACTGGGGTCTTAGGCCCAGAACCGCCGCTTTGCGGTGACTCCTTCACGTCCTGAAGGGTCATCACCATAAGGCGCCGATTCTGCCGGCCAATTCGATCACAGAAAAGTAGCATAATTATTGAAGTAAGAACAATGCAGTCCACAGTAATACATCACATGTAAATAAGATAAAATCTCCACGAAGGGAGTGTCCACAGAAATCATCAGAGTACTATAAATACGGGCTTGTGCCCGGTACAAAATGTCCTCACTACAAGTCTCTCATGCGGAAGCGAAAACAGAAACTACTCAAGGTCGAGACTCACGGTCCCGGCTGTATGAACTCCGGAGCTAGACTGCCCCATCTCTAGGCGCACCGATCTCTGGGGCTGCTCCTCCATGCTGGGCTCCACGATCCCCTAAATGATGCGGTTCGAAAACCGTTAGTCATAAAGACTAAGCCCTATCATCCCCTACCCCTTCCCCCATGGCTCCTAGGTACCGAGCGGGGAGGAAGAAAGGGAAGGACATGATGGTAGAGATAAATCAAGAAACAGGTGACTATGGACTTAATCTAGCAAGTTGTATTCAGTGAGCAGTTAATATGATTGTTATAATAGGTCTAGCAGTAAGAAAAGCAAACATATGAATTTAAACCTTCACTTATGCGAGAACACATAAGCAAAAGGGATCTTTTGCAAGGCTCCCATCGTATAGAGTGTCCCATACCACTTATACGTTGGGGTGTCGGTTATCAAACAGCAATGGTTGTTATATATTGAAATTAACCTTTGATTTATAAACTTGCCCACACAAGCTTATAGACCAAGGGGTCGTTTTGCAGGTCCTAATGTATAAGCGTCTCATACCACTTATACTTTAGGTGTCAAGGTTAAATGAATCGATTATGCTATGACATTCTAGTGGGTATGATGAAACATGCAAGTGTAACTCACACACCCGACTCTGTGCACACAGACCTTTAGTTCCCCCTTTCGGAGCCGTTACCTCCCAGGATACCTCCGTAGTGGCAGACGGAAGCGGTGGGTTGGGCCTCGCCCACCTCAAAACCAGTAAAAGCACCACTGGTCTGACCTATCGTATGCCTCAATGCTTGGTGCACTAAGCGGACGCCTGCGTACTCTTGCCGGCTGGCGCACCGGACTTCTGTTGGCGAAGTGCTAACCACCTCGCCGAGTCAACGATATCGGTGTCGGTGCAATCGAACTCCCCGATATCGAAAAACCCACCACCTTAACTTTTCCTATCTTATGCACATGCAAGTTTATTCGTAAACACACAAAACCGAGCCGAAGCTTCCCGGACCAAACGTCCGTCTCCAACCAACCGAGCCGAAGCTCCCCGGACCATCCCGTCCGTCTCTTAACCAACCGAGCCGAGGCTCCCCGGACCCAAACGTCCGTTTCCAAATCACCCGAGCCGAAGCTCTCATCAATCTTCCTGTGCCAACAGTGTTTGTGAAAAGTGCAATCCTAGTTACTAAGTTACTCTTGCCAGATTATTATTACAGATTACGTTAGCCCAGGACTGCCCCCGGTATACCCCGTGAAGGGCTCTCAAGGGGCACTAGGAACCAAGACGGCGGCATTACGGCCCGAAGTTCCCTTTCGCAAGGCACTTAATATTATTGGTTTATTTCCCTTAACCCATTCCCTTCTCACATTACGATAGACTATCCTAGGGTGATTTTTAAACCTTCTACTCTTCGGGGAAGACGATCTTTCGTCGAACCCGAGCACCTCTTAACTCTAGCTATCACCACTACTCACTACTCTTTATATCTTCCTATTGCGATTTCCTCCACTATTGCCCACCCAAACAAAATGAATTATTTAACTCCAATGTCTTCCTCAGATCATGTCTTATTTCAATTCACAATTGCTATATGCAGACCGACCTAGGCTACATGTCGAACCGGTTATGCAATGATCCATTACTCATCCAAATGCCCTAAATTATTTACTGGAGACTTACCATGATATAAATGACCTAAGTCCGGAAAATGGAAATTTTCCTAATTTATTTGGCATTTAATTAAATTCCTCGAAAATCCCAAGGACTACCGGTTTGAACATGAACTACCCTAAGTTCTCATGAAAGATGTCCAGCAAATTTATGATAAATACTAGGTTATCTCAATAGGTTAAATCCTAAGTATCATAATTTTTCTATCATTAAAAGGGCATGAAAACTATTTTAGAAATAATCACTAACTTCTGTTATTTATGAATCAAGTACAGAAAATATTCTTCCAAAAATTATAAATAATTTATACCATGCAGATAAATGCCTAAAATTAGCACTGGCCAAGTCTCATAATTTTCCAGCAAGTATTTTATGCATAATTAATTTTTAAACATAAAAGCCCTTTCTATCATCTGTGAACAAAGTACCAGATTTATTCAACATAAAATTCTATAAAAATTCAGGGATCAATGTTCTACTGGTCAAGATCTAAATCCTGAATTTTAACTGATTATAAATAATTTAAAACCTCCAAATCATTGAAACAACAAATCGGGCAAATAATCCGTTAACACATGAAGTATAATATTTATCAATCATAAAATTCCAGGAAAATTATCATAAGTCTAAAACATCCTAAAACTCTCTCCTCCTGAGTTTCATAATTTTTGGATTAGATTTAGTGCTTAAAATAACTAAAATACATATTAATCCTAAACCAAAATCTCAACTTCCGAGGTATCTAATTGTCTCCAATTTCTTCACTACTTCAACCAGAGGGTTTTCATCATATCATCCCCCTCTCCTCCAAATTTCAAGGGCATACAAGAGCTTTTGCTCCTATGACCTTCACAAACCCCAAAACCCTTCATTTAGGGTTTGAGCTTGGATCCTAGGGTAAGTCAACCCTAAACCACTCCATTTTTCTCCAAACAGGTTATAACACCATTCTAAGTCAGAGATCAGAAAATCAGCCTCTGTTGAGGCGATTTGACCTTTCCAAATTCTCAGTGCACTTTTTATTAAAAGGTGTCTCACTAACGCTTAGTTAAGGGTAGAAGATTTCTCAGCCAAAACTCCTCCAAATCACTTGAAATTTTACACAGACCTAGGTTTTATAGCCAGGGACCACTCACCAAAATTTGGGAGGGTTTGGACTTAATTTCATCTCCTAATTAATTTTATAATGTTTATTAAAATTTTACAAAAAACTTTAGGCAAAAGTTCTCCAAAAATTCTCATTTTTGGACAGCCTCTCGATATACATATTATAGACCTCCAGCCCAAATTTCAAGTCATTTGGTCATGTTATGAACCGTGGGCAACCATTTCAATTTCTGGTTAGCCTAGGTCTTGATCCCACCAAAATGAGTGCTGTGGTCAAACCACTCACCCAAATTGAATAAAATCAATTTTAAATTAAAGTAGACCCAGAGGGCTACAACTTTTGTGACTGGTCATTTTTCCTAATTCGGCCTCTAAGTGCCTCGTTTTGCAGCCTCAAAATATATTCAAATAATCTATTTTTCCATTATGTAATATATAATAATCTATGTATTATATTATTGATTCTACTGTTCATCTTCTTCATGAACCCGAAAACAGACAGAAAACCTTTTTTTTTTCCTGTAAGCGTTCCGTGATCCGTCGCCGGCCGTTCGGTCACTTCCCTGGCCAGCCACCACCACCACCACCTCCGTTGAGGCGATGGCTAGCGGTCGGCGGTGGTTTGGCCGCCGGAGGTGGCGGTTTCCGGCGAACTCAAAAATACCATTTTCATGGTTTTCCCATGAAAACGAGAGACGGGTCCGGCTCCGTTGAGCGCGAACTTCCTTTCTAAGAATCCTAAGATCTACCCATGAAAGAGAAGGAGCAGAGGAGGACCTTGTTCGCGGTTTGAAGGCGAGAAGAACGACGGGGTGCCATGGCGCGGTGGTGGCGTTGCTGAACTTCTCCTATAGCAAGAACAAAGGTCTGATCCGTTTGCTTGAGCGTGTAACCTTCTCCTCTGATTCCAGGTGGGCTTTTATAAGTCAGAAAGTGGGAAGGTGAATGGGTAAAGCCTTTATGGCCATGAAGGTTCTCCCCTTAACGTTTCGGTTACAGTGAAGGGATAAGAAACGGTGGAAACTGAACAGGTGTGTCCAGCTGGCGGCTTCCTATTAGACCATATCTTCCTCATTTATTATATAATTACAGAAGGAAAACGGCCTGAAATTACTCCTGGTGTAACTTCCCACACCAACATTTATTACCACGCGTGTTAGAATAATTTCGGGCCTGAACCGTCGTTTCGGCCAATATCACGGGCGTGACACATAGGTCACGGGCGTGACAGGCCCGAATAGCCAATTCTGGGTTCGACAATCGTCGAACTGAGATCGACGATCGTCGATGGATGGTCACGGGCGTGACACCTTAGGTCACGGGCGTGACAGGCCCGAACGGCAGATTTTGGGGTCGACGATCGTCGAATTGAGATCGACGATCGTCGAAGGCTGGTCACGCCCTAGGTCACGGGCGTGACCTTTAGGTCACTGGCGTGACATGCCCGAACGGCAAATTTCGAGGTCGACGATCGTCAAATTAAGATCGACGATCGTCGAAGGCTGGTCACGCCCTAGGTCACGGGCGTGACACTCATGTCACGGGCGTGACATGCCCGGGCCGCAAGGTCGACGATCGTCTCACGGCGATCGACGATCGTCGATGGGGTCACGCCCATAGTCACGGGCGTGACAGCTTGGTCACGGGCGTGACATGCCCAGACAGCACGTTCGACGATCGTCTCGTGGAGATGTCACGCCCAAGTCACGGGCGTGACGGGTCGGTCACGGGCGTGACCAACCCGTGACCCGAAAATATTGATCGCTTTATTTCAAATTTTGGGCTTCCTAGGGTTTTGTCACAACTAACCGACTCCTAGGGGTCTAGCCGGAAATGGGATGTTACAAATCCCAATAAACAAAACAAAAATTTCGTCCCCGAAATTGAGGTTGAGCCTACGGGGATTTCTATCGGAATAAATTAAACTTGTAACATCCCATACGATCTTTCTATTGGGTTCAGGCGACTGTTCGTTTGATAACGAAGACAATCTCCCCAATAAACAAAAGATTAGCCCCTACCTTTCTGATTAAGTGCGCATGCCTAGGTCCTGGATTTTCCTTATCTAGTCTTAACATTCCAAAACAAGAAGGCAGTCTATAGTATACCGAGAGGTGGTGAGATATACCTGACTGAATAACTCCGGGTATCTTTGCCTCATCAGATCCTGCGGTTCCCAGGTATGCTCCTCCTGACCGTGGTTTCTCCACAGAACCTTGACTAAGGGGATCTTCTTACGGCGCAAGATCCGCACTCCTTTGTCGTCGATCCGAACCGGCTCCAAGTGAACAGATCGGTCTGAAGCTACCGGCCCTTCAGTGGTCAGAATCCGCTGCTCTGGGCGTAGTAGAGCCCTTCTCAGCGAAGAGATGTGGAAGACGTCATGTAGAGCTGCCAGCTCTGGTGGCAACTCTAGCCTGTAGGCTAGGGGTCCGATCCGCTCCAGGATCCGATAAGGGCCCATATACCTAGGGCTGAGTTTCTTCCTCCGACCGCGCACCCGTGAGACTCCGTGCATGGGCCGGATCTTCAAGAACACTCGATCCCCTACCCGAAACTCCACCTGACGATGCCGGGCGTCATAGTATTTAGCCTGTCTGCTCTGCGCCTCCAACATCCTATCTCTGATCAGTCTCACCTGAGCCTCGGTGTCTTCAACGAAATCCGATCCCAGCTGCTTCGGATCCTCGTCCTGAACCCAAGAAAGCGGGGTCCTACATTTTCTTCCATACAAGGCTTCATAAGGTGCCATCCTGATGCTGGACTGGTAGCTATTATTGTAGGAGAACTCGACCAACGGTAACATCTTCTCCCACGGCTCCCCTCGGTCCAGTATACACAGCCGTAGTAAATCCTCCAAGGTCCGGTTGGTGCGCTCGGTCTGCCCGTCCATCTGAGGGTGGAAGGCCGTGCTAAAAGTCAACCGGGTGCCCAAATATGCCTGCACTGACCGCCACTCCCTGGATGTAAACCGTCCATCGCGGTCCGACACTATCGTCCGGGGCACGCCATGATATGGGACATACTGCTCCACAAACTTCCGTACCAGCACTCCCACCGAGTCATCCTTCCTGATCGGTATAAAGCGGGCCACCTTCGTCAACCGATCAACAATCACCCAGATCGAGTCATTCCCCGTCCGAGACCGGGGAAGACCATGTATAAAATCCATAACTATATCGTCAAACTTCCACTCCGGCACCGGGAGTGGCTGCAACAGTCCTGCGGGGTTCCTACACTCCGCCTTCACCAACTGACACGCCTCGCAATGGGTCACGAAGTACGTAATGTCCTTCTTCATGCCCGGCCAAAACATCATCCTCTTCAAATCATCGGTCATCTTTGTGATCCCCGGGTGCACCGAGTACCGGCTGCAATGCGCCTCCATCATAATATCCTCTCGGATCTGGCCTCCTGCGGGTATATATACTCTGCCTCTGAAGTGGAGCAAACCATCTCTCAGGGAATAATCTCCTGTCTAACCTTCCTCCAAAGCTCGAAACATCGGCTCTGCCCACGCATCTGTCCTCTGTCCGTCCCGAATGCGACCCCGAATATCGTCTATGGCCACCATCGATGCCAGATACTCCCTATACAGCTCTGGATCATCCTCGGACACTAGGGATATCTGCATATCTCTGAATGACCGGACTAGCTCCATGGAAATAACTTGGGGCCCAGCTTCGGAAGTGCCACATTCCCTAAACTAGGTCCGAGGGAACCCAAGCCAATACTAATTTGCCCAATAAACAAAAGTTTAGCCCCCAATAAACAAAAGATAAGCCCCTACCTATCTTGGGCTAAGCATCTTTTATATTACCATGTTATCTCCGTCCCAGTTGGGTGTACAATCCCTATGGCATCAATCTTCGACTTAGGGTTCCAACCTGAAACTTGTTGATATACTTCATACATAAAACTCTCTGAGTCACATTTATGACAACCTTATCCTGGTCAAAATGTTCCTAATCCCAAATGGGTATCTTACGAACTTGAATTCCTATCCGACCCTCGGTGTTTGTCTTGGTGGTTGTCTCCGAGTAATCTTATTACCGGTACGAGGGTTAAGACTACTTGTCTTCTACCATTCTGATAATGGATTATTGGTCAGTTCCAATAGATTGAGTAATCCTTGTTAGGGACACCAGAGTTTAAGTCTTAGGTATCCATTCACCTATTAAACTCCTCCTTTAATCTCTTTAGGTATTTCCTTACCTAACCAAATTCATACTTAAGGTCCGTTTCGGACTAGGGCACAGTATAAGCTGTCAGGTTAGTCACGTATCCTAGCGGTTGAGTCTAACCTATTGACTAGAGAATTATAAGAAGAGGTCTTTACAGCCGGAGGATCTCCCTGCGGGGGGCAGGGTTTGCCTCAAGCTACAAAGAAGAATTTCATTTGTTGAAGAAGTGGACAATTTATATGTGATCACCATATGGGCACACCACTGCTTCCGCTGCTTAGTTTGTCCCCAAACTAAACTCGAGCTGGGGTGACCCAGGGTTTGTGGACTGCTACTTCCTTCTGATCGATGTTGCCTCTGATACCACTTGTAAGACCCCATTTTTTTTCTTTTTCAACCACTGGGGTCTTAGGCCCAGAACCGCCGCTTTGCGGTGACTCCTTCACGTCCTGAAGGGTCATCACCACAAGGCGCCGATTCTGCCGGCCAATTCGATCACAGAAAAGTAGCATAATTATTGAAGTAAGAACAATGCAGTCCACAGTAATAAATCACATGTAAATAAGATAAAATCTCCACGAAGGGAGTGTCCACAGAAATCATCAGAGTACTATAAATACGGGTTTATGCCCGGTACAAAATGTCCTCACTACAAGTCTCTCATGCGGAAGCGAAAACAGAAACTACTCAAGGTTGAGACTCACGGTCCCGGCTATATGAACTCCAGAGCTAGGCTGCCCCATCTCTAGGCGCACCGATCTCTGGGGCTGCTCCTCCATGCTGGGCTCCACGATCCCCTAAATGATGCGGTTCGAAAACCGTTAGTCATAAAGACTAAGCCCTATCATCCCCTACCCCTTCCCCCATAGCTCCTAGGTACCGAGCGGGGAGGAAGAAAGGGAAGGACATGATGGTAGAGATAAATCAAGAAACCGGTGACTATGGACTTAATCTAGCAAGTTATATTCAGTGAGCAGTTAATATGATTGTTATAATAGGTCTAGCAGTAAGAAAAGCAAACATATGAATTTAAACCTTCACTTATGTGAGAACACATAAGCAAAAGGGATCTTTTGCAAGGCTCCCATCATATAGAGTGTCCCATACTACTTATACGTTGGGGTGTCGGTTATCAAACAGCAATGGTTGTTATATATTGAAATTAACCTTTGATTTATAAACTTGCCCACACAAGCTTATAGACCAAGGGGTCGTTTTGCAGGTCCTAATGTATAAGCGTCCCATACCACTTATACTTTAGGTGTCAGGGTTAAATGAATCGATTATGCTATGACATGCTAGTGGGTATGATGAAACATGCAAGTGCAACTCACACACCCGACTCTATGCACACAGACCTTTAGTTCCCCCTTTCGGAGCCGTTACCTCCCAGGATACCTCCGTAGTGGCAGACGGAAGCGGTGGGTTGGGCCTCGCCCACCTCAAAACCAGTAAAAGCACCACTGGTCTGACCTATCGTACGCCTCAACGCTTGGTGCACTAAGCGGATGCCTGCGTACTCTTGCCGGCTGGCGCACCGGACTTCTGTTGGCGAAGTGCTAACCACCTCGCCGAGTCAACGATATCGGTGTCGGTGCAATCGAACTCCCCGATATCGAAAAACCCACCACCTTAACTTTTCCTATCTTATGCACATGCAAGTTTATTCGTAAACACACAAAACCGAGCCGAAGCTCCCCGGACCAAACGTCCGTCTCCAACCAACCGAGCCGAAGCTCCCCGGACCATCCCGTCCGTCTCTTAACCAACCGAGCCGAGGCTCCCCGGACCCAAACGTCCGTTTCCAAATCACCCGAGCCGAAGCTCTCATCAATCTTCCTGTGCCAACAGTGTTTGTGAAAAGTGCAATCCTAGTTACTAAGTTACTCTTGCCAGATTATTATTACAGATTACGTTAGCCCAGGATTGCCCCCGGTATACCCCGTGAAGGGCTCTCAAGGGGCACTAGGAACTAAGACGGCGGCATTACGGCCCGAAGTTCCCTTTCGCAAGGCACTTAATATTATTGGTTTATTTCCCTTAACCCATTCCCTTCTCACATTACGATAGACTATCCTAGGGTGATTTTTAAACCTTCCACTCTTCGGGGAAGACGATCTTTCGTCGAACCCGAGCACCTCTTAACTCTAGCTATCACCACTACTCACTACTCTTTATATCTTCCTATTGCGATTTCCTCTACTATTGCCCACCCAAACAAAATGAATTATTTAACTCCAATGTCTTCCTCAGATCATGTCTTATTTCAATTCACAATTGCTATATGCAGACCGACCTAGGCTACATGTCGAACCGGTTATGCAATGATCCATTACTCATCCAAATGCCCTAAATTATTTACTGGAGACTTACCATGATATAAATGACCTAATTCCGGAAAATGGAAATTTTCCTAATTTATTTGGCATTTAATTAAATTCCTCGAAAATCCCAAGGACTACCGGTTTGAACATAAACTACCCTAAGTTCTCATGCAAGATGTCCAGCAAATTTATGATAAATACTAGGTTATCTCAATAGGTTAAATCCTAAGTATCATAATTTTTCTGTCATTAAAAGAGTATGAAAACTATTTTAGAAATAATCTCTAACTTCTGTTGTTTATGAATCAAGTACAGAAACTATTCTTCCAAAAATTATATATAATTTATGCCATGCAGATAAATGCCTAAAATTAGCACTGGCCAAGTCTCATAATTTTCCAGCAAGTATTTTATCCATAATTAATTTTTAAACATAAAAGCCCTTTCTATCATCTGTGAACAAAGTACCAGATTTATTCAACATAAAATTCTATAAAAATTCAGGGATCAATGTTCTACTGGTCAAGATCTAAATCCAGAATTTTAACTGATTATAAATAATTTAAAACCTCCAAATCATTGAAACAACAAATCGGGCAAATAACCTGTTAACACATGAAGTATAATATTTATCAATCATAAAATTCCAGGAAAATTATCATAAGTCTAAAACATCCTAAAACTCCCTCCTCCCGAGTTTCATAATTTTTTGATTAGATTTAGTGCTTAAAATAACTAAAATACATATTAATCCTAAACCAAAATCTCAACTTCCGAGGTATCTAATTGCCTCCAATTCCTTCACTACTTCAACCAGAGGGTTTTCATCATATCATCCCCCTCTCCTCCAAATTTCAAGGGCATACAAGAGCTTTTGCTCCTATGACCTTCACAAACCCCAAAACCCTTCATTTAGGGTTTGAGCTTGGATCCTAGGGTAAGTCAACCCTAAACCACTCCATTTTTCTCCAAACAGGTTATAACACCATTCTAAGTCAGAGATCAGAAAATCAGCCTCTGTTGAGGCGATTTGACCTTTCCAAATTCTCAGTGCACTTTTTATTAAAAGGTGTCTCACTAACGCCTAGTTAAGGGTAGAAGATTTCTCAGCCAAAACTCCTCCAAATCACTTGAAATTTTACACAGACCTAGGTTTTATAGCCAAGGACCACTCACCAAAATTTGGGAGGGTTTGGACTTAATTTCATCTCCTAATTAATTTTATAATGTTTATTAAAATTTTACAAAAAACTTTAGGCAAAAGTTCTCCAAAAATTCTCATTTTTGGACAGCCTCTCGATATACATATTATAGACCTCCAGCCCAAATTTCAAGTCATTTGGTCATGTTATGAACCGTGGGCAACCATTTCAATTTCTGGTTAGCCTAGGTCTTGATCCCACCAAAATGAGTGCTGTGGTCAAACCACTCACCCAAATTGAAAAAAATCAATTTTAAATTAAAGTAGACCCAGAGGGCTACAACTTTTGTGACTGGTCATTTTTCCTAATTCGGCCTCTAAGTACCTCGCTTTGCAGCCTCAATATATATTCAAATAATCTATTTTTCCATTATGTAATATATAATAATCTATGTATTATATTATTGATTCTACTGTTCATCTTCTTCATGAACCCGAAACAGACAGAAAACCTTTTTTTTTTCCTGTAAGCGTTCCGTGATCCGTCGCCGGCCGTTCGGTCACTTCCCTGGCCAGCCACCACCACCACCACCTCCGTTGAGGCGATGGCTAGCGGTCGGCGGTGGTTTGGCCGCCGGAGGTGGCGGTTTCCGGCGAACTCAAAAATACCATTTTCATGGTTTTCCCATGAAAACGAGAGACGGGTCCGGCTCCGTTGAGCGCGAACTTCCTTTCTAAGAATCCTAAGATCTACCCATGAAAGAGAAGGAGCAGAGGAGGACCTTGTTCGCGGTTTGAAGGCGAGAAGAACGACGGGGTGCCATGGCGCGGTGGTGGCGTTGCTGAACTTCTCCTATAGCAAGAACAAAGGTCTGATCCGTTTGCTTGAGCGTGTAACCTTCTCCTCTGATTCCAGGTGGGCTTTTATAAGTCAGAAAGTGGGAAGGTGAATGGGTAAAGCCTTTATGGCCATGAAGGTTCTCCCCTTAACGTTTCGGTTACAGTGAAGGGATAAGAAACGGTGGAAACTGAACAGGTGTGTCCAGCTGGCAGCTTCCTATTGGACCATATCTTCCTCATTTATTATATAATTACAGAAGGAAAACGGCCTGAAATTACTCCTGGTGTAACTTCCCACACCAGCATTTATTACCACGCGTGTTAGAATAATTTCGGGCCTGAACCGTCGTTTCGGCCAATGTCACGGGCGTGACACATAGGTCACGGGCGTGACAGGCCCGAATAGCCAATTCTGGGTTCGACGATCGTCGAACTGAGATCGACGATCGTCGATGGATGGTCACGGGCGTGACACCTTGGGTCACGGGCGTGACAGGCCCGAACGGCAGATTTTGGGGTCGACGATCGTCGAATTGAGATCGACGATTGTCGAAGGCTGGTCACGCCCTAGGTCACGGGCGTGACCTTTAGGTCACGGGCGTGACATGCCCGAACGGCAAATTTCGAGGTCGACGATCGTCGAATTAAGATCGACGATCGTCGAAGGCTGGTCACGCCCTAGGTCACGGGCGTGACACTCATGTCACGGGCGTGACATGCCCGGGCCGCAAGGTCGACGATCGTCTCACGGCGATCGACGATCGTCGATGGGGTCACGCCCATAGTCACGGGCGTGACACCTTGGTCACGGGCGTGACATGCCCAGACAGCACGTTCGACGATCGTCTCGTGGAGATGTCACGCCCAAGTCACGGGCGTGACGGGTCGGTCACGGGCATGACCAACCCGTGACCCGAAAATATTGATCGCTTTATTTCAAATTTTGGGCTTCCTAGGGTTTTGTCACAACTAACCGACTCCTAGGGGTCTAGCCGGAAATGGGATATTACAGACTGTCTACTCAACTCCCTTGGAGTTAATTACGGAATGAAGGTTATAGATATTTGAGATGAAATCCTAAAGCCTAACACAAGTGTTGTGCACAAAGGCAGCCAACTATAATTACAGTTAAGGCTAGGAATCTTAAACAGCAACTAGCAATCCTAGTTAAAATCTAATCACAGCCAATCAGCACAAAGAATTAATTAAACAATCCAGACGACACAAGGAATTTATAATGGTTCCCCAAACAACTTGGGTACGTCCACTCTTCTACCAACAAGGTAGGAATCCACTCAGGTTTTTGATCAGGTGCCCTGCCACCAACAAGATCTGCTGCAGGTAGATCTAGAGACCCTTTAGACTTTTGATCAGGTGTCTAAAAACCAACACAAGTTTTTGATCAGGTGCCCTGCTACCAAGGGATACTTTTGAAGGGAGTAATAACCCTTTACAGGAGGGGGAAAGGAGGTTAGAATGTCTTCTCTATTTTACAATAGATTAGAGAAGCACAAGAACTTGCACTGAGCTAGAAAGCTCTAAAGAATCACGTCTCCCCCTGGCTAAAAGAATGTCCAGGTGAAGTCTTGCTTTAGTGCAGAAACTCTTCAGAAAATCTGAAGGAAAAGCTACAAGAAGATAAATAATATGAAATAAAATTTCTTCTTCAGGCAGCTATCTTCTTCTTCTTCTTCTTCAAAAGGCTCTGAGTGCAAATCTTCCTGGAGGCAGGAGAACTCAGGTTGAAGAAGAGTGAAGAACTAAAACTTCTTCTCAGTTGAATGTGAACGAGCTGAGAGCAGTTGAAAAACTGTAAGCTTGAATGCTGCAGTTAGCTTTTGAATATGAGAACTGAACTAGTTGATTTCTTTCTTCAAAGAATCCTTTATATATTAACAGCAGCAGCGGCTCTCATTTGAGTTTGAATCTTGTCTTCTATTGAAATCTGCAAGCTGGGCTGCAAAAAGAATAAAACAAAACAAATACTGCAGACAGATATCCTATAAGAGGATAAAGCTTTCTAAGAGGCTGCAAATAACTCTGATGAAATAATACTAGAGAAAGTCACATCAGAAGAGACTCTTTACGGCCAAGGAAGACTTTTTGAGTCTAACGGCTATAAAGGACAGCCTGGCAGATCAAGCAGAAATCATATCTCAGCTAATAAGACAAACAACTTTGTCAGAAAAAGATTAGCTCATGCATAAGGAATGGAGCAGATATTGCATGGAAATAATATCATAAGTTTATTCAAATAATCTTTTATAAAATATGCCGAAACAAATATGAAATAAATCACATCATAGAAGATGACAAAACTATTCAAAACATACAGCAAAACGTCAAACGACCCTCGGAGATCGTCGACCGAAGCACAGAGATCGTCGACCTATCAGACAGATAGTCGAACGATCCAGATAGTCGAACTATATATCAAAGAAGATAGTCGAACTACCTCAGCAGATAGTCGAACTATCAGGATAGATAGTCGAGCTATCAGATAGTCGATCTATCAGGACAGATAGTCGAACTACCAAAACAAAACAGATAGTCGACCTATCAACAGATAGTCGAACTATCACAGAAAATAGATAGTCGACCTATCAACAGATAGTCGAACTATCACAGAAAACAGATAGTCGACCTATCAACAGATAGTCGAACTATCACAAAAAACAGATAGTCGATCTATCAACAGATAGTCGAACTATCAGATAGTTGAACTATCCAAACAGATAGTCGAACTATTAAGCAACACAGATAGTCGACCTATCAACATATAGTCGAACTGTCAAAACAAAACAGATAGTCGACCTATCAACAGATAGTCGAACTATCAAAGAGAGCAGATAGTCGACCTATCAAACAGATAGTCGAACTATCAGATAGTTGAACTATCCAAGCAGATAGTTGAACTATCAAGAAGAGCATATAGTCGACCTATCAACAGATAGTCGAACTATCAAAGCAAACAGATAGTCGACCTATCAACAGATAGTCGAGCTATCAGGAAGACGATCGTCGAACGGCTGATCGACGATAATCGAGCGACGTTCGACCATAGTTGAACGAAAAACAACTTAACCAAATATTCATCTGGAAAAGTGACAAGACTAAACTAGAGCAAACAAACCTTTGACCATAGATAAATCTTGGGTCAAGAGACTAAAAGAGACGACTAAACTCAAATAAAAACTAGGGTACCAACAATCTCCCCCTATTTGAGTTAAGTCTCTCAACAGCTAAAACATACAAAACTAATTACTGAAAGTAAATAAAATGCATGAAAAGAAATAACTAAGCAGATAACATCAATCAAACAGATAAGCAATTAACTATCAATTAATGAAATTTTAAGATGCTTCAGAGTTAGGTTTAGGATCAGAAGAGCTAGAAACAAAAGAAATCTTTCTAGAAGGATCTTGGGCTTCTTTCCTTGACAACTTCAGGTCTTGTTCATCAATGATTTTCAATTCTGATGCTCTTGGGACAACTGCCTCAGGATGTTTTTCCATGTACTTTGAAGGATCAAATACTTCAGGTCTAACCTGGAATTTGTCGAGCTCCTTCATTCTGAATTTTGACATTATGGTCAATCCTGCAGTGTCTTTTCCTTCTGCTTTAGATTTCTTAATTTGAGCTGCTCCAACAAGTTCAAGAAAACGAGCCATCCTAAAATTAGGATCAAGCTCTGGGCTTTCATAAACAATCTCAGAAGATGTATCAACTGGTTCTTTATCCTAAATAACTAGATAAGAGGGAGGAGCAGACTTAGCAAATATCTTGATAGAATTTTCAGATAAAATAATTTGCTTACCTTTTGAAACATCCTTCACAGAATGATCTGGCTTAGGAGAGGTTGAGCTTTTGTATTCTTTAGAATGAGGAGGAGAGAAAGTTGGTCTTTGATACACTACCTCCTTTACTTGTTCCTTAACAACATCAAGCCTTTGATACCCAGATTGAGTTTTACCTTGGTATCCTTGTGAACTTCTCCTTTGAGCTGACTGAGATGGATTTTATCTTTCAGACTGAGCAGCAGGTTTTGCAGATAAGTTTCCTGAGGCTCCTGCACTGGGAGGTGGAGGAGGAGGACCTCTAGGAGTCCATCTTGGAACAGGAGTGCCATACCTCTTTGACTTCTTTCTTTGCTTCTGCTGATTTTTAGAGAAAGCCATCCAGTGCTGGAAATCTTTAGACTTAGGATCAATTCCTTTCAGAATATAATAAGGAGTATCATTATCTGTATTAGAAGGAGGAGGAGCCACAACTTTCCTTTTCTTTTTAGCAATTCTTTTTCTTTTTGACTCAGCAGACTCATCAGAATCAATTTCATCCTCAGAATTAGAAGAAATGGGCAGATCATATGGATTAATTGCATCTTGCAAGGCTCTTTCCTTTTCCTTTAGAGAAGCTTTTTCTAATTCTTCTTCCATGGCATCCTGTGCCAGGAGAGCATCTAAATCCAAACCCGGGGAATCATCCCATACAGTAGACTTTTCAATTTGAGCATCTAAATCCTTTTCTTTTTCATCAGCAACTGTCATGGTGACCAGTTCTACTTGCACTTCTAGCTGAGCTGGCTGAGCAGCCTCAGAAACTTGAGCAACTTGTTCTAGTTCAGATTGAACTTCTGGAGCTGGCTGGAGATCAGACTCTTGAACATCTAGAACTTCTTCCATATTATCTGTAGTATTATGAATAAAATTTTACTAAATGACATCTAATCATCCCTTCCAGGTATTCCCATACAAGCATATCAGTTATCAAGTCTAAAAAGTGAGTAAAGGGAATACCTTCAGAATCGACCTTTGCGTGTCCTAACTCCCATAAATCATCTAGAAAGGAAGTGAAAACTCCTTCTAGGTATAGGGAGACCAAGGGAGTAGAACATTCTTCTAAGCAAGCTTTAACAATAAATTCAGACTTCAATAATGCATCAGAAATTTTTTTTTAGATAAACTTTGAGGAGGAGCTGATTATTCTAATTCTTTCTCTGCCACTGCAGGAGGATCTACTGGAGGGGAGGCCAAAGGCTGCTCAGAGACATCTTCATGAAGCATCTCCCCCTGCTTGATTTCAGTAAAGACTGAAACCAGGCCCCTAGAGGAAGAGGGCTCAGCAGACTTTGAGAGTGCTAGAATAGCAGCAGTCAAAGAAGATATGGAGGAAACAAGAGGGGCAATTGCCTCTTCAATCATAATTTTGATTGAGGGGGTAATTAGCTCCAAGATGCTAGAGATGAATGCTGGAGAGATTTCAGATGATGAAGGGGGAATCTCAGAGGATGGAAGATCAACAGGAATGGTGAATTCCTGATGAGCTGGAGAATGAACTGGAGATGGAACTGGAGATGGAGAGTGATGGGGAGTTGGATGAGAGGATGCAGGGTGATCAAAGTGATCTGAAGAAGGAATTGGAGACTGAGGAGGAGTAGAAATCTCAGAAACCAATAAATCAAAACTGGGATGAGAAATCCCAGCAAGATGAGACGGGAGAGGAGATGCAGGAGGTGATGCAAGGTGAGAAGCAGAAGGTCGTACTTCAATTGAAGTTGATGGAACTTCAACTGAAGTAGACGGCAAAGCAGATGAAGAAGATGGAAGGGAGAGGTTTGCTGAGCCAGCTTCTTGTAAGGGAGGAGTGACTGAGGCAGTCCTGGTGCTCTCAGATGTAGCTGGAGCAACCCCTGCGGGAGCGGGCTTCAGAAAGGTCCTTTTCCATTTGGTGAACAAGGCTGGATCCATCTTCTTGCTGGCGTTTATGGAGGTAGCAGCTGAAACTAACAGATGGGAATACTTTTCCTTCAGAAAAATCCCAACTACCCTACCCAGGGTAACTTCTTTCTTACTGTTCTTTTTCTTGATCAAATCAAACAGAACGCCTGCCCAATTAATCTATTTCTTATTCACAATTGTACACATCAGTGCAAACTGCTGCCTTGTAATATTGTCGTGGGCGGAGTGCTTTCCCAGTAGCACTTTTCCGACTATTTCAGCAAGAAACTTAATCTTAAATGGAAAATTTACTTTAAGCAGCTTAGAGGGAATACCTTTGGCATGTCCCAGCTCTGTCAGCATTCTCCCAAACTCTGGGGTATCCTGCTCGTAATCTTCTTCCCCATTTATCAATCCAAATATTTCAGTTAAAATAGCGGGAGTCAATGTTACCTCTTCTCCGCCAATGGTTCCGGTCATTGAATCATCATTTGAAGACGAAGTAAATGCCCATTCTTTGATCTCTTTAGTATTTATCTTTATCCTGTAGGACATAAGCTTTTCTAAACCTTGATCTTTGCACAGATTAAGAATTTCCACAATTCCGGATTCGCATCAGCTGAAGGAGTCAAAATCTACACTGAATCCTGCATCGAACTTCACTACTGTCAGGAGCGCTGGAGAGATCGCCATCGAAAGGGCTGGAGAAGACGAGGGAGAGACAGCGAGGACGAAGCAGCAGAAATCGCAAGACAAAGAGCAAGCGGGAAGACGGAATGCGAAAAGACGCTCTCCGTCGACGATAAATGCAACTATCTCTTAACCTAGGTCGACCATCGGCTTTATATTAAAACAACGATCGTCGATCTATTTAAAAGATACTGGAGACGCTGGTCGAACGGTCGTTCGACGATCGATCCTGAAGCAGAGTAGTCGATCAATCGTTCGACTATTTCTATCTTCACAAACAACAAGCTGTCGTCAACCATAGATCGACGATAGGCTCGACCTGTTTCACGATCTTCGAACGCCGGTCGACGATCTTCAAGCAAATAAGCTATTATCAACCATATGTCGACGATAGGCTTGATCCGATCGACAATCTTCGAACGTCGTTCGACTATCTTCGAACAAGTTTCAACAAGGCGACGTCACACTTAGTCTCTTCCATTAATCATGCCTAGTTGAACTAAAAAGAACAGATGCTTCTGTTCATCTAAAGGCTTGGTGAATATATCACCTCTCTGAAGGTCTGTGGATATGAACTCAAGGCTGATCTTGTTCTTTTCCACACAATCTCTCGGGAAATGGTGCCGGATCTCAATGTGTTTCGTTCTAGAGTGGTGCACTGGATTTTGTGCAATGGAGATAACACTTGTACTATCACACATGATTTTTGTGTTCTTGTGTGAGTACCCATAATACAAAAGTTGGTTTTGTATCCACAGGATCTGTGAACAATAACTAGTAGCTGCTATATATTCAGCTTCTGCAGTTGAAGTTGAGACAGAGGCCTGCTTCTTACAGAACCAAGAGACCAATCTCTCTCCCAGGAATGGACAAGTTCCTGAGGTACTTTTCCTGTCAACTCGACAACCAGCATAATCAGAATCAGAATATCCAATTAATTCAAATTCTGACTCAGCTGGGTACCAAAGTCCTAGATTTGGACATCCCTTCAGGTATCTCAAGATTCTCTTGAGAAGAATCAGATGAGATTTCTTGGGGTTGACCTGGAATCTAGCACAAAGGCATGTAGCAAATATTATGTCTGGCCTACTTGCAGTTAAATACAATAGGGAACCAACAATGACCCTATAATTCTTTTGATCAACAGGCTTTCCCTGATCATCAGAATCAATAACTACATTAGTAGCCATAGGTGTATGCATTGCTGAAGCATCAGCCATCCCAAACTTCTTTACCAATTCCTTGGCATATTTGGATTGGGAGATGAAGATGCCATCAGCATCTTGCTTTACTTGGAGACTAAGAAAGTAAGACAGCTCACCCATACTACTCATCTCAAACTTGGAATGCATCAAGTTAGAGAACTTTTTGCACAGTTTGGGATCAGTGGAGCCAAAAATAATGTCATCCACATACACTTGAACTAACAGGATTGTGTCCTTGTGGTGCTTGATGAAGAGGGTTCTATCAACTACTCACCTAACAAAGTTATGCTCTAACAGGAAACTAGCTAGAGTCTCATACCAGGCTCTTGGTGCTTGTTTGAGTCCATAAAGAGCTTTTTGCAACTTGAATACATGTGAGGGCTGAGTTGAAGAAACAAACCCAGGTGGCTGTTCAACAAAAACCTCTTCCTTTAGCTCACCATTTAGAAAGGCACTTTTTACATCCATCTGAAAAACTTTAAATTTCATATAGGCTGTATAGGCTAAGAATATCCTTATTGCCTCTAGCCTTGCAACAGGAGCAAATGTTTGGTCATAATCTATACCTTCCTCCTGTCTGTAGCCCTGAGCTACAAGACTAGCTTTGTTCCTTATAATGATTCCATTTGCATCCAACTTATTTCTATACACCCACTTGGTGCCTATGATCAGTTGGCCTTTAGGTCTTGGAACCAAAGTCCATACTTTACATCTCTCAAACTGATTGAGTTCCTCTTGCATAGCAATGATTCAGTGGGGATCTAGCTCAGCATATTTAATGGTGAGGGGCTCAATCTGTGAGAGGAAACAAGCGTGCATCACATCCTGTCTTAACTGATGTCTTGTTTGAACACCAGCTGATATGTCTCCAATCACTTGAGATGTAGGATGATCTCTAAGTGTGACAACATCAGCAGGTGGGATGTGATCTTCAGCAATAGTTGGGATTAATTCCTCAGGAGGAATTTGATCTACTATTGGTGGAACAACAACAACTTCTGCAGTGTCTTCATCACTGTTTGATTCAGTGATATGAAGAGTTGAAAGATGAAGAATTTCTTGAGTGACATCTTTGCTAGATTCTGGTACCTGTAATGAACTTGAGGAAGGGGAGTTTCCTTCTCCTTGTAAAACATTTGAGATTCATCAAAGGACACATGAACAGACTCTTCAATGTTAGAAGAAGATTTATTAAAAACCCTATAAGCTTTGCTTACTTGGGAATATCCAAGAAAAATTCCCATTGAAGCTTTTGCTTCAAATTTTCTAAGGTATTCTTTACTATTATTATGAATATAAACTACATAACCAAATACTCTAAAATAATTTATTTTAGGTTTCTTTTCTTTAAGCAACTCATAAGGAGTTTTACACTTAAGTTTGTGTATCAGACTTCTATTTAAGACATAGTTGGCTGTACTAACATGTTGGTACCCTAGATGTGATTTGGCTTATGTAATCCCTTTCCAGCTCCTCTTGATCCATATAACTATATATGATCATGATTAGGCCTTGTTCAGTTTCCCTAGGACAGTTTATAACTGACCTAGAGCTTAGGCTAGATGTTCTAGATGTATTTTTGGTTAAGGCATTTTCCGTTCGACCATCGTCGAACGAGGCCTCGCGATCGTCGATCATTGGTCGACGATAGCAGGGCTATAGAATCGTTGAAGTCAAGACAATTATCGTCGACCGATGGTCGATGATCTCAGAGCAAGTTTATTATGCTCTGAAGGTTGGTCGACGATCTGCCATCAGCAGTTCAATGATCGTGTTCTTGCTTCACGATTTCTGTCTCGACAGATATTTGCCTTAGTCGTCGACATCATGAGATGTTTGACGATTTCTGTCTCAACAGATTTTCTGCTTTAGTCGACGATATCTTGAGCTGGTCGACGATTTCTGTTCGACGATTTCTGTTTCGACAGATTTCTGCTTTTTAGTCGACGATCTGTTAGCTAGGTCGACGATCATCGAACCCCTGTTCGACGATTATTGTCTGCCTTTATCTTTTTGTATTCATTTTATTCCTTGGTTTATTTCCAAGTGCTTTAGCTTGTGGTTAGAGAATTTTCTGAAGTTGTTTTTGCAGATTTATGGCTTAAATTCAAAATAAATTAATTACCAAATATGTCAAGCTTAAATCACGGGATTCAGTATTTTGATAAAGCATTTTTGTCCTATTATACAAAATATATTGCCAGGCTGTATTCTAGCCGTTGGCACTGTTTGCTATTTCCAAGAATGGTAAGTCTTTATACTGAGATATTTTCCCACTTATTTAATTCCTTATTGGGACTGACAGTAAGCTAATAGGTCATTCTATTCCTATTGCTATATTCTATTTTGAGATAATCTGTTGCAGGGCTCGAGAATTCAAATCAATAGAGCTGTTCCAAAGGAAAAATGAGAAGACATATTTAAGAGAGATTTTTTTCTCAGAAAAATAACAAGTTACAGATACAGAGAGATTTTTTCTCAGTGCTGCATTCTCTCAAGCATCTTCAGAGCAACTCTTCACCATCTCATAAAAATAAGAAGAAAAGCTCCCCTGAAGAAAAAGCCCAGAGCAATTACTTTCATTCTCAAGTCTCCTGAGCATCTGCTTAGAGTTTTCAAGACTTCAGAAAGAGCTCCAGTTCTGCTTCAATTATTCCAGAATCTGAAGACCTGATAAAAATCAGTCTATAGATCTCTGAGGATTTAGTTTCAATATATCTGAAACTCCTTCATCCTGAAGCAAAGGCTTTCCCTGGACTTTCACTGAGTCAGGGGGAGACTTTGATTCTTTAGATAATCCACAAGTCTTCTCTAATCTGTATTTACAACAGAGAAGATAATCTAACCCTCTCAACCCCTTTATAAAAGAGTTTGTTCACACCTCTTCAAAAGTGAACATTGGTGACAGGGCACCTTATCAACAACCTGTGGTTGAGCATCCTTATCAAAAGCTCAAAGGGTCTGTTTGATCTACCTGAATCAGATCATTGGTGGCAAGGCACCTTAGCAAAAACCTGTAGTGGATTCCTACCAGGGTGGTAGAAGAGTGGAGTACCTATTTAGAGGGAACCACTATATATCCTGTGTCTCTGGCTATCTTGTTTAATTGTTTATTCTGTGGCTGTGATAGAACTACCTAGGATTGCTAGTTGCTGTGATAGGCTTATAGTTAAACTGAAATTTCAGTTAACTCTCTCACTTGTGCACTTCACTGTGTTAGGCTCTTAGGGTTCAAGTATCAGATTATTTATTACGCAAATAAACTCCAAGGGAGCTGATTAGTTATTCATAAATTTTGAATACTCGATTCACCCCCCCTCTAGAGTAGTTTACAACTTATCCCCTCACTTTCAATTGGTATCAAAGCGAGGTTGGCTGTTCATACAGGCTAACACCTGAGTTAAAAGATCCAGTGATAAGTTGTTTCCTGATACCATTCACAAACACTTTCACACATGGCCCAGTCTAAGGATTATGCAAGCACCAGACCTCCTGTATGCAACTTGTCCAAGTTTGGCATATGGAAGGCCAGGATAAGACTATACATGAATTCTATTGATGAAGATATCTTTTCTTCTATTTTGACAGGACCACCTGCTAGGCCTGCTGCTGCTTCTATCACATCTGCTGATCTCAGTGCTGTGCCACCTCCTGATTACAATGAAAGCTACAAGAAGGCAAAAGCAGCTGATGCAAAAGCAATGAATATCCTAGCTCAGACAATGTCTGATGAAATATTCCAGAAGCTTGCTGAATGTACCTCAGCCAAAGCTATGTGGGATTCCCTCAACCACATAATTGCTGGCTCAGCTGATGAGAGGAAGGACAGGAGATCCAACCTCACCTCTCAGTATGAAAATTTCAAGAAGGATGATGCTGAAGACATTGACTCAATGTACACAAGACTCAGTTCAATAATAAGTGAACTGAGGTCTTTGGACAAGGAGATAACTTTGCCAGAAGTCAATGACAAGATCCTGATGTGCCTTCCCATTTCTTGGGACTCAAGGATATGGCCCATCAAGGATGGAAGAAACACTGTGGAACTCTCCACAGAAGCTCTGTTGGGAAAGCTCAAGTCATATGAGCAAACTTTAAAGAGCAGAGCTGCTGCAACTGAAGTAAAACTCCTACACCTACAAAGAAAGAGCACTCTCTAGCTCTTAAGGCTGCTGAGACTTCTGAAGGAAGCCAATCAAATGAGGAGTTACTGGCACTCATTGCCAAGAGGTTCTTCAACATGGGAAGAAGAGACCTCAGAAAGAAGTCCTCCAAGTATGAGGACAAACCAAGGTATGACAAGACTCCATCTAAAGAAATCATCTGTTATGTTTGCAGTAAGCCTGGACACATTGCTCCAGATTGTCCAGAGAAGAAACACAAGGAGAAGAAACATGAGAAAGAGTACAGGAAGCACCACTCCAAGTCCTCCTCACACAAATACAAGAAGAAGGACAAGGGATTTGTGGCTGCTACCTGGAGTGAAACAGAAGAGGATACCTGCTCCTCTAGCTCCAGTGATTCAGAAGGAGAAGAAGAGAAGAAAGCCAAAGAGGTCTGCCTCATGGCTATCAATGCCTGCAGCTCTTTGTCAGCTGCAGAGAATTCTGAAGAAGAAGGAGACAATGAAGAAGATCTTCCTATGGAAGACCAGGTAATCAACTCATTTGATTTTTCATCTCCTGAGTTCAAATTAAAATTTAAAACTCTATGTTTAGATCTACTGTTATCTGAAAAAGAAATCAAGTCACTTAGATCAAAGATAATGGAACTAGACATGGAAGGTACTGAAATAATCAGATTAGAAAAAGAATTAGAAAGCTTAAGAGGAGAAGTAACATTCCTAAAATTAGAACTAGCTAAATCTAAGAGGTTAGAAGAACAATTAAATGGCAGAAGCCTTAAATTATCTGAAATAACCAGTATAGCAAACACTAGGGTTGGTAATGATAAACTAGGCTTAGGTGCTACATCTAGTGAACCCATCCTCCTCACAAAGGAGAGATTTAGCACTCCAGTAAAATTTATTTCTGAATCAGGAATAAAGAATACTGAGGAAATTGAAAAATGTAAGAAAATTCAGAATAAGATTAAGAAAGAGAACAGGAAGAAAAAATTTCTAGCTTTACAAAAATCGTCGAACATTAATCGACGATCGTCAAACCAATCGTCGAACGTCTATCGACGATCGCTGAACACCTTCACCAAGTATGATATCTTTGGTGCAGGAGATCGATGATCTCATCTTGAGTCATCGACCAGTGATCGACGATCGTGGAATCCAGAACATAGCACTACTACAAATGATCGACGATATGGCTTGCGATCGTCGACCGTGGATCGACGATCTGAACTTAAGCTGGAAAATAAATTTCAAACTTCCAGAATTGCTAATCCCAATCACTACCCTAGGTTGTTTAATCCTTCAACTGAATGGATTATCCCACCTAGGAGATCACACCCTTTAGGATATAAATCTAAGCCTGCAAAATCTTTTATATCTAGTTTTTCTTTTGTGAAGAATACTGGACCCAAGGTAACCTGGGTCCACAATGTATAACTGTTCTCTCTGCAGGTGAAGACCTATCCAGTCATACATGACAAATGGTATCTGGATAGTGGATGCTCAAAGCATATGACAGGAAAGAGGAAGAATCTGTCAGGGTTCAAAGCCAAGCTGGGACCAAAAGTTGTATTTGGGGATTCCAGCTGTGGACAGACTGAAGGGTATGGCAGCTTCACCATAGGAGCTGTAACATTCAAGAAGGTTGCTTATGTCTCAGGACTAAAGCACAACCTAATCTCTGTAAGCCAAATGTGTGATGCTGGGTACAAGGTATGGTTTACTGACACTGCTTGTAATATTGCTTTAAATAATACTGTTGTGTTAGTAGGTATTAGAATTGGTAATGTTTATGTTGTAGATTTTAACTCATCCAAATCTGAAATATGCTTATTTAATGAAGTAACCAGTAATAATACCCTTTGGCATAAGAGACTTAGTCATGTAAATTTGAAAAACATTTCTAGGTTGGCTAAATACAATCTTGTAAGAGGCTTACCTTCTTGCCCCTACAAGAAGGAAGGCCTTTGCAAAGCTTGTCAAATAGGTAAGCAAATAAGAAATAGCTTTAAATCAGTTAATAAAAGTGATTCTCCCAGGATTCTGTACTTGCTACATTTGGATTTATTTGGTCCTATTGCTGTACAGAGTCTTGGAGGAAAGTCTTACACTCTAGTAATTGTAGATGACTTCTCTAGGTTCACTTGGGTATTCTTCTTGAGAACTAAGGCTGATAACTTCAAGGTTCTTACAGATTTTCTAAAGTGTATACAGAGTGAGTATTCTACTCAGATTGCCTTGATCAGAAGTGATCATGGTACTGAGTTTGAGTCTCTTCTTATGCAAGAATTCTGTGAGAAGGAAGGTATCAAACATAGCTTCTCTGCTCCTAGAACTCCTCAACAAAATGGGGTAGTTGAAAGGAAAAACAGAACCCTAATTGAAGCTGCAAGTACATTGTTGGCAGATGCTAACATGCCTCTGTCCTTTTGGGCTGAAGCAGTTAGCACAGCTAACTATGTATTGAACAGAAGTCTGATACATAAACTTAAGGGTAAGACTCCCTATGAGTTACTTAAGCAAGTGAAACCTAAAATAGACTATTTTAGAGTATTAGGCTGTGTTGCTTTTGTTCATAACAATAACAAAGAATACCTTAGAAAATTTGAGGCAAAAGCTTCAATGGGAGTTTTTCTAGGATACTCTCAAGTAAGCAAAGCCTATAGGGTCCTTAATATATCCTCTCTTAAGATAGAAGAGTCTGCACATGTCTCTTTTGATGAGACAGTCATGTATTATAAGGAGAAGGACTCTTCCTCTAATAGTACAGTGCAAGTCCTAGGAGTAAGTAAGGATTTGGAAGGTTTGAGACTCACACAGGAGAATCATCCCCAACAAACTCCTCAGGTTGCTTCTTCAGATTCTGAATCTGATGTAGAACTTTTAGAAGTTAAAGCACCTGCTCCAACAGTTGATCAAATTCCACATGAGGAATTAAATCTTGAACATGTTGAAGATCAGATCATTGTTGAACCTAATAATCTTGTCACACTTAGAGATCACCCTGTATCTCAAGTGATTGGAGACATTTCAGTAGGAGTCCAGACAAGACATCAACTCAACAAAGATGTGATGTTTGCTTGTTTCCTTTCTCAGGTTGAGCCCCTAACCATTAAAGATGCTGAGCTTGATCCACACTGGATTATAGCCATGCAAGAGGAACTTAACCAGTTTGAAAGATGTAAAGTTTGGACTTTGGTTCCAAGACCAAGAGGCCAACTGATCATAGGCACCAAGTGGGTGTTTAGAAACAAGCTTGATGCCCAAGGCATAGTAGTTAGGAATAAGGCTAGGCTAGTAGCTCAAGGCTATAGACAGGAGGAAGGCATAGATTATGATCAGACTTTTGCCCCTGTAGCTAGACTAGAAGCCATTAGGATTTTCCTAGCCTATGCTGCCTATAAGAGATTTAAGGTCTTCCAAATGGATGTGAAGAGTGCCTTCCTCAATGGAGATTTAAAGGAAGAAGTGTTTGTTGAACAACCACCAGGGTTTGTTTCATCAACCTTACCCACTCATGTGTTCAAACTCCAAAAGGCTCTATATGGACTTAAGCAAGCTCCTAGAGCTTGGTATGAGACCTTAGCAAATTTCCTTCTAGAACACAAGTTTGTGAGAGGTGTAGTAGATAGAACCCTATTTATTAGACATCATAAGGACTCACAACTGTTAGTTCAAATCTATGTAGATGACATTATATTTGGCTCCACTGATCCCAAACTATGCAAGAGGTTCTCTGAACTAATGCACTCCAAGTTTGAGATGAGCAGCATGGGTGAGTTATCCTATTTCCTTGGTCTCCAAGTGAAACAGTGTGTTGATGGTATCTTCATTTCTCAATCAAAATATGCCAGAGAGCTGGTTAAAAGATTTGGAATGTCTGATGCTTCATCAATGAGCACACCTATGGCCTCAAATGCAGTTATTGATTCTGATGTCAATGGCAAGTCTATTGATCAAAAGAACTATAGAGCCATTGTTGGTTCCCTGCTGTATTTGACTGCAAGTAGGCCTGACATAATGTTTGCTACATGCCTATGTGCTAGGTTTCAGGTCAACCCAAAGGAATCTCACTTAACTCTTCTCAAGAGGATCTTGAGATACCTTAAGGGATGCCCTAACTTAGGACTGTGGTACCCAGCTGAGTCAGGATTTGAATTAATTGGATATTCAGATGCTGATTATGCTAGTTGTAGAGTTGACAGGAAAAGCACCTCAGGGACCTGTCAGTTCCTGGGAGAGAGACTTGTCTCTTGGTTTTGTAAGAAACAGGCATCTGTGTCTACTTCAACTGCTGAGGCTGAATATATAGCAGCAGCTAGTTGTTGTTCACAGATCCTGTGGATTCAAAATCAGCTAGTGGATTATGGGTACACACACTCAAAAACAAAAATTCTGTGTGACAGTACCAGTGCAATATCAATTGCTCAAAATCCTGTGCACCATTCCAGGACCAAGCACATTGAGATTAGACATCATTTTCTGAGAGATAATGTGGAAAAGAACAAGATAGCAATGGAATTTATATCCACAGACCTGCAGAGAGGAGATATTTTCACTAAGCCCCTTGATGAACAAAGGCATTTGTTCTTCCTGAACCAGCTTGGTATGATTAATGGTTCAGAGTAGTGAAAATTTGGATAGATTTGTTTTCTGTCTAAAATCGTCGAACGACTGCTCGACGATCTTCGACCAGGTTAGGTATCTATCGTCGACCAATGGTCGACGACAGATCATTTTTGTAGTAAGGCAGAAATCGTCGATCAACTGGTCAACAATCTCTCCTTAGGTATCTATCGTCGACCAATGGTCGATGACAGATTTTCTGTGCTGTGTGGAGAATCGTCGACCAACATATATTGATCGACGATCGTGGTGATTGCTTGTAGTCGGTCGATGTTTAACGATTAGTCAAATATTGACTATCGTCGGTCATTGTTCGATGACCGATTTTGTTCCGGGTTCGACGATCGCAGATTTATATCTGATAGTCGATTTAGGTATGGAGATCGTCGTTCTTCCGCTCCGTCTTTTCATATTCCATCTTCTGGCTTAGAATTCGCTCTCGAACTCTAATCCCGCGCGATTCTCTTCTCCCCTGCCTTGCATCTCGATTCTCCATTCTCTCTTCAATCCAATGGCGATTCCTTCAGTAGTTCTCTTCGGGATGAAGTTCGACACTGGATTCTGTGTCGACTTCAATTCCTTCAGTCGATGTGATCAACCCATCCAAGATATTCTGCAGCTGTGTGAAGATCAAGGCCTAAAGAGATTTATGTCATTCTCACCGAAGATTCATATACCAGAGATTCGAGAATGGGTATATACTTCGTCCTCCAGCGACGAAGCCATGACTGGAAAGATAAATGGAGAGGAGGTCATTCTGACTCCTGAAGTTCTGACTGAGCTGTTTGGACTACCAACCGGTACTGAGGACTATGAGCAAATTACAGAGGAATATGGCCGCATGCTAACTGTGATGGGCCATGCTGAGGGTATTCCAGCTAAGCTGCTGAAGATCAATCTGTCTCCAGAGTATAAGTTTCTGGCAGACCTGGTGGGCAAGGTCGTTTTGGGAAAACACTCTGCTCACGACAACATCAACAGGCAACAATTTGCCTTAATGTCAGCTTTGGTGAATAAGACGCAGATAGCCTGGGGAAAAGTTCTGTTTGAACTGATAAGGAGAAAGAACAACAAGAAAGAAGTAAACCTTGCCAGGGTGTTGGGTGTGTTTCTGTATGTGAAAGCACCCCTGCTGCTTGTTTCTGCACCCTCTGCAGTCAACGCCAGCAAGAGGTTGGACCCCTCTCTGTTCAAGAAATCCCAGAGAGTCATCAAGAAGTCAGCCAGGGTTGATCCTAACCCTACATCAGACACAAGGGCTGATTCAGCCACTCTCCAGCTTGCTGGGGAAGGCTCAGTAATCCCTCCATCCTCCCTCTTTACCCCTGCATCCTCATCTCCTGCATTACCCTCCACACAATCTGCAGTGCCACCACAACATGAATCCCTACATGCATCTCCCATCCTACATGCATCTCCACCCCAGTCACCCACACCACAACATCTGGCAGCCTCAGCCAGTGTTAACATAGTAGCTGCTACCATCCTCACACACCTCTCTCAACATGAATCCCACACTCATGGTGATGATCACCCATCTCCACATGATTCATTTGATCATGTGGCAGATCATACTGCTTCCATTCCATCACCACCTCAATTTGCATCCCACAGTCATCCATCCACCTCCACACCCTCAACATTTCAGATAACTCCTGAATTGCTTGCACATATTGTAGAGCTCATCACTCCATCCATCCAAAACATGATTGAGGCTGCCAATGCCCCTCTCATTGCATCCATCAATGCCCTTACTGAAGCCATCAAATCACTTCCACCATCTGCTGAGCCCTCTTCAGTAAGATGCATGACTCCAGTCCCCACTGAAGTCATGCAGGGGGAGATGTCTGTTGAAGTGGTCTCAGGTGATGCCTTGACCCTTCAGGACAATTCTTCCCTTCCCCTTCCAGCAATTGTAGAAGAACCTCAAGAGCTTCTAAAGGAAGCTATTCCAGAGAAAGAGTCTCTGATGAAAGATCCAGAGCAACCAGAAGGTAAAACACTTCCTCTAAAGGTTATAATCAGGACTTTAAATTGATATCTTTATCTAACAAAGACATTCACTCCCTAGTGAATCTAGCTTCTGATGAAGAAGTCTCTGAGAGAGATAATGAGGAAGTCCTCATGGACTTGTGTGAAAAAGTTCCAATGAACACTACTGACTCAGAAGTAGTGGTTCAACAACTTGAGAATGCTGCTGCTGCTGCTGCTGCTGGAGAAGCTGAGGCTGTGCAAGACTTACCAGAGAATGCCTCCAAGATGACTGAAAAGGAATCAAGCTCAGGTACTCTAAACCTTGAACAATATATAGCCTTTATAGCTGAGAATATTGCCTCTGAGTACATTGAAGAGTTGGCTAAATCTCATATGGTTTCCCTAGCCATCTCTCTAGGAAAAGCATCTGCCCCTGCAGATACATTCATCTTTTCTCCACCTATCCTTACCTATCCTCTATCCATTCCTTCTATTGCAGAACTGGTCCCCAGGATAGTTCCTGACTTGTATCCTGAATCAGAACTCTGGAAGAGATCTCCAAATGTTGATCTTGATGCCCTCCTTGAGCAAGATGCCATTAAGGAAGCAAGAGAAAAAGAAGATAGAGAGAAGCAGGAGAAAGAAAAGGCTGAACATGCTATAGTTGCCAAGGATATCTCAGAACAAGACTTTGATGATTATGCTGGCAGAACCTCATCCCACTCCTCTGATGATGATGACTCTGAGGATTCTGATAGCACCCAGAAGAAGAAAAAGGCTGTATCCAAGAAAAGAAAAGCATCTGCTCCTCCTACTGCTAATCCAGACAAGGATGTTCCCTATTTCATTCTGAAGGGAATTGATCCCAAGAGCAAAGAATTTCAACCATGGATGAGACTCTCAAAGAATCAGACAAGAGAGAAGGAGAGAACAAAAAGATATGACACTCCAATTTAGAAATTCCCCCCCAGAGGTCCTCCTCCACCTCCTGGTGCTGGAGCCTCTAGAAGTCTCTCTTCTGCCCCATCTGCAAAATCAGCCAGCTCTAACACCTTTCAGTCCTACCAGAGAAGGAGTAACCAAAGCCAGGGAGGCCAAGATGTATCAGGACAAGGAAGGAAAAGAAATGAAAATGTTCCCATGGAACAAATAAAGGAGATGACATTTCAGCAACCTACTTTCTCTCCTCCTCCTTCTCCTAAAAAGAAAGTTCCAGAATGGAAACCTTCTCCTCCCAGGAGAGGTCCATCCTCCACATCAAGGAAACCTGCTGCTTCTGAGACAGTTGAAACAAAAGGAAAAAGAGTGGTCTATTCAGAGAAATCCCACAAGAAGTTCATTGAACTTGCACCTCCAAGATCTCTATATGCTGAAACTGATCCTAAGAAGGCTGCACAGTTTCCTCTTGGCTCAAGCAAATTAGCCACAGCTCTTCAAAGGAACATGGAGATTGCAGCTCAAGCTGATACTGACAAACCACCCTCTCCATCAGATATGACTGAAACTGAAAGAATTGCCTCTATGGCAAGATTTAAGGAATCTATTGCACTAAGCATGATGGAGAGAGCCAAAGCTCAAGGACTAGACCCTACAGCATATACAACTATGTCTGAATTCAGAGAAAAGGAACTCAGCAAAATTCAAGTCAACTCTGAAATTTTTAATACTGAAGAATACATGAAGTTGCACCCTGCTGCAGTTTTGCCAAGCTATGCTGAAAAGAAAATTATTGGTGAACATGACCTAATGCTATCCAAAAGACAAGCAGCAAATCCAAACAGAGAAATTATTTTCAAACCAGCTGTAATCCCTAAGAACTCATCTGATGCTAAAATCTCTGATAAATCTGCTTGATACTTTATAGTTCTGCTGATTTATGTTTTTATGTATTTCTGTGGATTGCTTGTGATTTAAATTTTTGGTTAATCTCTGCTTTTGTTATTGTGTGCATTAGTTTTTAGATCAGATTGGATAACATAACCCAAATAGGGGGAGATTGTTGGTACCCTAGATGTTATTTGGCTTATGTAATCCCTTTCCAGCTCCTCTTGATCCATATAACTATATATGATCATGATTAGGCCTTGTTCAGTTTCCCTAGGACAGTTTATAACTGACCTAGAGCTTAGGCTAGATGTTCTAGATGTATTTTTGGTTAAGGCATTTTCCGTTCGACCATCGCCGAACGAGGCCTCGCGATCGTCGATCATTGGTCGACGATAGCAGGGCTATAGAATCGTTGAAGTCAAGACAATTATCGTCGACCGATGGTCGACGATCTCAGAGCAAGTTTATTATGCTCTGAAGGTTGGTCGACGATCTGCCATCAGCAGTTCAACGATCGTGTTCTTGCTTCACGATTTCTGTCTCGACAGATATTTGCCTTAGTCGTCGACATCATGAGATGTTCGACGATTTCTGTCTCAACAGATTTTCTGCTTTAGTCGACGATATCTTGAGCTGGTCGACGATTTCTGTTCGACGATTTCTGTTTCGACAGATTTCTGCTTTTTAGTCGACGATCTGTTAGCTAGGTCGACGATCATCGAACCCCTATTCGACGATTATAGTCTGCCTTTATCTTTTTGTATTCATTCTATTCTTTGGTTTATTTCCAAGTGCTTTAGCTTGTGGTTAGAGAATTTTCTGAAGTTGTTTTTGCAGATTTATGGCTTAAATTCAAAATAAATTAATTACCAAATATGTCAAGCTTAAATCACGGGATTCAGTATTTTGATAAAGCATTTTTGTCCTATTATACAAAATATATTGCCAGGCTGTATTCTAGCCGTTGGCACTGTTTGCTATTTCCAAGAATGGTAAGTCTTTATACTGAGATATTTTCCCACTTATTTAATTCCTTATTGGGACTGACAGTAAGCTAATAGGTCATTCTATTCCTATTGCTATATTCTATTTTGAGATAATCTGTTGCAGGGCTCGAGAATTCAAATCAATAGAGCCGTTCAAAAGGAAAAATGAGAAGACATATTTAAGAGAGATTTTTTTCTCAGAAAAATAACAAGTTACAGATACAGAGAGATTTTTTCTCAGTGCTGCATTCTCTCAAGCATCTTCAGAGCAACTCTTCACCATCTCACAAAAAGAAGAAGAAAATCTCCCCTGAAGAAAAAGCCTAGAGCAATTACTTTCATTCTCAAGTCTCCTGAGCATCTGCTTAGAGTTTTCAAGACTTCAGAAAGAGCTCCAGTTCTGCTTCAATTATTCCAGAATCTGAAGACCTGATAAAAATCAGTCTACAGATCTCTGAGGATTTAGTTTCAGTATATCTGAAACTCCTTCATCCTGAAGCAAAGGCTTTCCCTGGACTTTCACTGAGCCAGGGGGAGACTTTGATTCTTTAGAGAATCCATAAGTCTTCTCTAATCTGTATTTACAACAGAGAAGATAATCTAACCCTCTCAACCCCTTTGTAAAAGAGTTTGTTCACACCTCTTCAAAAGTGAACATTGGTGACAGGGCACCTTATCAACAACCTGTGGTTGAGCATCCTTATCAAAAGCTCAAAGGGTCTGTTTGATCTACCTGAATCAGATCATTGGTGGCAGGGCACCTTAGCAAAAACCTGTAGTGGATTTCGACCAGGGTGGTAGAAGAGTGGAGTACCTATTTAGAGGGAACCACTATATATCCTGTGTCTCTGGCTATCTTGTTTAATTGTTTATTCTGTGGCTGTGATAGAACTACCTAGGATTGCTAGTTACTGTGATAGGCTTATAGTTAAACTGAAATTTCAGTTAACTCTCTCACTTGTGCACTTCACTGTGTTAGGCTCTTAGGGTTCAAGTATCAGATTATTTATTCCGCAAATAAACTCCAAGGGAGCTGACTAGTTATTCATTAAATTTGAATACTCTATTCACCCCCCCTCTAGAGTAGTTTACAACTTATCCCCTCACTTTCATAACAGCTTCTGCCCAATAGGAAAGAGGCATATTAGCATCTACCAACAATGTGCCAGCAGCTTCAATCAAGGTTCGATTCTTCCTTTCAACTACCCCATTTTGTTGGGGAGTTCTAGGAGCTGAGAAGCTGTGTTTGATACCTTCTCTCTCACAGAATTCTTGCATGAGAAGAGAGTCAAACTCAGTACCATGATCACTTCTGATCAAGGCCACATGAGTAGAGTACTCAGTCTGCACACATAATAGAAAATCTGTAAGGGCTTTGAAGTTATCAGCCTTAGTTCTCAAAAATAACACCCAAGTGAACCTAGAGAAGTCATCTACAATGACTAGGGTGTAATACTTCCCTCCTAGACTCTGTACATTTATTGGGCCAAATAGGTCCAAATGTAATAAATACAGTATTCTAGGAGAATCACTTTTATTTACTGATTTAAATGAATTCTTGGTTTGCTTGCCTAATTGACAAGCCTTGCATAGACTCTCCTTCTTGTAGGGGTAAGAAGGTAAACCTCTAACAAGGTTGTGCTTAGATAACCTAGATATATTCTTGAGGTTAACATGGCTAAGCCTTTTATGCCATAAAGTATTGTTATTGGTTACTTCATTAAATAAGCAGATTTCAGAGTGAGTTGAGTTAAAATCTACTAAATAAATGTTGCCTTGTCTAATACCTACTAATACAACATTATTATTTAAAGTAATATTACAAAGAGAGTTAGAGAATGATACCTGGTATCCATCATCACATAACTGACTTACTGAAATTAGATTATGCTTCAGTCCAGTTACATAAGCAACTCTCTTGAATGTTACAGCTCCAATTGTCATCCTGCCATAGCCTTCAGTTTGACCACAGCTTGAATCTCCAAAGATTACCTTTGGGCCAAGCTTTGCCTTGAACCTTGACAGATGTTCTTTATTTCCTGTCATATGCTTGGAGCAACCACTATCCAAATACCACTTATTTTGAGTGATAGGATAGGTCTTCACCTGCAAATAAATCAATTAAACATTGTGGACCCAGGTAACCTTGGGTCCCTTGTTTTTCACATAAGAAAAACTGGAAATAAATGAATAAGCAGGTTGAGGGTGATAACCTAACGGGTAAGATCTCCTAGGTGGGATTCTCCATGCAGATGATGGGTCAATGAACCTAGGGTTTCTATTCATATTCGGGTTTCTAAAGTTCTGATTGAAGTTTTGAAATTCTTGTTGAAAACGTCGATCGGCGTTCGACGATTGGTACCCAGATTGTCGATCTCCATTCAACCACTGGGCCTGCGATCGTCGAGTAGCGTTCGACGCTCTTTGTAATTCCTTAAATTTTTGTTTTCTTTTCTCTCTCTTAGCTTTATTTAAGGCTTTATAAACCTGATTAACTTGCTCAGTGTTCTTTATCCCATCAGCTGAGATAAAGTTCACTGGAGTTGAAAGATGGTTTTTAAGAACAATTGGGGGTTCACTAGAAGATGCTCCTAAGCCTAATTTGTTATTGCCTGACCTAGTGTTAGCCATGCTGGTTATTTCAAGCAACTTAAGGCTTTTACCATTCAGAGACTCTTCTAACCTTTTGGACTCAGCTAATTCATTCTTAAGAAATTTTATTTCTTCACTAGCATTAGTGAGTTCTGCTGTTAACCTAATGTTTTCAATAGTAATTAATTCAGATTCAGCTAGTTTATTTCTAAGCTCTTTTATTTCCTTTTCAGAACTAATTTAATCTAAACATAGAGATTTAAAATCTGATTTAAATTCATTAGATGTAAAGTCGTAAGAAGACAATACCTCATCTTCAGTTGACATTTCTTCATCAGAATCTGAACTCTCTGCAGTTGAGTGATTGCTGCAGGCATCAATTGCCATCATGCAAACTTCCTTTGCCTTCTTTTCTTCCTCATCCTCACTGGAGCTTGAGGAGGAAGATTCCTCATCAGAATCTCTCCAGGTTTCAGCAACAAAGCCTCTCTCCTTCTTTTTGTTCTTGTAGGAGGATGGCTTGGAATGCTTCCTGTGCTGATCCTTGTCTTTTCTTTTATCTTTATTCTTTTCCTCTGGACAATCTAAAAGAATATGTCCAGGCTTCCTGCAACCATAGCAAATTATTTCTTTAGAAGGAGTACGATCATACCTTAGTTTATCTTCATACTTTGAAGACTTCTTTCTGAATTCTTTCCTTCCCATCTTGAGAAACCTTTTGGCAAATAATGCCATCAGTTCCTCATTGGAATGGCTTCCTTCAGAAGCATCAGCAGCTTTGAGAGCAAGGGTTTGCTCTTTTCTTGTGGGAGTTGGAGTTTTTGCTTCAGCCTCAGCTTCCCTGGACTTCAGCACTTGCTCAAAGGACTTGAGCTTGCCGAGAAGGGCTTCTGTTGAGATTTCATTTGTGCTTCTGGCCTCCTTGATAGGCCAGATCCTCAGATCCCATGTGCTAGGGAAGCACATAAAAATCTTATCATTGACCTCTGTCAATGAAATTATCAAGAGTCCTCAGCTCATTGATGATTGAGCTGAGCCTTGTGTACATAGCTTCAACTGATTCAGCATCAGTTTTCTTGAAGTTCTCATACTGTGAGATAAGGTTGGACCTTCTGTCCTTCCTTTCATCAGCTGAACCAGCTACAATCTGGTTCAGTGTATCCCACATTGCTTTTGCTGAGGAGCAGTCAGCAACCTTCTGGAATACTTCATCAGATATTGTCTGAGCCAGAATGTTCATTGCCTTAGCATCTGCTATCTTTGCCTTTTTGTATTCATCATTGTAATCTGGGGGAGGCACTGCACTCATATTAGTTGATGATGAAGCAGTAGCTGCAGCAGGTGCTCTTGGTGGTCCTGTCAAAATAGAAGCAAAGATACTCTCATCAATAGAATTTATATATAATTTAATCCTTGCCTTCCAGATGCTGAACTTGGCTAAGTTGCATGCTGGAGGTCTGGTGCTAGAGTAATCCTTGGACTGGGCCATGATAGTGAAAGTGAATATCTATAATCCTTGGTATCTATCAGGATCTTGTGACTTAGGTGTTAGCCTATACAGTCAGCCAACCTCCCTCTGATACCAATTGAAAGAAAATGGATAGATACTACTCTAGAGGGGGGTTAATAGAGTAATCAAAAATTGCACTAGCAAAGTTGACTGTCTACTCAACTCCCTTGGAGTTAATTGCGGAATGAAGGTTATAGATATTTAAGATGAAATCCTAAAGCCTAACACAAGTGTTGTGCACAAAGGCAGCCAACTGTAATTACAGTTAAGGCTAGGAATCCTAAACAGCAACTAGCAATCCTAGTTAAAATCTAATCACAGCCAATCAGCACAAAGAATTAATTAAACAATCCAGACGACACAAGGAATTTATAATGGTTCCCCAAACAACTTGGGTACGTCCACTCTTCTACCAACAAGGTAGGAATCCACTCAGGTTTTTGATCAGGTGCCCTGCCACCAACAAGATCTGCTGCAGGTAGATCTAGAGACCCTTTAGACTTTTGATCAGGTGTCTAAAAACCAACACAGGTTTTTGATCAGGTGCCCTGCTACCAAGGGATACTTTTGAAGGGAGTAATAACCCTTTACAGGAGGGGGAAAGGAGGTTAGAATGTCTTCTCTATTTTACAATAGATTAGAGAAGCACAAGAACTTGCACTGAGCTAGAAAGCTCTAAAGAATCACGTCTCCCCCTGGCTAAAAGAATGTCCAGGTGAAGTCTTGCTTCAGTGCAGAAACTCTTCAGAAAATCTGAAGGAAAAGCTACAAGAAGATAAATAATATGAAATAAAATTTCTTCTTCAGGCAGCTATCTTATTCTTCTTCTTCTTCAAAAGGCTCTGAGTGCAAATCTTCCTGGAGGCAGGAGAACTCAGGTTGAAGAAGAGTGAAGAACTAAAACTTCTTCTCAGTTGAATATGAACGAGCTGAGAGCAGTTGAAAAACTGTAAGCTTGAATGCTGCAGTTAGCTTTTGAATATGAGAACTGAACTAGTTGATTTCTTTCTTCAAAGAATCCTTTAAATATTAGCAGCAGCAGCGGCTCTCATTTGAGTTTGAATCTTGTCTTCTATTGAAATCTGCAAGCTGGGCTGTAAAAAGCATAAAGCAAAACAAATACTGCAGACAGATATCCTATAAGAGGATAAAGCTTTCTAAGAGGCTGCAAATAACTCTGATGAAATAATACTAGAGAAAGTCACATCAGAAGAGACTCTTTACGGCCAAGGAAGACTTTTTGAGTCTAACGGCTATAAAGGTCAGCCTGGCAGATCAAGCAAAAATCATATCTCAGCTAATAAGACAAACAACTTTGTCAGAAAAAGATTAGCTCATGCATAAGGAATGAAGAAGATATTGCATGGAAATAATATCATAAGTTTATTCAAATAATCTTTTATAAAATATGCCGAAACAAATATGAAATAAATCACATCATAGAAGACGACAAAACTATTCAAAACATACAGCAAAACGTCGAACGACCCTCGGAGATCGTCGACCGAAGCACGGAGATCGTCGACCTATCAGACAGATAGTCGAACGATCCAGATAGTCGAACTATATATCAAAGAAGATAGTCGAACTACCTCAGCAGATAGTCGAACTATCAGGACAGATAGTCGAGCTATCAGATAGTCGATCTATCAGGACAGATAGTCGAACTACCAAAGCAAAACAGATAGTCGACCTATCAACAGATAGTCGAACTATCACAGAAAACAGATAGTCGACCAATCAATAGATAGTCGAACTATCACAGAAAACAGATAGTCGACCTATCAACAGATAGTCGAATTATCACAGAAAACAGATAGTCGATCTATCAACAGATAGTCGAACTATCAGATAGTTGAACTATCCAAACAGATAGTCGAACTATCAAGCAACACAGATAGTCGACCTATCAACAGATAGTCGAACTATCAAAACAAAACAGATAGTCGACCTATCAACAGATAGTCGAACTACCAAAGAGAGCAGATAGTCGACCTATCAAACAGATAGTCGAACTATCAGATAGTTGAACTATCCAAGCAGATAGTTGAACTATCAAGAAGAGCAGATAGTCGACCTATCAACAGATAGTCGAACTATCAAAGCAAACAGATAGTCGACCTATCAACAGATAGTCGAGCTATCAGGAAGACGATCGTCGAACGGCTGATCAACGATAGTCGAGCGACGTTCGACCATAGTTGAACGAAAAACAACTTAACCAAATATTCATCTGGAAAAGTGACAAGACTAAACTAGAGCAAACAAACCTTTGACCATAGATAAATCTTGGGTCAAGAGACTAAAAGAGACGACTGAACTCAAATCAAAACTAGGGTACCAATAATCTCCCCCTATTTGAGTTAAGTCTCTCAACAACTAAAACATACAAAACTAATTACTGAAAGTAAATAAAATGCATGAAAAGAAATAACTAAGTAGATAACATCAATCAAACAGATAAGCAATTAACTGTCAATTAATGAAATTTTAAGATGCTTCAGAGTTAGGTTTAGGATCAGAAGAGCTAGAAACAAAAGAAATCTTTCTAGAAGGATCTTGGGCTTCTTTCCTTGACAACTTCAGGTCTTGTTCTTCAATGATTTTCAATTCTGATGCTCTTGGGACAACTGCCTCAGGATGTTTTTCCATGTACTTTGAAGGATCAAATACTTCAGGTCTAACCTGGAATTTGTCGAGCTCCTTCATTCTGAATTTTGACATTGTGGTCAATCCTGCAGTGTCTTTTCCTTCTGCTTTAGATTTCTTAATTTGAGCTTCTCCAACAAGTTCAAGAAAATGAGCCATCCTAAAATTAGGATCAAGCTCTGGGCTTTCATAAACAATCTCAGAAGATGTATCAACTGGTTCTTTATCCTGAATAACTAGATAAGAGGGAGGAGCAGACTTAGCAAATATCTTGCTAGAATTTTCAGATAAAATAATTTGCTTACCTTTTGAAACATCCTTCACAGAATGATCTGGCTTAGGAGAGGTTGAGCTTTTGTGTTCTTTAGAATGAGGAGGAGAGAAAGTTGGTCTTTGATACACTACCTCCTTTACTTGTTCCTTAACAACATCAAGCCTTTGATACCCAGATTGAGTTTTACCTTGGTATCCTTGTGAACTTCTCCTTTGAGCTGACTGAGATGGATTTAATCTTTCAGACTGAGCAGCAGGTTTTGCAGATAAGTTTCCTGAGGCTCCTGCACTGGGAGGTGGAGGAGGAGGACCTCTAGGAGTCCATCTTGGAATAGGAGTGTCATACCTCTTTGACTTCTTTCTTTGCTTCTGCTGATTTTTAGAGAAAGCCATCCAGTGCTGGAAATCTTTAGACTTAGTATCAATTCCTTTCAGAATATAATAAGGAGTATCATTATCTGTATTAGGAGGAGGAGGAGCCACAACTTTCCTTTTCTTTTTAGCAATTCTTTTTCTTTTTGACTCAGCAGACTCATCAGAATCAATTTCATCCTCAGAATTAGAAGAAATGGGCAGATCATATGGATCAATTGCATCTTGCAAGGCTCTTTCCTTTTCCTTTAGAGCAGCTTTTTCTAATTCTTCTTCCATGGCATCCTGTGCCAGGAGAGCATCTAAATCCAAACCCGGGGAATCATCCCATACAGTAGACTTTTCAATTTGAGCATCTGAATCCTTTTCTTTTTCATCAGCAACTGTCATGGTGACCAGTTCTACTTGCACTTCTAGCTGAGCTGGCTGAGCAGCCTCAGAAACTTGAGCAACTTGTTCTAGTTCAGATTGAACTTCTGGAGCTGGCTGGAGATCAGGCTCTTGAACATCTAGAACTTCTTCCATATTATCTGTAGTATTATGAATAAAATTTTACTAAATGACATCTAATCATCCCTTCCAGGTATTCCCATACAAGCATATCAGTTATCAAGTCTAGAAAGTGAGTAAAGGGAATACCTTCAGAACTGACCTTTGCGTGTCCTAACTCCCATAAATCATCTAGAAAGGAAGTGATAACTCCTTCTAGGTATAAGGAGACCAAGGGAGTAGAACATTCTTCTAAGCAAGCTTTGACAATAAATTCAGACTTCAATAATGCATCAGAAATTTCTTTTTCAGATAAACTTTGAGGAGGAGCTGATTCTTCTAATTCTTTCTCTGCCACTGCAGGAGGATCTACTGGAGGGGAGGCCAAAGGCTGCTCAGAGACATCTTCATGAAGCATCTCCCCCTGCCTGATTTCAGTAAAGACTGAAACCAGGCCCCTAGAGGAAGAGGGCTCAGCGGACTTTGAGAGTGCTAGAATAGCAACAGTCAAAGAAGATATGGAGGAAACAAGAGGGGCAATTGCCTCTTCAATCATAATTTTGATTGAGGGGGTAATTAGCTCCAAGATGCTAGAGATGAATGCTGGAGAGATTTCAGATGATGAAGGGGGAATCTCAGAGGATGGAAGATCAACAGGAATGGTGAATTCCTGATGAGCTGGAGAATGAACTGGAGATGGAACTGGAGATGGAGAGTGATGGGGAGTTGGATGAGAGGATGCAGGGTGATCAAAGTGATCTGAAGAAGGAATTGGAGACTGAGGAGGAGTAGAAATATCAGAAACCAATAAATCAAAACTGGGATGAGAAATCCCATCAAGATGAGACGGGAGAGGAGATGCAGGAGGTGATGCAAGGTGAGAAGCAGAAGGTCGTACTTCAATTGAAGTTGATGGAACTTCAACTGAAGTAGACGGCAAAGCAGATGAAGAAGATGGAAGGGAGAGGTTTGCTGAGCCAGCTTCTTGTAGGGGAGGAGTGACTGAGGCAGTCCTGGTGCTCTCAGATGTAGCTGGAGCAACCCCTGCGGGAGCGGGCTTCAGAAAGGTCCTTTTCCATTTGGTGAACAAGGCTGGATCCATCTTCTTGCTGGCATTTATGGAGGTAGCAGCTGAAACTAACAGATGGGAATACTTTTCCTTCAGAAAATCCCAACTACCCTACCCAGGGTAACTTCTTTCTTGCTGTTCTTTTTCCTGATCAAATCAAACAGAACGCCTGCCCAATTAATCTGTTTCTTATTCATAATTGCACACATCAGTGCAAACTGCTGCCTTGTAATATTGTCGTGGGCGGAGTGCTTTCCCAGTAGCACTTTTCCGACTATTTCAGTAAGAAACTTAATCTTAAACGAAAAATTTACTTTAAGCAGCTTAGAGGGAATACCTTTGGCATGTCCCAGCTCTGTCAGCATTCTCCCAAACTCTGGGGTATCTTGCTCGTAATCTTCTTCCCCATTTATCAATCCAAATATTTCAGTTAAAATAGCGGGAGTCAATGTTACCTCTTCTCCGCCAATGGTTCCGGTCATTGAATCATCATTTGAAGACGAAGTAAATGCCCATTCTTTGATCTCTTGAGTATTTATCTTTATCCTGTAGGACATAAGCTTTTCTAAACCTTGATCTTTGCACAGATTAAAAATTTCCACAATTCCGGATTCGCAGCAGCTGAAGGAGTCGAAATCTACGCTGAATCCTGCATCGAACTTCACTACTGTCAGGAGCGCTGGAGAAATCGCCATCGAAAGGGCTGGACAAGACGAGGGAGAGACGACGAGGACGAAGCGGCAGAAATCGCAAGACAAAGAGCAAGCGGGAAGACGGAATGCGAAAAGACGCTCTCCGTCGACGATAAAAGCAACTATCTCTTAACCTAGGTCGACCATCAGCTTTATATTAAAACAACGATCGTCGATCTATTTAAAAGATACTGGAGACGATGGTCGAACGGTCGTTCGACGATCGGTCCTGAAGCAGAGTAGTCGATCAATCGTTCGACTATTTCTATCTTCACAAACAACAAGCTGTCGTCAACCATAGATCGACGATAGACTCGACCTGTTCGACGATCTTTGAATGCCGGTCGACGATCTTCAAGCAAATAAGCTATTATCAACCATATGTCGACGATAGGCTTGATCCGATCGACTATCTTCGAACGTCGTTCGACTATCTTCGAACAAGTTTCAACAAGGCAGACGTCACACTTAGTCTCTTCCATTAATATCCAGTCGAACGATTTTCTGTTCAAACAGCACTGGAAAAGTAGAACTTCAAAACAGTTTCACTGATTCTCCAGTCGCTGCAAATCAACAGATTTTTCCACCACTCAGCAAATCAGCTGCTTCTCCAGTCGCTTCAGCTGAGTCAAACAGAGCCAAAATCTTGATATTTTAGAAATCCAAGAATTTTACATGATATGTGGAAGTTTATGGCACCTGAAATAATATTGACCAACAAATGATCATATAGCTATTCAGTGTATTTGAGCATATATCATAGGAAATCTATCTCTCCGATAAATTATATTATACTAATCTATCATCCAATTGCAACACCACAATTAATCAATTATTAAAAGATGAGTACTTCTTACCTATCATCGGATTTGACAGCACAATCAACCAATTCATCAGATGGAAACTTTTATATTCAAATAAAGCGGGTTAATCAACCCAACAAGGTGTCATATCTATCAATGACAATCATCACAAAGTAATAGATTGGGCAACGATTACACATTTGCGAATAATTTGAGTGAGATGTTGTCTTGGTGGGTTACAAGCCGATGCATAATCAACCACTGGAGGTATATCCTCGCATCATATTCAAACATCACTTCCATCCTTCACATCCATACATCATTCCATATCCATTTTCCACATTCAAATCATATCAACCATTTATATCTGAGAATGGGTCGGGTGTTGTCATCCCCTCTATGTACATACTTATGTACGCGCGTGTTGGCTACTCTCTGTGCAACTAGTCAACGCTCACTGGATAGACATATTAATCATTGGCCAACGTTGTCTGCGATGATCATTGTCGGGGCCACGTCAATTCCAGCATAATCGTGGACGACCCACCATTTTGCTCAGTTTGATTCTTCTATTCCATTTCATGTTGCATAGTAGTCCCCTATGACATGTCAATCTTAGAGAACATGTATATTGTTTCTCACACCTTACATGCATTATGTTATTTATTCGCTTTACATGTTATTATTACATTTGCAAGGCTGGTCTACTTGAGAATGAAGTTTTACCGGGATCCACTAGGATGCCTAGGACGATGAGTGGTTACATCATTAATATTGGTCAGTACAAAGCTAGTTCGTGTTTTCTCCGTTGTTCGTTTTAGTTTGTTGGGTGCACTAGGCTAGGGATAGTCGCTAAAGAGAAGATTTCAAGCATCATGAAGTATTTCTTATTTTATTACACTTTTATTTTGTTGTAACAAACATTGGCCCTAATTTTTGTATCTTTCATTATGTTGGATCAATATAATGGCATTGAGGCCTTTGGACTGTTGTTTTTCTTTTTAGTGAATGTCTTAAGCTTTGTTCATAGAATCTCTTTAGATTAGTGCTTCCATATTATTTAGTGTCCTCTGAGATGTTTAATTTAAGTTTTTCTTGTCTTATTTCACTTTTAATATTCTGTTGGTTGGGGCTGTATATTGTGACGCTCTGGCGGGCCTATATTATACGATAGATATATGTGGTGTGTTACAACGTTGCAAGCCTCTAGCGCCCGTTGGTGTCCACCGCTGCCTCTAGCCTCTGCCGCTTTGCCTGAATATTTGAAAACACGGATCATGGGTTTTTCAACGCTTTTATTTTAAATCTAGCCACCGTTTTTCCACGAGGATTTTTCTGAAATTTCATTTTTCATACAAACTCTTTATTTGTGAAAGAAGATGTCCTTTCACCAAAATGTGTTTTCCATGTTATATAGTATATATATCATTATAATAGAGGATTTGGATCCTTTCCATTTGCCTCCTAAAGGATATTATTCATTCACGGATGAGATTAATTCTACAAAATCCAAAGGGCCATATTAAATGACAAAGAATTTACTCCCTTATACAACTCCTTGATTTACACCTCATACAGAATCAAACCAACAAAGATCTTTGAAGACTGGTCGTCAGTCGAGCATCAACAATATTTGCCGGAGCCCACCACCATTACGCCAGGTTCCAACAGCGCCGACGAGCAGCTATCTCCATTGCCGCCTCATGTCATCAGGTTCCAGCAGTGGCAATCTTCCATTCGGCCCAATTCCGTGAATTTTCCAGTGACTAATTTCACATTTGACTTCGATTTTCATTCTTTGGCATTGTAAAACCCCAAATTCATAAATGAACATTGCATAAGATATTTTATTGTGCATGAGTAATTTGATTAAAGGATCTAGTGGAAGTTTAATAAATTATTTGAAAATTCATGTGTGTCAAATTGACTGAAATTGTAATGCTTTTAATTTGATATAAAAGCTGGTGTGCTACAGAGCTTAATGAAATTGTCTTATCACGCACACATAGGATACGTTTGGGGGGACTTATTTTCACCGGTCATGCAGTTACGACCGCATGAATCGGACCATAATTAAGGCCCGATTCATGCGGTCGTAACCGCTTGACCGGTGAAAATAAGTCCCCCCAAACGAAGCCATAGTTATATATAAATATATATTTGATTGTTATTTGATATATATTTAAAGGATTCGTAGAGCTTGATCGAAAGTGTTCGGGAGGCAGGTGAGCTGGCTCATTTTATAATACATTGGCGTGTGCGGTGTGCGCGAGATGGCGCCAGCTATTGCTTAGACGGCGCCTCCCCATATTACCTGTCGAGACACCCTTTCTCGCCATATCTCACTCCGTTCATCAAAAATAAAAAAAAAGTATATACCTATTGGGGGCTTTTCGACGTTCTGATTTTAAATCCGGGCTCAGATTTTCTAAATTCTCATTGGTTCCAGCATTTTCTTCTTCGATGTTTATTTTGGAATGAAAAAGAGCGAATATGTGTCTTGGTATTTTCTTGGGATTCTTACACTGCTTATTCAGTTCTTCTCCTCATTCTTTTGCTGGTTTTGAAATTTGTTGATGGCTGTGAATTGGATTAAATGCTTGGATTACTGCTTTGAATTTGAGCATGATGTGGGATGATATATTAGTACACATTGGTCATAATCAGGAGTTCATGATACTTCATTTCCTGGTAAAACTTAGTTTTCATTTGGAGTTGGTATTGAAAATTAAGAGCCTTCCAAGAATCCTTGATGTTGATTGGTTTTATTAGTTTAGTAGTAATATTTGTTCTTAATAAGTATTTGAGGCTTCTTAATTTGATGTTCTGATAGATAAGGTATGGGGGTTTGTAGACGGCTTTGGATTTATCCACAAGCAACCCAAGCCTATTAAAGATGCATTTATCAGAAATATTGTGCTTCTTTGGAAAGCACGTGCCATATTAGAAGAATGCACTTCAATAAGAAGTATGCGTTTAAGGAGATATTGTGTCTCATTTCACTAATGTGTTATGAAAATAGCGTGTCTTTAAACATATGAATATTGTGTCTTATTGAAGATATGCCGCCATATTGGAAAATTATGAGCCTAAATGGAAATATGTACCTCATGAGAATCTTGTTTTTTTTCCTTTACAGGATATTGTGATAGATGGTCTCAAAAGACAACCCACACGATGTAACATTCCATACTTTATTAGGATTCCTGGGAGTTGTGGTGCACCTCTAGGGGTCCTAGGAGGATTTTGTGCACACCACAGCCAAGAGCAAGTCCTGAAGGATCCCCTCTGCACTCGTGACCTAGTAGTGATTATGAGTTGACCTAAGTGCACCCTTGGGACTAAATAGTCTAACCTAGGCCCTGTGGGGCCCACCTCACACACAAAGTCTCATCTACCTTATGTGGTGCACCCTTGCCCTAAGGAGGCTTGACAAACCCTAGTAGGCCTAGGATGGACCCAAGGGGCCTTGGTCGCTCCACCTTGTAAAATCCCCCATCCGAGAATTAGACACGACCGAGGGGAACTCTTATGCTCAGAGCAGGCACATGTGATAGTGTCGGCACGCGGTTCAACCTCTATCACATGACGCTTACGTACCCTGCCGACTATCCTCATCATACAATCAATGAATTCATAAGCGGAAGTACAAATAAACAAGAATCCACTAACCACAAAACAATCAGAGAAAGTATATGAATATATAAGCAGCCGCATGTGATAGTGTCAGCACACGATTCAACCTCTATCACATGACGCCTATGTATCCCGCTGACTATCCTCATCATACAATCAATGAATTCATAAGCGGAAGTACAAATAAACAAGAATCCACTAACCACAAAACAATTAGAGAAAGTATAAAAATATATAAGCAGAGTTCTTATACAAGTATGGAAGCACATGTCAAAACATGTCCTACAACTAGTCCACTAAAGTGTAACCTCTCCAGCTCACAAGGCAGCACCATATCTCAACTGTCCTCTAAAGGGTTCTACTACTACGAGCTACTCTTGAACCAGTTGTGGTGAATAACAAAAGAATTAGTCAAAAGACTAAAAAGCCAGGTTTTGAAAACCGGATCGACCGGTCTGATTGGGCACCCGAGCGGTTCGGTCAAGGCCCAAAACTGCCCTTACAACGGACCGGAAAAACCAGCCAGACGGGCCAGAACCCAGGCGAACTGGGTGCAGTTTTATAGAACCGGGTGGGCCGGATTTTATTCAATGCAAAAATGCTGGACGTGAGTTTCCAACCCAAATAACCACCAAGTTAACTAGGATGGCTAACCACGAAGCCAACTACACCTTGATTTTGATTGAATTTTATATTATACATATTTATATAACAATATAACATATATGGGTTCCCTGGAGATCCGCGTGTGCGCAGGGAACAGTGCCGTTGGATTTAATCCAACGGCAAGGAAAAAGAGCCCGCTGCATTACAGCGGGGGGCGCAGCCGGCGGCGGCGGGCTCGCCGGCCACCGACCGCTCTGGGCTCGTCCGCGGCCACTCAGACGAGCCTAGATCGGCCGGTGGCCGGCGAGCCCGCAGCCGTCGGCCGCCCCGCTGTAATGCAAATGCAACAGGGGCGGCGGTGGCGGCACCGCCCCTGCTAAAAAAAATATGCATTACAGCTGGGCGGCTGCGGACTCGCCGGCAGCCCTGGGACAAGCCCAGGGCGGCCGGTGGCCGGCGAGCCCGCAGCCGCCGCCCGCCCCGCTGTCACGCCCTTCCCTGCGCGCGGATAATTGGAAATAAGCATTACGCGTATTTCCTTTTATCCGAACATATATATGTATATATATACAAATAAATATACATATATTATATATTATAATACAATATATTTAATATATATATTTAATATATATATATATATATATATATATATATATATATATATATGGTCCCCTGGAAATCCGCGTAATGCGGATTTCCTTATATACGCGCGCAGGGAACAGTGTCGTTGGATTTAATCCAACGACAAGGAAAAAGAGCCCGCTGCATTACAGCGGGGGGGGGGGGGGGGGGGGGGGGGGGGGCAGCCGACGGCGGCGGGCTCGCCGGCCTTCGGCCGCTCTGGGCTCGTCCGCGACCACTCCGACGAGCCTAGATCGGCAAGTGGCCGGCGAGCCCGCAGCCACCGGCTGCCCCGCTATAATGCAAATGCAACAGGGGCGGCGGTGGCGGCACCGCCCCTGCTAAAAGTTTTGCATTATACGCGCACAGGGAACAGTGCCATTGGATTAATCCAACGATACTGTTCCCTGGACGACAACGAGCCCAGGGCGGCCGGCGAGCCCGCAGCCGCCGGCCGCCCCGCTGTCTGCGGGCTCGCCGGTCGCCTTAGGCTCGTCGGCTCCAACGAGCCCAGGGCTGTCGGCGAGCCCACAGCCGCCGGCCTGTAACACCACAAATTCTAATTTGGAGTTCAGGCTGGGTGACACGGCCTAGGACACGGGCGTGTCCCAGGGCGTGTCGAGCTCTGGGTACTCGAGTGTGTCGCGAGTTCTCGTCGAAAGTGCAGTCAACGATCGTCGAGAGGCGACACGGCCAGGGACACGGGCGTGTCCCAGGCCGTGTCCTGCTCGGGTTGGTAACCAGGCTATGTCGAGTGTGGCACACGGCCTGTGACACGGGCGTGTCACAGGGGCGTGTTGGGCACACGTCCAAGGACACGGGCGTGTGCCTTAGCCGTGTCCTTTTCGGGAGTGTTGATCCTGTGTTGATTGAGGGACACGCCCCTCAACACGGGTGTGTACCTCATGACATGGGTATGTTAGGAGTTGACACGGGCGTGTCTAAGCCCGTATCCTAGTTTGGAAGAGTCGGTTCCTTAAACGCTTAAGGAACACGGCCTGTGACACGGGCGTGGCACAGGTCGTGTCAGCCCAAAAATAAATATTTGAGGGCAGATCGTGGTCATCTATTTCCTTCATCTTGGATCCTTTGGTCCAAGCTTCTTCCTGCAGAGATAAGGCTAAGGAATGAGATGGATTTCTCATTATACTTGTGATCACTCTCTTTCTAAGCTAGATAGAAGGGAGAGCTTGGAGGAGGAGAAGGAGAAGAGATCCGGCTGTCGGAGGAGCGTTAGCGGTCCGACTCGAGATCCGAGGCCAGCGTTGTGGAGGCAAGCCCGTCACGGTGATTTCCATCCGGCTAGTTTCTCCATGGCTCCGAAGCGATCATCAAGGGTAACGATCTCCTTCTTGAACAAGTGAAGTCCTCTTTTATGCATGTACATGGAATCCTCTACCAAGAGGTGGAAAGTATAAGAGATTCCAGCGGGTTGATAGTTGATATCCTCGGTCGAGTCTGCATCTAGATCCGGAAATGAGTAGTACGGAATATGGATGCTGTTTGAATCCCATCTTGACGATTAGTCTGGATTGGTGATGTTTATATTGCGAACCAGAGAAGACTCCGTGGATGTAACGAGTAGGTTGCGGAGGTTGTGAGGATTCTTGTGAACTCCTTGTGTTGTACGCTCTACATGAGCTGAATGCATTGTTGCCATGAGAGCAAGATTATGTGATTGGTTGAGCGGTGTGATCCCAAGAGCTTGTGTGGCAATTGAGTTGTGAAATCCTGTGAGAGAGTTGTGAGCTCTGATGGTTGTGTGGACAGGAAAGAGAAAGTCGACCCGCGTCAAGATCTGCACTATTGATGAGTTGGGCAACGGGAAAAGGCTGACATGTACCTGCGTTATGTTCGTCCGAGAGAAGGATGGAATAGCCGCGTCGGAGCGCATAACGAGAGATCGATTAGAAGACCGGAATGGCTCGTCGATCTGGAATGCTCAAGTGTTGCCGTGAGGTTACCACCTCTGAATGGGATGGGTGAAAGGGTCTCCAGTCTGCGCGTTGTAGTAGACTAATGCTCCATCGTCAACAAGTTAAGAACCTTTGATCAGTGGTGGGACCCAGGGAAATCCGGTACACCGTAAGCGTGCCATGAGTGCACAGAGCGTCTGGCACGAAGGCCGGCGTTGGTGATGTTGTTGTGCCTTAGTGCACTTGTTGTGATATATATATTGTGATTGCAATGCATGCAGAGAAGGAACCACTGCCCCGGGTAAGGCGTAGGGTCGTTATAATTGGTCAGCTGAATGCCGACCGTTGCTTTGTTTATCACCCGTGGGGTGGACGTCCATATGCAGGTGTTGCAGGCTGAACTGGATTGGGCGGGCTAAAGCCCATGCTGCTGCTGCTTGTAGGCCCTTGAAGGTCGTGCGAAGAATTGGATTTCATGTGTGGCCGGCCTGCGTGTCGATGTATGAAACCACCTTTTGTAAAGAGAAACTTTTAAGGCCTTAAGGCCGTGAGCGGTGTGTGCTTGTATACATTCCTGATGTTTTATATAAATGTGATATTTATATAGTAGTGGACATTCATTGGTTGAGTTCTTGCAAAATGCTCTGGGTTAGGGTGCGATGGTATTTTGGTATTAACCTATGACCTCGCCGTCTGTTTGTGGCATATAGTGTGGGGCCCTGGCCGGACCTTCTATTATATGTTATTTAATGGGTGGAGTCGTTACATTTTGGTATCAGCTTGTTTCGGTCTTCCGCTTTTGAATTGTGATCGAATTCTTTTGTCGGGTGGCGAGCACGTGTACGTGCGAACCGTTTTAACACTAATGAACTCAAGAATGTCCACTAGGAATGTGAGCGTGTATATTCGGTATGTTTGCCATTTTGGATTGGAGGTTATTGATATCTTGTTCACGTATAGGTGACAAGGAGTGGTGCTGGGTAGTCTGAGCCCCAGCGTTCGGATGAGAGTGCTGCACCAGCTTAGGTGCCCACACCTCCCCCTTCTGCGGAAACCATACGCTTAGTTGCGGAGGCGGTATTTGCCATGTTTCAAGCACAACATTTAGGCAGGCAAGGCCTGCAGTGGAGCCAGTACAGGTTGGTGCGAGGCAAGAGCGTGCTGAAGTTCAGATTGATGCGAAAGCAGCTGACGAGCAACTAAAGCGGTTTATGGATTTTCATCCACCTACGTTTGTCGGGGCAAATTCCCCAACACAGGCGGAGGATTGGCTCTCAAGAGTGAAGAGGATCCTGACAGCGACCAGGATTGATGAGGGGCCGAAAGTTACTTTAGCCACTTTCCTACGGGAAGGCGAGGCGAGACTTTGGTGGGATGAGGTCGATCCGCACCAGTTGGCAGGCAGAGGCCTGGGAGAGATTTCGATGGAGGATTTATCCAAATTGTTTTGGGCAAAGTATTTTCCAGTATCGCGGCGAATTGCAATAGAGAATGAGTTTCAACGTCTGGTGCAGGGTGAGCGAACTGTGGATGATTACCTGCATGAATTTACCAGGCTGGGGCGCTATGCGGGGTCTACTTTTGCGGAAGAAGCGCGAACGACGAATAGGTTCTATGATGGACTTCATAATGAGCTGAGGTTGACGCTCCCGAGTTCGGTGAACCAAGGCTTCCAAGCATTGGTAGATACAGCCTGTGCACTGGAGAATGACTTGAAACGGGTGCAGGACAAGAAGAACTTGGCAGCAGAAAATTCGGAGTTCAAAGTTCCGCAGTCGGAATAATCGGGGTTTAGGAAACGTGATAAGAAGAGGTTTGAGTCTGCTGAACAAACTTCTTCGGATGTTGCTTCGGGAGCAACGTATGGACAAGGACATATTGAGCCACGTACATGTTTCACTTGTGGGAAGCAGGGGCATATAGCCCGTGATTGTTGGAGTGGCCTGTCAAAGGGTGAAAAAAAGACCAGTGCGTCCTATGAGGAAAAGGGCAAGGCAGTGACAGAGTCATCTGCATCCCGGGCGCAGCCTCGAATGTACACTCTCAAGTTGCAGGAACAGCAAAGCTCAAATCGTGAAGAGCAGCATAATCACGTGCATAATCTGGAGTTACAGGGATGTAAAACGGATTATGAGGGACGCGAACGAGCAGAAATAAAGTAAAGGGTGCACTTTACTATCGTTGTGATGTACGATGTACATATTGTATGTATGTGTGTTTATTAAAACACTGTTTGTGTGATGCTATGGGGCAAGACAAGTTGCGGTCTCTGAGCTCAAAACCCGGATCGTTTTGTTTATATTGCAACAGAGTTGTTAAGTTGGTGTCTATGTTGCGCTAAATTTCGGGATGAAATTTCTATAGGGAGGGGAGGGTTGTAACACCCCAAATTCCAATTTGGAGTTCAGGCTGGGTGACACGGCCTGGGACACGGGCATGTCTCAGGGCGTGTCCAGCTTTGGGTACTCGAGTGTGTCGCGAGTTCTCGACGAAAGTGCAGTCGACGATCGTCGAGAGGCGACACGGCCAGGGACACGGGCGTGTCCCAGGCCGTGTCCCAGGCCGTGTCCTGCTCTGGTTAGTAACCGGGCTGTGTCGAGTGTGGCACACGGCCTGTGGCACGGGCGTGTCACAGGGGCGTTTGGGCACATAGCCAAGGACACGGGCGTGTGCCTTAGTCGTGTCCTTTTCGGGAGTGTTGATCCTGTGTTGATTGAGGGAAACGCCCCTCAACACGGGCATGTACCTCGTGACACAGGCATGTCAGAAGTTGACACGGGCATGTCTAAGCCCGTTTCCTGGTCTGGATAGAGTTGGTTCCTTAACCGCTTAAGGAACACGGCATGTGACACGGGCGTGGCACAGACCATGTCAGCCCAAAAATAGATATTTGAGGGAAGATCGTGGTCGTCCATTTCCTTCATCTTGGATCCTGTGGTCCAAGCTTCTTCCTACAGAGATAAGGCCAAGGAATGAGATGGATTTCTCATTATACTTGTGATCACTCTCTTTCTAAGGTAGAGAGAAGGGAGAGCTTGGAGGAGGAGAAAGAGAAGAAATCTGGCTGCCGAAGGAGCGTCAGCGGTCAACCTCGAGATCCGAGGCCAGCGTTGTGGAGGCAAGGCCGTCGCGGTGATTTCCATCCGGCTAGTTTCTCCATGGCTCCGAAGCAATCGTCAAGGCTAACGATCTCCTTCTTGGACAAGTAAAGTTCTCTTTTATGCATGTGCATGGAATCCTCCACCAAGAGGTGGAAAGCGTAAGCGATTCCAGCAGGTTGATAGTTGATATCCCCGGTCGAGTCTGCATCTATATCCGGAAATGAGTAGTACGAAATAGGCATGCTGTGTGAAGCCCATCTGGACGGTTAGTATGGATTGGTGATATTTAAATTGCGAACCGGAGAAGACTCCGTGGATGTAATGAGTAGGTTGCAGAGGTTGTGAGGATGCTTGTGAGCTCCTTGTGTTGTACGCTCTACATGAGATGAATGTGTTGTGGCCGTGAGAGCCATATTATGTGATTGGTTGAGCGGTGTGCTCACAAGAGCTTGTGTGGCAATGGAGTTGTGAACTCCTATGAGAGAGATGTGAGCTCTGATGGTTGTGTGGACAGGAAAGGGAAAGCCGACCCGCGTCAAGATCTGCGGTATTGACGAGTTGGGAAACGGGAAAAGGCTGACATGTACCTACGTTATGTCCGTCCGAGAGAAGGCTGGAATAGCCGCGTCGGAGCGCATAATGAGAGATCGATTAGAAGATGGGAATGGCTCGTCGATCTGGAATGCTCAAGTGTTGCCGTGAGGTTACCGCCTCTGAATGGGATGGGTGAGAGGGTCTCCAGTCTGCGCGTTGTAGTAGACTAATGCTTCATCGCTAACAAGTTAAGAACCTCTGATCGGTGGTGGGACCTAGGGAAATCCGATACACCGTAAGCGTGCCATGAGTGCACGGAGCGTCTGGCACGAAGGCCGGCGTGGGTGATGTTGTTGTGCCTGAGTGCACTTATTGTGATATATATATTGTTATTTCAATGCATGCAGGGAAGGAACCACTGTCCCGGGTAAGGGGCATGGTCGTTATAATTGGTCAGCTGAATGCTGACCGTTGTTTTGTTTATCGCCTGTGGGGTGGACGTCCATATGCAGGTGTTGCGGGCTGAATTGGATTGAGCGGGCTGAAGCCCTTGCTGCTGCTGCTTGTAGGCCCTTGAAGGTCGTGGGAAGAATTGGATTTCATGTGTGGCCGGCCTGCGCGCCGATGTATGAAACCATATTTTGTAAAGAGAAACTTGTAAGACCTTAAGGCCGTGAACGGTGTGTGCTTGTTTACATTCTTGGTGTTTTATATAAATGTGATATTTATATAGTAGTGGACATTCATCGGTTGAGTTCTTGCAATTAATAAGCTTCAGCTTGAATGCTCTGGGTTAGGGTGCGATAGTATTTTGGTATTAACCTGTGACCTCGTCGTCTGTTTCTGGCATATAGTGTGGGGTCCCGGCCGGACCTTCTATTATATGTTATTTAACGGGTGGAGTCGTTACACGGTGGCCCCGCTGTAATGCAATTTTTTAATTGCAGGGGCGGTGCCGCCACCGCCGCCCTTGTTGCATTTGCATTACAGCGGGGCGACCGGCGGCTGCGGGCACGCCGACCACCGGCCGGCAGCTGCGAGCTCGCCGGCCACCGGGCGATCTATGCTCGTCGGAGTGGTCGTGAATGAGCCCAGAGTGACCGGTGGCCGGCGAGCCCGGCGCCTCCCGCTGTAATGCAGCGGGCTCTTTTTCCTTGCCTTTGGATTAAATCAAACGACACTGTTCCCTGCGCGCATATATAAGAAAATCCGCATTACGCGGATTTTCAGGGGACCATATATATATATATATATATATATATGGGTGATATATAGTGCAGACATCTTATAGTGTGGGCTTACGTGCATAAAATCCTTGCCATCAGATCCAGGGCTATATAATTAATCGCGTACACATTATGATTAATCATACTGTGCACGTCGGCGATCAAGCGTGCAAGCCCTTTTTTTACAGGGGCGGTGGCCGGCGAGCCCGCAGCCGCCGGCCACCGCCCCTGTAAACAAATTTGACTGCGGTGCAAATTTTTTTATAGGGGCGGTGGTCGGCGAGCCCGCAGCCACCGGCCACCGCCCCTGTAAGCACGCACGTCGTTGGATCACTGAAATGAAGACAAGCACAGTAAATCAGACGGCTACAGTTCGCTGCCCGCACGCCCGTATATTACAACTGCCCGTATATGATATATCACACACACACACACACACACACACACACACACACACACACACACACACACACACACACACACACACACACACACACACACACACACACACACACACACACACACACACACACACACACACACACACACACACACACACACACACACACACACACACACACACGAGTGACGGGCACGGGCCTCTGGCCCTCGTGCCCCGCGCAACAGTATTCGGCCAATGGCGGCGGACTTCTCCCGCCCCCGACATTTTTTAATCATGTATTTTTAAATTATTTTAATTTTAAATATTATATATATAATTTTTGTAAATTATTTTTTTAATTCAACACATATTATTATTATTATTTTAAAATATGAAAAATTAATATGTTTGCAGACCTAATTATCTTAATTCAACGGTGGTGATTAATCCAATGTCTTATTTACCTTGCCACCATACTTCTTTTTAATATAGTATATATATATATATATATATATATATATATATATATATATATATATATATATATATATATATATATATATATATGAGTGAAAGGCACGGGCCTCCGGCCCGATGGCCACGCGCCACAGTACCCGGCCACCCGCCCCCCAAACGACAGTTCCTTCGGCGGGCTCCGTCCGCCCCCCCGAATGACAGTTCCTTCGGCGGGCTCCGTCCGCCCCCTCGAACGACAGTTCCTCCGGCGTGCTCCGCCCGCCCCCCGAACGACAGTTCCTCCGGCGAGCTCCGCCCGCCCCCCCGAACGACAGTTCCTCCGGCGTCGCCCCCCAGCGGGTTCCGCGCTCCTCCCGCTCCCTTACGATACAAAATTTTATTTGCGCTTACTAAAATGGTGCAACAGGCATACAAAATTAAAACGCAAATATTTTTTGTAGTTATTTTTTAGAATGACATTTTGGGATACGGGCTGACATCAGTCATGACATTATTGAAATTAAAGGATTTAACTTGAGATATTATGAGTGAGAAATATATTCCAGTGATTTAAAGTTTAAAATAACTTAATGTGTTAGGAAAGCGTAAAAGCCTTTGGGCCTGTTGGATAAAGCTTTGGAATCTATGTAGGATTTCTGCAGTTCAAGGCTCAGCAAACACACATTTTTTTTATATATTTAATAATTTCTACGCAAAGTAGTCCCACATCGTAAGTTAGAGGGATATTTTCGGGTATAAATGAAAGAAATGGTGTTACCTGTTTGAAAAATAGTATTTATTGGTCGGGCTATTGTAGAAGAGCAGGTTTGGACACTTAATCAGTGATGTTCTTAGCCCGCCTAGTCCTCTCTTAGTTGCAGCCCGTCAATTCAAATTTTTTTTTGAAATTATTATTTCTAAAGGTGTTAGCTTTAAGATGGCCCTAGTAGGTCTAGGAGTAACATCCCGACTTTTATTGGGCCACCAGGGCCCGAATAGGCCCAATAAAAGTGACCCGAGCCTTTGCCCGTGACCCGGTAGGAGGCAACCCTAGGCAGGATATCGAGCTAGAGAACTCCGAATTGAGTTCTATCAGTTCCTGTGGCCTCGTATAGTCAATACGAGCGCATCAGAACTCGTTCAGTGGGACCCCGAGATCATATAGTGGATGTGGCCATTCCTCGCAGAACATCGCGAAGATGAGATTTTTGGATATTGACATAGAGAACTCCGATTTGGGTTCTGACAATTCCTATTACTTTGTATAGTTGATACGAATGCATCGGAACTCGTTGCGTCGCGATTCGAAGCCTAACGATGATTATGAGCATTTTGACCGTTTTAGCACGCTGCGACGCGCAAATTTCGGACTTTCGCCAAACGAACTCCGATTTAACCCCAGTCAGTGGCGTTGGACTTGTATGGTCAATACGAAGTCAATAGAAGTCGTTCCGGTCAATTGGTCAACTCGTGGTCAAATCAAGCATAATCGTGCACCGAAAAGCGTGCCAACACCAATTGTGACACGACACCCGAACTTTGACCCGACCCCGATGACTTGGACCCACGTTGACTTTGAACAGCAAGGGGAACCCACCCTAGGGTTGACTTGGTCAAACCCTCCTAAAAATCCACTTTTTGGATTTTTCTCCAAATGAGGAGCCCACCTCCTCTCCAATGGAGGATGGCTCATGCCCCCCTCACTCTCCTTGGGCCCCCAACAAGCAACCAAGCTTAGGATGGGCGGAGGCCCATTCCACCTCTCTTCTCCTCAATTTCCCCTCTCTTTCCATAAGGCCCAAGCCCATAAAGGGCCTCATCCATTTTCCCCATATGGGGGAAAATGAGAGACCTCCAGCTATCCTTGGACAGCTGGAGGGACAGCTGGAGGGTGGGATTAATCCCTCTCTAAGGAGGGATTAGTCCCACACCACCCAAAGGGAGGGAGTTCCCCCTCCCCCTCCCTATAAAAGCCACCCAACCCCCTCTCTTTCCCTCACATCTCTCAGAGCATCCCCTCCCTCTTCTCCCCCCTCTGCCGGAGCTCTGGTGGCCAGAAAAAGCCAAGACGAGGAGCTCCTCCCCCTCCTCCACCACCTTGAGGCATGTATGACCAAGCCGGCCCCTCCTGAGCCTGCCAAACCCAGGTGGAACCTCCTCTTCCTCCCCCCCCCCCCATTTCTGACGTAACGCATGCGAGCTCCGACGGCCGGAGCGCCGTCGCCGTCACCTCCTCCCCACGGTTCAAAATAAAAAATGGCTCCGGCGATGGCCGGCGGCGGCAGGCCGCCAGACCACCGCCGGAGGGAGCGCCCACCACCGGCGGGTTGGCCGGTGGTGGAGCCACGACCGGCCGGTGGCCGGCCGGCGGCGGAGATGCCCCGTAAGGGGCGTCGGTTTCGTTACATCGGGGGGGGGGGAGGGGATGATCTACAGTAAATTCATTTTATAATTTTTATTATTATAATATTATAATATTATAATAAGGGGTTTGATTTTTCAGAGGCTAAAACAGGGCCCTCATGAAAAAGTTTTGAACATGAAAAGTGTTCCCCTTGATGAGGGAAGTCTTCACAAAAAATTTGAGAATTTTTGGAGTTTATTTTGTATTTTTAAAAGCCCAAATAAAATTTTTTTGTCAAATTAAAGGCCCAAAACACTTTGGAAAATTACAAAAAAATTACTAGGCACATTTTATGCTCTCTTAAAGGTTGTATCAAAATTTGAGGTCATGGGGATAAGTTTTGATATTTTTCCTAAAATCTGGAAGCCTAGGGTCGCGTTTAGAAATTATTACGCGCGACCGTCCTCTCTAATTTAATTTATAAATTCAAAGTTATCGTATCGACGAGAGTGACTGAGGCAAGTGACCAAGCTCCGTGTGTTCCGAGGCTTTGTGAAACCGTCGAGCGCCTCGACTCTCGGGTGATCTGGACACACTCAGAAAGTGAGAGTACGAGCAACGAGTTGCGAATTATTCTTGATAAATAATGAGGGTGTAACTCCTGATAAGCCCCTGATCCGATTAAGCCATGATTAATAAGACGCAACCAAATCATAATCGGATCTTAATAATGGGTGTAATCCAATGAAGCCTTATTAAGAACTGAAATAGAACTGAATGTGCCTCCTGAGAACAGAGATGAGACTGAAGCCTCCTGGATGGAGTGATTGGACTACTAACCATTTTCTTTATGATTATTCCAGTCTTGCACTGGTCCAGTTCCTTTATTCTTTTCAATTCAAGTACTTTCAATTCAGCTTTACTCCAGTCTCGTACTGGTCAAGTACTTTTAATTCAGTTCTACTCCAGTCTCGCACTGGTCAAGTACTTTTAATTCAGTTCTACTCCAGTCTCGTACTGGTCAAGTACTTTCAATTCAGTTCTACTCCAGTCTCGTACTGGTCAAGTACTTTTAATTAAGCTTTACTCCAGTCTCGTACTGGTCAAGTACTTTTTATTCAGTACTACTCCAGTTTCGCGCTGGTCACGTTCTTTCTAGTACTTTAAATAAGCAGCATAAACACCGCATTTGCCCTCATTGCAATTTACTATTATAATCCCGGGTCCTGCTCTGACGAGTAGTCATTATTAAGGTTGAGCCTTAGTTGGGGATAACCGAAGTTGAGGTATTCCTCCAGGTCTAGCCCCAAATAATGCGCTCCCACGCTCCTTGACAACAGTAGAGCTAAGCGCCGCCGCCCAAAGTTCAAGCCTAGTAGGGCAGGCCGACGTATACCCGGTGTGTATTATGATTGCCATTTGTTTGATTGTTTATAAATTGCTTGCGGTGAAATAGTGGCGGGTCAGTCCCTCCCACAGACCGTTCGTACCGGTGCGGGAAGGTCGACGACTTAATGCGACAGGGAGATGAGTACAACGGTTGACCGGCCGTTTTATTCCCCGTCGGGTTTTCCTCCGCTGGTCGGCCAAAATGATTCACTGGATGTCGCTCACATCCAAGAGTACACCAGGTTGTACGTTAGGGCCTGGGGTTGTGCAGTACGTGTTGGAGTTACCATGGTGATCTAGAAGTGGTCAAACATGTAATCTCACTGCCAACGCGATATGAGTCTGCAGGGTCGCACATAAGAGCATGTGGAGAAGTTGGAAGATTGACTGTGTTGGTAAGGGTTACAATCACCACACAGAATGGGGTCGGGCAAACGTTGCCAAAGGAGTTTCGTCGAGAGTCGTCGAGTATGACTCGTCGACTAAGGCAAAATCATCGAGAGTCGTCGGGAATCGTCGAGTATGACTCGCCGACTAAGGCAAAGTCGTCGAGAGTCGTCGAGTATGACTCGCCGACTAAGGCAAATTCGTCGAGAGTCAAACTGTTGGATTCTCGACAAATCTGTCTGCTGATTCTCACCGATTCTGTCTACTGATTCTCGCCGATTCTGTCTTCTGATTCTCGCCGACTGATTCTCACCGAACCTGTGCTGATTCTCGGCGAATGATTCTGAAACCCTATTTTGGGTGGTCTGCGGATAGCGATACTCTCAGGTCTGTTTATGCCTTTGGTATAAATTGAGACTTAGGGTTTTTGGAAAGGTATCGGGCTTTTTCTCCTGTGGCCGAATCGAACCCGGCGGAAGCGTTCCGCTGCTCGTTCGCTCCGCCGATTCCCGAATCCCGCCGGACGGAAGCGTTCTGCCGCATCGTTTGCTCCGCCGACTACCTCCTCTCCGGCGACAATCGCCGGTGTTGCTATTCCTGGCGCGGACCAAGCAGTCCATGGAAGTGCAAGGTGTAGTTGATCTCCTTCCCGACCCTTCGTGTGACGAGGCTCGGTGTTCTCCTTCTCGTGTGGATTTCTGCAGAGACGTAGACGTTATTCTACGTAGAACTCACCACCGACAAGGACTCAAAGCTTGGAGCATCTCTGTTGAGTTTTGACTCAACACCGGAAAGGTAACTTTGACCTAGTTATTTCTTAACTTCTTGATTCAATATTCATGGCCTGATCCCAATCTCTTTTGGGTTGTTCTTGATTTTATTACTTCCGCTGCGTGCACAAGTGTTGTGCCATCCTCATAAAGAAACCCAACAATGGTATTAGAGGGAGGTTTCGGCCATAATTGTTGTATTGGAAGTTAGGTTATTCTAGTACGTGTAAACCTAGAGATTTAGAAGTGTTCTAAATGTCTAGATTTAATCCTGAAACATCAATTGTTGATGACTTTCCAAGGGAAATCTGTGGGCCCATAACCCACAGGTTAGGGGCTCTGCCCCTTGGAACTCCGCTAGGAACGTCTGGGATTTTGTGGTAATTTCTAATATTTAGAAATTGTTGTCTCCTTAGCAGTAACCGTCCCTCGAGTGGTTAATGAACCCGTGTATTGTTTTGGATTTTGAATCCAACAATGAGAGACGAGCTTGTCCACTGCTTTAAGTTGAGTTGCCTTTGCCTTTGTCCAATGCATGTAAATCTGAAGATTTGGAAGAGTCCGGATGTTCAGATTTAGCCCTTCCTTCTATCAATTGTTGATAGTACCATGTTGTGCACATGGGGGATGCATGTGGTTTTTTGAAAAGTGTTTTTCTTTGGATGTGCACATTGATCAAATGTTGATCAGGGTTAATTGTTAACCTATAATAAAAAATTCCCTTCATCAAATATTAAGTGTTCGGATGCTTTCCGATGGATGACACTCTTCCTGCCTCGATCGATGAAGTGTGGGCTTGCCAAAGCAAGGTGAATTAATCTATCTTGGTAAGGGTGCGAGCGGATAATTGTGATATCCCACTATCGACATCGGGTCCAACTTAACTAGGTAACCTCAAAGGTTGAGTGTCTAGAGGCATATGGGTGGCATGCACCATATGATGGATGCGAATAAGGAGTTATTCACCAACAGTAGAAGAATTGCATGAGGATGCAATTGCCAAGCGTTGCCTACCTAAATAACCACATCGTGAGAGAAAAGCCAAAGCTGACTCATTGTGTTGGTGAAATACAGATCTTGTCCACTAAGGGAGTAGCTTGCATGAACTCTCCGAATTGATAGTGAGGGCCATCATTTCGAATAAAATAGTGGGAGTTTTAATTGAAGTCCAAATTAAAAATAAATTGTATTTTTAAATTTTGGTACTGATATTATTCTGCATGAATTCTTGTAGAATTCCATGGCAAGTGGTTCACACTCCACTCTGTCTCTGAGAGCCATCCTTGAGAAGGATAAGCTCAGTGGGACCAACTACATGGACTGGTACAGGAACCTGAGAATTGTTCTCAGGCAAGAGCGAAAGCTCTATGTCTTGGAAGAAGAAGCCCCCGAGGTGCCGACCGGGAACTCTTCCCTTGCAGATAAGGATACTTATAAGAAGTATACTGATGACGCCTTAGACGTCGAATGCCTTATGCTTGCCGCCATGAACTCTGAGCTTCAGAAGCAACATGAGAACATGGGGTGCAAGGAGATTGACGAGCATCTCAAGAAAATGTTTGGAGGGCAGGCTCGTCAAGAGAGGTTCGATGTCACAAAAGCGTTGTTTCAGTGCAAGATGGGAGTTCGAGACTCAGTAGGGACTCACGTACTCAAGATGCTTGGGTATATAGAGAACCTTGAAAGGCTGGGTTTTCCTCTAGGTCAAGAGTTATCCACAGATCTGATCCTGCAATCGTTGCTGGACAGTTATGAGCAGTTTGTCTTGAACTACAACATGAATGAAATAGACAAGACACTGCCCGAGCTCCTAGGCATGTTAAGAACTGCCGAGATCAACATGAAGAAGGCCAAGCCTGCCAGCCCCATACTGATGGTGCATAAGGGCAAGGGCAATGCCAAGGGCTCTAAGAAGACAAAGGTGGGACCTAAGTCATATCTTGAGCCCAAGTCTTCTGCATTGAAGAAAAAGAAGAGCACGGTGAAGGAAGGGAAATGCCACCACTGTGGCAAGGCTGGTCATTGGAGGAGGAACTATCATTCTTACATTGAGGGTCTGTAGAAAATGAAGGGAGGTATGACTTGTAGCACCCCCCCAACCTTTTGACTGGGTCGGGCCGAAGGGGGTACTACTGGCCCAAGACGCCCACCCAGTGCTTATAGGGGAAACGATCCACCCTGTCCAAGCACTAGATGGCCGACTCGGTTGGCTCGAATCATAACATTCACAACCCATCAGAATATAGCGGAAGCATTAACAGGAAACCATTGCAGATTTATATATATCACATATCAGAATCACAGCGGTTCTAGGGCCGAAGCCTAAGTACTTATATAAGCCCGTAGGCTATACATGTGCTACATATAATCCTCATATACTCTCTCTCTACGCTGCTCGGCGGAACTCACGTCTCTAAACTCTTGGGACGGCGGGGGTACATCTGCTCGAGTCGGCCTAGCTGCTGGCGTAATCTCCTACGGCAGCGGGTCACTACGGTGCTCCACCTCCTGTGAATAGTTAATCAAATAACCTTTAGTCACAGAGCTAAGTGGAAACAAATCTCCTCCCCGGATCCGCATCCTGGGGACGAGCACGCACCCACCCAACAGAAGGAAATAGCAGAAGCACGAGAGGGTTAGCACAATATTCCATATAAGAACAGCTAGGAGCAAATATAAAAGAGTGCAGTATAACCAGAAAAAGCAGCAATAGTATAAAACGGTTATAACCATGCTCTACCAGCTCATCGGCATCACAGGTTTTCATACCCTGAATTCTATCGCAGGCATTCACAGCCGCACACACACCGCAGGCATTCATAGCCGCGCACACAAACCCTATGTCGACACAGTTTGGACCGCTTCTGTTCCAGTAGGGTAGCGAGCCCCGCGGGCCTCACCGATGTGGCCGTCGGTGACAGCGGCCAGTCCTGCCACTTCTGGGGGTGATCGTACCGCACAACCCTAGGCCCTAACGTACAACCTGGTGTACTCTTGGATGTGAGCGGCATCCAGCGAATCATTTTGGCCGACCAGTGGAGGAAAACCCGACGGGGAATAAAACAGCCGGTCACCCGTGGTACCCATCTCCCTGTCGCCTTGAGTCGTCAACCTTCCCGCACCGGTATGAACGGTCTGCGGAAGGGACTGACCCGCCACTATTCCACCGCAAGCAAGGTACAAACAATCAATCAATGACAAACATAATACACACCGGGTCTACGTCGACCTGCCCTACTAGGCTTAAACTTCGGGCGGCGGCGCTTAGCTCTACTTTCGTCAAGGAGCGTGGGAGCGCATTATTTGGGGCTAGACCTGGAGGAATACCTCAACTCCGGTTATCCCCAACTAAGGCTCAACCTTAATAACGACTGTTCGTCAGAGCAGGACCCGGGGTTTTAATAGTAAATTATAATGAAGACAAATACGGTGTTTATGCTGCTTATTTAAAGTGCTGTAATGAAATGTGACCAGTACAAAACTGGAGTAGTACTGAATTGTAAATACTTGACTAGTACGAGACTGGAGTATAACTGAATTGAAAGTACTTGACCAGTACGAGACTGGAGTATAACTGAATTGAAAGTACTTGACCAGTACGAGACTGGAGTATAACTGAATTGAAAGTACTTGACCAGTACGAGACTGGAGTATAATTGAATTGAAAGTACTTGACCAGTACGAGACTGGGTTATAAATGAATTGAAAGTACTTGACCAGTACGAGACTGGAGTATAACTGAATTCAAAGTACTTAACTAGTACGAGACTGGAGTATAATTGAATTGAAAGTACTTGACCAGTACGAGACTGGAGTATAACTGAATTGAAAGTACTTGACCAGTACGAGACTGGAGTAAAACATAAAGAAAAGGTTAGTAGTCCAATCACTCCATTCAGGAGTCTTCAGTCTCATCTCCGTTCTTAGGAGGCACTTTCAGTTCTATTTCAGTTTTTTAATAAGGCTTCATTGGGTTGCACCCATTATTAAGATCCGATTAGAATTTGGTTGCGCTTTATTAATCACGGCTTAATCGGATCAGGGGCTTATCAGGAGTTACACCCTCATTATTCATCAAGAATAATTCATAGCTCACCACTCGTGCTTTCATTTTCCGAGCGTGCCAGAGATTCACTCGAGAGTCGAGGCGCTCGACGGTTTCACAAAGCCTCGGAACACACTGAGCTTGGTCACTTGCCTCAGCCACTCTCGTCGATACGATAACTTTGAATTTATTAATTAAATTAGAGAGGACGGTCGCGCGCTCCAATTTCATTTTCGAAGAAAATGAGCGTAATAATTTCCGAACGCGACCCTAGGCTTCCAGATTTTAGGATAAATATCAAAGCTTATCCCCATGACCCCAAATTTTTATACAACCCTTAAGAGAGCCTAAAATGAGCCTTGTAATTGTTTTGTAATTTTCCAAAGTGTTTTGGGCCTTTAATTTGGCCAAACAAATTTTATTTAGGCTTTTAAAAATACCAAATTAACTCCAAAAATTCTCAAATTTTTTGTGAAAATTGCCCTCATCAAGGGGAACAATTTTTATGTTCAACACTTTTTCATGAGGGCTCTATTTTAGCTTCTGAAAAATAAAACCCTCCATTATTATATTATAATATTATAATAATATAAATTATAAAATATAAAACAAAATTACTGTTCACTTCCTTCTCCCCCCGCTGTATTAAACCCGCCGCCCCTTCGGGCTTCTCCAGCCGCCGGCCGGCCACCGGCCGGCCGTGGCTCCACCACCGGCCGACTGCCCGGTGGTGGGGGCTCCCTCCGGCGGTGGTCCGGCGGCCTGCCGCCGCCGGCCGCCGCCGGAGCCTTTTTTTTTGTTTTTAAACGGGAGGGGAGGGGGTGACAGCGGCGGCGCTCCGGCCGCCGGAGCTCGCATGCGTCACGTCCAAAAGATAGGGAGGAGGGAGAGGGAAGTTTTCCACCTGAGGTTGGGGCGTTTGGCGTCCTCCGGCGAGTTCCGCCATGAATGGCTTTGGAAGGTGGTGGAGCTCGGGCTTTGCCTTTTCCGGCCACCAGAGCTCCGGCAGAGGGGGGAAGAAGGGAGAGGGGATGCTTTTGAGAGCTGTGAGGGAAGGAGAGGGGGTGGGGTAGCTTTTATAGGGAGGGGGAGGGGGAGCTCCCTCCCTTTGGGTGGTGTGGGACTAATCCCTCCTTAGGGAGGGATTAATCCCACCCTCCAGTTGTCCTTGGACAGCTGGAGGTATCTCATTTTTCCCATGTGGAAAATGGATGAGTCCCTTTATGGGCTTGGGCCTTAAGAAAGAGGGGGAGAAAGGGAGAGAGAGGGAGAGGGAAGAAGTGGGTGGGCCTCCACTTGTAGTGGGATGGGGGCTTGCTGGTTGGGGGCCCAAGGAGAGTGAAGGGGGGCTTGAGCCATCCTCCTTTGGAGAGGAGGTGGGCTCCTCATTTGGAGAAAAATCCAAAAAGTGGATTTTTAGGAGGGTTTGACGAAATCAAACCTAGGGTGGGACCCCCTTGCTGGTCAAAGTCAATGTGGGTCCAAGTCATCGGGGTCGGGTCAAGGTTCGGGTGTCGTGTCATAATTGGTGTGCGCACGCTTTTCGGTGCACGATTATGCTTAATTTGACCACGAGTTGACCAATTGTCGTCGAAATTAACCGGAACGACTTCTGTTGACTTCTTATTGACCATACGAGTCCAACGCCACTGACCGGGGTCGAATCGGAGTTTGTTTGGCGAAAGTCCGATATTTGCGCGTCGCAGCGTGCTAAAACGGCCAAAACGCTCATAATCATCGTTAGGCTTTGAATCGCGACGCAACGAGTTCCGATGCGTTCGTATCAACTATACGAAGTCATAGGAATTGACAGAACTCAAATCGGAGTTCTCTATGTCAATATCCAAAAATCTCATTTTCGCGACGTTCTGCGGGGAATGGCCAAATCCACTATATGACCTCGGGGTCCAACTGAACGAGTTCCGATGCGCTCGTATTGACTATACGAGGCCACAGGAACTGATAGAACTCAATTCGGAGTTCTCTATCTCGATTCCCTGCCTAGGGTTGCCTCCTACCGGGTCACGGGTAGAGGCTCGGGTCACTTTTATTGGGCCCACTAGGCTCTGGTGGCCCAATAAAAGTCGGGATGTTACAATCCAATAAAAATAAAAGGATTTTCGTCCCTGAAAATTTTGCTTGAAGTAGGGGGAAAAAGTAACATACCTGGGGAAAGAGCTCTGGGTGCCTTTCTCGGAGGAGTTCTTCAGGTTCCCACGTGAACTCTTCTCGTCCGCAGTTTGACCATAACACCTTAACCATCGGAATGGTTTTGTTGCGTAGTGTCTTGACCTTATAATCCACTACTCTGACGGGTTCGAGCCGGATGGATCTATCTGACTATAGCTGCACTGGGGGAGTAGGAAGGTACTGCTCTGGTTGCTGGGGGACTCGTCTCAAGGAAGAGACATGAAACACATCGTGAAGATTCCCCAACTCTAGGGGCAAGGCCAAACGATAGGCGACGGGGCCAACACGCTCTATCACCGGATAGGGGCCCAAGAAGCGGGGATCTAACTTTTTCTGCTTCCTCAACCGGGAGACACCATGCGTGGGCTTTATTTTCAAGAACACCATTTCCCCCACGCTAAACTCCACCGGTCGGTGCCGCGCATCATAGTATTTAGCCTGCCGGCTTTGCGCTTCCCGCATTAGCTCTTGAATCAGTCGTATCGATGTCGTAGTGTCATCGATGTAAGCCACTCCCAAGGCTTCCGGGTCCTCTTCCTGAGCCCAAGTCAACGGGGTTCGGCAACGTCTTCCATACAATGCCTCGTATGGAGCCATCTTAATACTAGCCTGGTAGCTGTTATTGTAAGAAAATTCGACTAATGGTAACAGTTGCTCCCATGGCTCATTATATTCCACTATTCATAATCGAAGTAGATCCTCCATCGTCCGGTTCGTCCTCTCCGTCTGTCCATCCAACTCCCGGCTACTGCAGGCTGGCGGCTCAAGGCGTCAGCGACTCTGTTAGCCTTCCCGGGGTGATATTGAAGAGTGAAGTCGTAATCGCATAAGAATTCCAGCCATCGGCGCTGCCGGAGGTTCAAGTCTTTCTGCGTGAAGATATACTTGAGGCTCTTGTGATCGGAGAAGATCTCACATCTTACTCCGTACAGATAATGCCTCCAGATTTTAAGGGCGAAGACGACGACGCCCAACTCTAAATCGTGCGCCGCGTAGTTTAATTCATGCGGCTTTAATTGCCGCGAAGCGTAGGCCACTACCTTGTCGTGCTGCATTAGGACTGCTCCCAATCCCTTCAAGGAAGCATCAGTGTAGATTTGGAATCCCTCGGTCCCTGTGGGGATTGTGAGGATTGGTGCAGAAGTCAGCGCTTCTTCAGCTCGACAAACGCAGCCTCGCACTCCGGCATCCATCGGAATGTGACGTCCTTCTTGGTGAGAGCAGTTAGGTGTAGGGCGATCTTGGAAAAACCCTCGACAAACTTCCTGTAGTATCCGACAAGATCGAGGAAACTCCGGATATCCGCAACCGTCATGAGTGGCGGCTAATTTTGTACCGCCTGGACCTTGGCTTGGTCTACTGCCACTCCTTCCTTGTTTATCGTGTGGCCCAAGAATCCAACTTCTTCTAGCCAGAATTCGCATTTACTAAATTTGGCAAAGAGAGAGTGCTCCCGGAGTTTTAGTAGTACCATCTGCAGGTGCCGAGTATGGTCCATCTTGGTCTTCGAGTAGATTAGGATGTCGTCTATGAAGACGATGACAAAGTGATCCAAGAAAGGTTCGAAGACTCTATTCATCAGGGCCATGAAGGCAGAAGGCGCGTTAGTGAGCCCAAAGGGCATCACTAGGAACTCATAAAGACCATAACGAGAGCTGAAGGCAGTCTTGGGAATGTCTTCCTCTCGGACTCGGAGCTGGTAATAACCGGATCTCAGGTCCAAATTGGAAAACACGGACGCACCTTGCAACTGATCGAACAGTTCGTCGATCCTAGGGAGGGGGTAGGTATTGCGTACAGTCAGCTTATTCAGCTCCATGTAGTCGATGCACAGTCGCAGAGTCCCGTCTTTCTTCTTGACAAAAAGTACCGGGGCTCCCCAGGGTGAGGAACTAGGGCGGAAGAATCCAGCATCTATTAGTTCATGTAGCTAGATCTTTAGTTCAGTCAGCTCCCTCGGGGCCATCCGGTAGGGGGCTCGAGATACTGGTCGTGCTCCGGTCACGAGCTCGATCTGAAAGTCGACCTCTCATTGTGGTGGTAATCCCGGGAGGGACTTAGGGAAAACATACGGAAAGTCGTGGACTACCGGGACCTTAGCGAGCACCTGGGATTTGTCTTCCATCTCGAAGTAGATAAGATATACTTCGTACTTCTGTCGGACGGATTTCACCATCTGCGTAGAAGTCAAGATGATACGCGAGACAGAGGACACACCTATCAATGTGACGGTCTGGCCATTTGGGTTCTGTAGCCGAACTTCTCGCGTGGAACAGTTTATCTGGGCTTGGTGCTCGGCCAACCAGTCCATTCTCAGAATTATGTCGAATCCAGTTATTGCTAGGATGGTTGCGTAGATTTCAAATTCTACTTCACCTAGCATAGCTTGGAACGAGCACTTTTCGGTAGAAGTCATATCCGACCCGTCCGGTAAACGGATTCGTATAGACAGTCCGGTCGAACGAACAACATTTCCTTTTGTTGCGATGAATTTGTGGGAGACGAAAGAATGAGTTGCTCCTGTGTCGAAAAGGGTTTTGGCAGGAAGTCCTTCTACCAACAAGATTTCTGACGACATGGGAAAATATATATATATATATCAACTATCTAATACATAGGATATAAGCACACATAAGTAATATATAACATCAGTAGTCAGATCTGATATCTCTCTAACGCCTAAGATATATACCTATGACTACGTCAGGGGTCGGTCCGTGCTGCAGGTCGAGTGCGTTGGCCTCCTGGGGCGCTGCTCGGCCCTGTTGGCCTCTCCTGCCAGCTCTGCCTCTGCGGCCTCTCTGACCCTGCCCTCGTGCCGGCTGTCCACCCTGAACAGCTCCCAATCCGGGTCTCCCCATCGCCTGAGGGCAAAAGGCCCTCATATGTCCTGGCTGATGGCATAAGAAACAGTTCCCTGCGAGGGAACATCTCGTCGGGCCTCTAGTGAGGGCTGCGGTGCTGGAGCTGGTCTAATGTCTGGCTGTGCAGCTGGGGGTGCTGGGGGTGCTGGGGGTGCTGGTGGGCGCCTATAAGGCTGCCTGCGGTGTCGCTGCCTGCGCTCTCTATCCTGTCTGTGGGGAGTGACTCCTCCGTCTCTCCTCTGGTCTCGAGGAAGCTCTACCTGACCTCTACGCTGCTGAGCCACTGTCTGCTGGTCCAGCTCTAAGGCTGTCGCATGGGTAGCTATGGTGTGGAAGGTGGCCTGAGAGAGCATAATCAGGGCCTGCCTCAGGTCGTCTCATAGTCCTCGGTAGAACCGAGAGGCTCTATCCCTGTCGGAGGCAGCCAGGTTCCCGGCGAAGCGTGCCAGGTGTATGTACTCTCTCTCATACTCTGCCACAGTGTGGTTCCCTGTCGGATGAGCAGGAACCTCTCTTGCAGCGCGGATCGATCTGCGTCTGTGATATAGAACTCTAGTAGAGCCTCGGAGAACTCCCCCCAAAGGATTGCGCTCATTGGCCAACCTCGAAAGGTAGAGCGACTAGCCGCTCTCCACCAATCCCTCGCATATCCCTCCAAGAGGGTCACCACCAAAGAAACTGCTGCCACAGCTAGGCACATCATCCCTACTAACAGCTCCTCCACTCGCTCCACCCACTCCTCTACCTGAATGGCTATCTCTGTACCCCTGAAAGGGGGAGGCCTCAGTCCTCGAAAAGTCGTCAGTAGATCGATGGGTGCGGTCATCTCTCGTGCGGGTGTGCAAGGGAATCACGGAAAGTCGCTAGTGTAGCCGTCAGTGTCTGCCCCATATCTGTCTCGGCAAACGGTACGGCCGCGGGAGCGACTGGGTCTGGTGTTGGGGTAGCTGGAACATATCCTCTGGACGAGGATCCCCCGTTACTGTCCTCCGGTATTTGGAGAAGTAACAGGAAAGAGTGTCAGTATTTTGCAAAAGTAGTGGCAATTTGCAAAAACGACAGACAAAGCGGAAACAACGGTATATGGGCATACTATCGTACAGTCTAGAATCCCTAAGCCTCTACACTAGGGTCCACCAGGCTTCCGCTGCAATGTTCGTCCCGAATCGAAAATGATGCGAGGGACGAGGGGATCCTGAGACTGCTCCACAAGGAAGAATCGTGATCGCTTTGATCCATTTGTAGCACCCCCCAACCTTTTGACCGGGTCGGGCCGAAGGGGGTACTACTGGCCCAAGACACCCACCCAGTGCTTATAGGGGAAACGATCCACCCTGTCCAAGCATTAGATGGCCGCCTCGGTTGGCTCGAATCATAATATTCACAACCCATCAGAATATAGCGGAAGCATTAACAGGAAACCATTGCAGATTTATATATATCACATATCAGAATCACAGCGGTTCTATGGCCGAAGCCTAAGTACTTATATAAGCCCGTAGGTTATACATGTGCTACATATAATCCTCATATACTCTCTCTCTACGCTGCTCGGTGGAACTCACGTCTCTAAACTCTGGGGACGGCGGGGGTACATTTGCTCAAGTTGGCCTAGCTGCTGGCGTAATCTCCTGCGGCAGCGGGTCACTACGGTGCTCCACCTCCTGTGAATGGTTAATCAAATAACTGTTAGTCACAGAGCTAAGTGGAAACAAATCTCCTCCCCGGATCCGCATCCTGGGGACGAGCACGCACCCACCCAACAGAAGGAAATAGTCGAAGCACGAGAGGGTTAGCACAATATTCCATATAAGAACAGCTAGAAGCAAATATAAAAGAGTGTAGTATAATCGGAAAAAGCAGCAATAGTATAAAATGGTTATAACCATGCTCTACCAGCTCATCGGCATCATAGGTTTTCATACCCTGAATTCTATCGCAGGCATTCACAGCCGCGCACACACCGCAGGCATTCATAGCCGCGCACACAAACCCTATGTCGACACAGTTTGGACCGCTTCTGTTCCAGCAGGGTAGCGATCCCCGCGGGCCTCACCGATGTGGCCGTCGGTGATAGTAGCCAGTCCTGCCACTCTTGGGGGTGATCGTACCGCACAACCCCAGGCACTAATGTACAACCTGGTGTACTCTTGGATGTTAGCGGCATCCAGCAAATCATTTTGGCTGACCAGTGGAGGAAAACCCGATGGGGAATAAAACGGCCGGTCACCCGTGGAACCCATCTCCCTGTCGCCTTGAGTCGTCAACCTTCCCGCACCGGTACGAACGGTCTGCGGAAGGGACTGACCCGCCACTATTCCACCGCAAGCAATGTACAAACAATCAATCAACGACAAACATAATACACACCGGGTCTACGTCGACCTGCCCTACTAGGCTTAAACTTCGGGCGGCGGCGCTTAGCTCTACTTTCGTCAAGGAGCGTGGGAGCGCATTATTTGGGGCTAGACCTGGAGGAATACCTCAACTCCGGTTATCCCCAACTAAGGCTCAACCTTAATAACGACTGTTCGTCAGAGCTGGACCCGTGGTTATAATAGTAAATTGTAATGAAGACAAATGCAGTGTTTATGCTGCTTATTTAAAGTGCTGTAATGAAATGTGACCAGTACAAAACTGAAGTAGTACTGAATTGAAAATACTTGACCAGTACGAGACTGGAGTATAACTGAATTGAAAGTACTTGACCAGTACGAGACTAGAGTATAACTGAATTGAAAGTACTTGACCAGTACGAGACTGGAGTATAACTGAATTGAAAGTACTTGACCAATACGAGACTGGAGTATAACTGAATTGAAAGTACTTGACCAGTACGAGACTGGGGTATAAATGAATTGAAAGTACTTGACCAGTACGAGACTGGAGTATAACTGAATTGAAAGTACTTGACCAGTACGAGACTGGAGTATAACTGAATTGAAAGTACTTGACCAGTACGAGACTGGAGTATAACTGAATTGAAAGTACTTGACCAGTGCGAGACTGGAGTAAAACATAAAGAAAAGGTTAGTAGTCCAATCACTCCATTCAGGAGGCTTCAGTCTCATCTCCGTTCTCAGGAGGCACTTTCAGTTCTATTTCAGTTTTTTAATAAGGCTTCATTGGGTTGCACCCATTATTAAGATCTGATTAGAATTTGGTTGCGCTTTATTAATCACAGCTTAATCGGATCAGGGGCTTATCAGGAGTTACACCCTAATTATTCATCGAGAATAATTCATAGCTCACCACTCGTGCTTTCATTTTCCGAGCGTGCCAGAGATTCACTCGAGAGTCGAGGCGCTCAACGGTTTCACAAAGCCTCAGAACACACGAAGCTTTGTCACTTGCCTCAGCCACTCTCGTCGATACGATAACTTTGAATTTATTAATTAAATTAGAGAGGACGGTCGCGCGCTCCAATTTCATTTTCGAAGAAAATGAGCGTAATAATTTCCGAACGCGACCCTAGGCTTCCAGATTTTAGGAAAAATATCAAAGCTTATCCCCATGACCCCAAGTTTTGATACAACCTTTAAGAGAGCCTAAAATGAGCCTTGTAATTGTTTTGTAATTTTCCAAAGTGTTTTGGGCCTTTAATTTGGCCAAACAAATTTTATTTAGGCTTTTAAAAATACCAAATTAACTCCAAAAATTCTCAAATTTTTTGTAAAGATTGCCCTCATCAAGGGGAACAATTTTTATGTTCAACACTTTTTCATGAGGGCTCTATTTTAGCTTCTGAAAAATAAAACCCTCCATTATTATATTATAATATTATAATAATATAAATTATAAAATATAAAACAAAATTACTGTTCACTTCCTTCTCCTCCCGCTGTATTAAACCCGCCGCCCCTTACGGGCTTCTCCAGCCACCGGCCGGCCACCGGCCGGCCGTGGCTCCACCACCGGCCGACTGCCTAGTGGTGGGGGCTCTCTCCGGCGGTGGTCCGGCGGCCTGCCGCCGCCGGCCGCCGCCGAAGCCTTTTTTTTGTTTTTAAATGGGAGGGGAGGGGGTGACGGCGGCGGCGCTCTGGCCGCCGGAGCTCGCATGCGTCACGTCCAAAAGATAGGGAGGAGGGAGAGGGAAGTTTTCCACCTGAGGTTGGGGCGTTTGGCGTCCTCCGGCGAGTTCTGCCATGAATGGCTTTGGAAGGTGGTGGAGCTCGGGCTTTGCCTTTTCCGGCCACCAGAGCTCCGGCAGAGGGGGAAGAAGGGAGAGGGGATGCTCTTGAGAGCTGTGAGGGAAGAAGAGGGGGTGGGTAGCTTTTATAGGGAGGGGGAGGGGAGCTCCCTCCCTTTGGGTGGTGTGGGACTAATCCCTCCTTAGGGAGGGATTAATCCCACCCTCCAGCTGTCCTTGGACAGCTGGAGGTATCTCATTTTCCCATGTGGAAAATGGATGAGTCCCTTTATGGGCTTGGGCCTTAAGAAAGAGGGGGAGAAAGGGAGAGAGAGGGAGAGGGAAGAAGTGGGTGGGCCTCCACTTGTAGTGGGATGGGGGCTTGCTGGTTGGGGGCCCAAGGAGAGTGAAGGGGGGCTTGAGCCATCCTCCTTTGGAGAGGAGGTGGGCTCCTCATTTGGAGAAAAATCCAAAAAGTGGATTTTTAGGAGGGTTTGACCAAGTCAAACCTAGGGTGGGTCCCCCTTGCTGGTCAAAGTAAATGTGAGTCCAAGTCATCGGGGTCGGGTCAAGGTTCGGGTGTCGTGTCATAATTGGTGTGCGCACGCTTTTCGATGCACGATTATGCTTAATTTGACAACGAGTTGACCAATTGTCGTCGAAATTAACCGGAACGACTTCTGTTGACTTTGTATTGACCATACGAGTCCAACGCCACTGACCGGGGTCGAATCGGAGTTCGTTTGGCGAAAGTCCGATATTTGCGCGTCGCAGCGTGCTAAAACGGTCAAAACGCTCATAATCATCGTTAGGCTTTGAATCGCGACGCAACGAGTTCCGATGCGTTCGTATCAACTATACGAAGTCATAGGAATTGACAAAACTCAAATCGGAGTTCTCTATGTCAATATCCAAAAATCTCATTTTCGCGACGTTCTGCGGGGAATGGCCAAATCCACTATATGACCTCGGGGTCCAACTGAACGAGTTCTGATGCGCTCGTATTGACTATACGAGGCCACAGGAACTGATAGAACTCAATTCGGAGTTCTCTAGCTCGATTCCCTGCCTAGGGTTGCCTCCTACAGGGTCACGGGTAGAGGCTCGGGTCACTTTTATTGGGCCCACTAGGCTCTGGTGGCCCAATAAAAGTCGGGATGTTACATGACTTCCGCTTCAAATATTTACATTATAGAGATAAACCTTTCTGCTCCTTCATCTTGGGTATTGGATACCGGATGTGGTTCACACATTTGTACAAATGTGCATGAACTGAAAAGGAGAAGATTGCTGAGTAAAGGGGAGGTGGACCTGCGTGTCAGCAATGGAGCAAGAGTTGCTGCTGTAGCCGTAGGGGTTTACCGTCTTTCTTTGCCCAGTGGGCTTGTAATAGAACTAGATAATTGTTATTTTGTTTCGGCCATAACTAGAAACATTATATCCATTTCATGCTTGGACATGATTGGATTTTCTTTTATAATTAAGAATAACTGTTGTTCTATATTTAAGAATGATGTTTGTTATGCTGTAGCCCAATTGTTTAATGGTCTTTATGTTTTGAATTTGGACCATCTGATCTTTAATGTAGAAAATAATAAAAGACTAAGAACAAATGACTCAAACCCTACATATCTCTGGCATTGTCATTTGGGCCATATAAACGAGAAGTACATATCCAAGCTCCATAAAGATGGACTTTTGGACTCATTTGATTATGAATCATTTGAGCGATGCGAATCTTGTTTGTTAGGCAAGATGACTAAAGCCCCTTTCACTGGTTATACTGAGAGGGCTGAGGATCTATTGGGTATTGTACATAGTGATGTATGCGGACCCATGAGCTCCATGGCTAGAGGTGGGTATTTCTACTTCGTTACATTTACTTATGATTTTAGTAGATACAGATATATGTATCTTATGAAGTGCAAATCCGAGACCTTTGAAAAGTTCAATGAGTTCAAGAATAAAGTAGAAAACCAGTTGGGTATAAGGGTTAAAGCACTCCGATCTTATCGAGGTGGCGAATACTGTAGTCATGAGTTCCGTGATCATCTGAAAGAGTGTGGTATTGTATCACAACTCACTCTACCTAGAACACCACAACATAATGGTGTGTCTGAGAAGAGAAATCGTACTCTGTTAGACATGGTACGTTCGATGATGAGTCATGCAGACTTGCCTGTTTCCTTTTGGGGTTTTGCTTTAGAGACTGCTGTAATGACACTGAATCGCGCTCCAACAAAAACGGTTCTGAAGACAGCATATGAGATATGGACTGGGAAGCGTCCTAGTATGCCGTTCATTAAAATTTGGGGCTGTGAGGCATACGTGCGACGTCAAATGCCTGACAAGCTGGAACCCAAATCGGATAAATGTTATCTGGTGGGATATCCTAAGGAAACGAAAGGGTATTACTTTTACCTATCGTCCGAGGGCAAAGTGTTTGTCGCAAGGACTGGCATCTTCTTGGAGAGAGAATTCTTATCAAGAAAGGCTGAAAAGGTAGTGTTGAAGCCAAAAATGACCGAAGCCAAAATTGACTTCTGTGGAGTTCGACCCTTGGGGAAAGGGGTGACCTCACACCTACTATGCTCGGAAGAACGTCACAGACTGAAGACTTAGGAAGCTATGAACTGACCCTCGGCTCTATCGTGGAGGTCCCACCTCACACCCGGAAGACCTTTGAGGTCTCCCCCTCCCTAGCCAATGCTTGAGCTAGGTGCCTTGGAGGAAGAAAGCCAAAGAGATTTTTGTGGCTAAGGAATGAATGAATGCTTTCCAAGGCACCCTCAAGGGTCTATTTATAGTTTTTCCAAGTCTTGGGGGTAAAATGACTAAAATGCCCTTAGGACAAAAATGCCTCAAGCCAATAGCAAACCTCCACACCGGGGGGGAGGGGGAGGGGGGGGGGCAAAGAGGGAAATTCCACCCCGGGGGTAAAAAGGTAAAAGCATGCCCCAAGGAGGTCCGCGGGCGAGAACCCGCCTGGCCGGCGGTCTCGCCCCGCAAGCTGGCCGCGCGGGCGAGAACCCGCCTGGCCGGCGGTCTCGCCCCGCAAGCTGGCCGCGCGGGCGAGAACCCGCCTGGCCGGCGGTCTCGCCCCGCAAGCTGGCCGCGTGGGCGAGAACCCGCCTGGCCGGCGGTCTCGCCCCGCAAGCTGGCCGCGCGGGCGAGAACCCGCCTGGCCGGCGGTCTCGCCCCGCAAGCTGGCCGCGCGGGCGAGAACCCGCCTGGCCGGCGGTCTCGCCCCGCAAGCTGGCCGCGCGGGCGAGAACCCGCCTGGCCGACGGTCTCGCCCCGCAAGCTGGTCGCCATCAGGTTCTATCCCACTGGACACCTCCATCCTGCTCAGGCTCTCCATGATTTTCTCCATCTCCTCCGCCTTAGCCAACCAAGAGATGGTGTTGACTGCCGTGACGTAGCATTGCCTCGCCATCCTGGAGTCTCCCTTGATCCTGACCTGGATCCCATCTGAGTTGAACTTGAGACATTGGTGGAAGGATGAGGGCACGCACCGGAAGGCGCTGATGAGGGGCCTTCCGAAGATGGCGTTGTAGCTGCTTGGAGCGTCGACAATGATGAACCTGCAGTTCCTTGAGGTCCCTCCTAGCTTTACCTGGAGTCCGACTCCACCTTCCACCTCCTTCCTCTCCCCTGAGAATCCAAACAGAGGTCCATCCGACGCCACTACCCTCCTTGGCTCCACCTTCATCCCCTTGAACGCTTTTTTGAAAATGACGTTGACCGAGCTTCCATTATCAACCAAGATCCGGGAGACGGTGAAGCCTTCGACGGCTGCCTGGATGACCAGGGCGTCGCAGAAGGGATCCTCATGCTCTGGCATGTCCTTTGACGAGAAGGTGACCCTTTCCTCCGGGGGAGGGGTCTGGGATGTCGAGGCAACGCTCCGTCGATACATCACATGGAGACTTGCCTTCCGAGCAGCTTCGATCCCCCCCCCCCCCCCGTGGATCACGGCTATACCACCTCGGGGTCCTACATCGACCCGGTCCTCACACACATCATCACCTCCTCCACCTCCTTGGGGCAGAGCTTCGATCCGCTCCGGCTGCTGCTGGACTGGAGCTCTCGCCCCCTTACCTCCAGGAACTCGGGGCAGGTAGCCATGGCGTGACCTTCCAACTGGTGGAAGTCGCAGTACGGTAACTCTACTCTGCCTCCCCCTCTCCCCTTACGATTCCTCCTCTCCCTTCGGCCAATCGCCATTGCTTGCTGGGGTGGGGGCAGGAGTTGTCTTGGGGCTTGTCTCTGAAAGTTGAACCTCCCTTGGCCCCCATGAAAGTTCCCCCCATCCTGGATGAGAGCTCTTCCTGGACCATGGGCAGGTCCTCCCTGCTGCCTCCAGCCTGGCTCCGGACACTCCTGTCTCTGGAACCCGTGGGCTCTCTGCTCTTCTCTCCTCCTTCCTTCCTGATGCCTCGAGCCACCCTGCTCCTTTGACTCCACCTCTGTCAACTTTGCTAACTTCTTTACAAAGGCCGGGTTGGCCGCCTCCATGGTTATCTCCTCCGCCGCCCTTTCCATCAGCTCCTCGAAGGAAAGAGGGGTCTTCAGGGTCAAGCTCATCTTAAAGAACCCTTCGCGCAACCCCACCGTGAACGCCATCTGGAGGGCATACCTTGGCACCTCTTGGATGTCAAGGACCTCCTCCTGGAACCTGTCAACATAGTGGGCCAGCGACTCCTCGGCCCTTTGCTTTATCAGGAAGAGGGACTCAGGACCTTTCTTTCTCTTCTTGGAGGTGGAGAAGCGAAGCTGAAAGCTCCGGCTCAAGTCTTCAAACCCGAAGATGGACCTTGGGGGGAGTTGATGGAACCACTCCCTCGCCTTCTCTTTCAAAGTGATCGCAAAGAGGCGACACTTGAAGTCATCCGTCATCGGCCTGATGGAGACGGCATCCTCGAACCACTACAGATGCTGGACGGGGTCATCTTTCCCGGTATAGTAAACCATGTCTGGCTCTCTGAACCCCTCGGGAACGGGAGCTGAGATGATTAACTCACTAAAGGGTGACCCCCTAAGGGGAGCTCTCGCCACCTCCACTCGCGTGACCTACTCGCCTGGGGGGTTAGCTCTCGCCGGGCTTGGGAACAGCTCCCGGCCTGGGAGGTCTCGCTCGACCCCCTCTACCATCCTTTCCTTCCCAGGTCTCCTATTTGGCACACTTACTTCTCCCCCTGCTGGGGTGATCTCGCCTGGACCCCTAGGGGTCGACTCATCGAGAGGGGGTGGAGCTAGCTCTTGGGGGGTTGGAGTGGAGCTGCCACCCCGAGGAGCCAAACTCCGCAGCATCCCCATGATGCCTTGAATGGATGCCATGAACTCCTCCCTTCCCACGAAGGGTCCTGAGTTTGGGAGCTCGCCGAGATCATCACCACCTCCTTGATCTCCGGCCATGACACTCACCCGAGATTTTCTGTGTTGGTCACTCTCCACGCTCACCGCACCAAAACTATTGAAGCCAAAAATGACCGAAGCCAAAATTGACTTCTATGGAGTTCGACCCTTGGGGAAAGGGGTGACCTCACACCTACTATGCTCGGAAGAACGTCACGGACTGAAGACTTAGGAAGCTATGAACTGACCCTCGGCTCTAGCGTGGAGGTCCCACCTCACACCAGGAAGACCTTTGAGGTCTCCCCCTCCCTAGCCAATACTTGAGCTAGGTGCCTTGGAGGAAGAAAGCCAAAGAGATTTTTGTGGCTAAGGAATGAATGAATGATTTCCAAGGCACCCTCAAGGGTCTATTTATAGTTTTTCCAAGTCTTGGGGGAAAAATGACCAAAATGCCCTTAGGACAAAAATGCCTCAAGCCAATAGCAAACCTCCACATCGGGGGGGGGGGGGTGGCAAAGAGGGAAATTCCACCCCGGGGGTAAAAAGGTAAAAGCATGCCCCAAGCTGGCCGCGCGGGCGAGAACCCGCCTGGCCGGCGGTCTCGCCCCGCAAGCTGGCCGCGCGGGCGAGAACCCGCCTGGCCGGCGGTCTCGCCCCGCAAGCTGGCCGCGCGGGCGAGAACCCGCTTGGCCGGCGGTCTCGCCCCGCAAGCTGGCCGCGCGGGCGAGAACCCGCCTGGCCGGCGGTCTCGCCCCGCAAGCTGGCCGCGCGGGCGAGAACCCGCCTGGCCGGCGGTCTCGCCCCACAAGCTGGCTCGGGACTAAGGCGCAGTAGGGGGGATGAGACCTTGGTCTCCGCTCGACCCCGCTGCCCCCACCACGTACTTTAACAAGTCGGGGAGGTGCCAACCATCCTGCCGCTCCCGCCCCTCAAAGAGGGGGGCAAGGGGAAAGGCAATTTTTTCCTCCCCTACTAGTATATTTCCAAGCTAGAGCCAAAATTGGCCACCAAGAGTCCAAAATATCCAAAAAGCTTAAAAGCTTAAAACTGGCCCTACGCCTGCCGAAGGGACCCTACTCCGCGAATACGGGGTTGTACAGGTAGAACTTGAAGAAGTTCAAGAACCACAAGTAATGAATGAACCGGAATTGGAATCTTAGACATGACTACAAGATGTTATAGCTAGAGAACCTACTCAAGAAATACAAGTCCTACATAGATCTGGTAGGCCTCGATTTGAGCCTGAGAGATATGGATTTCTCATGTCTCAAATAGGTAATATGTTGCTTATGGATCATGATGATGAACCGACAACCTACCAAAAGGCTATGTATGGACTGGACTCCGACAAATGGCTTGAGGCTATGAAATCTGAAATGGACTCCATGTATGCAAACCAAGTTTGGAACTTGGTGGAACTACTTGAAGGGTCTTCAAGAAGAAGACCGACATGGATGGGAATGTACAGACATTCAAAGGGCGACTGGTGGCTAGGGGTTTCAAGCAAATTCATGGTATTAACTATGATGAAACCTTTTCCCCTATTTCCATGGTAAAGTCTATAAGGATATTGCTTGCTATTGCTGCGTATTATGACTACGAGATCTGGCAGATGGATGTCAAAACGGCTTTCCTTAATGGAAACCTCCTTGAGGAAGTGTACATGACACAACCCGAGGGTTTTGTATCCCCAAATAAAGCCACTAAAATATGCAAGCTGAATAGGTCTATCTATGGACAGAAGCTGGCCTCTCGAAGTTGGAATCTTCGTTTTGATGAGAAAATCAAAGAGTTTGGTTTTATCAAGAATGAAGATGAGCCTTGTGTTTACAAGCGAATCAGTGGGAGCATTGTTGTCTTCCTGATATTGTATGTAGATGACATACTGTTGATTGGGAATGACATTCCTACCCTGAAAGTTATTAAGAACAACATAGGGAACTGCTTTTCTATGAAGGACTTGGGTGAAGCGACTTATATACTCGGTATTAAGATCAATAGAGATAGATCGAAGAAGTTGCCGGGTTTGACCCAGAGTACATACATTGAGAAGGTGTTGAAGCAGTTCAACATGCTTGGGTCCAAGAAAGATTTTTACCCATGTCTCATGGTGTGAATCTCTCTAAGAACCAGTGTCCAAAATCTTGTGAAGATAAGGACCGCATGAAGTTGATTCCATATGCTTCGGCAATTGGATCAATCATGTATGCAATATTATGTACTCGACCCGATGTCTCCTTTGCTTTGAGCATGACTAGCAGGTATCAGTCAGACCCCGGTTAGTGTCACTGGATTGCAGTCAAGAATATCCTGAAGTACTTGAGAAGGACAAAGGATGTGTTCTTGGTGTATGGTGGAGAGGAAGAGCTCGTTGTAAATGGTTACACGGATGCTAGCTTCCAAACTAATAGGGACGACTCAAAGTCTCAGTCAGGTTTTGTGTTTTGCCTTAATGGAGGAGCTGTGAGCTAGAAGAGTTCCAAGCAAGAGACAGTTACTGATTCTACAACAGAGGTCAAGTATATCACTGCAGCTAATGCAGCGAAGGAGGCTGTATGGATTAGGAAATTCATCGGCGAGCTTGATGTATTTCCTAGCATTGTTGGTCCCGTAGTTCTCTAGTGTGATAACAATGGTGCAATTACACAATCTAAGGAACCTAGATCCCATCAGCGCTCCAAGCACATACTTTGGCGGTTCAATCTTATTCGTGAGATTGTCGAACGAGGAGATGTGAACATTTGTAGAGTGCCGACTGAGGAGAATATTGCGGATCCACTAACAAAGCCTCTCGCGCAGAGAAAGCATGATGGTCATACTAGATCAATGGGTATACGATACCTCAATGATCAACTCTAATGAGTGTCTTGTGGGTTGCATGTAAACATATATTCTGTTGGCTGTTTGTTGTTTATTCATATGATGAATTATGTACCGAAATTTATTTTTACAATTAATGACAAGTTCTTTTATTTTGATTTCTCTATGTGATAGTTAAATGTTAACATAATAAATACCCTTAGAATGTTCGCTTCCATAGGACATCAAGTACGTGACTTGAATGTGAGAGCCTATGATTTATTTGAAGCATCATTCTTAAAAGGTCCCTAGTCGTTGTATCATCATATAAACTAAGGGTGATGATGATACATTAAGACTAGCATGTGTGTTGACTGATGACCAGTTCTCATAGATCATGATATTGTGATATCAAGTCATCACGTGGGTACTTGTTAATGAACAAGTTGTACTGGACAGACCTAACCTGAGACTACTCTATGGATTGTTATCTAAACGTGTCACGAGTAGGTCTCAATTGACAATGGTGTTGTGATCCTTTGACATGAAGTCACAGCATTCATCAAGTGAGGAAGATCGTGTTTTGATGCCATCCAAAGTCTTCCTTGAGAAAGGTTGATGATAAGGGTGGTTGTTGGGCACGTTACGAATCATTTGGGTGTTTGTGTGTGAGCAGATATGGGATTTGTCCTCCTATTTGACAGGAGTTGCATCAATGGGCCCTTTGGTGGAACTGGACAGAGAAATGCATGGCCATGCTTGGTTGAGTCAATATGTGATATTGGACTCACCATTCTCTGGAAGTCCGTTCTATATCAAGAAACTTGGATTGAGCTATTACGAGGGTGACACGGTCCATGCCTCTAGTTCTTTCCGGATGTAAAGGACAAAGAGACAAATACAATGCGGGGACATTGTTCATAAAGGCTTATGAGTTATGAACTCTTATTGCTTGGGTAGCAATGATGCATTGCTAGATGCCGCTCATTGTTTGTGAGGTTTTTGGTTTGATACTTTCAAGATCAAGTGGGTGACTGTTGGAGTTACCATTGTGATCTAGAAGTGGTCAAACATGTAATCTCACTGCCAACGCGATATAAGTCTGCAGGGTCGCACAAAAGAGCATGTGGAGAAGTTGGAAGATTGACTGTGTTGGTAAGGGTTACCAATCACCATACAGAATGGGGTCGGGAAAAAGTTGCCAAAGGAGTTTCGTCGAGAGTCGTCGAGTATGACTCGGCGACTAAGGCAAAGTCGTCGAGAGTCGTCGAGTATGACTCGCCGACTAAGGCAAAGTCGTCGAGAGTCGTTGAGTATGACTCGCCGACTAAGGAAAATTTGTCGAGAGTCAAACTGTTGGATTCTCGACGAATCTGTCTGCTGATTCTCACCGATTCTGTCTACTGATTCTTGCCGATTCTATCTTCTGATTCTTGCCGACTGATTCTCGCCGAACCTGTGCTGATTCTCGGCGAATGATTCTGAAACCCTATTTTGGTGGTCTGCGGATAGAGATACTCTCAGGTCTGTTTATGCCTTTGGTATAAATTGAGACTTAGGGTTTTGGGAAAGGTATCATGCTTTTTCTCCTTTGGCCGAATCGAACCCGACGGAAGGGTTCCGCCGCTCGTTTGCTCCGCCGATTCCCGAATCCCACCGGACGGAAGCGTTCCACCGCATCGTTCGCTCCGCCGACCACCTCCTCTCTGGCGACAGTCGCCGGTGTTGCTATTCCTGGCGCGGACCTAGCAGTCCGTGGAAGTGCAAGGTGCAGTTGATCTCCTTCCCGACCCTTCGTGCGACGAGGCTCGGTGTTCTCCTGCTCGTGTGGATTTCTTCAGAGATGTAGACATTATTCTACGTAAAACTCGCCGCACGAGCGGCGAGTTTCTTCAGAGACGTAGGATTTTTCTCCTTTGGCCGAATCGAACCCGACGGAAGGGTTCTGCCGCTCGTTTGCTCCACCGATTCCCGAATCCCACCGAACGGAAGCGTTCCGCCGCATCGTTCGCTCCGCCGACCACCTCCTCTCTGGCGACAGTTGCCGGTGTTGCTATTCCTGGCGCGGACCTAGCAGTTCGTGGAAGTGCAAGGTGCAGTTGATCTCCTTCCCGACCCTTCGAGCGACGAGGCTCGGTGTTCTCCTGCTCGTGTGGATTTCTTCAGAGACATAGACGTTATTCTACGTAAAACTCGCCACCGACAAGGACTCAAATCTTGGAGCATCTCTGCTGAGTTTTGACTCAACACCGGAAAGGTAACTTTTACCTAGTTATTTCTTAACTTCTTGATTTAATATTCATGGCCCGATCCCAATCTCTTTTGGTTTGTTCTTGATTTTATTACTTCCGCTGCGTGCACAAGTGTTGTGCCATCCTCACAGAGAAACCCAACAGTATGATCACCCCCAGAAGTGGCAGGACTGGCCACTGTCACTGATGGCCACATCGGTGAGGCCCGCGGGACTCGCTACCCATCTGGAACAGAAGCGGTCCAAACTATGTCGACATAGGGTTTGTATGTGCGGCTGTGAATGCCTGCGGTGTGCGTGACTGTGAATGCCTGCGGTATGCGCAGCTCTGAATGCCTGCGGTGTGCACGGCTAAGAATGCTTGCGATAGAATTCAGGATATGAAAACCTGCTGTGCTTATGAGCTAGTAGAGCATTGTTATAACCGTTTTATACTATTGCTGCTTTTTCCGGTTATATTGCACTCTTTTATATTTGCTCCTAGCTGTTAAAATATGGAATATTGTGCAAACCCTCTCGTACTTCGGCTATTTACTTCTGTTGGGTGGGTGCGTGCTCATCCCCAAGATGTGGATCCGGGGAGGAGATTTGTTTCCACTTAGCTCTGTGACTAACAGTTATTTGATTAACCATTCACAGGAGGTGGAGCACCGTAGTGACCCGCTACCTCAGGAGATTATGCCAACAGCTAGGTCTACTCGAGCAGATGCACCCCCTCCATCCCCAGAGTTTAGAGACGTGAGTCTTGCCGAGCAGCGTAGAGAGAGAGAGAGAGAGTATATGAGGATTATATGTAGCACATGTATAGCCCACGAGCTTATATAAGTACTTAGGCTTCGGCCCTAGAACCGCTGTGATTTTGATATGTGATATATAAATCTGCAATTGTTTCCTGTTAATGTTCCTGCTATATTCGGATGGGTTATGAATGTTATGATTCGAGCCAACCAAGACGACCATCTAGTGCTTGGATAGGGTGGATTGTTTCCCCTATGAGCACTGAGTGGGCGTCTTGGGCCAGTAGTACCCCCTCCGGCCGACCCGGGCAAAAGGTTGGGGGGGGGGGGTTACTACAAATGGATCAGAGTCATCACGATTCTTCCTTGTGAAGCAATCTCAGGATCCCTTCATCCCTCGCTTCATTTTCAGTTCGGGACGAACCTTGCAGTGAAAGCGTGGTGGACCCTAGTGTAGAGACTTAGGGATTCTAGATTGCACAATAGTATGCCCATACACCATTGTTTTCTGCTTTGTCTGTCGTTTTTGCAAATTGCCACTACTTTTGCAAAATACTGACACTCTTTCCTGTTACTTCTCCAGATACCGGAGTACAGTAACGGGGGATCCTCGTCAAGAGGATATGTTCCAGCTACCCCACCACCAAACCCGGTCGCTCCCGCGGCCGT